>CM075334.1:148241-1456457 GCA_037788925.1 Mytilus galloprovincialis | reverse complement strand
CACCGTATCAAACGACGAATACACATAGCGAAGTAGAAACTTTGACCCTTCTTGGCATTTTATAAATACCTCCGGTTTTTTATTGTGATAGCACTATTTTTATCTTATTAGTAGTATATCGTGGGATACTTTTGTCTTTGTAATTCATTTTTGGGGCTGTTGTCTTTTTTATTATATACTACCCGTTTTTTTTTTGTGTCATTGTGATCTTCTTACCTTCATATTGTTATATCTAAATTTTGTCTTTGACAATTCATAATTTTACTATAACAACTACAATTTGATAATGAATTGCCAAAGACAAAATTTATAATAACAATATGAAGAGATATTTGCCTTGCAGATCAGTAAAAAAACCTATTGTTACTCTTACCTCTTCTGCGCAATTATTATGTTTCCATGGTAAATTGATACATGGCGGATTCCAGACGAACCAATAATACCATGTAAGAACAACCGCTATAGAGGCAACTATGATTAGGTACACTACTGCAGATAGAAACCTCATCCTCTTCCTTTTTAGGGTAACCTCCGTCCAATTACTATGGTACATACTGTTGATTCTAGATCTCGTTCTTTTCATAACATTGGCCTGGTTGGAACCGTCCCTGCTGATTTTGGTTCCATTTATCCTTCTGTAAGTCGAAGAACAAGGCAAGTCGTATCCATTATCCAAGATTGAAACTGACTGGCTCATTCTCGAAGTACCAGGAACATCATCGTATGAAAATGTACATTTAGTGGATTTCTTAATTGCTCTATTGTCCGTTGCATTACCATTACCATTAGCATTCGAACTACCTGAATCATATTGATGAGAAGTGTTTGAACTATTGGGATTTTCATCGTTCTGTCCAGTGATGTCAGCCAAACTGTCCACGGTTTTTGTCATTTCGTTTGTGGCAGAGGAACTTGCAAAAACTTCAGTTGTATCCTTAATGGTAAATGAAGGGTCCCTTTGTAACTTTGTAATATTTTCTAAGCATACAGAATCCATGCTGCTCATGAAAAATGTTTTAGTTTTTTTTGCTCCCGTATACTAATACCATGCACTGATTGTATATGCATAAACGTTCTCGTTTGCAATATGGTCGGACATACTAATGCCTTTTGAATTTTTTATGAATATAGATAAACTATAATGAGAATCAATAAAATTATTGTATGATGACAAGTGACATTTTCAATTAGTGACATTACATTTACACTTCTTACATACTAAAATGTTAACAGCTATAAATTGTGGATAATGTAAATCCCTTGAACGGATAAAACTTTATTAGTGACAATTATAACTAAATGGGAAACAAATAGCAATTGATGGATTTCTTAACGAGACTAACAGTCTGTTGTTACAAATCTGAGTAGCGATATGCAAACACACATAATTGTTCTTTAAGGGGCACTAGCTGTCAAATTCATGTTCCCTGATTAGATTCAAATTATCATATTCAATTTATTACATACTAAAACGTTTATCCAAACTACAATAAGTCTGAAATAAACAGTTTACAAAGCATGTACTCTATTATATATATCAAAATTTCGTATATATTTAATGGTCCTCGGTAACCAAGCGGTCTAAATAGTTTTACTGCTGTATTCAGTAGCCAGTCAACACTGATGTTGTGAGTCTGGCCACAACCCCGCCGGGTGCACTCGACTCCAATCTTTAATAATTGACTGAGGTTGTCAGTTTTCCCACACCAATAAAACTGGCCACCGAGAAATAGACTAGAAATAGCGCTTAAAAGTTGCGTTAAAACACCAAAAATCCATCATCTAATTAACGATTGAGAAGGCCTCCGAATACTACCGACGGTCACAAAACCCGTTTGAATTATAAATATAAATAGATTGCGACCTCGTGCAATTAGATTGTTTTTAGGTCTGTATAATGTCATGTAATCGGTAAAAAATAAGTCAATTAACGCTTTTACCAGCTGTATAAGAATGATGTTTGTGTGAATCGAATCAGTCAACGAATTGATTTATTTTTGTTTCAATTTCAATGTTGATATTATTTTCTTTTAATGGCTGAATGGGTTTAATTAAAGGTCACATGAATAAGGATTTAATGAGGTCAAATTTTTCACTTGCAAGTGAATGATTGACCAGCGATATTTCTTTGTTTATTTTGACAAAATTGAACTGCTAAAACGAGGTATTACTTCATTATTTCACCATTTTCAATGATGGAACCAAACGAAATCATATTCTATTTTAATTTTTTCATATCTTGTAGCTAGTGTCCCTTTAAGGTGGTCGTTTTTTTTTACAATCAATGGTGAAAAGGGTTTTTTTAAAAGTTTAACTAGCTTTTATGTTTCCACCTCTAACTTTTAATTTGAAAAAAATCAAAGACACAAAAATCACTGAAAATAATGATTTGGAAATTCTTGAATACATTATACGCGAAAGCATTTGTATAATTAGATTGATCTGACCCCAAATAATTAATTTATAATACTATGATTTGAAAAAAGAATTATATATAAATTGCAAAACAAACTAGAAACACCAAAGGAGTTAGTATCATACATTTGACTTTGCACTCATATTATATTTTTTTTAAGTTAAACTTAAAGTTCGTCCTGAACATGCATGGAATCTTTGCCACTGGACGTTAAGCAATCAACAATAAATCAATTAACTTTAAGTTCATGCTGATATTTTCAATGTTTGTTTTTGGTTTGTCAGATTATAAAATACTAATGTGTGATACACCTCCTTTTCTATCCCACTGATGATGTAAACAACCACAGGCCATCATCTGGCTTTCAACCATAAGCAACATCGATAACAAAGAATTCCATGCCCATGACTTCGAACCAGTCATACAGAATGTGCTAACATTACGTCATTTAGCGGTCTCTGGAAGATATCATAGTTGTCTCATTTTCAATCATATCAAAATATTTACTCATCAATTCAGCAAGATACGCAACATAGCAAATTGACAACATCCAAGATACGCAACATAGCAAATTGACAACATCCAAGATACGCAACATAGCAAATTGACAACATCCAAGATACGCAACATAGCACATTGACAACATCCAAGAACAACAGTCTAAATCGGGGTATTTATTTAACACACAGACGAACGAACAAAGCGATCACTACATGGTTGAATTTTCTTGAGGTGTGTACAAACTTTGCATGTTTGTAACATGAGTGGTGCCACGTGTGGAGCAGGATCTTCTTACCCTTCCGGAGCACCGGAGATCACCCCAGATTTTTGGTGTGGTTCGTGTTACCAAGTCTTCATTTTTCTATGTTGTTTCTTGTGTACTATATTTTATTTGTCTGTTTGTCTTTTTCATTTTTAGCCATTGCGTTGTCAAGTTATTTTCGATTGATGAGTTTGACTTTTCCTCTGGTATCTTTCGCCCCTCCTTTGTAAAACGCGTAACGTGTTATTGTGATGGTAAAAAAGTGAAAAGCTGAACGCCAGCTTCTTTCGAGATATCAACACAGACAAAAATACATGTTTTAAAGTAAAATACTTTTCCAATTGATTTAAAGTTACAATTGAATATTACATCATCAACACTGGTCATATAATTTGATTGTGTTTCTACTAAGTCAAAATTGACTGCTTTTAAAACTCATACGTGCTGAAATTGTACAAAACAGTTGCTATGAAAATGAAAATGAGAAAAACAACTATAATGCAGTGATAACAAAAGTTCAAACAGACACAGGCGTAATGTGAGCATAATAAATTGAAATTAAAAAAAAACAGTACAAGTTTAAGAATAAGAAGATGGGGTATGATTGGCAAATGACATATCTCCATAAGAGACCAAATAACACAAACAAATACTCTATGTAAACACAAACACAAACAAATACTCTATGTAAACACAAACACAAACAAATACTCTATGTAAACACCAACAAAGTAAAATTTATCAACTATAAATAAATAGTTAACTACCGAACTAGACTATTTACCGAGTTTGAAACAACATAAGAATCACAACAGGTGCCACATGTGGAGCAGGATCTGCTTACCCTTTCGGTGCACCTGAGATATCTCATTTTTTGGTGGGGTACGTGTTGCTTAGTCTTTAGTTTTCTATGTTGTGTCTTCTGTACTATTGTTTGTCTTTTTATTTTTAACCATGGTGTTGTCAGTTTATTTTCTATCTATGAGTTTAACTGTCCCTCTGGTATCTTTCGTCCCTCTTTTTAAACTAATAAGAGGATATAAAGATGCCTTTCATGCAGTGGCTGAAGTTGGTTGCTGTCCATATATATGTTTTGTCATATATCAGACGTTCGGGTTTTTTTTTTTTTTTTTTTTGATTATTTCACATTTTCACATTTTGTCAGTCAGGGCTTTTTATATGTGATGGGGTTTTCCATGGTTAAAGGCTGTACAAGACCTTTTGTTGCTTAAATCAGTCTCATTAGGACTCTGTTGGATATAGCTGTCTCATTGGCATTCATGTCACATCTTTTTTTTTTGGCATTTGATTTGTTAGATCAAAATCATCATGAACATTTACACTCTGTTTCGACTTGATACGACAACAACTAAACTATTGCATCAAAAAAGTAACCAGATAACGGGATAGACTAAAACAGGAATGTGTCCTTGGTATACGGATGCCTCAGCCGCACTATCCTTTTCTATGTTCAGTTGACAGTGAAAATGGGATAAAAACTCTAATTTGGCATTTAAATAAGAAAGATCATATCATAAAGAACATGTATACTAAGTTTCAAGTTGATTGGACTTCAACTACATCCAAAACTACCTCGACCAAAAACTTTAACCTGAAGTGGGACAGACGGTGGAACGAACGTAAGGACGGACGAACGAACGCACAGATCAGAAAACATAATGCCATAAATGGGGCACAAAAAAAAAACCCACTGACAAACCAGATACAGGTAGTGTCTTCTAAAGCCATTTATTTGAATGTTATTAAGCCAATAAAAATCCAAAGGTTTTTAGATTCATAAATAGATTGCAACACATACGAACATACTATCCATATGACATGATTCCAAGCTTGCATTTTGAAATACCTAGCCTTTTCTCTTTCTGTTTAGTACATCCCTCCACTATCTGTAATCAGAGCAACGGATTTAAAAACAAAGGTAAAACTTAATGCCCCTCCACTACGGTGGGGGTATAAAAATATATGTTAAACGTCTTCTACATGTGTGGGCCTACATTTATTTCGTTGAAACACACAATAGAATTAGTCTGTACATCATCATATAAGTAGTTATATACACACATTACCCATCACCTATGAGAACATGGTATGTACTACACTGTACACTACCATGTTTCCATGTTTTAAAAGTGAACTGTGGAATTTAGGTCAAAACTAATTTCACAAACAATAAAATAGTTCACATCACAGTGAACATGTGTACGTCTATGTAACCATAACCTCATTGTAATACACAGGCACATGTCTCAGATTTTTTTTTTCCTAGAATTTTTTTTATGAGTGGTAAATCTACCTCAACCAAAAACTTTAACATGAGAATGAACCTAATGAGTCAATCATATTTCTATGGCCATTAAACCAGGGAGACCAGGATCAAAATTGGCAACTGGGATATAATCAGAAGTACAAATGTGTCCTTAGTACGTGTACACTGACGGATGCCCTACTCACACTATCATTTTTTATGGTCAGTGAACTGTGAAATTGGGGGAAAATCTCAAATTTGACATTAGAATTAGAAAGATCATATCATAGGGAACATGTGTACTAAGTTTCAAGTTGATTGGACTTCAATGTCATCTAAACTACCTTGACCAAAAACTTTAACCTGGATGTGACCTGTATTGAAAACAAATGATGAGAAAGCAAGGTTAGTGTAGTTTGAGATAATATTTCAAGAGATTTTTCATATTTTATTTGACAAAAACATAAAAATAATAAATAAATTACAACATTAGAAAAACTACACAGTAATCTAATGCCTTTTGTAATATAAAATGATTTATAAGTGAAAAAAACAATGACAAGACAAAATACAGTAATGCTTATTATCCTTAATACTGTAAAATAAATAAAGATTCAATTCAACACAGCTTTGTATATATACGGAGTAAACAAAAATCAGCAACATCTATTTTTATAAAGAACCTCAAAGAATTTCAAAAGTTGCAACAATAAATTAATAACCTTGATTATATTTGAGTAAACATTTTATATTCTGTTTTATTTTCTTTATAAGTTGTAACAATAATTTATTTATTGTAATGTTAAGAAGTGTAAATGTGTTTTTAAATATAAAGTTATAATATTTGTTGCTTAAAATTTGTGTACACAGTGTACTTGTGTTTTCTTTTTATAAAAAATGTGATAAAAAAACAAATATTTGCTTTTATAAAAAAAACATCATTAATAAATTAAAACAACAAGAATTTTTCAATTTAGTTTTTTTAATTTTTTTAATAAACAAGATTTAACATTTCTCTCGAAGCAGATATAACAGAAGCCTCTTTCTATCAATAATTTATCAAAGGGAGACAATTCTCTTTTTTTTAATTTTTAGTGAGCCTGGGATTCTTTAAATAGTTTAGTTTCCAATTTTGATTTTATGACACAACTGTCCCTGTTGATTTGGGTCATACAGGGGAAATCCTTCATTGTAAAAATTGTGACATAATGATATTTGTCTTTGACATCATTTTTTTTTCACAGTTGGAGGATTATGTAATACAAATAATTCAGGATAGAATAGAAATGAAGTTTTGTGTATAATTCAATTATGGTTATACTTATGAACTACATGGATTGTTTGCTACACATGTTTAATTAAATCAATTTGCTTAGGTTGTAAATACAAATCAATACAAATCAATACTAATCAATTCATTTAAATATCATTTTCAAACTACCTGTAGTTTGTATAAAATGGAAATGACTTTTGCTGCTAAAGGGAGGTAATTTATTATTCCTAAATGGTAATTTGTGTAAAAAGGTAGATAACTGATTATCATTTCCAGTAAATTCAACACAAATTGCCCTGATTATTTAGTATCATTTAAATATTAACAGAATGTCAGATTAATACAGGAATTAATCTTTTTTACTATGAAAGGAAAATGAGGATTAACAAAACAGTTCATATCATTCATATAATTCTGTTAATTTTTGACTATATAAAAAAAACACTTGGTTTTCTCTAATAATCTGTACTTCAAATGAACATCTGTAAATACATAAAAACAAATCAACTAATGATGTATACATAAAATAATCTTTCAACAAAAAAGTAAAATACAACAAATCTTGAGATTCAAATAAATATATAAACAAACAAACAAAACAAATAGGTAAAGAAGTAATAATATTGCACATACCAAGAAACAACAAAAATATTTGGCAAGAAAAAATTACAACATTATTGCACAATTCATGTTTATAACATAATATCATTAAAACTTCCATTTCTACTATTGAAATTAACACAGAATTCTCATTCCTTTCTATAAGGATCTGTTTCAAAAGTTAAACACTGGCCCTAAGAACACACACTAAAACAACAGAACTTCAAAAAATAAAAATACAACATTTATACAAACATTGATAAAATTTCTAAGGCCACCTTTCACAATTGATATTTTTGTAGAAATAACATAAGTTTAAGAAAATTTCATTAATATAACCCATTGATGTATGAATATGTAATAAAAAATTCCATACTTTGTAAACAAAATTCTAGAATGAATTATATTTTTTTCAACTGGCCACTCAAAAAATATGTAAAAGTGTATTCAATACTCACAACACGCTTTTCAATAAACGCTGTCATCCAGTTTACCCTAGACTATTGATAAATTTGTATTTCAATTTTTTGGCATGATGAAAGATTTTTGGGCTTGAATGGTCTTCCTCAAATTTTCTATCCCTTTACATTTTGTACTTTAAAAAACAAACTGTACTGGAAATACTATAATAGCTATAAAAGCGACTCATTAAATAACTATATTAAATCCAATATGGTCAAAGAGACCTGCTATCTGAGGTCTAATTCAAAAGGACCTGTCACCTTTAAAAATGTTCAAAACGAAGAATCAGATCCTTATACATGTATATAGTTTGCTTAAAAGTGACATGGTGACCTGAGGCAATTTTTAAAATTGACCTTGGGTCCTATAGGGTCCCCACTACTGACCATGGTATTGTAAGGTAAAAAAATGAAGCAATTATGAAGTGGAATAATTATATCTAAAACAGTAATCCAACAGTAAATAACCAACTATATCATGTATATAAAAGTCCATTTGGGGATTTTCTCAGGATAGTTTAATTTATTCCCTTGAAAAATTTAGCTATATTATATCGTAACAAAATATTAAAAGTATTAATTTCAAAATTATTCTTTGTCATAAACAACAATATACCATTGTTACATTCAGATAATAATCTTAAAATAACTGACACAAATGACACTAAATATCATGATTTTGACATGTACATGTAATGTAGTTTCTCTACGTAACAATGCAAAGCAACTGTCTGACCAGCAGATCTGTCAATTAATATCTGGTTATCATGGGATTGCAGAATTTACTGTGGATTATTTCAAGTTTTAAACTAAAACACATCAGTAAAAATAAGAGTAGGTAAGAAAATCTAAAACAGACCAAACAAAGTTTTGGCAGAATGTAATTAGAACACACCTTTAACTGAAAGAGATTTTGTTGGTCCTCAAAATGATCAAGAAATCAAATTTCAACAGTTCTATCAATATATAAAACTAGTTCATTTGTCCAGTAAATCCTGCTTACTGAACAATGATAGATATCTGACATAATCTGTTTGTAATAAAATTCATAAAACAGTAAATAACAACATCAACAAGGGAGATAACTGTACAACCGACTGACTCATCTTCCTTTCTTGTTGCCCACAGTAAACTAGTGTCTGGATTTCCATGTCAAAATCTGGAAATAAACGTAAGAATTGATCAAATTTAAAGCTGCTGTTTATACAAATGTAGCAATTCCCAAATGAGTTGAATAGATGATTATGCATTGCATCAGTTGATTTATGAAAGGAATCCAGTTTATTACACCATTATACACTGTATGTACAGTGGAGTTTATGTGATGTATGGTACATTGTACAAACATGTGAATGTTAAATTTGTTAATGCTACTGAATGATTACTTTTCAAGTCAATATATATTCAACAGTTTACTATTTAAAATCTCTATTGTTTTCTAAGCATATCTAACCTATTAAGTGGTGTTTGGTGCATTTGATGTGGTATTATTCACCACATTTGACTGTCCTGGTTTAAACGGTGGCATCGTTGTTGTTGATGTTTTCAGCTCTGGTTCCCATATAAAACTGTAGTAGATAGCCAGTACAATAGCTGCCAGGGATACAGCTAGAACGTAAGCAAGAACTGTAGCCAGTCTAACCCATTTCTTATTTGTCTTGGCGGCTGTTTTATTTTTGTTTTTATCTGCACTGAAACTTGTCCCCTTGCCATGGCCACCTGGTCCTGAAGCATTCCCACGATAAGTGGTGGCATTAGGTTCCTTCTCTAATTTGTCTGAATAAAAGAAAAACATCATCATTATCATACTACATTTAAATTTATATCTACATAATGACATTACATGTATGTATATAACTCAATGTGTCTGTCTTTCCTGAACTGTTGAATTTGCTGTTGACACAGACATGACAGAGATGAACGAAATGCATGAATTTTTTTTATATACAATGTACATGTACATGTATCTGTTAAAAAAACCAACAAAATGACAATGTCACCCTTGCAACACTTGTATTAAAAGCATTTTAAGGTGCCGAAAGCTACTTTTGATTTAAAAACTTATAGGATATTATTAATGAAATTTATAGTTATAGCATGTATAACATGTATAATTTCAATATTAATTATTTTAAAATATGCAGCATGATTTTTTGATATAGTTGGTTCTTATGTTTGCATGTACTGTTACACCACTATCCCAGGTTATGGGAGAATTGGGATCCTGATAACATGTCTAACCCTACCACATTTTGTATGTATGTATGTGCCTGTCCAAAGTCAGGAGCCTGTATTTCAGTGGTTGTTGTTTGTTGCTGTGTTACTTTTAAGTTTTTTCGTTAATTATTTTGTACATTAATAAGGCAGTTAATTTTCTCTTTAGAATTGTCATTTCAGGGTTTTATATAGCTGACTTTGCAGTATGGGTTTGTTCTGACATTGTAAAAGGCGTACAGTGACTTATAGTTGTTAATTTCTTTGTCATTTGTTCTCTTGAGAGGATTAGTCTCATTGGCAATCATACCACATCTTCTTTTTTATTTTTTCTTACATGGCTAAATGTGTATTGTATTTTTAAAAGTCATATTTAAGCATGCTTTGCTTAAAGGCCAAAAAAAAAATATATGTCTGTTTAAGGTAACATCATCAATATAAATAGGGTAGGTAGGTCGATATTTCCATTTTATTATTTTTTTCCATTTTATTTTTTTACGCCATGATTTTGAGTTGTGCGGTCCGTCTTACGGTGGGCCAAGTTTACTCTTATTTTTAATGATTGGATTATTTCCCTTTATTATTGATTGGTAAAAAAATGGCGGCAATATGTTTATTTCATCACATGAGTCGCGAATTTCCTTAAAACAGCTATCATATTCATGATTATGAACATTTTGATGTATCAGGCAACACTATCTTCACTTTTAACATGAGTTCAGTTTATTTTTCACTTTACGACTGACATAAAATGGCCAAGGGTCGGCGCTCAAACGGTCGGGTAACAGTAAACAGACATATATTTTTTTTTTGGCCTTATGTATCATTTTTTAAAGAAGGTATATATCTTAGATGATTGTTATTAAACTGTATGTTTCTATATTTTTTTCTATTCCTAATTAATATAGTACTGGAGACCAGTAAAATAGCAAAACTCTATAATTCCATATTTAATTTACCCACTGGCAAAATAGCTCTAAGGACATAAAGGAGACTATTTTGCTGTAGCAGGTAAAATACTACCAACTATAAATACCACCTTATGTTATAAATTTATAGGACTTATTATAGCACCTAATATTTCACTAAAGTGGTCCGCCGTTCCATCTATAGCTTCGCACCGAAGGAACGGGTTGGAGCTATTGTCACATTGGCATTAATTGGACGAGTCTTACAAATTCAACGATTCGCTAATAAAATTGGCCAATTAAAGTGATAGGAAACTGACCTCAAATGTTAATACTGCAATGCCGCAAAATAAACAAGTATCTGTTAATTAACCCCATGGTAGAAGCGCAGATAAATGACCAATGAGCGTGTTAACATGTTCTTGACAAACTGAGCCGGTATCTTTTATTCCCATAAGATTTCAGTAGGGTAAAAAATGTGATAGAATTCTGACCACGGGATATAGGCCATACCTGTTGTCAGTGTAGCGATAAGTGAACACAACAGGGGTCCAGTTTAATATTTCACTCACTAAATTACTAATTGTTATCTACTCTTCATTTATTCCATACTCCCCCTTTTTTTCATAATGTTTTATTGCCGTCTGATTTTTGCTGTTAATACAGTCCAGAGCATCTTTATATATTGATTCGTGTTTTAACTCCTGCTATCACACACTGTCAAAATATAAACATTAAAAAAAAAACAGGGCGTACCCATCTATTCGCTACAAATGTATATTCAGTTTAAAAAAATAAAGAGTAAATAATGTTAAAACTTTAACAGTAACGATCGCAGTAGCAAACACTATATAAAGAAAATCAACAAATTTGTCTTAAATGAACGAAGAACAGCCGAAATCTTACTTTGGTTCATCACTGCAGCTTCATCAACAAAATAAAATTACCGGAAATAATACATAAGGGACGTCACTCTGTTATAATAATCAAAGCACAAAAGTACTATTTTACGCCACTGGCTATGTCGGTGTTTTCTCAGACGTCCGCGTCGACTAATATCACTAATTGGACACGTGCTCTCTCTCACTGGCAACGATTGTCAATACTATAATTATTCAGTCTCACAGTCTCAGAGTTTCTTTCAAAAAATTTAAAATGTTGTGAATAATATTACTCTTTTGAATATCTCAATTTCTTTTTTTCCAACAATGATCACTCAGTTCCGCTAGTACATTTTAAAGTTCGTGTCACCAGACATATTTTCTACCAGTTATTACTTCAGACACATGTATAATTATATGTCTCTGATTTTAAGTCACTGTGTACGGTTATCCGCAAAAAAGTAACAATAAGTAATGACTAGTATTGTATACTTCCGAAACTACAATAATTAAGAAATAAGCATGCAGGCCGGCTGCCAAGTCTCACGCATGTTCATGCTTTTTTTGGCGGCATTTTCCTTTGATCTATTGTTTTTTCTCTTTGATCTTTTCAATTTTGACCAAATCTCACGCATTTGCTTCATGAAAAGATGGCAGAACTGAATAACTATTGTAACTTCCGAAACTAATTGCCAAAATGTTTTGTTTTCTTTCTAGACAGGGATCAGATTTCATACTGGCATAGTTACGGCATATGTAGAAGCATTTTATATAATTATCTTTCCTAAAATGACGACAATCGGCTTGAAAATTGCTTATATAAATATAAAGAACATATTTATCTTAATCTAAGTAGTGCTTAAGGGGCTATTTACCTATCATTTATTTGGACATTTTACCATAAAGTGTTTATAACATTTTTTCCCTGCGTATTTGCCGCAGTGCTTTAATGTACCTAAAATGCATAGGCGTCTCATGGGGGGTGGGGGGGGGGACTGGGGGCCCCGCACCCCTTTTATTGAAAAACATTTGGTTGATAGGGAATCACTGAAGCATGACTGGAGCGGGAGCCCCTAGGTCAGTCAGCCCCCCCTCTTTATGAAAAGTTCTGGATCCGCCATCGAAATGTTGAACATATTTACATATTCTGCAGCTGAACGCATACATATTCAACAGTTACCGCATATTCAAAATAGAAGAAATCTACCTTCAGTAGTTTAATCCTATAAAAGACCGTTGTTATAAAGCTAATGGATAAAATTTATATCCGCCCACCAATATAGAAAAAAAAAGATGTGGTATGTTTGTCAATGTCAGAGACAACTCTCCATATTAAGAGAACAATATGACACAGAAATTAACAACTATATAGGTCACCGTACCACGGCCCATTCTGCATAGTCAGCTAAATAAAGGCCCCGAAATGACAATGTAAAACAATTCAAACGAGAAAACTAACGTCCTTATTTGTGTACAAAAAACAAAAATGTAACCGATAAACAAACGACAACCACTGAATTACAGGCTCCTGACTTGGGACAGGCACATGCATACAGAATGTGAAGGAGTTAAACATGTTACCATAATAAAAGCAACCGTAGTATTTTAGGCATGCATCAATGATGGCCATTAGACGCATTACCGAATTAACATCCATCTTAACCGTAGCTGCACTGTACTGCCCGATATATCAACCGTTACAAAAGTTTTTGTATAGCATGCTTTTACCGTATTTACCGTTCTATCTAAATATGCATGAATTGGTGGACCAGTGACACGTTCCTTTGTGTGTTGATATGAGTTTCTAGAAGGTACGGGTGTATATTTGTATATGTATTAGCCATCTTACTATGTAGAAGTACGTCGACATAGAACGATTTATTACTGTAGAAAGAAAGTCAGTACACACAAAATATATTAAATGTTACAAATTGCAGATAATCGAAGCCGGTGTCTTAAAGTTACCTGGATGTTTTCTTGACCTTTTTTTGTTTCTTACTTTTTAACCACAAGTAGCTGACTGGGGCACCCCTGACTCCATTTCGACAGGTAAAACCTTCGTTAATAATTGCAATATCTGTGTTTATGCGGGAAATGCAATGCTCTCGATAAGTTCAGAAAATTCTTAACAACTGTCTGAGGGGTTCGTAGGTGACCTGATACAAGGTAAAATGTCTGCTCCTATCCAAGAAACCTTTGTTCTTTAGTGGCAGTTAAAGTTTCTCAAACTCCATCCAGGTGGACTTTTTTGGCAGAACCTACCCATTGCATTATGAATTGATATTTTCCATTATGTTGTACGGCATACTCACTAACTGCCTGAAATATTTGCCACTGATATTGATCAAGTAATCAAGTAAAATTGTTTACCAGATCATGAATTTATCTTTCTTACCCATGAACAAAAGTATAAGAAATTCTTAAGTCCTCTATCATGGAACATGATAAAAAATTATATAAAGAGAGCTGAGGGCAGAAATCCTATATTTTTTCCATTTATTCATTTCTTATAGAATTGTTATTTCTGCAGTTTATCATACATTGTGTCATATGACTTGTAAGAGAGAAGATGTGGTACGATTGCCAATAAAAGACAACCCTCCTCAAGAGTGCTTGTTTTTTTTTTTTTTTTGTCACAAACTTATGTTTACAGATCTTTTCATAAGAGAAAAAAAATGTTGATATTTTTTTGGGGGGGGGGGGTAGAACTGTTTTAATAACACTGACAAATATTTAGTCCAGATTTTATATACACAAAAGCAGAACAAATAAATTTAGACACGGATAAGTTGTCTTGACCATAGTATATGCTTATTACCGATACGATTCTCTCTGTATACCCAAATACTAACCCCCCTTTTTTGTCAGCGAACTTAGTCACGTGATAACTCCCGATTTACCGAGTAGTGTGCGATATACTAGTCGGATAGACAATCATGGAAGTTATCTCACTACTTGATGTTTTAGTGTCTAAAATGATGGCTGTAGATTATGAAGTGTTAAAATATATATCTTATGTGTATTTTGTTAATTCTGCATTTGTTCTTCTATTATTACAATTTTTAAGCGCACCGTATGGGCGTTATGCAAGATCTGGATGGGGATGTATGTTAAACGCAAAATTCGCCTGGTTTATTCAAGAACTGCCATCTTTTGCGGTTCCAGTAATTTTGATTTTTGCAACAGACACTTGGAAGTCAATATCCGTGTGTAGTAAAGTTACATTGACATGTTTTCTTGTGCATTATTTTCAAAGGTAAGTGTGCACTCTTTTATTTTGAGGACAGAAAAGTGTATTATTTGTAAACAAAACCACGCTTATCTTGTTGTCAATATACATACACGTGTATATCGTACGATACAGATAAGTCTGACACCACCTTTTTACTGTACTAAATTTGCATTATGTTTGTGTGTGATTTATTTGAGGTTTTTAAATCTGACATTGTCATCGCTTCATTCAGCTGTTGAATGTTTGTTATTTTTAAAATTTATGTTGCTGAAAGTGAAAGTAGAATTGGTCAAAAAGAAAGTAACCCAATTTTTACTTGTTTATCTATACATTTGGTTCATAGAGGGTCACACAAACCTCAACAAACATAACTTTTCATCTAGACCAATTAAATGTTTAAATCAAATGAAATTTGCAGCAGAAATTGCATATATAATCATGATAATATATCGCATACATATTTGATATACATGTTATAAATAAATGTATTGTATGTTTATGCCTTGTACAGTTGTATGTGGGTTAAAAACTCTTCAGAGCATATGATATGTCCTTGTTTGTATTCTATGCCAACTCTAAATAAAGCTTACTTTTTTTATTTATTTATAAATTATGTGTTGAAGCATACATTTTAGGTGTTGTTTGAATTTTTTTTTTTTTGTTGAGAGAGGAAAGTGGCTGAAAAACTCATTAATTTTTTATAGACTAATTAGCTACATCTATTTTATTCATGAGAATCTAAGCAAGCATTCTCTAACAGCCTCCAATTTTCCCTGAAAAAAACTCCAAGTAATTTTAGAAATTTGAGAGCAGTTTTCAGGTCATAATATATAATTATTTTTGGGATAAAGACTGCACTAAATGTTATAAAAATCTTTATGGAACTGGCTTCATAGCTTTATCTGCCAAGTCTTATCTCTAATTTTGTGAGTTCAAACAACACTAGGCACTGGAATGGTGAACATAAGATCATATCAATGTCCATTGCAAGTAGTTCAGCAATTTTAATAAACTGAAATACTTACATGTAGTATTCAAATAACAAAATGATCAGTATGTCGTTATGTATGTGTACATTTTTTTTCGTTAGTCGACACATCTCCGTGGAGAGGAGGGGAGTGGGGTGGATCGTTACCCTTGGCTAGCGAAGATGTATAAGACAGTAGGGTATGAATTTATCTGTTCTAAAAATGTTCAAGTTAACACTAAATATTTTGAACGAAGATAGATAACTCCAGTTCAAATGTGCTCCGTTTAATTGCAAAATGTAAGCCATCTCTATCATCAGTGATCATAAGCACTTTATTAAAAAAAAAAATCCCATTTACGAAATTTGGGCATTTGGGATTGTTCATTAGATAATTCAAGATTAAGATTTTCGTTAAACATATTAAAACCTTCATAGAATTTTGCTGATTTTTTTAACTCATAGTTTCTCAGAAAACGATAAAACCGGTATTAAAATTACTTTTACTTCCGATTAACCATAAAAGACTGGAATAATCAAGATCTTTGTCCTACTCTCGTCCCGAACATACATTAAATACTTGCCACTGGACGTTTAGCATCCAACAACCAATCAATCTCCTTCCTATAATGTCGGCTTTAATTGAAGAGTTAGACGATTCAAACATTTGCAAAACCACGGGTTCCGAATGTGTACCAAGAGAGGCTAAAGATACCAGAGGGCATTCAAACTCAAAAGTCGAAAATAACCGTCAACGCCTTGTCTATATAAAGGAAAAGACCAACAGACAAACAATAGTTCATAAAACACATCAAAGAAAACAAAAGACTTAGCAAAATGAACCCAAACCAAGAACTGGGGGAGATCCCAGGTGCTCCTGAAGGGTAGGCAGAACCAGCTCCATATATGGCATCCGTCGTGTTGCTCATGTTGTTACAAACCCGGCCAGTAATAAGTCTAATTCGGTAGGTTAAATTCGGGTTAATGGACAGGATTGTAGCTATACGACATTATGGAATATCCGCTATCATCTGTGTTAACTGATTTTAGGGCATATAATAGTGAATGGAAACGGGGGAAATCTGTCAAAGAGACAATAGCACGACCAAAGAGAAGAAAAAAGCACAAGTTCACAAACGGGTCTTAAAATCGGCGAGAAAATTTCGTACCAAAGCAGACTTTTGCTGGTCCATTTAGACTGAGCGTATTGGTTGTCACGTGTCATAATTAAAACGGGCATGTATCATTATTTGAAAGAAGTAAAACAAAGTGTTGACTATAGAGAATGTTTCAGTAAACTGATAATATAGATCGACTTACAAAGGACTTCAGCTCATGGCGTAAAAAGTGCTGATATTGGACATGTTTTGATAAATTCATTACAGTCAACCGATGATCATGTTAATTATGTATTCGGTATGAAGAGTGAGTTCGGTTGAAAGTTTTTTATATTTCGTAAAAATTAGATCAGGCCCCTTCGAATAACCCTTTTTGGGGAAAACATGGGACCATCCTGACACTTTCAATTGCTTTATCATATTAGTGATTGTAAGTTCACAAGTGACCTACATTCAAATTATTTAATTCCTGGTGTATTTCTAACATTCACCGACTCCGTGCCTCTTAACATGTGTTTGAGGTGTAAACCAGGCAAATGGACATTAACATCATATGCAGTGGCGGATCCAGGGGGGGGGGTTCCGGGGGTGCGCACCCCCCCTTTATTTTTGCCGATCAATGCATTTGTATCGGGACATATGTTTTGCACCCCCCCCCCCCCCCCCCCCCCCCCTTTGCCCTGGGTTAGCACCCCCCCTTTCGAAAATTCCTGCATCCGCACCTGATATGACACTAGCTTTCAAAATCATATTCACCGATTTGAAGCCCAGGTGGTCGTGTGGTCTAGCGGGACGACTACAGTGCAGGCGATATGGTGTCACAATGTATCAGTAGCATGGCGAGGGAAAAACAAAAAATCGCGAAAGCAAATTTACAGATCTAACATTGTTGGGTTGATGTTTAGACGAGTTGTATGTACATATGTATGTTAGATCTGTAAATTTGCTTTAGCAAATTTTTTCTTCTTCCCTCGAAAGTTCAAGTGAGCTTTTCTCATCACTTGGCGTCCGTCGTCCCCCGTCCGTCAACTTTTACAAAAATCTTTTCCTCTGACACTACTGGGCCAAATTTAACCAAACTTGGCCACAATCATGCTTGGGGTATCTTGTTTAAAAAATGTGTCCGATGACCTGGCCAACCAACCAAAATGGCCGCCATGGCTAAAGTAGAACACAGGGGGGTAAAATGAATATTTTGGCTTATATCTTTGAAACCAAAGCATTTAGAGCAAATCTGACGTGGGGTAAAATTGTTGATCAGGTCAACATCTATTTGCCCTGAAATTTTCAGACGAATCGGAAAACCTGTTGTTGGGTTGCTGCCCCTGAATTGGTTATTTTAAGGAAATTTTGCAGTTTTTGGTTATTATCTTGAATACTATTATAGATAGAGATTTACTGTAAACAGCAATAATGTTCAGACCAATGTTCAAATGTTCAAAGTAAGACCTACAAATAAGTCAACATGACCAAAATTGTCAGTCAACCCCTTGTGGAGTTATTGCCCTTTATAGTCAATTTTTAACAACTTTTTCGTAATTTTTTGTAACTTGTTCAAAAATCTTCTCTGAAACGATTTGGCCAAATTTAACCAAACTTGGCCACAATTATCATTGTGGTATATAGTTTAAAAAATGTGGCCGATGACCCCCCTACCAAACAAAATTGCCGACATGGCTAAAATTAGAACATAGTGGTAAAATGCAGTTTTTGCTTTATAACTTTGAAACTAAGACATTAGGGAAAATCTTTCAAGATTTAAATGTCAATCAAAATAAGATCTATCCCCTCACAAATTTTCAGATGAATCCGACAATCCGTTGTTGGGTTGCTGCCCTAAATTGGTAATTTTAAGGAAATTTTGCAGTTTTTGGTTATTATCTTGAATACTATTATAGATAGAGATAAATAAAGCAATAATGTTCAGCAAAGTAAGATCTACAAATAAGTCAACATGACCAAAATTGTCAGAGGACCCCTTAAGGAGTTATTGCCCTTTATAGGCAATATTGAACAACTTTTCGTCATTTTTATAACTTGTACAAAAATCTTCTTTTCTAAAACTGGGCCAAATTTAACCAAATTGGCCACAATCATTACTAGGGTATCTATTTAAAAAAAGTGTCTAATGACCCCGCCTACCAACCAAGATGGACGACATCAGTAAATACAGTTACAGGTGAGCGACACAGGCTCTTGATAGCCTCTAGTTTAAAGTAAGTTCAACAGGTTAAATTTCTTAAGTATACATTCTGAAATCGTCATTATTGAGAGCCAATATATCATCCAAATATCTAAAAGTATTGTTAAGTTTTTGTATCAAATGTTGTTTCGATGGGTCTTTGCTAATTTTAGTCATAAATTGTAATTCATAACAATACAAAAACAGGTCCGCAATAAGTGGTGCACAGTTAATGCCCATTAGAATTCCAATAACTTGACGATATACGGAATCTCCAAAGCGAACAAAAATGTTATCTAGTAAAAATTCAAGCGCAGATATAGTATCAATTGACAAAGTTCTTTTGTTTATTGCTTCTAAAATATTACCTAAAAGAGTTTGAACATATGTACTCGCATTCTGACTTTTTAAATGCCCAGTTTATTAGGGATGTGAATTTATTCTTAATAAGAATATGAGGCAATATGGTATATAGGGTAGAAAAATCAAAACTTTGATCAGATTCAAAATCACCAATATATGCATGCCATTTATCAAGTACTTCCAACGAGTTTTTGACACTCCAAAAGTAATTAATTCCACTATTTTCAAAAGCCTTATTTGAACAATTTATCAGGTTTTTTATTGTACCAAGTGTACTAGTAAGTAGAATAGACAATTTAGTAGTGGAACAATGGCTTGAAGATGAAATAAATTTATATTTGTATACATGTATACAATACAATTGAAGGAAAATTACCTTAATTTGGCTTCTCCAAATCATACATCAGACACAGGCAGACCAGTTTAGTTATTCCATATAAATAGTCATGCAGAGAATAATCACTAAACAGTCACTGGCAAATTCTGATTCGACTTTCACATTTCATTTTACAATAACACGCCCACTTGTTACAAGTGTACTATTCTTAAAAGACCACTTGCAAATCATCTTGTACAAGTTTCTGCAAATTCCTAAATATGCAGTAAATAGAAATTGTATCTTAATCGAGATTGACCACTTTTGAGTTCATCCGTCACCGGCAAAAACTCGTCAATTATGCGCGCCTTTATGACGTCATTTAACAGATAGAGGGGATCGCCTGCATCCCTGCACTATTTACGGTCATCAAGCGTCTTAGTGATCGTCGTTGTGCAGGATAAACTAGAAATAATGGTTGTTCTGTAGGTACTTAATGACAATTCCCTAATGACAGCAGTGCTGATTGTCAATTTTGAGAATTTAATTTGCTGAATAATTCGTACAATATAGAATTATAGTTTTCCAACCACTCGCTCAACATTGAAACGGAAGTGACGACGCCCCTAAACGCACAAATGACGTTCACTAAAACCAGAGTTTTTGACGGAAATGCATCGAACTCGAAAGTTGTCTATTCCAACATTGTCCAAAACACTATGATATAGTTCGGTTCAAATCTTCTACTTAACTGAACATGACCATGAAAACAATGATAAACACCTCTGAACGTTACAAAATCATACAAAATATTTTGTTTTTCTTCATCTTGAGGACTTGTACCCTTTATCAGAGTATTACTATGATAACATTGTTGTTATTTGATATTAGACTAGACAGTTTAAGATAACCGACATTCTTGAATTATAAATACAACAGTGGACATGGTGGATGGACGATTGTTGTTGACCGGACAAGGACACACATATATCCAAGATACGGCATAAATATATATTTAAGACTTTTTACAACTTTTCTGGTCGGGTTAGAAATGTGATCTTTTTTTTTTTGTTCTAACTCAGAATCACATGTACTCTGATAATTTATTAACCATCTATTTAACCCCCATCCCTATAATTTCGATTTTTGTCTTCTTCAAAATGTGCACCAATATTTATTCGTTAGTTATCAAGTTGCGCATAGTTTTAAAACGTAATAAATTCCTTTCTTTTCAGAACTTTTATTTTTTCGTTCCTGATTAGAGGAGGAAAACCAACACCATTTGTAACCTTCTCAATGGCTTTTTTATTCTGTGTGGTTAATGGATATTTACAAGGAGGATATATTCTCTTTCACGCCCCACGCGATGACACCAAATGTATTACATCACCACAGTTTATTACAGGTGAGTCGGTTTTTCTGTCACGATCGGCCATAACTAGGATAACTTTAACATGCTTTCAGTTGCCATTGGAAGTCGAATTCGTGGCCTTCATTCCGATCGAAGAATTTTAGCACGTTAGGCTTTTGATCGCTTAACAATAAATCAAACTAATTTTCTACAAAGACATGATATTAATCTATTATTTCCTTCGTTTTGGTTTATTTTGAGGGAAGTTATAGCATGATATGATAATGACGATTTTGTTTTCATTTTGTTCCAGTTTTTCTGTTAACTAGACTTTTTCTTAAACGATTCCATAAATTTAAAAGATATCTTGAGACTAACTTGACATTGAAGAGTTTTGAGTTTTAAAGAAAAAATGAAAATAACATTTCGTGCTTTCGACGTTTTTTCTTAGGATTTTTCTTAGGATTTATCTTCTACAAGAATACTCTGCCTAATGTTTGAAAACAAGAGAAACATAAAAACGATATACGACGAAAAGGAACATAAGCCATTAAGATCTAAGGTCAAATTTGCCAGAGACAGTTGGAACCTTAGTCTATTAGAAGTCTTTCAATCAACATTACATGTCTGACCATCGTTATACTAAATACGATTTATTTTAATTATCAGTATTTTTATTTTCGTAGGTTTGTTCATGTTTTTCACTGGTATGGTAATAAACATCCATTCTGATCATGTTTTAAGAAATTTGAGGAAACCAGGTGAAACTGGATACCAGATACCTCGTGGTAAGTTTATTGACATGTTTTTTGTTTGTTACCGTTTTCAATGCACAGTGTTTAGAAATATTATTGTAAATCTTTACCATATTTACTGCTTATATTGCTAAGCATGTTGGACTTTTCTCAAACCGTTCCCACAATCAAATGGTACTAGTATAAAACAACGCTGCTGATCTGTACTAGAGCAATACAATTTAAACCAGTATTTTATGTGTATAGGAATAGATATAAAAAGATGTAGTATCAGTGCCTATGAGACAACTCTCCATCCAAATAACAATTTATAAAAGTAAACCATTATAGGTCAAGGTACGGTCCTCAACACGGAGCCTTGGCTCACACCGAACCACAAGCTATAATAGGCCCCAAAATTACAAGTGTAAAACCATTCAAACGTGAAAACCAACGGTCTAATCTATATAAATCTGTATTACAGGTGGAATGTTCAACTATGTCTCAGGTGCTAATTTCTTTGGTGAGATTTTAGAATGGTGGGGATTCTTTGTTTTATGTCCTTCATTACCAAGTTTAGCCTTTGCTGTTTTCACAACATGTAATATAGGACCACGAGCTTTACAACATCACAGGTATAGTATAATACTAAAGAAATAATCACAGTTTCGGGAGTTCATTGGAGTGTAAAGGGAAAATTTAACCCACATTCAAATTCAAAAAAAAACTAACGAAATTAGGTAAAGTAAATTTTCTAATTTTAGTGATCATAAATTGGCCAAGTTAGCACATCAATAATTCCGCGAAAAAAGTTATACTATTTATATTTTCTAACTATGTTTTTTGCAAAACCTGTCGTTTGTAATTAATGTATCTTCAACGAAATGTTAGTCAGCATATATTGTTGTCTACATACTTTATGGGAACCTGTTATAATATGTACAAGATAAAAAAACAAAAAACGAAACCACCAGTCTCTTTTAGATACACCCTTAATCGCTATCATTTTAATAATTTGTGTGTTTTTCATCACATATCTCACTTACTGGTTACTTGATTGAGGAGCATAATAATTTTGATATATATATATATATATATATATATATATATATATATATATATATATATATATATATATATATATATATATATATATATATTATAAACTATCCTTTTACAGATGGTACCTACAAAAGTTTGAAGATTATCCACGGAACAGAAAAGCTGTTATACCATTTATTTTTTAGAATAAGAACTGTAGATTAAGAAATAATATTAAAAAGGAAACATTAAAACTGTCGCCCTAAGGAATAGAGCGTGTGTAACAAAACTTAGAATACAGTACATTGATCTCAGGATACAATTATTAAATGTTGGTGCATATTTTGTTGTGTGTTTTTTTTCTGTAGTGATGCATTTTTCATTTCTTACTTCAATTCACAATTAACTACAGACTCATGTTTTACTTATTTTCATTAGTTGGACATTCATTTGTTCAATCGCACTATAAGACAAGTTTCTTCACGCCGAAGTATTGATTCAGGTCAATTACCAGTATCTTCCAATGGCATGTCAATTTCATAACAACTAATATAAAAAAAAGCAAGGAATGTGACACTTACAGCTGGCTGTATAACAATATAGTATCAAATGTCAGTATTAATAGTTATCAAAAGTACCAAGTTAGTACGCCATTGTCATTTGACATTTGACTTTTATACTTAAGACAAGTGTTCATCAATCCAAACTTAACAACAAACTGAGAACAATTGGTCCTATTTTGTGAGATTAGAAGGAATGACCAACATAGATGCAAGTTTCTTAGGTATGTATGTCTTGATCGAATCATTGTTTGATCAGATGAAATTATAAAAGTGCTGGACCTTTTGATCGACAGTATATTTTTTGAGTTTGGAAAATTGATTTTTCAACAGAAAGTTGGTATTCCAATGGGTACTGATTGTGTGCACCACTACTGGACGATTCGTTTTTGTACTCGTATGAAGCAGAATTGATTCAGAACCTTCTCAAAAGACAAAAAGAAAAATCAACTTGCGAAATTCTTAAATTTTACTTTCGGATATATTGTTGATGTCCCATCACTAAATAACCCATATGTCAGCCAATACTTACGTCTCAACAATCCTATTGAACTTGAAATTAAGGATACTATTGATACTAGAAGGACTGCTTCATACTTTAACCTCAATATTGACATAGATGGACGACTTCACACTAAAATCTTTGACAAAGGGGACGATTTCAATTTCTAAATTATCTAATTCTCATTTCTCAGCTGTAAATGAAGGCAACAGTTGTATACCCTGTTCGCAATTCATAAATCGATTGAGAAAAAATCAAATCCGGGTAACAAACTAAAACTGAGGGAAACACATCAAATATAAGAGGAAAACTACGACACAACAGCAACACACCACTAAAATGTAAAACACACAGAAACGAACTATAATATAACAATGGCAATTTTCCTGACTTGGTAGAGGACATTTAAAAAAAATGGTGAGTTGAACCTGGTTTTGTGGCTAGTCAAACTTTCCGCTTTTATTACAATGTTAAATATTACATTAAAATGACAACATATCATGACAGGACTAAAATACAACTAAACACACAAATAATAGCTATCAAAAGGTACCAGGTTTATAATTTAATACACCAGACGCTCGTTTCGTCCACCCAAGAATAATCAGTGACGCTCAGATAAAAAAAAAATCGAAAGCCAAATCAAGTACATAGTTGAAGAGCATCGAGGACCAAAAGTTCCAAAAAGTTGCGCTTCATACAATCTAATTAAAATTAAATCTCGTTGTTTATATGTCGTTCGTGGGACATATAGAGAACGAGGAGCAAGTGTGGGGATTTAATTTTAATTAGATTGCGCTTCATATGGCTAAGGTTATCTGCCTGGGATAAGAACATCCTTAGTATTTAGAATAATTCATACTTTTACAAACATTTAATTAAAAACAAATGACTATATAATAGATATACATAATAACACCGAAGTGGTGACTCACTACGCAATAAAAACGAATATATAAAACAACATAAACCAGCACATAAAAAGTCACAGCCTAGTTACCCGAAGAGATCGACACACAAAGTGACGTCACATTTAAAATACTAAAAATTTCCAAAAAATAGGATATAATTAGGATAGATATTCAAGGTTAGGTTTGTAATTCTGTAACATTTATTAATGATAACATTGAAAATTACAAGACTTATTGATATAGCATTATGGTAGTAACTAGATAATTAATTGTATTAAATAGCTATGTCGGTTTCTCTTCTAAGTCGAACTGTTTACCAAATATATTGTATAAATTTAGTTGACCCCAAAAACAGTCTAATAAATGAACTGGGTGATTAATTATCTTTATCATAACACACGAATACGACCATACGAACGGGCAGAGGGTATGTTTCATCTGAGAATTGGGAAGTTGAAATCGTCCCGTTTAGATTTTCATAGATTTTCGTGTGAAGTCGTCCATCTGTGTCAATATTGAGGAAAAGATCAAGGTATGCAATAACACACCCTCTGTCCCTTCGTATGGTGTTTACATATTTTAGTTGATACGTTATGCTCGTGCATGTTCATACTATACGGACCGTATACAGGATTGTGCTCCTTACACAGAAACTGCTCCAACAAAGTTATGAGGAGGATAGATAATAAATGATACTTCGTAAATTTTATGAACACCATCACGAATTGGTTGATCCATACAATGTGTCTGTGTCTAAATTAACTAAGGAAATTTTTACCACGTCATAGATTGGTATTAATCATTTACGTCGTATGGTCTTAAAAGTACCGAACATGAACTATTCCCGAATATGATTGTTTTGCTGAGTGTTAATTCGCATTGCTATAAGACCTGTCACGGTATTTGTTCATCCAACATTCATGTATTCAGTTGTGATGTTGTATTTGTAATTAAGATCGGATATTGTGAAATATATCGTTTGGAGTTGTAATTATTTTTTTATTTTCTATTCGTATGTAAAAGTAAAGATAATGAGTGCTCCTTATGAACCACCTAGTTAATTTATATAAAGATTTTAGTTTAAGCAACTATATGTACACAATTTATTTATTTTACAGTTTGATTTAGAAGAAATACCGACTTAACTAGACAATACAACTATAATTACTAATACAATTATATTATATAAATATTTTGTAATTGTCATACAATACATCAAATGACATACTTATACACCTAATCTTTAATTGTATGTCATCTGATAATTTAGCTGTGACGTCACTTTTGTGACCTTGACTCAGTCGTGTGAAAGACAGTTCGTGGTTCTGTTGTGCTATTTTATGTGTGCTGTCCTATGTTGTTTTACGTATTCGTTTTTATATGACCACAAAAATTGAAATTTTTTGGTCGTATATTGGTATGATGTTGGCGTGGTGGTGGTCGTCGTCGTCGTCCGAAGACATTTGGTTTTCGCGCTCTAACTTTAGTAAAAGTAAATAGAAATCTATGAAATTTTAACACCAGGTTATGACCATAAAAGGAAGGTTGGGTTTGATTTTGAGTGTTTTGGTCCCAACGGTTTAGGAATTAGTGGACAAAAAGGGCCCAAATAAGCATTTTTCTTGGTTTTCGTACAATAACTTTAGTATAAGTTAACAGAAATCTATGGAATTTTAACATAAGGACTATGACCACAAAAGGAAGGTTGGGATTGATTTTGGGAGTTTAAGAGCCAACAGTTTAGAAATTAGGGGCCAAAAACAGGTCCCAAAAGAAGCATTTTTCTTGGTTTTTGCACAATAATTTTAGTATAAGTTAATAGAAATCTATGAAATTTTAACACAAGGTTTATGACCACAAAAGGAAGGTTTGGATTGATTTGGTGAGTTTTGGTCCCAACGAATTAGGGGCCAAAAGGGTCCAAAATTAAACTTTGTTTGAATTCATCAAACATTGAACTATTGGGGTTCTTTGATATACCGAATCTAACCGTGTATTTAGATTCTTAATTTTTGGTCCCGTTTTCAAATTGGTCTACATTAAGGTCCAAAGGGTCCAAAATTAAACTTAGTTTGATTTAACAAAAATTGAATTCTTGGGGTTCTTTGATATGCTGAATCTAAACATTTACTTAGTTTTTTTTTTATTATGTTTTGTTATTTTCAAGTTGGTCCAAATCGGGGTCCAAAATTAAACTTTTTTGATTTCAACAAAATTTTAATATGTGGGGTTCTTCAATATGCTGAATCTAACCATGTATTTAGATTTTTAATATTTAGGACCGGTTATCAAATTGGTTCACATTGAGGTCTAAAGGGTCCAAAATTGAACTTTATTTGATTTCATCAAAAATAGATTTCCTGGGGTTCTTTGATATGATGAATCTAACCATGTATTTAGATTTTGGATATTAGAATACCACAAAGGGATGGTAAGAATTTTCTTTGGGAGTTATGGCTCAAACCGTTAAGGAATAAGGTGTAAAAAAGGGGAGAAAAAGGTTTCCAGGTTAATGGACAATTACTGAAGTACAAAACATAATTTAAAAGCAGTGTAAGTTTGGTAATTGAAACTCATTTTAATATCTCACCTAAACTGCTCTTAAATTATGTATATTGGAAATTTGCCAAAAACTTTATTATTAATAAATTCCATTGGAAATTTGCCAAAAACCTAAAATTAATGAACTTCATGGGAAATTTGCCAATATAACATGTTGCATTTGAGTTATCTTTCTTTGTCCAGAATAGTAGTTAAATCCACTTAAATCATGACTGTATGACATTTTATATTTTATGATGTATACGTATTTAAACGAGTAGTTATTGTTGAAAACTCCATAAGAAATTTGAATTGAGATCATTTTTGGAATAAGGGAAAGGGGGAGGTGAAAAACAATTGGTGGGGTTCAATTTTTCTTATTTCAGATTTCAGAAATGAAAAAGAAAATTTCTTCAAATATCAAAGGATTAAAAGGGCACTAGCTGTCAAATTCATGTTAACCGATTTTAATCAAATTCTTATCTTTGATTTATAACAATGTTAAACATTTCCCCAAACTATTAAAAGTCTAAATAAAACAATAAACAAGGCACGGGCATGCAAATACGTAGCTTCGTTTCGTGTATATTTGAGTGCAGATGCCATCTAATTATTTATCGAGTTGACCTCTATAGTCATCCGATGACCATATAAGCGATGTAAACATAAATATAGATATAAATAGACTAAGCAAACACGTGCTGTTGGATTATTCTAGGTCTATTTAATTTCATATTAAAGATAAAAAAATAAATGTTTATCATCGTTTTCACCTGTAATAGAATGTTTATTTGTGGATCGAATCAGTCAATCAAATGATTTACCTTGGTTTCACTTTCAATATTGACATTCTCTTCCTTTAAATAACTTTACACATACAATTAACGTGTTATCCATCTCAAGCTAAGGGGTTAGATTAAAGTTCACATGAATAGGGATTCAATGAGGTCGAAGTATTCACTTGCAAGTGAATTACTCATAATCAATGTTTTTTTTGCTTATTTTGACAAAATTGAACATTATTGGCTACTAAAAAGGAATTATTATTTCACTATTTGTATTTTATTACTGATTGAGCCAAAAAAAAATAATATATTAGGTTTTTGATATATCTCGTAGCTAGTGCCCCTTTAATATTCAACAGCATACTGAATTTCTCAAAAGCAAAACAAAACATTTTAAGTTCATTAGACCACATTCATTCTGTGTCAAAAACCTATTCTGTGTCAACTATTTAATCACAATCCAAATTCAGAGCTGTATCCAGTTTGAATGTTGTGTCCATACTAGCCCCACCCGTTCAGGGTTCGACCTCTGCGGTCGTATAAAGCTGCGCTCTGCGATGCATCTGATTTTATTCTTTGGTTAGCGTAACGAAATGTACGCTTGTATTGTTTATTTATGGTTTTCTCTGTCTTGAATGTTCTTGCATTTATTTGTCCTGTATTCCTGTCATGAAATGCTGTCATTTGTTGTGTTATATTTAACATCGTCATAAAGTGCAAGGTTTGGCAAACCACAAAACCATGTTCAACCCAACATTTTTTTCTTAAAATGTCCTGTACCTAGTCAGGAAAATGGCAGTTGTTATCTTATGGTTCGTTTCTGTGTGTGTTGCGCTGTCGTTTGTGTTTTGTTGCATTTCAGTGTTTCTGTTTTACTCGTTGTTTTTCTCTTATATTTGATGTGTTTCCCTCGGTTTTAGTTTGTAACCCGGATTATTTTCTTTCAATCGATTTATGAATTTCGTATCGCGATATACTACTGTTGCCTTAATGTTTCATCAAACAATCAGCACTATCATAGGAACCAACTGTGCTCCTGTTCTTGCCGACCTGTTTTTAGCTCACATAGCCTAAAAGGTCAAGTGAGCTTTTCTCATCACTTGGCGTCCGTCGTCCGTCGTCGTCCGTCGTCGTCGTTAACTTTTACAAAAATCTTCTCTGAAACTACTGGGCCAAATTAAACCAAACTTGGCCACAATCATCATTGGGGTATCTAGTTTAAAAAAATGTGTCCGGTGACCCGGCCAAACATCCAAGATGGCCGCCATGGCTAAAAATAGAACATAGGGGTAAAATGCAGTTTTTGGCTTATAACTCAAAAACCAAAGCATTTAGAGCAAATCTGACAGGGGTAGAATTGTTAAACAGGTGAAGATCTATCTGCCCTGAAATTTTCAGATGAATCGGATAACCCGTTGTTGGGTTGCTGCCCCTGAATTAGTAATTTTAAGGAAATTTTGCTGTTTTTGGTTATTATCTTGAATATTATTATAGATAGAGATAAACAGTAAACAGCAATAATGTTCAGCAAAGTAAGATTTACAAATAAGTCAACATGAATGAAATGGTCAGTTGACCCCTTTAGGAGTTATTGCCCTTTATAGTCAATTTTTAACCATTTTTAGTAAATCTTAGTAATATTTTACAAAAATATTCTCCTCTGAAACTACTGGGCCAAATTAATCCAAACTTGGCCATAATCATCTTTTGGGTTAGTAGTTTGAAAAATGTGTCCGGTGACCCGGCCATCCAACCAAGATGGCCGCCATGGCTAAAAATAGAACATGGGGTAAAATGCAGTTTTTGGCTTATAACTCAAAACACAAAGCATTTAGAGCAAATCTGACATGGGGTAAAATTGTTTATCAGTTCAAGATCTATCTGCCCTGAAATTTTCAGATGAATCGGACAACCCGTTGTTGGGTTGCTGGCCCTGAATTGTTAGTTTTAAGGAAATTTTGCTGTTTTTGGTCATTATCTTGAATATTATTATTGATAGAGATAAACTGTAAACAACAATAATGTTCAGCAAAGTAAGATTTACAAATAAGTCAAAATGACCGAAATGGTCAATTGACCCCCTTAGGAGTTATTGTTCTTTATAGTCAATTTTTAACAATTTTCATAAAATTTGTAAATTTTTACTAACATTTTCCACTGAAACTAATGGGCCAAGTTCATTATAGATAGATATAATTTTAAGCAGCAAGAATGTTCAGTAAAGTAAGATGTACAAACACATCACCATCACCAAAACACAATTTTGTCATGAATCCATCTGCTTCCTTTAATATTCACATAGACCAAGGTGAGCGACACAGGCTCTTTAGAGCCTCTAGTTTTTTTTTGGTGTCCTTTGTTATGAGGCTGTCTTTATACGGTAGTTTCTTGACAAGAATGAAAAGAAGCTAGCATAATCAATTTACTTAACATTTCGCTATTGGATGATGTCTTCTCACTAAATAATTCGAAGAAAGGTGACTGATGAACGCATCTATCCCGTCGGACTCGATAGATGAAACAATAGATACAGTTAAGTCTGCCTCATATCTAGCAGCTAGAAAAAAGTAAAGTTTACAAAAATACTGAACTTAGAGGAAAATCAATTCGGAAAGTCCATAATCACATGGCAAAATCATATAACAATACGCATCAAAAACGAATGGACAAGAACTGTCATATTCCTGACTTGGTACAGTCATTTTCAAATGTAGAAAATGGTGGGTTAAACCTGGTTTTATAGCGCTAACCCTCTCACTTTGATGACAGTCTCATAGAAATTGACCAGACAGGTAGATTAAGATAATAAAACAAACTATTTAATTATGATATTTGAATTTCTATGTAGCAATATTCCAGCAAAGCCTGCATATGAAGTATATTTCCAAGTTGATACGATATTGCAGAGCTTATTTCTAATCATTATTTCCGTGATAGAGTCTAGCTACTCACGAAGAAACTACAAACACAAGAGTTCAAAGTGGTGAAGTTGAAATGAATTACTAGTATTCCTAAATTTAACGGACTTCATATCGAGTTGTATGACCGTTATGTGTTTCAAAAATGACGACGGAAATGAACCAATTATCTTAACCAAAGTCCCGTCCTTTTTTCCTCAAATGTGAACTACAGATTTTGTCTTGTATCGTGTTTGATCTTGAATTAATTACCAGGGTTTGGCGTAGCGTTGTCATTTTATGCTCGACTTGTGAGGTTATATGTCCCTTTTGGTATTACTCGAATCTCGTAATTTACGTTTGACTGTCCCTCTGGTATCTTTCGTCCCTCTTTTATGAAGATGACCATATCAATGTATATTATGCTAACACAGAAATGCTGACTACTGTGCTGATGGCACGCTCACCAACAGCGGTTTTAAAAACGAACCCAGCTATTCAAAGCTAGTTCAAGGTACTAGTACTGACAAATATGCTATGGTTTAACAGACTAAAATATAAATCAGTACACCCGATTTGTTACAACAGATTTAATAGCTGGACATCGTACAATGCCAAAATGTAATTTTTATTTTGACAGGAAATATGACCATACGTTTTAATTATTGATATCAATATTTGATCAATATGTGTACAATTACGCATTAAACTGTTGAAAATAATATCTGTGACAGGGATGATGTAATTGTAATCGATTGTAATGGATTCCATTTTTTAAGTAAACAACAGTAGTCTGTAGTCGTCACAAATTTCTTTTACATGTACTTAGAATTAAATCGATAAATGTAAAAATATGATGTACATTTCGATTACTTTATTAAAGGAGTATGATGAATTACAAAAAAGACAAATATATCACTATGTATGCTTCAATTATAGTACAGATAAAACAGAATATACAAATATTATTTACAAAATGTAAGTGATCTATCGAATATCTTATTTAGATTTGTTCCGCACAATGTTCAACCAGACCAACTTACATATTTCACTGTAAAAAATTGACAAACTTTTAAACCTTTTATATGAAAAAAAAATGAAATGAAAATGAATTGGTTATAAGAAAATTGATTTAAAAGAAGACAATGAATTTCAAATGAATTGGTTATGTCACGACCAGAAATCACCTTTAAATTGTACCCAACAAAGGAGGATAAAAATCAATAATTAATTCAACAAAATCTATGATACAATTTTTCAAGAAATGTTATAACATATTGATACTTTACTTCTTTCAACAGATTCAAATTGTTTCAGAATTGTTTTTTTTCCAAGGTAATTTAAAACTAATCAAAACATAAAAAAGATGCATGCCTCTAAAACGGTGATTTTGATAGTCAGTGCATAACTACCACTTATGTTAATAACATCAGATAATGTATGAACCATCCAGCGAACATCTGTAATTTCAGGTACTTGCAATATTTTGTATAACATGTTTTACATTCAAGTATTCAGTTTTTCTCTACAACGAAATCCTTAAAATCCAAATTCCATTTTCAATATCCATTCCGCAGGTAACTCTTTTGTTCAGATGTAATTGCAAGGACACATGTAATCATGCTTATAATAATCATAACTTGAGGCTCCAATGACCCTGTGCCGTTCACCTGATATTTTTATTTACAATTGATGCATGAAATAATGCAATCGTTATACTTTTGCTCTAGTTTTAGAGATATAAGTCAAAAACTGCATTTCCCCCTTAAGTTCTATTTTTAGCCTAGTCTGCAATTTTGGTTGGCAGGCAGATATACGACACATTTTTAAAACTAGATACCCTAATGCTGATGGCCAAGTTTGGTTAAATTTGTGTCAGATGTTTCAGAAGAAGACTTTTGTAAAAGATTACAAAAATTTACGAAAAATTGTTAAATTTGACTTTTTGAGTCTGGCAATAAATCTTTAGTGGGCCAATAGACAATTTATGTTATGCTGTCTTATTTGTAGATCTTACTTTGCTAAACATTATTGCTGTTTACAGTTTATCTCTATCTATGATAATTTTCAAGATAAGAACCAACAAGAATGTGTCCAAAGTACAAGGATACCCAATCCGCACTATCATTTTCTATGTTTATTGACCATGAAAATGGGATAAAACTCTAATTTGGCATTAACACAAGAAAGACAATATCATAAGGAACATGTGTACTAAGTGTCAAGTTGATTAGACTTTAAACTGAAGCGGGACATACGGACGAACGGACGCACAGACCAGAAAACATAATGCCCATAAATTGGCTGCAAAATTGCCTTAAATTTGATTAAATTTGGCCTATTTGTTTCAGAGGAGAAGATTTTTGTAAAAGTTAACAGACGACGGACGACGACGGACGACTGATAACGGACGCCAAGTTATGAGATAAGCTTACTTGGCCCTTCGGGTCAAGGGAGCTAAAAATGAAATCGAAGTAATTTTATAGGAACATAGTTTACCAAAAACTAGATCATTAATATATAAAAAGCGACATTTACCATAGTATGCCGTAGGCCCTTTTAAATTATTTAGTCTGTAACAATGAAGATAGTAAAGATCGATATTCGAAATAATTTATCTTTAATGACAGAAAAAACGTTTTACGAATAAAAGAATGTTTAAACATACTTTGATTTATAAAATTTTGCACAAATTCTTGTAACATATTCCATTGTTGAATGATTCTAATCATCGTATATGCGTATATAGCTACAAACATTCAATTAACTGCTATTAAAAAACAAGTACATAAATTAAGAAAATATGCTATCAGAATTCAATCAACAAGGTAATGACATTTAATTTAAATGAATGCATATGACACCCTCAATTACAACCCACATACACATAAGTGTCTTACACGTTTGTACACTGTACACTTGGATTTTATGTACAAACTGTTATTAAGCATGTTTAATTCGCATGTTGTACGTAGCATAATACTGATTCAATATTAACATTTGTTAAAACTGATGCACTAAATCTAAATCTTTGCGGTGTACGATTATTTGATTTATTACAATTTTTGAATTAAACATTATCAAAGATACTAATTCATAATTTACGTCGATATGTACATATATTTTGTCCGAAAAAAATTATTTTGGTAATTCAAAACATTCAGCTGTAAGCTTATTAATACTTAATTTCTTATTTGGTAATAAAATCACACATCACAACAGATTAAACTTCACTCACCCAATCAACATGTATTTTAAATGCAATTATTCAATCTCTTACTGTTAATAATTCGTTTGCTCAAAACAGTTCGGTTTTGTTTCAATGAGAATATAATTCATTAATGCATAGTTCGGGATGTTCCTTCCTAAATTGATTTGCTCAATTGTCGGACGTTTCTCTCATTTGGTGTTACAAATAGTGGTTTTGATTTCTGTTCCACCGAACTTGAAATGAACGACTTAGGTTCTCGATTTGTTATCTGTTCATTGGCAGTTTATTGTGTACTTTGGTGACATCGATATATCCGATTGGGAACACTTTTTCAAGAGAAATGTTCCCCATGAAATGGTCTTTGCAAGCATGATGGAGGCACGACTAGTCAAACAACCTGTTTTTGAAACAGTAAAAGTAGATAGATCACATGTACTGCCTTCTCTAATTTTTTGGCTAAGAATCGGATTTACTTTGTTAATCCACAAGTTATAACGAAAATAAAACATGCAAGTTCAAAAATAAATGTTGACCCGAGGCAACATAAACGTCTTTTAATACCGCCATTTAATTTGTATATTCAATGTAAGAATTAGAGATACGAGTATATTTGTACATAGCTTCCACTTTCATGTACCCAAACATTCCCCACAGAATCTCTTGTGATGTCAATTGGTTTTGATGTTTCCTGGACGGACACGTCATGTAAATATTTACCACTGGAATTAAACAGACAAATTCTGTTCATATTATAATCAGCTATGAATATATTTCCATAAGGATCTTGGCATATGCCCCTAAAGTCTGAACCAATGTTTTCATGAAAGTTGCACATCTTAAAGTTTCTGTCAAGTGTGATTACTTTATCTTTACATGTCAATAAGACTTGGTTTGAAATGGTTTCAGTTATCCTGTAGGGTGCGTTTGTTATAAGCTTAGCAAGTTTTTCCTCGACGTGGATGGTTTTTACGTTTTTGTACGTAATTGGCCAGTTTCTATTGATATTGATATCATAAAAACATTTACAATTGCAAGAGTACCAAATAATGTGGTTGTCGCGAAGCAGGGAACATATTGTATTTTTGAGCCCAGGAAGAGTAGCTATCACCTCTTCCGGGTTTGTATTGTCACCTACGTTTATTTTCTTGATAGTTTCACCGGACTTTACCCAAAGTTCTGTTTGTGACGCTCGTAATATATGCTTGACACCCGGTAAATTTTTAAATTCGAACACTGGATCGGATTTATTTACGGAATACAGATTTAAACAATTTCCATTAGGCCATTGATTGTGCACTATCCATGTCTTATCTTCACTTACACCATATATGCTTTGAATACTGTTGAGGGTAAAGGATCCAATTTTCGTGAAATCAGTAACGTCGCAAGTAACTGGTAGAGTATAAATGCGGGACTCTAATTCACCCATTAAGTTAGCTTGGTCCCCTCTCTTCGCAAGGCCGAAACATTTTTCAATATATTTGTATTCTATTTGATGACCAAAGCTGAAATGTGGTGCAAAAACCTTTAACTGATTACCCTGTGTAACAGCATTGTTTAGAGTTTGGTAAAGGAATGTGTAATCATTCAGCAATTTCCCGTCGCAACTTCGGTCTACAATGTCTGCAGTGCTCCTCAGCAAGCAATGCAAGGACAATTTCTTTGTTTCAAGTTCATCTTGAAAGTTATTAATCGATTTTATATCTTGTTTCTGCATTTCCTCAAGTTTTTGCAAATTTTCATCTGCTAAAACGTCAATTATTTTGCACACAGTTTCTTTCGATCTAATTGCCTGCGTTCTGACTTCTTCTTTCCATTGTCTACATAGTTTATAGTGGTTGTTTTCTGCTATATTCGACATTTCTCTCTCTTGGTCTATTCCAGTTATCTTTGATTTTATTGCACCCATAGCCGATCGCAAAAGATCTCTCCTTCTCTGAGCTTGGAAGATAATTGGCTCAATTCTGTGCAATTTGTGATTCTGATTAATGCATTTCTTACAAATTGCTCTGTTACAAGGTTCACAGTACAGAGAAAGTTCCTTTCCGTGCGTTTCACACTTGAAATTTTCAATGTTTTTTGCTGCTTGTGATTGCATTTTAGTACATTCAATTTCTATATTTTCAGTTTTGTGAGTTTTAAATAATTTGTGCTTAAGATGATACGCAGAACATTCCACACACATCTTACTTTTGCAATCGATACAATTAGAAACTGCTGCCTTATCATTGTCACACATTTGACAGAGTACAATAACGTTTGTATCTGGCCGAGTTTCCTCTTCCACGTACGGATAAAGCGTTAAACCATCCACGCCCTTTTCTGGAAGTACTTGTACTGCCCTACATAACGGACAAACCAATGTATCCTTACCGTCGACCAATTTTGTAACACATGGGGTGCAAAATATGTGAAAGCAGTTCAGTAAAACGGGTTTGGTAAATGCTGAAAGACATATTCCGCACTTCACAATATCACTGTCTTTATTACTTGCTGCGCATTCAGCCATTTTGTTATCCCAGTTACGAATAAAACTGTTCCTGTTATGACGTAATCATCACACACTATATATATATCAAGTTCGATTACACCTAAAAATAGAACACAGGTAGAACTGCATTCGATCATCCTCGGGGGGGCCACTTGCTATATAATTAGTGGTAGGGATGAGCCGCTGGAATAGGTCACTTTTTCATGCTGTATGATATATGAAAAGGGTGAGAAATTCAGATTAAATATACCAATAGGTTGATATTATCACTTGCTTGATTATATCATAAGTATCTGAAACTAATCAGATGTCCGTATTTATTTTTGATGCGGTTAAACCACAGTCATAAATGCATCAGTTATTTGTCAAACCAATTAAACTCTATTTATTCTGATGTGGTATTTTTACCACCTTTTTACTGATGCCAGTGATAGATGCAATAAAATTAACTATTTTGACATTTGCACCTAATTAACATTCAAGGGTTTGTATACATAAAACATGATAACAATTATTTAAAGAAATTCCATTGTGACAGCGTCCTTTAAGAGGGAACGGCAATGAAACTTTTTATCAGTTTTTAATTTAAACATGTTAAAATCAGTGAAGGTATTACACTCTGGGGTGATATTACATTTATCTGACCATAGATGTAATACCATCTATGATCTGACCAAACGTCTTTTATATGTATTGTATTTTGGAATTGAAATATCTTCATAATGAAAGATGTAAAATGGGCAATAAGAAAAAAGTGTTTAAGATATGATGAATTTATTTGAAGAGAAGGTGATATTATTGCGACTATTTTGCTTCTTAACAAGATGATGAGCGGGAAAATATTGAAATATATCTATAGGTCTGTTTTTTGTTAATCAATATATGACAAGGTATATATTTTTGATTAAAAAATATATGAAAAGGGTGGGGTACTTGATGTCTCAGCTGCTCACCCCTACCAAAAAAAGTTTGAAGTGGCCCCCCCGAGCGATCATCAAAATGTTTTATTATAATTGTAGAGATATGAGGTATAAAGTCATGCTTTTTCTGACTGGCATGTAATACAAAGACAAAAAATATGAAAACTCTTTTCTGTGATACAGACTTTTAATTACAAAGTAGTTGGATTAACTTTTTTATTTCATTTTGCACTGTCCTTTTTAATTATGAATATTATAAGCAGTTGCTTCAAAATGGTAGGTTGTCACTTGACAGATAATCGATACCAATTTTGCCATTATTATAAAACAAAAAGTGGATTTAAATGCACCAAGACTATGAATTGTCGATATGTGACACACTTAATCAATTAGTTTTTAGTGTCAAGATGAAAAATCTCCAGCTGAAAATCTCTAGTAAAGATCCAGTAAAAGGCATAAAACGTATGGAGAGTGAAAATAATCTAGTGTTTCATGTGTTAGATGATCGGAATTTATCACAATTTGTTTTCATATAATATTGGTTCCTGATAATTTATTTTATGATAAAAAACAAGTATGTTAAATGTTAAGGCGATCTTCATTTAAAAGTTTTATGTGTGTTTACACGGCTACTGCATTCAAACTCGGTATCGACGTAAATATCACAATAATCTCTTTCAACTAAATAACATTGTAAAGCGTTATTCGACTAATTGCTAAGTTAGATTAGTACAGTTTAATATAAGAATATTGATAATGTATTTCTTTTTAGGGCAAATAAAAAACACATCAAAAACGAATGGACAACAACTGTCATATTCCTGACTTGGTACAGGCATTTTCTAATGTAGAAAATGGTGGATTAAACCTGGTTTTATAGCGCTAAACATCTCACTTTGAACGACAGTCTCATCAAATTCCGTTATATTTTGCGATGATGCGTGAACTAAACATACATTTTTGCGCCTGTCCCAATTAAGTCAGGAGCCTCTGGTCTTGTATTTTTTTAACTTCAGTTTCTTGTGTATAATTTGGAGTTTAGTATGGCGTTCATTATCACTGAACTAGTATATATATATTTATTTAGAGGCCAGCTGAAGGACACCTCCAGGTGCTGGAATTTCTAGCTGCATTGAAGACCTTTTGGTGACCTTCTGCTGTTGTCTGTTATATGGTCGGGTTGTTGTCCCTTTGACACATTCCCCATTTCTATTCTCAATTTTATAATAAATAAAATAGTCAAAATATGGGTATAGCAGTCATCATCGTGTTACAATTTTAAAAGAAACAATTTCGCGTCTCTGACGTTAGAAAATTTATACGTCACATATTTTTGTCGTTCAATGTTTATACAAACAACTCTAAAATTTCACATGGGCAATGTTAGCATACAGGGTAAAAAATCAAAAGTATGTAAGAATTAATTTCAGAAATAAACTTTTAGAGATTTAAAATAGTCCAAAAATTCTATAGAATTTATAAGAATCCACAAATGGTTCATTCCACTACGTAATAAAAAACTTTTGACGTTTTTATAAAACCGTATTTAAAAGTAAAATTACAAAAATACTGAACTCCGAGGAAAATAAAAATCGGAAAGTCCCTAATCACACGGCAAAATCAAATGACAAAACACATCAAAAACGAATGGACAACAACTGTCGTATTCCTGACTTGGTACAGACATTTTAAAATGTAGAAAATCGTGGATTGAACCTGGTTATTGATTGGTGTGCGACTGATAATTACACAAAGAAAGTCAAAACAAGCCATATATATAGGCAGATGTGGTATGAGTGCCAATGAGACAACTCTCCATCCAAACTTCTTTGTTCTCGATTTTCTATTTTCTATTAAAATACGATATTTAGACCATAATTTCCATATTAACACCTGAATCTGAGCTTAAAAGTATATATAGTCAATCCAATGAAATAAAACCACACTGCATGTACTGTCACGTGTACTGAAAATAAAAACCCATAACCATTTTAGAAAGCAGTGGATTTATTTATTACATGAATCAATGAAAATGAAAATATCATTTCTTATTTCATAAGGAGTGACAATTTGACAGCATTTGTTACCAATATCCGACCTAATTAGCAATATGTCAGCTTTACATGCATATTTGATAAACTATCCCAATTCATTCTGTCTTCAAGAGCTTACAGCTGCTAACCAGACTTTATGAAACGGCAATGGTGTCTGAGCAGAAAGTTGATGAAAAAAGGTTATGTCAAAGAACATCTCGTTCTTTTTTCTAAAAAAAAAGTTGATCTCAAGATACCAAAGCCTTGCTGATCAACTTCACATGTCTTGAAGTATAGATTCTAGGTACTGACGTTGTTTGTCATCTTAAGTACGTTTATTAGTCTTTGTAAATTATCCAGAAAGATTGTTATTAACTTATACATATCATCATAACACATACTACATGATATATTTGATGAATGATAAAACAAAATATAAAAAATACTTTGCAAAATAAAGTCAGCAAAAATGGTAGTCTGATGAAAAATTAACTACACCGTACCCTATTTCTTGTAGATTATGTTCATAATAGAACACTCTTCTGATTAATTGTTTACATGAACCTGGTTAAGATTGTGACTATGTCAATAAGTAGAACGTTTGATCGACGTAAGATTAAATTTATTCACTCTATACTGTTCGACATATGGTCTATACTAGTAAGGAAGAACCTTTTAGGATTGTGTGCACTTAAAACTGATTAACAGCACATTTTGTCCTCTTTTCAAGTCAGGCTAACGTAACCAAGCGTGATAAACTCACCATAGATACCAGGACTAAATTTAGAATATACGCCAGACGCGCGTTTCGTCTAAAATGACTCATCAGTGACGCTCGAATCCAAAAAAGTTTAAAATGCCAAATAAAGTACGAAGTTGAAGAGCATTGAGGACCAAAATTTTATTGATGATGAATGCATTTTATTCATACATATTTTTTGAATGAAGAGTCAGGTTTTTGGGGTTAGAATGTTTGACAATTCTCGTTATCTTATTTATATATGTATTATTGTACAATGTCCGTAATACATCATTTTCTTTCATTTTTCGTGTACAATTTTGCAAAAGAAGAAATATTATTGGGATCAAAAGACGCTATGAGTTTAACTATTGTTAACAAAAACATTTCCATAAAAGCAGGTGCAATAATGCAATATGCTTGCAGTGTTGTCAATTTAGCGTTAAAGGTGACATTACCAGGTTTGGAAACCCACAAAACCAGGTTAAACCCACCATTTTATTCTTAAAATCTTCTGTACCAAGTCCCAAATAAAACAGTTGTTATGTAATAGTTCGTTTCTATGTATGTATTTATGTTGCATTGTTGGTTTTTTTTATGCACTTTAATGTTCTGATGTTTTCCTCTTATGGTTGATGTGTTTCCCTCGGTTTAAGTTTGTAACACGGATAACTTTTCTCTAACTCAATTTATAATTTTTAAAGAGCGGTATACTACTGTTGCCATTATTTTGCAATTTTTCGGTTATAAAGACGGACTTCACAAAATAGGCACCGTCCTTGTTAATTTTTCAAATACAAGTTTTCAACCTGAAATTCTTGAAAAGTGTTGACAATGTTTATTTGGCATTTCAAATCCGCTTGATTGATATGTGCTTCATTTTATTATACAATAAATAAATACAACAGAAGAAAATCGAATTCAATCTTTTTGTCGAGTGACAATTTATAAGCTGTGTATCTGATAACTTCCATACCTTATCTAAATAAATATATAGTAAAGGCATTTAAATCAAATCAATTATAAAATAGAATCTACCAGTAGATTAACAACAATACCATAAAACTTAAACACACTCCTTTTACAATGTTGTAACCAGGAAGCACTCCACACTTGCCGAACGTTTTTTTTTATTCATAAAACTTTCTGATTAAGTTGATCGATATGTTAACACTTTCTTATATTAGAAATTACCACAAAAATGAAACTGCATCATTAAAAATATAAAGAGCATTGAATTGGAGCATCCAACATTTCTTAATATTAATTTTAATGTTCTAAAAGGCCAACATAATTTTATTTTTGGATTTTCACATGAAAACAGAGAATCGGCAAGCGACTGTCATCATTATCGTTTCGTGGTTTTGTGTTAAAATCCAATGAATAAATGGGACCGAATTTAATAAGTTCAAAGTTAATTTATTGAGTAGTACCACAACATATTCTATTGGAACAAAAAACCAAGCCATGTTCGGAGTTTTTATAACATTGAAATCAGTTAGTGCTTGAACCTCAGAATTCAATAATGTCTCGTCGTTGTCGATGATATTTTTTCAATAAGCACACTTGTTTGATTTATAGTCTTGTACGAAATACGGATTTTAAGTTTTACATTTTTTTTCAGATAAAAAAAAATTAATAGTACGTGAATAAATAGTTGAAATTGAGTATAAGTATACTGCAAAAAGTGAATAAGCAAAACTACCGAACTCGAATGAGAATTCAAAAACGAAAAGTCCCTTAAGTTATCAAATGACAAAATAAAAATCTCTAACACATCAAACGATTGTAAACAACTGTCGTATACCCGACTTAGTTCAAGCATTTATTATCAAGTAAGTTTTAAATGATGACTTTATATTTATAGATATGAACGAGGGTTTGGATGGGGTTAAATGATTAAAGAATAATGCCCTTAAAAAATGAAGATTAGAGAATAATGAGCCAAAAAATAGAAGATTAGAGAATAAAAGGGTCAATTTTTGGAAGATTAGAGAAAAAAGGGGTTAATTTTTTAAAGATTAGAGAAAAATGGGGTGAAAATTAAATGTTTACAGAATAACAGACCCCCCATCCATACCCTCATGAACAGATAAAATCGTATTCTGATCAATTCATAGCTGTTTTATTCATGTATTGTATTTTAAAGACACGTTGTCTTTTTCCTACGTCATACATTTGCTTGACTACACACGTATTCATCTATCAACATACGTTTTTTGTACTTGTGATCAAGTTTCAATCAGACTTTGGGTCACTTGTTCTGAGTTTGTTAGATCTCGTAGGTGGGTCTTATCTGAATTCAACGTTATTTTTTTCTCCCTCCGAAAATCATTATATTATTCCTTTTCTTTTCTTTTTTAATTTAACAATACATTGCATGCTGTTAACAATTTATTTCTCTAGTCCAGCATCTAGTGAAGGGTCAATATTATCTTATTCCTTATTATCGCGACGGTTCTTTAGTAGGTAAGTTTATTTTACAGATACAATTTAGTGTATTAAAAAAATTATTATACTACCTTTTAAAAAATTATAACTTCAATGTAACGGCAACAAAACTACATTTTTTTTTATTTTCATGGTTATCTTTATAAAACCACTGCGAAAAACATTGTCAAGATCTGTTTGAACGTCACTGTCAATAAATTCATCAAACAATTGTTATCAAGCTAACATTAAAAATACGAGTATATGTGTACACAGCTTCCATTCGTCAACCAAATATTTCCCATAGAATCTCTCGTGATGTCTTCGATGCTGCTAGTTATTTCTGGCACCAAAACATCATGTAAGAATTCTCCATAGGAATTAAACAGACAAACTTTGTACCTACTGCTATCAACTATAAATATATTACCATATGGATCTCCACATATGCCCCTGAAACTGGAATTGCTGTTTTCATGAATATTGCATACCCTAAAGTTTCTATCAAATGTGATAACCTTGTTCCCACATGGTATAATGATGTGCTTAGATACGGTTTCAGTTATCCTCAAAGGCTTTGTAGTTATCAGCGCGGCATATTTTTCCTCGACAGGGATATTTTTTAATGTTGTTTCGTTGACGCTGATTGGCGATTCTGCATCAATTGTCACCTCATAAAAACACTTGCTTTGATAACAGTACGCAATAAGGCGGTTGTAATCAAGCACAGTACAAGTAGCATTTGCGAGCACGGGCATGAGTACTATCTCTTCAGTTTTGTTTGTAGTTCCTATTGTTATTTTCCTAATAAGTTCACCGGATTTTACCCAAATTTCATTCTGTATGGCTCTTAATATTTGCTCTGCATTATCGCCTGAAACTTGATGCAAGTTAGCCAAACCTTTAGTGGTGTAAAGCCGAAAGTTTGAATGCAGAATCCATGCCTGATCTTCACAAACACCGAATACACTTCGAATTGTGTTGCCGACATTAAAAGATTGTACTTTCATGAACTCAGTTACGTCGCAAATAATGGGTAGTGAATAAACGTGTGACTCCGATGCACCTATAATGTTGGGTAGCTCTCCTCTCTTAACCAAGCCAAAGCAGTTTTCAATATATTTGTGTTCGAGTTGATTACCGAAGCAAAACTGTGGTGCAAATACTTTTAACTGATTGTCCTTCGTGACAGCATTGCTTAACGTCTGGTAAAGAAATGTATAATCATTAAGCAGAGTTCCATCGCAACTGCGTTTTACAATTTCTTCAGTATTTCTAAGCAAACAAAGTAAAGACAGTTTCTTTGTTTCGAGTTCATCTTGAAAATTATTAATCGATTTTATATCTTCCTTCTGCATTTCATCAGTTTTATTTATGTTTACATCTGCTAAAAGATCAACTATTTTGCACAAAGTTTCTTTTGATCTGTTTGCATGAGTTCTTATTTCTTCTTTCCATTGTTTACACAGTTTATAATGATTTTGTTCTGCAAATTTTGATATTTCTCTCTCTTGGTCTAGTCCAGCGATTTTCGATTTTATCGCACCAATAGCTGATCTCAAAAGGTCTCTCCTTCTCTGGGATTGAAACATTATTGGCTCACTTTTATGTAGCTGGTGGTCTTGTGTAATGCAGTCCTGGCATATAGCTCTATTACAAGGTTCGCAGTAAAGAGTAAAATCCTTATTATGAATTTCACATGTTGCACCGTTACAATTTGTATCCTCTGGTGATTTAGTATCAGGATATTCAATTTCTATTTTTTCTGTTTTGTGAGTCTTGAATATTTTATGCTTCAGATGATACGAAGAACATTCAAAACACATCTTACTGTTGCAATCGATACAATTAGAAACACCGATTCTGTCATTGTCACACATCTGACATAGAATCATGACGTTTGTATCAGGATTATCAGTCTCTTTAACGTACGGATAAACGATTAATCCGTCAACCCCTTTGTCTGGAAGTACTTGTACAGCTCGACATAATGGACAAATGAATGTATCCTTACCTTCGGTCAATTTTGTAACACACGGAGTACAAAATGTGTGAAAGCAACTCAAAAGAATCGGTTTTGTAAAATCTGAAAGACAGATTCCGCACTTAATGTTATCCTTTTCACAACCTCTGTTAGAACATTCCGCCATTTTGTTGTCCTTAAAATAATTCACACTGCAAATTTTCTCACGCAGTTTATCGAGGACTGTCCTTTAAATGATTAAACATTTAGATTTGCAGACGTTGGCCACACATGGTTTATCAAGAGATAAATATTATCTTTATTTGATCTTGCAATGCAAATAGGAAGAATTGATTTTTAAAATCATATACTAATCAGTCAGACATGGGGTCAATTACATTTGAAAGTAATTAATTACATTCAATTACAATTACAAAATCTTCAATTAAATTACACATTACATTTGACTTTTTTTACCAATGTAATTAATTACATTCCAATTACTTGGCAAATGTAATTAATTACTTCAATTACATTTGAAAGGAAATTTAAGATAAAACATTGAAAACATGCATTTATTCTATGATATGTACATAAGTATTATACATTGCTCTATAGTTATAACAATTAGACAGTGTTCAACTAGTATATACATTTTTGTATTATGTCATATAACTTATTTAAGCATTTTCCCATTACATTTGACCATCATCAGCTTTTCAAATGTTCCATCAGCCAGTCTGCACCTTTCCGGCCTAAATGTTTTTCCAGCAGTGCTAAATAAGCGTTCAACTGGTGCAGATGTGGCTGGAATAGCTAAATATTGCACTGCTAACTTAGCTAGACGTGGTAAACGTTGACAGTTACTATGCCAATACAAAAGAGGGTCTTTTGACATATCAATACAATTATCTGACAAGTAATCATCCATTTCTGAACTTACAGAAATCCCTGAAGGGTTTCTTTTTCTTTCCACTGATGGGGCTGGCATGAAACTGAAAAGATCATCATTTTTTGCTCGCTTACATGGGGGAGAATTTTGATCACAAGGGGGCTCAGATGATGTAGGGACTTGACTAAGTTTGTCCTTAACAACAGCTAAACACTGATCAATCTGTTCAGTTTCACACCATCTGGTCTTAAATCTTGGGTCTAAAAAGCTAGCAAGAATATATGCTTCATCCTCTACAAACTGAAACAATCTTTCTTCAACAGAAGATTTCAATGATTTTATCATTTTACAATTATAGTCAACTGATATAAGTTTTAACTGGTGTTTTAATCCAAGTGTTACAGGAATTGGCAAGCTAGCAGTTACAGTTTTTTCACCTTGGACAAGGACTGTAGCTTTGTCAAAAGGTTCAAGTATAGTACATAATTCATTTCTAACTGTTTTGGATCAGACGGTGAATATTTTACACTTTTTTTTATGCATTGTGTCAATGTTGGTTGAATTTCTTTATTCTCAGAATGCAGAATGTACAAATCTCTGTGTTTTCTCTGAAAATTACAAAAGGCCTTATTTAATATCTTGAAAATATTAAATTGTTTTAATTTACCTATTGAAATTTTACATTTATTTAAATTTATTTGATTGTAAATGATACAAAAAAAGAGCACTATTTTTTATTTTTTGAAATGATTTTCATTTTTATCCCAGCTTATTCAAATTATTTATCTTAAATAAGTGATTTAGAAATCTGACTTCTTAAAACAAAAATAAACTTTAGTTTTAATCACAACTAATTAATTTAATAAACAAAATATTTTCCAAATTTAAATGTAAGCTATTAGAGGATATAAGATAAATGAAATCTGATTAGAAATGAAAAAGAAGCATTATGAATTTATTAATTTTTAAAATTCTTATATAGTATTACCTTCATATGTGTAACAAAGTTGGATGTAACTTTATAACTTCCACTAATGAGGGTGCCACAATGCATACATTTTCCTTTGAAAGTATTTCCATTTTGGAAGTCATCAGGAACAGTAAAATGTTCCAGTACACTCTTGGAGCTCATTTTTAAATCTGATAAAATGTTTTCTTTCAACATTCATATATATAGTGAACAAATTTTGCAAGTGAGATTTTGTCATATGCATTATCCCTTCAAGAATTTAAACATGTACCTATAGGCCCTAGGGGTATATTTATCTCTTTCTAATTAGCCTTATATCTGTTTAACATAACTGTTATAAAAACAGTCATTATATAGTTTGTAATAAAACAAATAGCCAGAGGTTATATTTATTGGTTATTTAAGTCCTTGAATAAAGTTAATTATGTTAAATCAATGTCTTAAAATATCTATCTAAATCTACTAATTAAGGTCAAGACAGTGACTTCCTAGTGGTTTCTTTTAAAATTATGGCATGTGTCTACATTTTTTTTATCATTCAATACAAAATGAAGAATCTACCATGGTTGTGTTAATACAGAAAGTATACTGTGAAGGCTTTTCTTTGTCAGCTTACAACATTTGTTAAGATTATTGCTTTTAATAATTTTTTGAGAAAACACAAGATTTAATCTTTTGATCCAAAATTTCAAATGTAATTGACTTGTAATTGAAAAGTAATTGTCAATTACAGGCAATTTTGGCTATGTAATTAATTACATTCAATTACATGTAATTGAAAAAATGCTCAATTACACATTACATTCAATTACATGATAAATTGTAATTAATTACAGTCAATTACAATTACATATTTCAATTACCCCATGTCTGATACTAATAAGTGTTACTCATTGGAGATATGTCTCGCTGTTGTGGGAGCTGCTAAAATAGCATTATGTTGTTTTGATTTTTATTATTTTTAAAAATGATCTTCTTCTATGCATTTGATATACTGGAATATGGCAGCTGTTTTCCATTCGTTTGATGTGCTTGCGCTTTTGATTTGGCAATTTGATAAAGTACTTTTCATTTTGAACACCAACTTTTTCGTCAGAATTCTTTATCATACATTTATTGGGGATGATAGCTAACTGTGTGTTCGGCTACACTGTTTTTTTAATACGTTATACAGAAAGAAAAATGCTACAAATATGCCATAGTTTTATTTAAACCTAACGAATGAATTTTTTAAAGAAAACATTTCACCTCAACTTAACATTTTAACGGACTTCGTTTTTATCATGATTTTTAAACGCACCTTGTCTATAATCAAACTTGACGATAACTCCTCAGCGAGAAAAGTGGAGCCGATATTCAACTGCACCCCCTTCTTGTACGGAATCGACATGAATATCATGTTCCAATCAATCATGAACTGTTATTCCAGTTTCAGTCGGAAACACCCATTTACATTTTCAGAGCTTCTGAGTACAAAGTTCAGAATATAAAGAGATCTACGATGGGTGATCTTTCCTTCTCCTGTGATCACTTTACAACTAACTACCTTGCGTGGTTGAAATTGGCCTTTTTGACTCTTTCTTTATTTGAGTGTAACTGATGAGTCTTTTGTAAACGAAACGCGCGTCTGGCGCAAATATTAAACTTCAATCCTGGTATATATGATGAGTATATATTCAGAGGAAAACAGAACAGATATATGATTATGAAGTAAGTCGCTTGGGGTCGTATGATGCGTTTCATAGTAAATTGTCCATACCGAATTAATTTTGGAATCAATTTAAGTAATTTAATTTTAACACAAAACGACGCGGACAAGGTATTTAAGTTTTTTAATCCGCATTTGTTTTCTCTCAATCGAATTATGACTTTCGAACAGCGGTATGCTACTGTTGCTTTCATGTATCAAGCGCCGTCGTCGGACATGTGTTCGGCAACATTTAGTTTAGTGGGTAATAAAAGATCAATTCATTTTGTTTTATTCCGATTTGTTTCAACGACTTGAAATACCTCATCCATTCGGAACAAGTATCTAAATAAAGGCAACAGTAGTATACCGCTGTTCAAAACTCATAAATCCATTGACAAAAAACAAAATCGGGATAACAAACTAAAACCGAGGGAAACGCATTAAATATAAGAGGAGAACAACGACATAAGTCTTCTTTGTCGTGTTTAATTAGTTATCAAAGGTACCAGGATTATAATTTAGTACGCCAGACGCGCGTTTCGGCTACATAAGACTCATCATTGACGCTCATATCAAAATAGTTATAAAGCCAAACAAGTACAAAGTTGGAAGAGCATTTAGGATCCAAAATTCCAAAAAGTTGTGTCAAATACGGCTTAGGTAATATATGCTGGGATAAGAAAATCATTAGTTTTTCGAAGTTTTGTGAACAGGAAATTTATAAAAATGACCACATTATTGATATTCATGTCAACACCCTACAGCCTGGCGTTATCCTCGACTGAATCGATCAGATTTGAAGTTGGTTTTCAATTTATGGTAAAAAAAGGAACTATATAAAGCTGTGTCGCGATGAGTATCAACAATCATTATAAATTCTAATCTTGCAAACAGTAAAACTTTTAATGGAAGGAGAGTTTGATTTGAAAATACAGTGTTTTTCTTTGTTGACATATTTATATAGATATAGGAAGATGTGGTATGAGTATATGTTTTTATACTTATTTAGATTGTAACAAAAAGTTGACGGCTGTACATTTGTTTTTTATGTTTTACATCCTTACTTTTTATTTCCGTTTGTTTGTTCAAAAATTGTTGTCAATATAATTGAATTTTGTGCGACTGTCATACAGCGAAAGATTTTAGCTAGCTTCATACCCAGGTTAAATCCACCATTATTTACATAAAGTAATGTCTATACCAAATCAGCAATATGACGGTTGTTTTCTTTCTTTTAATGTGTTTGAGATATTGATTTTGCCATGGATAGGGGACTTTCCGTTTGGAATTTTTTATAGAGTTATTTGACTTTTTTTCCAAATTTATAATAGTTTAACGAAAGTAACCAAACATTTCCTGCGTTTAATGCGTAATCCTACTTTTGTTCCATGATTGTGATGTCCGTTAATTTGCCAATATATTACGTCAAATGATTTCCAATATAAATTTCATTCGAATGTTGTTGTTTTTTTTATATAAAATTAAAAGTTGAGCAAATATCGGCAATCATACCACATCGTTTTTATATTGAACTTTAAAAGTTTATTATTACCGCACAACTTCTACCATTATATTACTAAAGTATGCAAGCATTCCTTTCGTATTGATTTAATGCGTGTTTTTACTTACATATATTCCAATTTTCTTTACCCCGTCGTTACATCACCGGTCGTTACATCTTATCATTTGAACGATTAAAAAAAGGCTTTTATACTGCTCTCTAGTATTAGTTAATTAATCTATCACTTCTTTGACGACGTCAACATTAAGTTATATGTTAGGTCAATCTAAAAACGGTAACATTCGATTCTTTGGTTATGAAAAGAGAGTTACAGGTTTAACAAAACTGTGTTAAGATTATACTTTAAAAAGTTAAATAACAAAAAAAAAACGATCTTCAATGATAATTCTAATCGACAAGTCCCTTATCAAATGGCACAATTACCATCTCAAACACATCAAACGAATGGACAAATACTTCATATTCCTGACTTAGTATAAGCATTTCCGTCGAAAATATTGAATTAAACCTGATATGCTAGTTAGCTAAACACCTCACTTCTATGACATTGTAATACATTTTGTACAAATACTTCAATCAGATTATTTATGATTTGTTGACACTGAATTTTTTGTAAAATTGTGTTATCTATAGAAAATTGTTCTTGGCTTTCTTATAATTTGGACCTTTTTTTAATACACTTTGATATTTTAATGTTTTAAAACTCATTATAGACAGGGTTGGCAAAAACCCGGGTTTTATGAGTATTGCCCAGCCCAGTAGGAAATACTGGGAAAACCCGGTCTTTACTGGGTTTTAGGGGGTAATACTGGGCAATACTGGGTAATATAGAATACTGGTCAGAATTCTACATAAGATTCAGTGATCATACACCATTGTTATACATTTAAGATATATATAATCGTTTTTGTTTGTCTGGATTGGTAAAACTGTAAATTTAAAGCAATTTTTTTTTTAAATAAATATAACTCCAAATATAACTCCTATTGAGAATTAACAAGGATTTGTATAGTAACTATACAAATCCTTGGAATTAACAATTACATGTAAAAAAAAATACATTTGAATAATGTATATAAAGGCAACAGTAGTATGCCGCTGTTCAAACTCATAAATCCATGGACAAAAAACAAAATCGGGGTAACAAACTAAAACTGAGGGGAACGCACCAAACATAAGAGGAGAACAACGACACAACACTACAATGTAACACACATAGAAACGGACCAAGCATCAGACAAAATCCCACGAGAATAACAAATATAATATCAAAACCAAATACATGAATTTGGGATAGACAAGTACCGTGACACGTCTTATCGCAATGTGAATATACACTCAAAAATTAGAGAAAACAAACGACGCAACGTTAAAATGTAACACACACAAAAACGAACTATAATATAACAATGGCCATATTCCTGACTTGGTACAGGACATTTTTAAAGGAAAACAAATTTTAAGGAAAAAATGTACTGTCACTAATAAGTAAGTAATTATTCAGATTAGAATGCAGATTTGTTTATGTAACAATAATCAGCCCTGTCAATTCTATAAGTGTTAATGGCATGACCCCTTATGGTGTTTATTTAGCTATATGAATGTATAACATTTGAAATTAACAATTCACTTAAATATTGCAGTACATATTTTTTTCAAAGTATGGATTATTGAAACAATGCTTGGTAATTAACAAGGTTTCCTTAAATGTGCAAATCTTGTATTCTGTCTACATTGAAGGGAATGAAATTGAATTTTTCATTCTTTATAGAAATGACTGTCAATGGTTATCTGTATAAAAAGTATACATTTAGCTGTAATACTATGAAACTACACCAAGACTTTACTATTATTTGTTAAAATAAGCTTAAAAAATCAGATTGCCCAGTAATGCTCAGTATTCCCCATTTCTGGGAGTATTGTCCAGCCCGGGAAAACCCGGGAATTCCCGGGCGGGTAATACCTTGCCAACCCTGATTATAGATCATTGAAGACAAGTCACGAACTCCATATGGAGACTTAAAAACTAAGGAATACTACTGTTAAGGTACTTTTATTCGTGTGTATCGAGTTTTATGGATTTTCAAAAAACAAATCTTATTTCGTGGGTTTTTAAAACAGCTTTTTGGAAATTGGCACAACTTTTTGGAATTTAGGGTCCTCAATGCTCTTCAACTTTATACTTAACACTGCTTAACTAGCTTTCTAATTATTTTGATCTGAGCGTCACGGATGAGTCTGGTGTAGAATCAAATAATAAGTTTGGTACCTTTGATAATATTTGAGTACGTGGATGTTATTAGAGCATTTCAGTTTTATATGGAATTTTTACATTTCGTTGTGAATGTGATTTCGTAGTTGAACCGAATCACGAAAACCACGATCATTAGAACCCCACGAACAAAAGTACTTTCACAGTAATACAAATACAATACTAGACATCTTATTGGTACCTTTTATACAAAAATACATACATTAAATAGATTAATTATGATTAATACATTGCTGAAATCAATAATCAGCTGAAACAAGCAATTACAAATAACATGTCTTAAAACGTTTTACGATATGAGTGTCAATGAACCATGACATAATCAAAGGGAATCAATCATCTAACTCGGTATTACAAAACTTATATATTGTATAATTCTTAATATTTTCTTAAATCAGGTTCATTTGTTAGTTTCTTTAAAATCGTATTTTGAACATTATGAATCCATAATGGTATACCTGTCGTATAGAAATATAGTCACCATGGACCCTTCGGACGGCAAAATCAGGTATAATAAGTTATCAAAGGTACCAGGATTATAATTTAGTAGTATAAAGAATGCGATATGGTTTGCTATACGGGTTATGCTCATAAGCAACCACGTTCATGAGAAATGAAGACTTTTTAGACTAATGTCACACTCTCTGCACGCTAATGAATTCGTATAGCATCTCTTTGGGTGTGTTCTGATGGCAGATGTTCTGTAAGTTTTTAACCGATCTCATTTGTCCAAGGAACAATACATTTTGTCAAGACAACGAATTCCCGACGAGACAAAATTTTCTCGCAAAAGTAAATGTTTTATGTACAATAAAAATCAGATGGGGTGCATACAGAGAGCTTCATCTTCATAAACAAAAACTCAAACACGAAATTCCAATGTGTTAAATATAAAGTATCTCAAGTTTACTAACTTCCTGTTCCAAATATGTCCGATACGTGGAGGCACGAGAAACTATTTGTTAGACAGCAGGTTTATAAATATAAGACGTGGTTTCAATAAGGCAACACCAAAATGACACGTAGTTGAAAATTAAAGACAAGAGTATATTTGCACACGGTTGTTTTGATCAGCTAACCAAAAATTTCCCGTAGAATCTCTCGTGATATCGACTGGTTTTGATATACCTTGTACTGAAATATCATGTACAAATTCACCGTAGGAATTAAACAGACAGAGTTTGTCCGTATTGTAATCAACTATGAATATGTTTCCGTATGGATCTCTACAAGCTCCTCTAAAATCTGATCCTTTATTTTCATGAATGTTGCACATCCCATAGTTTCTGTCTAGTGTTATAACATTTTCATTGCATGTCATTATGATGTGTTTTGACAAGGTTTCAACTATACTAACGGGATTAGTTGTAATAAGTTTGAGTATGTGCTCATCAACAGGTATTGTTTTAAGTGTTGTTTCATTCAATGTGACTGGCCACTCACCGTTAATTGTTAACTCATAAAAACATTTGCCTCTGACAGAATACGTAACAACACGGTTGTCTTCCACCACAGCGCAAGTTCCAAACTCTAAATCCGACTTGAACGTTGTTGTTATTATCTCTTCAATTTTGGGTACAGTATTTACGTGTATTTTCTTGATAAGTGATCCAGACTTCACTAAAATTTCATTTCGGGTAGCCTGCAATATATGTGTGACTACATTTTCATCGGGTATTTTAAATTCATACTCCATGCCTGCATTAGCGGAATAAAGGTATAAATGTTGTTCATTACTATCGTCATAGCCAGGATATGTAACCAGTAACCAGGTTTTGTTTTCATTGATACCGGATAAACTTCTGATGAAACAAGTCCACCACCCTCTTTTATCGAGACTAAAAGAACATTTTTTTGTTAATTCTTTGACCTCGCAAATAATTGGAAGTGAGTAAATGTGGGACTCCGATTCAACCAAAGTACAAGACCGTATCCCTCTTTCTACTCGACCAAAACAATCTTCGACATATCTATGTTCAATTGCACAACCTGAGCGGAATTGCGGGGTTAAAACTTCTAACTTTTTGTCCAGTGTAGCTGCGCGTTTTAAAGTCTCGTAAAGGAATGTATAATCATTGAATAGTTTTCCATCACTGCAAAGGTTTATAATATTATCGGTGCTTCTAAGTAAGCATTGCAAAGACAATGCCCTTGTCTCTAGTTCGTCTTGGTGATTATGTATCGCTTTAATATCTTGTTTTTGCATTTCATCCATTTTGTTCAAATTCAAATCTGCTAAAACATCGAAAATTTTGCAGACAATTTCTTTTGATCTTTCAGCATGCGTTCTTATTTCGTCTTTCCCTTGCCTACACAATTGGTAGTAATTATTTTCTGTAGACTCCGTGTGTTGTCTTTCACGATTTATTGCAGTGACCTTTGATTTCATCGCATTTAAAGCCAATCGCAAATGATCTCTTCGTTTCTGGGCTTGAAAAAATATCGGTTCTTTTTTGTGTAATCTGTGATTTTGAGCAATACATTCATTACAAATTGCTTTATTGCAAAGTTCACAAAAGTGTGAAAATTCTTCTTTGTGCATTTTACACGTGTCATCTTCAAACATTTTTGTCTCTTGTGATTTAAATTCAGTGCATTTATTCTCTATTTTTTCTGTTTTGTGAGTCTTAAATGTTTTGTGCTTTAAATGGTATGCTGAACATTCCAAACACATCTTGCAGTTGCAGTCGATACAATTAGTAACTGCGTATTCTTCATTCTCACACATCTCACAGAAAAGCAAATTCTGCGTATCAGGTGTGTCTGTCTCTTTAAAGTACGGATAAAGGGTAAAACCGCCAACACCCTTGTCTGGAAGAACGTGTACCGCCCTACACAACGGACAAATCACAGTATCCTTACCTTCGGCAAGTTTAGTAACACACGGAGTACAAAATATGTGAAAACAATCCAGAAGAATGGGTTTGGTAAAAGCAGAAAGACAAATTCCACATTTATCAATGTCATCTACTAAGTTACTGTTTGAACACACAGCCATTTTGATGTCCTTGAAAGGATTTAAATTTCAAATTGTAAGACGTACAACATATCTATAATTACATTTTTAAATACCTCGATCTCGGTGCATAGTATATTTCTGCTGTACGATAAGATTTTGGCATGGTGTAAAATATTTGACTACACTGTTGTGCCTGAATGAATATCCGTTTAATCATTTGATTCTTTATATAATTCTACCCTTTTATTCTTTTAAACGTTGACATTTCATGTGATTCTCTCATTTATGGATTGATAAAGTAGTGTTTTAAATCTCTAACTGCATGTTGATTAAGCAATAGATTATTATTATTTCAAAAAAGTATTAACAACGTTAAGGTTAATGACCCCTTCTGTAGCCATTTTTCTACGAACTTTTCAAACTTGAATTGTATAAAAACTACAGATACATACCTGTCAACTGACCCGGATTCTGCGGGTGTGACCCGAGATTTTCACAATTCTGAGGGATCACCCGGATCACCCGCCGGGTCATTGAAATAACCCGGAAATTCCGAAAATGACCCGATTTCACCCGTATTTCTTAGCCTTGAGATTGATTTTCATAAGTAATATTCCTTTGAAATACCGGCAAATTCGTAATTCTTCCATGAACATGCAGTTCATCTAGCTATGTAAACTGTCAAATTAAGTGACCCATTAAGTGCATGGCTTCACTTGACAGCTTTGGTGTCAAACACACTGTTGATTAACACCAATTACCTTAGCTTTAGGTCGTAAATAAATTGCCCTGTTGTTTTACAAAGATATTTCAACTAAGAGTTACTTCCCCTTATTTGTCACCATTCAAAATTATTCCTTATATTTACGTTTTATGGGTGAAAAAGATTAAATCATAATAATATAAAATTCAAATACATATTGAAAAATAACTTTTCATTATTTTTATACCTTTATACATTTTTGAAAATTATTTTTTACATTTATACTTCCTTTAACTGTATTACTTTATTTTATCATAGTCTAATTTCCTTGTCAATTGAGAGATGAATATTCATACATGTAATACCTGTACATGGTATGTTTAAAGGCTAGTAGTCTCATTTTAAATTTACATTTGAAAAATAAATTTTAGATGATGACAAAAAGTAAAGGACATAAGACTGTGATACACAAGTTTATAAAAATCTTTAAAAGTGTAGTGAAATAATAATAAATAGGATTTAAAATGACTTAACCAAGTGAACATGCATTGATGTTTTGGTATCTTTGATATACATTATAAGAAAATGTACCATAAATACTGAAATTCAGCTCGAAAAAGTTCGTACGCGTTATGACCTGAGATTTGATTCTTCAATGCAGGTCATGACCTGCATTTTCGTCGTCACAGGTTGACAGGTATGCAGATATAATGAATAATTGAGATATGCCATTTTGTACATATACCAAGCGGAAGCTTGATGCAAAGCATCATTATTTACTGTTTCATTGCATTTAATAGAAAAAGAGTACTTTGTGGCGAATAAACCAAAATTTTTATAGAAAATCCACAGCCTTTAAAACAGAGATTTTTGTTATAAAATTTGAAACATAGATTACTCACTTGCTTTTCTATGATGTGCTAGTGTTTATTTTTTACAAAAAGTTCTAATCAACCTGTAAATTCTAAAATACCTCGTGCTGAGTTACTAGAGTCGTATGCTCCCTAAAAGGTGTACTTGATTTGGTCCATATTTTTATTTGTTTTAACCAATAACTACATTAATAAACTTGTTTTAAGGAAATCAATGCATGCAGTAATTCTATACCTATCAGTCATCAAATTGTCAAATATGAGAGTACAAGGATTAAGGTTGTGGATTTTCTATAAAATTTCCATATGTTTAGCATTGAATCAACACAAGGGTACATAATCCTAAATATATTATCAGTCTATGGAAGAAGCGATTCGATAAAAACGTTTCTTATATCAAATAGCGATTTTGTCTCATATCAACGAGTTGCATTGTGGGAAATTTCAGACGAATGTTAACATTTGTATGAAGAAAGGAAGATTTCGCGGTATAAAGTAATAACTCTTTTCTTGAAATAGGGTGACATTTAACACGTCATACGTATGCTGAATAATTTCCATGAATTGTATATTATAATAATTACATTAGATGTATGTCTCATTATAATACGTTATTCTGATTGGCTAACTAGCAATCTCGTGATATTCCTTAATCAATTGCATTACACAATGCAACTTTTCATTCATGATGACACGAGGTCCCACAATAAAGTGCACAGGTAAATGAAATAGAAACTTGATAAAAGGCGTGTTTTCATGATCCTATAGGTAAAAATGTAATTATAAGTATTGAATGCCTTTTTTTGTAACTTTATAGGGTTGTAAAAGCGTTGACCGTGCGCACATTTTTAGTATGAAGCACTTCCGCGCTTCATACAAAATGTACTTCGGTCAACGCTTTTACACCCCAATAAATTTACAAAAAAGAGCATTCAATTCTTTAATAACAAGCAAGGTGTATAAATACGAGAAAATTGAATTGTTGATTAAATGAAACATAAATGCACAATTAATCATTTGTAGATGTTCATATTCAATAAATATCATATAGTAAATCCAGTGGAATGCAAATGAGATGGATTTAATTGTTTGATAAGCCAAAATCACCAACAAGTCAAAGATACTGCTATATTTTATTATATCAACGACGTAAACTTTTGCTTCTAACTAACTTCTGAATGTATATTTAGACTTAACTGTTGTTTATATTTAACAATAAGTTTTAAAGTTCGCATTTTCTTAATATTTCGTTACCGAAAACAACATTTTCCGCATGGAATGTCTGCATATTTACAATTGATATTAGACAATATCGCTATGTGATATAAGAAAAGTTTTTATCGATTCGCTTCTTCCATAGACTGATTATGTCAAAGTTCGAAACAATTAAGGATTATGTACCCTAAGGACAAAACTGATCAAAAGTTATTTTTTAATAATTCTTTTACATTTTAAAGAAATTATTTCTTAAAGTGTGTTTTAAGAAATAAACATGCAAACACCCGATGTTTTATGTGCAGTCTTTATCGCGATAATTGCTTAGAAGCTTGTGAAACTGAAATTTAAAATCTTTGATGCACATTAATAAACAAATAAAATGGAAAAAACAGTTAAAAGATACCAGGCTTATAATTTGATACGTCAGACTTTCATGTACAGTGACACTCAGACTAATGTAGTTAGAAAGCCAGAACAGGTCCAAAATAAAAAGCATTGGGGACCCAAAATTCCAAAAAGTTGTGCCAAATATGGCTAAGGTAAATCATGTACATACAAAATCGAACGATCTTTCGGCTCAACAAAATCTCCGAGTGTTCCAAAAGTCCTTAGCATGTTACAATTCTGCTTATTTTGTTCACACCTAACTTATCAAGCACACCAGTCTGATCTTGTCACATGTACATTCAGAGAGCTCTTGTTTTTTCGTGAGTACTCGGATAAATCTTTAACGTCTAGTTAAAAGTTTTGCTTTTTGGGATGTCGTATTTTGGTTAGAACCTTTCATAAACATTATTACATTATCATAATTTAATGACATTGCTTGGCATCAATATGTTCATAAAGTCCGACTTGATAGACAATTTATAACATCTGTTCTGAGTCAAATGAATTTAAAAAATAGTAATATGTATTATTATAATCCATTTTTTGGCTATTATCAAGAAAAAAATCACTGACTTTTTTCCGGCATACTTACATTTAAAATGAAGTGGATCTATTTGTATAGATATAACTTTTCAAAAAATATTGCTGCCTTTTCATGTCAAATTGACCATGCTGTCAAAATGTAAATTAATGGTTAGGGTCGGATTTTTTAATTATTTTTTTTTATTCAAAAAGCATATTTTTTCGATTTCTCTGTTATAAATGATTTTAAAAAGTTCATATCTATGAATTTTGAAAAGATACATTTTGATATGGGATGTACATATTTTTGTTAAATCATTTTTTTTTTGGCACCCTGCCTCACTGATTTTCTTTAATCATTTTGGCTGACAACACCAGAGAAATATACTTAGTATAAATATAAAAAAAAAGTATTATAATATATTATGACGACACTGACTGGATTGGCTATACAAATCCGAGTTGAAAAATTTATTTCTCAACTCTACTTATTGTAAGTACACAATTTTTCATAGAGTTTAGTTCGACTGAGATAAAAGTCTCTGAGTCCAATGAAATTAAAAAATAATAATATGTATTATTATAATCAGAGATATTATATGTCTCTGTTATAATCGAACTCTGTCAGAGTTCTATTGTAATAATAAATATTAAAATATATTTAATTCATTAAATTCATTGATATTTTTCACTTGTTTCACATGTTTTGGAAATAATTCTCGAACTAGATATATTTCACCGAGACTGAAACATCAAAAATCCTTGACTCAGCTTTCCTCTCTTCTCGTGAAATCTGTAAATCCGTAAAATGTCCGGCACGACTCTAATATTACAATTTCTGGTATCGAAAATGGCTGAAGGAAATTCAGAAATATTCAGCGAAAGTACAGCTGAATTATGCCATACTCCTACGATTTTATCGATTCCAGAAGAAATATTAGACACCATTTTAACTTATCTTTCTTTTAATGAAATAAGTGAACTGCGACCGGTGAGAATTCTGTAGATATACAACACTGTACAATCTCAAACAACTCGCTTGACCATTTGCATATAATTTAACCAGAAGTGACCAATCGTTAATCACTCAGATGGAATAGCTCAACCCCTTTTGTAACGATTCCCCGAATAACTAAGTCATCAAAAATCGAGTTTCAAAACATTTGAAAAGAGTGTTATCTTCATAAAAGATATTACAAACGGTAGACATATTTTCGCTCAGAATAGCATGAATAGCATTAGTCCAAATAATTATGACGTCTTGAAAGGCTATTATAATTTTTTTCTTTGACGCCTTACGCGTCAAAGAAAAAAATTATAATAGCCTTTCAAGACGTCATAATTATTTGGACTAGAATAGCATTATCTGAAAGTCCTTATTGTCAAATAATTCTCCTTGAGAACTGTCACATTGTTTTTGTAAAATGTTTGCCTACTGCAAGGGTTCCTGTAAAGGGGCTTATGCATCCTGGACCCATAATTTTCTGGTACGTGTACATGTATTCAACCTTCTTGCTGCCGGAGAGACACATATGATGTGTCCATGTTTTTGATTTATGCAAGCGATTTCATCATGGCTGTATCCCTTTCAAATAAAAGACCAAAGATTAAACACTGCAATACATGTAATAGTTTAATATTCAATGGCTCTCAAACATTGTCAAATGTAATGTTCATACAGTGTGACGTCATTGTTGGGCATGTGATGTCACAGACGTCAAGCTGATACATTTTCTGGCACAGGAAATGTGATCTTTAAAAAACTTTTGGCAGAAATAGGGTGATGTAGACTCAAACTATTCTAATGATATGAATCATGCCTTAGTAATTCTGGCCCCAAGCCAATCAGGATCCATAACACCATGAACACAATAATAAATAATTGGAGCAGGATCTGCTTAACCTTCCAGGGCACCTGAGATCACCCCAAGTTTTTGGTTGGGTTCGTGTTGCTTAGTCTTTATTTTTTCTATGTTGTGTATTGTGTACTTTATGACTATTATTTGTCTGTTTGTCTTTTTCTTAGAGCCATGGCGTTGTCAGTTAATTTTTCGATCTCTGAGTTTGACTGTCCCTCGATCTGGTATCTTTATTTTAGCTCCTCTTTTGTTATAAAGAACATACATGTATTAGAGTTTGTAAAGTTTTTATTTCAACCCCAATCAAGGTACATTTCGCTGATCTGAGGACAAAAATGAAGGAATTCTTTCAAAAAAACTTCATGATGAATATACATGTATATTGTTTTTGTTTGTAATTTTAAATTTGGGCTTGATTGACATAAAATGTGGGCTGAATCAACTTGGGCTGATATGACTAGGGACAGATTGACTTGGGCCAGATTCATAGAAAGAGATTTCTGTCTAGACATGCTATATCAGAATCCAAAAGCAGTGTCTCAGCATGAGGTGTGGCTGTCCTGGTTTTATTCGCTGAATCCTATTATCATTGATAGTACATTGTAGCTGTTAAAATGAATCTCAAAACCTGATTTCTGACAATATTTTCACAGAAAATCTTCTTTCCTTTTTGGGCATTGATAGTAGGAAGGGAAAAATGCAAGAGAAAGGGAATATATTAATCATACATAATTGATCACGATTGGATAATGCTTCCATTATGTACATGTACATGTATATATGATGTAAAACCAGTTTTACCTTTAAAGATTTATGATTACCAGCATTAATATTGAAGTTGTCAAAAAAAGCCAATTAATTGTATCATGTGTATATATATACAAATGTCAATCCAATTTATTTAAATTGATAACTAGGTCATGTAATTATAACAAAATAAATATAATGTAAACAATTACAGATTAATAAGGGGTGAGTTTTAATTTGATACATTGGGCATGTGCTTAAGGAGAAAATGTTGAACTCGAAATGAAATGAAATATGAAGCTCAAACCAATTTTTTGCTTTTATGGCTAGTAAACACATATGATGTAATAATAGATAAATTTTGTTTTCCTTGTTATTTCCGCATTACCTTTGCCAATCAAGTGACCATTAATGAAATCATTTATTTTCTTTTCTCTCTTAAAGTTTATACATGTATCAAGGTGTTCAGCTTTGAATTATTGTTTATATCTTTAGCCAATAAGATGTTAAATTGCAACAATTATTATTTTTAGAAAAATTTGAAATAGTCGACAGCCAGTGGAAACCCTGTGTACATGTATCATGTTAATTTGACTGAGTAAAGATGGAAAAGATATAAATTATATGTATAGTAAATTTATTTTGATTTCTACATTTTAACAGGTTTGCCATCAGATCAACAAGAGATGTCAGGCTCTGCTCAATACAGGATTTACCAGAGTAGACAGACTTCATTCACAAATACAGAAGAAAGTAAAAAGCCAGCTTCCACGTCGAGAGTCAGAACGTAGAAATCATCCTTTAGCCAGACATGTAGATATTCTATCTGCAATAGAAACACGTCTATCATTACTTAGTATGACTTATATGAGATATATCGATACTGGCCTGTGCTGTTTTATACCTGGCAAGGTATTATATGATAAACTATAGTCTACTATTTTTACTACATATATAGGATACTAGTATAATATGTTCAGGATGTTCAGGGTAGATATTAAATTCACACTGACATGAACAACTTAGAGAAAAACAGGTTTAAACTTGTTACAATTAAACCAGTGTGATCATGAAGGGGTTTGTTTGTTAATAAGACATGTTAGACAAACTTCATTGGGAATAATTATGCACCATTACTAAAAAAAAATAGTTTTCTACATTTTACCACATTCATGACATTTTTTTACAAAAACAACAAAATTCACAAAACATATATCAAATGACAATGAAAGACATGTTTGAAAATGTTAAATAATGCATGTTATGCTACCAAACAAACAAATGTAACTTATAAAACCTAATGGTAAAGCTAGGACACTTTTTTTTTATTTCTATGAAAAATGATATTCTTTAGAAGTTGAGACATCTTGTTATTTTAAATATGGGGACCAAAAAATATGATTTATTTCATCAATGGATATAAAGTGAGAAACAACAATATTTTTCAGGTGCTTGATGAATTGTTGAAGATTTTAAAAGCTTTACAGAGAACAACAAAACAACCAACTACAGACCAGCCTCCGAGAGCCCATGAGTTCTTACAAGAATTACGAGATATTTCTTCTATGGCTATGGAACACTTTGAGGAAAAAATAGCACCAACTCTGAAAACAAGGCTTCCTGCTCTGCCATTACCTTATCCTTTTAACGATTCGTGTAGTAGTCCCGATACATCAGGTAAAATCATTTATACACACAACGGATTGAAAATTGGTATTTGCTGTTTGTCTAATAAGCACACTTCACATTAACATTCTAATCAAATATATAGTGCACACAGAATCTTTCAGTCAAAAATCACTATTAAGAATTTATTAGTCAATAAAGTTAGTATTGGTGATATGAAATAACAATCAAAATATATGATCTCTTTGTGTATATTTTTAATAATGAATATACAGAAACTTAATGTCAAGTGTTACCATCAGAAGGAGCTTTAATGATAAATTATTGTCCACTCGTCAATGAGACAACTTTCCACAATTGACCAAACATCATAAAAGTTATCAACTAACCTTCAACAATTTGCAAAACCTGTTGATCAAAGCAAGCTATTAAAGACCCAAAAATAAAAAATGTAAAGCAATTTAAACATGAAAACTAACAGTCTGATATATTTTCAAAACAACAAACGAACAATTGTTTGACAAACAGAAACAAAAGACAACCACTGAGCTACATGCTTCTGGCTTTGGACAGACACATACAGAGTGTGGCAAGTTAAAACATTTTGCGGGCAACGAACACTCCACCTGACCTGGGACAGTGGTGTAACAGCACAACATATCAGAAACTATAGAAATAAGTTGAAAAAGGCCTGACTCGTCAGATCAATACAAAACATACAAATATTGACTCACAAAAGGACTTTAGACATAGATACCAGCTACTAGGAATCTTATATGTTGTTGAATACTCTATCTCTTAATTAACTGTACCCAAACAATCTATCAAAATACCTACCCCTGAAACAATTCCACTATGATTTTTACCAGATATTCCTCTCAATCCCAAAGATCATATATTCATTGGCTTACTTTAATTCTATTTCAGGTCAATCATCACCTGTGATATCTTTAACAACACCGTCAGCGGTAAGAGGTCCCCCAATAAGACATGAACTCTCCAGACTGACTGGTCAGTTCCGGTCACAATCTCTCGTTCTAACGCAGTATAAAAGGGAAATAACCGATATGAAAAATCGCTGGTTAGAAACTCGTAAAAAGACATTAGATCAGGAGAAGAAAATTCAAAATCAAAAGAAGAAATTAAACGATCAGACAGAAACTATAAATGAACAACAGAAGAAAATAAACGAACTGAATAAAAAGATTTTAGAATATGATGTAAAGTTTGAAGATATTTATTCTGAAATAACAAAACTAAAGGAGGATAAGGACGTAACTAGAAACAGCAGGTTACTGATGGTGGCCGAAACTTCACCGACGAGTGCACTCAAGAGAAAACCATTACGACAGACCAGAACATCAACAAAACGACAGAAAACATAGATCATATACAAATATTATTGTATATTGTAAACCAGCTGACTTTCCGGAGTGATTTATATTTCATCTTTTGTGAATTGGAAAATGATATGAACATGTAAAACATTGAATTATCCTCATATAAATGCATTGTGAAAATAAATTAGGAAGGTGCCTAGAAATGGCTAAATGTGAAATAAAGAATTCACGAAAATAAGTTGGTTTACCTGTACAGAAATTGAAGGGAAGTTATAATTTTGGACTCAGGTCATGGGTCATCTATGATTTGATGTCCACAAAAATTACTCTAAATGAAGCAAGTTAATTTGGGATGAATTTAAGAAGTCCCAATGCAACTTACCATTTTCATGGAACAGCCATAGTCTATAGGGGGTTATTTTATATGTGAATAATGTCAGCTGATTGCTTTAAATTCAGAAATTATTGCATGTATTTATTATTGGGATTATATCATTTTAGACTAAACTGTGATTTTAAATTTTGCAATATTTATAAAAATCCTGTTAATTTATATAAACAAAATTACAAATGCTAGTTTGAATTAATGCGATTTGCTGTTGTATTTTTCCCATTGAATAATAAAAAAATTGCAATAATTTCTGAATTTACAGTACATAATTTGTGTTTCTGAATCTAAAGATTGTATACATGTTTGTGTAATGTTATTTTAAATTCAGTGAATGAACGGTGGAATGATTCATAAGTCTTTAGATTCTGAAAGGCAAATTATAGTTTTTTTTATTGAATTTTATAATTTGTTACGTTGAAGTATTGTAAAGATATAAAAAGAAGCAGTTTCAAAGCTTACCTTAATATCAGAATTAAATCTTTCATGTTTTTAATATAAGTAGATTAGGTAATCTGATTCAGTTTATATAACATGTATAATGTCCATTACTAGGAATCTCTAAAGGGATTAGTTTGATAAGTAAAAAAGCAGTAAATGTTTGATGATTGGGCAACATATACCTTCAGTACATACATTATACATTGAATTTACTTTAAAATCCCTCTTACTGGTGATAATTGAACCCCATTAAATATGTTAGCACAATAAAGGAGAAGGTACTGTATGAAGGAGCCATTATTTGACCTCTAAAATTTACAAAAAACCTTGATTTACTCACTGATTTCAAAATTATTGTAATGCGTAATTGTGTTGACAAATCACTGAGTTTCTTTAATCTGTAAACTAACAATGTAGGTATTGAATGTTCACCTGTAACTATGAAAATTAACGTATTTCATGTGTTAAACCCAAAATTTTCATTAGCACACAGTTTTTGTTAAAAAAAAAATGAGCAAGGACATTGCCCAAGAAGACTTTTTTTCTACACATTTACATTTAAGTAAATACATTTTGTAGAAAAATATCTTTACGGGTAAAGCTTTTGAATTTTAAAAACAAAATCTCAAAATGTTGAATAATATAGAAGCCCTAATGCCTATACATCAGGGTTGGCAAAGTATTACCAGCCCTGGAAAACCTGGCAATACTCCCAGAAATGGGTAATACTGGGCATTACTGGGCAATATGATTTTTTTAGCTCATTTTAACACAAAATAGTTAAGACTTAATGTAGTTGCATAGTATTACAGCTAAATATATACTTTTTATACAGGTAACCATGGAGTCCTTTCTAGAAGAATGAAAAATTCAATTTCATTTAGTTCTTCATTAAGTCTATATGTAAGCAGAATGCAAGATTTGCACATTTAAGGATACCGTGTTAATTACCAAGCATTGTTATGATAATCAAATCTTTGATAAAAATACATTTTTTTAAGTGAATTGTTATTTTAATTGTTATACATTCATATTGCTAAATAAACAACCTAAGGGGTCATGCCATTAAAATTTATAGAATTGAAAGGGCTGATTATTGTTACATAAACAAATCTGTGTTGTAATCTGAATAATTACTTATTAATTAGTGACAGTACATATACATAAATTTAAATGTATTTTTTTCTTACTTCTTCAAAAGAGTTGTACTTATTTGAAAAAAATGATTTTTTTGCTTTATATTTAAAGTCTGACCAATCTAGACAACTAAAACCAGTTATATATATCTTAAATGTATTACATTTGTGTTTGATCACTGAATCCTCTATGAAATTTAGACCAGTATTTTATATTACCCAGTGTTGCCCAGTATTACCCACTAAAACCCAGTAAAACCCGGGTTTTCCCAGTGTTTTCCACTGGGCTGGGCAATACTCATAAAACCCGGGTTTTTGCCAACCTTGCTATACATGTATGCAAGTCAAAAATTCAAAAGTATGAATACTGATGACAGACAAGTTTATATTCTACAAACCTCTTAAGGATGTTATAATGGAGCATCCATTTCACTTCAAGGGAGTGTTATGATCTTCAATATTTAACACTGTAAGGTATGGAGGGAAATCGGAATTCAGTAAATTGTTTTTTTTTGTCATAATGTTATTTAATGATATTTAAAAAATAACCATCAAGATTTTGTTATGCATGTTACATAGGTTAAAACAAAATTCATATTTGAAGCATTTATAAAACAGACTGTCATCATGAATTCTAATGCAACAACGTTTGTAACGTTCATTTTGATTGGATAACGTCACTTTCTTACATGACATCAATTGACAATTGATGCTATGGGACGTACGCGCAAGCGCAGACGGCATATGACAAATTTTGAATACATGTTTTAACGTTGTTTTCTGTCAGTTTAATTAGAATGTAGATAACAATATTGTATTTTAAGCTCCGATGGCATCAATTTGGGATAACAATTTTGCTAACGCATCGCCAGTAAACTTAATTTGCAACCATCAAATCCCCAATTGATGCCGTCGGAGCTTAAAATACAATACAGTTATCTCCTAAATATAAGACATTAACTATTTCATAATTTGATATTGATTTATTTTGCACAGATGTTTATTAAATTGTTTTTTTTGCATATTTTCTATTGGTAATATCAAATAGACAAAGATCACTTTCACTTTATCAGCAAAAGTATTAATTACAGTATGATTGTTTTATTATTATGTTATTTTAACCAAATGAACAAACTTACAGTAAACAAAAATATAGGAATTGAGGTTTACATAATAGTCCAGTCAATCTAGAATAAATTTGACCCTAACCTGAAAGTTATTGCAACAGAAGATTTTAAAGTTTTAATCTTTAGCATTATACCCCAAATATACACAGAAAAAAGTCCCATAAAATCTGATTTGAGGAAGACTGAAAAAATCAAAATTTAAAATTCCTATGGAGATTTGCATTGAAAAGGGAGATAACTCTTGCAAAAAAGGCAGAAATATCAATAAAAATTGATACAAAATTATAACTTTACCGCTTCTATTCATCAGAATGTATTGATTCTTGATTTTTTAGCGGTCTTTAGGGTATAACAAACAATTCTAAAGGTGTTTTCATATCTTTTATCAAGCTATAAAATAAAATTGAGAAAGGAAATGGTGAATATGTCAAAGCGACAACCACCCGACCATAGAGCAAACAACAGCCGAAGGCAACCAATGGGTCTTCAATGTAGCGAGAATTCCCGCACCCGTAGGTGTCCTTCAGCTGGCCCCTAAAATATGCATAATAGTACAGTGATAATGGACGTCATACTAAACTCCGAATTATACACAAGAAACTAAAATTTAAAATCATACAAGACTAACAAAGGCCAGAGGCTCCTGACTTGGGACAGGCGCAAAATTGCGGCGGGGTTAAACATGTTTATGAGATCTCAACCCTCCCCCTATACCTCTAGCCAATGTAGAAAAGTAAAAGAATAACAATACGCATCTAGATTTCGTAATTCATTAGTTGATCATTTATTGAATTTTTCAACATGTCAAGGTAAGAATCTCAAATTTAATAAAAAAATAAATAAGCATGTTTTATTCTTTTTGTGGTTTAAAGTTTCTTTAGACAAGTTAGATGCTGAAAAATTATAATATACAGATATAAACAATTCCAAATTTTCACATTATTTTTTCAAAATGGTCACAAAGCTACAAATTTGCGATTTATTTAATGAAAAATGCACACACAAAAAAACTACCCATAACACTTCGGGTTTGTACATTTCATGAGCAGAAGATTATATAATTTAGTCAAATATCAACTTATAACCCCATCTAAGTATCATACTCTACATAAATTTCAAGAAAATCAACCAAAAACTGACCAAAAAAGACTAATTTTTGCAGATTTATCTCCCCTTCCAATTTTAATTTCCATAGGAAATTAAAAATGCTGATTTTGAGTTTCCTCAAGTTAGATTTTATGGGACTTTTTTCTGTGCATATTAAGGGCATAATGCTATAGATTAGAACTCAAACATTTTCTGTTGCAATTAGTTTGAGGTTAAATCTTAGTTTGACTGGACTATAAATAAAATCTCAGCATAAATCATCCAGACACCTGAATCACCTTGCATATGTATACTGAAAAGTGGTTAAAAATTTAAAGGGAGATTTTGATAATAGGATAAAATCATAAAAAATGTCTCATCATTTAAATTTGATATTTTAAGATAATCCCTATCATAGATTATCAAAAAACCTCCAATTATAGAAATAATGAATTTAAACTCTGTGAATATGATCCATTTACAGGTACAGCAAATTTATATACTTTAATACATTTGTACTTGAAATATAAAAATTGTTTAAATGTATTAATTTGTATAATATATATATTATACAAATTAATACATTTAAACATTTTCTATAATTGATGTTGATTCATTTTCATGTCAAATGTATGTATATGCATTTAGGAAAAAAAGCTCAACTCATTGAAGCTTTCATTAGATTCTTCATTGAAATTTTTCAAATTCATTATATGTATTTTATCACTTTTCAACTAGTCTGCCAAGATCAAGTTATCACTTTATAACTTCTCATGTTGCTAAGCTTAATTTTAGAAAATATGCATGTGTATCATTTTTTATTGTTTTTTTATTGCTTATTATAAAAGTACAACACCTACACAGTATTTTCTCATATTACTGTCACTATGCATTTACAATTAAAAAGATGTATATATTTTATGTGTTTATTAATTAGGAAATAATTGTATTATATGCAAGTACATGGTGGCATCAATCGTTGATTTGTTGATTACTGAGGTAATCAAGATTACACAGAAAAATTCAACTTGGAAGTTGATGCCAGAAAATATTTGTCATTATCAAATGAATTTTGCAAACATGTTTTTATAATGATGGACTAATTCAAAAGTTTAGTTGTAATTGTAATTTCTGATTGGTCAATATGTCATATAAGAAAGTAAGTAGAGAACATGATTGATCGGCATGGTGGTTGAATTTCTAAAATTGGTCTGTTTTCAAAGTCCCTCGATTTAGTTATACCAGTTAAAAAAACTCTGGTATAGCAAAACACATTGTTTTCCATTTATGTAATTTGATTTGTGAGTTATTTCGTTTTGCCACCATGTTTGATGACAGACTTAATTGTTTAACCAAGTTTGAACATGGAACAACCCAGTCTAATGAAAAAAGTTTGAGTTTGAAAAAGCTTAACAATTATTTTTTTAAGACTTAAGATAGTTTTAACAAGTTAAATTTGTGTGAATTGCTCTAAAACATTATAGCTAACAAAAAAAAATTAAATTCAAATTACATTAATTGAAACCCTTAAATTTTTGGAAATATATTGATTTATTTGCTGTGAAGTTTTCGAGTTTCCCCTCATCTCCTTTTATTCCTATTTGTTATGTTTGGAGAGTATAACATCCATACCTATTATTAGTGATATATTATGATCCTTTCACCTGTTACATGGTTTTATTGTACAAGTTTAGAACTTTCATTAGTGAGATATGACTCTGAAAGTTCTATAGTGGCAGTTATCATCTGTATACTGACAACAAATAAAATGTTACAAAATATGTTATGTTTGTTTGCCTTTAAATTTAAGGGAATGTTTTTTTGTCATAACTATGTGTCTTCCTTTATCAATAAAGGCAACAGTAGTATACCGCTGTTCAAAACTTGTAAATTCATGGACAAAAAACAAAATAGGAGTAACAAACTAAAACTGAGGGAAAAGCATTAAATATAAGAGGAGAACAACGACACAATATTAAAATGTAACACACACACAAACGAACTAAGCATTAGACAAAATCCGATGAGAATAACAAATATAACATAAAAACCAAATTTCTGAATTTGGGATAGAAAAGTACCGTGACACGTCTGACAGTAATGTGAATTCACACTCAAATATAAGACAAAACTAACGCCACAACGGAAACACAACGTTAAAATGTAACACACAGAAACGAACTATAATATGTAACAATGGCCATATTCCTGACTTGGTACAGGACTTTTTTAAAGAAAAAAATGGTGGGTTGAACCTGGTTTTGTGGCATGCCAAACCCTGCACTTTAATGGCAATGTTGAATATAACATTAAAATGACAACTTATTTTACTGGACTACAATACAAATAAATAGGAGAACATATTAGACAAAGAAACACATGAATAATAGCTAACAAAAGGCATCAGGTTTAAAATTCAATACGCCTGAAACGTGCCTCGTCCACACAAGACTTACCAGTGACACCCAGATATAAAACACAGACATGTTCTTTTATTATATGTCAGACATATTAATCAAATTGATGCATTTTCTGCAATATCTTAATAAGAAGTTATTTATAAACTTGTTTATATCAATTGGACATACATCCCCCTTTCCTCCCATATACTATATATCTTAATCTGCTGAACTTTAAGATTATTCTTAAAATTATTCTTTTTAATCAGATTACGAAGATATATGTCCTTACCCAAAATATATCAATCTTAACCGTTTACTTAACTACTAGTATATGTAACTCAAAGCATTCCCACTTGTGCTTCCAACATACACGTGCTTCTGTATTCCTCTGCTTTATCAGAGCTTCTGCCTTCTAATTGATTTTACCGGAGTTTAAATACCTGCCACCCTGTAGAAATATTAACATTCCTCTGTTGATATATACAGTTAACTCTCGTTGTCTCGAACTCGGTTGACTCGAAATTTCGGATGAGTCGAAGTTTTCACGTGGTCCCAAACTTTATTCCATACAAAAGTATGTAATTCGACTCCTGATGAGTCGAAATTGGATGAGTCGAAATTTCGGTTGAGTCGAACTAAATTTACGGTCCCAAGATAAACAAAAGCATTCAAAATTCATTTTTTATCTCGAACTAATACACATATGTCAAAACATGACCTCAGGGATTTAAATGGATTGAAGAGTTAATCTGACAATACACGTGTAATTAGATTTCCGGTCACTGACCACTGTATTGATTTATGACATGCTATTTCCATGAGTTTTTACCTAAGACTTCTTTTATAGAATTTTTATAAATAATTAGTGATACATTGTTAATGTTCATGAAAAAGTATTTAAAATTTTTACAAAACAATTAATTTGTGATTTACACTAATGCGCTTGGGTGTGTATAAAGTGAGGAGTATGGCTTCCGTTGATGATCACATAAAAACTACTCAAACGGCGTCTTTAATCTTGTTATATTTTCTTTTGAAAAGAAATAGTGAGATAAAACAAAATGAATAAAATTTTCTTAAATCTCTTGTATCCGAGAATAAACAATTTTGTCAGCTATAACCGACCTGAATAACGAAACAATCGATTGGAAATTACAAAAAAAAATGTACTCTCTTGGATTTTGATTTAATTGAAACAATTGAATAAGTAAAAATAATGTCATTATAATAATAAAAGACTGTGACATACAAATACATCGATCTGAATACTAGAATATCGATCCCCTTGCCATATTCACCCGGATTTATTTTAGCTTTACCAAGCTATGCAAGAGTTGTGTCCCTTAGATTGTCGAACTTCCGGTGTTCGTTTGAGTCGAACTACGTGTATCTCGAAATATTTCTCTGGTCCGGCTGACTTCGACATAACGAGAGTCGACTGTACTAGTAATTTTCTTCTCTGTACAATCTACCTCTTCCATATGCGATCAACCTTGGCTATCTAACTGACCAACAACAAGTACAATAGCTATCTTTCTAGCATCACACTTCAGCTTACTGCATGTCAATATCAGGATAAGCCAAAATCATTTATAGAGACGATATAAAAAGATGTGGTATGTCACAATTTGTAAAAGTAATATTCATAGGTCAAAGTACGGTCTTCAGCACCGAACAGCAAGCTATAAAAGAAGCATGTTTTAGCTTGTTAGAATCATCCTGTGATATTGAGAAACCATAAAACGGGAATATTGCTGCCAAATGGATTCACACTCTCAAATTTCATTTATCAGATATATTCAAACGTAATAAAGAACTATATAAATTCCCTAAAAATTTGTATAAAATGTCCATAATCGGTAAAGAGGGACAATATTGCGTGTATGCATGACTGGATGAACACTTGTTAACTATCAAAATTGCCCACAAAATCTGATGACGGTCATGTGACCATGTTATATTGGTAAATACACGGATAAGAGCTAACCAGATAATTATGATGTCTTGAAAGGCTATTTTATTTTTTGCCTTAAGGCGTCAAAGCAAAACAATATAATAGCCTTCCAAGACGTCATAGTTACTTGGACTAGCCTAGGATAATTGCGTGATATAGTATAAATACTAATTTCTTAGTTCTGATTAACATCATTTCATAGATGAAAACAAAAGGGAACAAACAGTCGCTTTTGTCTTATGGGAGAGCAGGATTTAACAAAGGCATATCCTGACACGGATAAATATTAAAATTACTAGTATCGCCTTTAACAGGTTGAAAATCCATATTCATCAACACTTAATGCTGTCAGTTGTAGGAACTATTTATGTATAAGATAGAATCATTTGTGTCAAATAATAATCAACCCTCACAACAAACTAGTGAAAATGTTAAATGTGTCAGAAAAAATCCTCCTGCTGCCCCTCCCCTAGTATCAATTGGTCATCGACTTCCTTGAATGATGATCATTTATTCATTACCTCCCTAAGACTGCTTTTTAGCAGGTAGAATCAATCAAACATATCTTTTCATCCTTCTGTTGCCTTCCCTATATTTTCTCTGTTTTGTCTGACTTTGATTCAATCACTGTAAATGTTTATCACATGTTCAACTCATCTTTTACCAGGGTTAATTCAAGCGATCCCGTTAATACGGCTTCAAATGAGGTTGAATTTTTAACATTCAAGTTTGTTGCCAATTTGAATAAAACTAAATAGAAAATTAATATTTTCAATATACCTCTTTAATAAATGTTTGAAAATGACAAAATAAGAGAAATCAGCCCATGACCATAAATGGGTCTTCATTCAGCGAGAAAATTTGCACCTTGAAACTGGAGACAGCTTGCTCCTAAACAATAATGTATACTAGTACAGCAAAGAGGAAGCAACTCTTGATTCTGAAACATTAAAATGATCTAAAACTAAAAAAAAAAAAAAACCACATAATACTATATAGCTAACAAAGGCTAGAGGTTCCTGACTTGGGACATCTACATGAATGCAGCATGATAAAACATGTTAACTTTTTTTAGACCTCAACCCATCGTTTATCTCTACTAGTTATCGTCTTTATAGTGGATTTCACAATAGAATATATTGATGATGTTTTTTCCATTAACAATATTTTCTGATTGAGTTTCATTAATATATCCTTCGAAACTGGAAAAAACGACAAACACGCGTACGGCTTCTTCTGCCTCAATTTTAGACCTATTACTCGATTTTGACATAAGTGGTCATCTCAATACGAGAATCTATGACAAACGAGACGATTTTAATTTTGAATTATCTATTTCCCCACTTAAATAGAAACATACAACTTCAACTGTATATGGGATAAATATTTCGGTAAACTCATTCGGTTTTCTGCTACTCAGATTTCATTAAACATCACCTGCTACAATGTATGTGAGCTGAGCGGAAAGTTGATGAAACAGAGTTATGTCAAAAAACGTCTCATGCTTTTTCTAAAACAAGAGTGTATCCGAAGATTTCAAGACCTTATTGGTAAATATTCCGTATCAACTTCCAGATAAAAAGTATTTTAAAAGGGACAAGACGCCTTTTCTCATAACCCTGGTTATTAAACTTTGTGCTCAGACACTAGTTTGTCTAACCATTATACCTGGTTCAATTCACTATTTTGTCTTAAAATGTCCTGTACCAGGTCAGCAATATGGCAGTTGTTATCTTACATTCCGTTTCTATGTATATTGGCGTTTGTTTGTTTTTTTGCACTTCTGTGTGTGTTGTGTTGTTTTCTTCTTGTAGTTGATGTATTCCTCTCAGTTTTAGTTTGTAACCCGAATATGTTTACTCTCAATCTATGTATGACGTTTGAACAGCGGTATATTATTTTGCCTTTAGTGAGCAACTGTCTGCTTAGACACTGGTGACGTATTATAAAGTCAGAGTAGTAGCTGCCATGCATGCTCATGCATACCAAATTAGTATGGAAATGTATATCCCATTAAATCACACTGTGTATCGCAAATTGCTCTACAATCATCATTCCTACTAGTAAATGATTGTGATTTTACCCTGTCATTATTAAATAGTCTATGAAAACAAGCATTATGTGAGGATTGCGTGGCAATAAATAGACCCATTCCAGTTAAAAATTCATTTGTATTGGCCAAATTTCTGACTTGGTCTATAAATTGTCAAGGTGTAAAATATTTAAGAAATATCAAGTCTATGTCTTCAAGCATGAAGGAAAAAAAGGGTTGAAAACTGATTATTTTGGTAAATTTTATAAGTCCAAGGACCTTAACTCTGCACAAAACAATATGCCTATTATTAAACCAATATTCTTAAGAAATAACAAAACGTGCGGAAAACCGATTATGTTAGTGAATTTGTCATGATAAAACAATACATCAAATATCAAATTAACATCTTTAAGCATGAAGAAAAAAATGTGGAACACTGATTTGCCGGAATGTCGGACGAACAGACAGACATACAGACAGACAGAAACATAAATCCCCGTTATACTTCGTTGGTAAGGGACATAAAACAATAACATTTCTTGTCTGTATCATCTGCTGCACGTTATGACCGATAAGGTTCTTTCAAATCATAAATAACTTAATTAGTAGTATACGCTGTAAATAAAGTAAAAGAGACGATATCTTAGTTTAGACAATCAGCCCTTTCAGTTCTTCTTCTTCTTCTTCTTCCTTGCTTAGGACTGGATTCTTAAAAGAATGTTACAAGTCCACTAGTTCGACCTATTTTTACTGTATGCTTCCTAATAAAAAAAGTCTATAAACAGTGTAGGTAGGCATCTATAGTTGGTTTTTTTTTGGTAAAAAAAAAACCATAAAATCTATCAATTATACTTGAAACATCGATCTACCATAAAGAAATTGTATCGATTTCGTTACATTTAATTGTCACCTATCGATTGTTTTAAAAAGTAAACCAGGAATTTGCCCTTTTTCTAAGGTAGTAGTTGAATTTAGAGATGATCCGAAATAAAAAGTAACACCTTCATGGTAAACGTGTGCTTGTCCACGAACTCCATAGTCGAACATCAATGTATTTGCAGTATTGACACATAATTCTATATCATACATTTGATTAGCTGACAATTTTACAGCTTTTGGAAATTTCACTTGCAACAAATTGTCAACTGCCTTCCTTTTGTTCACGTCTGTGGTTGTTTCGGCTAAAGTTTTAGATTCATGTCCTAACCTTACGGTTATACTACAACATGTGCCATCCTTGCAACAGTAAGACAGAATTCCAACAAGGTAAATGTCGCTTGACACTTGAACTGAAATTGCATTAACACACGAGTTTGATATACCCCAGTAGGTCTTTTTAAACGATTCAAACCGGTTAAACTTGTAAAAGCATGAACACGGAATTTTACTTTTTTCATAAAACAGATTTTCAATTTTGTCAGTGAAGTTTATTACACTGAGCAATTCGACCTGAGCAGGCATATTTATTTTATCGTCAAGTAACGTCTTGTGTCCTTTGAGTTGCCTTCTTATTTTCATTGTTTCTAGAAATACCTGCACATCCGATGCCTTTTCCTTGCTTATCTTAAGAACTTCCTGTTCGTAGTTTATGGCTTTCAATCGATTTTCAAGTTCATTTATTCGGATTTCTAAAACACCTTTCTTTTCATCAAAATTTTTCATCAATTCAGCTTTTTTTTCTTTCTCAAAAGCCCGAACCTTTCCCATCATTTCTTTACATGTGGCTTCTATTGTTTTCGATTTAACTTTATAATCCGATTCTAAATCTTTCAAAACTGTTTTGTTGCTGGAAACGAGAGTATTCATATTTTCACAATACTCTTGAAGTTCGCTTTGAATTTTGTCAACAGAATTTTCAGACAAGTAAACTTTCGCAGCATCTTCAATTGTTACTATTTCTTCACATGTTCTGTGTGTAATAGAGACACATATAGAGCAACAAGGCATGTCATGATCTTTGCAAAAGAGTTTTATTTTCTCATTCGTGTGTTCACTACATTTACTGATAAAAGCTTTTGGCATCTTTTCCTCAAATAAAACATCAGAGAGTGACCTGATCTCGTGATCTGCGGTGTATTTATTTGCAGTATGGCATTTGTAACATGCGTCGCACAAAGTATCAGAACAAATGACACAAAGATAAGCTGCTGTGGACTCAATCCCCAGCCTTTCACAAGACATACATCGCTTTTCCGGTCGTTGTATCTTCTTCAAGTCTAATAATCCGACAATAAGAAAATTCACTGGGAGATGTTTGGCCACCTCCTCCGGCGAACAGTTTTTTTGAGGATTTGATACAATTCCTCTACACACTGGACATGCAAAATCGAGTATGTTGCCTTTTTCAAAGCAGGAAGTAATATAGGTCGAAATACATCCTTCACAAAATGTATGTAAACACGGTAAATATTTAGGACTTTTAAATTCTTCAAGACATATTGAACATATCAATATGTCATCAGCTGTGTGGTATGAAGATGTGGCCATATTTCATGTATATAATGCCTATTTTTTAATCCTCGTTATCATGTCACAATTCCGCCACTAGATAACTGATATGGCTAATCGTTAAAGTATGGAGGCGCATGAGCAGCATTTTGAAACCAGAATAAATGTATCTTTTCATAACGAGTGTATGACCATATCTATTATATATCATCACTGCAATTATTACTATTTAACTGTTTTTTATCAAATTTACATCGAAGTTTTAAATCGATAGTTCATTCAAGTTCGAAGATCAGTGTCGGCCAATTATTATTTTTACAGGAGTCAAATTTTATGGGTATGCGCAGCCATCAATCATTCAAATCGTGTTAATGGTTGATTATCAGTACCATTTATTTGTTGTTGCTAGCTATTTTTTTCTGCCTTTTTAGTAATTTATAATCGTATCATTTAAATAAGTTTGTTATTTTGAAACATTGTGGAAAGCTATTCAAGGAACGGACGAAGTATTGTTGTATGGAAAGGAATCGAACTTTCTTCTCTAAATCTGGGTTTAAAAACTTTCAGACCAGTTTTACACGGCTTCATGAGGCTCAACCATGGACGTAAACTATCAAAATAAAAATAAAAAAAACAAGTCTGAATTTGATAATGTTGCCGACAATATAGTATCAAACTGAAACAGAGGAATTATTTCATAAATTGTAATGACAAAAATAACAATCTCAAAGGAAAATTACAAAATGGAAAGTTAACCAAAAAAAAATGACGAAACAATATGTCAACCATTGGAATGGCTGAAATGACTAATAACTTGATATGATATACTGATTAATTTTTTAAGTGGTCTTTTTAAGCAACCCACATTTTTTTTTACCATATATGTTAAGTTTGGAAAGTATATCAATTGTACCTATAGAGTACGTTATAGTGATAAGTGGGATCCGTTCACATTGTTTTATTATCAGAGGTGAAATTTTGGTGATGATAACTATGACGATTATAAAGAGCCAACTATCAACTGCATACTTAGACATTTTCAATTTGGGTCAAGATGTGTATTGATATATTCAGGTGAATTCCCACACATTTTAACAAAATGCAATTAATCCAATTCTTTCCTGATTAACAAAATACCTGTTTGATTATCAACAGTCATGATATCAAAACAATTACACTCAAAGGTTTTAATTTGAACTCCAGTCCAGTCTAAAATTCACCACATTTAATATCTAGTGACCTGTCACAAATTTAAAAAGAACAAATCTTATACACTTGACTAGATACACAAATTCCTGATCTGGATAATAAACCTACAAATGTATTATTTATTTTGATTCACAAATAGTTATTCTGTTAATATTGAATGAAAGATAAAAGCTCAACCAGATATTTTTTTTTCAATGAATGACAAAAAATGGAGAAAAGCAAAGGAGAAAAATGCAAGCAAACAATAAACAAATTTCATAAATCTTACATGCTCATTTTCTGCAATAAAATTTGTTCTCCACTTTTATCCCTTTACCTAGCTTTTGATCGGTAATTGGAAAACATATAAGCCTTTACTTTTTTCATATATATTTTGCTCAGAAAATATTGTTTATTTTAATGAAACATGAACACCTATTAAAATCCTTTTTTTTTTACTTGTCTATATTGACTATCCTAACTTATCTTTATTGAAGGCGTCCATAAAAAAGACTATAAAGTGTAGAATAAGAGGTTCGAAAGATAAATTGCCAACGCCATGGCTAAAAAAGAAAAATACTAACAGACAAATAATAGTACACAGAAAAACACAACATAGAAAAATAAAGAATAAGCAACACGAACCACACAAAAACTGGGGGTGATCTCGGGTGCTCCGGAAGGATAAGGAAATCCTGCTCCACATGTTGCACCCGTTGTGTTGCTCATGTTAGTACATACCCGGTAAATAGTCAAATTCGGTAGGTCACATTTTTTAAAGGGAAACGGGATTGAACTTGCGACTTTCGAAACATATCCGCTATCATCTGTGAAACGGATATTCCATAACGGTCCACTAACTGGTAATGGCGTACGTAAAATGTACGAAGGGATGATTTCTACTTCAACATTTGGAACTCTTGGTTTAATGGCTTCCATATGAGCAGCAATCCTCTGTCAAGGAATTCATGATAGGAAATACAAGCACGGGAATATCGTATCAATTGGGATATATATATTTTATTGTGAATTTTGGTTTCAAATCGTCCCTCATTGTCAATTTCGAGATGATAGTCAAGATATGAGGCAGACTTAACTGTATCTGTTGTAGCCTTTATCTCTACTTCAATAGGATAGATGCATTCAACAGTCACCAAATTATGAATTATTAAGTGAGAGAACATCATCTAAGGTAAAGTTAAAGGATGCTGTTAACATCTTTTCTTTCTTCTTAAGAAGTTCTTGCATGAAGACAGACTCATTAGAATAAAGGAACACGTCGGCAAGAAGAGGGGCACAGTTGGTTCCCATGGGAATGCCGATAGTGTGCTGAAAAACACGTCCTGCCAACGTAACAAGTATGTTGTCAATTAAGAAATTAAGCATCTTTATAATGTCAGTTTCAGAGAATTTTTGTTTGAAACAGAATGATTTTTTGCACAAAGTAGGAATAGTCCGTCCTTAAGACAAGATACTTCTATCTACGTTGGCCTTTCTTTTTGTGATGAAATAAAGCAATACCAATTCTTTCAACTTGTCTTCAGACCAGTTTTAGATGGCTTTATGAGGCTTAACCATGGACGCAAACTATTGAAATTTAAAAAAACAAACAAGTATGAATTTGATAATGTTGCCGACAATATAGTAGCAAACTGAAACAGATGAATTATTTCATAAATTGTGATGACAAAAATAAAGATCTCAAAGGAAAATTACAAAATGGAAAGTTTACCAAAACGAATGACGAAACAACCATTGGAACGGCTGAAATAACCAATAACTTGATATGATATACTGATTCATTTTTTTAGTTGTCTTTTTAAACAACCCACATTTTTTTTACCATATATGTTAAGTTTGGAAAGTATATCAATTGTAACTATACTGTACGTTATAGTGATAAGTAAGATCCCGTCACATTGTTTTATTATCAGAGGTGAAATTTTTCAATGATGATGATAACTTTGACAATTCTGAAGAGCCAACTATCAACTGCATACTTAGACATTTTCAATTTGGGTCAAGATGTGTATTGATATATTCAGGTGGATTCCCACACATTTTAACAAAATGCAATTATTCTAAATCTTTCCTGATTAACAAAATACCTGTTTGATTATCAACAGTCATGATATCAAAACAATTACACTCAAAGGTTTTAATGATGTACTTAGGTGAGGTTAGGTGAAAATTAATAAATTAAGAAGTTAAAATTTATACTATAAGCTGGTAGAGCATCAATTAAGGAAAAAATCAGCTAAAAATATTGATAGGTCATGGACCTCCATTTCGAGATATTTGAGATTTAAAATATGGTGGGAAAAGGCTGACTCGTACTTTTACCTTATATTTGCATTGGTTTTATTGGGTCTCAAAACAAAAGAAAGAAAATCAAGAATTTTCTTAAATTTTGGTAAATAACCTTTCATGAGCTACTTAATCTTATATGAAAAAAACAAATGGGTGTTATGGGGCAAAATTATTTACATTGTATTGTATGGAAAAACACCAAGGAGACCGAACATTTGACACACATTCCAAAACCTCACCTAAGTACATCCCTAATTGGAAACAACTCCAGTACAGTCTGAATTCACCACATTTAGTATCGAGTGACATGTCATACAATTAAATAGACAAAATCTTACACACTTGACTGGATACACACATTCCTGATCTGGATAATAAACCTACAAAGATAAAAGCTTAATCTAAATGACAAAAAATTGTAGAAAAATGCAAGCAAATCTTATTTGAAACAATAAAACAAATTTCATAAATTTTACATGCTCATTTTCTGCAATGAAATTTATTGTTTTTGTTCTCCACTTCTATCCCTTTACTTTGCTTTTGATCGGTAATTGGAAAACATATCAGCCTTTACTTTTTTTCTTTTATATTTTGGCTATGTTATTTATCTTAATGAAATATGAACACATTATATAAATTGCATATATAAAATTATATATCGTGTTTCAAGATTTTCCTTTTCATTCATCGGAAATGAATTTATCAAATTTATCTAATTTATCAAAATAAATATTTGCCTCTATATTGCGTAATTCCCCATCGTTGGGCAATAGCATAGACAATTTACAGTAAGATTATAAAAATGAAAAGAGACAACAAATTTTGAAAAAAATACGATCAGAAAAAATATCAGATTAGCTATAAACATAGATGGATCAAACCGTCGATAATGCTTTCATTTATAAAGATTTGAAAATTGGTTTTCCTGTTTGAATGTTTTTTATTTTTTCGGCCCTTTATAGCTTGCTTTTTGGTGTGCGCCAATGCTTCGTGTTGAAAACCGTACTTTGACTTATAATGGTTTACTTTTTACAAATTGTGACTTGGATCGATTGAGAGTTGTCTCATTGGCACTGACACAACATATTCTTATCTTTATTGAGTAATTTTATGGAGAAAAAAAAACCAATCACATTTCTGGTCTGTGCGCAATTAAAAAATTTTGTACCATCTTCTGAACGTTTGACTACAAACTTTGAGGGGCTCCGGAAGGGTTACTTAATTTTAACATGATTTTCAGCGTTGTGTTTGCTCTGCGTTATAAACACGATCGATCAATCATGTAACATATAAATTGCCTGAAATTACGGAATTGAAGAATAAAAAAACTAAACTATTTACCACATCCGAGGTAAATTCAAAACTGAAAATCCCTATCAAATGACAAAATCAAAAACTCAAACACACCAACTGTCAAACTCCTGACAGGATTTTCTTATGTAGAAATTGGTGGTTTAAACCTGGTTTTATATATAACTCAGCCTCTCACTTGTATGATAGTCGTATTATATTCAATTATATTAACAAAGATGTGTGAAAAGTAACATACCAAAATACCAACCCTGATGGAAATTCTAAAAGGAAAGTCCCTGAGCAAATGGAAAATTCAAAAGCTCACACACATCAGTCCGTACGGTAAACAATAGTTAAACATTTTTGCATCAATTGGTCTCTTGTGAAGATTTATCGAATTGGCAATTTAACCTTATCTCCTTTTTTATATAATAAGTAAAAATGCCAAAAATAGCGATACAGCCGTCAACAGAGATAAAGTAAATTACCATCACAACCGTTTCTATTCTTTCTTCTCAAATATACTTTGAACACTAAATCATGTATATATACCAATAGCGTGTGGTGTATTAGTTCTAGATAACTTTGGCATTCAATAAGACTTATTTTTACTGTAGGCGTCCATAAGGAAACTATGTAGTGAGGCGTCCATATTTTTTTCAATAAAAACATGTCAGTACGAAAACATATTTGAACTATCGATCTACAAAAACAAAGTTGAATTCGAATCTGTTATTTGATTGTTAACTAATTTCAAACATGACGTCACTTGGCGTTGAGGTTTAAACTTATTCGGATGTGTCTACATTTTGTGTTGCAAATGTCTGGTTATGTAATGTATTTCAGTTGTTACCTGTAATTAGCTAATATTTCAGTTTTATCATATACAGCTTTTGTTTAGTAATTTTATAAATTAACTGTTTGCATGAGTATAAATTATTTTAAATAATATGGATGTGCTGGTAACTAACAGAAAACCCTGGCCGTTTTTGGCACAACTTTTTTTATCTTTTGGTCCTCGGTGCTCTTCGACTTTGTGCTTGTTTCGGCTTTCCAACTTTTGTATCTGGGCGTAACTAGTAGATCTTGTGTGGATAAAATGCACTTCTGGCGTATTAAAATTTTCAACTTGTTGCCTTTTGTTGGCTGTTGTTCGTGTGTTTCTTTGTCAATTGTGTTCTCCAACTTATTTATATTGTAGTCCTGTGGTGTTGAGTTGTTATTTTAATGTTATATTTCACATGGCTACAAAAGAGGGAGGTTTGGCATGCCACAAAACCAGGTTCAACCTACTATTTTTTCCTTTAAAAATGTCCTCTACCAAGTCAGGAATATTGCTATTGTTGTATTATAGTTCGTTTCATTTTAACGTTGCGTCGTTTGATTTCTCTTATTTTTGAGTGTAAATTCAAACTGCGATAAGACGTGTCACGATACTTGTCTATCCCAAATTCATGTATTTGGTTTTGATGTTATATTTGTTATTCTCGTGGGATTTTGTCTGATGCTTGGTCCGTTTCTGTGTGTGTTACATTGTAGTGTTGTGTCGTTGTTCTCCTCTTATATTTAATGCGTTTCCCTCAGTTTTAGTTTGTAACCCCGTTTTTTTGTTTTTTGTCCATGGATTTATGAGTTTGAACAGCGGTATACTACTGTTGCCTTTATTTAACTAATGCATTGTTCTAAAAAGAAGCCCAGGAATTTGTCCACTCTCAACGCAAGTAGGTGAATTTTTATATTTAAGAGATCCGAAATTAAAATTTACACCTTCATGCATAATGTTTGCTTGTCCTCGAATTCCATTATCAAACTTAATTGTTTCGGGAGTATTGGCCCTTAATGTTATTTCATACTTTTGGTTAGCTAACAATTTTACAGGCTTCGGAAATTCAACATGTACCAATTTGTCCACGGCCTTCCTTTTGTCCACGTCTGTGGTTGTTTTGGCTAAAGTTTTAGATTCATGTTCTAACCATACGGTTATACTACAATATTTGTCATCCTTGCAACAGTAGGACAGAATTCCACCAAGGTAAATGTCGCTTGACACTTGAACTGAAATTGCATTAACACTTGAGTTTGATATACCCCAGTAGATCTTTCCAAACGATTCAAACCGGTTAAACTTGTAAACGTTTGAACACGGAATTTTACATTTTTCATAAAACAGATTTTCAATTTTGTCAGTGAAGTTTTCCACACTGGGCAGTTCGACTCGAACAGGCGTGTTTAACTTGGGTTCGAGTAACTTCTTGTGTCCTTTGGGTCGATCTCTTAACTTATTTGCTTCTAGAAATTCCGATGCCTTATCCTTGCCGATCTTAAGAACTTCATGTTCGTAGGTTACGGCTTTCAATCGATATTCAAGTTCAGTTTTTCAAGTTTCTAAACCACTTTTTTTTTCTTCAAAAGTTTTCATCAATTCAGCTTTTCTTTCTGTCTCAAAAGCCCAAACATCGACTATCATTTCTTTACATATGGTTTCAAATGTTTTCGATTCGAATTCCAAACCTTCCAAAACTTGCTTGTTGCTAGAAATGAGAGTGTTCATATTTTGACAACATTCTGTAAGTTCGCTGTGGATTTTTTCAACAGAATTTTCGAACAAATAAACTTTCGCAGCATCTTCAATTGTTACTATTTCTTCACATTTTCTGTGTGTAATAGAGACACACATAGAGCAATAAGCAATGCCATGATCTTTGCAAAAGAGTTTTATCATCTTATTTGTATGTTCTCTACATTTATTGGTAAAAGCTTTTGGCATCTTTTCCTCAAGGCAAACATCAGAGAGTGACCCTAACTCGTGATCCGCAGTGTATTTATTCACAGAGTGGCATTTATTACATGCGTCGCACAAAGTATCTGAACAATTAACACACAAGTAAGCCGCTGTGGATTCTATTTCTAGCCTTTCACAAGACATGCATCGCTTTTCTGGCCGTTGTATCTTTTTCAAGTCTAATAATCCGACGATAAGAAAATTCACTGGGAGATGTTTGGCTACCTCCTCCAATGAGCATTTGTTTGGTATGTTTGATACATGACTTCTACACACTGGACATGCAAAATTAAGTGTATTGCACTTTTCAAAGCAGGAAGTAATATAGGTTGAAATACATCCTTCACAAAATGTATGTAAACACGGTAAATATTTAGGACTTTTAAATTCTTCAAGACATATTGAACATATCAATATGTCATCAGTTGTGTAACATGTAGATGTGGCCATATTTCATGAAGCTAATGTCTGATTTGCAGTCCTCGTGTCACATTTACATCACGAGATAACTAATATGGCTGTTCGTTAAAGTATCGAAGGTTTAAATCAATAGTTTATTCAAGTTGATATAAAATAAAGGCAACAGTAGTATACCGCTGTTCAAAACTCATAAATGCATGGACAAAAAACAAAATCGGGGTAACAAACTAAAACCGAGGGAAACGCATTAAATATAAGAGGAGAACAACGACATAACACTAAAATGTAACACACATAGACAAAATCCCACGAGAATAACAAATATAACATATATATATAACATCAAAACCAAATACATGAATTTGGGATAGACAAGTACCGTGACACGTCTTATCGCAATGTGAATTTACACTCAAAAATAAGAGAAAACAAACGACACAACGTTATAATGTAATACACACAGAAACGAACTATAATATAACAATGGCCATATTCCTGACTTGGTACAGGGCATTTTTAAAGGAAAAAATGGTGGGTTGAACCTGGTTTTGTGGCATGCCAAACCTCGCACTTTGATGGCCATGTGAAATATAACATCAAAATGACAACACAGGACTACAATATAAATAAATTGGAGAACACAATTGACAAAGAATCACACGAACAACAGCCAACAAAAGGCAACAAGTTCAAAATTTTAATAAGCCAGAAGTGTATTTTGTCCACACAAGACCTACGTGTGACGCCCAGATACAAAAGTTTGAAAGCCGAAACGAGTACAAAGTTGAACAGCATCGAGGACCAAAAGATCAAAAAGGTTGTGCCAAAGACATATTGTACTTAGCAGTGTTGGTGCACCTTTTTTCCGCATTTCCTAACATACGAAGCCGATATAGGGATAAAACTGCATTGAAAAACTTAGAAACAATGCTTCAAATCGTTTAACTGGTTTAAATATCAGTATTAATTTGTTGTTGTTTATATAGATTTTTTTCTGCCTTTTTCGTTAGATATTTATGCTATCAGTTCATAACAGTGTCAGTTTTAAAAGTTTGTTATTTAGAAACATTATGGAAAGTGGACGGACGAAGTGTCCTTTTATGGAGAGCCTGAGGAATCAACATTTTACAAAGCTGCAAGTATGTTTCTACTATAAAACAACATACAGAATATACCCTTTCTAAATCTGGGTTTTAAGTCTCTCATAACAGTTTTGAGGACGTCTCCATGCAGCTCAACCATGGACGCGAACTACCAAAATCTAAAATTTATACAAGTATGAATTTGTTCAAGTTGCCTGCAATATAGCAACAAACGGAAACATACTCCTTCAAAAATTGTGATGACAAAAATACCGATCTCTAAAGTAAAGTACAAAATGGAATGTTGATAAAAATAAGATTAACGAATCAAATCTCTCGGTTATATTAATCAACGGAACGACTGGAAATACGGATAACTTTGCATGCTATATTGTTTAATTTTGGAGTGGTCTTTTTATACAACCCAGACCTTTTTTTACCATATATGTTATGTTTGAAGAGTAATATCAGCTGTACATATGGTGTACATTTTAGTGATAAGTAAGGTCACATTGTTTTATTATCAAAGATGTTATAATATAAATATGAACATTCGAAAGAATCTGGCATCTGTTAACTAGGGATTACAAACTAAAATGAAAATATACATAATTGATGTGTGTTTTTTTTCTTATTTGATAACTAATGATATGCAAATTTGTTATTACTTGGTTTTGCTTGTCCATAATTTGTCTAGAAAGGTAATCATAACGCTTTTTTAATTTTAAATTCATTATTCATACATTTATTCAAATATGTGCATATTGTCTTCATTAGATACTCAGTATTGAAAAAAGTGGTAAAAAATACTATTTAGTCTCGTCCTTTTTCTTCAAAAGTTCCATCAGAAAGTGCCAAAAACTTAATTGATAAATATTCAGTATCTACTCCACAAATAATACCAGATGGTCATGAGTTATATATAATATGCGATAACGTTGCGTATAGCTTTATTTTTCACTTTTTCTTTCTTGGTAATTTTATGTTTCATTTAGTCGTAAGGCTCCTGATGTGGTTCGGTATTTATTCTTATCTTACCTCCTATACATTTATAGGAATATGATTGGTTAAAAGCTTCCGCGTGAAGACCGTGTAAATTCAATATTAGGTTAGAAGGTAGGCGGGGCTTAATTTAATACACGGTTAGTAGTGGATTTACGACTTTGGCACTGTTTGATTATTTAAAAGTATTGAAAGTTCTGTTTTATATTGTTATATCAAGGTTGTTGATAATAAATAGCTATTGTTTGCATTATTTTTTTAGTGCAGACCAGTTGAAGAAGATTCTTAAAATTGAAAACTTGAACAATTTAATATAGAAATAAGAAGATGTGTTATGATAGCAAATGAGACAACTCTAGTCACAATTCAACAACTAAAGATAGTCGGTAAGATATAATCGTTACAGAGTGTGCTAGTGACCTAATATGATATATACGGGGTCAGTAAATTCCATATGGGGTGAGAGCTTATCATATTAGGTCACTAACACAATATGTAACTAATAATCCATCCTTTTCGTTACTGACGCATTGGGGCCAGATTTTTGATTCTGACACATAAAGTTAGTCTAGTGATGTAATCATTATGTATACCCTTGTATTTTAGTCAATTTGAATTTATCGAGAAATTGAAATGAAATTATTATCACAGGTTCAGGTAGCGTGTATGTGACCCATATATATCTCATAAAAGAGGGGCGAAAGATATCAGAGGAACAGTCAAACACATAAATCGAAAATAAACTGACAACGCCATGGCTTAAACTGAAAAAGACAAACAGACAAATAATAGTTCACAAGAAACAACATAGAATACTAAAGACTGAGCAACACAAACCCCACCAAAAACTGGGGGTGGTCTCAGGTGGTTCGGAAGGATAATCGGATCCTGTTCCACATGTTATTACAAACCCGGTAAATAGTCTAATTCGGTATGTCACATTCAGAAAAAGGGAAAGGGATTGTAGTTCCGACGTAAGAAACTTATCCGATATTATCTGTGAAACGGATATTCCATAACGGTCAACCAACTCGTGATGGCGTTCGTAAAATTTATGAAGGAATAATTTCAACTTCACCATTTGGAACTCTTGGTTTAATAGCTTCCTTGTGAGCAGCAAACCTCTATCAAGGAAATTGTGATAGGAAATACAAGCGCAGGAATATTGTATCAATTGGGAGTGGTCTTTTTATACAACCCAGACCTTTTTTTACCATATATGTTATGTTTGAAGAGTAATATCAGCTGTACATATGGTGTACATTTTAGTGATAAGTAAGGTCACATTGTTTTATTATCAAAGATATTATAATATAAATATGAACATTCGAAAGAATCTGTCATCTGTTAACTAGGGATTACAAACTAAAATGAAAATATACATAATTGATGTGTGTTTTTTTTTCTTATTTGATAACTAATGATATGCAAATTTGTTATTACTTGGTTTTGCTTGTCCATAATTTGTCTAGAAAGGTAATCATAACGCTTTTTTAATTTTAAATGCATTATTCATACATTTATTCAAATATGTGCATATTGTTACAGAGTGTGCTAGCAATTTACCTCTATCAAGGAAATTGTGATAGGAAATACAAGCGCAGGAATATTGTATCAATTGGGAGATATATACTATATATGTTGTTATATATACATAGAAACAAAAAGTTCACAATTGGGAAGCTGAAATCATCTTGTTTGTCTTAATGTTTTGTTTTCAACCGACCCTATTGTCAATTTCCAGATGTAAGTCAAGATATATGGCAGACTTAACTGTATCTGTTGTATCCTTTATCTCTAGTTTGCTGGGATAGATGCTTTCAACATCGGCACCAAATTTTGAATTATTTAGTGAGAGAACATTATCTATAAAGCGGAAGGTAAAGTTAAATGATATTGCTAACTTCTTATTTTTCATCCTAAGAAGTTCCTGTTTGAAATCAGCCTCATAATAATAAAGAAACAAGTCGGCAAGAAGAGGGGTACAATTGGTTCCAATTGAATGCCGACAGTCTGTTAAAAACACGTCCGCCAAACATAACAAATATGTTGTCACATATTTCACAAGGAAGTTATTAAATCAAGAGTTCCAAATGGTGAAGTTGAAATCATCTCTTCGTAAAGTTTACGGACGCCATCACGAGTTGGTTGACCGTTATGAAATAACCGTTTCACAAATGATATCGGATATGTTCCTTACGTCGTAACTACAATCATAAATGTGACCTACCGAATCAGACTATTTAGCGGATTTGTTATCTCATAAGCAACACGACGGGTGCCACATGTGGAGCAGGATCAGTTTACCCTTCCGGAGCACCTGAGATCACCCCTAGTTTTTGGTGGGGTTCGTATTGTTTATTCTTTAGTTTTCTATGTTGTGTCATGTGTACTATTTTTTGTCTGTTTGTCTTTTTCATTTTTAGCCATGGCGTTGTCAGTTTATTAATATGTGTAGTTTGTCTTTTCATCTTGATGTTAAAATGGGTTATCTCCCTTTGTCACAATTTTCAATTGTTTTGGATGTATTGTGTTTTCTTTTTATATGTACCTTTGTCGGCATATAAAATAGTTCTATTGTGTTAAAGTTTATTTGTATTTTTGTGCATATCATCGTCTCATGTGTGCCTGTTCCAGTGATAATACGTATATTTTTCACATAGTGGTTTGTCTTCAATTTTTTTTAAACATAGTATTAATTGAAGCTTGTTCCTATAGTAAAAAGATTCGCATTACATACATTATATACAAAACGTATGCACTGTAAATGTTGATATGTTACCTCTCATACTTTTACATTTATATTAAAATCTACATTGCATGCATATTAGCACATACAAATAAAGCGTTCATGTACACTTTTCTCAAAGTTTCATAAGGGTTCCAACCATAGTTTATGCGTCTTTTTTTTCATTTTTAGCCAGGCGTTGTTAGTTTATTTTCGATTTATTAGTTTGACTGTCCCTCTGATATCTTTCGTCCCTCTTTCATGTGACATTTACAAGTTTGGATAAAAATGTACAATCACATTTTAGATTTATGTCACTGACTGATGGAAAATTTAGCTAATAGTTGAGGGGATTTTGAAAATAAATAGTTATGTATTGATCATCTTTAACTTTTGGATAGAAATCCTTATGATGGTGTACAATAATTCTCATAGTATGATAAAAATAAAATATTCTTCAAAGTTTTTCATAGTTTGGAACTAATAAAATATAGCTGAGGGCCAAAATTACATAAAAAAGCTTATGTATTCATAAACGTAATTTCACAAATGAATTTTGTGTCCTCAATGCTCTTCAACTTTGTACTTGTTTGGCTTTATAACCATTTTGATCTGAGCATCACTGATGAGTCTTATATGATCTTATATGATGAAACGCTCGTCTGGCGTATTAAATTATAATCCTGGTAACTTTACAAACTTATCACTATTTTATAAATATTAGTTTTACAATATTGACCGTTTAACTGAACACTTCATAGTCATGTATACTGTAAAGTAGAAATTTGGCCTCATCACACATTGTGTTTGGTATTATTTACAATTTCAACAGTACCTGATCGTCAAATGCGTATGTATGTATGTTCAGCTTGCCTTTAACTGTAGAAAGCAATGTTTGTCTTTCGGCGGAATAGGAAAGACACTGAATCAGATAATATATCTCGTCCTCCACATCTCGATTAGTGCATGCTTTACAGAGTCTTTCTGATATAGCTTTGAAATGACAGATCGTCGCTTTGATGACATGATTTTATTAATGATTTATTCCTAACAGTAACTTCTTTAATTTTGATATATGTTTTGGCATCCCATTCACATTAGTTATCCATTTCTCTGACCCTATATATGTCTTTCCTTAACAATATCTAGAATATATATATGTTGTGTGAATAAAATAAAAATATTTTCGCTGAACTGTTGCCCGATTTGCAATTTTGGATATGATGAACACACCTATCCTGAAAACCTTTCAAGTTGATTATGATTTGAGGCAACGGTAGTACCTGATGTTCAAACTTCATAAACACAAGGATATTACAAAACCTCATGCATTCCAATAATAGCGAGATTAGTCGTATCGACAGGGTAAACGTTTCCTTCTCTTTCGATCCACGCATCACTCGATAGTCTCACAATCAGGAATAGGACACACTTGGTTAATGTACGAATTTAATTATCGACGACTTAAGTTAACTTGATAATCAAGCCAAATGAATACATTTTTAAGGTGTAAACGATTATTTCTGATTAAAATAACATTACGTCAGTATTCTAAATTCGGAAAGAGCAATTGTACAATAAATATGTTTATAATTTTGTCAACGTTAAAACAACAAAATGATTAACTGGTACCCCATGAGGGGAATTTGAAATGAATATTAAAAGAAAGTATTAACTTAAACCATTAGTGCACGTGAAGCAGCCTTCCAGAATTTCGAGTAGCCTCTTCATGCCATTAATAGCTGCCAGTAAAAGTCTGGGATTAGCTTTCCAAAATAAATTAAGTTGTCTGCGATTTTTAAGGATTTTAGATCCCGGAAATATCTTTGCAAGGTTCTTATTTCCGAGAAAGAAATCTGGAAGGTACCGCTCCGACACATACTTTCTTATATATGTGAGATGAAGTCCAAGCGCATCTTTGACACCGGTAATCTTCATTTTAGACGATATTGTTTTATCCATTATAATATGGTAAGCAATTGTTTTCAAATGGTATGAGTTCATAAGGTTGCCGAGAGGATTTTGCTCTTCCTGCAACGTTTTTATAACGTTTTTCATAATGCAATTTGCAGTCATAATATACTGGCGTTCAGGAGAACTTCTACATAAATCCGCCATCTGCCTTTCATATGAACTTGTGCAGGACCTCCAAATAAGCTCTCTGTCTTCGGAATTTAATCTTGGATTATTTTTGTTATCATATTTAGGAAGTGCAAAACTCGGAAATTCAACCAAAGTGTCTTTTCTGCCTGTAACTTCTGATGGAATTTGAATTTGTTCGGTTCCTGTATATTTTCCAGGTACAATATCAAAATTGACGACATGACCATCGGGGTATGTCACTTGTATATTTACAGATGGCGGATGCTCCCGTCTTTTAAACTTCAAGCCTGGCATTTCTTTTTGAATATCTGCAAGTGCTTTATCGACTACTGGCATCCATAATTTTTGATAAGTGTTTTGTGAATTAAGGAAAACAGTTCCATCATTGGTTGTTGTGAAGACCTTTGCATTGGACATTCGGGGGTGGGTTGAATTGAGATCATCCTTGTTCATAACTCTTTCACTTTCAAAACCGGAAATAACCTTTCCATCTGTATCCTTGACACGTGCAGGCTGAATGTCTAACCCCTTTATGAGCAGTGGTATAATGACATCATATTCATCCGGTGCATTTATTTTCAATCCTTGTCTTGCACTTGCTTGTTTTATGTAGTCTTTTATTACCTCCATTTCATTGGCATTTGGAAGGTTTCTTTCATAAATTTTTTCAACAAGTTTATCGAGAAAGTCATTGGTCTGCTCAGTTTGTTTTTCCCATTTTTCAGGTTCTACACGATAATCGTGTACTTGCTCCAAAACTCTACGACGAAGTTTTCCCTCGCCTTTTCCATATACATGAAATGGCTCTTTCCAATTATTGTCAATTGGTCTGGCCTCAGCCATACTAAGCCTACAAAAGAATCACATAGATATGACAATGAGATTACTTTTTGCAACTTTTATGATAACAGTTGGACAAAATGTGTCAAGAATGAAATGAAAGTAATGTATTTTTAGTCAAATCCCCAACACCACTATATCGCCGTTTTACAAGTCAAACTTTTAGATCCACGCATGAATTGCATAAATATTATAAATCTGAGTATATGCATAATTAAAATAATGCATTAATACGCGCAAAAACAAACTCCGAAAGAACAAATAATTAATTTTAAATTGGATTGCCAGTAGTTGAGGTTCAAACCTATTTTGGCACGCATGATTCTTGTACTGTTTTCAAGTCTTAGCTTGCATGCCGATGTAGGTATATACCAACAATTCCTTATTTTGATAAAGAGGTAACCGAAAATCATATATCTTCAGAATATGTAGAGGTTTAAAGGTTTAAAAAGTTTAAAGCAAGCAAAGAAAATGAAAACAATATCAAAGCATTACAACGACGTCCAAAGTCACTATGATGTAGTAATTTAGCTATAAAAGATCCCTACTAAACAAAATGTTATTAAATTTCAAACAATTAAAACAAGCGGTCTGATTTATCCGAAAAGTAATATAATTAACAAACATTGAATAACTGTTACAGGAGATACAGAATGTGGCAGAGATAAACTTGTTCATTATCGCTCAACCTAGCTCAAAATTAGTATAGTGGTGTTACATCGCACTATAAGAACAAACTGCAAGAATCAGTTCGAAAGGCTTTAACCATCAGACTGACACGAACCGCACAAAAATAGTTATCAATGGTACTAGGATTATAATTTAATACGCCAAACGCGCGTTTCGTCTACACAAGACTCGTCAGTGACGCTCAGATTAAAATAATAATAAAGCCAAACAAGTACAAAGTTGAAGAGCTTTGAGGACCCAAAATTCCGAAAAGTTGTGCCAAATACGCTAAGGTAATCTATTCTAGGATAAGAAAATCCTTAGTTTGTCGAAAAAATCAAAGTTTTGTAACAGGAAATTTATAAAAAAAATGACCATAAATTATAAAAAGTCATTCACAGAATGCAAGTTCAAAGCCACACCAACGTATTGGTAAGCTATGTTTTTCAGACTAACACCTAATCAGCATACATACAAAAAGTAAAATCACAAAAATACTGAACTCCAACGGGTTCAGTGAAAATACGTTAACTATTGTCTGAGAAACAAATGACCAACAATAACGCAAAAAAAAAGTATTGACTGGATGTAGGACCATAAGTGTCCATAATAGCAATATAAATAAAATAAAGATCAATAATATAGTACTTATGAGAACAACAAGAAAATATTTTAAATCATTAAAATCAAAATTCGTTTGTTTTGTATATGCCTTCTTGATCCCAAGCACATAAAAGATTCTGAATTTACATTGTTTTGCGCTGGAGATAATGTGTCGTTCGTGAAAGTTGTAAACTCTAATGCTGAACATAAACAGAACTGTGTTCAAAATGTAAAAACGAGCACTAGAAATAAAAAGTTCAATACTGAGATTAAAAAGTACAGAGCTGAAGGTATAAGGATGTTAAATTAAACGCTGAAGGTTTAAGGTACAGCATTGAACATCTAAGGTCTAGGGCTATGAATACTTGTAAAACGTTCATATAACTTTATCTTAGCATGGTGAAAAAATATTGTAGTACTTACATCTATATATAAAGATTATCCAATTTATTCCCACTTGACCACAGCGGAGTCGTTTGAACTGAAGTTTCAAACATGTTTTCCTTCAATCGATGAATATGTAGATGCTTTCTATTCTTCGTAGACATAGAAAACGTTATTGTCTATCTAGTATAATTTTTCTATTTTCTAAATCCTTACAATGAAATTGTTTTGAGATAACTTGGATACGTATACATGTACACAAAAAAAAATCTTCACTTTAAGCAAACGGCAATCAATCGTTTAAATTTGAAGAATAATTAAATGGATATTTCATTATTTAAGAGATCAACATTTATACAGATTTTGTCTCACCTATATACATTTGTTTCAAAATCATGATATTGTGGAAGCGAGCTCCATTATGTCAACTTACCTGATCTTAACGGTTGATTTGATCTATAACACGTAATCATATAACGGGGTTTTTATAAGGTAATTATATTGCTAAAAATAGAAGCCATATTGGAAATAATCAGAAGTTGGGAGCTTTCGGATTATGTATGCACTAGAATGTCGTCCTACCTTCTAATCAAAAGAGAAAAAGTACTTTTTCACTTAATCATTTTTTAAATGTAATACCCTTATTAATGTTTAACATTCAACTTTCAGTTTAGGTAAATAATTTGTATTTCCAATTATGGACCCCAAAAGGCATAAACATTACAACATCAATAATTTGCATAATACAATACAAACAATGAGATAAAAAAAGTTACTAAAAAGTATGTAGATAAAGAATCTATAATCATTTTAAATATCTATTGCATTTAAATGCAAGTGTAATTGATAAAGATCCAAATTAGATATCCTGTAAATATGTACAGTACACAATAAGTTGGATCAAATAACATATAATAACTAGCCAAAAAGAAAAGAAAAGATACGCAGTGTATGTAAAGTGCGGATCCATTTTCACTGTATATGCCATGCATTTCTGATGCAGAATGGTAAATAAACAGACAAAAAATTATGATTTTTGAAGAAAATGAAGAAAATTGTTCACATGTATTATATTTAGTGATAAATAATACAAGTTATACAAAGTAAGAGATTGGAACGGGTTTTTATCGCGCCGAGAGCCATCCATACGTGAAATATATACCGAAATAGGTGAATATTTAGGACGTTTTACGAACAAATCGTGCAGGTGATTAAAAACTAGCAGGAAAGATGTAGTTGCAAAAAAAATATTCATTACAACACAATTATTAATGTTGTATAACGTAGAATAGCTTTTCTAAGAAGTTCGTGTATGAAGTCAGCCTCATCATAATAAAGAAACAAGTCGGTAGGAAGAGGGGCACAATTGGTTCCCATTGGAATGATGACAGTCTGTTGAAAAACACGTCCTCCGAACGTAACAAATATGTTGTCAATCAAGAAATCAAACAGCTTGATAATGTCAGTTTCAGAGATTTTTTTGTTTGAATCAGAGTGATCCTTTACAAAGTAGGATTTATCCCTCCCTAGTCAAGATACTTGTATCTACGTTGGCCATTATTTTTTATGAAAGAAAGCAATACCAACTCCTCTTTCAATTTGTCCTTTTGTTTGAAATGTGGAATACTTGTGTAAAGTCTAGAAAAGTCAAATGTTATAATACTATTGCAAGATGAAAGAGAGTCAGATTGTATGTACTCTAAAAGATCTTTTGGTTTTTTTTGGTATCTACATCTGATTCACGCCACCTCTAGAATAGGCAGTTTCACAATAACTTTGAAGCCCGGCTTTGATTGCTGATAAAATAGATGTTGATAATTTAGAAAGAGGTTTCGTGGAGCACTTGGAAGACCAAGCAATATACCGTTGTTTGTAAGGACACTTATGTAGTTTAGGTATCAAATACAGTGATGGAAGATCGAGTTCCTCATCTTTGGTTGAAATTCCAAAGGAACATAGAACAGACCTATGATTATCCAGGATTTCCTCTTTGGTAAGTGTCGTAAGGGTATATGTTGAGTTTCCAAGTGAATTGTCAATACCTAATTCGTTTATCAAGCAGTTAATCTAATGAGTTTTTACATACAAAAACAATGATGTTTGGGGCTTTATCTGCGAGGACAACAACATATTTGTCATGTAGGTAGGATAAGTGTTTTGCAACATTTGGGTCTTTAAAGATTGACGTAGCTTGGGTATTGATAGACCCGTTCAGTTTCTTAATTCTGATTTGTATCAACAACCTTAAAGCCTTAATCCATACGGAAAGAGTGTCTACGTCTTCCTTCTCGCGCTAAGCCCATTGCCTGGCATAAAAACATATTGTAAATTTTCCCCAAGTTCAGATAACAGCATTTGTTGTTTACAAAATACTATATGAAGTTTCTAACTTTGCATTGCAGTTTATATAGTTACTACAAATGAAATGATTCTAATGACAGTCTGCATCTCTTAATTTCGAGGTCTTCGCTTTGTTTTCCTCTGACTAGCAATAAAACACTGCCTTGTCAAAGTGGGCGTCTGTTTGGATGTGCAGGGTATATAGATTCGCAGATACACCGGTGTGAATTGGAAAATTGAATCATATCTGTCGTGTAAATCGTGTACCAAGATCTTTGTGTTAAGAATTATAATAACAACTTTTGAGAGTTCCATTGGTTCCCTGTTGCAAGGGTATATTTCACTATTATTATAAATCACTATTTGATATACCATAAAGCTCCAGTGGTTTTCGAAATTTTCACCCGTTATCTCGTTCGACCCTACTTTATTCCGTAAGATAAAACAAAAATGTATTGATGATTTCCTGCCGCTCAACATCCTCATCTCATACATTCCAACAGAACTTTGTATGTAACATTCCATCTGCCCCTTTCAGTTTTGTCAGGAATTTGACAGTTGTTTTTCATTTGATCGATGTTTTTGAGCATTTGGATTTTTCCCGTTTGTTATGGGTCATGTCTTTTTGCGACCGTGTCTGATTAGGTCACAAATATAGAACACAAATTTCTGCAAATCTTTGTAAAGGAACAGATTCCATTACTATGACTCGTTTATTCAACTTTCAGTTTAGTCATTTAAAATGCTAGGCAAGACTCGAGCTTTAAGTGATTAAATATAACTGTTTCGAGTGGAGAAATAAAACACAGATATAAAGATTTCTCAACTGCAACAGAATTATTCGGTCAATGATCTTGCTGTCACAAAAGAACATTAAAACTTGATAGAGCTCTTTTATAGATGCAAACCAACCACAACTGAATAGTTATCAAAAGTACCAGGATTATAAATTTATACGCCAGACGCGCGTTTCGTCTACATAAGACTCATCAGTGACGCTCAGATCAAAGTAGTTAGAACCCTTGCTTTAAACAGCTTCACGTTGTCATGACTTTTTACGTATATTTTAGTCATGGGAACAGTGATTTTTTTATGCAGTGAGTTGCAGTGGTCTGTGAACTAGCTTCCAGTCATCGAAAATACTTATATCGGTGTTTTGGTACAAAAGATGAATTTCGTAACGTGCAGATATGTAAATAATTGTAAAACTGCATAATTGAAATTTAAATCATTAAAGTTATATTAAACTAGAACACACCCGTGATATCGCGGGTCCGTGACTGAATTTTTAAGTATATAACTTTGCGCAAGCCATATTTTAGTATTAGTATTGTCATCTGATAAAGTCATGCCGATTATAAGATACACAGATTTCTCTGTTTTCAAATCTTTCTGTTTGAACCCGTCGAACTGGAACTTATCAATTATTGGTAATATTAATTATTTGGAAAACAAAAGGTCCTGGAATGGAGTATTTTATAATCAACAGCATTGTCCTATATTAGTTATAAATAAAGTTGAATTCTTTGATTCGCTGTTTTACGTCATGCCCGCTAACAAATTGAAAACTGTACCTATACGCCTTATTTTTAGTCCCGATGTTTAGTATTCGTATTGTTATCTTAGAAAGTCTTACTGATTAAAATACTACAATTTAGTAGTGTCAATCCTGTGATTATGACCCGTGTATATAGCATATTAATCCTGAATACACTGTTTGGTGCTGCGCCTGTCAGATGCGGAACGTACAGATAAGGTAATATGTAACAGGTGAATATACTATTGGTATCGGTATCGGACTCGACCCGGAACTTTTTAATTATTGGTAATATTAATTTTTTTATTGGACTGTCCGTTTCGCAAATAAAATCCCAACAAGTTAGAGGGAGGGTAGATGGTTCACAAACATGTTAACTCTAAAACATTTTATAGGTGACTGTCCTAAGTCAGGAGTCTGTAATTCAGAGGTTGTTTTTGTAGTTTTTTTCATAAATCAGGCATTTTTGTTGTTTTCCAATTTAACTTTTGTCATGTCTTGGTCCTTTTAGGAGACAATGTGCTATGGGTTTAGTTCAATGTTAAAAGCTGTACCTTGACCTATAGGTGCTTAAATCTGGTTCATTTGGACTGTGCTGGATAGTTGTAGCGACTTATTACATTATTGAATATGAACATTCTTTGCACTGATCCGTCAAGAATAAGACAGTTTTCCAATGTTTCAATGAGTTTGAGCTTTTAATTTTGCCATTTGACTTCCGACTTTCCGTTTTGAATTTTCCTCAGAGTTCTGTATTTTTGTTATTTTTGTTATTTTAACTTTTTTTCATACATATCTGCAAGAGTAAAAGTTTTAAAGACAATTCAAACTCATATACATTGGATCAGGTTCTTTTTAAGACACATAGTTTGTTTTGTGTTATACTAAAGTCCCAGATAAGAGAATGGGATCCCACTAACATTCTGTATGTGCCCGTCCCAAGTCAGAAGCCTTGACATTCAGTGGTTATCGTTTGTTACATTTTTTTTTCATTTATTATTTTGTGCATAAATTAGCCTTTTAGTGTTCTGTTTGAATTGTTTTACATTTCTAAGTTTTGGGCCTTTTATATCTGACTACGCGGTATTGGCTTTGATCATTGCTGAAGGCTGTACAGTGACCTTTAATTAATTGCTGCCCCGTTTGGTCTCTTATGGAGAGTTGTCTCATTGACAATCTTCAATTTCTTTAATATACAAACTAAAAGTTCATAAAAAAAATCATATTAAACAATACCCGTTTTAAATCACTATAATTTGTCCTAACAACATTGTTTTATGAATAATCAACACAATAAGAGATTCAATCTTTAATATAACAAGTCAGGAATTTGTTTTTATCAACTATCATTCATGGATGTACCATCTATATAATGTCTGCTGATTAAAATGATACAGAAAGCTTTAAGTATAAAAGAGACAAAAAATATACACTCATACATACTCTGATAACATGGGAGATTCATAAAGGTGTAAAGGAAAAAAATCTCCACCAAAATGATTCTATTAGGCCAAATAAAGTCATATTTAGTTTCTCATTCCTGTTTCAAATTTTTTTACATTGGACATTCTTCATACAAAATCTTATATTATGTTCACCTACTTCTTTTTACAAAAGAAAAAGAAGTTTTAAAAATCTATGAAACAGGACTGAAAATCTAAAATAAAAACATTTTTGCCCAATACTAGCTAGACTAACTATACACAGTTGTACAAAATGTTTGTAGTACATGGTAATATTGCACAAGATTGAAGCTGTAAAGATAATGATTTTTTAAATGAAAATTATTTGTAAAATGAACATCATATTAGTAGCAATAGTTTCAGTAATGTTACTGTAGAAAAAAATGCCAAAATTATAAAATCACAGAAAAATGATAGATCATGTCTGTTATTGCATTGATAAATTGGAATAAATCGTCACAACTAAGTCGTAATAACAAATGATATTTGTTGTTAGTTTGAATAAGGTTGAAGATTTTATTCATTTTTTAAAACCTGATTTTTGTTATTCATAGCTACTATTTAGGATTCAAAATTAAATATTTCCCAAATTGTTAATTTTACTATATACAATGTTATAATATCTTTAAATTCTTAGCACTTAAATGCATTTGTAAAAATATGTACCTATAAAAAAAATGACTTTAGATATCCACAAAAATTTGCACAAGCAAAGATGACTAGATCTTCAGAGCCTAGACGGATTCTGCATTATAAATCAGATATTGTAAATCATTTGACATGACAACTGTCCTTCAGATTGTTGTAAACATTTACAAGTTATGAAATATCATCTTGTTTCTTGTCTGAGAAACTAACAGTACACAAAATATACTTAAACCATTTAAAAAAGATCCAAAAATTGTGTGTTCTGATTTTGACATCAAACAAGTTTTAAGGAGGTAGACCTAGGTTAAGGGAAATAACTCTTAAAATCATCAGTACGTTTGTGTCAGCCATTTTCATAAATATGTTCTAAGTATCTAGGATACATAGATGATTTCCAATCTGTTTCAGGTAAATGCTTAAAATTCATTGACAAAACTTGACTTTTACAAACGCATAATTGATTTAAAGAGTTATACCCCCTTAAATTTGATCAAGACTCTCAATAATTTTTTTAGACTAAAGCAGCTGAATTCAATAATACTTCAAAACCAAAGAATTTTTTCTGCTATTACTAAATTTCAATTTTACAGAGTTATAATTTTTGTGATATATGTTTACAGTCAGCATCTAATGATATTGTGTCAAATGTTCTACTAATTTTATATCATTCTGATTCAGGATAAATCTAAAATGACAATAAAGGAAAAAGTGACAATAAATTAAACCTTGTGTGTGAACATTTATAATGGAAGCAACAAACTTTTAAGAATAGTTTAAATGACTAGTATCAACCAAATGCTTATACCATCTATAACATGTGTGAACATGGCCAATATGATACAGTTGTTAACTAACAGTACCCTATAACATGTGTGAACATGGCCAATATGATACAGTTGTTAACTAACAGTACCCTGTTAACACTGTCAATAAGATGTATACTAAACAGTACCTGTGTTAACACAGTCAACATGTGCATGTATTTCCCTTACTGTTCATGTCATGCATATGTTAACACAACTGTGCACAACTTCAATATTTTCTTAACCCTACTCTTCATAAATAAACTCCTTTATACCTACTATCAGTTTTGAATAAGTATTAACTTTTTTGTGTATCAACATAAATGTACATATATTGGAATATTAACGTAAACAGCAAAATTTTATTCTATTTAAAAGAAAGTAATAAATATTTCCTAGTATTAGTGAACCATTAAATTAAGTGTTGAACAAAAGTACAAATATCATGGTTTTGATCAATTCTGAACACCAGCCATTAGAAATTTAAACAGCTGTTTCAGGCATGTGTGTACATTTTGAACATGTATATTAAAAAAAATTATGTGTGAATTTTGTTTAAGATTTAGTCTTGACAGTTTTACATGTGTACATTTGATTGAAAAATGTAAGTGTTACACATGTACTGACTAGAAACACATGTATCATTATGTTACATGTACACTTTGTTTTTACAGAATAACAAGTGTTATACATGTATAGATGGTATTATACATTAATTCTTTAAGAAATTTTGACATGCACCTTTTAATAGTAAAGAATGATAAAATGAATGAGTCGGCATCTTACAAAACTTAACTACAGATTCTTACATACAGATGAATTTTCATTCTGGTCATACAAATATCAACCATTTATTAAACACATTTATTCGAACATACATTCCACATTTATTCCATGAATATATTAATAAAACTATGTACAAATCACTATTTAAAAAAAAAGACATATTTTTCCCATTTTTAGAAAATTCTCATTCAGTTATCTCCCTTTGAACAGTTACTTCCCTTAGTACAAATCATACACATTATTAAGCCAATGGAATGAGTTCATGTTTCAGTGTTGAAATCAAATAATGCCTCTTTGAAACATAAAATTCTGTGAACAAATACTGACATTTGAAGAAATACAGTGAAGTTTTTTTTATCAAACTGATAAAGGAAAACTGTTAAACTTTTCCTCAAAACTTGACCGTCATAAAAATGAGATTTTGATGATCTTTGACATTAATATCAGAATTGTGACTTCAATAATGTTTATAATATCATTTCTAATGCTTGACTGTATAAATCTATCTTTAAATGCTATTATTTCAGAATATTTACAGCTAATTTCCTATTTTATGTAAATGAAGAATTTGGTTAGCTGGCTTGCTTTGTTTGTATATTGTACAATTGTATTGGGAAAATGTCCAATGGAATTTAAATATGATATATACAGCTTTAACTATGTCATATATATTGTTTGGAGATGTAAATCTTAATTACAAATCTTTAATAAACAATTATACAAACAAAACAAGCAAGCCAACCAAAGTTTTACTCTACAAGCATTAGGAAATTAGCTGTAATGTGTTTGCCATTTAGATTGCCCTAGTAGTTTAACATGATCAGATCTATATTTCAAGCACCATCACATACATGTGCAACTTAATGTTTCATTTTGAGAGTCAATTAGAAAATGTTGATGTACGATTTTAACAATTTTTCCAGTAATGCTTTGGATTAAGATCAGTTTAACGGGTGAGGTCTGATAAAAACCTGTACAATACAGTGGCATGTTACAGTAATCAGAAACTAACACATGCAAGAATTGTAATTAAAAATGTAATAAATTATGATCATTTGTTAAAATACATTCAGTATTATACATGTATCTGTATGAATATTTCGTTACAGCAATATGGGAGCAACAGATCTTTTAAATGTTCATTGTAATCAAATAATTTGGTAAGATCTAAATATAGGAACCAAAATTTTTTAAACAGAATGATATTTTATTAATCCAAAAAGTAAAATGAAATATTACAGACTTGTGTAGTTTTATTTTGGCCTGCATAAAGATGTATCATTTTGCCATTGGCTTTGATTCACAAACCAGTACAAATTTAATAGTCTTTCCATGGAATGTGCACAACTTCAACTAACTTGGTTCTTAGAACTGATGAAATTCCAAGCTAAACATTCGAACTGCAAGTATGAATTTTATAAAGGTTTTCTTACATGTATTCATTACTAAATATTATCATAACAACCATCCAAGTATACAATACAATAGCAAAACTAACAGTCAAAACATACAATCTTTTCATTTACTCATTTACTCTGTGAAACAGACTATAAATTTCAGTCAATATTTCATTCAATGATATAGACTATAGAACTATATGAAATAATCTTATAATCATTCAATGATGACTTAAAGCTGATAACAAAATGAGATAAAACTGAGGCATTCAATCACTTAGATAAACACATGAATTCCCAATTCACACCCCCATTCATCGAAAACATCAGATTTTTACAAATACTCTATTAAAATCAACACATCGGTAAACATTTGATCATACATTCAAAGAAACAGACTATATTCACATGACTTATACCATGAAACTGACTATAGTCACATGGCATGGTCAACCACTGTATATTGCTACATGAAGAATGCTTGTTCCATGAAAGTCTGTTATTACAATTCTTGACCAATCTATGCATATTTCAGAAAACATAAAATTTCATTTTTTACAACTAAGAATAGTTTAATTTAAAGTACAAAAAACAAAACAGTCATGGATCAAAAAATGAATGCACATATTTATCAGATCTGCAAAATATTTTTCCAAATAAATTATAATATTATATTCAAAGATTTAAATGTTATCAATCTGTAGTTTAAGATGTTGAACTTGAAGTGAACACATAATTTATTCATTATGACCTATCAACCACATGGGTATACAACTTCATTTGGATCTGTGCAAATTTTGGAATAAAGAAAACGGTAGTTATTGCACATCAATTGCTAAACTGTCATTTACACTTCTGAAATCATGACGTAATCTAAAATAAGGGTAAAGACATCTGACTGAATAATAAAAATCTATCTTAACTAAACTGTTGCATCAGCAAAGGCTGAAATCAATAAAAATTGATCACTTGTATTATTTGAACAAAAGAAAATTAAGTTTCGACTAAGTTGTAATATCTGACATCAACTAAAAAACTGAACTTCAATTCCTTTTCAATATGATTTAAATTTTTATCTCACTCAAATAAACCAGGACAGTAATGTGTAAGTTGAGCGAGTCAGTGTTGTACAAATTAGCTAACGTATATAGAAGGATTACAGTGGTAAAAAACAATAGTAAATATAACATCAAGTTTACAAGAAATGAATTAATTTGTACACTTATCACTAATTTTTCAAGTGTGATATTAGGTCACAGTGACCTAAAACATAGATGTGTTGTACAATATCAATACTTGGATACTGAAAAATACCAATGAAAAAATACAAGTTTTTTTTTGAAATTAGACCTTAATGCAAAACCAGTTGCTAGGGCAAACTAGAGGCTCTAAAGAGCCTGTGTCGCTCACCTTGGTCTATGTGAATATTAAACAATGGACACAGATGGATTCATGACAAAATTGTGTTTTGGTGATGGTGATGTGTTTGTAGATCTTACTTTACTAAACATTCTTGCTGCTTACAATTATCTCTATCTATAACAGTACTTTCTGTGGTAATTGTTATTGAAAATCTTCAAATTTTAAGAAAATTGTTAAAAATTGACTATGAAGGGCAATAACTCCTTAGGGGGTCAATTGACTATTTTGGTCATACTGACTTATTTTTAGTTCTTACTTTGCTGTACATTATTGCTGTTTACAGTTTATCTCATCTATAATAATATTCAAGATAATAACAAAAAAACAGCAAAATTTCCTCAAAATTACCAATTCAGGGGCAGCAACCTAACAACCGATTATCCAATTCATCTGAAAATTCCAGGGCAGATAGATCGTGACCTGATCAACAATTTTACATCCTGTCAGATTTGCTCTTAATGCTTTGGTTTTTGAGTTATAAGCCAAAAACTGCATTTTACCCCCATGTTCTATTTTTAGCCATGGCGGCCATCTTGGTTTGTTGGTCGAGTTACCGGACAAATTTTTTTAACTAGATACCCCAATGATGATTATGGCCAAGTTTGGTTAAATTTGGCCCAGTAGTTTCAGAGGAGAAGATTTTTCTAAAAGATTACTAAGACTTACGAAAAATGGTTAAAACTTGACTATAAAGGGCAATAACTCCTAAAGTGGTCAACTGACCATTTTGGTCATGTTGACTTATTTGTAGATCTTACTTTGCTGAACATTATTGCTGTTTACAGTTTATCTCTATCTATAATAATATTCAAGATAATAACCAAAAACAGCAAAATTTCCTTAAAATTACCATTTCAGGGGCAGCAACCCAACAACAGAATGTCCGATTAATCTGAAAATTTCAGGGCAAATAGATCTTGACCTGATGAACAATTTTACTCGTGTCAGATTTGCTCTAAATGCTTTGGTTTTTGAGTTATAAGCCAAAAACTGCATTTTATCCCTATGTTCTATTTTTAGCCATGGCGGCCATCTTGGTTGGTTTGGCGGGGCACCGGACACATTTTTTAAACTAGATACCCCAATGATGATTATGGCCAAGTTTGGTTAAATTTGGCCCAGTAGTTTCAGAGGAGAAGATTTTTCTAAAAGATTACTAAGATTTACGAAAAATGGTTAAAACTTGACTATAAAGGGCAATAACTCCTAAAGTGGTCAACTGACCATTTTGGTCATGTTGACTTATTTGTAGATCTTACTTTGCTGAACATTATTGCTGTTTACAGTTTATCTCTATCTATAATAATATTCAAGATAATAACCAAAAACAGCAAAATTTCCTTAAAATTACCATTTCAGGGGCAGTAACCCAACAACGGAATGTACGATTCATCTGAAAATTTCAGGGCAGATAGATCTTAACCTGATGAACAATATTATCCCATGTCAGATTTGCTCTAAATGCTTTGGTTTTTGAGTTATAAGCCAAAAACTGCATTTTACCCCCATGTTCTATTTTTAGCCATGGCGGCCATCTTGGTTGGTTGGCCGGGTCACCGGACACATTTTTTAAACTAGATACCCCAATGATGATTGTGGCCAAGTTTGGTTAAATTTGGCCCAGTAGTTTCAGAGGAGAAGATTTTTGTAAAAGTTAACGACGACGGACGCAGGACGACGACGGACGCAGGACGACGACGGACGACGGACGCAAAGTGATGGGAAAAGCTCACTTGGCCCTTCGGGCCAGGTGAGCTAAAAAAAGTTGAAGTTGAACCAAACAGTGAAGAATTGTAATGAAAAATACAAATTCACCACACAGATTAACTCAAACTATACAATATGAAGACCAGAGTTATATCATCAAGTTTGTTTCTTTCAAATACATCAAGCTTTTATTTCAAAATTCATCACATTAAACGTGATTGCAACCTAATTAGGTCTGTTGTCTGTTTCATACGAAAATTTGTTTCTTTAAGCCAAGTAATGCTATTAGATCACTTGCACCTGTTGTCCAGGTAAGCAAGAAACTTTAATGGCTGAATCTGTATACCCTGCTGTAAGATAAGTCACATGATTTTAGGAGTCTGTAACATTGTCGTAATTTAATAAATAAATTAAAAATTTTAATTACAATCATTTAACTGTCAATGAGAATAGCCATAAAAATTGTTCAATATCAATTAAAGAAACGGCTTCTAATATGCATAAAAACAATAAATCATAAAAAACAAGAATTATAAAAATGACATGTACTGCTCACCTCTCGATTCGAATAAATATATATTAAAGTGTAAGTGATTAGGAATTTCTAATTTATTATATTTTTGTTTATGAGAATCACATGTCTATCAATTCAAAAATAATAAAGACAAAAATGTAATATAAATACTTTTAAAACTGTGATCTGATTTGATTGATTGATTATTGTTTCCTTATTGTCTAAAGTCAAATATTTCATTCATATGCAGGACAAATCCATTAGGATTGAATTTTTTTTTAAAAGAGATGCTGCAGACAGTTGACGGATGCTGAAGTGATGTCATAAAATAGGACAACTACAATGAATAATGACTAGATGCAGAAAGACGTGGACTTGGCAATTTATTGTTTCCTCCTGTGTTAATGGATATCGGAGGCCTGTAATGTCTTTCCATAGTCTGGATTAATGAAAGAAAATCCACTAAATTCTTCCTGATTAATCGCCTTGACAACGGAGGGATCAACAGGGGTCAACGTTGGTTCTTCTGAAGTAAAGTCTTTGTCAAAATTGTTGGCATCAGTTTTAGATTTCTGAAAATTAAAAGAATATGACAATATGTTAAAATCAAACTTTACTCAGTTTTTCACTTTAATGCAACACATATTAATCTTTGTAGTGTAAAATAATTCAAACCTCATGACAATCAAATAATTTCTCCTTATCAACTCCCAATATCAAGTGGTATGATTGGAAGCCTATCTATTGTGATATCATCTTCTTATTTGGATTACCGTTCTATGGAAAGGGCAGGGTTCATGTGGCTTAGTCTTTAATTTCTATGTTGTGTGTTGAAAACTTTTGTTTGTCTTCAGAGTTTTGTTTCTATGTTTTTATTTTCAATGGCGTTGTCCAGATTTTTATGAGTTTGAATTACCCTATGTTATCTGTGGCTCTCCTCTTTTACTGCGGAAACATCAAATTTTATGAAGTAACAATTTTGGTAGTTCTGATTTTATAATTATAGAATAACTAGTTCTGATTTTATAATTATAGAATAACTAGTTCTGATTTTATAATTATAGAATAACTAGTCCTGATTTTATAATTATAGAATAACTAATGGAAGAATTCAAATAGAAAAAATTATTTAACGAGTGACTGAACAACACATTAATTTACGAATGCGTGCAGCGCATGAGTTCACTATCAGTATTGTTCGATCACGAGTTGAATATTTTTCGATATTTGAATTCTTTGATTAGTTATTCTTTTTATTACATTGGCAAATGGCTTTTTTTACGCAAAATTAAAGTAGAAAATGTAAGGAACTATATCTTTTTCTACACATTCACAATATGTTATTATCTGATGTCATCGATGTCTTGACAACTTTTATTGTTGTATGACTTCAAAGGAGTGAAAAAATAACCACATTTATGTCACATGTGAAATTATCTGTTTTTATTTCACTGGGAAATCAATGTAATTCATTGCAACCAATGTAACTAGATATCATTGAGATGGGAGCCATCTCTGTGGGCCCCGCTGTGAATAATGTGCATTAAAAAATTGTATCTTTACCATAGATTATGACACACCCTTTGCATAGATGCCAACCCCCTTTTGACACAATCAGTAACAAACTATCAAATTTTCCGTATTTTTGAAAAGTTTTCAGTAATCATTCATAAACGTGCATTTACCAATAAAAATTACTGACGAGTGGTTGCAAAGTGATGTACACTAAAATTTGTCATTTAACATGTTGTCATGTATTCCATTCATTAATTGTTCAGATGTTCTCGACTCAAACATTTTTGTTTTGTCAAGGAGAAGTAGAGAAAGCGGGAAAGCTACTTAATAAAATGCAAGTTTGCCTCTTCGGAAGTCAGTTAGTTACCCAACAATAGGTTGATAACTCCCGAGAAACCGGAAGCATTACATTGGCGTTTCCTAAATACTGGACCAGGACGAAAAAGTAATGATAAAAATCCGCGTTTTACAAAATTGAACGTCGATGATTGGGAATCCGTAACTATTCGACTTTGACCGTAATAGCGTAGTTTTTATCGCAAAATCGGAAAAACTACGGAAAAATCGTAATGGTTGGCATCTATGCCTTTGGTGTTGGTTTATAAACATGTCAAGTATAAACTTTGAAATGATAACAGTTTTCAAGATATAGAGCACACACAATCTTTACCATAGGACATGGGGTTGTCAACTGAAACCAAAGTTTTTGACCTTGACCTTTGACCTAGGAAGTTGCACATAAATTATGACACACCCTTTGGTGTTGGTTTATATACATGTCAAGTATAAACTTTGAAATGATAACAGTTCTCAAGATATAGAGACACGATCTTTACCATAGGACATGGGGTTGTCAACTGAAACCAAAGTTTTTGACCTTGACCTTTGACCTAGGAAGTTGTACATAAATTATGACATACCCTCTGATATTGGTTTATATACATTTCAGGTATAAACTTTAAAATGATAACGGTTCTCAAGATATAGAGCGGACACAATCTTTACCATAGGACATGGGGTTGTCAACTGAAACCAAAGTTTTTGACCTTGAACTTTGCCCTAGCCAGTCGTTCATAAATTATGACACACCCTCTGGTGTTAGTTCATATACATGTCAAGTATAAACTTTGAAATCATAACGGTTCTCAAGATATAGAGCGGACACAATCTTCACCACAGGACACAGGGTTTTCAACTGAAACCAAAGTTTTTTTACCTTGACCTTTGACCTAGGAAGTTGTACATACATCATGACACGCCCTCTGGTGGTGGTTAATAAACATGTAAAGTATAAAGTATGAAATCATAATGGTTCTCTAGATATGGAGCGGACACAAAGTTAGTGTTACGGACGGACGGACGGACAGACTGATCACTATGGGGCGACCCGCCTAAAGGCGGGGCCCTAATAATTGATTTTATTGAGTTTACCATCAGTGGTTTCAAAGAGATAGTAATCCTTTTGATAAAGACTTGGTAGTTTTTTGGGGTTTTTTTGGTGGATCAAATTCATCAGAAAAATAAGCATTCAAAATCTAATGACATTATGTACTTTTGCCAAATAAACTTACAATTTTTGGTTTGAATGGAGGTTTAACTTTTCTTTGTTCTAGAGCCTCCCAGTCAATCTTCTCATGGAAGAATGGATGAACTAAGATTGCTTTTTCTCCTCCTTGCTGTTTCACACAGCCTAATCGTTTTGTTGGATTTTTCGTCATGAACTACAACAGAAAATACTCATTGTAAAAATAACCAAAAAAAAAATCGTAATGCTATAACGTGGATAATTTGGTTCAGATGTAAATAACATGTTTATGAGATATTTTAAATATGCCCTGCTTTGCACTTGTCTGGCAATAGGGTTAGATTTTCATTTATGGAGGAAGCTGGAGAGAAACACTAACATTCATGTTATGTAACACCCATTATCACTTTTTTATCAAAGTTTTCCTATAATCTATGTTATCCTGCTACTGAATGATACAGGTTTTTCTCAGATGAGTTGAGTATGATGAATACAGGTTACCTAAGGTTTATTAAACAGGCTAATGTTACTCTGCTACCTCCTCTCTCAGGCCTTTTAATGTGATTGTAGCTGTAAAACAACCTATTGTTTGAAATAACATTGATAATCTATTATTACTTTTATCCCTGGTTTATTACATTTCTCCTATTTTAACTGGCTAACGTATATATCCGCACGTGCTAACCCATATACCTAGTGGTTGCTACCCATTACTACCAGGGAACTTCATGCATGTTTTCCTTAGTGCCATGATTGTTTCCAGTGAAAAATGTTAATATAACACCTAATAATACCTACCCCTTTTAAAATTGCAACAGCTTCTCTACTAAGCCATACTGGATATAATACATCATCGTGTAATATAGATTCAAATAAATCTTCTTCATTGTCAGCTTCAAAAGGAGGCTGTCCCGCCATCATTTCATACATTAATACACCTAACGCCCACCAGTCTACTGACGCATCATATTCTAATTCTTGTAAAATCTACAAAAAAATGTGCATCAATGGAATTGCTGAAAATACTTTTTGCAAATATTCAATTTTATTTGGTATCTTTTATGAATAATGAAATATCTGTACATATGTAATTTTCATATTATTTTTAATATAAGGATGTTTTTCTACATTATAATCGAATAGGTGTGCTCAGTTGAAGTGTTCCGAACAGATTCCATCTGTTACAATTTCAGGGTTTAAACAAACAGAATTGCAGGGACTTTTCTTTTTTCAGATACAAATTTTCATTTGTAATTTTTTTGGGGTAGATTCTGCATACAAATCTATTTGAAATTTGTGCTATAAAACCTATGGTACCTCAATACCTCTAAGAAAAGTTGGTACCCCAGGATTTGAAAAATGTTTAATATACAGTGTATAATAATTTCCATTTAGCAGAATAATGATGAAGATGGTAATTGATTTTTATCGTCCAGTGACAAATATAACATGTACAGCAGAATGAGAAGAGGTTAATGTGATGGGTATTGCTTAAAATAGAACAAAGTGCTGAACCTAACCATTTATAACCATGAAGTCCACTATAGCTGGAACCCCAGGGACAAAAATGAATCTGGTTTATGATTTTTGTTTAGGTTTAGCGGTATGATGGTGTTTGCACAGTATAGAATTGGCTTCATTTTTTGCATCTTTCAATTCCATCATATTTTTCTACATATTGCATCAAAACTAACCAAGTATTTAAAAATATAGTCATAAAGCGGTTCATAGCTTGTTGTTAGGTGTAAGCCATGGCCCTATGTTGAAGACTATACTTTGACCTTTAATTGTTTACTTTTTACAAATTGTGACCTATCTCATTGGCACTCATACCACATCTTCTTATTTATATATACAAGACCAGTCAACTCACTTCAGGTGCTATATAATCCGGTGTACCACAGAACGTCTGCGTTAATTTACTTTCATGCATGCCTTCTTTACACATTCCAAAATCTGCTATCTTACAATGACCCTCAGCATCTAGTAGAATATTATCTAATTTTAAATCTCTGAAAAATAGTCACAATACAATGTTGAAATATAATATCAAAGAATTGTTTGTTCAACTAATACATTCTATAAATGCACATCCAGTAATTTCTTTAATATCATAGGATCCTCTCCAAATTCTATAACGCCAATACAATTTTCTGTAAATGAACCAAATCATACATTTGGGTGTTGAGCCTCACTGATGAGTCTTTCTGTAGACAAAATGCACATCTGGCGTATAATATTCTATTTCTGGTATCTTACAACCACTGGGTCCCTGCAAATGGTGGTGGAAATTTCCTCTCCGAAGATATCACAAGTCCAATAGTCGGCACTTTTTTGCTGACATGCATTTTAATCAATATGGTCATAATTATTGATTTCAAAATACTTTGGATATTGTACTATGGATATTGTACTCCAGGAATAGATTACTAAATACTTTGGATATTGTACTCCAGGAATAGATTACTAAATACTTTGGATATTGTACTCCAGGAATAGATTACTGTAACGGTGTTTGAAAACAACTTTCAGAATTTCAGTCTCTTAGTGCTCTTCAACTTTCCAATTTATTTGGTTTAAAAAAAATAATTATATTCTATATAGCTTCTCTTATAGTTTTGTGTTGACTCTTGTCTGGTGTATATAATTCTAATCTATGTATCATTGTTAAGGTTTTGGTATAGATTTTCCTATTTTTCCGATCTTTTTTTGTTCAATGCTTATAGCTGTTTGTAACTGTTTTAATGTGCAAATTTACTTAACTTTAGGATAGTTTCACAACATACATGTACTTTTACTGTAGAATATATAATAGGAGTGCTGTGAAAGTGACAGACAAGCCATTTAACTTTATGTATTTTGCCTTTTATGTAAATGATTGGAGTCAGACACAATCTTATTGATGATTGACTGGAACGATCTTTCTATCCACATACATTCAACGGAAACTCAACCGATGAGTGCCTTTTTCATCAATGATAATTATGTAATAGTGTATCTAACCTGTATATAATACCATTTCGATGAAGGAACATTAGTGCTTGCGTTACTTCTGCTGCGTAAAATCTGGCCCTAGGTTCATCAAATTTGCGTGATCTTTGTATTTGAAACATCAAATCACCACCATTTACATATTCCATCACAAAAAACAAACGATCCTGAAAAAGAGGTCACAAATATCTAAATAACAATTCTTCAGTAAATCGATGCTCCACTTCAACATCTTTGCAATTTCATGATCTATGAATTTTGAACAAAATAAATATAACCATACATTAAACAATCTTTTATGATAAGATATAGACTCGTACAAAGTTCCAAACTACTGTTTTTTGCATGTACAACTTTTTTCCATGAAAGCCTTTGAGACAGAAGGCAGAGTTACTAGACCTGCTTTCACTATTGCAACAAAGGTAAAACAAATTCTAGCAAATATTTGTAAACTGACCCTAGTTTGGAAGCATGAATGAAGTGCCGTAAGAAAAGGATGTTTCGCCGATAAAGCTAGAATGCGTTTTTCTGTCATCGTACACTCGACATCATCATCCTGTATTATAACGTCTTTCTTTAAAACTTTTACTGCATAAACTTCTTCTGTACCTCGCTTCTCTGCCAACATCACCTGAAAACAGAATAAATCGTTAGACACAGTGATGAAGCAAGCAATCCTTAGTGGCTTCTCTACCAACATCACCTGAAAACAGAACAAATCATAAGAAACAGTGATGAAGCTAGCAATCCTTAGTGATGTGGAAGATTTACTGATTGCTGTTTGATTTACACCCAGTGGCAAATATCTGATGTAAGTTCAAGATAAACTATATAAAGGACATGACCGTATCAAATTAACAGATAGAACAGCCAACATTTCACACCAGATTGTATAAACGGACAATTGTTAAGGTGTCATTTAGTTGAACTTTACTTGATTTAAAACACAGATCTTTCATTAATTATGACACAACATGTGGGATACCTCAATGAAGGTTGTTCTTTTAGAAACTTCAACTTTTGAGGCACTGATTTTTCATTCACATTTTCACTACATATACAATTATTAGACAAATCAACCGCTTCAAATTTAATGTTATACTACTGGTTTATTTCAATTTCACCTCTATATAAATTGCACTGAGTTCTTTTTTATTGAATTTTAAAATTAACTAGCACACTTTCAAAAATTATGCAGGAGAGACAACAAGTTGACATTGGCCAGTTACTTGAAAAAGTATTTTGTCCCTTGTTGTATTGACCAATTTGTTTTTTGGTATCCAAATCAATGACATTCCTAATATGTCACATGTACTTATATCATTGTACTTACCTTACCAAAGCTTCCTTTTCCTAAAACTTTGATAAATACAAAATCTGACAAAGAATATTTATCTGATTTCCATCTACGGTCATGTGAAGGACTGTGAGGTCGCCCCGACAGGTAATCGTCAGGACATGAGACAAGAAGATTTTTGTTATCCCCGTAACCACCTATGAATGTATCATCTGAAAATAAATTAACTAATGTATTAAGATTTTGTTCAAAATACAATAAATCAAGGTTTGTCCATTTGTACAGGATTAAAAGAAAATTCCCCTTTGTCATCGAGAAGGCAGGTGAAATAAGATTTTTTCTGACATTTATCACATATTCCAATTAACAACATCTCAATAGAATTTACAACTTTAAACTGATAATTTTCTCTCCTTTTTTTAAACTAAGATTAAATTTTCTTGGATAATCAAAGGTTAAACATTATCAATTTAATTTTGCTTTTGTTCATGTGCTGCATTTCATATTGCATTCAGCTTGTCCCTTATTCATAAAAAATAGATTTTTTTTTAAAATAACTTGTATTGTCAGGTTGCCGTCTTACTGTGTTTCTTTAACCTCAAACTCCCTTTGTTAACTTGACACTTACCATTTTCGCCCGGTAACACTGATAAAGGTGACGATGATCTATTGTCTGGTAACGATTTACTTGGGGAATCACTGTACGAGTGCTAAAAATAGATATTTAGGAAAATAAGGCTATGATGCAACACCATGCAGTTTATAATTGGAATCAATAAGGCTATGATGCAACACCAGGCAGTTTATAATTGGAATCACAGTCCAAAGGTATAAAAGGAAATGAAGGGAAACATACAACTCAAGTAGAGCTCTGGTAGATGAGAGAGAAATGCAGTTTCTAGTACATATGGGCCTCAGGGAAGATTAGCTTTATAGCTAACTGTGTAACCTTCTTTAAATAAAGAATTATTATTACTATTATTATTATCATTATTATCATATCAATTAACCTTGTAAAATTAACATGTTTTACTTACAATTCCAATAAAATCAATTATCTTTAATGTCAGATATACACCAGTATCTCCACTCCTTTTTGAGGAGCAGAATAACAAATAACCTATACAATAAATCATATTTATGATATAGAATTTAAAATGTGCTTCCTTATTCATAAATATTTACATATGGAATTTTTGTTTTAATTTTTTTCATCTTTATGTTAATTGCCAGCAAAAATTGTAATAACAGTCAATAAACATGATAAACATAATAAACAACAATAATGCTTAATTTACAATTTTCATATTTTTTGGTAAACCTTGTTACAGTTGCATTCTTTTAAAACATAATGTATTAAGAAATTAAAATGAAGATAAATGCTATATCATATATCTGATTTGTAAATATTTAATTTCTATGGTTTCAAAGTCATCAAATGAAAATACACCATAATTTACTAAATAAACAGCATGTAAACTATAAACAGCAAAGAAAACAATGTATTCATATTTAATTCTATATTTATGAACTTTAAATACATTTCCAAGTTCCTGTAAACTCAGAAATTAAAACTTGATATCATTTTTTTTTTATTGTAAAACTTCTTCTGTTGCAATTTTCAAATTAATAAAAACATTGGAATAATGTCTGAATTTATTATATTCAACAAACCTGAAGTAACTCATATAAGAAACATTTATAAAAGATGCACTGCATAATAAAACACAATAATCAATGTCTTTACATAATCTATTAGTGATAAACCCAAGTTCAGTTTCTGGAACAAACAAACACAAACACACACAAATTATGTTATCCCTTTGTTCCAGTAAAACTCTTAACAAATGTATGTGATGTCTTTTTTAATACCAAACCAGCATTTTGTCAAAAGCTAGCAGTAAAATACAAATGTAAATTCACAGCACTTGCAAAAAGAATAAGCTCAGTATAAAGAGAGTATGTATGTTAAACAGCTGTTTTACTAATAAGAGTTGAATCTGAAGTGGCAGCAATGAAAACATGTTAGTTTCCAAAACCATAGTTTGTAATGAAGCAATAAAATTGAGAATGGAAATGGGGAATGTGCCAAAGAGACAACAACCCGACCATACAGCAGACAACAGCAGAAGGTCGCCAACAGGTCCTCAATGCAACGAGAAATTCTCGCACCCGGAGGCGTCTTTCAGCTGGCCCCTAAACAAATATATACTGTTTCAGTGATAATGAACACCATACTAAACTCCAAATTGTACACAAGAAACTAAAAGTTAAAATAATACAAGACTAACAAAGGCCAAGTTTATTTGCAAGAATCTGGTACACAGTGAAACAAATCCATAGATGTCATCTTTGGAGACCCTTATAATGTGGGATTAGTCAAAATTGGTTCAATTTGGAAACTTATTATTTAAATTTTATCACAAGATAATGTATATTGGTGTGTATCATTTATTGTAAATCTTGCATATTGATTTAAAACAAGCATTTTGATTGGTGGAAGTCAGCGCAATGCTTAATATTTGATTATAATATGTCATTGGTTGTATATCCAATCTTCCCCTACATAAATGGAGAATGTGTCCATGGAAGACAGATGATGATGCCCCTGCTTGCATATAATATGATGAAGGGGCAGAACTTGGTAACAGTAACATTGACACCACCAAAATTATAACTTGATCTATGTTTTGTGGTAATACATATTATGTATAAGTTTCATACCATTTGGTTAAAGCAACCTAAAGTTAGAGACCAGAAACCAAATTTGGGACATACAGACATACAGACTGTCAAGGGTAACACTTAATGTACGCTCCTCTTACAGTGATTGAATAAGAATATCTTGTCCAATATCTTCCTGTTCTCAGGTTTGAGTAGTCGCCACCTATGATAATGCAAAACACACAGCACTCCATTTCAGCAATAATGGTCCCTCTCCCTTTAGCAGGTTGGGATGTAAACCCTATTTCCTCGTAAAAATGTTTACAAATGACCAACACCTTAATGCTTTTAGAAAATCTAAGCGCCAATTTCAGTTGCTTCAAAACAATTGTTGATCTCAATCCATGGTAAATTTAGCTATTTTAAGAAAAGCTGAAAGCTATTTTTAGCAAAGATAATACGAGTTAGAATTTACCTTTACTGCCATACTTGAGGTGAGTTCTTTTACTGTTTTTAATATAACCTGGTTCTATATAAATATTCATCTTATTTAAAGCTTGTTAACTTGTTTTTTTCCCACTTAACAGTCAATTATGAAATTGTAATACTCAGACCTGAAATTGACCAAGGACGAGCAAGTAACCATTATCCTTAGCTTACAAAAAAGATAAATGTTGTGTTTCTATCTCTTTTACATTAACCAAATAAAACCCCTTTCTTTTTTCTTATCATATTTCTTTGCTCAGAGTAAAGCAAGGTATCTATTCATTAATTAACATTTTTAAAATAAACAAATAAAAGAAAATAATTGATACTTTTACAACATTTGCTATCCACCACTGAACACAAGATATTAAAATTAAATGTATATACATAAAACAAGTGTACAATTACCAAAAAAATAAAAAAAACATTAAAATGTGAGGATTACAAAAATATGTAAAGAAAATAAAAAGAAGACTGAAGTGTAATTAAGAAAAGACAGAATAGATTGGAAATTACATGACATTAAATACACTGGAGAAAAAGAACCAAAAAGTGTTTTAGAACAACACACAAACTAACCTTTTTCTTAGTGCCATGTTTATCAGTAGTAATGCCTAGCTCGGACAATATCTCTGCCATTTCTCGTGTATTTATACCACAATTGTTTGCTACATTCTTTTGACATCGTTTGTGAACATTAATTTTACATACTGAAAAAAGAAACCAATATCCATGAGTAATAAAATAACACTAACCTTTTTCCGAGAATTAATGTCACTAATAATGCCAAGGTCCTTTAAACGTACAGACATTTCTCGTGTATTAATACCACATGTGTTAGCTATATTCTTTTTACATCGCTTGTGACAATTAACTTTACATACTGAAAAATAAGAACACAAAAAATTAAATTTTGCAAAGATGAAGAACCAACTCATTACAGTTCATCATAATCAGTATTTGTTTTAAGCAGTAGCAGAACTATGAAGGTCAGGGACAATGGAGATATAAATGACCCAATTTTCAAAACATAAGGCATCTGTATATATAAACAATACAAGGTATAAAGCATCAAAGAGTTAATGCTATCACGTAATGTGTAAAATATTCTCTAGAGTTCCATATTTGCAAGTGAAAAACAGCAATATGTGTGTAGTCTTTCTGTCAATGATCAGGGATCTGGGTTGAAAACAGTGAGATGAGTTGATTTAACAACATACATGACATAGGTACAGTCTTTTGCTAAATATCTCAAGTCTGGATACATGGATACAGTATCGAAATTCCTTCAACCAAGTCATGGTAGCAGGTGCAAAACTTTAGTATGTGAAGAATCTTTGGTTATGAAATTAAAGAGATACAGACAGACAGCTGTAGTTGGAGACGGTAACACAAATTGCTCCAGACTTTTGTACTTTTGCTAAATTTCAAGAGTAAAATCAGCCAAAATTCAAAGATATCAGATGCACAACTTTAACATAAGAGCAATCTGTCTGTGCAGTTACAGGGATCTAAGTAGAAAGCTAAAGGAGCATGGATTTGATCAAATAGGTTCTCAGTTTCCCCAGCATGACATCTGCAACTCTCCCAATATTGACAAGCTAGAAGCTGGGTTTGCACTTTGTGCTACACTGCAAAATAACATGACACCTGAATGACACATTCCCTCAATATAAAATAAACCGCTTCAGCATTGGTTTTCTATAACCACAAGTACCTACGATTCATCAAATTTTAAAGTTAAAAAACATATCACTGAATTAAGAATATGTACTTTAACACAATCTGCAATATAAAAATGAATTAAATTTCAAAAAATGCTAAAATACTAAAACTAAATTTTTAGCAGACTAAAATGAATGAAACTTTAATCAAAATTTAAATCAAATTATTCATCCTAGTTGCATTGAGCTATGAACAATAACCACATCTTTCAAATCAGATTATGCTATCCATTAAGATTGATTTAACCTATATTTCATTGATTTGTCACAGTCACCGACATCTGTCACAATACTAGGGGACATCTCAAAACAATAATGGATATAGGTCTGCTATCTATAGTGTCATAATGCTAGGGGCATTCTCAAAACATATAAGGTCAGCTTTATGATCAGTGATGTGGGATAGTCTCAAAACAGAAGAGGATATGATGGTCAGCTAATGGTGGACAATGTCAAATCCTAACAGGATATGAAGGTCAGCTAAAAATGAACATTCTCAAAACCTAACAAGACAATTAGTCAGCTAAAAAGGGATATTCACAAAATGTCAAAAAGTCTTAGATTGAGGGATTTTCTAAAAACTTTTGAAAAAATTTCTATCAGCACAAATGAAACATGCCAGTTTAGTGTAACTGTAAGTTCATCCATTTTTGTTTTGTTTCAACTTCGTCATAAACTTTCCAAGGTCAGTTCTAGTTTTATTTAATAGTGCTGCAAGTTATATAAAACTTATATATATATACAGTATCCAGTACATAACTTGACTGAGCTTTCCAAGATGTTAACATCAGTTGGTTTCTTGTGGAGAGTGGTCTCATTGGCAATCATACCACACTTATTTTTATATTTCTAACGTAGATAAGATGACTTAATGCTGAGGACATTCTAAATTAATTAAAATATCTATAAGAATGTGTTAGATAAGTTTAGATACATCTTTTTTAAATTAGGTTATAAAATTCAATAATTAACCTCAATATTTAATTTCTAGTTTAATTTAATAGTTTGCAAGTCATATCAAAATGTAATAGTATCCATTACATGACCTTAGCTTTCTCTATTGTTCAATAAATGAATTGTGAATGTCAATGGTTCACCAATGGTTATTCTAATTTTTTGAAGGTGACATTACTATGTGACATAGTTCAATATTATCACAAGCACCTGCAAGGCTTCCCACACACCATCGTATTTCAAATCTATTAACAATTACTATATCAAATATCTAATTAACAAAATACCAAAGAGTAAAACAATATGTCTGGTATACAACGGATAAATAAGCAATAATTTATAGTTCTGATATGTATCCGATATAATAAAGGCTTTTCTAATTGACCTGAAGGTCATATGGGACAATCTGGTTACCAGTATATTATAAAGGCTTTTCTAAGTGAGCTGAAGGTCACATGGGACAAACTGGTTACCATTATCTTGTAAATGACAATAGTTTCTAGTTTCTACAACAAAATTACGGAGTTTAATAGGATTTTTTAACTGATCAACCATCCATGACCCCCTTTTAGTATTGTAATGCAAATCTATAGAAAAGATTGAACCTTGACCTTAATGATGTTTACATAAAGCTAAAAACAATCGATCAGCTGGTTTATAGTTTCTGAGAAATATGTTATATCTTTTTATAGGACGGAGGGACTGCTCTAGCTATCTGGTTTGTAGGAAGGAGGGACTGCTCTAGCTATCTGGTTTGTAGGACGGAGGGACTGCTCTAGCTATCTGGTTTGTAGGACGGAGGGACTGCTCTAGCTATCTGGTTTGTAGGACTGAGGGACTGCTCTAGCTATCTGGTTTATAGGACGGAGGGACTGCTCTAGCTATCTGGTTTGTAGGACGGAGGGACTGCTCTAGCTATCTGGTTTATAGGACGGAGGGACTGCTCTAGCTATCTGGTTTGTAGGACAGAGGGACTGCTCTAGCTATCTGGTTTGTAGGACGGAGGGACTGCTCTAGCTATCTGGTTTGTAGGACGGAGGGACTGCTCTAGCTATCTGGTTTGTAGGACGGAGGGACTGCTCTAGCTATCTGGTTTGTAGGACGGAAGGACTGCTCTAGTTATCTGGTTTATAGGACGGAGGGACTGCTCTAGCTATCTGGTTTGTAGGACGGAGGGACTGCTCTAGCTATCTGGTTTGTAGGACGGAGGGACTGCTCTAGCTATCTGGTTTATAGGACGGAGGGACTGCTCTAGCTATCTGGTTTATAGGACGGAGGGAGGACTGCTCTAGCTATCTGGTTTATAGGAAGGAGGGACTGCTCTAGCTATCTGGTTTATAGGAAGGAGGGAGGACTGCTCTAGCTATCTGGTTTGTAGGACGGAGGGACTGCTCTAGCTATCTGGTTTATAGGACGGAGGGAGGACTGTTCTAGCTATCTGGTTTATAGGACGGAGGGACTGCTCTAGCTATCTGGTTAGTAGGACGGAGGGAGGACTGCTCTAGCTATCTGGTTTGTAGGACGGAGGGACTGCTCTAGCTATCTGGTTTATAGGACGGAGGGAGGACTGCTCTAGCTATCTGGTTTATAGGACAGAGGGACTGCTCTAGCTACTGTGGATTCATTTATTTTCGTGGGTACCAATTTTCGTGGTTTGAGGAAAACTTGCATATTCGTGGATGTTTAATTTCGTGGTTTTGACAAAGTATGCATATATTCCTTTAGAAAATTTGCAATTCGTTGAATATTTAAATTTGTGGTTTCCCGGTACCCACGAAATCCACGAAATTTGGTATCCAACAAATAATAATGAATCCACAGTATCTGGTTTGTAGTTGCAACATCTTTTTATGGAGGGACTGAAACACAGCTAAACCTTGAAGTGGATTATAACAATAACTATATATCATTGCTTCACTATAAAGCAGGGAAATATATGAATTATGTAATATCAGGATCAGACAAGCAAACAATCAGAATATAATCATTTTCTTCTTAAAATGGGAAATAATTAAGGAAGTAACTTGTAAGGAGATTTATCCTTAATCCTTCCTTCATCGTAAAAATTAGTTTCTTTATATTCATCTTACATAATTTTCCCTGATTTGTTTTTTAACCTTACAACTGAAGTCATATTGTTCCAGCTGTTTTACGGTAAACCAGGAAATAGGAAATGATTTAGTAACATACATGTATGTACATGTATATAATAAAAGTTTTATGAATTGTTTATTGGTATTTACACTGAATCAACTTTGTAAAGATGTTGCTTTCTTAAAAGGAGGACAAAGTATGAGATTAATAGTAATGATTGTTTCTCTGTTTTCTTCTTATAGTTGATGTGTTTCCCTCGGTTTTAGTTTGTAACCACGGTTTGTTTTCTCTCAATCAATTTATGACTTTTGAACACTGGTATACTACTGTAGGCACTCTGTCCGCTAAAGTAACATCTTATTTCTACGATCTGCTGTCATACAATATTTAGTATTGTATTGCCACTTGTTATCGCAATTGCAAATAGAATTACTGGGTTGAGTTAGAAATAAATAAGATGCAAAAATAAATGATTATTTAAAGAATTTTTACATGGTATTATATTTATTGATCAATGTACAATAAATAAAATTTGCGTCCTGTCAAACAAAACAGCAATTTTTAGACGACATTACACTTTGCATATATTTTATCGGAACAGACTTTATTTTATTAAGCTGGGGCGCCATCTATAAACAACAGATATTTTAAGCAGAAGACTCATTGTGATGGAAAAGTTTCAGAGATTGTCCTGTCTGATGCTCCTATCGTTCTGTAGGTAAATACATTAGCCCTGTACGTTTATAATGTAAAATGATATCTTTCTCTCGAAAACGTAAGTAATTAAATTGGAGCTTTTCAGAGAACATACTTGAGAACTTCGTTGAAATGATCCCAAAATTTAGCTTGATCTGGCTTTCTAAGGCACAGCGCGAACCAGGCACACTATAGATGTTGACGCTTTTTACAGAATTAGTCTATACAACGTCACGTTGTGCTTTGTAACGTTTCCTCAATTGACGATTTATGTGAAAATGAAAGGCATTTTTGTGTTGTCCTAAATGTAAACAATCATCGCAAAAAGTATGGCAGCCCGGCACCAAAGAAGACGTGTATGGTTGATATTTATTACTTTGAATTGAGTAGTCTACTGTTGCCTTTATTAATAACCATTTATTTAATTCTGAAGAATTTATAATCTTCACAAACTAGCCAAGACTTACAGTGGCCTCAATCTTTCCTATGGGAAAATAGAGAATCTTTAGAAAAATATGTGCAGAATAACAGATTTCTGTTTGTTATTTTAAACATATTAAAAATATTTCAAATTTTTTATCGATATTAGCAACTAAATAAAAGAATATGTCTGAGCATATGAATGTATTGGCTAAAGCTTTGAAAATGGGATAGATATAAAGAGGGGTGGTTAAGGGTTACTTTTAATGCCCCTGTCTCTTAAGAAGGGTACGTACCAATTTCCCAATCTGAAGAAAATCATTATTTTCATATGTGTTTTATTTTTGTGGTTTTTGCAAATGTGTACTTCATTGACATGTGTGGTTGACATATATATACACATAATTCACATAAATTAGTATCCACAATTAATAATGAATCCCCAATATAATAATGTAAATAGTATTTAAACTGTCAGTATAAAATACCAACCATAATATAAAATACAGAAAAGTTAACGTCAAAGAAAAATATTATTAGCCACTCAGCCTCTGCTAGATGATCCAAATGTTAACTATTCACATTTAAAAAATCACTATATTACAAATTTTGCAACGAGGTTAATAATTTGTTGTGTATGGCCTGCATATCTATAAAGTTTTTTTGACAAACTGTTAATAAGTCTTTGAGATGCTGCAGTGAACTAGTGTGTTGACTATATTATACAGCTTGGTTTCTTGTTATTTCTGCCTTACAAAAGACAATTTCCCACACATTCACACTAAATATATCAAAATCAATAATTAAAACAGACAATATTATTAAAGGACTCTCACACCTGCCGAATTAAGTTTACTTGCCTTTACCGTCCTAAAGTTTACTGTACCCAATACCTTATTACTCAACAAAGAAATAACACCTTAAAAGCACATGTTAATTACCTTACTCACATTCAAGGTATTGGAACACATCACCTAAAACCAGGTCAAATTAAAAAAAAAATCAAACATAAAAAAGTTTTTCTTAAAAGGTACAAAATGTCTCAGTCATTGGCAGAAGTTCAGACCTATAATAATAATGTAATTTTGCCTGTTTACCTGACAAAGAAAGGAATTATTCATGAATGCATTTAAATTGTGGTGTGGCCATTTAACCCACACATGTAGGACATATAACCTTTACAATGAAATAGAAAACTTGAGAAATCTAGGATTTGATGTTGAGTGCTCCTGGAGACCAGAATCGTTGGTACCTTATTTTTACATAATTGACTGTAATGTGATCTTTAAAACCGTATCCTCTCCCTGCTCATATGTTTCACTGGGTTTGCCCATTCTAAATCCCAGGATCAACTCATGACACAGAGACGCTATAAACAATAGAAAATACATATGCCTATCTCATTTTGGGAAAAATTTAACTTACCAATAATGTTGCTAATTCTAGCAATATAAAGCGTTTCTATAACAATGTATAATGTACCTTACCTTCACATTGTAATCCTTGCCTAATTAACCCATACAACAAAGATCCACAGTGATCACAGAAAGTTGGCCTTTTATAATTGTGTATATTGAACCTATGTGGCACGTTTATACTAAATCTTTGACCAGAAACCTACAAATATAAATTATATTGTATTAGCAAATAATATCTTAAAGAAATTGTAGAGTACGATTATTGAGATTTCACTTAATTTTAGATGTCAGTGTATTGTGTTGCAAATTCCAGTTATTCTTATTTCAAATGCATTTACTTTTTTAAGCAAAGCATAATTTTAACACATTAGGCAGTCCCAATAGTGAGTGACCCTTATTGGTTGTTACAATCATCAAGCATTCCCTGTACCCAATGTTTGGTTAAATGTGTAACAAAAAATAATGAGAATGTGGTATGATTGCCAATAAGACAACTATCCTACACAGACCATATGCATGATATGAGGCTGTTAATTTAAAATAATATCACTATACCTCCTTCAATAATAAGCAAACCATACTGCTATGACCCTATAGATTTTGTATTGTAAATACTTACTACTTCATCATTCTGTACTTGTTTGGAACCGGGACATTTGGTGACAACTTGACTGTGTGACAAAATGTGGTCAGATGATGGGATGGGGAGGGGAACAAGACGAGGATGGTCATATTGTAGTTAATACTTACTACTTCATCATTCTGTACTTGTTTGGAACCGGGACATTTGGTGACAACTTGACTGTGTGACAAAATGTGGTCAGATGATGGGATGGGGAGGGGAACAAGACGAGGATGGTCATATTGTAGTTAATACTTACTACTTCATCATTCTGTACTTGTTTGGAACCGGGACATTTGGTGACAACTTGACTGTGTGACAAAATGTGGTCAGATGATGGGATGGGGAGGGGAACAAGACGAGGATGGTCATATTGTAGTTAATACTTACTACTTCATCATTCTGTACTTGTTTGGAACCGGGACATTTGGTGACAACTTGACTGTGTGACAAAATGTGGTCAGATGATGGGATGGGGAGGGGAACAAGACGAGGATGGTCATATTGTAGTTAATACTTACTACTTCATCATTCTGTACTTGTTTGGAACCAGGACATTTGGTGACAACTTGACGGTGTGACAAAATGTGGTCAGATGATGGGATGGGGAGGGGAACAAGACGAGGATGGTCATATTGTAGTTAATACTTACTACTTCATCATTCTGTACTTGTTTAGAACCGGGACATTTGGTGACAACTTGACTGTGTGACAGAATGTGGCCGATGATGGGATGGGGAGGGGAACGAGACGATGATGGTCATATTGTAGTTAATACTTACTACTTCATCATTCTGTACTTGTTTAGAACCGGGACATTTGGTGACAACTTGACTGTGACATCTCTTATGGACAACACATGTGCACACTAAAAATAGAACAAGATTGCTACAAATCTAAATATAATACATAAAATGTCATATATGAAAGGCATATATAACTGCAAAATAAATCATGTTTTGAGGTTCATGACATGTTTATTTGGAGAGGAGACTTTTCATTTTGAAATTCAAAAGGTAAAGGACTTCCAATCTTTTAGACTGATTCCATAAATAGCATATATATATATATATATATATATATATATATATATATATATATATATATATATATATATATATATATATATATATATATATATATATATATATATATATGTTCTTCATTTATCTGAGTTCAAAAAGTGCTATTAAAGTCCATCCTTCATAAAACAGTACATATTACACTTAATTCAGTGTGCATATAAAACATATTCAAATATAACGTGTGTTGTATATTTTTTGTATGCTGGTTTATTTCAAGAGATATATCAACGTGTAAAATTTAACTTTCATAGATCTACATGTATTTACATTATCTTCAATCTTTAATATCTTTGACTTGACCTTAAAAAAACTAAATAACTTACCTTGACACTGATACCCCTGTTTCCATAGACCCCTGCAATTATACAGTAAGATGATTTTAAATACGTTTTATCTTTTAACATTAAAAATGTAAAAATTTGGAAGAAAAAAGACAGAAAAAAGACAGAATATAGTATATTTTTGTCATGTGAAAGTTCTACCATGTTAAATTTTCATCCATGGAAATCCCTGAATACTACACCTTATAGTAATAGTAGAAGAAAATGACTAGTACCTATTTATGCTCTCTACTGTGTTCCATATAATTAACCCCTCCCAACTTATGGTGATCTGAACATTTCAACCTTATATTTTCTCATTCATATTTTTTTTTAGAATAAAATTGAGAATGGAAATGTGGAATGTGCCAAAGAGACAACAACCCGACCATAGAGCAGACAACAGCAGAAGGTCACCAACAGGTCTTCAATGCAACGAGAAATTCTCGCACCCGGGTAAATTTTCATCTTAATGCAAATTTTATTTAATCTATAATTAACTTTAAATCATAGTCATTAGAACATGTTTAATTTACAAGAACATGTAATACAACACTCTGTCAGATAAACCAATACACTTTTTACATATTCCATTTTAACCACATATAAGATCTGACTAAGGCCTTATTTCTGAATGAATATTTGCTCAAGAATAATCACTCATTATATAACATGTATAAGTTCCATGCTGTACTTAAAAAAAAAAACATGATATAATTTAAATCTCAAATTTGACAAGATATCAAAACAGGTAAAATATTTTTCTTGGCTCAGCATAAGTTTTTCTCTATCTTATTCATTTCAATTTGTTTTTTTTTTTTTTTTTATGTGCTTTTTTAAAATCTATTTCCCAAATGAGCAAGAATATGTGGCCATACATGTCGGTGTCCTGCTCACTCACATTTCAATGTTCAGCCGCTGCAAAATCTAGGCCAAAACACTAATTTAGCATATATTTTTTTTTAAGTTTTCATTAAAATGAACATGTGTACAAAGTTTCAAATTGATGTCACTAAAAATTCACACTGATTTTCTCGGATCCAAAACTTTAACCTTAACAACATGATCAAGGACAGGATGGAATAGCAGTGGTAGAAAATAGATAAGAAACAATAATATGTCTTTAGACCACAGATGCAGAACTTGCACTATCATTTTTTATATGTTCTGTGGAAAATGATATTCTGAATTGGAGTCAAAACTCTAATTTGACATAAAAACCAAAAAAGATCATATCAAAGGAACATGTGTACAAAGTTTCGAGTAGATTGGACTTCAACTTCATCAAAAACTACCTTGACCAAAGGCTTTAACCTGAAGAGACAGACAAATGGACAAGGGCACCTTAATTCATCTGGATAAAACAATACAATATCTGGCGATAACTTTATTTTATTATACTTCACGCTAAAATGCCTTATTTTGATTGGCTGATACGAGGGTGTTAATTTACTCTATCACATGGCTGAGAGGGTGACAATGTTTTTGAATGTTACCCTCTCGTCTTGACCAATCAAAAATCGATATTTTAAAGGACAATGAATTGAATTTTCATAAAGTAATTAAATACAAGGCTCAAGTTCTACGTTTTGGCTTAGATTTTATTATTTGAATGTCAAAATAAAAAAGAAAAACATCTTGCTTAACTTTTTTTTTTTCTATTTCCCATAACGTTGTTATGTACATGACATCATAGAAACGACTTTTTAAATAAAATTAATCTGTAAAAGACTATAATGATAGGACATTCAGTAGAATAAATTAAATAACACAAAGCTGAGAGGGTGATAGAGCAGATTGGTACCCCTCGAAAAAGCATTGTCAACCTTGGCTTCGCTGCGGTTCACAATATTTTCTTGGGGTAACAAACTTCTCTATCACCCTCCCAGCTATGTGTTATTTATATAGTGTCATATCTACCTTACTACAGATTCACCAGGCATTGGTTCATTTTCCTTTGTATCATGATGACTTGTTATTACAAATATGACATTATTTCTGTATTTATGAAGAATAACATTTCTCACCATATGAAATCTCTACATAGTGATATTACAAACATGACTTTCTTTCTATTCTTATGAAGAATATTATTCCTTACCATATGAAATCTCTACATAATGACAATATTTCTATATCTATAAGGAATAGCATTGCTTACCATATGAAATCTCTACATAATGACAATATTTCTATATTTATAAAGAATAGCATTGCTTACCATATGAAATCTCTACATAATGAGCAAAATGTTGGTTGTCTAAATAGTGTTGACATAAACTTGTGCCCATTGATTTGGTGAACTCTGCGGCGCATAGCACCACGTCGTCGATTAAGAAGTCCTTCCTTCTCTTTGAACACTCTTTCTTTTGGTGGCTCTGAAAAAGAAGCTGAAAAAATTGAAAGATTCTGTTTAATATGTTTATAAATTTCCATTCAGCAAAGTCTTGATGCAAAATAGGGCATTTTGGTCTGAGTGATATTAAGTTAAATTGTACTGCACATCAAGCCTGTAATGGTAAAACATTATTAACACAAAAATATCCTCACAATAATATACTAGTGAGCATTTCTGGAAAAGTAAATTGAAACAAATTATAGTACATGGATACCTCACTCACACTATCATTTTCTATGTTTGAAATTGGGGTCAAAAGTGACAAAACTATAATGTGATATTAAAATTAGAAAGATTATATCAAAGGGAACATATGTACTTAGTTTCAAGTTGAGTAAAATTCATATTCATTCAAATCTACCTTGACTGAAAAACCTTAACCAGGACAGAAGGATGGAAGAATAAACGGACACACATTCCGAAAAACAAAATACCCCTGAGTGATGCATAAAAAAAACTTACATGTCAATCAAACAAAAACATTTGAACCAATATTTACAAACTTATAAGTGGTTTTATGTTCAACAATGCATGCAGTGGTTATCTATTTATTCATGTTGATTTATTTATTCAAAGTCACTCAAATATATAAAGTAGGTCATGAATAAAAGCATTTCAGATTTTTATTTCACTTCATCATGTTCATACGCAACACCGAAATTAATATTATAGGGTTATTGCATGAATATTGGGGAATATTGTCCCAAGTAGAATTTGAATATTGGGGAATATTGTCCCAAGTAGAATTTTATATTGCACAAGCTTGTGAGTGCAATATATGTTCTACTAGGGTCAATATTCCCCAATATTCATGCAATAACCCTTTTATTGTCTAGCAATATAATATTTGCAAGTAAAAATTGGTTTAAAGTAAGATTTTGTGGTTGATGACGTCATGAATTTTGAAGATTTATTGCCCTAGTGCAATATTGGAATTATTGCACGCTATCTTTTGGTTACTTTCTGAGGGACATATTATATTGCTTTGCAATAATATATTTTATATACCATCTTATGCATTCAGGATTCATCAAACTGGGGGGGGGGGGGAGTAAGACCAGTGGTTAAAAGATAACTGGGCAGGCACAGACCATTGATAAGAGACGACAGCACCTTCAATGATATTTCTATATCTACCAAGGAGAATGCAAATTGTATTTAGTCTGACATTTCTCTACCATCCAAAAATGTTTTGTAAATAGCCACAGGAATATTGAATACAACCAAAGACACAAGGAACATTTAATTCAATGTTTGAAACAATATTTTTAAGTTATGTAATACAAAGACAGATCTAGTAAATTCTAACAGCAATGACACATCTATACTGATATCTGGGTATTATATTTACAACAGAAATGGGATTTTCCCTGAAAACTTAAATTTGAAAAAAACTTAGGAAGTGATAATTTGAGTGTGAAGATAATAATACACGATCGTGATTTACTTTTTGGACATCCTGTATTAATCACTGCTAGTAAACATGTGGTATATACATGTAGTTATGTATCACTAAATCATAGTATGACATGGAAAGTGATAATTACATTAAAATCAATAGAATGTTTTAGATAATCTGAGCATCAGTAGGATGGTCAAGCTTCTACAGGATGGAAACTATGGTTTCTGAATTTTATCTGAATAAAACATATTTGGGGTAATGTAGATGAGACAGCTACCTAACAACACAACTAACAAAACAATATATAGAGGGCAACATATGGCCTTCAACCTTTTCAATATCTGAAGAAACAGACTTTGAATGCAGACTTGGTGAAACCAATTATAAATCAATATCTATGGAAATATTATTCATCCTCTCAGTCTGAAAGTCTTTCAAGGAAATATATTTGTCTTTCTCTCAATGTAATAAGGTATTCTTCAAAACAAATGAATCCACAATATTTCATATTTCTAAGAAAAACAATGTAAACCAAAAATCTGTACAGGATTTTCACAGATGTCTCAAAAAAACACAACCAGGAGACTGGGAGTATTTACTTCTATCGGCCTATGTTTAAACCTCAAAAACAACTTGTTTTCTGAAATTGTATCGAACTAATTTGTTTATTACAAAACTATGTATTAAAAAGTCATAAGAAAAGTACCCAAGACCTGACCACAAACTCATGTACATGATGATGTTATCAGTTTGCTTAAATAAAAACACTTTTAAAAAAGTCATTTAATAGAAGAAAATTGAAAACAAGAAAAAGGATGAGTATCAAAATTAAAACTTCCAAGAAAGTCATTAAAATAATGAGAATTTTATACAGGACATTAGATTAATATCAGCATTTCCCCCCAGTATTGTACAATGTTGTAATAATTTGAAGGGTTGATCGTAAACCATCATATCATTTCTACACATACATATAAATATATATATATCAATAAAATATAGATAATTAGGTTAATATCCTCTGGGGAATACACATTTCTATCATTGTGTCTTCTGCTACTTAGTGCACTTGAGGAACTCTGTATATGTTACATAAATAACAATAAATGTTACTAATTCTGTATCAAATGTTACTATATTTAGATCTACGATCGTAGCATAAAACTGCAGACTGCTTTTATTTTAATTCAAAAAAAAATTGATGTTGATTGCATTTAAATTACAAGTCTGATAAAAGGAAAGTACTTAGAGAAAGTTTATTGATTAAACAGTTTGCAAATAAACAAAACATTACTGGAATGCCAAGTATGTGTAATTTAGAGGATGATATAGCTCATTATACACATCATAAATTTGGGGGCAGTATAAAAAGTACATTAATTTGGTGTGTGATATTCTGTGTATGAATGGATAGGTACCTATAGTAGTGTGTGGATTCAAATGTGAAATACACATGTGTATAAAGAAAAATACCCTATATGCTTCTTTCAAAATGAAAATAACACCTAACATATATATATACCTGTTTTTATTAAATATGGGCTTTCCAATGAGAAAATTTGTTACAAGAAATATACATGAGGAACACATATAACAATGGTTACTCTAACCATCTTTTCAAAATACTCATCCACTGAAGTTTGTGGTTGCTTCAATTAAAAAGATCTAGAGATTTAACAGAATTAACAAGAATGTGTCCATAGTACACGGATGCCCCACTCGCACTATCATTTTACATGTTCACTGGACCGTGAAATTGGGGTCAATACTTTAATTTGGCATTAAAATCAGAAAGATCATATCATAGTTAACATGTGTACTAAGTTTCAAGTTGATTGGACTTCAACTTCATCAAAAACTACCTTGACCAAAAACTTTAACCTGAGCTTCACACTATCTTCTTCTTTGTTCAGTGGACCATGAAATTGGGGTCAATACTTTAATTTGACATTAAAATTAGAAAGATCATATCATAGGGAACATGTGTACTAAGTTTCAAATTGATTGGACTTCAACTTCATCAAAAACTACCTCGACCAAAAACTTTAACCTGAAGCGGGACGAACGAACGAACAGACGAACGGAGGCACAGACCAGAAAACATAATGCCCCTCTCAGGGTTCTCGCTAAGGCGAGTCCATGAGTCCTGGACTCATCAAAATCTGTCTGGACTCACCATTTTCAAAACTGGTGAGTCCACAGATGCATCAAGATTGTAAAATTTTGTATAAACTGAACACAGTTTAACACAAATATCATCATTTTATAGCAAAGGTTTAAGAAGTAATCTGAATTTAATGTCATTTCATTGCTCTGTTAGTCCATGGGGTTTAATTTAACATTATATTGCAATAAAATATATTCTTCTTGCTGTTGGACTCACCATGGCCAAAAATGACGAGTCCCTGGACTCGCCTTCAAAAATCCTTAGCGAGAACCCTGCCCTCTACTATAGTAGGTGGGGCATAATAAAAGTACTTTTGCCAAGGTTAACCTGTATTTTAATGTCCAACAAAATAATATGTTTTACTGGAGAAAGAGAACTTGCTGTTTTGATTCAAGTTGGTTAAAATCCTAACCTGAGGATTATATGAAATAATAACTGTGGAGGATTCAGGAAATGGTGTGTCCAAAGAGGGCCTTCTGAATAGTAAGACAGGACCTGGCAGTCAAATTCAGATGAATGAGTCGAGCTTCACCAAAGAAAATTTTGATCTAAGAGAGGGTACTGTCCCTTGGATTTGCCTAAGCGACATCCATAAGTCAGGCCTAAACTGGATCATTTATCTTTCTAATAATATAATGTCTCCCTTGTATGGGGATGAGTCTTCCCAGAGATTGTAACCTTGTTAACAAGCACACTGAAAATCTGGGTCAATGTGTAGGCATATTAAGGATATCTCTTAAATTGTTCACCATTAAGAACTTGTTATTGTTCTAAATATGCATGTAATATTTGCCAATGTACATTCATCTACAATGAATTTAATTTTCTACTACAAAAGTTAGTCACAAGTCACAACCAAAGTAACACAGCACATGAAGTGACTCAGTTAAAAATCATGTGTCTGTGATTTTTTTCACAAGTTTGGGTGAATCACTGTGAAATTTGTTTGTATACTAAATAACAATATAAAAGACAGGCATCAATCAGAGAGTATGACTGGTTCTCAATACAATTGATTGAACAACAAATATTTCCTTACACATACAAGGAGAAGGGTATGTAATGTTAAATGATACAAGCAACCACCACAATCAAACTATGATCCAAGGTCAACATATTGATTTTTAAAATTAGCAAGGGTAGCTATTATACATTATAGACATTGCATATCAACTTAAACTGATCCAAAACTAGATACACATAAGATGTCAATAAATTTCTGAAATTCTCTGCTGATTTATACTTTTTTGAATGAGTTTTGATCTCAGTTCTTCATTGGTCTTATTTCAAGTATATATATATGACCTCAGATTTTCTTGCTTTCTTCAGAATGTGATATTGTGATATCACGAAAAACAGTGACAATGCCTGATGCAGAGGCAGATTTGAGATATTTTTGTGACTTTCCGCAAGAAGACAAATACATGTCGGAGGAATCTAAATTGTTGTGAATATGTGAAACTTGGATCTTCCCTTCTATCACATATATATATATATATATATATATATATATATATATACATATATATATATATATATATATATAAATCAACCTACCTGGCAGTGGCACCATTCAAATTCAAATCAAACATGAAAAGTTTGTAAAAATATTTAAAGCTAACACCTGAATTCATTTTTCAATGGAATTCTTGTACATGTATGTGCATGTCTTTTGGAAAAAAGGACTGCCATGTCCACATCACTATAAGTTTGGAAGTGGGTAATCTATAAAATTTACACACCCTTGGACTGGAGCAGACTATTTACCATGTGCATGATGTGGTGGGTTAAAATTATTTTCTAGGTTCTAATATGACGTGAAAACATGAAAGTTAAACCCCATTTATAGACTAGTGAATCTGATGTTGTAATTAATATCATTTCATCTGTGTGTACTTCTACTTGACATTCTGAGAAATTAGGAGTTCTCCCATGCAGATTTACACTTTTGATTAAAATAGTTTAAACCACTCAATTTTAACAATTTGACTAAAACAAGAGGCCCACTTCTTTGATACAATGGTGTGTGTGTGACATGATCATAGGGAAGATAAATGAATACAAAATTGATAGGAATTCTCTCATTGCTTCACAGTATCCAAATAATCAGAAATCTGTTATTAAAACAAGCATTCTGAGAGTACTGCATGGCAATAAATGTACAAAGTCCCCTACTGGTAAAAATTTGATTTAGAGGACTAATAAACAATCATGACATTTACAAATCGTTTGACAGACATGACAGACATGACAGACATGACTTGTATTCCAAATTAAGAAGAATATTTTCTTAAATTCTACTAGGATTTGCATTATAAAAGCCCAGAGAAACCCTTGAAATCTTAGGCCCCTAAAATACATATACTTGATTCCAGTGTTTCATGGCAGAGACATGTGAAAACTTGCAGGTGAAATGATTTAATTCTCTATAAATGGTTCTACATGCAAAATGACATGAAAGATTTAAGTCACTGAAGTACAAAATGTATAAGGAACCCTCCTGTAAGGAAAATGTACAACATTAATAGTGCTCAACCAATATTGTCCTTCAAATGTGTTAAGGTAAACTATAAAATAAGGATATAGGGCAGAAAACACAAATGTATCTGTTTTACTTTAGTACCATATCTCAGGTGGTAAAAGTGGTGTGAAATAGCCAATTGGAATTGGAAAGAACAAGAACGATTGATGGTTGTTTAATGTCCAGTGGCAAATAGTACATGCATATTCAGGAAGACTGACAGGACAAGATTGATCGATTGCTGGCTGATTATGGTTCAGTGGCAAGAAGTACATGAACAATATTAGGTCAATGTCAGGAAAATATAAACTTTTTTTATGATGCTGAGAAACTGGGGAAGGGCGAGGTTCTACTGAACCCTTCCCCAGTTTTGCGCGGAGTACAAAAAAGTTCATATTTTGATGATATTGACCTAATATTGTTTTTATACTGCAACTTAAATTAATACATTTATAGCTTTTTAAATCGCAACACAATTGTCAAACTTATTTTCATCCCTTAACAGAACCCTGATTGTGGAGAAAGTGTTCCATGACAAAATTGACATTATACAAAATATAGCTATGTTACTGTATTTAGGAAATAAACACAACTAGTTGCAGTACAAATGCATGTTCGGAAAGACTGAAAGGACAAGATTGATCGATTGTTGTTTGTTTAATGTCCAGTGGCAAATAGTACATGCATATTCAGGAAAACTGAAAGGACAAGATTGATTGTTGGTTGTTTAATGTCCAGTGGCAAATATCACATGCATGTTCAGGAAGACTGAAAGATCAATTTGGATTGTTTGTTGGTAAATGTTCAGTGGCAAATATTTCATGCACTCTCAGGAAGACTGCAAGATCAATTAGGATTGTTGTTTGTTTAATGTCCAGTGGCAAATAGTACATGCATGTTCAGGAAAACTGAAAGGACAAGATTGATTGTTGGTTGTTTAATGTCCAGTGGCAAATATCACATGCATGTTCAGGAAGACTGAAAGATCAATTTGGATTGTTTGTTGGTAAATGTTCAGTGGCAAATATTTCATGCACTCTCAGGAAGACTGTAAGATCAATTAGGATTGTTGGATGGTTAATGTGTAGTGGCAAATACTACATGCATTTTCAGGAAGACTGAAAGATCAATTTGGATTGTTGGTTGTTTAATGTCCAGTGGCAAATATTTCATGCACGTTCAGGAAGACTGTAAGATCAATTAGGATTGTTGGATTGTTAATGTGTAGTGGCAAATATTACATGCATGTTCAGGAAGACTTAAAGATCAATTTGGATTGTTGGTTTGTAAATGTCCAGTGGCAAATATTGCATGCACGTTCAGGAAAACATAAAGGACAACAATGATTGAATGGTCAATGTCCAGTAGTAAATGACTGAAAGGACATGCTGTGTTAATTTTAAAGAAAGCCAGTGTTCTCCCTAGGGCCTTTTAGCATCATTGTAATGTGATGCTATGTTTCTTAAATGTGATGCTATCTGACTTTATTTTCTTATAGATTATGTTATAGATGTAATGCTATAATTTTTAGAAACAAGATGGTATGTCAAATATCCATGTTTATCAGGATGCTAGATAAGTTTTCCGTGGAGAACACTGAAAGCAACAAAATACTTGTCAAAAGTTGTAATATTTTCAATAATTTTGGCGTGTCTCAAAATATAACTATAATTGATTGACGTCAATGTGACCTTGATTGCAAAATTGTTCAAATATTAAAAATAACTAATTTGAATTTTACATGACAAGGCAGGAACAAAATATTTTTCATTAAAACAAACAATTTACAATGATATAGAACTTAAGAATAACAATGTTACATATTACATTACTTTTATTATTCAGGTGGCTTGGGTCTATTCAAATGTTTCTGTCAGAACTGAGCAGTGCAGTATTTATTATTATTTTAATCTTTACAGAAAGTGAATTGAATTCGAAAAAAAAAGTGGGTTCAAACCATTTAAGCTCAAAATTTTACTTTTAAACAGGTATGAAAAAGGGACCACTATTCAATGAAATGATAGGGATAATAGAGGTGTTAACATATTTTTATCGGAATATAAAAAATACTGTCTGTGACACTTGGTCAAAAACTATAATACAAAAAGCTGAAATGCATGTATAAATAATAAGCAAATAAAAAATATAGGTCACTGATCAGGAAAAAATATAATTTTGCCTTTAAACCAAAAATTTGGATGAGAAAATGGTGAAATTGGGTGAAATGTCATTTTGAGCCTTTCTCAGATACACATAAAAACGATAATAATTTTTTAAAGACAAAAATACACGATTTAACATTTTAAATCAATCAAAATATTAAAAAAAAATAGTGAATTTATGACAACTTTTCGTGTGCTTGGTAATTCAGGCGTGAAATTATGTGCAGTCGAATAGTCCCGATCCACCTAAAGGTAGAAAACTTACTTAGTGTAAGGATTAAGAATCGAAATTTAACGTCTGAACCAAACTATTTCAATTGCAATATTGAACTTTTTTACAGTAAGCATGTTCCAATCTTAAATTTATATGACATAATTCATGTTCTGTATGCATTACCCCCAAACGATTTGAAAAATGGAACAGGAGATGGACAGTAGCAATGTGTGAGAGATAAATAGCAAGGAAAGTTTATTTCAAACAAGAAAGCTTTGGATCTGAAATAAATACTGATGGACACAAGGCAATACATGTTCAACATGTTCATAGATTATAGAGTAATACATGTTCAACATGTTCATAGATTATAGAGCAATACATGTTCATCATGTTCATAGATTATAGAGCAATACATGTTCATCATGTTCATAGATTATAGAGCAATACATGTTCAACATGTTCATAGATTATAGAGCAATACATGTTCAACATGTTCATAGATTATAGAGCAATACATGTTCAACATGTTCATAGATTATAGAGTAATACATGTTCAACATGTTCATAGATTATAGAGTAATACATGTTCAACATGTTCATAGATTATAGAGTATCAATATTTTTAAATTCTGACATCAAAATAGCTGCCAACCAATTTTTTTTTCACCATGCATTAATTCGGAATGGTACTATATTACTTCTTTAAATCAATTTACGTCTCAAGATTTGAGATTTGACAAAAAATATATATTATATGCTCCCTAAAATTGTGACATTAGAAATCAATATGAAATGCAGATATCTACAGATTAAAGTCAAATTCTGGGCCATTGTGACCAACTTCTACCAGTTCTAGTTTTAATTCTGACTTGGTTACCAGAAATGTGTATGGAAGAATGGAAATTCCCTTTTCTAGTGATCTGAAATTTCCAGTACTTCTCGACTTTGTGATAAAACCATTCGGCACAGTAGCCATTGGTTGTAGCCAAAATGCAACAGATGCATTTTTAACCCAATTAACTGTTATAGCAGCAAAAAAAACACATCATTATTGGTTAAATTCTTAGTTTCGAAATTTTTGTCGCTGTACATCTTGCATTTCTCTGGAGATTTATTAAATTATTAGAAGATAAATAAATATTGAATGTGTCTGTGGGACACAGTTGATGCCCAAGCTCACATACACCACTATGAAGGAACATTGATCAAGAACATTAATAATGTCACTACCCTAAATCATACTTAGTTTGAAATTGTGGTAATAAACAAAGAATCCAAGAATTTTTCCATTTGTAAAGTAGCATAACTCTTGAAAGGTAGAAGCGATGCCATCCAAATTCAAACTTAATCTGTGTTTTGTGGTAATAAGCATTGCGTTTCATAACATTTGATTGAGGCAAACAAATTTTGGGCAAACAGACATTGACAGACTTGAGGAAGGACGTACAGGAGTATAAAATAATGCCCCCTTAGCATTGCTAGAATGGACATAAAAAGTTATTTTTAATTATAATGTCATTTCAAGATATATTTTGGGAATTGATATGTATACATTATATTATTTAAACCGTTTTTTTTTCAAAAGTGATTATTTTCGAAAGGTTAAATATTTCGCAGTGGTGTCTTGCCATGGCTTTGTTTGGACTTGTTTGTTTGCTTTTTTGGCCTTGAATGTTTTTCCCTAATATTTTATTAACTCTGCATTTGCATTCAGATATCGCAGATCAAATTTATTCTTTCATAGTGTGTTAATTTACGTTTTTTGATTGAGTTAAGCCTTCCAATTGATATTTTATTGTGTGTTTTTCTATGTTGTGATGTTATGCTATTGCTTCAGAAAAAAGAATAAGGTTTGGTACCATTTAAATGTTTAATCCTGCTGCAAATGTTTGCACCTGTCCTAAGTCAGGAATCTAATGTACAGTAGTTGTCGTTTGTTTATGTAATTTATACATTTTTACATGAAATAAGTCATTCATTCTTTAAACAAGTCATAGTATTATTTTAACTGACAATTTTTTTTCTTTTATGATGAGCGCCAGAATCAGAAAAAATTATTTCACTGATCGCAAGAATGATAACTCTAACAAGTTAATGACAAGACAGTTGGGAACAGACTTCATGAAAATGCTTTATGATCTTTAGGACCTTAGGTGAAGGTCAAGTAAACATTCAGTAAATTTCTTTACTGCAATAAATTTTACTAGACTCCAATAATAAAGTAGTGCATTCGAATCAGTAGCTGGTGAATATCCAAATTTACATTACAGAAGGGAGGGTAAGGGGTTTTTTGTTCAAATATTTTTACACATGAATTTGAAATCAAAGTGCCCCGTAGCTTGGAAATAAAAGCTTGCAAGCAACATGAGCAATTGGCCTGTTGCTTCTCCCTTAATGCATATGCTGATGAAATTTGCGAAATTTTCATTGACCATTTTTAACGTTAAGTATTAAGTTGGACCAATGTGCAACTTATTAACATGGAGTAACATTAGCCTGATTTTCCCATGAACATGTTCCATGTTTCTTGTCATTTTACAAAAAAGAAAAAAATATCACACTCTTATTAATTTATAATAAATTTACTTAATATCTCAATTTGATGTGTTATATGCTGAATTCATTTTCTATATAAAATAGCATTGGCAGGGGTACAATGCTATTTCCATAATTCCCCATCATATCATAATGTATGTAAACATATTAAAACTTATATAAAATATCTGACATTTAATATCTGTTGTGTATTGAAGAAATAGTTTTCATCAATATACTATAACTGGTATGTATTTATGACAACATTGTGTTGTTTATTGTACATGTGTGTATTGGTGTCAGAATGTATGTTAATTATATGGGGTAATACCTTCAGTTGATTCGGCATTATAAAGCTGTATAATTATATGTATCTTTCCTGTTGGCTCCAGATCAATCTACAAAATAAATAACAACATATTTAACTAAAGATTTAATGCAATACATTGTTTTTATTCAGTCCAAATTAAAACTGATTCTAATAATATCTTTTTCTGATTTGTGTATTCCGAAAGTCATCCATCTTGAAATTTTGATATGCATTCGCTTCAGCAGCAAACATAAATAAAACAGAAAATAAGTCTTAAATTGAACTCACCCACATGTCTCTCGTTTTCTGGTCTTTTATATCATCAAAAGAGAGGAAACAATTAGCCACAAATTCGTCCGGAGGAATGGCAGCATCATGGAAAACTGTCAGTCCGATAGTTTGGCCATTATGGACTTCCAGATGAAAATCTTCATTCCATACTGGTTTTAAAGTTTTTGGCTTTGTTGACGTCCTGTAGATATGAATGTCATCTAGATCTATTGAAATATACGGGTCAATTAACTGTACGGCCTTAGCTACACTCATCTGAAGGCGAGTGGCACAATCAGTGGGTCGTAGATCGACCGCTTCGCAGATTTTTAATTTCATTGATCCAGTGAAAGATGCCATTTTGGGTAATTTCCAGACATTAAAGCGATATATCCACACACAACGTTAAGAATTCGGTATATTATATAATCGTGTCATGACAAATTGTGTGGCAACACTGCCATCGAGTTAAAAAATCATCCGTTGTATGCACTGCTAATTCACGGAAGTTCTACAATACTAATGGGAAAGGAATAAGCAGGTGTAGGTGTTACGCATGCGCTAAAATAGCAATTAGCGACCTTCAACTTCAAAGAAAATATATATATTCTAATATCGGACTAAAATATATACATATTAAAAATAATTGCAATATATATGTACATTGTCGTAAATTTAAATAAAAGGGACAACAAATCATTTGAAACTATTTATGATGATGATTAAAATCTGGAGCCGTAAAATGTAAAAAATTAAAATGTTCATGATAATTATATCTATTGGCTAGCCTAGGGTTTTGAATAATAGTCCTATAAACAACATTATTTTTTTTAAGTAATAATATAGTTCAATAACGAAAAATGCGTATATTTCAATTCTGATTTTAAATACTTTAACATACGAAAAGTACCCGTGCCTCTATGACGTCCGCATCATGAGTAGAGGTGTTTTCAGTGACGTCCTCGCTTAATTGACGTCCGCGTTTTTTCATGTTTAAAATAACGCTAGAATCGGGAGAGCAAACAATACTTTTTTTATACGAATACTCCAAATATGCACAACTATGAGTACATTGGTCTGAATGGGTGGTCTTCAATTAATTGAATTCCGTTTAATTTTTTGGAGGACTTTTAAGAAAATTTTAGTATAGAATAGAATATAATATTTTTATTTCCCAAATTACAGGGCGCATAAAGGGCATAAAATCAGATACAATTGATTTACATAATTGGTAACAACAACGATAATAGAGGTATATACATATATATTTGGAATATAAGCAATTGGTCATATTTATAATCAAGCTAAAAACCACATATATATTGTGAATAAAAGAATAATAAACTTACATTATATATGTATTTATTCTCAAATTATTTACTTAACTTAGTGTCAGTGTTCATACCTGATCTCTTTATCTTAAAAAATAACTTTCATTTTTGCTTTTTTTTCCGGACATTACTTACCATTATTCTCTATTGTGTACCAGTAACAAGATTGGGGACTAACAATTTATGATTTAAAATATTGCCTTTTAAATCTCAATATATATATATATATATATATACTTTGCGATCCCCTGGTGCTGTTGAATATAATATTACACGCACTATTCTCAATTAAAGGGTTCATATAGAGCATAATTATATCTACAAAGTTCATGCAATATACATCATCATCATGCACTAATATTTGCTGCATTTTATTCTCATTCATTGATGTATTTTCCTGCTCTGTACTAGAAAAAAGTAAATGTTTTAAAATCCCGTTTTAGAAGATTAATAAAATATTTCATCGATAATAGTTCTTGTAAAAAATATTACTTTATGTTTTCCCTGACAGTCATAACTTTTAAATCTGACAAGACATACCATTTCATATTGAAAGTTATCGTGTTCTTAGCATACCAGAAAACTTGCGGAAATTAAAATTTGAGCGGGACCTTAAATTAATTTATGACAATATGGCCCTTCCTTCGAGTACTATATGAAACGGTTTTCAACAACAAATATGTACAGAATAATCTTTTTAATAAAAACCTGCAACTTTAGTTTAAACATGTACGTGTCGAGCTATCTGAAAAAACATTTCTTAAGCCTGGCAATCACCATCAATGGAAGCTTGGACCAATATGAATATTATCATGTATTAATGTATCATGTATTTAGTCCGAGATAGAACTGAGGAAAGTTAACAATACGAAAAGTACAATTCAGTATGCAATAATATTTAGTTTATGAAATTCCGATCGAAAGAAAAGCACAAAAAAAAGAATCCAACATTGTTTTGCGACTTTGCCAGTCCAGAAAATTTAGTACATTTAGTGTTTTAATATAAAAGTTTGATGCAAAATTTAGAAATAGAAAGGTTACTTTTAAACTGTAAGTCTAGTGATAAGAGAATTAACACAACAAAGATGAGAATAATTTATTAAATAAAGTATTTATCATAATTAGTGCAGACCATAATTTATTGAAAGAAAAAGGAAAACATTTAAAAATACCTAGAAAAAGACTATGACCACCCTGCAATACATTGGAGGATGAAGCTCATTTCATTTTATACTGTAACAAAAATCTAAACTAAGAGATAACTTTTTAGGAAATGTAGTTAAACCTGGCACTATAATGTGTTATATATATATATATATAGTAGTCTCAGGTTAAATACATGCCAGATTTTCATGATGTCCTCACGGTGTAGAAAATTGAATATTTTCCCCATCAACTTCAAAAAAGGATGAAATTTGAAAAAAATAGGCAGGACAGGAGTTTTGAGTAAAAAAAAAGGCAGGATGAGACACTTGCAAAAAAAAAGTCAGGACGACAGTTTAGGTAAAAAAAAGTCAGAATAAACTAAAAAAAAAAAAAAAAGGCAGGACCGAACAGAGTGAAAAATAAAAAGGCAGGACAGAGATTACAGCTAAAAAAAAATGCAGGACAAAATTTTTCATGCTAGCCCCCCCATAAAAATCAAATGGTAGCTCCCTTAGTAGATCGTTAGATTTTTCAACTTGTGTATGTTTTTAATAGGATATGGATTTCTATGGCTTTCATTTTAAAAATGTGTTTTGTGTTTGTTTGCATTCATATAATTTGTCACAAACTTATATATGTTTAGAGTTAGTTAGTTTATATGACAAAGTATTTGAATAATTTGACTGATCATATATAAAATTTATGACCGTTATGTTCCTGTGTTGTATGCATCACTGTCTTTCGGTATTAAGCCTAAGTAAGAGCTAAAGGGATACAACTCTTGATGGAATGAAGTAAACAAAAACGAAATGACATCTCTTCTGAAAAAAGTGTCATATACGGCTTTCTGCGCAATTAGAAGACAAAATCTTACAAAATACAAGTATAAACAAGAACCTCATAACATCTTGAAGTTTAAAATGTTGCCTTGCTTATATATATGACATTTTAGCTTATGCAACATAATAATTTTTAAACTGTAGCAATTTAACAATTTTCAACTTGAAAGACTTAGTAAACATGTTCCCTATGATTCAGAATGATATGATCTTTCTAATTTTAATGCCAAATAAGAGTTTTCCCCCAATTTCCTGGTCCACTGAACATAGAAAATGATAGTGCGAATGGGCCATCTGTGTACATGTACCATGAACACATTCTTATTCATTGTATTATGAAAAAATTATTGATGTTGTAATGTTTATGCCCTTTGGGGCCCATAATTGGAAATAAAAAATATCTTATCTTATCTTATCTTATCTTATCTTATCTTATCTTATCTTATCTTATCTTATCTTATTCACCATGACATCTACATATTTTTTCTATAAAATTAATTCTATGTCTAGATTATGTCTTCCAAAATAAAATAATTTTTAACTTGTACCTAAATGTTGCAGACCGTATGCATACTTTTTCAAAATACCCATATGGTCGGACCTTACGCATACGAAGAAAAGACATGAAAGTAAAAACATGGCATTCAGTTTCACATTGGTATCACATCATCAATACATGGTATAAGTGTGAACCAATTGTCACTGGACATTAAGCCAGCAACAATCTATCAACCCACACTGGTATGAAGATATAAAAAAGAAGATGTAGTATCATTGCCAATGAGACAACTGTCCACAAGAGACTAAAATGACACAGAAATTAACAACTATAGGTCACCTACAGCCTTAAACAATCATGACAATGAGAAAAGCCCATACCGCATAGTCAGCTATAAAAGGCCCGAAAAGATCTTTCAGTTATTACATGTGTGATTCTGTGATGACTAGGCTCAGTTTAACAAACTTATACAATACAATACAATACAATATTTTTATTTTCAAATTTTAAAGGGCCCATTAAGAGCATAACATTAATTACAACATGACATAAACTTATTACCTTAGAAAACTTGGCCTATAAGAAAGCTTAACCCCTTAAAATAAATAAGATTCAGTGGCGGATCCAGAACTTTTCATAAGGGGGGGCCCGCTGACTGACCTAAGGGGGGGCCCGCTCAGTCATAATTCAATGATTCCCTATATAATCAACCAAATTTTTCCCACGAAAGGTGGGGCCCGGGCCCCCCAGGTCCCCCCCTGGATCCGCCTATGAGATTAACTTTGTTAGTTAGTGAGATGATGGTTGCATAATTTTAGATATTTCTTCTTCTTCTTCTTCCAAGTAAGGAACCGTATTCATCCTGAATGTTTTTGGTCCCGCGAAAAACTTGGCGCATTGCCGGGCAAGTCAGCAAGTCCTCTCAAAGTTATATACATTTAAAACATTCGCCAATTTACAATTAAAATTATGTACACTCTATGCTGTTCATTTCCTTCCAGAGCCTGCTTTCAGAGCAGCTCTGAAACCCTCTATCGAGTCGACTGATGTTGTTTTAGCTGGTAGTTGATTCCAATCCCTGATGGTCTTTGGGAAGAATGACTGTCCATAGGTTTCAGATTTTGTTCTTTCTTGGTAAAAGCGTCCTATACCTCTGGTCTGGCTGTCATTGGGTATTAGATATTGTTGTATCTATATCAATAAGCCCATGCTGGATTTTAAATAGCATACATAGTCTGTTGGTTTTTCTACGTTCTTCCAGGCTTTCCCACTGTAATTGTTTAACCATGTGTGTTACACAGCCAGGTGTTCGGTCTTAGTAGTTATTATGAACGAATCTTGCTGCTCTTTTTTGAACTTGTTCCAATGATTTAATCTTTTTTTGGCTTGATGGATCCCAAACTGTGCAGGCATATTCCACTGAAGGTCTTACCATGGCTGTATATGCTGCTGCTTTTACTGGTTTTGTGCGGTCTTTTAGATTTCTTCGGATAAATCCTAATGTTTTATTTCCTTTGCCTACAATATTGTCAATGTGTCTATTCCAAGATAGGTTGTTGCTGATTGTTATGCCTAAGTATTTGCTTTCATCAACATTGTCTTGTGTATGTCCGTGGAGTTTATATGATGTATCTCTCACTTCTTTGTTCTTCTGAGTTATTCTTATAACTATGCATTTTTTGGCGTTAAAACTCATTTGCCATTTATTCTCCTATTTTTCCAATGATGTTAAGTCTTTTTGTAAAAGGTCGCTAAGAATGAGTCATAAACTCTTTCTCTATACATCCATATCTTCATTTCTATACATTGTATTAGTTTGTTGATTTGCACAGGCACTTAGAATAAGAAAAACTTACACAGAAAGTGTCTGTTGTTCTGTGAGAATATGGAAACATCACCTTTTTTACTTTGAAAGTTAAAAGGAATATGATTTGATTATTTTACTTATGGTATTTTCTCATTTTCAGAAATTTGTCTGGAATAAGATATGCATCAACTAAGAATCAGACTGAACAAGTTGAGAGTGAATCATCGAGTGAAGCCCTCCGTCTTAGCCAAAGTGCAATAAATGTGAGTTTTTGATAATTTAAATAAATTGCAAAAAGTTATTTTGTTGTGGAGATGTATTTTACTAGTAAAATTTGGATTAATGTGAGTTATTGATTTGGTTTCACATCATTTATTCTGCAATGTGTTTTTGATATTTGGTACTGTGAACTATATCAATTTTAGTGGATTGCCAAAGTCTGCATACAAACTGATTTAAATTCATGGTTAACCTGTACCCACGAAAATTGGTAACCATGAATAATACTGAATCCACAGTAATCATCAGCTTTTATTTGTGTGTTAACAGGAAAAGTATAAAACATTTATATATCTATAGACATGATAGAGTGGAACATTTTACACTTTTCAGAATACCTTTTTTATTCATCCAAGTTTTCTGGTAGACTATATAGTTTATTCTTTATTCATCCAAGTTTTCTGGTAGACTATATAGTTTATTCTTTATTCTCCAGAGACTGAAGAGAATCAGTGAAGATGATGGCACTTTTCTAAGAGTTGTGGTAGAAGGTGGTGGCTGTTCTGGTTTTCAGACAAAGTTTGAGTTCGATACAAAAGTAGATAAAGATGATATGTAAGTTTTATAGTTAATGAAGTAAAAAGTAAATAGTATATCTTGGATAAGAAAAATAAAAAAAATGTCTTCATGTTCTATGTTTAGAAAGATATAATAGTTCAGTCAGGGGAGGTAAATAAGTATTATTTTATACATGTTTAAATCCAAATCAAGATATTGAATTATCTCCCTTACAAATTATGAATTTAATTTAAAAGATGCACAAACAGTCAAAGTGTTTGAATATAGATTATACTTATGGTTTGAAGCTCATTTTTTTTTTAAATGATAACACTGAAGTATGTACATTGAGAATGAAAAAGTCATGTTTGTACATTAGTATTGGATTAATGATTAAATAAATAGTTCATGGGTAACAAAATAAAATATATGAGCAGATGAAAATTTGATGTACACTACAAGGTTTTAGACAATTTTAATTTTTTTTCGGATCCAGGAGTTTGGGGGTTGGTACTCCCTTCAAGCCCATCTGAATCTGTCACTAGATTGTAGTACCAAACACTGATAAAATGGCATGCTATTTCTTTTTTCAGTTTAATAGAGAAAGATGGAGTTAAAGTAGCAATAGACAATGATTCGTTGGAATTTGTTCGAGGTTCTACTGTCGATTTCCAGGAAGAACTGATCAGGAGTGCATTCGCTATAGTAAACAATCCACAGGCTGAGCAAGGGTGCTCATGTGGTGCCTCATTTGCTTTAAAATTGTGATATTTTATTGTTTTATTTTAATGTTTGTCTATTACCTTGTTGGTAGAAATAAATAACTTATTAATTTTATTTGTGTAGGAAATTAAGATCTTCAGGACATACATTAAGATATGATACAATGAAACTCCATTTGAAATTCTGTTGCAGAAAGCTTGACATAGGAATCTGGCCGCGAAATTAACACAGCTTGATATTTTGGAAGGTAGAAGAACTATATCCTTCATACTTTGTGTATATATGCATTATGTTTTGAAGTTTCCATCCGTAATATTTCCATTATACTTGACCTTTTTTTCCTAGTTCAGTAACTACTTGAAAAAAGTTAAGATTTTCAGTATTCATAATTTCTCCCTTATTATGAGTTATAGAATAAATATATTTTGTATGTGCATACCTTGTAAGGTCCTCATGTTGTCAGACAGTTTTCACCTGACCTCAACGTCATGTGAAACTGGCAGGTGTCATGTCAATATGACCTCATTTTTTTGGTTCAATGGTTTTAAGTTTAGTTTTTATATGACAGCAAACGTTTGATAATGCTAAGATGTCATCGTCATTGTCTGTGTTGTCCAAAGACACATTTCGTTTTCAAACAATAACTTACATGACTTAAGTTTTAGTGAATGGATCTCTATGAAATATTACAAGATGGTTCAATATCACAAAAGGATTGTTGGGATTGATTTTTGGGATAATGGTACCAACAGTTTAGGAATTAAGGACCAAAAAGGGGCCAAAACAAAGCATTTAACAATAACTTGTGTGTAATTGTCAAGATCTCTCTGACTTTTTATTAGATGTTCCATATCACAAAGGGAAGACTGGGATTAAGTTTTAAGGTAATTGCTGGAATCATGCAGGAAAAAAGGGCTAAAAACAAGCTAGTGGTGTAGTTTCCAGACAATAATTTGTGTTTAAGTGAATGAATCTCTCTAAAATTCTACTACAAGGTACCATACTACAAAGGAAAGGCTGGGATTGAGTTTGGGGGTAATTGATCCAAAGGGGGTTCAAAAAGTTTTGGGTATTTTTTTTAAAGGGTTTCAAGATTTTTCAAATTTAAAAAAAAAATAATTTTCAAGTATTGCGCAATAGATTTAAAAAAAAATATATAATGTTAAAAATTTGATAACAATCCAAATTCAGACAGTATCAAGCTTGAATATTGTGTCGAAATTTGCCCCAACTGTTCAGGGATTGACCTCTGCTGTCGTATCAAGCTGTGCTCAGCGAAACGTTTTATTTTTTGTGTTTTGGTTAGTTTTTCTAATACTTTGTGCAATATGTCAACTATATTTTACGACATACATATCAGTCTTGCATGTTTCGTTTGACCCCTCCTCATTTTTATGGTTCGTTGGTCATTAAGTGGTTTTTGTCGAGCCTGCGACTTTAGTTGCAGAAAGCTCGACATAGGGATAGTGATCCGGCGGCTGCGGCGTCTACGGCGGCGGCGGCGGCGGCGGTGTTAGCTCACTTCTTAAAAGCTTTATATTTTAGAAGGTAGAAGACCTGGATGCTTCATACTTTGTATATGGAGGCTTCATGTTACGAAGTTTCCGTCAGTCACATGTCCAATGTCCTTGACCTCATTTTCATGGTTCAGTGACTACTTGAAAAAAAAGTTAAAATTTTTAATGTTAAGTTTCTCTTATAATAAGTAGTAGGATAACTATATTTGGTATGTGCGTACCTTGCAAGGTCCTCATGCCAGTCAGACAGTTTTCACTTGACCTTGACCCCATTTCATGGATCAGTGAACAAGGTTAAGTTTTGGTGGTCAAGTCCATATCTCAGATACTATAAGCAATAGGTCTAGTATATTTGGTGTATGGAAGGACTGTAAGGTGTACATGTCCAACTGGCAGGTGTCATCTGACCTTGACCTCATTTTCATGGTTCAGTGGTTGTAGTTAAGTTTTTGTGTTTTGGTCTGTTTTGCTTATACTGTATGCAATTGGTCTACTATATTTGGTGTATGGAACGATTATAAGGTGTACATGTCTAGCTGGTAGGTGTCATCTGACCTTGACCTCATTTTCATGGTTCAGTGGTCAAAGTTAAGTTTTTGAGTTTTGGTCTATTTTTCTAATACAATAAGCAATAGATCAACTATATTTGGTGTCTGTAAATATTTTATGGTCTATATGTCAGTCGCGCAGATTTTATTTGACCTTCACCACATTCTCACAGTTCATTGCTCAGTGTTAAGTTTTTGTGTTTTGGTCTTTTTTTCTTAAACTATAAGCTATAGGTCAACTATATTTGTTGTATGGAAGAATTGTTAGCTGTACATATCTGCCTGGCATGGTTTATCATGTTTATCTGACCTTGACCTCATTTTCATGGTTCACTGATCAATGTTTAGTTTTCTTGGTTAATGTTAAGTTTATGTGACAGTCTTAATAAAGCTTTATATTTAGGACTATCAACATAATATCAATGATTAGTAAAGAAGGCGAGACATTTCAGTGTATGCACTCTTGTTAGTTTTTTGGTGGCTGTTTTTATGTTACTACAAAGAATAAGTCAACCATATTTGGTATATGGAATTATTGTAAGGTGTATTAGTCGTTTTTGCAATTATCATCTGACCATGACTTCATTTCCATGGTTCATTTGTCAATCAAGTTTTTTCTCAGACACTATATGCAATGGGTCAACTCAATTTAAAACCGGTAATGATGGTAAGGTGAACGTATCTGTCTGGTAGGGTTCTTCTGACCTTGACCTTAATTTCCTGGTTCATTGATCAATGAAAAAAATTTCCTGGTTAAGTTTCTTTCTTTTCGATACTATGTGCAATAGGTCAACTATATTTAAAGCATATTTGAGAGAGAGAATGATTGTAAGATGTACATGTACATGTATTTCTAGTTTGGTTTATCTGACTGTGACCTCATTTTCTTTTATCATTTATGCTTATGTGATATTTGAGGTAGAGCTTTATATTTAGAACTATCAACATAAAATGATTGGTAAGAAAAGAAGGCAACACATTTCAGCATGAGCACTCATGTTTAAATATTGCAACAACCCCAAGTTTGAAAGGTGGTGATTGTGGAAAGAAAAAAAAATAACATTAATACCAGTCTCCAAGGAAAATTCAAAAACAAAAAGTCCATCAAATGACAAATGCATTAAACATTTTTGCGCCTGTCCCAAGTCAGGAGCCTTTGGCCTTTGTTAGTCTTGTATGATTTTTAATTTTAGTTTCTTGTGTATAATTTGGAGTTAAGTATGACGTCCATTATCACTGAACTAGAATATATTTTTGTTTAGGGGCCAGCTGATGGACGCCTCCAGGTGCGGGAGTTTCTGGCTGCATTGAAGACCTATTGGTGACCTCTTCTAATGTCTGTTTTATGGTCGGGTTGTTGTCTCTTTGGCACATTCCCCATTTCCATTCTCAATTTTATTAAACAAAAAAAAACAAAAAAAGAAAACATATTCCAGACTTGGTACAGACATTTCCTTATATAAAACCTGGTGAATTAAACTTTTATAGTTAAAATCACTCTTGGCAATGAATTTTACTGTGAATGGTGGTGATTGTTGGTGATTCATTTCAAAATCAAATCGCACCTCTTTTGGGAAGATATTTAATATTCATAGATAATTCTTTTTGTTGTACTGGTTCCTAGATATGATCTCTATGTATCTTCTCAAAGAGACAGAACTTGGGAATGTCACCAGTGTAACATCCTGGTCGCCTTGAATTCTGAGGAATACAGAATGTGAAGGTAGTAGTAGTGGAGAATTCTCTTAGAAATATGGGGCATATTAACGTTGAAAATATGCACAGCCCTATATTCTGAACTTTGAAAAAAATAATATTGCATATGAGATTTCCATTTAAGGATATAGGTAATTTATTTTGAAGTTTTAGCAGTAAAAGAAGTTCCTATATGTTTACTAGTCTTTTCAGTATTTTTGGTCGATGGATACTGTATCATTAATATAGACCTAACATCTTTTCATTCATTGCGTTGGAAACAAATACAGTTATTTTATTTCATTTTTATTTCTCAGACTTGTAAAACACTCTCACATGTAAACATTCATAACATTGTAAACTTTTGTTCCTGCATGTATAAATACAACGGCCAGATATAAATTATTATGTTTAGTTCTATTAACTATAACGGATATAAAAAGGTAATTAAATTCTCATCAGGTTTTTATTTAAATATACTGATATTACTGTATATCAAGCTAACATTTGTTGCCTAGTTAAAAATCTTTCCTTTAAAAAATAGTTGTTTTTAAAAAATTTAATTTTGAAACTGATGTCTCTCTTAAACATTACTTTTTTAAAAAAAAAACATTGTGATTAGAATTTATTCATTTGAACTGACAATTAATATTCCATTTAAAAAAAAAATTAAAATTAAAATACATTTTATTTCATGAATTACAGAAATTACTTTAAAATATTCACATAAATTGTACAGAAATATATGTTATGAATCATAAACATTTGGACAACATTCATCCACCCTGATAAATAAATTAAATGCTGTATCTACCGTAAAAAATATAAAATATCCAGCACTAGGGGACAAGGCAATGTATACTTAATGTCTACATTTAAAATCTACCATAAATAAAATCAAATATTATAAATAGTTATACGGTATTTGTTTGATTTTGTTCTTCATGTATGTTATTTTAAAAATCTAAATCATAAAAATTGTGTTATATATATATATATATATATATATATATATACAATATCTACATAAATACAAAAAACAAATACTGGTATGGTTCTACATGTATATATATCACAGATAATGTTGCTAGATGTTAATGCATGCCCCTAAATCTCGACATGGGTACGAAACTAGGGCTTGGTAAAATATATAATTTTATTCTTTGTAAGATTGAAGAAGAAAACAAATTTCTTGTGTTATCTATACGACTTATGGCCTTAATTTAGAATTCTTGATTTTAAATTATTCTTCTTTGGTATTTAACAGACCTGTTAATTTTTTCTATTCAACTTCATATTTCCTCTATAAGTGGTGTCGACAAGAAAATCTTCCTCATATTAACTGAGTACCTCAAAACAGGTATTCAAAGGAGTGAAAATGATATTTATGTGTATATTTTAAATTCATTAAAAAATCAAAATCATAGCACATTAAATTTAACATTTATAATATGTTTAAAAGTGATGCAACAGGTTCTCATGCTTAAAATCCCCCATCATTATATAAAGTAGTTTTAGGTTGCACTTTGTAAATACAGCTGTTTCTGACAACACGCCTCTTTTGGGGAGAAATAGAATATTCATAGAAAATTAATTTTGTTTACATACTGGTTCCCAGTTATGCTCTCTGTGTTCCATATCGCAGAGACAGAACTGGGGAATGTTACCAGTAAATAAACATGTGCATATTGTTTACATTGAAATCTGTGGTAACCTTTCATTCGAGGTAGGGGTAGTTAAGAAAATTAGTGTAAGTTTCAACTCTGAGAAGTTCGGGGCATATAAACGTTGAAAATATGCCGCACAGCCCTATATTTTGACCTTTGAAAAAAATTGTGGTGCAAATGACCTTCAATTCTAGGATAAGATTTTTTTCAAAACTTCATAGTAAAAGTGGTACAGTTTTAGCCGTAAAAGGAGTTCCTATGGGAAATTGCATTGTCAATATTTACAGAAATGCAACCTATATAGGGTGAAAAAGGGGAACATTCAGAATTTAACAAAATTTGCTTTATTTCACAGATTTTAAAGAAATCAACTCAAATATGAAGTTTTATAAATATTTAATGAAGATTGATAGAATCCTGGGCCTTAGATATGATGACTCAGCATCAATTCACAGTTTACAGTATGCATAGTTTACTTAAAGTCCTGGATACAAAATTAATTCATAACATTTGCATATTTGTAAGTTAAATTGTTAAAAAGTGCTTATATTTATTCTTCGCAGTCATTGAAACTCATAGATCCTTCCTGAATATTATTTATGGAGTATTTGTGTCCTTTCGATAACCCAAAATTAAGCCGCAACACCTAATTCTTCTTTTTTGTCACCACGGCATAACAAATATAAGCTAGAAAAACAAAAATATCTCAAGAAAACTTACAATAGTGTGTTCTATCCTGAATATGTACTAAATATTTCAAATTGCTAGAAACAGCAGATTGATTTAGGAAATTTGAGGCCCAAGGGGCAAAAAACATAGAAAATTGCCTACCCCCTGGGTCATAAAACAAATAATTTAACTTGTAAATGCTATGATTTTCTGATTTTAAAGTTCTTGATATAGAAACAATAACTATGTTTGGAAGTTATGCAAAAATCAGATGTTAGCAGTCATCTCTACAACATTTTAAGTGAATTTATATCTCAGACTGGTATCTGCATACATACAACTATTGCAAATATGGCTTTGTTTGAACACTTCTAGTATATATAGTAGCTAAATTGTGTCAGATATATGGTTACAGATGATACTGTTGTGACAAGAATTCTAAATTGACCATTTGAGGCAGAAAATGTGTTCTTTAATTGACAAATAGGCATACAGTAAGATGTGGACTGGAGACAGAGGCTGGATTGGATACTTTATATAATCTTGAATGTTGTGATGATGGACTGCTAAACATTACATTTATAATATTCTGATATGCTTTCAATATGTTATCAAAACAGTTTTTAACAGGTTCTAGGCATTTTTTATCAGAAAATATGTAAATAGGGTAAGCTGGCAATAATTAAAGTCTTGTTTTCAAATTCTTTAAAAAATTGCAACAGGGGAGGGGGTATAAAATGTATAGTAAAGAAAAACTTAGAGTATACACAGTGATTTCTTTAAGACTATAATTCTGATAAATGAGTCATAATGTGAGAAAAACTGATTTTAGAGAGTTTTCTATTTGAATAAATGTCTGTATAGGTTGCACTTTGTAAATACAGCTGTTTCTGACAACACGCCTCTTTTGGGGAGAAATAGAATATTCATAGAAAATTAATTTTGTTTACATACTGGTTCCCAGTTATGCTCTCTGTGTTCCATATCGCAGAGACAGAACTGGGGAATGTTACCAGTAAATAAACACGTGCATATTGTTTACATTGAAATCTGTGGTAACCTTTCATTCGAGGTAGGGGTAGTTAAGAAAATTAGTGTAAGTTTCAACTCTGAGAAGTTCGGGGCATATAAACGTTGAAAATATGCCGCACAGCCCTATATTTTGACCTTTGAAAAAAATTGTGGTGCAAATGAACTTTCAATTCTAGGATAAGATTTTTTTCAAAACTTCATAGTAAAAGTGGTACAGTTTTAACCGTAAAAGGAGTTCCTATGGGAAATTGCATTGTCAATATTTACAGAAATGCAACCTATAAGGTCTGGGTATACTTGCCCTTCGAAATTGTCAAGATATAGAGGATGCAAATTAACACTAGCCTTAAATAAAACCATGTATGACCTACCAGATATCCTATCATGATTGTTAGGAACATAACAAACGTCCTTGACTCAATTCAAACAAACAAACAATTTTATCAAAATAACATTCATTTCTTAATTTTTGTTTGTCACTTAACCTTGGGAAAAGGGAGATAAAAACCCTCGAGAACAATAATAAACAATATAACAAAGAATGGAAAACTGTCAAGTAGAAGAAATTCATTAATTTTAAATGTTGGAATGTAGAAAAAATCAATGGAATGAGATTTCTATAAATATTAAACTTTACAAACATTTATTAAAAAAAATTTCAAATATAAAAAATGCACTAACAACCATTAATACTATAATCAAAGTTCAAAGTTCATTTGCTATTATTGGAATGATGGGATATATTATATATAACAACAGAAAAAATGGACGGAATTACAAGGTAAAGTCATTTGACCTTTGTCAGAAACTACATGTTCTTGAGATTTCATATGGTACATGTATTTATATGATTATTTTCTGCATTCCTTGCGTCAGATTTCATATGAAAATATTCACCTTCTTGGTCATGTGATACTTGACAATATTGGATGTGACAATTGGTTATAAAGTTTGGTTTAAGTGTATGACAAAACTTAACAGTTCCATCAACGTTTATCCACTGCAACATAAATGCAAAGTTGAAACAACCATCTATTTCTGTACAATTACTCACAGTAATTAGCCTAAATAAATAATGGCAAATACTTGACAATAAACAAGCTGCCATGGTCTCTATCAAGTTATATTGCTATCAATAAATAATATCACTAGACTAACGGGGACTTTGGTCGTAGAGGTGACTTGGCTCGACTGAGTGGAGATTTTGATCGGCTACGAGACGTGTCTTGTATTCTGACTCTTTTCTTTTTAGGTGTGGCTTTCCGTAAATTGTGCATATTATTTTCTATTTCTGTTATCTAAAAAGTATTAAAAAAAGAATGTTCAAATAAATTAAATGGAGGTTTAACAGTAATTTTCATACAGCGTTGTACAGACAAATACGGTTAATATTATAATAATTTTTTATACATTTCCACATAACATAAAGTTGTTAATTCATTTCTTTTTTTTATTAAAATATATATTCATACGCTAAATTCACTAAAGCTACATGTATTTATTTTTATAATTTAGAAAATATTTATTTCATAAACTTTCCCCAAAAAAGAGTTGTAGAGTTGAATTCAATTGAATAACAAAAAATGTGCAAGGAATACACATTCAAAATAAAACAGCTGCATTACAGAGATACCCATTCTCATACCTTTGCACCACAGAAGTTAGCTGACTGAATTTCATCTTGTAGTGCTCTCATTGTATCCTGTAACTTGAGGTAACGGTTCTCAATCCGGGCCTTCTCTTCTTGTACATGCTGTGGAAAATAATAATAAATATGAATATTGTATCATGCTATCTGGGTATTCACATAATAATAGATGAATGATTGTAAATTTTATAAAAAATACACTTTCACTTGAAGAAAAAAAACTTTGTTACTCTGATAAAATAATAGTAACTAAATGAAGGTGCATATATTTATGTTTATTTGAATACAACTAAATAGATATAGGAAGATGTGGTATGAGTGCCAATGAGACAACTCTCCATCCAAATAACAATTTTTAAAAGTAAACCATTATAGGTCACGGTACAGCCTCCAACACATATTCTATCAAATATTACATTTATGTGTCTATTAAAATACTTGAAAACGAATTTGAGGGTCATACTAAATTAATTTGTATTTCTCTGTGTACTTGTTGGCTTGTGAAATGCCTTGATTAAAAAGTACTATGAATCAGAAGCACTTCAATTCTAAGCTGACTTGTAAGGTTTCTGATCAATTTTCAAAACATAAATTCCTAGAGAGCAGTTGTATGTAACCTTCCAACAGAGCTTTACCACCTAAAATATTCCAAATCTATGTCACACACAACGTTGCATTATAATTTATTACTTACCTTCAAATCGTCCATTTCATCAATGATGTGTTTTTTATCCATCACATGAGATCGTATAATTTCTTCTTCTCGTATTTTACGAAGTTCTATTTCATCTGTTAGATCTAATATATGATCCTGTAACAATGAAAAATATATCGTAAAAAATCAAACAACAAAACTCATATAATGGAGAATTCAATGAGGATTAAAAGTATTTTTAAACACTTTTGGTTTTAAAAGAATAAAAATCACTTCAATTGTTCAAATGAACAAAAAAATATAAAAACAAACAACTTAAAAAAAGGAAAGTTTTCCAGAATCCATGTAAAAAGCTGCTTTTCCTTTCAATATATATTTTTTTTAGATTACATACCTTTAAGTTTTCTACAGCACTTTGACTATCAAATTCTCTCTTGGATAATTCTGTAAACATAAAAAAGCATGTGTCAAATTTTCTGTGTATGTGAATTATACAAGGTAATCCGTTATGAATGGGGAAAATCCAACAGATTCATGGTAAAAAAAAATATTATTTGAAGGTAAAACTTGAAAAGTCATAGCAAATAGATCTTCCTCGGTTTTTACAATTGTAAAGAAACCCTAAAAAACCTGTTAACAAATTTTTATTGAAATTATTTTCATCAAGTATTCATAGAAAATCTCTCCAATTATTTCAACTTAAATTTCAAGTAAAAGAAAAATATTTAAAACTTTAAAACCAATTGGTTTTCATTTATAAAGGTTTCTGTGCATTTCTGTCAGACAAACTCATTAATCAGTATGCATATTTCAGTATGCACCTTTGGGGGTTGACCTACCGTGTTTGACTACAGACAATTCGTCCAGGACATCTTCACGCTTGGCTAGTTCTGACAGTAAGTACTGTCGATCATTCTCGTTAGCATTAATGGCCTCACGTAAATCATTCCGTAACTTTTGTTCTCTCGTTAATCTATTCCTCATGTCACTTCTTAACCATTTCATTTTAGTCTGAAAGTTAAATATATAGAAATCTGATTAATTTTAAAACATCTTATTAGGTTGCACATAGTGATTTTTTTTTCAGGGCCAAGTTCTCCTTTTGCCATCGACTTTCCACAGTACAAAAACACAAAGAACAAATAACAAAAAAGGATTACTGATTTCAATCTATAAATACAATGAAGAAAATGCATGCACGGCATATCAACAACTGATCATAAGATAGAAGTGAATTACTTCCCCTTAATCTGTTATTACTTCGCAAATACTAAAATAACATTTAAAACAATTATGTGTCCATAGTACATGGATGCCCCACTTACAGTTTCATTTTCTGTATTCAGTGGACAGAAAAATGGGGTAAAAATTCTAATTTGGCAAAATCATATCATAGGGAACATGTGTACTAAGTTTCAAGTTGATTGGACTTCAACGTCATTAAAAACTACCTTGACATAAAACTTTAACCTGAAACAGGACAGACTGACAAAGGAACATACAGAAAGATAAACATGATGTCCCTAGCTATATCGTTTAGGCATAAAATTTGACCACATGTTTAACATACCTTTGCTTCAGCAATAGTTGCATTTGGTCCATCTGTTGATGTGGCTACAGGCTAAAAAATAAAAAGAAATAAAAAGAATCAATTGTTAACCAAAGACCTGTTTTGCTTATGTTACTGACAGAGTGATATATTAGTATTTTCTTGTTTCCTTATCTTTTATGTTTCTGTTGTATGTTTGTCATTTGTGCACATTTGCTAACTATTTTTAAACCGTCCCACCCCGCACACTGTATGTAGGCAAGACAAACAGTTATTGTTCAAATTTCAACAATTCTTCATTAAAAGGAAAGTTACTTTACAAAATTAAGAAGAAAAAAATCAATTGCTATAGTTTTCATCTTTGTTTTTACCCAAATCAAGCTGCCATTATGCTATAACCACTATAGGACACCAGCACATCAGAATCTATAAAGTAAACCTAACTCACCTGATATGGATTTCTAGTGCCAACAGCTGTAATCTCCATTAATGAATCAATTTCTGCCACCATGTCATGCAATAAACCCTGAAAACAAGGTCAAAAATCAATATTTGTATTACTACAAACGAGTACTTTAAACTTAAGTGAGCATTAAATAAAACTAGATATGGTATGATCTTCAAAGACACAACTTTTCACCAGAGACTAAATAACAAGAGTGTAAAGGTTGTTTATCATCTATTAATTGTCCAAAGTACCTGAGACTATCCCCTGTTTTGGTTGGGTTCCTGATGTTCTAGTACCTGAGACTATCCCCTGTTTTGGTTGGGTTCCTGAGACTGTCCCCTGTTTTTGGTTGGGTTCCTGAGACTATCCCCTGTTTTGGTTGGGTACCTGAGACTATCCCCTGTTTTGGTTGGGTTCCTGAGACTATCCCCTGTTTTGGTTGGATTCCTGAGACTATCCCCTGTTTTGGTTGGGTACCTGAGACTATCCCATGTTTTGGTTGGGTACCTGAGACTATCCCATGTTTTGGTTGGGTTCCTGAGACTATCTCCTGTTTTGGTTGGGTTTCTGAGACTATCCCCTGTTTTGGTTGGGTTTCTGAGACTATCCCCTGTTTTGGTTGGGTTCCTGAGACTATCCCCCGTTTTGGTTGGGTACCTGAGACTATCCCCTGTTTTGGTTGGGTTCCTGAGACTATCCCCTGTTTTGGTTGGGTACCTGAGACTATCCCCTGTTTTGCTTGGGTTCCTGATGTTCTGTTTTTAGTTTTCTGTGTTGTGTTGTGTATTATGTTGTTTGTTTTTTTGTTTTTTTGGTCTTTTTCTTTTTTTGCCAATAGTTAGTTTGTTTCCCACTTGTTAGTTTGTTTCCCACTTGTTAGTTTGAATATCACTTTGATATCTTTCATCTCTCTTTGTCAGAAATTTTTTAATCAGTTTAAACTTTCATGAAAATAACATTTTTTTTTCAATTTTTTTTTTTGTCATTTAATATCATATTTACCTCGAAATTTGCCTGGAATCTCTTAGCATCATTCTGTACTGAAAACAATTCTTCCTCCACTCTTTTCACCCTGTATAAACAATATAAGTTTTCAAATAAGTTAATCATTTGTTATATAAATCATCATGTGTAAAATAACACAAATGTGCATGATGAAATATCTCACTTGATATACTTATCATGATTGGATTTAATGGTGAAATTATTTAAAGTAAGGGTTGTCCTTCACATAAACAAAACATTATAAATAAATCGTGAAACCAGAGATCAAGATAAGATTTTTAAAGATCTGTTGGATTATTATATCTATCTTAATTTTTATGAGTACTGTTTAATGAACTGTTGTTTGTTTGTCTTCTTTTTTTTTTACAAGATATACATATTCTTCGAAAAATAATCATAGAAAGCTGTATACCATGAGTTATGATACCTCTATTGTAAAATATTTTCTTTATATTTACTCTGAAATCAAATACAAGTAATTTACCTTGAAATGTCACTTTCTGCCATTTGAGTCTGAAAAGAAGAGAAAGATAATTTTATATGGCTTTTAAAGAATATACATCAGTCTAAATCAAAAATGAAAAAAAGAAACAATATTTACAATTCAAAACATTTATGGATCTCAGATACAAGATAACATATAAATTGAAAGGGAAAAAATCATTTTCAATCACTTACATATTCAACTGTTATCAGTTTAATTATTTTATTTTACTTGAGGGTATGGATGGCTTTACATAATGGAAAATAGTGGGCAAAAATACAAAATAAAGGGTGTTAAAATTGAATAGAGAATAATTGTCCATGTATAGGAAGAAAAAAATTGCAGAAAAAAATTAAAAATACAGAAATTAAGACCCCACCGTCCATCCAAACCCTCTAACATCCATTCAACTATTTGTGAACAGCCCCAATCATGGTGTTCATTTTACAGCAGAAAAAATAAAAATTGAACAAACTGCATACCTATACCGTCTCAGCTTTAGCTGACTAACAAATATTGATGAAGTGTTGCCACACATGACCATTAACGAATGCATTTTCTATTCCACAATATTGAGCTAATCTTATGATAAAGTGTGTTGTCAAACATGTGCATTAACAAAGCATTTCCTTTTCCACAATTATGTGTGAACCTTAAACCATTCATTTGCATAGCATATATGTGGTCTCACACAATGAATTCTAAACTGAGTTCATCATCTCTCATCCAACTATTACAGACATTTTTTAAAATTCATAGAAGAAATGGCTCTTCCATTTAAATGAATGTGGGAGGGAAGAAAAGGACTTCCAAAATCCTCCCTCTGTCAGCAAAATTCTTTGAGTAATTTCGCCTATATCAAATGGACAATCAACCATAAATTACACATTCCATCTCTATCCTCCCACATTAATTTTAATGGACTAGTCTGAACTATAGTTCTATTCTATATAAAACTGACTTTACTAGCAACACTATTTATTCTTTTTATCTGTGATTGCCACTACTTCCGAAATACAATACACTGCTTTCTATTGGTGTATTGTTTTCTTTTTAACTTTTTTTCAAATAAGATTAAAAAATAACAAACTACATGAACATGTATCACATGAAAACATGTCACTTCAATCAGTCATGCAGACTCTAAACATGCAGTTATTTTGCCGCCATTTTATTTTATTTCTTCAATCGTTATTAGTAATGATTGTTGCTATGACAACAAGAATGATGGGATGATGATGCAACAAAGCAGACGACAGCACTAAAATATGGTTTATACTGACTAGGCATCCTCGTTTCCGCCGGGGACGGAGATGTGGCGACATTGTAAGTTTACCAGAATTACTTCCCTAAAATTCACAAAACTAACTCATGTATATACTACTAAAGATAGGGCCAAGAAATCATTTTCCTTTAAACTCTAATGCATTTTGTTTTAAAGAATAAAGAAAATTTGATTTACATTAAATGCTTTTCAAAAATTGAAAGTTGAATGATAAAAATGATTATACTCAACCTATAACAATGAAAATAACTGTTTCTTGCAGTTTTTTACATTTTCATTTATCATATCAATATTTTTTTTTAATTTAATATGTAATTAGGATGAAAATATAACTGAATAAAATAAAAAGACCAACATATCTTCCATTAATAAAAAAAAAATATTGTCACTTAAAAAAGATATTTATTGTCCAAAAATTCAATGCACAAACTGATGGAAAAAAAAACAATGAAAGGAAAAAGCAAACTAAGCAAATTTTACATTGAATATTTCATTTTCACTTTATTTATTTTTTCCTAGCGATATGATAAGATGATATTGACTGGTATACACACACTATGATATAAACTTACCTGGGTTTCATATTCTTGACGAATCTTCTCTAATTTTCTCATCAATCGGCCATTCTCCTCTTCATATCTATTAAATATATATTAAAAAAATACTAAAATTTTAAGACCACCAATCATTTCCTCTAATTTCTGAAATAACAGCTAATTCAAGATTTGTATTTAACACTTGTATAATACCCAAATTTTCTTATAAATTTATTCTAATATCTAGTTAATCAAATCTTACTAAATGATGCGATGATGATGTAGCCTGTTCTATTTAAGGGGATAAACCTTGGTTCAGGGAGATAACTCTTTAAATCAGTTATGCGTTTGTAAAATATAAGTTTCATCAATGTATTTTCAACATTTACCTGAAACAGATTTGAAATAATCTGTATAGCCTAGAAGCTTAGAATATATTCATGAAAATGGTTGTCACAAACGTACTGATGATTTTAAGAGTTGTTTTCTTAACCTGGTATCCAGGGAAGGTACTTTGAAAATGAGGTAACCAATCCCTTAGTTCCTCCAATATCATGTATGGAACAGCCCTAATTTGAATCCTAAATCATAGTGTGTATATTAGTATACTAACCTGACCATTTCTATGGTGAGTTTCTCACTTTCAAGTCGGTTCTTCTCTTCATTTCTCTTTGAGATTTTATGTGCAGATTTTTCTTCTGATAGCTCCATCTATCAAATAATGAAAATTTGGTTAAAGTTATATATAGTCAAAATCATTTGTATATGGAAATATCTAATTCAGTCATATTCTGTTTTGCACATCCATTTTCTTTTTACGTTTTGTTATCAAAAGACCTTTTTTTTTATTTTCTAATACTGTGGATTCAGCATTATTTGTTATTATACATATACTCTATGTTGGTCACACGAAGCAAACTGGTTCACAAGACTATTACAATGTTTAGAATTCCAACTGAACTGATCCGTTTTCAGAAAATTGATAATTTTCCAGCTAGCAAAAATTAGTTAGTTTTTAGTATTTCAAAATGATAACATTACTCTGTAGATCTTATTAAAATTTGCCCAAAACAAGAAGATTTGCACTCAAGTATACCCCACTCATTATTAAATATTGAGGAAAAACTCAAGGTCAGTGGGTATAAAAAACAATCAAACCCCCAAATCTATTTTACCTTCAATGTTTGTATCGTAGCTTCATACTCAGCATGACCTCTCTTCATCTTCCTCTGAATATCCTGCATGACATGTGCTTCACGAACTTTAACCTCACTCAGTTCTTGTTTTACAGACTCTATTTGTTCTTGGTGATTTTCTCTTTCCTAGAAATAATAAATAAACAGTAAACACACATTCCTTTCATTATAGATTGCAATTGTTAAAGTTTAAATGGCATCCCTTTCACATATAAAACAACAAAAGTTTCAGTTAACCATGAGTGTGAGTGTGGGCCCATACAATGTCAATGGAAATGATGCTACTTCCAGTGCCAGTGGAAATACCCAAATTATGTCTGGCCTCATTATCTTAATTAGGCGAAACATAAACTAATACTATACATTGTAATATAAATTTACTTTAAATACATTTAAATACTTAATAATTGAATCGTTTCATGAATAAGTTATGTGTGGATATGCCAAAATTTTAAATACACCTTCAGTTTCAATATATATTGTTGTTTCGTTTGAGCCCATTTTATTTTTATTTAAGGAATGACTGTAATATTTTTTCTGTCTATGAAGAAATAACATAAAAAATTTGGTGCACACTGAATAACACGCCTAGCAGGTTATTTAACAGTGTGCACCACATTTTTTATGTTATTTCAAATAGACAGAAAAAATATTAGTCATTTCTTATAATTTAATTCTAAATTTCATTTTAAACCGTAGAAAACTTTGAAAAAACGTTGATGACGTCACGGTCACATGACTATATTATGTCTATGGTCTGATAACAAAATAACGTCAGCCAATCAGAAGACGCGTTACATCCAAAATTAAATTATTACCTCATGTAGCTGTCTCTGATAAAGTTTGGCCTCATCTCTGGCTGCCTTCTCTCTATGCTGCATCTCTATATAATTCTGTTTCAAATCCTAAAAAAAATAAAGATTTTTTTTGACTGAATGAACATAATAAATTCTTATTGATTTTAAATGAAAGACAACACAGATTATAAGGAGTTACTGTTTAATGATTGAATTTGTGATTATGAAAATATTTTAACTATATGAATCCAAGTTGATTTATAAAACAAAATTATTGAAAAATTGAATGTAAAATAATAATTTTTAATGATATTATGAAAACTAGCTTGTGAAAAAATGAAAAATCTTAAATTATGTTTCTGTGATAAAAAGAAAAATAGAGATAAGAATAGGTCTTATAAAAGGGAAGAAAAAATATAGTTCATGCAATTGAAAATTGATAGAAAAGTTATTTATAAAACGAACAAGCAACTCTACATGAAAAAGAAAACAGTTTGCAAGAGTAGATATAGTTCCAAAACAAACATATTTGTTAGTGAAAATTCAAAATAATGATATCATGCATAGGTAATACCAAGAAATTGGAATAAAAACAACAGATATAACAGAAATAACGAATATTAGACAAAAAATTCTGATTATAACAGGAATAAAACATGCAGGGTTTTCTACTATATACTACTGAGCATGCTACTAAAATAAAAAGACAAGTCAAACTGTATTGATATCTTCACCATAAAATCTGCATTCTGTTCATGCTCTTAAATTTCATTGAACCATTAGCATGATTTGTCCATACCAAATTTTGTGGATCTTGCAGAGACATAATAAACTTTACTGACCACCAAATAAATTGTGATTTTAAATGATTGGAATACCAAGCTCTATATTTTCTATGATGAACTATGTACAATACAGTTTGATAGTGTCTTGACTAGGTATGCTGCGAGTGTTGCAGCACATACATGTAATTTTCCGTTAGATTCTGACAACTTAGCCGCTATCTCTGCCTTTATAGAACTCAATTCTTTTATTTCATGCTGAAAATGAATCAGTTTTAATATTAAGCTTTCATTCTGAAAATTGTTAATTTTAATTGCTAGAAATGTGAAGACTGAACGTAAGCAATAACAAAACAAATGCCTTGAGTCTTTGTGAATTTAGAAAATGAATATGAAATTACAGATTATTCCCCTTCAATTTCTTTCAATTCACAAATTTTATCTAACAGTTGCCATGGAAATGTGAACAACTAACAGTGAAACAATACCACAACAATACTATGTGACTTTGTGAATTGTGAAAATGAAACAAGTTTTAACTCCATTATTTTCTGTTTCAATTTTTGTTTGAAATGCATCAAATGTTTAGTTTTATTTAGTCATGTGAAATGTGAAATAATTAGTCAAACAGTGAAAAAAAATATCAATGTGTGTATTTGTGAATTCTGTTTGTGACCATGTTTTAAAAACTTTGAATTTAGCATGCCACCATTTACTCATTCTTCTTTTTTTTATAAATTTTGAGTGAAAAGTGATTGTGTAGACCTTCTAGCCAAATTCAAATCAAACAATGATGTTTCCATAGTAACAATCTATATACCTGTAGTTGATTGGCCTGATCCTGGGCCAGTAAATGTGCTGCCTCTAGAGAAGACATTCTGTCCTCTATTCTATTTCTCTCCTCTGTTACAGTTGCTAACTTGGCAGCATTGTTGTTTAATTCATTCTCCATCTAATAATGTGAAAATACATGCATATTTGTATATGATAGATAAGTATTATTTTAAGGCAGGATGACACTATTAAATAAAGTGTCTATATACCTCAAGTTAATAATAAAATGTCATCAAAGATAAAAAAAAAAAAAATTCATTCATATATTATGGTCATACCATATATTTCAATTATGCATTTGAACTATGAAAATATATATTTCCAAATCATTCATAAATTTCCTACTACACATGCAAACATGATATACAATGATTATATTCTACAAACAGAAACTATATTTACCCTTTCTACAATTGTTCTTGAGTCTCTGACCTCCCTGTCCATATCTATTCTTACAGATTTAAGTTCATTAAGTTCCACATCTTTGACTCTGATTTGTTCATCCTGAGCAGCTCGTACAGCCTGGAAAAAATCAAATAACTTAACTGATTACTTTTATACTTGAAATACAGTGTCAATTCTAATGCATTCGTAATGCACCAGATGAGAATTTGACAATTCATGTCACTTAGAACAACATATAATGAGAGCACAACATATGTATCATATATTTGCTGAAATATTTTCTTTATTTCAATGTCTAAACTAATTATGCTTAAAATGAAAACTGTTACATATTTACTGGAATTTGATAAATGAAAAAAATATATTATATTGCAGCAATGCAGTCCCAACCCCCAAATAAAAGTGAGAGATTAATTTTAATAATATGTGTTGCAAAGATGTTTTGATGGAAAAACTAGAAATGCCAAATTTTGTTAGTTACCTTGATTTATATCTATGTATTAAACATGAGATTTGAACAGTGGTTAACTATTATTGTCTCTAAATTCCATACTATGGAACAGTGGTTAACTATTATTGTCTCTAAATTCAATACTATGGAACAGTGGTGAACTATTATTGTCTCTAAATTCAATACTATGGAACAGTGGTGAACTATTATTGTCTCTAAATTCAATACTATGGAACAGTGGTGAACTATTATTGTTTCTTAATTCAATACTATGGAACAGTGGTGAACTATTATTGTCTCTAAATTCAATACTATGGAACAGTGGTGAACTATTATTGTTTCTTAATTCAATACTATGGAACAGTGGTGAACTATTATTGTCTCTAAATTCAATACTATGGAACAGTGGTGAACTATTATTGTCTCTAAATTCAATACTATGGAACAGTGGTGAACTATTATTGTCTCTAAATTCAATACTATGGAACAGTGGTGAACTATTATTGTCTCTAAATTCCATACTATGGAACAGTGGTGAACTATTATTGTCTCTAAATTCCATACTATGGAACTAATTTTCACAGGTTGCATGTGTATAGGCAAACACAAATTGAAAGATTCAATGAAATAACAAATTTCCTTAATCTTATATGCAGTTTTTGCCAAAACCAAATCCAGATTCTAATACCCACAAAAATCTTTTATTTTTCTTGGTGTTCATCCATTCAAATTGATACCCATGATAACAATGAATCTATTATACAGTATTCTTGCTGACAACGTAACTTACCAATGCATCCCCGAGCTCTCGTTTCATATTTTCCATCTGCATACCATTATGATGTAGCTGGTGGCGATGACTTTCCAGATCTTTGACTAGCTGTTCATTTCTCTGTATTAACTGATTAGCACCATGTTTATGTCTGTCAACTTCACGCTCTAATTGTTTTACTTTCATTTTCCATCTTAAAATAGAACAAGTAAAGATTAGTTTAATTTTCATTTTCCATCTAAAATTTGATCGAGTTAAGATTACAATTATACTCATTTTTGTTAGTTTCATAATTAAGTTATTACCATTTTCCTAAAAACAAAAAGGGAAACACATTTTAAGATCCATACTTATTCCTGTTACAGTGACTTGACTGTTAGTGTTGCTCTCCACCAATTGCAACTCATTCAAAATTTTGACCATATTGCAATTTGTTTTATTAAACCAAATTGTTCAACTGGTCAGAATATTGAACAAATTGTTCAGTCAAAATGTGAAAGTGCAAGGTGATAAAATAAAGTATACTTACAATCCTTTTAATGATGTTCTAACAAAATTAGTTTATCAGTTTGTATAGTTATATTATAGTCATTTCCATGCTGAAGAGGAACTGTTTATTTTGAATTGCTATAAAATTGTCCAAACTTAGCTTTCATATAGTTTTTCTATCTAAAAGTATTCTATATTTATAAGAATCAGATATCATTTTAAATAAAACATCATATATTCAGTAAAATATGTGTGAAATAACAATATGCTATTGATAAGTTTCCAAGGAGAGATAACCTAAAATATTATTCTTTTGAATAAAGACTTTTTGAAAGAAAAGTTATTATCTCCCCAATGGAAACTTCCTACAAACATATATTGCAATTTTACACATATTTTACTGAATATGAAATGTTTTAATTCACATAATGTCTGATTCTTATAAATATAGAATACTTTTAGAAAGAAAAACTATATGAAAGCTTAGTTTGGACAATTTAATAGCAATTCAAAACAAACAGTTCCCCTTCAGCATGGAAATGAATATAATATAACTATACAAACTGATAAACTAATTTTGTCACAACATCATTAAAGTGGAGTTAAAGTCTTATAGGATTGTAAGTATGTTTTATTTTATCACCTTGCACTTTCATGACTTGGCTGTGGTTTTCTACAGCAGTTGGTTCAAATTTCTGACCAGTTGAACAATTTGATTTTATAAAACAAATTGCAATTTGGTCAAAATTTTGAATGAGTTGCAATTGGTGGAGAGCAACACTAACAGTCAAGTCACTGTAATTCTTGGCTTCAACTGATTTTGCTTTCATTTAGCAGAGAAAAAAAACACAGAAAACTGACTATTTATCGCTATGCCAATAGTCATGTTCCAGATATTTACTCCCCATTTTTTAACAAACGCTCACAAATGTTATTTTTTCTGGAATATTCAATATATATAATTCTACTTACTGTCTGACAGTTTCCTGAGCTCGAGCTTTGAATTCATCTTTCTTTTTCTCCGACTCATGTAAAGATAACTGTGTATTACGTAATTCATTAGTTGTTTTTTCTAAGTCTTTAGTAACTTCTTTCACTTTATTAGAAGTATCGTCATAATTAGTTTGTAACTGATTCTTCTGCCGATCAGAAGCTTCAAACTTGTCTGACATTTCTTTTAATTGTGTAATAAGCTTGGCAGCCTGTTTTTCTCTATTATCTAAATCCTTCGTCAAAGTCTGCAAAAAATTAAATATATGAAATAAATAACTTATAAGATTCTAAAAATTTAGAGATACAACCTTTCATCATATTTCCATTATGTTAAACATGTTTCCATTTTTGTAGCCATACATTTCACAGATTGACGAAAAGTTGCATTTTCTAGGACAATTAATTTTGGAATAAACAAATTCTGAAAAGGCCAAAGAAAATTTTTAAGTTAAAATTTCACCCAGTATCCCAGGAATAAAAATTATTATTATATCAAATATATACCAATGAGACAGAAACCAAGCAACGAAAAACCCACACAGAAATATTACGCTGGTCAATCATAGATATATAGCCATTAAATACAAAATACCAACTACTTTTAACAACTGACCTCTACAAAATACCAACTACTTTTAACAACTGACCTCTACAAAATACCAACTACTTTTAACAACTGACCTCTACAAAATACCAACTACTTTTAACAACTGACCTCTATATGATCTGAAAGTTGAACTCTCTGTCGCTCACTGCGTTCAATTCCTCGCCTTAATTCCTCCATTTCACTTGAAGCACTAATTGATCGTGTTAACTGTCCACGTAACTCCTGTAATTCTCTTTCCATCAATCTCCTGTCTCTGTCCTTTTCCTCTTCAGCTAAAAATGAAAATATTATTTTATTGCATATAAACAATTAGTTTTCTAAATTGAATTGCTTCATATTTTTCATGTCAGGGCCTTTAATAGCCGACCATACGATATTGGTTTTTTTCATTGTTGAAGGATGTACAGTTGTCTATAATTGCTTACATCAACTTCATTTGTCCTTTGGTGGGTAGACTCTAGTTGTCTCATTGGGAATGATACTACATCTCCTTAATTTGAAATGTATACATCACAAGTATATTGAAACTTTATGGAAATAAATACACCATCAAGAAATTGAGTGTATATTAAATATCGGACTCAGATTTAATGAATAAGATTAAAAAGAATTTTGAAGGGAACATACAGATTTTCAAATTACTCTAAGCAGGAATCATTTCAGATAACAACATGAAGTTGACATTTAATCTATACTTCCTTTAATAGTTGAATCAATACAATAATGTCTTTGTTTTCCTATTGGAAACCCAAAAATCAAAAAATGAAATATGAGGTGCAATATCGTAGAAATATGAATACAGCAAAAAGTGGAAAATTATGAAATTTCAAAATGTAAAGTTCCTCCATTATAATAACCTGATCTCCTTTTCCTTCTGTCTCTCACTTCATCTTCATATCGACTGTCATCCATTTGTTGTTTCAGACGACCTTTTTCATTGTCTATTCTGTGTAGCTGTGACCTTAATTCATCAACCTAAATAAATAACATCATTCATAAACATGTTAAACAATATCAGGTATTTGTCTAGTTTACATTATTTTAAAAAGATACTGTGCTCCAAGTAATACAAGTGTGTGTTTATTTGTTAAGACCTTTCACACTTTCTTTTCTGAGTTTCAAACTTCAAATAGTTCTTTTAACTTAGTTTTTTAATCTTTTGGCCTTGAAAATATAGATGAAAATTGCTTCTTTACACCAACTCAGCTTTTACCTGATGTTTACAATATAACTGGTACCTACCTGTGCTTGAAGAGCCACTTTGCCACCTTCACTCTGGTCTAGTTTTCTCTTTAGGTTATCTAAGTCTGACTCAACCTACAATATCGTAGTAATCTATTATAAACTTTTTCATTGGTAAATGTGGAACAGTAATTTATTGAGGATTTACCAAGTAAAATTTCAAATTTCGGACTTGAAATATACTACTATAAAATATTCCTGAAAAAGGTTTTTTTAAATATTTTTTCCAATTCAAATTTCATTTAAGCCCTCCTTTTTTCTTACTTTTAAAAGATGATATTTTTTGTTAGAAAATTGTAAAAGAAGAAGTAATCCTTTATTTTTTTTTTCTTTATATTTATGGAAGTTAATGTAATTTCATGAAAATAACCTTGAACTGGAGATTAAGTGAAAGTTCAAAATTGTACCAAATGGAAATATGGCCGAGACCTCAATGGGTGATTTTGATGTCATATTCTAACTCATGAATATATTTTAACAAACAAACATCGTCTAAACTAGAATACTGCCACAAATACAATGAAAGTATATATGACAGTTTCAAAGCAGCAGACATGCATTTACATGGAAATTTGAACAATTAAAGAGACAAAAATACAGGCCCTTGTATGTACCAGATTTCAAAAAAATTATTGACAACCAGTCATTGCAAAATTGACTTAGTCATAAACACCTGTTGTCCGAAAAATTCATAAAAATTCTTACTTAAAACATTTCAATGATCTATGGTATTTATAATTTGATCACTAAATATTAACTTTTAAACAAATATAGATGAAAGTAAGACTTATGTTCAATCGGCCTTTTCCACTTAGTAATTATAAAAAAAACAGATATGGTTAGACTAAGGTTTGATCAACCAAAAATACATTTGTAGTCCAAAATAAATGATTGATTGACTGCTATTTTCTAAATGTACAGTTGCAATATTTCATGCCCGTTCAGGACGAGCCTTAATCTGTCATAAATAAAATATTGAAGAACCTACTCTGATTTTATTGGCTTCTGATTGTAAATACTGATTCCTGACTCGTTCATCTGATGCTTGTTGTGCATAATGTTGATTTTGATTTATTGCCTGCAATGATATGATATCTTCTACCAGTGTGCAAATGATATATATAACCTTTAAATATCAGACCAAACTTAATTATGTATATTGCGTTGTTTCTTATTATTTGAGGGATATCAATTTTCATGGATTTTGTGGGAATAAATAAATATCTAAATTTAAATATTCAACAAAGCACACATTTTCTATAGGCTTGTATGCAGACTGCAGCAAAACCATGATATAAAACATCCATGAAAATGCAAGTTTTCAATAATCTCTGAAAATTAGTATCCAGGGAAAATAAAGGAGTCTACAGAAATTCTTGTTTTTTTTAAATAATGATCAAACTCCAACAAATAAGTATCAAAAATTTTAATTACTTTCAAATGCAACCAGTTTTATCAAAATGTACATTTTGGTTTCTTATAAATTGATTAGGATAGATTTGGTCTGATATTTAATCCCACTGTTCAAACTGCAAATAAATCATTCAAAACAAAACTAGTATATAATTAAACAAGACTAATATAATTACAATTATTGTTGGTGTGCTTAAATGCTGAAAATGGAAAATTTAAGTTTAATTCAATAACAATTGCTTGAAATATAATAATTTTGACATATTTTGACATATTTTTAATAACTTTAAAATACTTATCAGTTGATGCCATTAACTATCTGCAATATTTTGTTCATAGAAAAAAAATTTATGGGTAAAATACTTATACATGTACTTGAAGCTCCTGTTCATTAAAGGAACATTATAATATTAAAGGGAAATACCAGTTTACTTTATGTAAAAATTCCAAAACATTATTTTTTCTGAAATATTATACATGTTATAAATTAAAACCTTTTTTCTGAAAAATATCAGAAAGCTTTCTCTCACCTGTCGTAAATCAGTTGATAAATTCAATAATTCATCGTAACGATCATACGCATGTCTGTCTCTATCTCCTCGTAACTCATTCTGTATAGCATTTAACCTTCTTTCTACTCTAGATGCAACCTTCAAGCATAAACGTAGGCATGTATCAACTTTTGTTAAACTAATTTTTATCAACATTAACTTTATTTGCATATAATATCATTCTCAAAATCGCCAACTGTATAGACAGCAAAATTATTATGATAATAAGAAATTTCAGTTGAAATTATATTTATCAATTACAAAAATTACAAAAGGCTGCTGTGCCAATTTAAGAAAATTTATTATTTTAGTTCATGATGTGTTACACATGACCCATAACCAGACCAAATATAAAAAGATTATGTGGCATGATTGCCAATGAGACAATTCTCCACCAAACAACACAGAAATAAACAGCTATAGATCATCATATGGCCTTCAACTATGAGCAAAACCCATACCACACCAAAGCGCCTATGTATTTACTTACAGGGTCTTCGTGTGGCATTTTCTTTAGGGTTTCAGATATATCTTTCATAGTCCTTCTGGCTTCATATTCCCCTCTACAAATAAAAATAAATCTTTATTCATTTTGTGCATCCAGAGCGCTCACATCAAAACATTTGAAAGTCAAGGACCAATATTAAATACAATATTTTTACAAATATGTAATTTTATTATTCAATTACTTGACAAAAACATCTATTCTTAAATAATTGAACCTGTATAATTAAACCAATCTTAATTGTCATAGCCTACCCTAAACATTTTTCATTTTTCACCAAGCACTATAAATGTAAATTTCTCCCTGTGAAAACCAGCTCAAACTTTGAAAAAATAAATTATATGATTACCTCCCATCCCTAACTTTTTTCCAGCATTTTAGCGAAAACACATGTAATACTATGCATGGTTTTATTGGCTTGTGCACATGAAAAAGATGTTTCTATATCACATAATTCTGTGGTCAATTGGAGAAGGCAGTAACTACAAGATTTTCCAGTAAATTGCCAGGAATTTGCGTGAAACATTTGGTGCTGAAGGCTGAAGAGTCAACAATCAATTAATCAACTTGAGAGCACTTTAATATATTTGTTTTATAAATTACCTTTCCCTCCGTCCAACTTCTGATTGAAACTGATGGCCTAAATCTATATGGTCATTGGATAAATCTCGTAATGAATTATTTAAAGTGTGAAGTTCTCTGTTCATATCATCTGCGAACCGTACAGTTGAACTTCTCTTCCTTCGTCGTCTCGTCACAGTCGGAGAACCTTCAAATTCACTATCACTCTAAAGAAAAGAAAAAGAAAACCGGTTGAAATAGATTATAACACTGAAATTTTATTCAAAAGGGCAAAATGATTTTTTATGTGCTTGTTTCATATGTGACTTTTTAAAGTGCTCCAGAAATGAAAAATGATGCATTGAAGTGCTAATGATTTTGTTGGTTTTTTTGTAGGTTACTTTTCAATGTGCTCATAAAACAAAAATGCAAGAGCTTGTTGAATTGAATGAATATGTGATATTGATTGATCAAACCTAATCCATGATAAAAACTGAAATTATCAATAATGATTGATTGATATACAAGTATGGACTATCCACCTAAGTACAAATGAAGTGAATGCTTGCTTAACATGCTTAATGTCACATGAGCTTAAAAAAAAGCTATATTGAAAAAAGTGATACTAATATTGATATTGTTTCAACTATGTAAAGGTGTTCAACCTTTGATAATTTATTCTGGATGAATTGTGAAATATCATCAGAAATATCAAATAATAAATGCGTTTATAATGTAAGGAAAAGTTAGCTAGTGAATGTCAAACAAAATAGATTCATAAAGTGACAAAAAACATATATGATGTAATGTGATAAAAATCTGTGAAGTGCATAAAAAAATGTTAGTTATCCTCCACCCATCTGATCAGTGTAGTACAATATTCAGGGGATGTAGTACTTAATTTAGCCTTACAAAAATCATATTTGATCTTTAAAGATATGAATAATAAAAAAAAAAGTGAAAAAAAATTACTATGAAAAATAACTGTGTCGTCGGGAATGATCTTAAAAATGATTTAAATGCAAAATTTTGAAAGAGAAAAACAGAAAATAAATAGGCAGTATGAGTAGGTTAGGGCTTTACCATTAAAATCGAAAAAGAAGGACAGGAATTTTCATTTTTGGATCTTGGCTGTGTGCTATTTATGGTTTTTGGTACATCTGATGTATACAAAATAAAATAAAGAAAGGTATGCTGGTTATGAGGGATTTTTGAAATCCAACCCTTTCCTCCGACATACATTCTAATCAAATGACCCTTAGCCTTAAATCTCAGATTTTTCAGATAATAACTTATTTCAAAGATTTTATTTAACGGTATTCAACTTTCATGTTTTACCTACAATAGCTTACTACAAACTTCTACACATTAAACAAGTACCAAACCAACTAGCAGTTTTGTCGGTGTACATAAAACACGATATATCATTCAAGGTCATGACGACACCAACACACACAACAATTGAATTTACAATGTCAGAAAGTCTTCTCATTAAAATCCCCTATCATTAAAGATTATAATATTGTATACAACTGAGCTGGTCTAAATAACTATAACATAACAATAATATGTGTACCTGTCCTCCGCTGTCCTGGGGATTAAAATAATCAGTGATGTACAGACGTGTTACTATAACTTTCTAAAGAAACGTGTTAATCCTCTTAATCCGTCAAAATCACACAAATATAATAATCATATAAAAATGTATTTCAAATTTTAGTAAATAGAAAGTATAGGATTATAGTAATGATGTAAACATTGAATTTCTTTTTTGATAGAATTAGTACTTTATAGCTTTTAAAAAGTCACTATAAAGTTTTATAAAAACCATTGTTTATTTCTAGCTCAATGAATGAGTTCTCATTTAACATTTGAGGAACTATTCCTAATGGATGAAAATTTCATGAAATGATCTTTTTTTTATTTCTCAAAAGGATAAAAGCTTTTTTTCATAGCAGAATTGGTTTTTTTTTTTGGTCTTGTCATATCTTTCAGTCAGGATCGTAAAACTGACATTTTGTGTGAAATGTGAGGAGGCCATTTGACAGGATGCCTCTTTTCCTTCTCCATACTCCAACTTAAAATGTTAGTGCAGCCACCTATCTGAAACTTCATTGTCTATAATATGATTTGCACTTTTGTCCATAGCATGTTTCAATAAAAACATGTCAAATTGCCAACATTTTACAAAATATACATGAACATATATATATATATATATGCATCCATAAAATGCTTGCAATTAAAACTTTAACAAAAGAGTTGATGAAAAGATACCAAAAGCCCATGCTATATCATCGTGAGAAATAATAAGCCTAAACCAGAAAATAAGATTTCCCTTTAACCAGTAAAGCATTGTTTTTTATTAGAACCTTACCCCATAATCTCTGTATGACGGACTTCTTGCTCTTTCTCGTCTAACCTGATCGTTTGTTCTTGATACCTCATCGCGTAACTGTCAATACAATTATTTTATTATAAGTTTAATTTAATATTTTCAGATTACGTTTTGAACACTTACAATAACATAAGTTTATACATGTATTACAAAACTGAGTATGATAAACAAACCAAGTACAGTATAAATTACATTTTTGTCATTGCTGGTTTTTGTTCTTTTTAATCAAATCTCATTATTTTTACATAAAAGTTTAATCATTCATCAATATCATGTGATTCAAAAATACAAATATTTCAAGTGTATGTGAAAATATGTAAATATATCCCTATTTTCTAAATTTTCCTTGGATCTATTTCAATCTCACACTAGTCATGCTAGTTGATTGAAATAGGTTTTTCTCAGATGAGTAGAAAATAATGTGCTGTCCTCATGAGCAATATATATCATTTATGTTGCCTAGGAAAAGGGATAACTCAATATACATTGCAAAAACATCTAGCATTAACCTTAGTCAATGTTCTTGAATCCTGATTACAAAAAGTTTTAAAAGATCCCTAAATACTTGGTTACTCACCCTATCAACTGAGCTTCTCTGTTCTCTCGTCACATCACGATAAGAATCTAACATGCGATCTAACGAACGCAGGTTTCTAGTTGTTCCCTACAGTGTGAAAATGAAAAACTTGTGTAGTTATGTGGAAAAAACATCTTAAAATGGTAATTTTTACTTCTATCTCATTTGGTGGTATAGATTTGTTACTATACAAAATTGATAAGGCAGAAATAATTCATTTTTCATCCAATATTTTGCTATGAATAGCAAATATATTTCACATACAAATGAAAGTAAAGTTTTTATTGATAACAAATTTAACGCTTGAATAGAATTCAGTAAAGACCTATTACTGAGACGATTATTTAAATTCTATACACCACTACATTGTATAGTTCAAACATCTTTAACATCTTCATGGTCCAATGAACATACTTTTACAGACTCATTTTAGTTCTAATCTAATATCATGATCCAGCTAAACTTTCAGACTGAGTTAGACAAGTGTATAAGAACTTAAAAAGTTTGATTTTTAAATCTTTCCCTTATAAAATACAACAACATATGTTTGTGATTCCTTTTGCATATTTAAACAAATGAAATATGTGTTTAAACCAAACAAAAAAGTATGAAATTAAAGGTGATATGTTTGTTCTTAGAATAGTTAACAGCTTTATGTTAATTCTGTCTTATGACATAACATAACACATGAAAACATAATGCCCCTCTACTATTGTAGGTGGGGCATAAAAAGTAGCAATTCAATACATTTCTACTACTCATGTCAAATACATGTAGCAAATTTAGATTATTTCGAATATGCAATAATTCAGATGGCTTTTACAAGGCATCTTTTGACTTATCTCTAATGATGAATAAATACTTCAAACTTGTTAACCATCCAGAAATAAATGTAAGGGGAGGGGGTTTGAAGGCACTTTTTACCTCACCATGCAGTGGCCTGCACACATTTTTTGGGGGATTATTTCCAGAAGTTCTTCAGCATACCTTCCTGAATAAACGATGAAAAATGAAATTTGAATAGAATTGCATTCATCCCTGTCCAACCTCACTCCCCATACAATATTATCAATTCTGGAACAGCCATAATGAATAATTGAAGATGAAATTTGTTATATCTCATGTCAATTGATGCTATGAATTAACATACAACAAGGACATATCTCAGATTCCTTTAAATCTCTTTAGTACTTTTACTATTCATTATTTATATTGATTCCTTAGGTAAGGATAACAAAGCAGATTTATAAATCTTTAATGAATTCAAGTAAATGATCCTTAGCCATGCATACAATTTTAATAAGGTTTAAGATTAGACAATCTCTAGTCATTAAATTTCTATTTAAATTTCCATTGATTTAAACTGAAAAGAAATAAACATGATTTTTAACTTCAATCACTCTGTATACTAAATACTGCATTGATTAAAAGGACTTGTTTTGACAAACATTTAACAGTTCTGGCATTTAATGTTTATCTATTCATTTTATATAGTTGAAGAATCATATCAAGATGGAAAAATCCTGTCGACATTTACAATGATTTAGTGGCCTAATATGAAATATTGGACAAAAGACAAAGTGCCTGTTATAACTGCTCCTCTCACATTAATGACTTAACTAGGGGCATTTGATGAAATAATTTATAAATTTAACGTTATACAATATAAAAGTCCCTTTTTACAGTTTGAAATAGAATTTAAAATAGCTTTAAACTATATTAGAAAACATAATTTATTCAATTTAATTCAAAAGGTTCCTCACACGTATTGTGTGTTCTTGAGAGGTTCAAAGCTATATACCATATATATTTATATTGGCAAAAAATTAAATAATTTCTCAGATTATTTCAGAGTCTCTGAAATAAGTATCTAATATTAAAGTTTTATCTCTTCCCATAAATTAAAGACAGGTATGTATGAACAATAATAGATGCACTTTATAATTATTTAATTTAAGTTAAAAGCTAGTTTTAAAGGGAAACTCTTACTGAAAATAATCTTTGAAAAATATATTCAATCCAGTATATAATCATGATATTAGTAGAAACATTTAGTTGCATTCATAACTCATACATGTATGTAGTAGCATTGCAACTTTGTCAAGGTGCATATATTAAATTCATCTTTTTTTTCCCATTAATGGTGGGGGTTGGCATGGAGGATTTTACTTGTCACACTTGTTCAGACAAATAAGAAATGCTAAAAAAGAGAGGTGGAAGATATCATTGCAACAATCAACTTTTTATAAGTCTAAAACTAACTGACAATACCATTATACCATTTAAAAACAGAATACAACAATCAACTTTTTATAAGTCTAAAACTAACTGACAATACCATTATACCATGTAAAAAACAGAATAACAACAAAATGACAGAAAAGTCTAAAAAAAAACAACATATGGAAAGCTTAGGACCGATAAAACATGAACCCAAAAAAATCAGGTGGTCCCTAAGTAGATTCTGCTCCATATGTGGCACCTGCCTTGCTGATAATGTAAGTATAAACCTGGGTATAACTATAATTTGCTCGGTAACATTCAAGGAAAAGGTATTACAATTTATAAATGGTAAATAATTGCACAAATGTTCCTCAATAATTTATAACTTGAGTATGTGACTATATGATGCTTAAATATCATAAACAGAAATTAATTCTGTTGTAAGTAGGAAACCAATGAAACAAAAAATAAATGCAGATGTGAGGTCTGTGGTGGTCCATTTTTGTGTCAGTACTATCAGTGAAATGTCTATGAAAAAGTGATCCCATTTTTCAAAATTTCTAAATAAACTGATATCAAAGAATTGACCTACAAGTGAGAGGTTTAGCTAAATGTAGCTATAAAACCAGGTTAAACCGACCATTTTCTTTCTCAGGAATATGACAATTGTTTTCCACTCGTTTTTTTGGAGGATTAAAAATTTATGTTGAAGTTAGGGATTTTTGTTATACTTTTTTACATCTAACACCAAATCTCACTGATTTAAAGTTAAAAGAAGAATTGGGAAAAACAATGGATTCAATCACCCTACCTAAATGACCTAACTTACAAGTAGATGTGAGAGAAAAGAAATTCATGTTACTTTTATGCAGAAAATTTGTCCAAAGAGTACTGGGGAAAAAGCGTATCTACATTGTTGTACATGTACATGTATAAATGTATTAAATGCTGCATCGCTTTCATAATTTCATTGTTATTATGTATCATAAAAGTTACAGGAAGGTCTTTAAAATGTTTTAAAATCCTTATTTCTTAATTCTTTGTAAGTTTGAGTTGGAGTAACTTTAACTTAATTGAGGTTCTTCTGAATCCAGGTTATAAATCATGAACAGAGTGAAATATTATTATCTTTATTCTACCATTTTTTTGGTCTTTTTATGGATATTACAGAAGCACATGCATCTTGCATTCCTTATCAAATGCACATAGGACATTGTAGGAACACCAATTTAATATGTACTGAAGTTTTTGTTGAAACAATTCTTATACATGTAGGAAGATGTGGTATGAGTGGCAATTGCTTGTTCCTTTATCTAATTATATGTTTCTATATGTATATTTAGTAATATGTACCTGTATATTTATGAAAATGACCTAGATTATACCTGTAAATTATCTGTTAATCTGTGAACTCTGTCATCCATTTTATGTCATTCTGTGGTTCATATCAAATCTGTAAGCAAAACAATAAAAATGTAAATTATGTATTAGGTCTTAAATATACATGTATGTTGGAACAATTAGCATGTAATGTATTTAGACAAATATAACTGTTGACATATTTTTTGTTGATTAAACCATCAACAATGAGAAACATAGTGTTTCAACTACATTTTTTAAGTGAGATTTGCTTCTAAAATGTCATGTGAAATTTTGTGAATATCATGAATATTATTCAAATTAAATTTATAACAACTTATACTTAAGAGCCAGGAGAGAATATTATTCGTCAAGACAGAGGAAACTGCATTGTACAAATGGACATCTTCACTAGATATTTTTAAACATGATGTACCAGTACCCTACATACAATGTACATGACATTTTTAATGATGCTTTTCAAAATCCAGAAATCACACATTTTTTGGACATATTTCTTTTATTTTTGGTGTAAAGGTTTTAATATTACTATTATGTTTTTGGGACATTTTGTATTCATAAAATGATTATTACATATTGTTTACATCTTAGCAATATGGGCTTAAGCTTTTATTAGAAAATGTACATGTATCAAGGCTATGGAGCCATCTTACGTTCAACATGTTTAATAATATAGTTGAACTTTAGGCTGTGACCAAGATCTACTTGTTTTTTTTTCATTTTACTTGGATTATTTGAGGTCTTGTTTCATACTCAGATTTTGAAAATCAAACAGTGAATAGTGGAGGAACACCTTTTTGTCCATCTTTCTTTTTTAATTAGGTACATGTACATGTGCATGTAGATTCAGGACTAGAAATACCACAAATAAATAATAAACATATAGACCTCGAGATCAGAATGAAAAAATTTCAAAGCCTTCATGCATTGTCAGTTTTCATGGAACTATTTCTACTAACACAAATGACTAACATACAATGTACTAAAGACTGAATATGTCCTAGTATTGCCTGTTTACAAATTTTAGATAGGAAATGTGTATCAAATATGACTACAAGACATGTGAAAATTAATCAGGTCAACTTATACATGTTTACTATTGCATGTACATGTTTCAACCATCTCCAATATTAAAAAAAAAATTATTCTGTGATGCTTTGCATACATCATGTACATATATCATGTTTTTAAGATAATTCCACCTAGAAAACCAAAGTTTCATTCAAACCATCACCAAGACATTGTAAGGCATCCTGGTAACATTCTTTTGTTTACATTCCATGCTAGCCATTCCTGGATATCCATTATACTAGTACATGTAGAAAGAATTCATTTGTGTTTATCATTTGTTTATTTTGCAGCTTTAAAATCTAAATTCTACACTATGGTTTGAATATAACAGTCATTATATAAATGTACATCATCAAATACAATGGTGTACAACTTTATTTTCATTTCCTTACCTATATATTTCATATATTTTCTCCAAATTAGGCACCATAAAACAGTAAAATTGTATCCAAAGTCAACTAAATGCAACAAACATGATAACTACATCCCAAAATCAGTATATGTTCATAGATAATAATATTCTAAATCCCACCTTCAATTTTGTACACCGTCTCGTCACTACAAATTGTTGAATCTTGCATGCCCGATCTTGTTCACGTATGGTGGCAGTTCAGTAACAAACATTGATCAGATAATTGTCATAAACTTAATTAACAATCAATAGGATTAATTAAATATACAATTCACACCTTACTCTCTAATTAATTAATCTAATTACAGACTATAGGTAAAATGTCATTAATTATATCTATATCTTAATTAGAAATTTATATCCATGACAGTAAAAAAATTTAATTTGAAAAACCCGTATTTAATTCATTTAAACACAGACATGAGTAAAGTTTAAATTTATCATAGATAAAAATAAAATTTCAATTTAAGATTCATATTTTAATATGTTTAGTTGGGGCAAGGGTTTTTAGGATGCTACGGACAAAAGATTATTGTCGATCGATCAGTTCAGGCATGTTTTGTTTACATCGGAGACCGCCATCGAGCATCTGCCGTCGATTTTGTAAACTTAACCATGATTGGCCAAACGACAGTTTCATCATGAACCGAAAAACAAGTTAAATTAAGATACAAATACAACGGTCTCTTATTGACGGGATTTGTGATAATTCTTTTGCAAATTTTAACATGGGAAGTATTATATTTGTCAATATACTTAAAACGATATAAAGCTAGGTGTAAAATAGTGACACATTTCAGTAATGTTCCCCAAGCGAAGGAAGAATGTCATAATTATAATTGACTCTTATAGACTTGAAATAGTAAAAGCAATTGAAAAGCCGATGGCAATTTGTTAATAACGATATATATAAAACAGAAGATGTGTGTCCATCTTTTATTTTCGGACATTTCTCCTACATATTTTTGTGAAAGTTTTATGTGATTAATTTTAATTCCATACATAGTAAGCAGTTACGAATCAAATCAGGTCGGTCAAGTCGTTCGTCTTGCAGATGCCAGTGGCGGATCCAGAAATTTACAAGTGGGGGCCCCCTGACTGACCTAAGAGGGGGCCCGCTCCAGTCACGCTTCAATGATTCCCTATATAAGCAACCATTTTTTTTCCCAAAAAGGGGGGCCCGGGCCCCCTTGTCCCCCCTAAATCCACCTCTGTATGCAAAGTATTTCTACATCAAATTCTCAGATCTTGGTCGGTTTATAACATTTCAGGTGTTTCCGTTTTTACTCGGATGTGTAATTAGGACATATATATACTCTCCCTCTGCAACCGAATCGATCTCAACTAATTAACACCCACTTTCCGAAAAGGCGGTAACATTTTATGTGTAATTATCGTCTTTCGTCCTCTCTCCTTCTCGTATATAATAAATTATTTTATTAAAGTGTCACGTATTGATTAACATCTGAACAATATACAGTAAAACATATACAATATTTAAAATAATCAACACCCAGCCAAACAAATTGACTTATGAGACACTGTAAAAATATATTACAAAGTTATAAACATATATGCTAATAACCATTTACATTGCATTGAACTGGTTCATTAATATTCTTTTTAAAATTATACTGGGTGAAAAAAAAAAACATAAAAACTTTCAGGTTTAGAATAAAATTAAAAAAAAAAAAAGTAAAATATTAAAAATATGTGATTGACAGAGTATTTTCATGATAAAAATTCATAGATTAGTTAATAAATACTAAACAAGATCAATAAGTTAATAAAAATATGCTATTTACTTTTGAATAAAAATTCTTCAATAAAAGGTTGTTAACAAAAGTTTTAGATCAGATATCTACATACAGTTTATTTCGAGTGAAAAATTTATGCAGTTGTTTACATAATAGTTGTTGGATCGTGTCACAATTCATTATTTCAACAAATTTTTCGTCCATACTAATATTTTGAAAGTTAACAATATGTTTTGAAGCTTCATAAAAAATGTCAAATCTTAAATCACTGTACAAGTCACATGTCATTAGAAAATGTTTTTCGGTTTCAACTTCGCTTAAATTACAGAATTGACAAAGTCTGTTTTGAACTGGTACTGGCGGCCTGGAGTAACGTCCTGTTTCTAGCGCTAACGGTAACGAACCCGCGCGGAACATAGTCATAAGTCTTCTTTGCGATTTCGGTAAATTTTGCCGAACATATGGTTCCACAGATACATTGTTTTTGTAGAGTCTGTATGTGCGCAGTTTATTGCCGTTTATCTCGTTGGCTTTGTCATTGAATAAATCTTTTTTCCACTCCTGATTGTCCAATTCTAAGAGTTTTTCATTTGCAATTTTCATCACTAATTTAGTAGATAGCGTAGTGTCTTGTACCAATAAGTCCATATCAATCTTGTCTATCAGTTTGTTTACCATGAATGTCCATCCTTTGCGTCGACGGGCCGAATATTTCCAAATTTTGCTCAACATTCTCGTTTCGTCCAATCTATATAACTTGCACAATAGACGTGTGCAAGACTTCCTCTGTTTGGTTTCACCGTACATTAGAAAACAAAATTGCAAAATGCCATGTAGATTCCATCAGAAAATGCACTATTTCAGAGTTACCCTTAAAATGCCAATTTCAAAAAATTAAGAATCAAATAAAAATAATCTACACTTTTACCAGCATTAATATTTACAAGTTATAATAATATATATTCTGTTCTTTTAGATGATATTCACATTAGTCATCTGCATTCCGGATCCTGCATGCAAATTTTGCTAACTCAATTGAAAATCTGGACCTTAGGTTATCTGTTTTTTTTTACAATCCAAGATGGCGAAAGACACCCATACCACCTTAAACATCATCTTCGTATATTACCATAATACAGATAAAAAAAAATCTTATATTAGTATCATTGTGCAAATCTTTAGACTTACATATTTTTTTCCTTGTCTGCGCTGTACATGATATACGAGGGTAGTAAATGTCCTTTACCGGCAGGCGTCATTTCTAGGGGGCATTTTCGGCTACCGTTAGCGTCAAATTGGTTTAAATTTTACCGTGATTCGTCAAAATATCCTTATCGTGATTCGTCAGAGGTCTCAAATAATCATCGTTACCGTCATTTTTTGGAAATGATTTAACGTGATTCGTCAAAATCAGTCGATTTTTTTATCTTCTGAAAGAAAGCGTACATTTTATCGTCATCCACATAAACTTCTATTACCTCTGGTGGTCCATGCAATGTATGGATTTGTCGTAGAGTTGAATTCAGAGGCGGATTTAGGGGGGGGGGGGGGGGGCAGGGGGCCCGGGCCCCCCTTTTGGGAAAAAATTTGGTTGCTTATATAGGGAATTACTGAAGCGTGACTGGAGCGGGCCCCCTCTTAGGTCAGTCAGTGGGCCCCCACTTATGAACATTTCTGGATCCGCCACTGTTGATACTTGTTTAGACGAACTTATTTTTTATCAAATAATTATTCAGTCTGTTACTGCATCTTAGTTTTTTTACGATAATTCACAAATTTTACGATAGATAATATAGCTAATCTGCAATCTATTCCATCTTCATGCCTAATATAGTATGTACTGTGGTATACAACTCTAGATTCTAATGACGAGGAAAGGTAACACTAGGGTTCATAAAGCTGAATTTTTAGTTCAGTCTAGGTGGTCGAGTGGTGTACAGCGCTGGACACAGTGGAGTTGTCTCGACATCCCATTACATTAGTTCGAATCCCGTCGAGGGAAGAACCCATCTTCCACAAATTTGCAGATTTCACATTGTTGTGTTGAAGGGAAAAAAGGGTCCATTTTATCAGACGGCAACTGGGACTAGAATTATACGGAGTTTTTCAAAGGACACTCCATCTTCAATATAACGATTGTGACACGGAATCATTTTTCTGTGCAGTGTCTCCAACACGTACCCAGCAAAACCATTAGCTTTTGATAAGTATCAGATGTGCTTCTATGTAAAACTCAAACAAAATATGGAGAAGGAAATTGATAAAACTGTTACACATTACAGTTTTACATCCCTGTATCAGTTAATGAACTTTGACCATGGCTATCTGTCTCTGGTTATCATTGTCAAGATATTAATGGATAAAGCTCTGCTATAAGTCGAACAGGTAAGATTTCCTTTTTTCATTGTACAATAAATACTTAATATAACTATTATTCATTCATATGAACTCATATTTCAAAAGGAATACCTACAATCATAAATAATGTTAATTTACTACGGAAAGTAAAAACGAAGACAATATTAGATATAAGCTATCTGTAATTTATACATGGCTTCAATCGTTTACACCCAATCTTATGCATCTGCATGTTATCTGCATGTTTATTGCATACTGGTACAGCATTTCAATCCATATTTTGCAATAAACTATTTAGTTGATGGAAAAGTGCTTCTAACATGTTTAAGGTATACCTGAGCAATGCTGATTACAAAAACTGGTCATCAATATCTGTAATACATTAAGTTAAGTTGTATAAGTTTAGATATACGTACATTATTTAACTAAATCAGTGTCTGATATGAATATCAAAATGCACATTTTAATTGTGTGGAATTCACTCGGTGTGTTTCGGTACATTTCAGGATTAATTGTGTGGAATTCACTCGGTGTGTTTCGGTACATTTCAGGATTAGATATATATGTTGATAGACCAGGTGTCATGGTATGTATAATTTTAATTTTTCAACAAGCGGTGAATCCATGATTTTCAAAAAGAGAAAGCCCTTTAAGCGAAGGGTCCACAAATAAAAGGGTGAGACTCGACGTTCACTTTGGAAGAAGAGGGTTCAGATCCTTCCATGTTTGTATTAAAGATAAAATCTACGGAATATGGAATGAACAAGTTTTGACACAAAGTAAATCAGAACACAATGAATGAAAATAATGGACTAATACTACATACATAGTAGGCCAACAACATAGAAAAACATTTAATAGAGAAAAAGAATAATTGGCAAAAATATATAGAATTGAGGGATATTGAGTAAGAAAATAAAGAATACAGAATTGTAGAGACTTCTTTAAGACCCTCATAAATGTCTAGTATATCCCAGAGATCTCAGATGATATACGTGACAATGTTTCATGTAAGGTCTCCACACTAGAAGGGATAGAAATAATTTATGATATAGCTTTTAAGGGGTGCAAAATATAAAGGATCCTATCATATATAGCATGCCTATTCACCTGATAAAGATTTTATATTTAAAAAATGTTGGTATTTATCACTTACATACATATATGATTGTTATGTCAATATCCAGTATCCGTTTTATCTTAAATGTTCTTGATAAACTGAATAGATGTCCTTAAATATACAATATTCGTAGTGTCGGAAAATAATGAAATTTATTTGACGAGCTTTAGAAATAGCCTAAGAAAAAACAAGGCTCTCCGAGCTTTTCATTCTCCTGTTTCGTAGCAAGTACAAATGCATTTTATATTTTCCGATATATATTCGATTGCAGAATAGATATAAATAAAAATCAAGTAAAACAAGCTGGACATAGATAGATTCAGAAAAAAAATCCATAGAAAAATACCTGAGGGATAAAATGATATAATAACAATTTCACCTGTATTTGTATGTTTCACTCAGAGAGAAAAAAGGTGAAATTCTACCGAAATAAATTCGACAAATCGAGAAATGTCTGAATCCAAATGAAACACACTCCTGGTGATAAAGACCATACAATTCGAGTCCAAAACAAGTACAATACAAAATACAACACGATCAAAATAAACATTAACATGAACAGATACACTCCAAATTAAAATATATCGATCACAACTATTATCAAGCAGTAGTATAGTAACAAAGTTTTCTCCTCCCCTAATTTTGAAAAGGGATATATAGTTGGACCCGGCCTTAACCCTGATTCCTACGTCAGTGTTTATGTTTTTGATTAATTTTCAATGTATCATTCTAAATTGAAGAATAGTATATAAAAAATCTTGACTTTTTCAGGGTGATAAACTTTCCGATGAACAATTAAAAGGTAGGAATTTAAAACAGTGATAGTTTTTTTCAACCCACTATATGTATATATAGATGTTTGAAACAGAGGTTTAATAACAACTACTTTTTCAAAAAAAAGTACCATATATATATATACTATCTTGAATTTGATGAAGCCTTTTTCATATGCTATATTTTTGCCACTAATTTGAACTTTTCCTGGAGATTCGTGCATTTCTATATCAAGTTCTCTGTACAAATTTATACATATTAAATGAGTAAATTGGCCTGTTTCATTTCGTTTATATTAGTTTCAAATGGTTTTTACTAAACATAATCGTAAGAGACTGAATGGTTTCTTAGTTGCATACCCGTCTCGCCATGAGTACGAGATGGGGAAAAGGGAGAGGGTTCCTTGGTTTGAAGCTCGGCCATGTTTAACCAAATACTTCAAAATTGGTATTTTCTGTATTTATGTGGAAGAGTAAACGCTGCAAGATTGGATAGAATTTTAGAAAGAAAACAATCTGTCAAGTAGGATGGCATGTATTCCTGCGCAGTGGTACCTTGTGAAAAGCACGTAGATAATTCAACACTGCTTGATAGTCTATAACAGCACAGGATATCTTCAATTGTAGTTCTGAAGATCGTGTAATATTTGCCGCTGGTAATTAATATAATGGATAAAATAAATTCGGCAGCGGTATTGGGAATCAGTTGCATATTTATTTTCATTTTTATAGATGTATTTTACATAATTGTATTTAAAAAATGCAGGTTAGATCCACAATGACAAAGTCTGTTAACTTTTTCAAAGTTGCAATAACCTTTCTTTTCAGAGGTTCGTGAAGCCTTCACACTATTTGATCTGAAAAATGAAGGCAAAATTGCAAATGATAAAGTTGGACAGGCAGTACGATCATTAGGCCTTAATCCTTCGGAGGAAGAAGTACAACTGATGATTCGAGAGGTTGATGTCAGAGGTGTGTGAACTCTTTTAATCAGAGGGTACTTGAAATCGATGCTGTTATTTTGAGATTTTCTATAGAAAAAAAAAACAACGAATTGGCGTAAATACATCAGAAATTATCCAATTCATCCGTGAATGGCATGCGCTTTTAAATCTACTCTCATTTGGAAATTTCCACAGATTGCTATACAAGGTTGATTTTAAAACGCAAAATTGTCGACCCTTCAATATTTTTCTTCCACGAAATAGGAAATTCCAGGATTTTTTTTTTTTGAGATACAATAAAATTGAGAATGGAAATGTGTAATGGGGAATGAGACAACAACCCGACCAAAGCAGAAAATAGCACAAGGCCACCAAATGAATACACAGCGAGAAAATCCCGCCGCGAAACGGAGGGCTCAGGCGGGCTTCAGTTAACCCCTAAACAAAAATGTGTACTAGTTCAGAGATGATGGACGTCACACTGAACTCCAAAACATATACATGAACTAAAATTAACTAACATACAAGTTTAACAAAGGCCAGAGGCTCCTAGATTTTAAAATCGTCATCCAGAGATTGATCATTCCCTATATAGCTTAATTTAGCGATATTCCTAGTGTAGATTTAATGGAATATCAGTAATACTTAGTAAATGTGCAACTATTGAACTTCTCAAGATATGTTTTGAAATAATCAAATTTACATCATTAGGCACAGGTTTTGCAGTATATGCAGAATTTCTCGCCATGTTTAAACGCCATCAACGAGATATCAGCAGTGAGGATGAAATAAAAGATGCATTCCGAGTGTTTGATAAAGAAGGCAATGGTTATATCAGTGCGGCAGAGCTACGACATGTTCTCACTAACCTCGGAGAGAGGCTGAGAGATGAGGAGGTTGACGAGATGATACGAGAGGCAGATCTGACGGGAGACGGACAAATTAATTATGAAGGTAAGAGTCAGATAAGTGGGGTCTTAGAGGAAAATGTAAGCGGTAGACAAGTGTTTATATCAGTGCGGCAGAGCTACGGCATGTTCTCACTAACCTAGGAGAGATGCTGCGAGATGATACGAGAGGCAGACCTGACGGGAGACGGACAAATTAAATATGAAGGTAAAGAGTCAGACAAGTAGGGTTGTAGTGGACAGACATTTTTCATACAAGAAATTGAAAGGCAATCGATTTTTGTTGGATATACTTCCGAACTGGGATTATTTTCTTTTTGATATTTCAGCATGTGGATGTAGATCAAGGATTTTGAGAGGGGGTGGATCCGGTAAAAAGTTTGGATTAACGACAAATATAGCTCTATAAAAGGCGGACCTGGGCACCTAGCCCCCTTAATAAGCCTCTGATTAGAAGAATTTAGTGTAAATGGGATATCTTGGATCTTGGATTTATTCACCAATGTTAACACTCGGGACAGTTTAAATCTTTATATATTGTTAGATCACCTGTTTCTTTTGTTGAAGACTGCGTGTTTTTCCGATCCTACTAAAAAGCGCCCGGGAGCGCCTGAGAGCGCCCGGGAATAGAAAAAGCGGCCGGGGAAAAGAAATAGCGCCTTTTCTTCACCCGGGCGCTCCCGGGCGCATTTTAGTAGGACACTGTTTTTCTGATGCCCTAGAAATTTTTGAGGTTATTGGTGTTTTTAACGGATTCTGTCTCATTTATTGGTTATATAATATGCATGGTAATCTACTACAAAACAGTGAGCAAGGATTGAAGGATAGCCAAAAGACAGATCTACAAAAACTAAAAACAACACAACTGTACAAACAACACCAAACAAAAACAGCTGCTCAAACAACACCAAATAAAAACAGCTGTTCAAACAACATCAAATGAGAACAGCTGTTCAAACAACATCAAATGAGAACTGCTGTTCAAACAACACCAAATTATCAAAACAAGACAGCCGTACAAAAAACATCAAAACAAGAGAGCTGTACAAACAACATTAAACATGAGAGCTGTACAAACACCAACAACACATGACAGCTTCACAAACAACATCAAAACATGACAGCTACACAAACAACATCAAAACATGACAGCTGTACAAACCATATCAAAGCATGACAGCTAACAAAACAATACAGCTGTACAAACAACATCAAAACACGACAGCTGCACAAACAACATCAAAATATGACAGCCAAAAAAAACCCCAAATACAGCTGTACAAACAACATCGAAACATGACAGCTGTACAAATACCATTAAAACATGACAGTTGTACAAACACCTTCAAAACATGACAACTGAACAAACACCATCAAAACATGACAACTGAACAAACCACATCAAAGCATGACAGCTAACAAAACAATTCAGCTGTATAAACAACATCAAAACATGACAGCTGTACAAACACTAATAACACATGACAGTTGTACAAACAACATCAAAACATGACAGCTGTACATATACCATCTAAACATGACAGCCAACAGAACAAGATAGCTGTACAGATAACATCAAAACATGACAGCCGACAAAACAAGACAGCTGTACAAACGACACCAAAACATGAGTGCTGTACAAGCACCATCAAAACATGACAACTGTACACACAACAAAAACACATGACAGCTGTACAAACAACATCAAAACATAACAGCTGTACATATACCATCTAAACATACCAGCCAACAGACCAAGAGAGCTGTACAGACATCAAAACATGACAGCCGACAAACAAAGACAGCTGTACAAACACGACAGCTGTACAAACAACACCAAAACAGGAGAGCTGTACAAACAACATCAAAACATGAGAGCTGTACAAACAACATCAAAACACGACAGCTGTACAAACACCAACAAAATATGACAGCTGTACAAACGACATCAAAACAAGACAGCTGTACAAATAACAGCATAACATAACAGCTGTAGAAACACCAACAATGCATGACCGCTGTACAACAAACTTCACACAAAACGGATGTACAAACATCTTTACACAAAAGGATGTACAATCAACATAAAACAAGAGAGTTACAACAACATCAAAATAAGACATTTTTACAAACAACACAGTTGTACAGACAACGTCAAAATTAGACAGTTTTCCAGACAACATCAAAACAAGACAGTTGTACAAACAACGTCAAACAAGACATTTGTATAGACATCAAAACAGGTCAGATGTACAAACAACGTGAAACAAGACATGTACCATCAACATCAAACAATACAGTTGTACAAACAACACCAAAAAAACAAGACAGTTATACAATCAACATCATAACAAGAAAGCAGTACGAACAACATTCAAACAATGCAGCTGTACGAACATCAAAACAAAACAGTTGTGCAAACAACATCAAAACATGGCAGTTGTACAAACACATCAAAACAACCCTGCCGTACGAACAACACCAAAACAGCTGTTCAAACAGCATCAAAATAAGACAAACCACCTTAAAACAAATGAAGCCGACAACAAAGACAGCTGTATTAAACTCCAACCAAAAGAGTTTTACACACAATACAGACACAAGACAAATTCTACAAATAACCCACAAAACATGAGAGAGGTCAGGGGCTGATCATGCATTTTTTAAAAGTGGGTGTAGGGGGTTAGGCCTTAAAATCACAGAGGTTTTCTAACATGAACATTGTTTGGCACCCTTCCTACACAAAGCATACGATTTAATGTTTTAATTTGGAGTGTAGGAAAAAAGAAAGACATTGGGAATTCTGCTTAAAATTGGCAAAAAAACAGTTATAGATATGGACATATATCGGAGGGTACAGGCTTTGTTGATTAAACACAGATGATAGTTAGTATAGATAAAATAATTGTCAATAATAACAATATCGCCTTGTTTTTGTTCCAAATATTTATCACTTCAATTTCCTTATAGTTTAAAACAGTATGCAATGATTGTTACAATTTCCTTTTCAGAGTTTGCCCATGTCCTTGTGGGAAAATGAGAAGTACATACAGAAATAACAGGAAAACCTTGTCATAGAGAAGAAAGAACACAGCTCAAGACAAATAATATTCCAGTGCAATATTTTACATTGTTGTCATTTAATTTATTACACATTTTATTTTTTACATATTTTAAATGTTTTTTAAAATATCTCAGTACCTTATAAGTTTCTTTTATTTTGGTCTTTCTCCATGAGAGGATCATTTCAGGAAAGTTCATGGATTATGACCACTAGACCACTGATACCCCTGGTACACAAGAAGAAAAAAAGCATTTTATATTTCTAAATTAGTACTTAAAGCTATCTTTCAATTAAATAACAAGAGTGCACACACTGAAATGTCTCGCCTTCTTTATTAATCATTGATATTATGTTGATAGTCCTAAGTATAAAGCTTTATTTCAACTGTCACATAAACTTAACATTAACCAAGATAGCTAAACAAAGACCAATGAACCATGAAAATGAGGTCAAGGTTAGATGAACCATGCCAGGCAGACATGTACAGCTAACAAAGCTTCCATACAACAAATATAGTTGACCTATTACTTATAGTTTAAGAAAAATAGACCAAAACACAAAAACTTTACACTGTGCAATTGAGGTCATGGTCAAATAAAACCTGCGGGACTGACATATAGATCATAATATATTTCCATACACCAAATTTAGTTGACCTTTGGCATATAAAATTAGATAAAAAGATCAAAACTTAAAAACTTAACTTTGACCACTGAACCATGAAAATGAGGTCAAGGTCAGATGACATCTGCCCGCTAGACATGTACACCTTACAATCATGCCATACAACAAATATAATAGACCTATTGCATAAAGTATGAGAAAAACAGACCAAAACACAAGAACTTAACTATAACCACTGAACCATGAAAATGAGGTCAAGGTCAGATGACACCTGCCAGTTGGACATGTACACCTTACAGTCCTTCCAGTAAGGCCAGTTTTTGTTATATCTATTTTGCGTGACTGTATTTATGCATCCCGTCATACTTTGAACGACAAAATTATTTCATGTCTACCTGTGCGAATTTCAAACGCGCAATTTTCACCAGTACTCAAAACCCTCCTTCCTTGATGGGTGCATTTTACATAGACAAATAAAATCGTATAATATAATCAAAATGAGGATGTTAATTTGATGTATGCCTTTTTGTGCTTCTTCATTACATTTGTTGTTTTTATAGTGATTAAGATGATAACACAATGTTGACTGCTGTACCCCTATTTTTGACATTTTTACCTATTGTGTCTGTTTGTTTTGTTCACGCATCGGTTACAATATAATGGAATTTGATGCGACTGTCATACAAGTGAGAGGTTTAGCTAGCTATAAAACCAGGTTCAATCCACCATTTTCTACATTTGAAAATGCCTGTACCAAGTCAGGAATATGACAGTTCTTGTCCATTCATTTTTGATGCGTTTTGTTATTTGATTTTGCCATGTGATTATGGACTTTCCGAATTGATTTTCCTCTGAGTTCAGTATTTTTGTGATTTTACTTTTTTCCATACACCAAATATATTAGCCCTATTGCTTATAGTATCTGAGATATGGACTTGACCACCAAAACTTAACCTTGTTCACTGATCCATGAAATGAGGTCGAGGTCAAGTGAAAACTGTCTGACGGGCATGAGGACCTTGCAAGGTATACACATACCAAATATAGTTATCCTATTACTTATAATAAGAGAGAATTCAACATTACAAAAATTCTGAACTTGTTTTTCAAGTGGTAACTGAACCATGAAAATGAGGTCAAGGACATTGGACATGTGACTGACGGAAACTTCGTAACATGAGGCATCTATATACAAAGTATGAAGCATCCAGGTCTTTCATCTTCTAAAATATAAACCTTTTAAGAAGTTAGCTAACGCCGCCGCCGCCGCCGGATCACTATCCCTATGTCGAGCTTTCTGCAACAAAAATTGCAGGCTCGACAAAAATTATTTTCATAGTACATAGGTGCCCCATCACACTATCATCGCCATTGTTTATGTGGACCGTGCAATTAGGGTCAAAACTCTAATTTGGCATTAAAATTAGAAGGATCATATCATAGGAAACAAGTACTAAGTTTCAAGTTCATTGGACTTCAATGCATCAAAACAACCTCAACCAAAAACTTTAATCAGAAGCCGGGACATATAGATGAACAGACGAACGAACAGTCAGACTGAAAAATATAATGTCCCTAAGTGAGGCATAATTCAGAGATATACTGATCACCAAAACACATTCATTCTTGTAGTGAAAGGGGCCTTCTTAAACTGGAATTGAGGTGAGTTTTCTTGCTCCGTGCGAGGTCTCACTGTGACCTAAAAGACGAAGATCAGTAATAAAAGCAATGTTCATTTGCTTTTTGTGTGTTTTGTTGTTGTGCATGTACTAATTTTGTGTCATGGATGGATACCTATTATTAGGCATTGTTTTTCTATAGCAGTGAGTATTGATTTCATCAGACGGATATATTATACAGTATCATTTAACCTGTAAATATTTATTGCTAAATGTGATATAAACATGATAGGTTGAAGTGTTTTTCTTAACTATGTTTGATGGAGTGTTCTCTCTACATTTCTGTATTACAACAGAAAGGTTTAATATTCCCTTAGACTGTTAAACCTTGTAACATGCTCATCTAAAGTCAGAAACATTATCAGTGGCTGTTTGTGTTTTGTATGCATTTGTATTTGGTAATATTGGCAGATCTTTGTTAGGTTCTGTTAAATCTGAATCTGAAAACAACTTGTCCAAATTTTCCACAATTTTAGAGTTTGAAATTTAGCTATTGCTGAAGACCTTCATTCAACTGACTTTTAAATAACTGTTTTGTTTGTGTTGTTGGGTTACTACTTCACTGACTTAAATCCTTTATCCCTGTTTATTCACCATGAATAATTTCTCCATCTTTTAAGTTCTTGTACTGATGCAAATAATCATTCACAAATATTTGTTTTCAAATTGTTTATTTCCATATAAATGGTAGACTACCCGATATATCTATGAGATTGACTAGAAAAAAAATATTCAAATCTAAACCAAAATGAAAATGCATAACAAATAGGAAACAATTTGCTTCCGTGAAACAAACAAAATAACAAATATGTATAAAGTTGCTTTTTACAAATTAACTCACAAGTCTAAAGACAGAATATGAAATATTATATTTTTTTTCTTTCTTAGTTAAAAATCTATTCATTTATATAAAACCAACGGTAATTCTTGAAGTCTATTTGACATAGAAGCTTTCCAAAAGATTGATTAGAAATTAAGTTTTTTGGTTCAATAAGAATCTGTTACAATCTACTGTGGTTCACGAGATTTAGTGGCATTTTGTAGACATTTAGATTTATGGTTTCAGCTAGTGCAGTCTCTATTTATACAGAATAATTATATTTTGTTGTCTTGATTAATTCACCAGTCACCTACCCTGTATACTAATAAATCCATGAAAGATAATACCCAAAGAAATATAAAAAATCCACAGTAAATAGCCTTAGTTGTAAAATATAACTTAAAACTGTGTCAATGCAATAAGAGCTTTCTAACATTCATTCAACAAGTAAATAATAATGCTTTTAAACAACCACAGAGTCAAATGGAATGCCCAATTAAGCTAGGAGTGACAATATTTCTGTACCCCAGTCTACTCTTGAGGTAAATATTGTTTTCTCTTGCAGAATAAAAATAAAACTTGTACAAAATAACCAACACACCTAATAAGGATTTTTAACTGTCAAAACGCAAAATGGATTGAGATCTTTACTCATATAAAGTTTGATTGTCAGATTGTATTGTATGAACTTCAAATGCATAGATTTACATTTGTGTTGTTTGAATTGCACAATTGCACAAAGGACTTGTATATGCCTACTAAGTTTATGAGTATTAGCATCAAAATTCCTGAGAAAAAATACTCAATTTTCACATGTTTTACAACCTTTGAAAAATAACGGAAGGAATATAGATATATATATGCAATGACTTTTGGAAGTCAAGGACTTTTCTCATCAAATGTAGACACCTCCTGGTTTGGACAAGGCTTCCATCATCATGACCTCTGATTCTCTATGACTGACACTGTTAACGGCCATGTGGATCTTTATCAACATTTCAGGTAACAAAACTTTCATCACATATTCCATAAACTGAAAACACATATCATAAATAATTACCATAGCATCAGAAAATAAAAATTCTGTTTGTATTAATCGTCCTTTAAAGATGTATTTTTATTTTATTATTTTTTTTACACATAGTAGCATTTTACAAATTTAACAAACAAATAAAACTCATAAAATTGCTCAAACTTAAGGAAGAGAAAAATATTCTAGATGATTATGTTGCCCTTGATATGTTATTTAACTATGTTTGTCCTTGGGTTGCTGTCTTATTGAAACATACCCTCTAAATCTTCTTTATACAGACAGTATAAACATAAGATGTATCCAAACTAAAGAGCACTTTTTGTGCTATCAAAGGGCTTTTTAAGTGTCAATAGTAATATACTATTCTCATAACATAACTTTTATCGTAATATCTTCATTACTAGTCTTTTCTGCAATATTTAATGTTCAAACAGCATAATTATTACCTTATGGTGTTTCTTACAAAAAATGGACATTAATGTTTCCATGACGATATCTTGTTGTTCTTCTGTAAACAATCCCAGGTGTACTTGATGGTTTAGCAGCTCTAAAAATACATAAAATAATAAAATAACCCAAAATTACCATATTATTAAAATAATTTCATATATATATTCAGAGTTTTAAAATGTAGAGGATGATGATGGTTGGTTAGATGTTAAAACTTTCAGTCCCAAAATAAATGCATATTAGAGAAGAGAAAAATATTAATGCATTACAAATATCAATTCTGCTTTATACTAAACCAACTTGGTGAGCTGGATTTTTAATTTCCTTGTTCACAATTCCACAAGCCTCAGGAAGACATGTCACCACACCAGGACACACTATTCTGACTTCAAGCCAACCAGTCTTTATCCTTACTTCTCCAATACTGTGTGCTAATTAGAGTGGCTCCAATAATCCAATTTTTAAAACAAAGACCACTGCATGAGGTGGTTTTCAAAGTATAGGTCTACAAAAAGTATAAACTTGAAAAGAAATGATGAGACTTTTATCCAAATATATTTGAATTGAAGAAAAGGTAAAATGAATTGATGTCAAATACGCATCTAAATTTCATATTTATGTTAAGAATAAAAAAATAAAATCAAAACATACTTCTTGATCTTCCTCCTTTCTTATAATCAAGATGGCGCCATGACTCAGTCTGAAACACAAAATAAGATCTTATTATTCAATGAAATTCTTGTTTTTTTTTATTTAGAAAAATAGTAAACCATGACAATAACGATGATATGATATTAATTGACACACAGGAAATCACCTCTACTATGTTTCTTGTATCAAAAGGTACAAATTCTGAAAAAACTTACAAGATAAGCAAGAAATAATCAGTAGCTAGTAATCAACGGTGTATTTCATTTTTATTAAACATTTGAAAAAAAAGGTTAAAACCTAATAACAAGCGGGAAATTATTAATCATTTGGAAACATTAAGTTGAAAAAAATAATCGAGAAACCAGGGGAATGACTGCTTACCCTCCCAAAACACCTGAGATTACACCTTGTTATATTACAGGGGTTCCTGTTGCTGAGTCTTACCCTCCCAACATACCTGAGATTACACCTTGTTATTAGAGGGGTTCCTGTTGCTGAGTCTTACCCTCCCAAAACACCTGAGATTACACATTGTTATTAGAGGGGTTCCTGTTGCCGAGTTGTTCCCTCCCAAAACACCTGAGATTACACCTTGTTATTAGAGGGGTTCCTGTTGCTGAGTCTTAACCTCCCAAAACACCTGAGATTACACACTGTTATTAGAGGGGTTCCTGTTGCTGAGTTTTACCCTCCCAAAACACCTGAAATTACACCTTGTTATTAGAGGGGTTCCTGTTGCTGAGTCTTACCCTCCCAAAACACCTGAGATTACACATTGTTATTAGAGGGGTTCCTGTTGCCGAGTTGTTCCCTCCCAAAACACCTGAGATTACACCTTGTTATTAGAGGGGTTCCTGTTGCTGAGTCTTACCCTCCCAAAACACCTGAGATTACACCTTGTTATTAAGAGGGGTTCCCGTTGCTGAGTGTTACCCTCCCAAAATACCTGCGATTACACCTTGTTATTAGAGGGGTTCCTGTTGCCGAGTGTTACCCTCCCAAAACACCTGAGATTACACCTTGTTATAACAGGGGTTCCTGTTGCTGAGTCTTACCCTCCCAAAACACCTGAGATTACACCTTGTTATTACAGGGGTTACTGTTGGTGAGTCTTACCCTCCCAAAACACCTGAGATTACACCTTGTTATTAAGAGGGGTTACTGTTGCTGAGTCTTACCCTCCCAAAACACCTGAGATTACACCTTGTTATTAGAGGGGTTACTGTTGGTGAGTCTTACCCTCCCAAAACACCTGAGATTACACCTTGTTATTAAGAGGGGTTCCTGTTGCTGAGTCTTACCCTCCCAAAACACCTGAGATTACACCTTGTTATTAAGAGGGGTTCCTGTTGCTGAGTCTTACCCTCCCAAAACACCTGAGATTACACCTTGTTATTAGAGGGGTTACTGTTGGTGAGTCTTACCCTCCCAAAACACCTGAGATTACACATTGTTATTAAGAGGGGTTCCTGTTGCTGAGTCTTACCCTCCCAAAACACCTGAGATTACACCTTGTTATTAAGAGGGGTTCCTGTTGCTGAGTCTTACCCTCCCAAAACACCTGAGATTACACATTGTTATTAGAGGGGTTCCTGTTGCTGAGTCTTACCCTCCCAAAACACCTGAGATTACACCTTGTTATTAAGAGGGGTTCCTGTTGCTGAGTCTTACCCTCCCAAAACACCTGAGATTACACATTGTTATTAGAGGGGTTCCTGTGGCTGAGTCTTACATTTTCCTTGTGTGCATACTTACATTTCCTTGAAAGATGGACTTTAGATACATCTTATTCTTCAGTACCAAATACTTTAACTGGTCTTCTGTTAAATTACAAACAGTTCTACAATGTAAAGAGTTTTCCATATTACTTAAGATGACTTTACCATGTTTACAGTAGAAGAGTCATTTATTACATTGATCCTAGTTTTCAATCTGTCCCCTGATTTGTATGACTATGAATATCTGTATGTTCATGTAGACCATTTATCAGTAAATTACACATACATGAATTTTTAGTTTTAAAAATATGATTCAGACATAATTTCTTATTCATAAAAAGGGTTCTGCATAAGCTTCATAAAATTCTTAGACTGTATCTAAATGTTCACTGCAATTAAGAGTTTTTAATAGGAAATACAGGGATAAAATAATAAGCTTCGAAAATTTGGTGTGGATACTGTATTTTGATTCACATTAATAACTTACGAAGGAAAGCTATGCAAACATTCTAAGCTCTGTATTAATATAACATGTATAACCTACCCAGAATTCTTAATTTTGTTGTCCATGTCATTCCCTGATTCGTCCACTGATAAAATGAAACATTCCACTTCTTCATCGCTCACTTCGTTCATATTGTCATCAAAATTAAAGCCGTTCACATCACCATCAGTCTTGGCTACTTTTGGTGGATTCAACTCATCCTCTGAAGTCGAAGGTGAAAAACTTGGAAGAACACGTTTACTTCTTTTTCTCTTGTTTTTTTCATTTTTTATTATGTCTTTGTTGGGGGAAGTTGTCACATGATGATTATCCTTGCTTGTTTTAATAAGTTGACAAATATCAATTGCCCGTTGAAAAATTGAAGTTCGTCTTCTGGATTTATATGCTATGAAGTCACAATCAGGCAATTCAGAATCACTTGAATCGCTGTCACTCAAAACATTTGTTTCTACCATATTTGTAGACGGCTGATTAACCTCCTTATCGATACGTCCTCTTCCTCTCTGGCAATTTTCAACATCATCATTTTTCAAATTTTCTGTCAGCCGGTTATTCTTATAATCAAGATCAACCAGACCATTTACAACATTGCCCCCTGTTTGAATGTCATTTTCCTCCAGTCTTTCATCTGTATCGGAATTACATAGATCAGTTATCTGACAATCACCTTCATTGTCATAAATGTCAGCATTTGTATAGATTACATCCTCCTCCATTTTGTTATCAGTTACCATGAGAACTTGAAGAAGATTTTCAGCCATATCTAAGCAATCTGAGATCACATTTACCTCATCATTTTCCGCAGGATCATAATTGGCACCAAGATTATTGTCTTCCAAGCAGAATTCAAATGAAGAATGTTCGTTAATTATATCCGGCATATCTTCGGGTGGTTCTGTGAGATCTAATGAACAATCAGATACAATGTCAGGCATGTCGTCAGGAAATCCATCTTCAACAGTTTCTGAGGTAATAGCCTTTTCAATGTCAGGCATGTCTTCTGGAAATCCATGGTCAACAGTATCCGAGGTTGTAGTTACATCTTTGAGTATATTGTAGTTTGACTGCTGACTAGATTTAGATTTAGTTGTGCTTATATAGTCTGTTTCAATACAAGTTGAATCTGACCCAGAATCACAGCCATTTTGAATTTTAGGAGGAGACATTGGACTAAATTTTGGAACTATAGTGGAATGGCAGTCTATTTCTATATCAATATAATCTATTTCCGACTGACAGGAATCTATGTATGGAGGATAATTTGATCCATATTTTGTTCCCCGGTAATTGATACACATGTCATTTTGACCAGACTCTGAAGATGAGTTACTGGTTTCCTGTTGTGAGCTTACTGAGGTAACAGAGGATGAACAGTTTGTTGATACAGTTTCCTGTTCTATGCTGCACAGTCCAGTGATGAATGGTTTGCTGTCTTGTACTAGATTTTTAGTCAGATGAGATTCAGCGGAGGAAGAGACAGTATTGGAAGCACAGTCTGGTTCTTCGCCTTCTATTTTCTTAAAGTTCTGTAAGATTTTTGCTATTCTCTTTTCTTTCTTGACCTTAGAAATAGCTTTGTTAGTTCTTCCGATACTGAAAATAGGAGATTAAATCTATGTTGAAAAGGCTTTTCATATTTCAGAATGGGTTTTGCTCATTGTTGACAGCTAAAAAGTGCCATAAAGTTTCTTACTTCTACATCATTTGATCTCTGGTGGTGAGTTATCATATTGGCAATTATATTGATATTGGTCAGTAGTTTCTGAGAAAAATGTGACAAAATTGGTTGGATGAATGGACAGATGAACAGACAAACAAGGTGACTACAATATAGACCCTAGGATAGGTTTTTGGTGTTGTCCGTTACCGGTAGTCTTTGACTAAGGAGTTTGAACATACTTTAAGCATATTTTGTCTACTTTTAAAAAGTGTGCAACTTCCAGTAAAAATAGATCACAAGAAAAAATATGACTCTTCTGCTTATGAAACAAATGATCCAACAGACTCTAATCCTCCAGCAAGTAACTCTGAACACTCATTTCGTTTTACCTTATGCACATCCTTGTCAACAACTAAAGCAGCCTATGTCGTAGATTTATTTTTCATGAATACGAAATAGTAACCTTTGCCCTTAGGAATATCAAACCTACAGATTTTTAATAGCTTTTCTTTTTCCCTCATTGGAAGATACACCATTTTCTGTGTTTCCATTCTGTTTGATGTTACCATGACTACCATTTTGACTTGTGGATGATTGTTTGGTAAAGTAATTACTTATGCTGACTGAACTAGTCTGTGATTGGCTACAGTCATGGAGGACTTTTGCTAGCTACAATTACATAAAATAAAATATTTCTACAAATTCATAACAATATATATAGGAGCCTACAATTCAGTTTTTATCGTTAGTTACTGTATATCATATTTGTTTTTTTGTTTTTGTACCAAAATGAGGCAGTTGGTTTCCTAGTTTAAATCATTTACATATTTCATTTCTAGGATTTCTATATTTGTTCATTGCTGACAAGAATGCGTCCATAGTTCATAGATGCATCGCTTGCATTATCATTTTCTATGTTCAGTGGACCATAACATTGGGGTCAAAACTCTTATGTGGCATTAAAATTAGAAATATCATATCATAGTGAACATGTGTACTAAGTTTTAAGTTGATTAGAATCAAACTTCATCAAAAACTACTGTGACCAAAACCTTTAACCTGAAGCGGGACAGATAAACAAACGAATGAATAGACCAACAGACCAAAAACATAATATCCCTAAGTAAGGCATAATAAATATCACACATGTATTATCAACTACTGTTAATTCCCAACCTTTGTTACACTTTTAGTATCTTGAGATTCTAATGATGTGACAAACACGACCACTTTCTCTCTGAACACTGTGTGAGCAGTACTGTAAAAATCTGAAAGTAAACATATTAAAGTGACAAACACGATTACTTTCTCTCTAAACACAGTGTGGGCAGTACTGTAAAGACCTGAAAGTAAACATACTAAAGATGTGCTAATCAAGGTTTACAGGAAGCAGCAAGTAAATTGCTTCACAAATAATAAATGCAATCTAAGAAACGCAATCCTTAGATTGCAACAGAAGAGAATTTTTGTTGTCATTTGTCCTGTGTAGAAATTAAGTCTGAATGTTAAATAGTTGACGATTTTCCAAAGTATAATTTCTTGAGAAAAGTGAAGCTTCTGATCAGAAAAAGAAAGCTAAGCTTTAAAAGACATCCAAGTTATACAGGTATTTAGCCTATGTAAACAAGAATGTGTCCAAAGTACACGGATGCCCCACTCGCACTATCCTTTACCATGTTCCATGGACCGTGAAATTGGGTAATAATCTAATTTGACATTAAAATTAGAAAGATTATACTATAGGGAACATATGTACTAAGTTTCAAGTTGATTGGACTTCAATTTTATCAAAAACTACCTTGACCAAAAAATTTAACCTGAAACTCCCACTTTCATTTTCTATGTTTAGTGGACCGTGAAATTGGGGTCAAAATTCTAATTTGGCTTTAAAATTAAAAAGATCATATCATAAGCAACAAGTTTACTATTTTTCAAGTTGATTGGACTTCAGCTTTATCAAAAACTACCTTGACCAAAAACTTTAACCTGAAACTCCCACTTTCATTTTCTATGTTCAGTGGACCGTGAAATTGGGGTCAAAAGTCTAATTTGGCTTTAAAATTAGAAAGATCATGTCATAAGCAACAAGTGTACTAAGTTTCAAGTTGATTGGACTTCAGCTTCATCAAAAACTACCTTGACCAAAAACTTTAACCTGAAACTCCCACTTTCATTTTCTATGTTCAGTGGACCGTGAAATTGGGGTCAACAGTCTAATTTGGCTTTAAAATTAAAAAGATCATATCATAAGCAACAAGTGTACTAAGTTTCAAGTTGATTGGACTTCAGCTTCATTGAAAACTACCTTGACCAAAAACTTTAACCTGAACAGACGGACGAACGGAGCCACAGACCAGAAAACATAATGCCCCTCTACTATCGTAGGTGGGGCATAATAAAAATACATTATAATGTGTCAAGTTGATAGGTTCTACGTCCCTATACAAATTGTTTGGTTGCTGTCTTCATTGATTTTTAACAGTGCTCTCCATATATTCATTACTTCTTTGTTAAAATCACTGACTGATTTCTTATGCTATCTTGAGCAAATTGTTTGAATTGTTCAGTACCACTCCTACTAAAATTCATCCAAAAGATGATTCATGAAAGCCTGAATTTAAATGTTTTTTTAGAATGCAAGTTTATATCAAAAGCTAATTTTAACTTCTACCTTAACTTGTGTTCATAGAATGCATAATGAAAATTATTTAAAGGGAGATAACTCTATGATCCCCAATGCATTTTATGAAACTTTGTCAATTTTCTCCCATGAACAGGTACCTATACATACAGTATTGAGCAGACTGATGTGTATCAAACAGTTGAATGAATTAGGAACATTTACAAGTGTCAATCAGTAACTCAATTTTTATGCAATGTAAAAGCCAAACCCTAATAGAAATTAATTAAAATTCATGCAGAACTTTCATCTCCTGAAATTTTTATTCCCAATGCATACAAAATTATATCAAAATGTCCCAATTTGGCACAGGCCCCAAAAATCAAAGGTTGAATTACCCCTGTAAAATAAACATATTTATTTGAATGCTTCATTCGTGTAAATCCTCTTTTTCAAAATTCCATTTTCAAATTATAGACTGGTACTTAATATACAGTTATTCAAATTATAGACTGGTACTTAAAAATACAGTATCAATATATACCCTCCTCTCCTGATTCTTCTTCACCAAGTAACAAAGTATGATGGAGTGATTTCTTTTTGAACACATAACCAAGCCTCACTGTATTTCCTATAAATATGTAAAATTGTAAATATAACATGTGTAATAAATACAAATTCTCTTATAAATGTACCAGTATGATTGATACATTTACACAAAGCACTTCACACAAGCTTGTTAAGTCAATGGTAAAGTCCTAATTATTTTGATTAATCTTACTTTGCTGCTAGCTTGATCCTTAAAGTGGAATTTGGGATAAAAAAAATCAATAACTTTTCATCTGATCTCTAATTTTATAATATATAGAAAGTCGTTGGCACATAAATTAACATACTAGATCATTTAAAATATTTAGAGTTTGTGGAGATAAAAAAAAGTTTGCAAACTTGTCCTTTATTATCAGCAAATCAGCTTTCAAAAAATAAATAATCATTGTATGGCCTCAAGTCTTTAGCTAATTTCAAGAAGATTAAAGCAGTTATACATTTTTCATTATTTCAAATATATCTCTTTCTGTTTGGAAAATGTCACACTCATATAAATCATAAACAAGAGGCTGTCACAACGACAGCAAACCGGATTTATTAACATTTATTTGTGTCCTGGCATTATCACAAGAACCATTACTGATGAACGGTGAAAGTGAAAGTCGTCAATATTAAATTTGACCTCCATTTTGTCATCAGTATCAACATATTAAAATTTGAAAAGCTTAGATTGAATGGTTCATGAGTAAATGCAACAACGTGAATGGAAACGCCATATTACTATCTTTCAAGAACCATAACTCCTGAACAGTAAAAGTCAAAATCGTCATTATTAAACTTGACCTCTATTTTGTCATCAGTAACAACATATAAAAATTTCAAAAGCTTTGGTTATATGGTTCATGAGAAAATGGACGGACACGACTGGAAACACCATTTTTTCAATCTTTCAAGAACCATTACTCCTGAACGGTAAAAGTCAAAATCGCCATTATTGAACTTGACCTTCATTTTGTCATCAGTTTAACAACATATTAAAATTTTAAAAGCTTTGGTTGAACAGTTCATGCGTAAATGCACGGACACGACTGGAAACTCCATTTTTCAATCTTTCAAGAACCACAACTCCTGAACGGTAAAAGTCAAAATCGCCATTATTGAACTTGAGCTCCATTTTATCATCAGTAACAACATATAAAAATGTTGGAAGCTTTGGTAGAACAGTTCATGCGTAAATGCATGGACACGACTGGAAACTCCATTTTTCAATCTTTCAAGAACCATAACTCCTGAACGGTAAAAGTCAAATTCGCCATTATTGAACTTGACCTTCATTTAAATGTCAGTAACAACATATTAAAATTTTAAAAGCTTTGGTTAAACAGTTCATGAGTTAATGCACGGACAACATTTGATTGCCGCCCGCACGCCCGACTGCCCCACCGCCCGCCGTAAATCCCCAAATCAATAACCGACATTTTTTTCACAAAAATCCGGTTAAAAATGTCCTCAAAAATAATTAATCCACAATTATAACAGAAAAAATCTTTCAGTTTTGGTTCTGAATCAATATTTAGTTTCATTTTTGTTGTTGTGATTTTTACTTTACCTGTTAAAATATTCTGTGATCTAATGTCCTTTTTGTCTCTTTCTTCTATCTTTGCTCTTACTGGAACTTTAAGTAACTTTTCAATTTCCTATAAAATAAAATCTATTCTGAAGTGATTCATACTATAATCAAAGGTCTTGATTGGGAGGCAGGTTGTTGATTGTGTATTCTGGATTTTTGTAAGGTATTTTCCCCATATTTCTAAATTTTATTTCAATTGTTTTTGCTAATAATTTTCTTTTCCATTAACCCCATCTAGAGTGAAGAAGAATATTACTTGTGGGGTTGAATGAACAACACTTATCTATCATTAAACACAGCAATGGATTTTTTTTAATGAATTGTTGGGATGCTGTCTTCCCTTTTGCAAATAAATTTAATAAATTAGGACAATGTATAGCTTTTCTATTTAATGTGTGTATATTTATTTATACAAGTACTGCACTTAATGCTTTGAATATCCACCAACCTTTAGTTGATGTCGCTGAAGCCATCTTTTGTTGGACTTTTTCTCATCCAAAGAATGAATTTCTATTTGACAGACCAATCTTGCACCAACCTGAAATAAACTCACCATAATGATTGATTGTTCCTATTTAATACTAATTTAGTACTTTTAGAATAGTGGACAGTTTTTATGAATCCAGATCCGTTGGCGCCTATTCACGTTCGCCCCCTTTCACTTTCGCACCCTATACACGTTCAAGCCCAATTTTTATTGGTTTTGTGTTTAATAATTCGTAATCATGTTTTTAAAAAAAGTCAGATTTTGACAACTAGTATTTTATTTTTGTGTTGAATAATTCTTAATCATGTTTTTGGTTAATGTATTGTTATATATATATTTCATTTTTATTCATTGGTTCTAGTAAAAAATTATCAATTCTGGCAACATATTTTTTGGTGTTGAATAAATGGTAAGCATGATAAGTGTATTGCTTTAAATATATTTTTATTCATTGTTTCTAAATATAGTGAGATTCTAAAGTTTTACTCATGGCAGATTCCAAAAAGAAATGAAAAATTCCGTCAAAAAGAACAAATTAAGAAAAATAATACTAACTGTTATTTGAATGATAATGTGTGAATGTTATATTGAATAAGAATGTTATATAAAGCAAGAAAACCAATTATTGGATATGATTGTTTCCATTAAAAGTAGAAATGATCAAAACAAGATGAAAAATGTAAACTGTTTGACGGAAATTACTTCCCATTTTTTGACACAAGGTTCATGTTTTACGATGCTTTAAGTTGACACTGGTATAATGGTTTTTATTAGTGTAGTTTGATTATTCAAACATCCCTGTTTCTAAATCTTTTGCTTTTCTTTTGTTAAAAAAACATCTGTGATATATATTTTTTTCAATTTCAAATACCTTACTTATTAGGTGCTCGTCTGTCAATAAATTTTATGATAGCAACAGGTTCATAAAATCTTTTTATCAACATTTGGATGTGCTACAAATTAGAGTTATCTGTCCTGGGTTGAAATCTTTTTAAATTTCAGGCAGCGGTATTTTGCAGAATTCTTAATATGACTTTCAACTAGGATAAAATATAAGTATAACATGTATTCCAAAACATTGAAGTTGATTTTGTTAAATATATTTTTGGGAACTTTTCAACTTTCTCATTTGGAATCTGCCTCATACCAAGCTAAATACAGTATTTACATAAAAGCAAGTTAAAACAGCAATCATGATTTTTAATAACTCAACAATAACACAACATTTAGCTGTGTATAAATACCAATTAGCAGCATGATATAATAATCCCTCAAATTTTAATAAAAAAAAAGAATTATTTTGTTTATATTCATTTTTAAGAAAATATCTAATAATTCAACTGAAATTCGAATAATAATTTGGTGCAAACCTGTAGGGTGCGAACGTGTATTGGGCATGAACAGACCTGATAGTGATACCAGTTTTTACCAGTAAAGGAAGCCAAAGTACTCAGAGAGAACCACTAACCTTGTCTCATCATAATGAGCATAATTATGGTCAGATTTAAGGTCAATCAGGGACAAAATCCAGCTAAATAACAAAAGTGAAAATACGTTTAGATTTAGTCCAAATAATTATGACATCTAGAACTTATATTTTATTTTTTGCCTTTCACACCTTACAGTCTTAAAAGTATAAATGCCTTACAATAGTCAGAATTATTTGGACTAGTTTAGATTTTAAACAAAAATCCTTAGCATGTGCCTTCTTGTAATCTTCAATATATGGCAGCCCAATATATTAAGGAATACGAAATTAAGAAGTATTGTATAAATTGAGATGTTTCTTGTTTCTAAAAAAAATATTGATGTAAAAAAAAATGGGTATTTTTAGCTGTTTTCGGTATTTGCCTGTTGTTCCCAGCTGTATCGTCCATCGAAACATGATCTAGTGTGTTGCAACAGATCAAGAAACATATTTCACATTGTTTGATAAATACTAGGAATGATATTGTACTTGTAAATACTTTGTGAAGAATTCGCTGCCCATCGAAAAGTGCGGGTGAAATGAGTTATTGCCCCTTAAATACAGGTTTTAGAGTTTTCGCTATTTCCAATAAACACTCTAGAGAGGTTCCAATGTTCAGAGTTACTTTTGCGCTTTTCCTAACCGAAAATATACTCTCATCACAAGTTTGAATAAAACATTGAAGAAATTATTTTGCTGGGGAATTTGCAATCAGGCGACCAAGGTTAACAAATAGTATTTGGGTAGATTTAGCTTTTAATCTTTACTAAGATAAATATTTAGATTAGATGAACTTTGAGTCACTAGGTTACAAATGCATAGGTGTCATAAGCTTTCGGGTCGATCCGGCCCCACGTCGATCCGGCCCAAGTCGATCCGTCCCACGTCGATCCGGCCCCACGTCGATCCGGCCCAAATGTTAAGTCGATCCGGCCCCAATAAAAATATTTTTATAAGAAACAAAAATAAAGATATATATTAATTGTAATTCATAAATGTGTATGATTTTTATTATAATGTGAAAGGTGTACGATAAAAAAAAAATTAAAAAAAAGGCCTTTGAAAAATATTTTCTTTAGATGAGTATAAAAGAACTAGATTGATTATGTTTTTATTACAAGTTTTCAAGATTATTGGGTATAATTATATTAAAACGTATATAAAAGAATTCAGACATCAACATTAATCAGCTGAGCAGTATTAAATTATCACTTTCTTTCTATTGACTGGGGTCCTGACAAGTCTTTCATCTTGTGTAATAACGAATAGTTACATACACAACGGTACAAGCCGATCCCCAAGCTGATACATCTACACTTTATTTTTCTTTTAAGTTCTTAAAATTTCTCAAATTGAGAAATGTTGTTTGATTTGCCGAATCCTTTCTATAAATTCAAATTCTTTATTAACTTTGAGCCTTACGGCTCATCAGTATAATCAAGTACATGTACAGTGTATACATATGGCATATTACAAACAATATAAACAATATGCATAATAAACAATAGGTGACGTCAGAAGTTTCATCAATACAAAATATCTTTTAGGCACTGGCTACGGTTACATGGAAATGTAACAATAATAAAAATATTATTGTTACATTGGAGACTAATTGCCGGAATGCAAAGTTGGGTGAGGAACCAATTAATTACAAATGTAACAATAATTACTGAGGCTACGGTTACATTACGTTATTGTTACATGAAAAACAGCAATTTACGCTAGATTGATTAAACTTCAATCTTCTATAGTTGTATTGCTTCATTCTTTCATATGTACTAAACAATACTTGTAATTTAATACTGATAAATAAAAAAATATTATTATTCAACAAATGGTGTACAACTTGAATAGTTTTACTACGTATTAATGGTTTTGATGTTCTTAAAGATACTACTCAAGATTAGGAGTGTGACTGTCAAAGGCGAAAAATATAGTTCAATGGCTTCACTTTTTTAAAGTATTTAACTGCACACCTACTCTTATTACTGTCATTATACTTTGGACCAATTTTGTTTATGGTGAAAAAAAATTAAACTTGGCCCGGGATGCGTTTTAAACGAAACTGAAACAATATCAAGACATACATGGTTTCATACAGCTTTATAACTTGACGCAAATTGATAATCAAAAGCAAAGTTTGCTAACTGTAACTTAAATACTAAGAACTTCTGTATGTACACGTATCCGTGGAGGACGTAGTTTCGTTCATCAAAAATGTGTCGGACTTTAAAAACAACTTACTGGATTTGTATAAATTGTCATTGTAAATAAAAAAATTACAGTAAATAAATTGTATGTTATAAATGTCCTCAACTTTCATTATTTAGTACATATTACTAGTCTCATCGTACATTGCTTTTTTTCATGTAACAATAATGCAATGTAACCGTAGCCTCAATAATTATTGTTACATTCGTAATTAAACAGGTCCTTACCCAACCATGCATTCCGGCATTTAGTCTCCAATGTAACAATAATATTTTTATTATTGTTACATTTCCATGTAACCGTAGCCAGTGCCTATCTTTTATTACAATAAACTGTTTCTTAATTTAAAAGAGAAATGTATAAACTTTCCCAAGTTACAAAGCTGCTTTGTGTTTTCACCTGACAATAATTCTATTAATTTAAAAGTTGATGGCCTAGACCAGTAATATTTTTTTATATATCTTTTTCGCAAATCAGTATATCTACTACATTGAAGGATAAAATGAAATTCATCCTCTATTACTCCTAAATCACAAAAAATACAATTTCTTTCATTTCTATTAGTACCAACATAACGTCCAATTTCAATACAAAGGTTATGTGAAGACAAACGAATCCTTGTTATACATTTACGAAAAAGTACAGGAATGCATTTCTGTAAATAAAATTGCAAAACTACATTTGTTACAACATACTTATATAATCTACACTTTGAAGAAGAATCTAATAAAAATTGTAACTCTTGGTTAGCTTGATCAAACAAACGCTGTCTTATCAAAAGTAAATATGAGCTGTCTACATTTAACAACCACTGATTATCCCACAAATTATTCATACCAAGACTATATGTCAATCTTTTAACATATGTTGCCCAATTCATAATTCAAAATAGACCATCACATTTGAGGTCGTTCTTTTGACACTTAATAACATTTTGCAGTAGTCCAAATGGACCTTTTCTATCATAGATTTGTGTACTCCCCATATTTCACACCCATACATTAATATGCTACTAACATAAGTATCAAAAAGACTAAGCATTGTAAATACATTTAAACATAATGATGATGTAGTTCTTCTCATACTGAACATAGCTTTTCTACCTTGTTCTGCACAATGTTTCTGTGTTTTAAGAAATTTACAATTATACGGTATTAATACACCTAGATAACAAAATTGTTCCACAATATCCAAAATATAAAAGAGAGGACAAAATGCGTTTGATTTTTTATATCACAATGGCTTTTCAAAAATTCCTTGTGTGGTATGTGACCAACATGTTAGACCTCGACAACTATAAAGACCTTGTTGATTACGTAACTTTAATTAATCAGGATTTGATTGAATTAAGTGATAACGAGTGACATTACCTTAGTTCACAATCATCAGACCATTGTTGAATAAACAAACCAATAGACTAATGATTTGATTAAACAAGTCATTATGATGAGTTAAATTTTATAGGTTCCATTGGACTGTAAATATTTATTTAGCTATTCTGTGTGTGAACTAAATATAATAAAAATCGCCATGACAAAATTCCTCCAAAATCAATATAGTTTATTCATATTTTATAATGGGGCCGGATCGACTTGGGGCCGGATCGACGTGGGATGGATCAACTTGGGCCGGATCGACTTGGGGCCGGATTGACTTGGGGCCGGATCGGTTTGGGGCCGGAACGACCGGATACCGTGTCATAACACAGGAGTTTGAAATCCTATCAATAAGGGGGAACTTTGACCTCCTTGGTAAGAGGAATTATTTAAGGCAGTGTCTTCGCGTACCCGCATGCGGGTAGTCCGGTACGAATAGCAAAATTGCCGTTCGTAGGCTACGCGCACCCACATCCAGTTTTATAATAAAATGCCATCGGATCGGGAATTAAACGTGAAATACATGTATATATACAGAAATTATCGCAATTAGTGAATAAAATTGATCAACTACTTAGAAGTTTTGTAAACATTTATATATAGGTAAGTGAACAGTTTTTCTCGGTTGATAAATATTCTTAAAATGGGAAGAGTTATATACATGTGGGGCAGACATTATAAAGTTATCATGAATTGGAACAATTTGTTCAAAAGTATCAGTTGATTAATTTTATACAATTGTATATAAAAACCGGCAAACTCAGAGTATATTGCAGCTGCAGAGAAAAGTAGAACTGGAAAAACAAAAAATAAAAAAGAAAGAGGAAATAAAGTTTAACAGAATAATTTTTTCCTGTATTCACGGAAAGTTCGACAGGAAAAATTTTAAAAGGCCTAATACATTATTTCTGATAAACAAAGGCCGATGTCAATAGTCTTCTAAGAAAGCTTTGTTAATTAATAACAAAATATTTGACGAAAATGTAAAACTTCAGCGCATCAAAAAATATTTCACCTCTGAAGCGTGAAAGCAACTTAAATTTCGGATATTATATATTATAGGACTAGTTTACAGGGATTTTCAATCAGTGTGCATTTAATTTGCAAGGTTTATTATGTATTATTAACTAATACATGTAAATACAATTCGAACATATTATTTGTCATACTCTTCACTCGTTCTACGCGAAATCCCAATATCAATAATTTCTGTATATATTTCACGTTTAATTCCCGATCCGATGGCATTTTATTATAAAACTGGATGTGGGTACACGTAGCCTACGATTATCAATTTGACTATTCGTACCCGCATGCTGGTACGCGCAGACACTGCCATTATTTAACTTTAAGGATAGCAGTGTCTGCATGACCCCACATGCAGGGACTAGTAGTCAAATAGGCATTCATAGGCTACACATTCCTGCATACAGTTTTGTCTGCTGTTAACCCTTTTGCTGCCAGTTGTTTTTCAAGGTTGCATTTCCACGGTGTAGACATGGTAGAATGGTTACGGACTTATCAGGTTTTTTCGCCATTTCCGCACTAATCAGGTTCAGCAACAGACTTATCATGTTTTCATATGACAACATTTGGCATAAGTGATTATTTCTTTCAATTTGTATTAAAGCAGAATTTATATTTCCAAATAAGCTTGCTGTCACGGAATGGGGAAATTATTTATTTTGCTGAATATCTAGTCATATACTCATAAGAAGCTACGATTTAGTTTAAATTGTTTCCACCAATGTGGTACCCCAACTTGAAAACAAACATTTTTCATGGAAAGATGTCCAATTGAAGCGTATTTTAAGCTTATTGTTTTCTTCTCCAAGTAAATATTTGGTTATTATTCATTAAATTTAGACATTTTCCCTTTCGTAACTGTTTCATGCACTATTAAGGTCTTAAATGATGGTTAATTTGGAAAATTTGTGGCACCAGACTCTGTGTTTTTGGCACCAGACTTTTTGTGCGCAAATGAATATGGAAACTCATATCTTCTCAGTCAGTCAGTATGTTTTTACTCTGCCTCCATGGTTTTTCAACACTTCTTACTTTATACATTAATCACACATCACTAAATTAAAATTCTTAATTCACAAGCAAATGTGTGGAATTCTATCAGTATTTGGCCTCATAACTGGGACGGGTTCTAGTCCAAATAATTATGACGTCTGGGAAGGCTATTCTAAATGCTTACTTTGACACCCTGCTGCGACCATGTAAGGCATCAAAGAAAGCCTTTCAAGACATGATAGTTATTTGAACTAGTAGGTATAAAAAAGAAGATGTGGTACGATTGCCAATCAGATAACTCTCCACAAGAGACCAAAATGACACAGTAATTACCAATTATATGTCACCATACATGTACATCCTTCAACAACTAGAATATGACTAGCAAGGCCCATACCGCATAGTCAGCTATAAAAGGCCCAGAAATGACAATGTAAAACAATTCAAACGAGAAAATAAACGGCCTTATTTATATATAAAAAAATGAATGAAAAACAAATGTGTCACACATAAACAAACGACAATAACTGAAGTACAGGCTCATGACTTGGGACAGGCACATACATACATAAATAATGTGGCAGGGTTAGACATGTTAGTTGGGACAGTGGTATAATAGAACACCATAAGAACGAACTATAAAATTCAGTTGAAAAAGGCTTAACTCATCAGATGGACAAAAATACAAGTGGATGTGGCTGGGTACTTGTACATCCCAACAACAAAAAAACACAAGGAACTGATCTGCATAATCTGCAAGTACTCGCTGTTAATTGACAACTAATTTAAAGTCACTAACAACTACTACAAAATTCATGCATCTAACATGCATCAACAATTGTTTTTTCAGGACTGACACATAAAGCTTCACTCATACATGCATCATTATGAATATTTCTATTACGCCGGAATGAACATGTCTTTTAACAACATTCGTCAAAAGACCTTCACATGTTAATCTGGGATAGAGCAGAAATAGACCATTTGTGTTTTGTTTGACATTGCATGTGATATTGCCCCATACCGATGTACTTCTTTACTCAAAGAAAAAAATCAAGATTGCGGAAAAATACTTGTTAGTGAGATGTTCCAGACTTGTATATTCTAGCACATGATGTCAAATATATGGGGTTCAAGTTAAAATCTTTTATTTTTCATTTCCCAAACAAACAAAAAAAACGAAAACATAATTTTTTACCCTGGGAAAACAATAAAAACACAATAAGTCCTGTGCTAAATAAACCTCAACAGTTCGGTGCAAAAAAACACGCCATTTTTGGGAAACCCAATTAGTCTGCTGCCAACCAATTTTAATAAAGCTTTAATATACGATATTTTAAGTTTTTGAATGCACACAAGTTGTTCTAATATGTATTTTGTATGAACATGATGAAATACCGGAACACAAAAAGTCCACATTCTTATAAATTGTGTATTTGAACGGAAAACACACCATTAGTAGCTGTGTTCGGCCTGTTGTCCTGTTTAGTGTAGAGCTTTTTGAAAAAGCCAAGAGTGGTACTGAAGAACATGATAATATACCGTGATCATATAAACATAAACACTAACGACTTCTTTTCGTCTATTTGGCTCATTTTGTGTCACACTGTCTGAAAACAGATAAGTCTGTTGCAGAACCCGATTAGTGTGGAAAAGCCGACAAAAACCCGTTAAGTCCGTTACCATTCTACACCATGATTTCATGTGCCAGAAAATACGACAGCTCGACGTCTTGGACGTTAGATGTCCAACAATGACGTCAATGGATATATGTCACGTCATGATGACTGTTACATTTGTGGACCCACAATTTTTCTTTTATTTGAAACAGATACTGCATTGTGATGAAGCTTGCATACATGTAAATTAAAACATGGACATACATGTACTATGTCTCTCTGGCACAGTCGGTGTGGACACATGTGTCCCTCTGTCAGCATGAAGTTTACATTCAGTTACAAAAAAATGTACCTTATTTATTATAAGTTATAACTTTGATTTTCAATTTATCCATTGATTATATTTTTGATTCATATTAGTTATTTATTTTCAGATTTTCCATTAAACTTTAAGACACGAGATGGTTGATGACAAACTAAGCACATCATTACTTGTAAATTAAGAAGAAGAAAACAGAGATTGTAAAAATGTTTAGAAAGTATGAATATATAAAAAAGAAGATGTGGTATGAATGCCAATGAGACAACTATCCACAAAAGACCAAAATGACACAGACATTAACAACTATAGGTTACCGTACGGCCTTCAACAATGAGCAAAGCCCATACCGCATAGTCAGCTATAATAGGCCCCGATAAGACAATGTAAAACAATTCAAACGAGAAAAATAACGGCCTTATTTATGTAAAAAAATGAACGAAAAACAAATATGTAACACATAAACAAACGACAACCACTGAATTACAGGCTCCTATACAAGTTGTTTTATAATACATTTTTGTAGATACACATCAAGTAGCTTTTTTAATATGAAAAATTCTGTGAACTACTCATCTAAATTACTGTAGTACATGTATTTCATAAAAATTTGTCTGCAGAGCACAGGACTAAAATTTCATCATACCACATGTAGAAATTAAATATTTTATATGGCAACTCAAGATGTTTTCAGTAAAGTAATTAGACTATTAGTATTATTAGTTTCTTTCTTTGTTGATCGTTTGAAAATCTTCTCCTTTCTGGAATATTTTCCTAATTTTAATACATGTCATACTTTTTTCATTAATATTTTGCAAATTCTGCACATGTATCTATTATTCCTTCTAGATGATGGCTAGCAAGTTGAAAACTATGGTTAAAAAATTGATTTTATTTTGTTTTACAGGATCTCATCATCATTCTGGCAGCTGAGTAATTGGACAAATCAGAACAAAATATTTTCCTTTATTCTGATTGTTGGTGGGGGCTCCATTATAACACTACCATATGCTTATTACAAACACATGCAACTGAGCACTGGACAACAGAGAAGTGCTGAAAGACTAAGGCAAATGAAGAAATTAAATAAAACAAAGAAACAAGAATCAGAAAGTTAAAAATAATAAGGTAATTACTCAAATAAGTTTTGTTATTTTCACCTACCCAAAGGGTCTCGGAAGTTGAGTGGTCTAAGCAGTTCATCTACATGTATTATATCACTAGCTTGTTCAACCTTAAGTCTTAATTGACCCATTGGTCTGTATCACTCCTCTGTATCACTTGGCAAAGTGGGGCTGAGTTGTCTTAGTAGTCTATCTACTGAATCACTTGGCAAAGTGGGGCTGAGTTGTCTTAGTAGTCTATCTACCGAATCACTTGTCAAAGTGGGGCTGAGTTGTCTTAGTAGTCTATCTACTGTATCACTTGGCAAAGTGGGGCTCAGTTGTCTTAGTAGTCTATCTACTGAATCACTTGGCAAAGTGGGGCTCAGTTGTCTTAGTAGTCTATCTACTGTATCACTTGGCAAAGTGGGGCTGAGTTGTCTTAGTAGTCTATCTACTGAATCACTTGGCAAAGTGGGGCTCAGTTGTCTTAGTAGTCTATCTACTGAATCATGTGTCAAAGTGGGGCTCAGTTGTCTTAGTAGTCTATCTACTGAATCACTTGGCAAAGTGGGGCTCAGTTGTCTTAGTAGTCTATCTACTGTATCACTTGGCAAAGTGGGGCTGAGTTGTCTTAGTAGTCTATCTACTGAATCACTTGGCAAAGTGGGGCTCAGTTGTCTTAGTAGTCTATCTACTGAATCACTTGTCAAAGTGGGGCTGAGTTGTCTTAGTAGTCTATCTACTGTATCACTTGTCAAAGTGGGGCTGAGTTGTCTTAGTAGTCTATCTACTGAATCACTTGGCAAAGTGGGGCTGAGTTGTCTTAGTAGTCTATCTACTGAATCACTTGGCAAAGTGGGGCTGAGTTGTCTTAGTAGTCTATCTACTGAATCACTTGGCAAAGTGGGGCTGAGTTGTCTTAGTAGTCTATCTACTGAATCACTTGGCAAAGTGGGGCTGAGTTGTCTTAGTAGTCTATCTACTGAATCACTTGGCAAAGTGGGGCTGAGTTGTCTTAGTAGTCTATCTACTGAATCACTTGGCAAAGTGGGGCTGAGTTGTCTTAGTAGTCTATCTACTGAATCACTTGTCAAAGTGGGGCTGAGTTGTCTTAGTAGTCTATCTACTGAATCATGTGGCAAAGTGGGGCTGAGTTGTCTTAGTAGTCTATCTACTGAATCATGTGGCAAAGTGGGGCTGAGTTGTCTTAGTAGTCTATCTACTGAATCACTTGGCAAAGTGGGGCTCAGTTGTCTTAGTAGTCTATCTACTGAATCACTTGGCAAAGTGGGGCTGAGTTGTCTTAGTAGTCTATCTACTGAATCATGTGGCAAAGTGGGGCTGAGTTGTCTTAGTAGTCTATCTACTGAATCATGTGGCAAAGTGGGGCTGAGTTGTCTTAGTAGTCTATCTACTGAATCACTTGGCAAAGTGGGGCTCAGTTGTCTTAGTAGTCTATCTACTGAATCACTTGGCAAAGTGGGGCTGAGTTGTCTTAGTAGTCTATCTACTGAATCATGTGGCAAAGTGGGGCTGAGTTGTCTTAGTAGTCTATCTACTGAATCACTTGGCAAAGTGGGGCTCAGTTGTCTTAGTAGTCTATCTACTGAATCATGTGGCAAAGTGGGGCTCAGTTGTCTTAGTAGTCTATCTACTGAATCACTTGGCAAAGTGGGGCTGAGTTGTCTTAGTAGTCTATCTACTGAATCACTTGTCAAAGTGGGGCTCAGTTGTCTTAGTAGTCTATCTACTGAATCACTTGGCAAAGTGGGGCTCAGTTGTCTTAGTAGTCTATCTACTGAATCACTTGGCAAAGTGGGGCTGAGTTGTCTTAGTAGTCTATCTACTGAATCATGTGGCAAAGTGGGGCTGAGTTGTCTTAGTAGTCTATCTACTGAATCACTTGGCAAAGTGGGGCTGAGTTGTCTTAGTAGTCTATCTACTGAATCATGTGGCAAAGTGGGGCTGAGTTGTCTTAGTAGTCTATCTACTGAATCACTTGGCAAAGTGGGGCTCAGTTGTCTTAGTAGTCTATCTACTGAATCACTTGGCAAAGTGGGGCTGAGTTGTCTTAGTAGTCTATCTACTGAATCATGTGGCAAAGTGGGGCTGAGTTGTCTTAGTAGTCTATCTACTGTATCACTTGTCAAAGTGGGGCTGAGTTGTCTTAGTAGTCTATCTACTGAATCACTTGGCAAAGTGGGGCTGAGTTGTCTTAGTAGTCTATCTACTGAATCACTTGGCAAAGTGGGGCTGAGTTGTCTTAGTAGTCTATCTACTGTATCACTTGACAAAGTGGGGCTGAGTTGTCTTAGTAGTCTATCTACTGAATCACTTGGCAAAGTGGGGCTGAGTTGTCTTAGTAGTCTATCTACTGAATCACTTGGCAAAGTGGGGCTGAGTTGTCTTAGTAGTCTATCTACTGTATCACTTGGCAAAGTGGGGCTGAGTTGTCTTAGTAGTCTATCTACTGTATCACTTGACAAAGTGGGGCTGAGTTGTCTTAGTAGTCTATCTACTGTATCACTTGGCAAAGTGGGGCTGAGTTGTCTTAGTAGTCTATCTACTGAATCACTTGGCAAAGTGGGGCTGAGTTGTCTTAGTAGTCTATCTACTGAATCATGTGGCAAAGTGGGGCTGAGTTGTCTTAGTAGTCTATCTACTGAATCACTTGGCAAAGTGGGGCTCAGTTGTCTTAGTAGTCTATCTACTGAATCATGTGGCAAAGTGGGGCTGAGTTGTCTTAGTAGTCTATCTACTGAATCACTTGGCAAAGTGGGGCTGAGTTGTCTTAGTAGTCTATCTACTGAATCACTTGGCAAAGTGGGGCTCAGTTGTCTTAGTAGTCTATCTACTGAATCATGTGGCAAAGTGGGGCTCAGTTGTCTTAGTAGTCTATCTACTGAATCACTTGGCAAAGTGGGGCTGAGTTGTCTTAGTAGTCTATCTACTGAATCACTTGGCAAAGTGGGGCTGAGTTGTCTTAGTAGTCTTTCTACTGTATCACTTGACAAAGTGGGGCTGAGTTGTCTTAGTAGTCTATCTACTGAATCACTTGTCAAGACCTATATCTTTATCTTCCAAAGTTCCTAATAACTTCTGCTCATTCAAATGTAAGTTCAAATTTATATAAAAATATTGATAGAAAAAACTAAATTTTGTACTAGAGTGGGGTGCACATACATTGTATTCGCCGGGGACACAATTTGGCCGTTACTAGTATATGATTTTGAGGTGTAAAAACTTCAAATGATGGCTGAAATGGAAGAAATATGCCGGTAAATTAGATTGTTATAACAAATATGATTATTTTTTAAACTACGACAAAATTGCGGCACTTCCGGCAAAGGACCGAAAAACGGACAACGATTTTCGGCCAATTTCCTATATGAAAAACAATATTTCAAAGAAGTATTTCTTGGTAATTCTTTGACTGATTGCCCTAAATTTCAGTTCTGTACACTTTTGAAAATGTCAACTATTCATCTATAATGAAATTAATTTGAAAAATATTGTTTAAATCTGCAGTTATTTGGGTTTAAATAGATGTATAAAAATGGCAAATATGTGTCCCCCATTGACAAAACATCAGGCAATTTCAAACACACTTTAATCTAACTTTTCAGATGATTATTTTCAAACAAACATGTTTTTAAGCTTAAGAATATTTTGCATTTGAAATTATCTTCATATACATGATATAGAAATATCTGTTTACTTTAAAAACATATAGACCTGAACATAAACTGTAGAAAACATGGAAAGATATGGCGAAAATGAGCACCCCACTCTAGGTTATTTTTTTTCCTTCAGTGGACCTTTAATTTGGGTCTGTACCTTCATTCATGGCCCATCGACTTAAAATATTATGCATATTTGAAATGTTAAGATATTGCCATTTTAATTTTAACATTTGCATTACTTTCAATTTTACAAAAGCTAGTCATATCTCTGTATAAAAATAAGAAGATGTGGTATGAATATTAATGAGACAACTATCCACCAAAGTTCTAATGAAGCTAATGCTCAGTGTGAAATGTCGACAAATATAATGCCAACCCATGTTTAAATGAAAATAGAGCATGTCATGAAAGAGTTATTTCCTAATTTTTCTGCAAACGTTTGCTTATTTGAAAAGTTTAAATATCTTTATTTTTCAAAGTGATTGCAAAGTTAAAATTCTGAACTGCAATACAGTAGACTCAACCTTATCTGACTAAAGAAATATATTGTCTATTGTAATATCATTTCAAACTCCAAGCCCTACACTGTATGATTAAAGATAGTTTTATTGTGTAAATGTATATCGTATTTAAGAATATATCGGCATATAGAATAAGAACATTTCTGAAATTTTATTCAAAATCATGCACAATCAGATATTTTCAATGTTTTTCTGACAGGAAACTAGTCTAATTATGAGAAAATTCTAGGTTAACTGCAATCATTGATGTCATTTTAAAGGACCAGTGTTTAATAGAGTTTAATGAATTTACGTGTTTTATTGTAGATAATTATGGACCAATCAGCTGGAACTTTACAGTTACAGAACCTTGTGAGTCCTGATATAGTCAATGCCCTGAACTTACTCCTGAAGATAACATCATCATGTCGCAGAGGATGTATCCAGATGGTTCAGAATTCAGTTGGAGGTCATCTGACCATGACCTCTACCTCTACTCGTCTGCTACAATCATTGTCTGTGTCTAAACCTGTCATTCGTCTCATTGTAACAGCTGTTCAAGGTCATCTGCAGCACTTTTCTGATGGAGGACATTTTGTTTCTATGTTAACTGTATTATTATCAACTAAGTCTATGAATCTTAATGTTTCCCATTCTTATTTAACAGAGTTTTATGACCGATTTTTAACGGTTATTGTTGAAGACATTACTGCTGATTCATCGAAAATTAATATAGATATATCCAGTCTTAAACAAATGACTAATTTTGTGAAAACTATAATTGGTAGAAAACCCTTGTGTAAACTTAATCCGTATGATTTAGATAACTTTTCTAAGCTTCTTGTTCAAGTATTTGCAAGTTATCTCCCATGTGAGGGAAGGTCTGGTAGCTGGGAAGAGAACATATATATAATTCCAGTTGAAGGACTTCCTGTTTCTAATTCTGAATTATATCAAGGATTGCTATTGCAAGGTTATCAACTTCCTCAGACTGCAATGAATAATGTAAGGAAAGTCAACAATCAGATCCCTGTTGCTGTGGTAACCGTTTCCATGACAGGTGATACAGAAGAAATTATGGATGCAGAATATGAAATTTTCAATGATTTGTCAGAAGAAAAAACAGTTTTAAGTAGAATAATGAAATTTTGTGACAGATGTGCAGAATTAAATGTTGGGGTCATTTTCTGTCAGAAAGTTATTCATCCTTCAGTGAAAAGTTTTCTGTATAAACAAAATATTTTACCTGTAGAACGTCTTGGCTCACAAATGATTCCATTCATACTGAAATTAACAGGTTGGTAGATAATTTACTGAAGGGTTCATTCACATTACTAAGTACAGTCAAACCTTGTTATGTCAAACTCGGTTGTGTCAAAAACTGGGGCCAAACTTTGACATAACAAGGTCGACTGTTGTTTCCTTTACCAGCCATGTTGGTATCTTCTAATGTACATTAGTTGACATATATTCATTTCCTTTCACAGCTATAGAATTATAAGGTAGAATTGTTAGATAAATGAGTAGAATATTTCATGTTTTACTAAAAAGACAAAACTATGCAAGATACAAAAAGCAAAGATAGAATATAAATAACCACATGTTTATAAAATGTAGACAACACTTTTGCAAGAAAAAGAGGAAAAACAAAAAAAAAGTCTGCAAAACAATATAAAGATTTAACAAAATGAACCACATAAAAACTTGAGGGATAACCTCATATAGATAAAAGATTAGGACGAAAAAAAAAGACATCTTTCTTCATAAAAAGAATTGCAATACAATGTGTCGAGAATTTAAACTTTTAGTTTCCACTGAATATTTGTTCCACATGCTAGCCTATAGTATTAAATCAATAATTATGAATAAGTAGCACCTATGACAAATGTATGATTGCCTGAACTAGAGATTCTAAAGGATTAATTTTAAACAGAACTTTCCATGTTTATTCCAGGAGCACAATCTTTGAGAAGTTTTACTGTATCATTATCAGATATTGGACACCTAGATTCTATAGAACATCAAACTATCAACAAAAAGAGTTATCTTTTCCTGAAGAAACAGGACTCTCCTGTAGCAACATTAATGTTAACTAGTGATCATGAAGAATCGGTACAGGAATTAAAGGTTGGTTTCATGTGATGGTGATGTATTGATGGTGCACATCTACTTTCATTCCATTAATATTTTTGAAATATTTTATCATTGAGAAAGGGATTAATGAAAGTATGAATTGTAGCAAGCTTTCTCCAATAATTAGTGGGCATGTTTTTAGAAAATTGAAATATTTCCTGAAAAAATCTGAATATGTCACACTCCAGAAAAAGTTATACCTGAGAATTTTTAAAAACAATTTTTATAAATAGACATTTATCGAGGATATTGATTTGATATGGATTAAAAAATGAAAAAAAAACATGTTAATATTTACACAACACATAGGAGATGGCAGACATCTTTAAAAGGCTGTTCCACAAAAATATACATGGGACCCTGGGAAGGCACATCATCTATGTTTTTGCATAATGGAAATGTAAGTGTAATTTACATTAATTTACCTCTAATAGGTGGTTTCTCCATTTTAAAAATGCCTTTCCTAGGTACCATGTATGTTGTAATGGAATAGTCTTCAGTAGTTGCTTATGAAATAGAGATCAATAATTCTGAACAGTTTTTTATAGTTTAAAAATAGATTACTCTTATTTTTCAGACAGTATGTTCAAGTGCACTACATTCCATGGAGAGATTAGCTTTCTCATCATATGTACTTCCTGGAGGAGGATGCTGGGAAATGAAGACATGTTTCAATCTCAGGAAAAAAGTATTACTTCTTTCAAAGATTTTCTACGATATCAATAATTAAGGTGGTACCTAACACTACAGGGAGATAACTCTGTAAAATCAGCAGAATGTTTTAATGACATTGTGTTGTTAAGGAAATATTAAGCTTTTCAATGATCAAAATAAGTGTTTGTCAAACTGCTATATAACCAGTGTAATTTTTCTGACAAAACGGTTGGTTGAAATTTTTTGAAATTTTTATATTTTTGTCAAAGGGTCAAAGTAAATACTTTGTCAAAATTTTAAGAAAATTAAACGAGCCAAATTAATTTTAGTTAAAGTGTTAGGTACCACCTTAATTTATTTTTGTGGCAAAAATTCTGTGTGTTCTAGATATATAGTCAATACTTTCTCATACCCAACCTAATATGCACAATGTATCAGTATCAAATCTTTTTGTGTCCCTGTCATATCTCTCTACCTTTAGTTTTTCTCAACCAATTGTAATGAGACAAGAAATACATCGCTTATTACCAAAAAACACAGATCAAGTTTAATTAAGGTGGTGTCATAAGTAGAATACAAAAATTTAGTATATAATCATTAAAAAATTGATAAAACATTTTACTGGTTGGATGGCAAAATTAATATGAATAAAGGTGGATGTTTATATATTTACATTTGTATTTTTAATATGTTTTGTTTTCACAGGTGCTGTCTGAAATGCCAAGTCTTGTTGAAGAGTTTTATTGTACAAAGTCTGCAATATTATCAGCATTAGATGTGGTTTGTAAAAGTTTACAGAATATTGCAAAAACAGTTGTCAAGGACTCTGAAGAAGGAAAGACTGATTGTACCTACCATCATTTTTGGAGAGTTCCAAAGGAAGTTGAAGAAGGGGAGGTAATTTGCAGTTGTGGAATTTATAGCTTGGAAACTACAGAACTGATAGACTTAGACAATGAGGATCTTGGTAACCCAGTGAATAATAAACTACAAGAAGATTACAACAGTTCCGTGATGAAGAGAACTATTGTGATAGATCAGTTAGACATGTGTGTCAATGCTGTAAACACTTCTTTCCTCACTGCTAATGCATTACTTACTACTAACTTGTTCATTTGTGATTCTTAATACAGGCAGTGGACAATAGTCTTCAGTCAGATATCATCTGTTTGTAAAAAATGGTTATTTTTTCTCCTACAAAATCATGACAGAGTAATTTGCAAACAAAATATTTACAAGAATTTTTTTAATAAGTTTTATACACATTTAATTTGCAGATGAGGTAGCCAAAAAAAATTGTTGAACAATATAGTATCTTAAAAATAATAAAGAGTGCTTTGTTGAATAGTTAAATTTTGTAGAAATGAAGATTAATTGTTGGGAAGATAATAAGTTTATCATCAGGTCTTACAGAAAATAAAATAAAGTCTTAGAATACTAATGTCCACTCACTGTATTAATGAATGGGTGTTTGAATGTGTTTTAATTTATATTTTATTAACTGTAAATTCAGAAATTATTTTAATGTTTTTATTATTGCGAAAAATGCAACAGGGTTATGATCGCAATAATTTGAATTCACATTTTTGAATTTTTATGCTCCATTTATTGGCATTATGTTTTCTGGTCTGTGCCTCCGTGTGTCCCTTCGTTTGTCTGTTCTTTCGTTCGTTCCCTTTCAGGTTAAAGTTTTGGTAAAAAATTTTGGTCAAGGTTACTGAGTTTTTGATAAAGTTGAAGTCTGATCAACTTGAAACTTAGTAAACATTTTCCCTATGATATGATCTTTCTAATTTTAATGCCATATTAGAGATTTAATCCCATTTTCACGGTCCACTGAACATAAAAAATGATAGTGGGATGGGGCATCTGTGTACTTGGGACACATTCTTGTTTTTAAATGAATTAAACAGGATTTTTCTCAATATCACAAAAAATAAAATTGCATTTTAGTCTAAAATGACAAAATTGCAATAATAAATGCACACATTAATTTCTGAGATAACAGTATTTTGATGAGTGGTTGAATGTGTTATAATTCATATTTACTTATTTGAAAGGTTATTACACCATATTTTGCTATTAGTTTTAAAAGTAGATGAGTAATATGATATAAATGGTCTCTAAGCAGGTATCTCCAAATAGATTTTTTTATCATTGGAAGTCATATTTATTGTGTGAATCAGCTGAAAAAAATATTTAGCATATAAAATATAGGATATACCTAAATGCATTTTGTGTTCTCTCATATCCTAATGTTAATGTAATAAAAGAGTAATTGTATAATCTATTGTATGTTAAATCAAGATGAATATAGAAAAATAATATGGGAAAATTGGTCAGTCATAAATCTGGATATCCCTAAAGGCTACTTTAAAAGTCATCTTTAAATTCATGTCGGGTATACCGGTAGCAGATTGTATTATTCAGTACTATCATGAAAGCATATACTTTGTACATTTATTGTTTTGTGTTACAGTATTTTTCAGTTATAAAGATGTTTGGTATTTATTGTGTCACATGACAAAGAAGCTGTTGCAACATGTGTATTCAATATTCAAGTTGCTGTTAGTTATTATAGAATAGGATATAAATGCTTGAATAAGCAGTATTACTTGCATTTGAATCCTAGATTTGTTTTTATTTGCAATGGTTTGTGTGTATTTGTTTTAATATTCTGTGTTTAATTATACAAAAAGGTTCAATTATTCTGGCTTGACATTTATCAAGTTTTGTTAGAATTTTGTTTTCACGAAAAAGTCAAAAATTAGTAGAAATAAATTCAGCCTTTCTTAAATTATTTCTGCTTTAGTTTGACAGAAATCAAATTTTTACTAAAAAAATTCAAAGGGAGGTAATCACAATTGAGCTTAAATCACCAAATTGAGCTATATAAGCCTGTACTGCTGATTTTCTGCCAATTGTAATGAATTCATTTTCATGCAACTTTACATATATAACTGTAAAACATAATGTTGAGAAAAAAAATTGTTCTACATTGCCACTCTTTTTAGCATCGTTCTGAGATTAATATTGTTAATCTTGAAATAAAATCATATTGATTTAATTACTTGAAGTTGTCTATTTTTTATATGCCTAACAACAATACAACTTTACACTTAGACAAGGTTTAATTTTAAAATATGTCGAGGGTCATGGGCTAGAGGAGAAACCAATTATGTCTCGCTTGACAGAGCCAAAATGCAAGACAAAGGTATGCATTTTCGGCTTTGGCAGCAACGGCAGAATCAACTATGTATTAGTTTGTGGTGAACCACAAATTGTAGGTCAATCATATTTGGTATGCAGTTGTATTAACATTGGCACATCTCATTTCCATGGAGATTATTTGGCCCTGCCCCCTCAGTCATGGTCTATTGACCTTGAAACTATTGCTTATTAGTCCCCTACTGATTTGTCGAAGGGGACTTTAAGTTTGGATTCCGTCTGTTTGTTTGTCCATCTGTCAGTCTGGCAAATCAGTTTTCCACACTTTTTTTCTTCATTCTTGCAGATATTGATTTGATATTTCGTATATTGTTATATCATTACAAGTTACAGATCAAGTTCGAATTTTGTTCTGGTCTGATGATTTGAGCAGAGTTATGGTCCTTGGACTTAAAAAATCACTCAAATAATTAGTTTCTTGCTCTTTTTTTTGGTCATCCTTGAGGATATTAAATTTGATATTTGGCTTATTGTTTTATAATTACAAGTTACAGATCAAGTTCAAATTTTGTTCCGGTCTGATGATTTTTTGCAGAGTTATGGTCTTTTGGCGTCATGCTTGAATATGTTGATTTGAAAACGGGTAAGTAAAAGCCATACAATTTACAAAGATAGCAATTTCATTGTTCATGTGATTCAATATTGCAAAGAAATATGTTCAAAAAGTTTTAAACTTCACCAATTGGATGTCTATACAGGTACAAGCTAAGATATTATAGTAATAGAAATATTAAAATAAAAATGTACCCAAAACTTTGTCTAGCAGATATCATACTTTAAAACATATTGGATGAATCTGACATTGCCCAGATGTCTCCATTGATTGCCTAAATTTGTGACAAAAGGATAAATAAGGAAGGGTGTTAAAAAGGAGGTAAATTTTACCATTGTGAGAAAACTTCAAAATGTATCCAAACAAAAAAATCACCTGTATAGGTACTGTGGTAGAATAACAATGCTTTATGGGAGGAATGCAGTGGAAATATCTAAGACAGTCCACAGGTATATTAACTAGAGGCTCTAAAGAGCCTGTGTCGCTCACCTTGGTCTATGTGCATATTAAACAAAGGACACAAATGGATTCATGACAAAATTGTATTTTGGTGATGGTGATGTGTTTGAAGTTCTTACTTTACTGAACATTCTTGCTTCTTACAATTATATCTATAATGAACTTTTCCCATTAGTAACAGAGATAATTATTTGGTAAAAATTTACATAAATTTACCAAATTAATGAAAATTGTTAAAAATTGACTGTAAAGGGCAATAACTCCTTAAGGGGTCAATTGACCACTTATTTGTAGATCTTACTTTGTTAAACATTATTGGTGTTTACAGTTTATCTCAATCTATATTAGTATTCAAGATAATACCCAAAAACGGCAAAATTTCATTAAAAATTACCAATTGGGGGGCAGCAACCCAACAACCGGTTGTCCAATTCATCTAAAAATTTCAGGGCAGATAGATATTGACTTGATTAACAATTTAACGCCTTCTCAGATTTGCTCTAAATGCTTTGGTTTCAGAGTTATAAGCCAAAATCTACATTTTACCCCTGTCCTATTTTTAGCCGTGGTGGCCATCTTGGTTGGATGGCCAGGTCATCGGACACATTTTTCAAACTAGATACCCCAAAGATGACGTTGGCCAAGTTTGGATTAATTTGGCCCAGTAGTTTCAGAGGAGAAGATTTTTGTAAAAGATAACTTGAGATTTATGAAAAATGGTTAAAAATTGACTATAAAGGGCAATAACTCCTAAAGGGGTCAACTGACCATTTCGGTCATGTTGACTTATTTGTAAATCTAACTTTGCTGAACATTATTGCTGTTTACAGTTTATCTCTATCTATAATAATATTCAAGATTATAACCAAAAACAGCAAAATTTCCTCAAAATTACCAATTCAGGGGCAGCAACCCAACAACGGGTTGACCGATTCATCTAAAAATTTCAGGACAGATAGATCTTGACCTGATAAACATTTGTACCCCATGTCAGATTTGCTCTAAATGCTTTGGTTTTTGAGTTATAAGCCAAAAACTGCATTTTACCCCTATGTTCTATTTTTAGCCATGGCGGCCATCTTGGTTGGTTGGCCAAGTCACGCCACACACTTTTTAAACTAGATACCCCAATGATGATTGTGGCCAAGTTTGGTTCAATTTGGCCCAGTAGTTTCAGAGGAGAAGATTTTTGTAAAAGCTTACGACGACGGACGCCAAGTGATGAGAAAAGCACCCTATGCTTTGGATTGTCACAAAAAAATCAACTGTATACAGGTTTTATACTAACAAAAGTGCACACACTGAAAAGTCTCGCCTTCTTTACTACCCATTGATATAATTATGTTGATAGTTCTAAATTTAAAGCTTTTCTACAACTATAAAATAAACTTAACATGATCCAAGAAAAATGAGCTCAAGGTCATATAAACCAAACAAGAAATCATGTACATCTTAATATAGTTGACCTATAGATTGCTTATAGTTTCTAAGAAACAGACTTAACCAATAGAACTAAACATTGACCAATGGACCATGAAAATGAGGTCAAGGTCAGGGCAGACATGTACAGCTTACAGTCCTTCCATACAACAATTATAGTTCATCTACTAGCTAAAGTTAGAAAAACTTAACACTGAGCAATGAACCCTGAGAATGAGGTCAAGGTCAAATAAACTCTTCAAGACTGACATGTACATCATAAAATATTTCCATACGCCAAATATAGTGAAACTATTGCATAAAGTACATGCATAAGAAAAAAAGACCAAAACTCAAAAACTTAACTTTGACTACTGAACCATGCAAATGAGGTCAAGGTCAGATGACACCTGCCAGTTGGACGTGTACACCTTACAATCATTTCATATACCAAATACAGTAGACCTTTTGCATACAGTATAAGGAAAACAGACCAAAACACAAAAACTTATCTATAACCACTGAACCATGAAAATGAGGTCAAGGTCAGATGCACCTGCCATGTGGACATGTGCACCTTAAAATCTTCCATACACCAAAATACTATTGGTTGTTGTATCTGGCATTTATATACAAAGCATGAAGAATCCAAGTCTTCCACCTTCTAAAACATAAAACTTTATAAAGAAGTTAGTTAAACCGCCTGATTACTATCCCTATGCTTAGCTTTCTGTAACTAAGTCCCAGTCTTGACAAAAATCACGGTCAGAAGAAATATTTTTTCCTCCAGTTCAGATGGTACCAGTCCTACAGATTATCGAGGATATTGATTTGATATGGATTAAAAAATGAAAAAAAAACATGTTAATATTTACACAACACATAGGAGATGGCAGACATCTTTAAAAGGCTGTTCCACAAAAATATACATGGGACCCTGGGAAGGCACATCATCTATGTTTTTGCATAATGGAAATGTAAGTGTAATTTACATTAATTTACCTCTAATAGGTGGTTTCTCCATTTTAAAAATGCCTTTCCTAGGTACCATGTATGTTGTAATGGAATAGTCTTCAGTAGTTGCTTATGAAATAGAGATCAATAATTCTGAACAGTTTTTTATAGTTTAAAAATAGATTACTCTTATTTTTCAGACAGTATGTTCAAGTGCACTACATTCCATGGAGAGATTAGCTTTCTCATCATATGTACTTCCTGGAGGAGGATGCTGGGAAATGAAGACATGTTTCAATCTCAGGAAAAAAGTATTACTTCTTTCAAAGATTTTCTACGATATCAATAATTAAGGTGGTACCTAACACTACAGGGAGATAACTCTGTAAAATCAGCAGAATGTTTTAATGACATTGTGTTGTTAAGGAAATATTAAGCTTTTCAATGATCAAAATAAGTGTTTGTCAAACTGCTATATAACCAGTGTAATTTTTCTGACAAAACGGTTGGTTGAAATTTTTTGAAATTTTTATATTTTTGTCAAAGGGTCAAAGTAAATACTTTGTCAAAATTTTAAGAAAATTAAACGAGCCAAATTAATTTTAGTTAAAGTGTTAGGTACCACCTTAATTTATTTTTGTGGCAAAAATTCTGTGTGTTCTAGATATATAGTCAATACTTTCTCATACCCAACCTAATATGCACAATGTATCAGTATCAAATCTTTTTGTGTCCCTGTCATATCTCTCTACCTTTAGTTTTTCTCAACCAATTGTAATGAGACAAGAAATACATCGCTTATTACCAAAAAACACAGATCAAGTTTAATTAAGGTGGTGTCATAAGTAGAATACAAAAATTTAGTATATAATCATTAAAAAATTGATAAAACATTTTACTGGTTGGATGGCAAAATTAATATGAATAAAGGTGGATGTTTATATATTTACATTTGTATTTTTAATATGTTTTGTTTTCACAGGTGCTGTCTGAAATGCCAAGTCTTGTTGAAGAGTTTTATTGTACAAAGTCTACAATATTATCAGCATTAGATGTGGTTTGTAAAAGTTTACAGAATATTGCAAAAACAGTTGTCAAGGACTCTGAAGAAGGAAAGACTGATTGTACCTACCATCATTTTTGGAGAGTTCCAAAGGAAGTTGAAGAAGGGGAGGTAATTTGCAGTTGTGGAATTTATAGCTTGGAAACTACAGAACTGATAGACTTAGACAATGAGGATCTTGGTAACCCAGTGAATAATAAACTACAAGAAGATTACAACAGTTCCGTGATGAAGAGAACTATTGTGATAGATCAGTTAGACATGTGTGTCAATGCTGTAAACACTTCTTTCCTCACTGCTAATGCATTACTTACTACTAACTTGTTCATTTGTGATTCTTAATACAGGCAGTGGACAATAGTCTTCAGTCAGATATCATCTGTTTGTAAAAAATGGTTATTTTTTCTCCTACAAAATCATGACAGAGTAATTTGCAAACAAAATATTTACAAGAATTTTTTTAATAAGTTTTATACACATTTAATTTGCAGATGAGGTAGCCAAAAAAAATTGTTGAACAATATAGTATCTTAAAAATAATAAAGAGTGCTTTGTTGAATAGTTAAATTTTGTAGAAATGAAGATTAATTGTTGGGAAGATAATAAGTTTATCATCAGGTCTTACAGAAAATAAAATAAAGTCTTAGAATACTAATGTCCACTCACTGTATTAATGAATGGGTGTTTGAATGTGTTTTAATTTATATTTTATTAACTGTAAATTCAGAAATTATTGTGATGTTTTTATTATTGCGAAAAATGCAACAGGGTTATGATCGCAATAATTTGAATTCACATTTTTGAATTTTTATGCTCCATTTATGGGCATTATGTTTTCTGGTCTGTGCCTCCGTGTGTCCCTTCGTTTGTCTGTTCTTTCGTTCGTTCCCTTTCAGGTTAAAGTTTTGGTTAAAGTTTTTGGTCAAGGTTACTGAGTTTTTGATAAAGTTGAAGTCTGATCAACTTGAAACTTAGTAAACATGTTCCCTATGATATGATCTTTCTAATTTTAATGCCATATTAGAGATTTAATCCCATTTTCACGGTCCACTGCACATAGAAAATGATAGTGGGATGGGGCATCTGTGTACTTGGGACACATTCTTGTTTTTAAATGAATTAAACAGGATTTTTCTCAATATCACAAAAAATAAAATTGCATTTTAGTCTAAAATGACAAAATTGCAATAATAAATGCACACATTAATTTCTGAGATAACAGTATTTTGATGAGTGGTTGAATGTGTTATAATTCATATTTTACTTATTTGATAGGTTATTACACCATATTTTGCTATTAGTTTTAAAAGTAGATGAGTAATATGATATAAATGGTCTCTAAGCAGGTATCTCCAAATAGAATTTTTTATCATTGGAAGTCATATTTATTGTGTGAATCAGCTGAAAAAAATATTTAGCATATAAAATATAGGATATACCTAAATGCATTTTGTGTTCTGTCATATCCTATATTTTATAATGTTAATGTAATAAAAGAGTAATTGTATAATCTATTGTATGTCAAATCAAGATGAATATAGAAAAATAATATGGGAAAATTGGTCAGTCATAAATCTGGATATCCCTAAAGGCTACTTTAAAAGTCATCTTTAAATTCGTATCAGGTATACTGGTAGATTGTTTAATTCAGTTCTATCATGAAAGCATTGTGAACAAGTCTTTGTTTTGAATTTTTCTTTTTTTAAAGAGTCATTGAATGTTATACTTTGTACATTTATTGTTTTGTCTTAGCGTATTTTGCAGTTTAAAGATGTTTGGTATTATTTATTGTGATGATGACAAAGAAGCTGTTACAACATGTGAAGACCACTACTGTATCAATTATAAAGATGCTGTTAGTTATTATAGAATAGGATATAAATGTTTAAATAAGCAGTATTACTTGCATTTGAATCCTATATTTGTTTTTATTTGCAATGGTTAGTGTGTATTTGTTTTAATATTCTGTGTTTAATTATACAAAAAAGTTCTGTATATTTGCAGTTTGAGTTAATACTTATAGATTATAGGTGATCATCTCAACGAGATTGATTTTTAACCGGATTTTTGTGACAAAAATGTCGGTTATTGATTTGGGGATGTACAGTGGGCGGGCGGGCGGGCGGGCGGGCGGCAATCAAATGTTGTCCGTGCATTAACTCATGAACCGTTCAACCAAAGCTTTTAAAATTTTAATATGTTGTTACTGACAACTAAATGAAGGTCAAGTTCAATAATGGCGATTTTGACTTTTACCGTTCAGGAGTTATGGTTCTTGAAAGATTGAAAAATGAAGTTTCCAGTCGTGTCCGTGCATTTACGCATGAACTGTTCTACCAAAGCTTCCCAAATTTTAATATGTTGTTACTGATGACAAAATAGAGGTCAACTTCAATAAAGACGATTTTGACTTTTACTGTTCAGGAGTTATGGTTCTTGAAAGATTGAAAAATGGTGTTTCCAGTCGTGTCCGTGCATTTTCTCATGAACCATTCAACCAAAGCTTTTGAAATTTTTATATGTTGTTACTGATGGCAAAATAGAGGTCAAGTTCAATAATGACGATTTTGACTTTTACCATTCAGGAGTTATGGTTCTTGAAAGATTGTAAAATGGCGTTTCCATTCAAGTTGTTGCATTTACTCATGAACCATTCAATCTAAGCTTTTCAAATTTTAATATGTTGATACTGATGACAAAATGGAGGTCAAATTTGATATTGACGATTTTCACTTTCACCATTCATCAGTAATGGTTCTTGTGATATTGCCAGGACACAAATAAATATTAATAAATCTGGTTTGCTGTCGTTGTGACAGCCTCTTGTTTTGCTTGAGCCAGTATGGCAAAAGTGAGAAAAGCAATCGAATTGAGATGACCAATGATAATCTGTTTATGGCTATTTTACCTATGACGACGTTGTCAATATCATTAGCAATGCCACGTGCCTCCTTAGTTTCTAGCGATAGTTTTCCATCTTGAGCGATTAGAATGATATGAAAAATTATCACAAAAAAAAAAATCAAAGGAAAAGTGCACAAAATAGCGATAAAGCTTAATCTTGCTATATAATCTCATCAGGCTATACAAGAATTATCCCTCTTTGACAAATGTTCATGACAGTGCATTCTTCAACTTGACAGGGTTTTAAAAAAAAATTGTCCAATAATACTGGCTTGACATTTATCAAGTTTTGTTAGAATTTTGTTTTCACGAAAAATTCAAAAATTAGTAGAATTAGATTCAGCCTTTCTTTTTAAATTATTTCTGCTATAGTTTGACAGAAATAAAAATTTTACTAAAAAAATTCAAAAATCACAATTGAGCTTAAATCACCAAATTGAGCTATATAAGCCTGTACTGCTGATTTACCGATTCTGCCAATTGTAATGAAATTATTTTCATGCAACTTTACATACATACATGTAACTGTAAAACATAATATGGAGAAGAAAAAAATGTTCTACAGTGCCAGTCTTTTAAGCATCATTCTGAGATTAATATTGTTAATCTTGAAATAAAATTATATTGATTTAATTACTTGAAGTTTTCTATTTTTTATATGCCTAACAACAATACAACTTTACACTTAGACGAGGTTTAATTTTAAAATATGTAGAGGGTCATGGGCTAGAGGAGAAACCAATTTTTGTTTCGCTTTACAGAGTTGAAATGTAAGACATAGTTATGCATTTCTAGTGTCCATGTCAACAATGTATTAGTTTATGATAAGGTCTAGTTTGTGGTGAACCACAAGTTGTAGGCCAATTGTATGCAGTTGTAATAGCATTAACACATCTCATTTCCATGGAGATTTATTTGGCCCTGTCCCCTCAGTCATGGTCTATTGACTTTAAAACTATTGCTTATTAGTCCTCTACTGAATGTCAAAGGAGACTTTAGGTTTGCACTCCATCTGTCTGTCTGTCCAGCAAATCATATTTCCACACTTTTTTCTTCATGCTTGAAGATATTTATTTGTTATTTCGTATATTGTTATATCATGACAAGTTATAGATCAAGTTCGAATTTTCGAGTTATGGTCCTTGGACTTAAAATTCACTCAAATAATCAGTTTTCTGCACCTTTTTTGGTCATCTGTGAGGATATTAAATTTGATATTTGGTATATTGTTTTATCATGAAAAGTTACAGATCAAGTTTGAATTTTGTTCTGGTCTAATGAATTCGCTCAGAGTTATGGTCCTTGGACTTAGAGAATTCACTCAAATACAAGTAATCAGTTTTCCGCACTTTTTATACAACCGCAAAATTTGAAAAATTTTTCGTCGTATATTGCTATCACGTTGGCGTCGTCGTCGTCGTCGTCCGAATACTTTTAGTTTTCGCACTCTAACTTTAGTAAAAGTGAATGGAAATCTATGAAATTTTAACACAAGGTTTATGACCACAAAAGGAAGGTTGGTATTGATTTTGGGAGTTTTGGTCCCAACATTTTAGGAATTAGGGGCCAAAAAGGGCCCAAATAAGCATTTTCTTGGTTTTCGCACTATAACTTTAGTTTAAGTTAATAGAAATCTATGAAATTTTGACACAAGGTTTATGACCACAAAAGAACGGTTGGGATTGATTTTGGGAGTTTTGGTTTCAACAGTTTAGGAATTAGGGGCCAAAAAAGGGCCCAAATAAGCATTATTCTTGGTTTTCGCACAATAACTTTAGTTTAAGTAAATAGAAATCAATGAAATTTAAACACAATGTTAATGACTACAAAAGGAAGGTTGGTATTGATTTTGGGAGTTTAGGTCCCAACAGTTTAGGAATTAGGGGCCAAAAAGGGACCCAGATAAGCATTTTTCTTGGTTTTCGCACCATAACGTTAGTATAAGTAAATAGAAATCTATGAAATTTAAACACAAGGTTTATGACCATAAAAGGAAGGTTGGTATTGATTTTGGGAGTTTTGGTCCCAACAGAATAAGGGGCCCAAAGGGTCCAAAATTAAACTTTGTTTGATTTCATCAAAATTGAATAATTGGGGTTCTTTGATATGCCGAATCTAACTGTCATGACTGTGTATGTAGATTCTTAACTTTTGGTCCCGTTTTCAAATTGGTCTACATCAAGGTCCAAAGGGTCCAAAATTAAACTTAGTTTGATTTTGACAAAAAATGAATCAGTTAGGTTCTTTGATATGCTGAATCTAAAAATGTACTTAGATTCTTGATTATTGGCCCAGTTTTCAAGTTGGTCCAAATCGGGGTCCAAAATTAAACTTTGTTTGATTTCATCAAAAATTGAATAAATGGGTTCTTTGATATACCAAATCTAACTGTGTATGTAGATTCTTCATTTTTGGTCCTGTTTTCAAACTGGTCTACACTAAAGTCCAAAGGGTCCAAAATTAAACTTAGTCTGATTTTAACAAAAATTGAAATCTTGGGGTTCTTTGATATGCTGAATCCAAAAATGTACTTAGAATTTTTATTATGGGCCCAGTTTTCAAGTTGGTCCAAATCAGGATCTAAAATTATTATATTAAGTATTGTGCAATAGCAAGTCTTTTCAATTGCACAGTATTGCACAATGGCAAGAAATATCTAATTGCACAATATTGTGAAATAGCAAATTTTTTTTTTAAATTAGAGTTATCTTTCTTTGTCCAGAATAGTAAGCAAGAAATATCTAATTGCAAAATATTGTGCAATAGCAAGATTTTTTTTAATTGGAGTTATCTTTCTTTGTCCAGAATCAACTTAAATCTTTGTTATATACAATATACAATGTATATTCACTTTTTACTACCAACTGATAAATTAAAATAATCTTTACCATTCAGTGATAACAAGCAGTTTTTTTTACATCTTAATATTTTATGATGTATTTGAATGAGTAGTTATTGTTGCAAACTCCATTAGAAATTTTAATTGAGATTAGTTTTGGAATAAGGGAAAGGGGGATGTGATTAAAAAAATTGGGTTCAATTTTTCTCATTTGAAATTTCATAAATAAAAAAGAAAATTTCTTCAAACATTTTTTTGAGAGGATTAATATTCAACAGCATAGTGAATTGCTCTAAGAGAAAACAAAAATTTTAAGTTCATTAGAACACATTCATTCTGTGTCAGAAACCTATGCTGTGTCAACTATTTAATCACAATCCAAATTTAGAGCTGAATCCAGCTTGAATGTTGTGTCCATACTTGCCCCAACCGTTCAGGGTTCAACCTCTGCGGTCATATAAAGCTACGCCCTGCGGAGCATCTGGTTCGTTATGCTTGAATATGTTGATTTAAAAACTGGTTAGTAAAAGCCAACAAGAGTGCACACACTGAAATGTCTCCCCTTCTTTACTGACCATGGATATTATGTTGATAGTCCTAAATATAAAGCTTTATTATAACTATAAAATAAACTTGATCCAAGAAAATGAGCTCAAGGTCATATAAACTAAAGGAGAAATCATGTACATCTAAATATAATTGACCTATTGCTTATAGTTTCTCAGAAACAGACTTAATCAATAAAACTAATCATTGACCAATGAACCATGAAAATTAGGCCAAGGTCAGGGCAGACATGTACAGCTTGCAATCCTTCCATACAACAAATATAGTTGACCTACTAGTTATAAAAAACAGATCAAAACACAAAAACTGAACACTGAACAGTGAGCATGAGGTCAAGGTCAAATAAACACATTGAGACTGGCATGTCCATCAAAAAATATTTCCATATGCCAAATACAGTTAAACTATTGCATAAAGTATAAGAAAAAAAAATCACAACTCAAAAACTTAACTTTGACTAGTGAACCATGAAAATGAGGTCAAGGTCAGATGACACTTACCAGTTGGATGTGTACACCTTTCAATCATTTCATACACAAAGTACAGTAGACCTATTGCATACAGTATCAGGAAAACAGACCAAATCACAAAAACTTATCTATAACCACTGAACTATGAAAATGAGGTCAAGGTCAGATGCAATTGCCAGGTTGACATGTACACCTTATAATTAACAATCCTTCCATACACCAAACATACTGGTTATTATATCTGAGATTAGGACTTGACCACAAAATTTAACCTAGTTCACTGATCTATAAAATGAGGTGGAGGTAAAGTGAAAACTGTCTGACAGGCATGAGGACCTTGCAAGGTATGCACATACCAAATATAGTTATCCTTTTACTCACAAGAGAGAAATGAATATTACAAAAAATCTTAAGCAGTCACTGAACCATGAAAATGAGGTCAAGGACAATGGAAATGTGACGACAGAAACTTTGTAGCATAAGGCATCTTTATACAAAGCATGATCATGAAGAATCTAGGTCTTCCACCTTTTAAAACATAAAGTTTAGTTAGTTAATGCTGCCTGATTACTATCCCTATGCAGAGCTTTCTGTGACAAAAGATGCACACTCAGAAGAAATATTTTTTCCTCCAGTTATTAAGATGGTACCAGTACTTTTACAGATTTGATGATGGACCTGCTGCATAAAGCACAAGAACATGTTGATGTGATCTGAACCTGGCTTTAGACTAGACCAACAAGCTGAACCAGACTTTTTAATGTGTAACATGTAGTTAACAATTGCAAGGTAACAGTCTAATGGATGAAATGTCAAAAGTAAATGTACAAAGACAAGAGGCACTACAATAAAATTGAGAATGGAAATGGGGAATGTGTCAAAGAGACAACAACCCGATAAATAAAAAACAACAGCAGAGGGTCACCAACTGGTCTTCAATGTAGCGAGAAATTCCCGCACCCAGAGGCATAAAGCCAACCCTAGAAATTTAGATAAGGTAAACTTATTGATGTTCTTCATAAAATTATTCTAAAATGTTACCAATTCATCTTTGAATATTGTTTTATTGGTATACAATAAATATTGATTTTTGATATGAGTAAATTAAAACCAAACTAATATTATTGTTTTATAATATATACACATTCATGGTTCTACAATCTGTTGATACCTGTATTTTGTCATTGTACAAAGTAATGTTTTTCTCGGACTGTTAATGATGTCTTTACACTAAATACATTGGATGTTGGGTGTGTTCTGATTGATAATTTAGTCTTAAGATACATGGTTTGTTTTCTTAGTTGTTCTTGGCTTTGAATTAGCTGTCTGTAATACTCTCAGATCTTGGCTTGGTGTTATTTTTGCTGTGGTGATGTACCTTGCAACAACCAATTTGTGTTTTTGATACTTGTTTTTCTGCTTTGAATCTACCCGACATGCCTGATGATGGTTTTTATAGTTTGTTAATATGTTGTGCTGTAACACCACTGTCCCAGGTTAGGGGAGGGTTGGGAACCCTGCCACATTCTATAGACACATGTCCTAAGTCGGGAGCCCGTTATTCAGTGTAAAACTTGTTGCTGAATATAAAAAATTTTACTCTTTTCATTGATTTGTTCATAAATCAGGCTGTTATTTGCATCGTTTGAATAGTTGACAATACAGTATAAGTTTTGCTCATTGTTACCAAGGCATCATACAGTGATCTATACACTTGCTATAGTTGTTTTACTACTTTGTCATTTGGTCTCTAATGAACAGTTGTCTTATTGGCCATCATACCACATTTTATAATTTCTCTTAACATCACTTTTAAACACTGTATGCTATATACATGTAAGAAAGAAGCAGCAAATATACCATTTTTTTTACAAGTCTTTGTTTTAGAATTAACTCACACGAGACTAAAGCTAGCACCTACATGTACCACAAAACAAGAGTTGCAGTTCATTAATTAAAAAAAAAATACAGTTAAAGTATAGATATTAGTATTTATTTTACAGTACATGAACCTTGTTACAAATCAATCAAATGTATTAAGGCAGCAACCATTTGATTTCCTGGGGGGGGGGGGAGGGGGGGCTATGTTTTTTTTTGGAAAAAAAAGTTTGTTTCCAGTTTTTGGAGAAAAAAATAATTTGTTTTTGATTCTGAGAAAAAAAAAATTTGTTTTTGATTCTGAGAAAAAAAAATTGTTTTTTTCACCCTCAGCTGCCACTATATGTAATGCTAAAATTGAAAGAAAAAAATTGTTTTCGACTTGTCACGAAAAAAATAGTTTGTTTTTCGCCGCAGGCGGGAAAAAAAATTTGTCCAGAAAAAAAAAACAATAGCCCGCCCCCCCCGAAAATCAAATGGTTGCTGCCTAACTAAAATTTCCACTAGTAATATATGCACACACTTTTTTATTTTTGACTCTTCAGCCTGTTCAGAAGATGTTCAAATTATTATGTAAATGTGTAATTTTGTACATGTTCATTTTCAAATGTATCTCAGATAATCTGTCATGCCTGTCCAGTTTACTAGCTTTTATACACTTCTTTGGGCAATTGTCTCATTGGCAATCATAACACATCTTCTAATTTTCATATTAAATTTATAACATGGCATGCAGTGGGTCTTGATGTACAATTTGTACTAGTTAAGTACTAGTAGCACATTGTTGTTACATGTAATTTATTAATTTATAATATAATAATATAAAAGTATATAACATGTTTACATGGAAAGGTTAATAGAAATGACACAAAAATTATTAAAGAATCTTAAGATACAATGTACATGTATATGTATGATTGATTTAAGCTTGAAACTTTAATGCACATGATTGATACTCATAGCTATAGTTGTTTGCTAAATGCCCATTTATAAATCACACAAATCGTCTTTGTACTGTCCTTCACAGATTCACGGAATTAAACTGATTTGTCAGTTAATATAATTCCCCTATAATTTCTCTATATGTACAGGGACTTGTCAATCTAATGTTCCTTCTAAAAAGGCATAGCCATCTCTGGAATCGAGCACTACATCAAGGTCTTTTCTTTGTAATGTTTTTCGTTTACTGTTTAATGTGGTTACAACTGCGTCTTTAGAAATTGCTCCGATGAAAAGTTCTGTTGCTTTACAAAGTGCGACAACTGCTTCCTGGCTCGCCAAAGTAACATCAGGATCTGTTTTCATTATCACCTTAATGCGGGATAATGGCAGTCTCATTAAACGTTCATTTGAATTAGGTGACTTAGATTCATTAGTCCCTGAAGGTTCAGTTTGATCTTGTGTGCTAGAGTTTTGTTCTAATGTTTCTTCTTGATCTTCATGTGTTTCAGTTTCTTCATGAGTGCCATTCTCGATTGCAGGAATATTATCTGATACTTCTTTTTCTGATATAGATTCATTTTCTAAGTTTGTTGTTTCATTTTCATCACTGTTCTTTAAATGACTTATCTCTGTCTCATCTTTTTGTGATATTGTTTCTGTTATGATTTCCTCCACAGTTTCTCCTTCTCCCGCCATTTTATAGAATTTGAGAATCAAATGCGGACCAACTCTGCAATTTAATTCGATTGTTCAAACTTCTACTTGAAAGGCTTCATTTATGGTAATTTATAGATTATTTCTATTTTAATAATAATTGATAATCTAATAAGGTTGCCGGAATATGGTAATATGTTTTTCACGTGTCTTTTTTCATCATTAATATGTAAAGCTATATCATGTTTATAAACCGGATTCCCTTAGTTTTCCCGACTTGGTAAAAAATTAACATCATTTCCGATCTTCCCGTTTCAAAATCTGGAACGTCAAAATGTAAGGATTTTAAATAACCGTATTCTTTAGACTATTAAGACAGCTTTCTGATCAGTTTTATATGCTGTAACACGCATTTGTTATATTTTATCGTTCTTTTTCAAGCCAAACATGGACATCTAATTGGGAAGCATTGGGACTGCTACTTTGGGGCAACTGCCAAGACTTTGCTAATGTTGAATACTCATATAGAAATTGTGCCATTGCCATTGGTGACAATACACAGTTAGGGAAAAAAATTATTATTGACACAATTTTTAACCACGCTCTTTCTCGTGATTCAAGAAAATTAAGCTTACTGTTCATGAAATTAGAATGAGGGTATGGTAGAAATTAATGACTTAAATACCGTTTGCATCAAACATGTAATTTAATTTTGGCTGCTGTGAGCATCAAATTGGTTGAGATTTTACCATCATTCATCAAAATATTCTAATTGTAATTTGCCAAAGGTCTCAGACTCATATAACTATCGTTACTGTTATTTTATTGTTATGCACCAAAAATTACTGTTATTACATGTAGTGTCATTTGGCAAGAACTTTAACCAAATATTCATTATGAAAATACCCCCAATTCAACACTCATGTATTTAAACCAGTGGCGGATCCAGAAATTTTCATAAGTGGGGGCTCAATGACTGCTTAAGACGGGACCCTTCCGGTCAAGCTTCAGTGATTCCCTAAATATCCAACCATAATTTTTCACTGAAAAGGGGGCCCTCTCTTAATCCTCCTCTGGAAACTGCATCTATTAAAGCCAGATATTAAATATTGGATATCAATGCATTTCATAGCATTTTCCATTCAATTGAAATGAAAAGTTTGATCTTAAAATAATGTTGGAAAACTTGACAATTATTTCTTTAAAAAGCAAAAGGCCTAAAACATGTATAAAACATGCAAAAAAAACAGTCTTGATGTTTATTAGGGTCCTACTAAAAAGCGCCCGGGTGAAGAAAAAGCGCCCGGGAGAAATAAAAAGCGCCTGGGGAAGAAAAATAAGCGCCCGGGGAAAAGAAAAGGCGCCCAGGGAAAATATATAGAGATGGTATTGGCATGAGACAATCGTTTGTGTCGATAAAATTAATTATTCACATTGATTTTTTTTAAAAATTATTATTGACACAATTTTTAACCACGCTCTTTCTCGTGTTTCAAGAAAATTAAGCTTACTGTTCATGAAATTAGAATGAGGGTATGGTAGAAATTAATGACTTAAATACCGTTTGCATCAAACATGTAATTTGATTTTGGCTGCTGTGAGCATCAAATTGGTTGAGATTTTACCATCATTCATCAAAATATTCTAATTGTAATTTGCCAAAGGTCTCAGACTCATATAACTATCGTTACTGTTATTTTATTGTTATGCACCAAAAATTACTGTTATTACATGTAGTGTCATTTGGCAAGAACTTTTACCAAATATTCATTATGAAAATACCCCCAATTCAACACTCATGTATTTAAACCAGTGGCGGATCCAGAAATTTTCATAAGTGGGGGCTCAATGACTGCTTAAGACGGGACCCTTCCGGTCAAGCTTCAGTGATTCCCTAAATATCCAACCATAATTTTTCACTGAAAAGGGGCCCTCTCTTAATCCTCCTCTGGAATCTGCATCTATTAAAGCCAGATATTAAATATTGGATATCAATGCATTTCATAGCATTTTCCATTCAATTGAAATGAAAAGTTTGATCTTAAAATAATAAAAAAAGCACCCGGGAGAAATAAAAAGCGCCTGGGGAAGAAAAATAAGCGCCCGGGGAAAAGAAAAGGCGCCCAGGGAAAATATATAGAGATGGTATTGGCATGAGACAACCGTTTGTGTCGATAAAATTAATTATTCACATTGATTTTTTTTTAAATTTTAGACAAGTTTTTACAAATTTTGATAATAGACATTTGTAAAAAAAAAAAAGCCCTAAAACAGGTATGAAAGTTTGAATTTTAACAATAATATATGAATACTATTTCGAAAAGATAATAATGGATCACAGTTTATGCTGAAGATTTATAAATTGTTAGACACCAACAGACACGTTTTTCAAATTTCACAGATAAATATTAATTTTATAAAATTAAAAGAGTTACACATTATTTAAGAACGATAAAAGTAATTAAAAAAGTGTTCACCATGCAGTTGCGAATATAAGACCTCGGGCACTGTTTTTTTTTTTTTTAAATAACGAAATATACGTTTTGATCGAGGACAAAATCGTTCATGATTCTTCTATATCTACTCTTGTTTATATTTACTAACTTGTATACAATTTTTAAATCTAAAATGTAAAAGTGCAACAACACTATCTACACACTTTAGATTTAGCATCGTACATATCCTCATTTATACTAAGGACAAAACAAGCAATGATTTTTTTTTTTATTCAGGAAAACATTTATTGTTATAAAATATTATTATTTTATTCTCCCGGGCGCTTTTTCTTTTCCCTGGGCGCTTTTTTTTTCCCGGGTGCTCTCGGGCGCTCCTGGGCGTTTTTTTGTAGGACCGGTTTATTAATTAACTTTGAATTGTCAGCTACAGTTCAAAGTTAATTAATATAAACATCAAAATTGTTTTTTGAACACTTCCATTTTCTTGATATATGGAGTTGTTATGCAATGCCAATATTAACTTACCGTACAAAGATTGTAAGACAAACATCGAAGTCCCCAATTAAGGAGTTTTTCAAAATATTAATATATATATGGTTTCTGGAACATATATACAATGTATATATATATATTAATTTCAGGTTTTATGTGCCATGGTTGACTTCAGCAGCAAAGACATTGTCAGCTTTTTTATTTGTCCTGTATGTAGTGGTGCCAGTACTGGTCAAGACAAATCCATGGATCTTCTCTAAAATACTATTCTTACATTTCTGTGAGTATTGTAAATGTCAACTAGATATTCATACACAACCAAAGTTTCAAGTCATCTGAAAATTAACATTATATATTGTATATAAGTTTGATATTTCAAAATAAAATCAATCTGTTTAAAGTTCAAATTTTTTTTTTACAAATAGTTAGTACATGTACATGTAATTGAAGTGTAACTTTAGTTCTTACTTCACCATGAAGAACTGCAACTATAGGAAAAAAGACTACTCAAACTTCAACAATATGCTGGCTTTATATTAGCTTATGCACACCTGACATTATATTGTTTTGACTAATCTTTTGGCTTTCCGATGCATGTATACAATATTTACTTCCAAGATTTATGGTCGGTCTATATCTTTATCGTTAAATTTCAATTTAGAAAACTGATAGAGGTTCAGAAAGTTTTATCATGTTTATGTTTATAGCAAATATTTCTTCATGAAAACCTTATCCTGAAAATGCATGAAAAATTTGTTGCCAATCATGAAGACAGTTATTAAATAGGTGTTTAATTAGGATTGTCACACTTTTACGAGAATATGATCTCATGCTAATGTCCAAGAAGAAGAATGAAAAATAAATTTCTAATGTTAAACTGTATGGCTGTTGTTAAGTTTGTTGTTATATAAAAATATTATTTTACTTTTTTCTTATTTAGTAAAGTTTCCCTATTTTGTTGACCTGAAGCGTCCAGAAAAGAGAGGAATCAAAGGCTGTAAGAATTTCTACATCAAAGTCAATGAAAAAGTTACATTAGGTGCTTGGTAAGTTATTGAGAGGACAAATTATTGTATATTTATAATCATTTACTTTAAATGAGGGGTCCGTAGGTGGCCTGTTGCAAGGCAAAATTTCTGTCCCTATCCAATATACCCTCATTTTCCAGTGGCAGTCCAAATTTCTCTGACCATCATCCCAGATGGCCTCTATTGTATCAACCTACCTATTGTGTTTATTGTGAACTTGTTCTCGTCCTGAATATGCATGAAATATTTGCCACTGGACGTTAAGCAACCAACAATCAATCAATCAATCAATTTACTTTAAAAAAAAAAATTATTTCTACTAGTATTATCAAAGGTTATTTGAATGGAGTTTTTAACAGTTTAAAAGCATTATACACACATATGTTGTATAACTTTTAAAAGACAAATGAATACCATTAATTATGGAACAGTAAGCTTACTGTGATTGAGATATATGACTTTCAATTAAGTTTTATCCTGAATTTCTTTTAGCCATTGGTGTTCAAGAAAATGATGAGGAAAAAAAAAGGTATATTTCAGGTTTGCTTATCAGTTTGTATTTTATTTTGTTTTATTGAAGGCAAACGTTACCAGCTGATTTGTTGGAAGGGGATTCTAGCCAGCTGAATTCAGGACACCCTATTATTTTATACCTCCATGGCAGGGCAGGAACAAGGTGTTATATTATATTGGTTTAAATTTATATCTGTAGGCATACTTTACCACAACAGAACAGGGGAGACAATCAAGACTTAAAGTTAAACTCAGGTCATCCAATCATTCTATATCTCCATGGAAACGCTGCCACAAGGTGGATATATTTGAAATCTTGTTAAGCACTTAAACATTCTACCCATGCTTACATTTAGCACTTATAAATCAAATGCAGCTTATTTAATGTAAACATTATTGTTATGCGTTTACTTTTCTACATTGGCTAGAGGTATAGGGGGAGGGTTGAGATCTCACAAACATGTTTAACCCCGCCACATTTTTGCGCCTGTCCCAAGTCAGGGTGCGGGAATTTCTCGCTACATTGAAGACCTGTTGGTGACCTTCTGCTGTTGTTTTTTTCTATGGTCGGGTTGTTGTCTCTTTGGCACATTCCCCATTTCCATTCTCAATTTTATTGAATTAATATACACCCATAGGTTATATAGGCTATCTGATCCATAATAAAACATTTTCATAAATGGTGCGTTTTAATGGATAAAATTGAGAAAGGAAATGGGGAATGTGACAAAGCGACAACAACCCGACCATAGAGCAGACAACAGCCGAAGGCCACCAATGGGTCTTCAATGTAGCGTGAATTCCCGGATAATTTTTAATTCGTCAAAATTGGAGAAAACTACAGATAGGTCTACATAAATCTTGAGACAAAAGCATTTGAATAATATATTTATTTCTATCTTTCCTATGGAATATATATGGATATTTATGAAATGCTAAAATGTATGATAAATATGTTACATAATGTATAAGAAATAATCATTGACAATAAGAATTTCAAATTATTGTATTTTGGGAGAGTTAACAAGATTATTGAAAAAATATATATGGGTTTCTATGACAAATTAATATAAATTGCAAAGCCAAGGGAAGACCCAGAATTGTTACACATTATAAAAGAAAGGTTGAACATGTTTCTTTGACATTCTTAATTCTTCACCAATTATTAAAAAATTCCTAAAAGTTTTGCCAAATACAGCTAAGGTAGCAATACACAGTTAGAAGTTTAGTTTCGCATTATGGCCCCTGTGAATTTTTTAAATAGGAAAGTTTTTGTACAATAAAATTGATTTTTAGATAATTGAAGAATAATATAGCCTTCTTAGTGGGTTTATATGAACATTAAGATTGTTTTTAACATGTTTTATAGGCCATTTATATGATTGACAGTCCGTATTTTCCTATCTGTACCGTTCATAGGTCCATACATTATTGTAGTGTTTATCAACAAAGATTTTGCGCTCGATCTTTTCAATTCAATTTTATGGAAAAACGAGCAGATAAGCATATGATTTTTTTGGGACCACTTGATAGATATAAACCTATGGATTCAGGAAAGGTATTACTGTAATTGATTGAAATTTTCCTTTAGACCAAATTTTGGAGACTTTTGTGACATGTTCACCCCCCTTTTTTGCTATATTTTGTATCTAAGAAATGCAGATTGTTGCCATGGTTACACCCAAGAATGATTATATTTCACCCTTATGACCATTAGAAATCAAATCTATGGAAGATTCTCTTTCTATAAGTATATACATGCATAATACACATATAAAGCCTTCTTTGTTAGACAGGAGGGGAAAGAGGGTGTTTAAAAATTTTGAGTGTCAATTTTAAGTTTTTTTCCTAACTGTGTATTGCTACCTAAGGTAATCTATTCCTGAGGTAGAAAAGCCTTAGAATTTTGAAAAATTCAAAGTTTTGTTAACAGTTAATTTATAACTATGAACATATCAATGATAACTCAAGTCAACACAGAAGTGTTGACTACTGGGCTGATGATACCCTCGGGGAAATAAATCTCCACCAGCAGCAATGTATAGTTCAAATTTTACACCTAATCAAAAATATTTACCTTTATGTTGTAAGGATGTTTACACTAATTAGAGATTTATGAAAAATGGAATACGATAGTGATAATTCGAGACACCCTTTTAGAGCTCCTGCTGTATTGATTAAGTTTTCGTTAAAATTTCCTGTATAGTTAAAGAGATGAATTAGCTAAATTCATTCAAGCAAACTGACCAAGATTTTGCCACTAATTGCATAATAATTGATTACATAATGATTGCATAACAAAAATATTGCATTCATTTAAAAGATTAATCTTTTATCTATCTTTATATGTACCTCTCTTATTAATTTATGTGCAGTCTTAAGAAAGTAACAGCAGTTTTAAGGTTGAAGATTGGAAGTTAAAATATATTTGTATTGTGCTACCTTAAGCAATTATAGATTTCAAAGGATATTGCTTTTAATGTGGGTTCTGTATATAAATATGTCATTTTGCTATTTGTAAAACAAGGTTATTCTGCAAATTCATCAACCATATATATGCTTTGAGAATTTCAAAACTATATAACCAGATGCCATGTTTAACCTTACAATCTATATGTGAAGAATGGAAGATAGTGTTCTTTTTATGCCCCACCTACGATAGTAGAGGGGCATTATGTTTTCTGGTCTGTGCGTCCGTTCGTCTGTCCGTCTGTCTGTCTGTCCGTTCGTTCGTTCATCCGTCTGTCCCGCTTCAGGTTAAAGTTTTTGGTCAAGGTAGTTTTTGATGAAGTTGAAGTCCAATCAACTTGAAACGTAGTATACATGTGCCCTATGATATGATCTTTCTAATTTAAATGCCAAATTATAGTTTTGACCCCAATTTTACGGTTCACTGAACATAGAAAATGATAGTGCAAATTTCAGGTTAAAGTTTTTGGTCAAGGTAGTTTTTGATGAAGTTGAAGTCCAATCAACTTGAAACTTAGTATACATGTGCCCTATGATATGATCTTTCTAATTTAAATGCCAAATTATAGTTTTGACCCCAATTTTACGGTTCACTGAACATAGAAAATGATAGTGCAAATTTCAGGTTAAAGTTTTTGGTCAAGGTAGTTTTTGATGAAGTTGAAGTTCAATCAACTTGAAACTTAGTATACATGTGCCCTATGATATGATCTTTCTAATTTAAATGCCAAATTATAGTTTTGACCCTAATTTTACGGTTCACTGAACATAGAAAATGATAGTGCAAATTTCAGGTTAAAGTTTTTGGTCAAGGTAGTTTTTGATGAAGTTGAAGTCCAATCAACTTGAAACTTAGTATACATGTGCCCTATGATATGATCTTTCTAATTTAAATGCCAAATTATAGTTTGACCCCAATTTTATGGTTCACTGAACATAGAAAATGATAGTGCAAATTTCAGGTTAAAGTTTTTGGTCAAGGTAGTTTTTGATAAAGTAGAAGTCCAATCAACTTGAAACTTAGTATACATGTTCCCTTTGATTAGATCATTCTAATTTTAATGCCAAATTAGAGAATTTATTCCAATTTCACGGTCCACTAAACATAGAAAATGATAGTGCGAGTGGGGCATCCGTGTACTGTGGACACATTCTTGTTTATGCTATTAATATTCAATGTTGCCTTATTAATTGATGCTGTCATATGCATAAAACAATAATATTAAAGAACAAAATATCAATTATTTTATTTCATTTAGATTAATAATAATGTGAGGGCAGCCAAACCATAAGGAAACTGTTTTTAAAGGACTGAAAAATTGAAACACCAGGATAGAATTATTATTAGAAATACAATAAAGATGCAACCATTGTTTTCATTTAAGGTTTATTTGAAAAAAACTCTGAGAAAAAGAAAACATGCTCATATTGTTTTTGTTTTTTTCATTCTCTTCTTAGGTGTGTGTTTCTGACATATTTTGTTTTCAAATCAATGTTTTATAATATCTTGCAGAGCACAGCCACATAGAATAGAGTTATACAAAGTTTTATCCTCGATGAACTTTCATGTGATAGCCATAGATTATAGAGGTAATTATTAGATGTACTGTGAGTTATTTCCCCTGTCTATTCCAATAAGGTATTTCATGTTTGCTCAGAAAAAAATGTACCGGTAATAAACATTTTGTATATGTGCATCACAATTTTGTGGGCAAAGAGGAAGTGGAAAATAGAAGGAACTAAAACATGCTACATGGAAAGGCATACCTAAATTGAAGTTTTTTGTTAAAGTTTCTGGACCATATAATAGGTTTAAACGTTTAATTTATTAGAAAACCAGTCAACATCAGAGATTCAGGGTTTAAGTTAAAGGGACCCAAACTTATTTTTTTGTGAGGTAAAATTATAGAAATATTCTTTAATAAGCTGAGGACAACCCATGCTTTGCAAATTTGCATTAATAGCCAGTCAAGGTCGTTAAACACTTCCAGTTGTTGTTTGCAAATTTTATGAGGGTTGTGCGTCCACCAGGCTGAATCCACACCTGCACATTAATCAGGAACTTGTGCACATCACTAAATATGCCACCTTGGGAAAAATTTGCATATACATGTATTTCAATAGGTTAATAAGATTTTTAAGTTTTGTATCAAATTGTGATTCATTTCATTACACATTTCCAAATAAACATGTGTTCAGAGTTATAATTATTTTTTGAAAATAATATTCTAAAAAGTGACTTAAGGAACACATTACAGATTTTCCCAAAATCTTTGAGGTACATGTAATAATATCTTATCCAACAAGAACTCAAAAGACTAGTGGCAGGTTTAATGGTCATCTTAGTGTTAAGTATCTTACATACGTCTAGTTGATCATAACTGTGTTTTGTTAAAGAAATCAGGCAATTATCACATGATCAAATCATTACAAAAATACATAGTACACAAGCAGTTCTAATACAAGTTTGACTATTTAACAGGTTTTGGAGATTCCTCTGGAACCCCAACAGAAGAAGGTGTATTAGAAGATACATATAGAACATATAAATGGATACGTGACAGATCTGATAAAGTTCCACTCTATATATGGGGACATTCTTTAGGTTCAGCGTAAGTGTAAAATTGTACTATTAGATTTTTGTTTTAGGTTGTCTTTTTTTCCTTTCATATTGTACTTTATGCTATTAGAGAATATGGTGTAAATGCTAGATCTTTGATAGTTTCTTACATTTATTCACTTATTTACTAGTCTTGTGGTGATTTATAGCTTTAACATATTAAATTCGACATCCCTCTACTGTTCATAAAAATGAGAAGATGTGGTATGATTGCTAATAAGACAACTTTGTACCAAAGACAAAATGATATAAAAGTTTACATCTACAGGTCACTGTAAGGTCTTCAGCAATGAGCAAAAATCATTACCTTATAGTCAGCTATTAAAGGCCCTTAATGACAAATATAAAACAATTCAAACAAGAATAACAGCAACATGATTATTGTAGAAAAAATATGTATAAATATATGATATACAGCAACAAACAACAACCATGTTTTTAATTAGATATTGCATGTTTGTTTAGTATGCAAATCATAACTTAGAAATTTTATTATAATGGTTGTTGTAACAACAGACTGTACTGTTTTAGGGATGTTCTAATATCAGATGTCTTATGTTTTCCAGATCTAACATCTAACATTTTCTGTTTTCAGAATTAGTACAAATCTACTTAAACACTTAAATCAAAAAGGTATGTAACTACTTTCGCAAACAATAATTAAATTTTGGATTATAGCAATTAAGTTTGTCTTTTTGTGTTAGTCACTCTTGCTTATAAGTTTGTGCAAGCGTTCAAGGTATTTATAGGCATTTGAAAAAAATACCTGGCATGTGGTGAATAAAATCCAATAACTTTAGAATGACAAATCTGGAAATCAACATTTTAAGGTCGCTAGTCTTCATGAATTACCTTGCAGATATACTAATTAATTTCATAGGGAGATATAAAGGTCTGACATATTTCAAATTGCTTCATCCTTCACGATATGTAAAATAGAAATATATTTTTGATAAATAATAAAGACCACTTATGCATAAACGCCATTGTAACTTTGATGATGTTTCACAATTTGACTGGTTTTTTTTTTGCAAGATAACTAAAGATTTGCAATTTTGTTTTTAAAACTGTAAAAGACACCAATAGAAGTAAAATGTACTCAAATACACTAGAAGCAAAATAACAGGTTTTTTCTGAATACGACTTTCTGGAATTATGTAAAGGATGATTTATGTATATTTGATTTAAATTACAGGAGAAAGTGTTGATGGTCTTATTTTAGAATCACCTTTCAACAATTTATGGGATGCCTCAAGACGACATCCAATGTCTTTGGTAGGTAAACAAGGTTCTTATGACACTAATGTTTGTAAATTAAAGATTAAAAATAATTGAAAGTCTAAAGGCTGTAATGTTTCATTAGTTTATGGTTTCAAATTATTGCAAAACGTCAATTATATTTTCAATGTTGTTGTTTTTTTCAACTAATCTTGCTTAGGGTATGTGTAACCTTTTCCAGCTAAAGGTCAAGTTAGGTTGACATGAATACTAGTTGAATTATTGACTTGCAAGCCAAAAATACATTTGTGATGTTTTTGACCAAATTAAACCAAACTGTCTGCTGTTAGGGAAATATTATTTCAATATTTTACTTTCATAAATAGTCTTGATACTATATATTTTATAATTCTTAGCCTTTCAGATTTTTACTGTGGTTTGAGTGGGTATTTATAGATTTAGTGATTATGATGTCTTGTATTATTTTCAGCCTTTCAGATTTTTACCTTGGTTTGAGTGGGTATTTATAGACTCTATGAAGAAAGTAGTTGATTACTGTACCGAAGATAAGTAAGTATGATAAAATTAAAAATTAAAAAAAAAAAATGTGTGAAAAGGGTTAAATTCACCAATGAATGAATGTACCAGTACTAGTGGTTCTATTCCATCAAAACATAAACAAATTTATATAAGAATGTCTCCTCGAGTAAGCTGTTTTAGACAGGGTGGTTGTTTGCATGAACGAATTAACAAATGCATTGTGATGTTCAGATGGATTGGAATTTTTATGCATCATAGGAAGAATTTCTAACTTCCTGCATGATCAGATCAATTTTAACAATTCTTTGGAGAACTTTACAGATAATTCATTCCTAAATTTACCTTATCATTTATCAAACCTTCTTCTATATAGACATTGAAAGAAGTGAAAATATATAATTTATAAAATAATTATGCAGCACAAAAAGAAATCAAACGTCATTAACCCATAATCATAAGTAAGTTATTTTCTATTCATACTTTTTCAGTATTATGGAAATAGATGAGCCAATATTAATATTACATGCAGCAGACGACCATATAATACCTGTACAATGTGGAAGAGAGGTTAGCCATCTACTTATGTTTCTTCTGTTATATCTTTATACAATAATTGATAAGCTGAAAAATATTATAAATATTTTCCTCTATTATTGACTGTGTTAAGCAGATCTAAGATTTATTTTTATAATAGGCAAATACATTACCTATCTTTAAATCTGATGAAATATTCAGCATATTGAGGTTGATTATTTGCTTATTTATGCACATTTTAGAAAGTTATATAAAGTACCATTTCAGTATTGTATTTGATATATTATAACTTTTTCTTGCAGTTGCATAATAAAGTAGAACAGTATAGAAAAGGAAGATCTTATACTATGTATAAAGAATTTGACAAACATCTGGGATATAGACATTGTGAAATATACAAAGATCCAGAATTACCTTCAATTATTAGGTATGTAAAATAGATATCATATCCCTGCCTTTTGCAAAGGTCATGCTGCAATAAGGGAATCCCCCAAAATAATTGAGATTGAAACAAAACAAAAATGTAGGTTTGTTGTCTCTTTAACATATTCCCCATTGCCATGCTCAATTTTGATAATGTCAGTTTACACTGGCACATTTATAGAGGACCAAAGATTGTTTTGCTCCACTGTAATGCTTTCAATTGAGCATCCATACAATAATTCGTTAACAATGCAGGGGCATTTCCAGCCATTTTAAAAAGGGGGTTCCTAACCCAGGACAAAGAGGGGTGAGATTTCAACTACATGTTCCCATTCAAATGTATGATCCTCCAAAAAAAGGGGGGCTTCCAGGGTTTTTGGATCCACCACTGCAATGTACTTAGGTGAGGAATTTGTGTCAGATAGACGGACTCCTTGGTTATTTTCCAATGATACAGGGTAAAATATTTTGTCCCATAACACCCAATTTTATTTTCATATAGGACTTCAATAGCTCATAAAAGGTCATTTACAAAATTTAAGCAGATTCCAGATTTATTTTTATTTTTATTTGAGACCAAAATAATACCAATGCAAGTAATTATAAGGTAAAAGTCTGACCAGCCTTTTCCCGCCCTTTATAAAACCATATCTCAAAAAGGAGATCCATAACCTATTAATATTTTTATCTCATTTTGTTCCTTCCAGAATCAGTTTAAATTCATGATTTTTTAAATGCACGTTAGTACATCATTAAAGGGAAAATTCACGATTTTTTACTTATGGTTTAAGTATGTTCATTATGACATAATATATATATTCACAAAGTTTTATCGCTATAATTGCAGTAATAAAGGAGAAATTCAATAATCAATGAAAAAATATTAACAACTTCCTGTAGGTCGTGACGTTTTCTCCTGGTTTTTGCATGCCGGGATTTAAAATACAATCATTAAAAGTCTTGGTTTTTAATCATATTTTAACGTAATCGTAAGCGCGTCGATGACTTCTGCTTTATCTAATAACCAGCCGATAATAAGAAGATAAAACGCACAGACGTGCAATTGTACATATTAATGAGATAAATTTTCTATGTTAAACGTATATATTCAAATTAATTTTTTAGACAACACAAAAAGTTATAAATTTATTTTTAATTAATGCATTTTCGGACTGATAAGGTGAACAAATTAAAGTACAATAATCTGTAAAGACAATATGTTGGTGTACTCTTATTGACCTTTTACTGTCTCTGCTATGACTAGGTTTATACGATGTGTGTATTCACGGTTCTGTGGCAAAACTCGTAGATGGCTTGTTGAAAGGTAAATTGTTATTTGCACTTCGGTATATCATGTTAACCATGCCTCTAGGGCACACCTTGCCAGGTGTGACTGTCTATTCGGATCAGTGGATTATAAAACAAGGGAGCATTTGATAACGTGACACATTTAAAATACATATTCAAGTTGGTGACAAATGAAAATAGATCGCTGTGGAATTATTTAATTATATTTGGTGCTATTTATTTATTTGAATTCAAATAAATTAATTTACTAAGAAATAAACAATTTTCGGTTAAAGACGGGGAAACTTAATTCATGTGTCAGAATGAAATGATATACACCTCTTGTCCTTGATTTATGTCTCATAAAAAAGGGGAACTTAGAAATTAGAAATAGCTTTACCAAAGCATTTTGATTAGATATAGGAAGATGTGGTGTGAGTGCCAATGAGACAACTCTCTTTATTAGGCAAACAAATGTACGAGAATACTTACATTTAGACTTTTAAAACCCATGTATTAATTAATATCTGAAACTATTTGAAGATAACTCTACCGAAGCGGAATATAATACGTACAAATAAAGAAAAACTACTGTTGTTTTTTAATCTTTGCACATTAATGATTAATTATTGTTATCAATAATATTGTTCATTTAATTACTTAATTAGTACCTAAAATATGTCTACCGCTTGGCATTAAATCTCGATGTGGTAGGAAACGATTATTACGATTATTACATATAGATTATATTATTTGGATGAGGATTTGAGCTAGTCTATAAAAACACATGCATATATACGTATACGTTTATGATAGTGATGAGTTCTTGTGTCTGACAAAAACTAAACTCCTTCAATCATGGTTATATCTTGCCATACGTTTATATTGGTTCGTTAGGGGATTACTCAAAATCCTGTTTGTGAGATGTAGATTCATTTCAATACCGAAATTTCGTCTATATATTAAGATTCACAAGTTATAACACGGAGAAGCTCTGAAGGTACATCACTCCCATTTTGTTTGGGTGTGAACCATCGATGTTAACAGCAATATTAAAGAATAAGATGATGATGGTAGAAAGAACTATGGGCGTCATGTGGCAAATATTACATGCATATCGGACCATGAGTTGTCAATCTGTATGAAAAGATTTCCAATACAACCATATTATTGAGAAGGAATGTTTACATGCTATACTCTCGTACTAGTATTACAGGGTTCTTGTGGCGTTCACCTTAGACACACATCTTTTTAACGATGTTTAAAAAAAGACAGAACCAATTTAATGTCATATTTCCCTATTGTTTTAATATAACTAAAAGTCTTTTATCTGACAAGAATACCCCTATTTAGCGGACAAGCAATTTATTTTTATAATTAGTGTCCGTCCAGTGGCATATATAACAATTGTGATGACAAATTTCTTCCTTTGTTCGAGAACAATCTTATCGAAATGTAAATCTGTGATTTTACTATGTCCACAACTTCGATGAACCAAAGCAAGTTCGAGCTGTATTTAAATCAAATTGGTTCTCTTCTTTTTCTTCTTCTTCTTTTGGTATACAATAGTCTATCGACATTGAATTTCGATGATTACATACTGTTGGCATACGTGGACTAGTCTATTTACAAAACTTTTACCCCAATTTATTCAAAATATATATTATTTTCTTATGTTGTATACATGTATATATTTTAAATTGCGCTCTAGTTCCGTAACTTTCTACCCAGTCGTATAAACGAATTGTCGACAAGTGCGTTCATTTTTTAAATCAATATTTCTGGTAGGTTCCACTCTGTCCTTCACTATTGACAACGAGTATATATTACATTTTCCCAAATTCACCCTTGGAAAAAATATTTAAATAGATTTTAATTTCATCAAATCTTATTTTTTGGGGTATTATTTATATTTTTATGAATAATATTCTTTACACCAGAAATGTTATTTATAAACAAGCGTATGAGTTTAGTAATGACAAGTAAGACAGACTTGTATATTATACATCTGATAGTTCAAAATGGAAAGTTATAAGTTATCGGCCGTGTACCTGCAGAAGTGAAACGATGCATGACCTTGCAAGCCCGACAGGAAATCGCTTGAATACCTGGACGTGTCACCTCACACCCCTCACAATACCTTTGGAAGTAATACCTTTAGCCATGCTGGTGATCAGATGAGGGAAGATCAGAATTAATTTGAAAAAAAGTTTATTACTTTAAAGAATTATGAACAAATTAGATTTTCGAAAACAATTTTCACAGAACACTTATTTATGATTTTAACTTTGACTTTTTACCTAATTCCAATATTAACAGTTTAAAAAAAAAACAGACCATGGTAATTAAAAAAAAATAAGAATATTTTCCGTATCAAGTTAGTTAGTCTGATAAAACAACCGTACGAGTGACAAGATATCGACACACAATTACGACTACATCGGTTACTGTCGTTTTGTTCCTTTGTGATTTATAGACATATCGTTGTTTTTAATCGGGAAAGAAGACAAAATGGCCGAACGCAGAGAATTGATACTCTAAATTTAAAATCGATGGTGATCGCTTATCTAGCGGAATAAAACTTTAATATCTATGAATTTGAGCATTTTTATACAGAATGAACATAATATCAATTTTTGATTTTTTGCGAAGTTTCCCTTTAAGACACTAATCAGCCTTTTTGTCATTGTGAGACATTGAAATACATGTAGTTTCTATTTAAGGAATACCATATCATGCAACTTCTATTTTGTTTTTAATCAGAATATTTTTTTTACCAAAGTATGTGTTTTGCCCTTGCTTTATTGAGATGCAATCATCTTTTTCTGCAACTCTTCCTAAACCTCTTACAATTTAATTAAACTTTTCCTAAAGTCATAATCATGCAATGCTTTTTTGCACCACCTATTTTGTTTTTATCTCATTTTTGGGGGTTTTTCATTACCACAATATTAAACATGCAAGGTCCAGGGTATAAATTTTTAAGCTTTGCTTACTACATCTCTAGTTTTTATTTGATTTAAAGAAATGTTTTTAAAAACATTCAGGAAATGGATTTAAAAAATGCATGTCTGGTTTTGAATTATCTCCCTTATAACACCAACCTCTCCAGTGGATATAAAGTGCCAAAATATTGTTTGTGTTGATCTTCACTGTTTTGTTGAAACAAATTATTATAATACAACAATCTTTCTTTTTCTTTTCAGAAATTTCATGAAGATGTGTGTTGAAAAGAAATAAATGTGATGAATATACTCCAAAGACAGCTGTGATATATTTATAAACAATACTCTGATGTTATTGTGTTATATACTTTTTTTTAATTATTAAATGTAAATCCTTTTAAAAGATCATTCTTTAGTTTACCATAGTTTTGTGTATCTAGTTTAAAAGAGAGTTGATCTTACTATTGTTGTTTGTTGCTTAGTTGTCTTCTATTATATGTTTCTCTGTTAATTCCTTATTGTAGAAAACTCAATTTTTAATACATGTACCAACTTTATATTAATAAAAAAATATCTTATATATCTGGACTGGGTTGCACAAACGTCATTTAACTTTAAGTACTAGTTAAATATATTTTAAACCTCAATTAAAATTAAATGACCGTTATTTCTGTTGCACAAAGGTTTATTAGAGTTAAATAACGTTTAAATGTGACTTAACGTTGCGTAAAGTTAAAAGTGGTAAGGGGGCACTTTTAAATTTAAAATAGGGAGTTTAAAATGGAGGAAATGCTGTTGTTTGGAAATATATTGCACGATCCAAAGCCACCCAGAAAATATAGAAAAAGGCTACTTACATTAGATGACCTCACAGACAAGGAGCTCCGAGCAAGGTACAGATTCGGGAGAAATTCGATCATAAGGATCACCGACATAGTGCGGAAGGACATCGAACATCCTACCCAGAGAAGTCAGTCTCTTAGTGCAGAGATGCAGGTAACCGAAAACAAAATAACTTTGCATGCAGTGTGATATTTCTCAAAGTTTTAACACATTTCACTACGTAAAGAAGTATCCTATACACATTTTACAGATTATTGTAACAGAAATGTAATGTTCTTGGTTGATAAACACATGACAATCCAAGGATATTTCAAAAAGTCGTATCGTTTCACCAAAATCTTTGTTTGTTTTTCTTTTTTCCACACACAAAATGAATGTATAAAGGGAAATAACTCCTATGGTATGGTAAATGAGGTACCTTTTGGGATTTTTAAAAACAAATACCGTCAATCTACTTGTATAGTTTAATTGAACTGTCGGCGGCAGGGACGTTCCTTAACCCCGATTCCCATCCCTTCCATCATTACTCCGGGCACCTCAAACCCCGTTTCCTCGGACCTCCCCCTTTTTCAATTTGCCCGTTGAACATTTCGCTAATTCTCCATGCACCAATCCCGCCCCTTTATCCCGCTTCTCGACCTCTCCACCTACTACCTCTACCCCCGTACCATCGCCCTCCCTGTCCTACGCCTCCTATCTCAGACAATTATTATTTATCAGCCCCAAAATCTCTGACTATCTGAATTGACTATTGAAATGTTGCCTTGATCGCTCGTTTGGTAGTAGATTAGATTTGTTTCTCCTGTATAGTTTTATGATAATTTTACATGATCCTCCCTTGCCTACCATACAAAAAAGATATGAGGGCCACCCATACACCCTCTCCTCCGTTTGGCAGTTAAAAAATTAACATGTAAACTTCATCTTTTAATTACTGTCTTCACTCTTGATGATGAAATTAAAAAAAAAAAAAACACAGGAGAAATTAATTATGTAAAATATTTATTATGAATATAATTTCAAAGGAAGTCCGCTAAATATTTCCCTTTTTTGTAAAATGTTGGTGGGGGTTCAAATCCAAATACAATAACCGATGGGTATATGTGTAGGACTCTAAAGTGCGATGGTACTCTAAAGTGCGATAGTCACGCTAAAGTACGACGGTCTACGCTAAAGTACGATGGTGTCTCACGCTAAAGTATGATGGTTGTTTGTTTTCTAAAGTGCGATGGCATATAGATATAGGAAGATGTGGTGTGAGTGCCAATGAGACAACTATCCATCCAAATAACAATTTATAAAAGTACACCATTAGTGGTCAATGTAAGGCCTTCAACACGGAGCCTTTGCTCACACCGAACAATAAGCTATAAAGGGCCCCAAAATTACTAGTGTAAAACCATTCAAACGGGAAAACCAACGGACTAATTTATATAAAAAACGAGAAACGAGAAACACGTATAAATTACATAAACAAACGACAACTACTGTACATCATATTCCTGACTTAGGACAAGTGCAAACATTTGCAGCGAGATTAAACGTTTTAATGGTATCCAAACCTTCTCCCTTTTTCTGAAACAATAGCTTATCATCACAACATAGAAAAACACACGATAAATTATCAATTGGAAGGCTTAACTCAATCAAAAAACGCAAATTAATACACTATGAAAGTGCGATCATCGATGGAACGAAAGAGACAGGTTCAAGGTCACTAATGTTAAACACACGTCTTTTTGCAAATGAAATTTTTAACAATTCGGGCGTATTGGATTGATTGTTGGATGTCGTTCAGTGGCAAATATTTCTTGCATGTTGAGGACGAGGGGCGTATTGGATGTAGCTTGCCGTTTACAAAGCCTATTAATGACTCATTAATGTAAACACATCCCCTTAAAGTTGCCAGTTGCAAATACAAAATTCCATTATTGTCGGAATAAATAAAATTTATTTGTACATGCTTTAATTTAATGCGAGAGAAAGTGGTTGTTGTTTGAGCTTTCCCCTATTTTTTTTTATGGCGAGTATTACATTGTATTAACACATGTTATATTTTACTACAATGATGTACACACTGATGTTTTAACTAATGGACAATTTATGATTTACGCTTGAAAACGTGTACCTTTACTTTGCTGACATTTATACTCTTCAATAAAATAGACAATATTTTAACGTAAACGTAAACAATAATATGCATCTGTCGCTTCCATTATTTAATTCATTTTCAGGCATTTTCACTTTTGGTTTTTATAAACGACTGTTAACGTCATACATAATCCAACTACTTTTCGTACGTCTATACTTTCGCGGACCATCGTACTTCAGCGTGACCATCGTACTATAGTGTCCCCATGGCATTTTAGAGTCCTACATATATATAGTCCTTTCATTAAAAAAGAATTAAATATGTCTACAAACTGAGGTGTTATAGTTTGAGAATGTCTCCTAAATTGCCCCTCTAACACTCCTCGTCATTGCCAATGCTTTGTTTGTGATGTAAATTGCATAATCTTATTTTTTTTTCGTTTCAACAGGTGCTTGTTGCCTTGAGGTTTTTTGCTTGTGGAGGTTTCCTGCAAGTTGTAGGTGATACCCTAGGTATAGATAAATCAACTGTTAGCAGGTGCGTGCAGAAGGTTTCGGATGCTCTTAATGCCAAGGCTGACCAGTTTATCAAGTGGCCGACAGTCCAGAGGAAAGGGGATATTAAACAAGGGTTCTTTGACAATGGAGGCTTTCCAGGAGTTGTAGGTTGCATTGATGGAACTCATGTGAGGATTTCTGCTCCTAGTCACGACGAACCATCTTTCGTCAACAGAAAGGGCTACCATAGCATTAACACACAAGCAATATGTGATCATGAAGGTACACAAACGTTTACAATTTCTTAAATAACTTCAGCCACCCAAAATGCACAGTGCTTATAGTTAGTCTTGAATATATCTATACGACTTGAAACAGTAAGGATGCAGTCCACTGACAGCAACTTGGAGCGTCATTACGTAAATAAATAATCCGGAATTTTAAGGGGAAAATCTTGCCAGAAAAAAAATACTCTCCCCCTTTTTTCTACTAAAAACGATCGACTCATAATTTTTTAAAGTTTTTGAATATGTCTTTTTTCCATATTAATGTTGATGCTCTTTTTGTTTGTCGTTTTTGTTTGTGTTTTCGATTATTGTTTTTTGTCCATGGACTTCCCCTCTTTTGACATTTTAGTATTCTCATCATTCACATTTTATACAACATAATGCTAATAAAGAATCTTTATGATATCATGAATTATACGAGACGACCTGCTTCAACAAACAGCATTTGCATCTTCCCTGTAGCATTTGCATTTTGAGCATATTGTGTTGGGCCAGGAAATATATACTAACAGTAATATATATGCCTGTTTCCTGCGATGTAAAATGTTTTTTTTTTTTTTTTTTATCTAATTCAATAAACGCCTCTACATACATACATACCATAAACACTATTATTTTATATCGGTTCAGAATTAGCTTCTCCTATTGAATAACAAGGGGCCACATGACATTCTTAATTCTTCATTGATAATTTCTATCGATCTTTAACAGAAAAAAAACGGACCGTTAAAGACCGGTTGGGCGCGGTTTCTCTATTTGGAGAGATGTCCCACATTTTCCTGATTTCAATTTCATATTGAAGTTGTTGAATTATTTACATATGTTTTCGTTAATTATAAAATGATAGAAAACTTTATTTTGTTTTCATAAACTGAAAAATTGTACTTACATGAATGGTAGTGACTTATAGAAATCGTACAATAACTCGAGTTTGTTTTGAACAATTTGAATTTATGAGAATTTTTAAAAACATGGTTCCTCGATGAAATAAACATAATAGTTATTGAAAAACTGGTCATTATCGTGATATATGAACTGCCCGTAAGACTGTGTTTTTCAATAACTATTATGTAATTAACGTTACCCGTTTGGAAGCTGCGGAATCGTATACATTTAATGTGACTGACTTTTTATGCTTGAACTACGTGTAAATCAAATTTTGTTTTTCAGGTAAATTTACAAACGTTGTAGCTAGGTGGCCAGGAAGCGTACACGACAGTCACATTATGAGATGTTCGCAAGTGTGCACTCATTTAGAGGAATCCCACCTGTCAGTGCAAGATGGGTTGATCCTAGGTGACAGTGGATATGCGTGTAGGAGTTTTCTCATGACACCATATCTGAGGCCAACAGAGCCATGCCATGAGAAATTCAATAAAGCTCATATGAAGACAAGATGCTGCATTGAACGGACATTTGGTTGGTGGAAGAAGAGGTTCAATTGTCTACATCAGGGAATCAGAATGCACCCAGAAAAAGTTTGTAAGATTATAATGGCATGTGAAGTCTTGCATAACTTAGCCATTGAGATGAAAGAACCAATGGACGAGTATGACAACGAGATTGTAAATAATGATGACTTAAACATTGTTTTCCGTGGACCCGACGAAGGACGCATTGTACGAGATCATATAGCCAGGGGATTTTCTCATAGATTTATTAGTGTAACAATTAAAAAGTTGATGAAATACTAGCATATAAAAAGATCTTCTGTACATATAAAAATAAATCAAACAAAACAATTGCGTTCATTGACTAATTATCATTTAAAGCTTGCAAGGTGAGATATGCGTCCTCTTCCTGATTTGCCCACTGCTGAAGTCTTTTAATTTCCAACTCTAATTTAATATTTTCCAGTTTAATTTTAGTTTTTTCAAGCACAAATTTCTCTTCTTGCACAGTCAAAACGTCGTACTGCTTTTGCATGAGCATTTGTGGTGTAACAGTCTCCGTTTTTCATTTCCTGGGAGCGTGTGGTGTACTGCATGCAGGTGGAGGTTGATGAAATGACAACACGCTTTCATTCCCGGTTTTACATTCAGATGGTGGGTGTTCTTGAAAGAATAACACGCTTTCATTCACTGAGTTGTCATTTCTATGGACAATAGCTTCTGTTATTATAGAAGATTGGGCTGGATCTTCAATGCCAGAATTAGACATATCTGAAAAACGAAGATGGAAACAGATTAGTTCGAGAAATCATGAGAAATTACTGAATCTTTTTTATTCTTATGTTATGTGCGAATACATGTATTTAATAAGTGCAACACCCACATTTCACTGAGAACCTTCATTGCACCTGTTTAGTAAATGTAGCAGCGGAAATCTTAGATGTAAAACAATTTGTTTTTTTTTTATTTGAAATTATGCTCCTCTTTAAACATAAATAAATATATTTAAATATGTTCATTTAAAGTTCACAGTATACTTCAACAGATGAAGTATAAAACTGCAAAAGGTAAAATGTACAGAAACGTCCACCAACAGGTCGTCTTTTAAAAAAACCTAAGCTGCCTGTAAGTTTGTACTCCTGCACTATTTAAGTTCATGTGGTTAGCGCTCGATTTCTTTTTGTAATATAAAATTTAATGAGTTGACCCATATCTGTTCTTTTTCATAAAGTATAAAACTACTCATTTATCATAGGGTTTAAAACAAAAGAACCAGGGGCTGATCCAGCCATTTTAAAAAAGGGGGCATCCAGCCATTTTTAAAGAGGGGTCCCAACCCAGGAGAAAAGGGGGGTTCCAACCATATGTCCCCATTCAAATGCATTGATCGGCCCTAAAAAAAAAGGGGGGCGGTTCCAACACCCGGAACATCTCCCTCTCTGGATCCGCCACTGAGTACATATGTTTTGTGGATAAAAATTTAAGGCCGGGACCGATCATTTACTTGTTAAAGGGGTGGGGCGTTACGGTTTTTTGTCCGAGATTGTTCAACGCAATCATTCAAATATTTTTCCCAAAACTTAACATTTCTATGCATTTGATATAATCATTTGATAGAATTTGACTCAATTGTTTTTCTTTGTACCTGCATGCTTTCCCTAATTTTTTAAAAACATATTTGGGATAAACACACTCTGTAGCAAAAACCTAAACTAGCCCTTCCATATGCAAATTAATTGGTCGGTCGCACACTTCACCCTAAAAAAAAAAATCACGAAAAACCCACACCTAGTATGAGTATAAATCTGAATTAAACCAGCGCTACTGAGATCAAAGTTATTAATTATATCATGTAAGTACTGTGTATCTATGGTTTGGAAGTATTGTACTTACATGCTTATATATATAGGTCTACGGTAAAAAAAAATGTCAAAGACAAGACTTATAGTGTGTGTGTTTTGGGGTGAAGATATATATATGTTTTCTTTGTCACACGAATTTGTTTTTCATTTTCAAAGGGAGACTCGAGTCCAATTATATGTTTGAAAAAAAACCTGTTAAATAACTCTGAAGCGTACGGGGATAATTTAGAATAAGATTATTCTTTTTTGTTCACTTGCTTGGCCACATAATTTACTGGTACAGTAAGGGTCATAAAGGTTATAAAAATCATCATACCCGAGAACATATACCTGTAATTCAGTGGTTGTCGTTTGTTTATGTGCTACATATTTGTTTTTCGTTCAATTTTTTACATAAATAAGGCTCGCGTTAGTTTTTTCGTTTGAATTGTTTTACATTGTCTTATCGGGGCCTTTTATAGCTGACTATGAGGTATGGGCTTTGCTAATTGTTGAAGGCCGTTAGGTGACCTATAGTTGTTAATGTTTGTGTCATTTTGGTCTTTTGTGGATAGTTGCATGTCTCATTGGCAATCATAACACATCTTTTTTTTATACCCCCTATTTTTTCCTGTCTTGGAACTTTGGTAGTCGGTTCCTTAATAGCATTATGCATGATTATTTGATTGCTAGAAATTTAAGTTCGGAAATTTATAACCCCAACCCCCAATCAAAAGGTCCGTGTTTTAGTAATGTCATACCCTTAATGTGGGAGTAATTGTCTCTTTGGAAACCCCTTTATGGGGCCGCTGCATCATGACGCGCACTGTGCTGGCGTGTAATAGTGTGTACTGTGTGCTTATTACACAGGAAGGCCGAACTTCGTCTGCATGATTAGAGATGGTGGGAAACTGTCGAAAAAAATACATTTCAAGGAGTTTCAGGGGAGTTTTCTGAAACCTAACCATATCCTAGATACTTTTAGCTTTGATTTCACAATTTTGTTAAATCTGAAAGTAGCTTTGGGTTCGCTTAGGACATTATGCAACCTTGTCAGAGGCACAGAGCACGGATATCATCATGCATAAACATGATCAAGGTAGGCATTTATGTTTTTTTTTTTATTCAAATACGATTTCATTTCATATACTCTTTAGGGCATACACGGTTTACCTTCAAGGTTTATTGTGACCACCGAAGACTCGCTTCCTTTTAAACCAACAAAGCTTGAACAATCCTTCATTTCCACAATAGTATCGGTCTCACTTGTCAAGGCTTTGGGAGCAGGGCCACCGCCAGTTTGGGCTCTATATTTCATACTTTCCGCATACTTCTTTTTTGCTTTTGTTTGTAAGTTTTGCCATTTTGATTTGACTTCTTTATCTGAACGAGAATGCAAACCAAGAGCATTTATTTTGGACGAAATGTCTTTCCAAATGCCGTTTTTCTTGGAAATAGTAATTGAATTAGTCAATTTGCTCCGTAAAACAGTAATATTGTCATTGACCAACTGTTGCAGCATGGTTATCTCCGCTGAATCCCAGTTTGGAGATCTTATTTTCTTATCAGCGTCGTCTGGAAACTCGGCCATTTTGTTCTTGATAAAAGTCGCTAAAATGCACGTGAAGGAATGAATGTTGGGAAATTGGAAATTAAACATGGTTTAAGTACGAATTATCATTTTAATTTACATTTAGTTAAACGTGGGACTAATTACGCTTTGTGCAACGGTTTTTAAAGTCTTCTTTAACTAATTGGGAATTCTAATTTTAAGAACTGTTTAACTTTAAATCACGTTTAAAGTTAAAAGACCTTTGTGCAACCCAGTCCAGGTGTAATTATGAGGACGAGTCCATCATTTTGTAATAGAATGTTGACATTCTCCCATTTAAGGTTGACATTAATTGCAACATCAAAACTACAAATGCACTTTTTATATCCCCACAAAAAATGTTTGGAGGATATTTATTTACCTCTGTTAGTCCATATGTCCCTCAGTCCAAATAATGAAACATTGTTTGTCTTGCTATCTCCTCCTACAATTTTGGAAGTACAACTTTTATATTTTTTAAGATTTTCATACACATAAAGAAGGGGTGCATGACCACAAGATTTTTTTTTTTAAATACCGGTATTCTGAAAATGACAGGTAGTTGGACTTGGTCATTTGTTGGTACTAGCTGTATAAAGATATCAACTCCTCCTACAGTTACATCATCACACAAAGTGCTAAATTTATAATTTCCTATGGTCAGGCAGTGTTGGTTAATTTTTGCTTAAAAATCTGCTTCATCTGGACTCTTTTAAATAGTTGTTTCATTGGCAATCAGACCTGCCAACTTTTCATATTTATGGGGGTCATCCCCCATGAAAGGCATGGCAGGACTGATTGCCAATTAATTTTAAAATTCTTCACTATATAAACTATCTCAAAACAGACATTATAATGAGTTTAAAGGGTATCTAATCACATGTATACTCATTTAAACAACATAGTAGTAGATTAAAAGCACTTATGACAATATAAGCTTTGCAGAACTCAGCTGTGGGGTTAGATTAATAATATATAATAAAGTACAACAATAATCTGACAAGACATTCATAAAAAATGGTGATAAATAGCAGAAATCTCACCAACATTCAGTAGAAATAAAAACATTCAGACAACCACAGAGCAAAAGTAAAAAATAACTTTATGTTACTGACATAGGCGGATCTAGTGAGGGCCCTGGGGGGGGGGGGGCGCTGTGCCCCCCCTGTCATGGGAAAAATATGGTTGATTATATAGGGAATCATTGAAGCATGACTGGAGCGGCCCCCCCCCCTTAGGTCAGTCAGCGGGCCCCCCTTAGGAAAAGTTCTGAATAAGCCACTGACTGATAGAGTCTGTTGAGGACGATATAAGAAATTGTGTTAGTGTGAGCCAGCTGCACCAAATCTAGACATTATGGAGGACCAAAGTTGTATTCATGCATTAAGAATAATATTCAAATGCGCCTCTCAGGAATAGAATGACAAGCTTTGTATTAATTACAATTACCACACAGGTTTCTAATTTCTAACCCTTACAAGAAGCCTGAAGATGTGGATGCTTTAATTTCTTCATGACAAATATTTTGCTGTAATTTGAAATGCTACAAAATTTTAAAAAGATTGTAATTGGCGAATTTGGAGTAGATCTTAAGAAATTTTAGGATATCAATTTTGTTGGATTCCCAGTTATGCTATTAAATCTGAATTAATTTGTTAAATTTGAAAAAAAAAAAAACGATTTCAGTCTATATTAAACAGTATAGAAAGTCCCTGCTCAAAGGCACATTGGAATGGACTCGGTTTCACATATGTAGTTAAAAACAATTATAAATATTTTATTACGAATTTAATTGTGTGTGTGTTTTTTTTTTTTTATATATAAAACTTGATTTTGTTGAGAGTAATTTGTTTTAATCTCTAATTTATTGATGTTAACATCATTGACAAATGTGCATGCCTTCGGGACCCTTAATTCGAAAAAAATGGTTGCTGCCTTAGATCGATGCATTATTTACCACAACAGGAATTGTTCCAACGATGAAAAAAACAAACTATTCAGAGTTGTCCCTCTTTAGGTGTAAAAAGTAAAACCACAAAAATACTAAACACCGAGGAAAATTGCAAACGGAAAGTCCTGTCATATTCCTGACTTGGTACAGGCATTTTCTTATGTAGAGAAATGTTTGAGTAAACCTGATTTTATAGCTAGCTAAACCTTTCACATGTATGACAGTCGCATCAAATTCCATTATATTGACAACAAACAGTCATAATATATAATGTCACAAATAGGGTTACAGTTGTCAACATTGTGTATAGATTTTAATCACTATAAAATCAAACAAATATGTAATTAAGAAGCACAAAAGGCGTATAGACAAAACACATTATAGCAAAAAGTGAAAAACAATAAAAAAAAAAAAAAACACACAAATATTTACAATAGTACAATAACACAATAACGGGATGCATGATCAAATGATATTTAGTTATTTCTATTTCGATTTGGCTTTGCATACAAATGTGATGAGATGTTTTAATAAAGTCACAATGTTTATTTCCGTATTATTTGCTGTACTCTTCTACATTTTTCATTCAATATTATGACTTCTTCTTTTTATAAATCTTAAACTCGGGTTGTTGGCTTTAAATACCTTACGTTTCAATTTTTACAAATCTCCGCCTATATTTGAGGGTGGAGCTTATCTGTATTTAAATAGTATACTCTTAAATAGTTTTGAAGTCTTCAACTCGTCGCATTCGAAGCTAGGTAAGACTATTTTCATTATTCAATAAAAAAAACAAAAAATCTCCTTCTCTCAAAAACGTTCTTGATTTTATAAGAAGGAAAATTGTCACTCGCATATATATTGAATTTCGTTCATTATTTTGTACACATTTTTTTTTATCATGGTTTTATGTCAAATTCGCCACTTACATTATGCATTGATATCAGGGGCGGGACTTATGAGTTCAGGAATTGGAGTTGAAAAGAATCACTAAATTTTGTTTGTTTGTTTGTATATATAACATGTTTCATTGAGGTATGTTTACACTAAACATTTGCTTTTATTGATATGAGTTACGAACCGAAATCTTCATATATTTTCGAAGTATGATACAATTACGATATTCCTCTTTGTTGCTATGATCTTGAGTTATTAGTCCCGCCCGGCCTTGACTTCAATCCGAACCAAAATTTTCAGTACTTAAGATCACCTTGCATTAAAATTAATTCCAAAGTGTATTGTCAGCCAGAACGAAATAATTATACAGTCGCCAGTTGTCTTCCTACGAATAGTTCTCTCGTGGTTCTTCGGTTTCTCTGCAATGAAAGTTTGGCCTCCATGATGTGCACAAGACTGCTGCAGTGGCGCTAAACATCAATCAATCCATCAATCAATCAATTAACCAATCAATCAATTAATCAATCAATCAATCAATTTATTCAGAATCAAATTACAATATTAGAATAACATGAATAAAGAGTACTGTTATTGCTTGATATTTGGTTCGTATAGCGTCCAGTGGCAAATATCTCATGTATGTTTAGGACAAAGGGTACTGATAGATATGTAAATAGTTATCGTAATTCTTTATATATTTTAAATATTGAGATTATGTTCCAGTTGACATGATTTTGACCTAACTATACTATTTAAGTCAGAAAAGCGATGGCGTTTAAAAAGGGTTTATCTTAAATTTTGGTGGCTCTTTTAATTAAGAATTTCACCCTAGTACCGTTTTTGCTTTTAAGTCCGCTTTTATATCTTGTTAAACTTTGTTGAATGTTATAAAATTGAGAATGGAAATGGGGAATGTGTCAAAGAGACAACAACCCGCCCAAATAAAAAACAACAGCAGAGGGTCACCAACAGGTCTTCAATGTAGCGAGAAATTCCTGCACCCGGAGGCGTCCTTCAGCTGGCCCCTAAACAAATATATACTAGTCCAGTATATTCTTCAAAATCGACCTTCACCCATGAACAAAAAGGTACACAAGCATTATGCGAGTTTCTTTTGAACCAAATGTTGCTAATTGGTTGTCATGTAACCTTGCGTGACTTATGCAAGTGGACCTTCATATTGGGGGTTAAACGCAAAGTGAACAAATTCGGTTGAATCTAAACGCGAACATTTTAAGTCGCATCAGCGTGAAATCGACGGTTTAAACGTCATTTCTGCGTATTTTCTAGATTTGACTGGTGTCGGGAGAAGACAATAAAACTACTTCAGTGTGAAACGACTTTAGGTTGGTAAGTTTATATCTTTAGCTAGTATTAGTTTTTATATAACTCTTTAAAATTCTATAGTTTACCATATATTTGAGGTAAATTATATGGCCTTTCAAATACCGTTTACATCCCCAACATCACTGAAGAGACATTAATTGTCGAAATCCCGATATAGTGTACACAATTTTGCACCTCATGTTTGCTGTATACCATCTTCTCTACAAGTTTATTGTTTTCTGTTTGGTATTAAATCAATAATTAAAATCCATGTAACATCTCGTGATCAACTTATTTTGCAACCGGTAATGGCAGTCAACAGGGTTTATTAAGAATATCAGTTGTTCAACCTGTTAGTCAAATGCGTTTTATTATAATATACTTTCACTTTTTTTTGTCTTTTTGAAAAATGTTGTTTGTTTTGTATTCAGACCCCTTTACAAAGTTTGTTGTACATAAGCGGTTTTTATCCAACGCAATCTTAATTAGGTTTGAACGTTGTTTTCAATGTAGACTTGTATATCTATAATACTAAAATTACGAGGTCCAATTTGTCAGCCGTCATCACGTAAAAACGACGAAAAAAAAATTCAACTTTATATATAACTAATATAGTACAAAGGTGTAGATTAAAAATTACACCACTTCAGGCCCTTTTGTTTTCCACGTAATTAATATTGCCAATAATTAAGAAGTTCCGGGTCGAGTCCGATACCGATACCAATAGTATATTCACCTGTTACCGATTACCTTATCTGTACGTTCAGGTGTAGATTAAAAATTACACCACTTCAGGCCCTTTTGTTTTCCACGTAATTAATATTGCCAATAATTAAAAAGTTCCGGGTCGAGTCCGATACCGATACCAATAGTATATTCACCTGTTACCGATTACCTTATCTGTATGTTCCGCATCTGACAGGCGCACCACCAAACGGTGTATTCAGGATTAATATGCTATATAGTATTAGACGGGTCATAATCACAGGGTTGACACTACATAATTGTCAAATTGTTACCTATTGTAGTATTTCAATCAGTTAAACTTTCTAAGATAACAATACGAATCTATAATACTAAAATTACGAGGTCCAATTTGTCAGCCGTCATCACGTAAAAACGACGAATCAAAAAATTCAACTTTATATATAACTTATATAGTACAAAGGTGTAGATTAAAATTACACCACTCCAGGCCCTTTTGTTTTCCACGTAATTAATATTGCCAATAATTAAGAAGTTCCGGGTCGAGTGTGATACCGATACCAATAGTATATTCACCTGTTACCGATTACCTTATCTGTACGTTCCGCATCTGACAGGCGCACCACCAAACGGTGTATTCAGGATTAATATGCTATATAGTATTACACGGGTCATAATCACAGGGTTGACACTACTTAATTGCAGTCAAATTGTTACCTATTGTAGTATTTTAATCAGTTAGACTTTCTAAGTTAACAATACGAATACTAAAAATCTGGACTAAAATAAGGCGTATAGGTACAGTTTTCAATTAGTTAGCGGGCATGACGTAAAACAGCGAATCAAATAATTCAATATTTATAACTAATATAGGACAATGCTGTTGATTAAAAAAAAATTCAATCCAGGACCTTTTGTTTTCCAAAAAAATATTATTATCAATAATTGATAAGTTCCAGTTCGACGGGTTCAAACAGAAAGATTTGAAAGCAGAGAAAACTGTGTATCTTATAATCAGCATGACTTTATCAGATGACACTACTAATACTAAAATAAGGCTTGCACATAGTTATATACTTTAATTCAGTCACGGACCCGCGATATACGGGTGTGTTCTAGTATAAATATAAAGATCAGGGCCGCGCTACGTAGATTTTGACTATTGAACGTGTAGCTATAGACTAGTTGCTACATATATATTGATAGCTGCTACGTAGCCGCTACGTAGCGGCTACGATATTGAACTCAACCCTGTTTTCATGGTCAGGTCCATATATTAGATACTATAAGCAATGGTTCTACTATATTTGGTGTATAGAATGATTGTAAAGTGTACATGTACAACTGACAGGTGTTATCTGTCCTTGACCTCTTTTTCATCGTTCAGAGGTTAAAGTTAAGTTTTTGTGTTTTGGTCTTTTTCCTAATAATATATGCATTAAGTCAGAAATATTTGGCGTATGGAAATATTCTACGATGTACATGTCATCATGGCTTTTTTTTTTACCTTAATTTCATTTTCACAGCTCATTGATCAGTGATAGAATTTTGTATTTTGTTTTGTTTTTCGGATATGCCGGGTAAATAAAGCAGTCTAGACAATTCAGTGTGCATGTGCAGTCTTGTTTTTATATGTTTGCATGCGTTCCCATTTGTTGATAAAACTTTTCCTGAACTGTTGTTAACTGATGTGTTGTATTAATGATATTCTTTCAATTTTTGAGTTAATTGCCTCAGTTTACACATTAATAACCTATCGAAAAAAGTGTTTAATCCTATAACATTTCTCTAAATACCAAGGTATGTGTCAATCTTACAACAGACGTTTTCCATGCATCAAGTAACCTATGTTTATAAGGGCTAACGCAACAATTTATAGATATATTTGCATATTGTCGGTAAATTTATAATAATTTAAAAACAGGAAAAATCGAGCCTAGTTTTTCTGCTGTTAAATCTGCTTCTTATCTTGACTTCTGTTTAGAAATGGAAATGGGGCTCAGTGTGGATTTTCCTTTTCTATCTAGCGAAATCAGCAGCGCCTGCACATGAATTTTAAATCGTCAAGCAGACTAATCGAGACTTTCATTTTAAGATTTCCTTGACATAATATAATTAACGGTACCAATTTTCTTGCACCAGATGCGCATTTCGACAATACATGTCTCTTCAGTGATGCTCGTGGCCAAAATATTTGAAATCCAAAGCTTACATAAAAGATGAAGAGCTATAATCCAAACGGTTCAAAAAGTAAAGCCAAATCCGAGGAAGGAATCAGAGCTTTGCATGAGGGAGATACATTCCTTAATTACTGAATACGACTTTCTTCTTGCCTTGAACAACATGACGGATGCCACTTGTGAGCAGGACCTGCCTAAATTTCCAGAGCACCTGGTGTCAGCCCCGATATTTGATTGGTTGAGTGTTGCTTAGTCTTTTGTTTTCTGTGTGGAGTTATGTTGAGTATTGTGTGTCTGATTTTGTCTTAGCCTAACCCGATTTTGTCTTAGCCTTATGAATTTTATTGTCCCTATGGTTATTTACCCGCTGTTTTATAGCTTGTATAAACAAATACTAAATTTTCAAATATATGTATCTTATTTACACACCTACGACTAATTGTTAAGTATAAATGTCCTATGGTATTATGAAATGCTTTTGGTTCAATTTTCTGGACATGACAAAAGTAATAAAACGAATGTATAAGCAAGATGAATTAGATGAATCTTGTTTGTTCATTACAGAGAAAATTATATAATGGACAACCCTGACGAACTCCGAATCATAGTATTAGGAAAAACTGGTGCTGGAAAAAGTAAGACAGGTAATTCGATACTCGGAAGGGATGCATTCAGATATGGCGATCATGGTTCTTCTGTAACATCAATTTGCCAAATGGAGACTTCCGTTCGATTTGGGAAGAAAATTGACGTAGTTGATACTCCCGGGGTTTTTGATACCGATCAAGACAACGAGACAATTCAACGAGAAGTAAAACGGAGCATAATCTTATCTTCGCCTGGTCCACATGCTATCCTTCTTTGTATTCGAGTGGCTCGGTTTACAAAGGAAGATATTAACACACTTGAACACTTTGTTAGATATTTCGGGAAGGAGATGCTTAAATACGTCGTTGTAATCTTCACGCACTTAGATCAACTTTTAGATGACTACATTGATCAAAATGAAAATCAGACTAAAACAAATTTTATAAGCTCTCTACCAGAGAACCCTAAAAAATTCCTGAGGCTATGCGGAAATCGGTACTTGTTTTTTAATAACAGAAGAAGAGGAAGTGAAAACGATAGTCAAATAAATGAGCTTCTAATGACCGTTTCGTCAGTTCAGCAGCAAAATGGAAATACTTACTACACTAATTCAGATTACAAGAAGGTTGCACTGATGCTTCAAGAACGTATGAAGGAAGGAAATAAGGATAGAGATATTTTTCAAAATAGTGACGACTTTTACTTAAAAGTTAAGGAAGTTATTGGTATAATTGGTAAAATTGCCTTAAATTTTATTGAAATGATGTTAGAATTAGACGACTGATAGTATTGTTATATTTGTTGAGATCATGTTAGAATTAGACGGCTGATAGTATTGTTATATTTGTTGAGATCATGTTAGAATTAGACGGCTGATAGTATTGCTATATTTGTTGAGATCATGTTAGAATTAGACGGCTGATAATATTGTTATATTTGTTTTACCAATTTGTCGTTCAAAATATGTAATACAGAACATTGACAGAGTGATTTATTTTCTTCCAAGGACAAACTGTGGCAGATCCTTATGGATGTTATAAATATAATAGCCTGTATGACTTAACATCAATAGTTAAGGTTTATTATATGAATGTCGTGTAAAATACTGTATGTTGTAACACACATATATGTTATGTGTATTTGGCCCCCTGGGGAACTAATTTGAAAAAAATAAAATATCTTATCTAATCTTATCTTATAAATACTTTTTTCCCAGTGGGAAATCCAGTGTCAAAATATAATCTCACCTGCAAACAGCATATACTATGTTTGTCCCTCTTTAGCAAGGACGCTACTAATTACAAATGCACAAGAAAATGGTAAATAGTAACAAAAAAAAAAAAAAAACAAACTCGTATTGTTAAGATGCAAACAGACTGTGGTTATACCCTTATATTTTACAGTTACAAGTAGTATTTTTTTGCTTGTTAGAGAACTGTTTTCATATTCCATTAAATAAATGTTTTATTTTCATGTTCCATTTATGGGCATAATGGTTTCTGGTCTGTGGGACCGTCCGTTCGTTCGTCCATCTGTCCCGCGTCAGGTTAAAGTTTTTGGTCAAATTAGATTTTGATGAAGTTGAAGTCCTATCAACTTGAAACTTAGTCCACATCTTCCATATGCTATGATCTATAATTCAAATTCAAAATGTCAAATTACGGTCTTCCACACGGAGTCTTGGCTCACACTGAACAGCAAGCTATAAAGGGTCCCGAAAAAGACTAGTGTAAAACTATTCAAACGGGAAAACAAACGGTCTAATCTATGTAAAAAAACGAGACACAAAAAACACTTATGAAACATGACAACTACTGAACATCAGATTCCTGACGGAGATAGGTTCAAACAAATGCAGCGGGTTGAAACTTTTTAAAAGGTACCAGCATTTACCTTTGTCGTCTGAAGCTCTTAATTATTCTATGATACATATGGTTATATTTATTAATTAACTGTTTACAAAATTTAGAATTTTCGAAATATTAAGGCTTTTCTACCTCAGGCATAGATTACCTTAGCTGTATTTGGCAACACTTTTAGGAATTTTGGTCCTCAATGTTCTTCAACTTCGTACTTTAATTGGCCTTTTTAACTTTTTTGGATTCGAGCGTCACTGATGAGTCTTTTGTAGACGAAACACGCGTCTGGGGTATATATAAAATTTAGTCCTGGTATCTATGATGAGTTTATTTTACACATGACAGGTCTTTAATTGAAAACGAAATAATTTTTCAGATGATTTATCCTTAATTTTTAATTGTTTGATGATCCCGTTTAATTTCAGTCATCAATGGCTTCTTATGAAATTCAAGATTGGGTGAAACCTGTTTACACTTTCGTACTTTTGGGCAGACCTGGATCTGGTAAAAGTCGAACAGGCAACACAATTACCGGTTGTAACAAAGCATTTGAGTTTGGTTTTCATTCCAAAAAACGTCTTAAAAGTGTGAATCTAAGTTAACTGAAATATTTGAAGCTGAAGTATGTGTAATCGACACTCCTGGGGTTTCCGTGTTTGAAAAACAGGATTTTGAGGACATTCAATCAGCTTTGCCGGAAGAAGGACCAAGTGAAATTATATTTCTTCTTTGTGTCTCTATAGGGAGACTGACACATGATGAAATCTCGTTTATCAATGCAATGTCGAGAACCCAAAGTTTGACAGTTATCTCCACACCTTACCAGAACAAACCAAGGCAATTTTCCGACGTTTCCATAACAGATATCTACCATTAAACAACAAACAGAAAAAGAGAGAAGAAACGCAGTGGAACTTAAAACTAATGACAATTGCCAATTCTATGCAAAGGTTTAACATGTCATACAACTTTCCTACTGTTAGCTACTCAAGCTATTTAAGAGATATGGCTTTAAACTACTCAATCTATCTTAGAGAAATGGCTTTTAGATGTCTGCGAAACATTCAAGGAAAAGTATTCGGCAATGATTGAACTTAAAGCTTAAATGTTCGTTGATTTGGTATTCTTAGAGAGAATATACAATAAGACAAATAAAAAGAAATGCTGACTTCATCTGTTAGTATGTGATACAAAGACTTTTGGTTTAATTCTTTGAATTGTGTTACTAAATATACCCATTAGCGTAAATTGAGTGGTGACACCGTGGCTATTAATAAAAGGTTAAGACAAATGTAGAAATATTTGGTTCATTAATCAAATCAGTTAATGGGAATTTTTGCTGTCTCAATAATGACTATGGCCAAGTTTGGTGTTACAAATCAAGAACCTGCATTTTAATGTATAATTATGACGGATATTCCCTTCCATAGTATTCCGATCAGTGTCCTATTAAGGGACGACATCAAAAGTTCAATGTAGGATAAAAAAAACTTAATTCACATAGTTTTGTCACTGACCCCCACACCCCCTCTTAACTTAATTTGCGAAAAATTGATTGACCAATAGGGATATATGTAAAATCGATTTTGGATTAACAAAACTTGCAGCGATGTTATATTTCCAGAGCATCTGATGTCAGCCCCGATATTTGATTGGTTGAGTGTTGCTTAGTCTTTTGTTTTCTGTGTGGAGTTATGTTGAGTATTGTGTGTCTGATTTTGTCTTAGCCTAACCCGATTTTGTCTTAGCCTTATGAATTTTATTGTTTCTATGGTTATTTTTCCGCTGTTTTGTAGCTTGTGTAAACAAATAATAAATCTTCAAATGTAAGTATCTTATTTACACACCTACGACTAATTGTTAATTATAAATGTCCTATGGTATTATGAAACGCTTTTGGTTCAATTTTCTGGACATAACAAAAGTATTAAAACGAATGTATAAGCAAGATGCATTAGGATGAATCTTATTTGTTCATTACAGGGGAAATTGTATAATGGACAACCCTGACGAACTCCGAATCATAATATTAGGAAAAACTGGTGCTGGAAAAAGTAAGACAGGTAATTCGATACTCGGAAGGGACGCCTTCAGATTTGGTGATCATGGTTCTTCAGTAACATCAATTTGCCAAAAGGAGACTTCCGGTAGATTCGGGAAAAAAATTGACGTGGTTGATACTCCCGGGGTTTTTGATACTAACCAAGACAATGAGACAATTCAACGAGAAGTAAAACGGAGCATAATCTTATCTTCGCCTGGTCCACATGCTATCCTTCTTTGTATTCGAGTGGCTCGGTTTACAAAGGAAGATATTAACACACTTGAACACTTTGTTAGATATTTCGGGAAGGAGATGCTTAAATACGTCGTTGTAATCTTCACGCACTTAGATCAACTTTTAGATGACTACATTGATCAAAATGAAAATCAGACTAAAACAAATTTTATAAGCTCTCTACCAGAGTACCCTAAAAAATTCCTGAGGCTATGCGGCAATCGGTACTTGTTTTTCAATAACAGAAGAAGAGGGATCGAAAACGATAATCAAATAAAGGAGCTTTTAATGATTGTTTTGTCAGTTCAGCAGCAAAATGGAAATACTTGCTACACCAATTCAGATTACAAGAAGGTTGAACTGATGCTTCAAGAACGTATGGTGGAAGAAAATCAAGATAGAGATGTTGTTCAAAATAGTGACGAGTTTTACTTAAAAGTTGTGGAAGTAATTGGTGTAATTGGTAAAATTGCCTTAAAATTTGTTGAAATCATGTTAGAATTAGACGGCTGATAGTATTGTTATCTTTGTTTTACCAAATTGTCTTTGAAATAAATAAAGTTCCACCGAACATTGACAGAGTGTTTCTTTCTTTCAAGGACAAACTGTGGCAGGTCCTTAAATATAATATCCTGTATGACTTAATATCAATAGTTAAGGTTTATAATATGAATGTCATGTTAAATACTGTATGTTGTAACAATTATAAATGAAATGTGTATATGCCTCCTTGATACCTAATTTGAAAAAATAAAATATCTTATCTTATCTTATAAATACCTTTTTCCCAGTGGGAAATCCAGTGTCAAAATATAACCTCACCTGCAAACAACATAAACTATGTTTGTCCCGTTTTAGAAAAGATACTACTACGTCTGGTTCAAACTGGTCACTATATATTTTTTTTAGATTCTTTTTGATCGTATAGTTTCTAACGATTCCTTTGTATTTTAACATCCCTGATTTTGAAAGGTTCAGGTTTGAGAATTTGTTCCGATAGTAAAACACTTACTTTAGTGGGGCGTTTGTTTGGATGTGAGAAATGTATAAAGAAGAAGTTACGTCTAATCTGAATAGGGACACATTCTTATCAAATATACTCTTATTTTCTAGAAGCATTCCATTTTTGTCGAGCCTTCGACTTTTGTCGAAAGAGAGATACGTAGCGATCCTACATGCTGTCGTCGGCGGCGGCGTCCACAAATATTCACTCTGTGGTTAAAGTTTTTGAAATTTTAATAACTCTCTGAAACTATCCTGGATTTATACCAATCTTGGACAGAAGCTTGTTTATGATCAAAAGCTAGTATCTAGAAGGAAATTATGTTTAAATTTTGTACCAGTTTTTTCGTATTTTACTTATAAATGGACTTAGTTTTACTTCCAGCTAACATTACATACAGTCTGCAGTTAAAGTTTTTAAAACATTAATTAGATTCATAAACTATCCTGGATTTTTATCAATCTTGGACATAAGCTTGTTTATGATAAAAAGCTAGTATCTAAAAGGAAATTTTGTTCAAATTTTGTACCAGTTTTTCCGTATTTTACTTATACATGGACTTAGTTTTACTTCCAGCTAACATTACATACAGTCTGCTCTTCATCACGGTCGACCCCTATTTCAGGACAGCCTATTTTTATAATTGTAAATATACTGAACATGCATGAAATACAATGTATGGAATGTTACGAAACTTGAACAGAAGCTTCTTCATGATAAAACAATAGCATGTGAACCAACAAATTTCTTGTTTTTCCTGAATTTACTGGTAAGTTTACAGCTTTATGGCCGTCATTGTAACACTTTTATACTTTTACAGAGAAAGCAGTAATCGCCGGTCTTACACGTGGTTCCGCGGAGCCCTATACGAAGTTGTGGATTGAGTTCCAATGAGACTACTCTCCATCCAAGTCACAATTTTTAAAAGTAAACCATTAAAGGTCAAATTACGGTCTTCCACACTTGGTTCACACCTAACAGCAAGCTAAAAAGGGCCCCGAAAATGACTAGTGTAAAACCATTCAAACGGCAAAACAAACGGTCTAATCTATATAACAATTATGAACCACATCAACAAACGACAACTACTAAACATCAGATTCCTGACTTCAGGTACCAACCTTCACCCTTATCCGAAGCTCTAAATTTTTTAATGATATATTACACATAAAAGGCTTTTGATTGAAAAAGAGATCATTTTCAGATAAGATATCCATAACTTTTAATTATTTGATGATCCCGTTTAATTTCAGTCATCAATGGCTTCTTATGAAATTGAAGATTGGGTGAAACCTGTTAACACTTTTGTGCTTTTGGGCAGACCTGGATCCGGTAAAAGTCGAACAGGCAACACAGTTACAGGTTGTAATAAAGCGTTTGAGTTTGGTTTTCATGCCAAAAGAACACCTAAAAAGTGTGAATCTAAGCAAACGGAAATATTTGATTCTGAAGTATGTGTTATAGACACTCCTGGCGTTTCTGTGTTTGAAAAACAGGACTTTGAGGACATTCAATCAGCTTTACCGGAAGAAGGACCAAGTAAAATCATATTTCTTCTTTGTATATCTATAGGAAGACTGACACATGATGAAATCTCGCTTATAAATCAGTACTTTGCAGTTTTTGGTGATGATTTTGCGGATAATACTATCATCGTATTCACTCACTTGGATGAATGGGAGTCCGACATGAACGACTGCAATGACGAGAACCCAAAGTTTGACAGTTATCTTCACGATTTACCCGAACAAACCAAGACAATTTTCCGACGTTTCCATAACAGATATCTACCTGTAAACAACAAACAGAAAAAGAGAGAAGAAACGCAGTGGACCTTAAAACTAATGACAATTGCCAATTCTATGCAAGGGTTTAACATATCATACAACTTTCCTACCGTTAGCTACTCAAGCTATCTTAGAGATATGGCTTTAAACTACTCAATCTATCTTAGAGAAATGGCTTTTAGATGTTTGCGAAACATTCAAGGAAAAGTATTCGGCAATGATTGAACTTAAAGCTTAAATGGTCGTTGATTTGGTATTCTTAGTGAGAATATACAATAAGACAAATAAAAGAAATGCTGACTTCAGCTGTTAGTATGTGATACAAAATCTTTTTGGTTTAATTCTTTGAATTGTGTTACTATACTAAAATCTACTAATCAGTACAAATAGGCTGGTGACAATGTGGTTATTGTCGAGCCTGCGAATTTTGTCATAGAAATCTCGACATAGGGAAAGTGACACGGCAGCGTCAGCTAGTTCTGAAAAGCTTTATAATCCTGGTACCTTTGATAACTATTTACATTGTAAACAGTGGAAGATCTTGATGCTTCATACTTATAAATGCCTTATGTTACGAAGTTTCCGTCTGTCACATGGCCAATGTCATTGACCCCAATTTTCATGGTTAAGTGACTACTTGAAAAAAAGTTGAGATTTTTTTGTAATGTAATTTCTCTCTTATTATGAGTAATAGGATAACCATATTTGGTATGTATGTTCCGGACCATATGAGTATTTGGACCATACGCGTATGGTCATGACCATATGGGTATATACTCATATGGTCCGGGTAATTATCACTCTGTTACGGTTTACTTTGAATACTTCTTAACTCTTCATATAGTATCATATAGGTCTTTTAATTATCATATTATTATTACCCAAGAGATTAACTGAATAAAAATAAGAAGTTTCACATAGTTTATTTTACTACCTAGTCAAAACTATAATAAACACATTTGAAACCGATGTCGACTCGAAAAGATAACTTCCAAAAAAATCTCAATAAACTGCTACACAAGAAGTCACTGGCAAGGAAAATATTTTTATTTAAGCTGTTTTGTGAATATTGTGTACTGTAGTCATATTACGATATTTGAAATCTAGAGCTTCATAAATACCGCAGACACATCGGAATAACCCAAAACATCGGCATCATTGCACGCAGCTGCAAAGAAGGCTATCTTTTCACTTGCAGGTGTAACTGAAAAAGACCGTGCACATCCATTACGTGCAAATGCGAAAAAAAGTTACCGTAACCGTATGGAAGTAAATGTCACCATAAGCCTACATGCCAAGAATGTAATAAGCGATGGAAATTAACTTGAGCATCAATATTTAATTTTAACGTAGCCTTTAAATTAATACACTGTCATGTAACCATTAATGTTTTTTAGATAAAGTTTATTGTATTATTGAAACGTTTGTGATGCATATTTGAAAAAAATACCTATATGGTCAAAATACTCATGTGGTCCGGTCCCTTAATAACCATACGAGTATATACTCATATGGTCAGACCATACTCGTATTGTCGGACCATATGAGTATACGCATATGGTTATGACTATACGCGTATGGTCCAAATACTTATATGGTCCGGAACATGTACATATCTTGCAAGGACCCCATGCCCTTCAGACTATTTTCTCTTGACTTCGACCTCATTTCATGGATCAGTGAACAAGGTTCAGTTTTGGTGATCAAGTCCACATCTCGGATACTATAAACAATAGGTCTAGTATATTTGGTGTATGGAAGGATGGTAAGGTGTACATGTCCGTCTGGCAGGTGCCATCTGACCTTTACCTCATTTTCATGGTTCAGTTTGTCAAAGTTAAGTTTTTGTGTTTTTTTTTCTTTTTCTACATTTGTACTATATTAAATAGGTCTAATATATTTGGTGTATGGTAATATTTTATGATGTATATTTTAGTCTCGGAGGTTTTATTTGACCTTGACCTCATTTTCATGGTTCATTGCTTAATGTGAAGTTTTTTGTGTTTTGGTCTATTTTACTTAAACTATAAGCAATAGGTCAACTACATATGTTGAATGGAATGATTGTAAGCTTAACATGTGAGCATGGCATGGTTCATCTGACCTTGACCTCATTTTCATGGTTCATTGGTCAATGATTAGTTTTTTTGTGGTGAAGTCTTTTTCTTAGAAACTGTAAGCAATAGGACAACTATATTTAGTGTATTGCATGTTTGTAAGGTGTACACCATGTACACGTATTTCTCGCTTGGTTTATATGACCGTGACCTCTTTTCCTTGGATCATGTTAAGTTTATGCGATAGTTGTAATAAAGCTTTATATAATTTTGCACGATATGTAGTTTGAAAAATAGCACAGTGACTGTTAATTTGTATCATATTTTTGTAAAAAGGCATTGAAGAATCATTATTTGGCAAAGTATGGAAAAGTTCTATCTGAGGATATATATATCGAGGGTCCACCTTAAATACAAATCTGGGTGCGACAATCAGTAAATCTATGTTTCTTTTTTACTTGGTTTGCTTTAGCAATCGGATTATTGAAATGGTTATGCATGTTTTATATGTTTTCAGTACAACATGGCTACTGAAACCAACTTTTCAGAACAAACCATTAATTTGGTTCTGCTTGGAAGAAAAGGATCCGGAAAAAGCAGAACTGGCAATACTATTCTTGGATCTAATGAGGCATTTAAATTTGGATATCAAATCGAAACTAACTCATGCGCAGAAGAAAGGGCATCTCGGTTTGACAGACACCTGCGTGTGATCGATACTCCAGGAACAGATATTTTTTCACCATTGGAAAGTGTAAAATTACGAAAACATATTTCGGAAAAGTCTAAGGGGAATATCGTATATCTTTTATGCATTAAGATTGGACGTTTCACGGGGGAGGAAACCAATTTAATTAATCAATACATCAGATATATTGGTCAAGATTTTGAAAAGGCGACCATTGTAATTTTTACTCATTTAGACGAGTGGATATCAGATTCTCAGGATCAAGGAATATTGGAGCCAAAATTTGAAGACTTCATTGCAACTCTCGATAAAAACTCTATTCAACTGCTTAACAAATTCGATATGAGATATAAACCATTGAACAATAGAAAAAGTGGAAATGATGAGCTTGTTAAACAAATAATATGCATGGCGGAACAATTAACTCGACAGTCGTCTGTTTCAAGAACCGTTCCTCAACGTCAATGTGAACCGGAAGTCGAAAGTCAATCAATTTTATGTTGTAATTTTATGTAAAGATTTTAAAAAGACAAAAGGTTATAATGGAAACAAACGATATAAAAAGCATAAGTAAAAAGTAAAATCTCAAAAACTATGATCTCCGAGGAAAATTCAAATCTGAAAGTCCCTAATCAAATGGTAAAATAAAAAGATCAAACTATCAAACCTGATTTGGTACAGGGATTGTCTTATGTAAAAAATAGTGGATTGGTAAATTTGTTTCAGTGCATTTCAGGGTATCTGTTGCATTAAAGTATACAATATGATACCCAATTTATCACCGGAAAATTTTTTTCTCACTCCGTTGATAATTTTACAAATACAAATAAAGATGTATAGTTAAATGCGGCACCAAACACCTTCACTAATACTGGCTCGTTTAAGTTAACTTTGATTCTTTAAAAAATTATATAAAGTTTCAAAAAAAATTGAACAGCACACTTTATCTGAAAAATTTCATTGAATATATATCAGTTTGACAAACACTAATTTCTATTTCAGGAATAGATTATACATAAATTGTATTTTACAACTTTTAGAATTTTTCGATTCTCAATGCTCTTTTACTTCGTACTTTCTTTGGTCTTATTAACTTTTTTTATTCGAGCGTCACTGATGATTCTTTTGAAGACCAAACGGGCGTATGTTTTTTTTTTTTTTATTTATTTGAAGCTTTTAATATCTCTTAAACAATAGAACAGGATTAAAACGTTATTTTGTCACAATCCATTTTATCGTATATTCGTGTATAATTGGAAAAAAAAAGTAAAATCACAAAAATACTGAACTTAGAGGAAGATCAATTGGGAAAGTCCATAATCACATGGCAAAATCAAATAACAAAACGCATCAAAAACGAATGGACAAGAACTGTCATATTCCTGACTTGGTACAGGCATTTTCAAATGTAGAAAATGGTGGATTAAACCTGGTTCTATAGCGCTAACCCTCTCACTTTAATGACAGTCTCATCAATTTCCGATAATTTTACATTGATGCGTTAAATAAACAGACACAATTTTTTTTTGGAAGTTTTTGTTATTCATTCTTTTTTCCTTATTTTTCAATCTTCCCTTAATATTTTTTTATCGAATAGAATTAAATGCTGTTCTAATCACGATACTTTTAGTATGTTCATACATTATGTAATTTGTTGAACATGTAATAACTGAACAAAAACGATAAAAAGTGTAAAATTATAAAATTATAATATGGATGAAAAATCGAAAATAAACTGACAACGCTATGTCTAAAAAGAAGGAAAAAGACAAACTGACAAACAAAAGTACACAAAACACAACATAGAAAACTAAAGAAAGACTAAGCAACACGAACCCAACTTAAAACTGGGGCTGATCTCAGGTGCTCCGGATGGGTAAGCAGACAAGTGGCATTTTTTAAAGATTCTACGAAACAAAATGTTTAAGTGTAAATCATCACTTGAGTACTATTTTGTTTTTATTTAAAATGCATTTCCTTGGTATAAATATGAACTCAATTTAAATACCAGAATTTGATTTGCATTCTTTGCAACGACATTTTGATCCAGTTATCTGCAATTACTTAAGTAATGCTGGGTCGGTAAGGTCACTCTTTTCCGAACTCTGCCGTTAGAACGAACATCTTAATATCGTCATACAAATGGCTGATAACTTCACAAACCCTCACATAGGTGACTAAATGAGAACAAGAAGAAATATGTTTATGTGAAAAATAAAATCACAAAAATACTCAACTCCGAAGAAAATTCAAAACTGAAAGTCCCTAATCGATTGGCAAAATCAAAAAATAAAATACATCAAACGAATAGATAACAACTGTCATATTCCTCACTTGGTTCAGGCATTTTCTTATGTAGAAAATAGTGGATTAAATCTGGTTTTATAGCTAGATGAATCTCTCACTTGTATGATAGTCGCATCAAATTCCATTGTAGTGACAACGATGCGTGAACAAAGCAAACAGACATATTAGGTAAAAATGTAAAAAAAAACAGTGGTGCAGCAGTCAACCGCAATTTTGCGCCTGTCCCAAGTCAGGAGCCTCTGGCCTTTGTAAGTCTTGTAGGATTTTCAATTTTAGTTTCTTGTGTATAATTCGGAGATTAGTATGACGTCCATTATCACTGTACTAGGTTCGAGACCACAATTGTCGTCCCTTGTTTTCGTTGTCTACGAATATAGTCAAGACGCCCTAAACATAAAAGTGTCCATATTTTGAGTTAGAGCCGATGAAGTTTTCTATAATTTGATATAATTTGTCCCAAAAATAGTACCAAACACTGTAGAAATTTTATTGAGAAAGCGCAGGTTGGGATTTTTTCAATTTTCATTTATGTTCTGCACTACGAAAAAATTGTGGTTTCGGACCAACTATTAAACATACGGGGTATATATCTCCCAATTGATACGATATTCCCGTGCTTGCATTTCTATCATGATTTTCTTGATAGAGGGTTACTGCTCACAAGGAAGCTATTAAACCAAGAGTTCCAAGTGCTGAAGTTGAAATCATCCCTTCTTAAATTTTACGGACGCCATCACGAGTTGGTTGACCGTTATGGAATAACCGTTTCACAAATGATATCGGATATGTTCCTTACGTCGTAACTACAATCCCCTTCCCTTTCATGAATGTGACCTACCAAATTAGACTATTTACCGGATTTGTAATCACATAAGCAACACGACGGGTGCCACATGTGGAGCAGGATCTGCTTACCCTTCCGGAGCACCTGAGATCACCCCTAGTTTTTGTTTGGGTTCGTGTTGTTTATTCTTTAGTTTTCTATGTTGTGTCATGTGTACTATTGTTTTTCTGTTTGTCTTTTTTCATTTTTAGCCATGGCGTTGTCAGTTTGTTTTAGATTTATGAGTTTGACTGTCCCTTTGGTATCTTTCGTCCCTCTTTTAGACATCTAAAGCTAAAGGACGCCTCCAGGTGCGGGAGTTTCTCGCTAGATTGAAGACCCATTAGTGGCCTTCGGTTGTTGTCTGCTCTATGGTCGGGGTTGTTGTCGCTTTGAAACAAACCAATATGTAACAATGAAGCACAAAATGGCATATAGACCAAGCATATAAGCAAAAATTAAAGACAAGAATACATATATTTACTATAGTACAATAACACAATGACGGGAGGTATAAGTACAAAGCCACGTCATATATGTATATAAAAAAAAAAAAACGCAAAAAGGCATATAGACAAAGCACTTATCAAAAAAGAAAGACAAGCATACAAACATGTTTATAATAACAATAACGGGATGTATAAGCACAGAGCCACGCTATAATATGTAATATCAAAAGGCATATAGACAAAGCACATTAGGGATGAAAATTTCAGGAACTGAATTTTCGGCTCTCCCTTGACACCATTTGCGAGTATGGTCTCGAGGAAACGATGATAGTCCGTCGGAAGGGGACGATAAATGGCTGACCCGTATTAAGAGAGAGCCATATCTCTTGCACGTTAAAGACACCCTTGTAGATTTCGAAAAAGAGCAGGCTAATGCCGCTACAAGGCAGCACTCGCATCCGCGAAGTGGAAAGGGATTAATATAAGTTGCAAAACTTGTTTCCCAATCCACTATAAATAAATATGTTTAAACTAAAGCACATAAGCAAAAATGAAAGACGCGAATACAAGAATATCATAAACAATAACAGAATGACAGGATGTACAAGTACAACAAGTATATCGATCACAATAAAAACAAATAGATATTTTACAAAAAGAACAAAAAGGCATATATCAAATTTAAAATCCTCATTCATTGCTTTTTTATTTTTGAATTTTATTTATGTATGTTAAATTCACCCATAAACGATTGAAAGATTTCAAGTACTGGGACCGAATGGCCAGATCAACATTGGCTATGCGTATTTGACGTAAACGTCACACAGGTAGAGATATAAAATAACTTTGTCGTTCAAAGAATAAAAGAATATAGTCTATAGTTCTTTTAGGCATAACTTCTGCAGAATGTAAATAGAAGATTACGTTTCCTTCTAACCGCTTGTCTGTATGATTATTATATATTTCTTCCAAACAGAGCCACTTCATTATGTATAAAAGAAACACAAACAGTCACACGGACAAAGCAAAATATAAAAGACCAGAATACAAAAATTATAATAGAACAATAACTTAATAGCGAGATGTTTAAGTACAGAGCCTCGTCATATGTATCAAAGAAACAAAAAATGTTACACAGACAAAGCAAACATTAAAGATAATACAAAAACACAATGACGGGATCAGTACAGAGCCATGTCAAATGAATATCAACAACAAAACCAGCTCCGTTTATCTGTGTTTCAAGCAAGAGTCCAATGTTAATAGGATACACTTGAAATGCTATACTTTCAATTATTGAAGTGGATGTTTTAGACAGCCTTATTTGTATCACCATGTTTGTATTCTTTGCAATGTCAGCCATCCAATCATATCCTGTACTTAAAGATAGACACATGAGTTTTAATACCTTAAAACAAATATCAACTGTTAAAGCACCAGTGGCGGATCCAGAGGGGGGCGTAGAGGGTGTACGCCCCCCTTTGCTCGGACTTTTTTTTTTTTTTTTTTGTAAAATGATTAATCAGACTAGACTTCGTGAATTTTGCCTTTTCCCGTGTCTTTAATTTTCATGCGACAATTCTTTACTTATTAAAATATTTTTCGCTGGTATTTACTTATCATGTCAAAGTCATGTGATTCGCTATGGTGGAGTTGACGAGTGGGTCGAAAAAACGTCACTCAGTCATTTTGGAATTCAAATTACAGTAACACATTGCTTAAGCTGAGACTGACAATCATGACACCTTCAAATTGACACAGGATTAAGCATGTTTAACCCCAAACACCCCAGCCTATTCTGAAATAACATACAGTTAACTCTCGTTGTATCGAACTCGGTTGACTCGAAATTTCGGATGAGTCGAAGTTTTCACGTGGTCTAAAATAACATACATGTAGCTGAATAATGATCCCCACTCAGTATAAGCTCTAGATATATTTTAAGTCTAAGGTACGAACCATTTGATTTGAGGGTGCAGTCTGAGATATATAAGTGAACACAATCTGACTCTGATTTTTGCTATTAGAAACAAAAATTTCCAACAGAATCATTTAGCATTAAATGAACATGATGAATAAAAAGCGGGCGTATTTTGTTTTTTTTGGGGGGGGGGGGGGGGGGGAGGTTTGCATGTCTGACCTGAATGCCTGTTTCGCCGAACTGATATATTGACTTTTTTTCTCAAGGCCAGACTGCAACCTGCCTGCTGGGTGTGGCCTGTGTGTCTCCTTTTGTCGACCGTCGTTCATTAATTCGTTGTCATTTCAGACTCATTCGTAGCCTTTTGTTGATTTGGAACGCCTCACTTCCCTTCATTTTGTTTGGTGAAACAAATCAACCAAACATTTGAATAAAATTGCGTGTTCGTCTGTTTTAACTCGTGTCGGTCGTATTGTATGCCATCGAATAGCCCGGCGTATATCTTGTTTACAACAAGAAATCTAACGAGGTTGTGCTAACTTAACATACAACAAACGAGAATTGTCTAGGTCTATTTATTATTGACAAGTCTCACATCAAATATATCAGTACATAGCTTTGAATCCATACTATCATTTTATGATAGACAGTTAATAGGGAGAATCTGAGACTACTATAGTCTCAGGGAGAATAAAGCATAAAAAAATGTCCTACCCTTACACTTTACAGCAACTATAAAATATACATGCCCCACGTCAGAAACCGTTTAAAAAGTGTATTTTACACTTATTTTATGTTTTTTAGGCTAAAAACAGGTCCCAAATTTTTTTCGCCTCGCTACACTCGGCGAATTTTTAAAACTTCGCCCCCCCTTTCCAAAATCCTGGATCCGCCCCTGAGCACGATTTAGCTCTCCAAGTATTTAGTAAAGTTACCAGGACAAATTGTTTGGTTCTGAAATTCCTAATTGGTTTTCGGATGTCTTCAGACATCACTTTACAGGCCCCTCACATTACCTTAGTTAAAAAAATATTCAGCAGAACAAAATTCATGCCAATCAAAATGTATTTATCACTAAAATATAGACAAAATGTAACTGTTGTTTATCACACGCAGCGAAGTTACCAAACATAATTTTTACTTTTTAACGAACAAACGTTTCTATAAATCCAACGTCTATCTGACTTCTCTAATTATTGGCAGAAAATGATAAGTCGCTTACTGGTACATACATGTACCTGATAATATATAGAACAAAAAGAAAACCCCGAAATACATTGTTTAACTTTTTATAGAGCAGACGTAAAATTATTAGAGAGAGAAGTATTTTGAAAATACCCACTCTCCCTCCGCTATATATAGTTAAACCATGTTTTTCATTTTTGGTACTGCTCTTCTGTTCTTTATATTATCGGGTTATCTCAAAATTAAAAAGGAGGTAAACGTCAAATATTGACGTCGTAACTATACATTTTAACAACTATATAAAATATAACAAAGAAAGGAAGGCAACGGACGAGATACAAACTTTTCACTAAAATAACCGAAATTATAAATAAAATATAAAGTCCATTATTTGAATAACTGGGTCCTTTTAAAAAAAACGGCCATTCAATCCGAGTACAGGGTATTGCTTTTTTGTTAAATTTGTTTTTACATTCAATACTACTTGATATAAAAAAAAAAGAGGTGATATGAATGCCAATGAGACAACACTCCACAAGAGACCAAATGACACAGAAATTAACAACTAATAGTCCACCGTACGGCCTTCAACAATGAGCAAAGCCCATACCACATAGTCAGCTACGAAAGGCCCCGAAATGACAAATGTAAAACAATTCAAACGAGAAAACTAACGGCCTAATTTATGTACAAAAAATGAACGAAAAACAAATATACAACACACCAACAAACGACAACCACTGAATTACAGGCATGTGTACTATTGTTTTTCTGTTTGTCTTTTTCTTTTTTTTAGCCATGGCGTTGTCCGTTTGTTTTAGATTTATGAGTTTGACTGTCCCTTTGGTATCTTTCGTCCCTCTTTTGGTACAGGCACATACATACAGAATCTGGCAGGATTAAACATGTTAGCGGGTTCCCAACCTCCCCCTCTTACCTGGGATAGTGGTGTAACAGTGTAGAATAAGAACGAACTATAAAAATCCGTTGATAAAGGCTGAACTCATCAGATGGATACAAATAGAAATACGTGTATTTTATATAATAATTACATTAAATGTTTGTTTCATTATAATCTGTAATTCTGATTGTCGGACAATAATTGGAAAACACTCCTATATCATATTTTATTTCCGTATAAAAATAAAATAACAAAAATCCGAGGAAAATTCAAAACGGAAATTCCTCTATCAAATGGCAAAATTAAAAGCTTAAACACATCAAACAAATGGAAAACATCTGTCATAATCGTGATTTGGAGCAAGCATTTCCTTATGTAGGAAACGGTAAATTAAACTTGGTTTTGTGTTAGTCGAAAATAATAATGACGTCTTAAGGTGGTACCTAACACTACAGGGAGATAACTCTGTAAAGTCAGCTTAACGTTTTAATTATGTTGTATTGTAAAGGGAATATTAAGCTTCTCAATGATCAAAATTGGTGTTTGTCAAACTGTTATATAACCAGTGTAATTTTTCTGATAAAACGGTTGGTTCAAATTTTTTGAAAGCTTTATATTTTTGTCAAAGGGTCTAAGTAAATGCTTTGTCAAAATTTTATGAAAATTAAACGAGCCAAATTAATTTTAGTCAAAGTGTTGGGTACCACCTTAACATCATTTATTTAAAAAAAATTTCAATACCGCCATTATCATGATAATTGTTTTGACTAGTATTGTGAAAACAGTTTTATGAAGATTGTATATTCGTTATAAATATACGTCACTGTTTGTGATGTCCTGTGTTGTCTGTAGATAGTTAATGGAAGTCTTTGGTTTGCATGTTGTATTAATGTATTGTTTTTTGTGTGTTTCTATCTGTGATTGGTATTCTTGCGATAGTTTGTGCTGTATTTCTGTTACATGGTGTTGTGATTTTAGCGATATATTTTTTAATTTTGCCATATCAACTGGAGATATGGCTAGCCATAAAACCAGGTGAACCAGGTCAACCCAACATTGTTTTTGTCTTGTGTCTTATCGTTTGTTGTTGTGATTTGTTTTTTTATTTTCGTACTATATAAAAGTAAAGATAATTAATCACCCAGTTCATTTGTATGGTTTTAGTTAACACATGATTTATTTCTTAGTTTTACATAGTTTGATTTGAAAAAAAAGCCGACATAAGTGGATAGTGCAGTTAGTTGCACAATTACTAATACAATTCTATATCAATATTTTTCTAATTGTTATAAAATACATCAAATAACATTATTAAAACTTATCTTTATATATATATATTTAAATTAACCTGTGACGTAACTCTTTGGGGCGTTGATACATTCATGTGAAAGACACACAGTTCGTAATTCTATAATGCTGTTTTCGTTTACCGTCCTCAATCAATTTTAGTTATTCGTTGTTATTCTGTGGTTAACATGTCTAAATGTACTATAATACTATATTTATTTATGTGTTTCGTTCTTGCATTTATTTGTACTGTATTCCTGTCATGAAATGTTGTCATTTTACCAGTATATTCAACATTGCGATAAAAAGCGAGGTTTGACTAGAAACAAAACCAGGTTCAACCCACCATGTTTTTTCTAAATACACAAACATTGGTATCCACTACAATGAGTAAATCTACAGTAGTTTTCAGATCTTTCATTTGCTTATTTAAGGCAAGAGAAACTTTGGGCTTCAGAAGACTACATTATGATTGACTTTTTACAACAGAATATTCGCCTTTTTACAACAGAATATTCGCCTTTTTAAAACTTTAAATGTTATACAAATAAGGGACGCCATCAAAAGATCGATGTAGGATAAAAAAAAACTTAAATAAAATAGTTTGGGGGTGAGGGGTCAACATTGCTGCAAGTTTTGTTAATCTAAAATCGATTTTACATATATCCGTATTGGTCAATCAATTTTTCCCAAATTAAGTTAAGAGGGGGGAGGGGACGGGGTGGGGTCAGTGAAAAAACTATGTGAATTAAGTTTTTTTTACCCTTCATTGAACTTTTGATGTCGTCCCTAATACCTGGATATATAGTAAAATCATTTCCTAAAACACTTAAAATAATACATTCTGATTGATAGAATGTTATTGTCATAAAGTGTATTGAAATGAACTGTGGTATACCACATAGGTACTACAGTCAAGTTTAAAACAGTTACCGCAATACTGTGATAAATGGCAGCTGACAGAAAAACTGTACAAAAAATAAACCAAAACTATGAATTTAAGTACGAAAAAAATAGGGAAACAACCTAGTCATATAAGAATAAGCAGATGCGTAACGATTACCAATGAGACAACTCTCTACTAGAGACAAACTGGTGAAGACATTAGAATCTATAGGTCCCCGAACGGCATTCAACAGTAAACAAAACCCTTACTACACATCAAGCTGTAATTGGTCCTAAATAATGAATGTCAAACAATTTAAACGAGAAAAAATGCAACAATTATTTTCTTGAAAATTGGTGAAAGTTATGTTATATATCAAAGAATACTGTAATTCATTGCCAAACTACTTATCTAATTCATTAGAAATGCAAATAATTACCTTTTATAATGAACTAGTCTATCGTATATGGATATATGCTAATCTTTTTTCAAAAAGCTTCATGCTAATCTCCTCGTATTTCCGGACTCATTTCTTCTTTCGGAAGTATTCCGGCAATTTTGCTTTAAAAATGACATTAATCTATAAAATTGATCTAACATTATACATTATCTGTTTTCATGTTTATTAAAAAGATATTAATATATTAGCAACCGATGAGCTGTTAAGATAAAGGTGATGCAGAATGTATATGAAAATCATTTAAAATCACTACTATAGATATTGCAAGCAAATCATACACAGTTATACCCCTCCCCTCTCACGTAAAGAAATGACAACAATTCATTATTTGCATTAGGAATCAATAAATATAAAACCCAAAATGATGCTGAACGGTATTTCAAGGAATTATCTTGATAATTATTTAATAAAAATGGTAAGTGGATATGGAGGAAGTCTGTTGCCCCTCCTCTTACGACACAAAAGAAGGGATATACAGAAGGAAAGGAAAATATAGGAAAAAAGTGATAATAATATAAATCGAAAGGGAAAGAGAAGCATTTGACGCCTAGGATTATATATAAGAGTAAGGGGTAAAAGATTAAAAAAGAAGCATACTCCTGGAGATTGGAACTTTTAATATGGATCACAGCTTATGGTCAAAATAAGAATACCGTTTAATTGATAAATATTTTTACGCCTACCGTTACCTTGATAATGGTTTTGCTTTAAATAATCAAATGTTTCCTTTATGTAGGGAAGAAATTACCCGAAGGGATATAAATTCAAATATACATTATATGAGCAGAAATAATTGTCCTTTTCTAGATTTTAAATTTAAAGTTTCGACAAATACATCTATGGTAATCTATTTCTGAGGTACAAAAGCCTTAGTATTTAAAAAAAAAGTTTTGTAAATAGTTAATTTATTATTATGACCATATCATGATAGTTCGTGTCAACACAGAAGTGCTGACTACCACCTGAATAATTGTATTCTTTTATGGTACTGACCGTGACAGAATGTACCCAAGTATAATATTGTGTGGAAACTAGCCAATTAATTGTCTCTGTGGTCAGTTTAAACAAACACGAGTTATTTCTGTTGAGTCAGCTAAGTGTTTAAACTATAGAATTTTCAAAACGGTTCACAATTTTGAAAGATATACTGTTTACCTACCATATGATTTTTTAAAGGCCTATTTTTTTTTTAGATTTATAAATCATAAATTGATAAAAGAACAAGGTCGGGTGTCAAACGTGCTTGTTTGGGGTTTTTAAAGTACCAAATTAAACAGAAACTTATCTTTATAATCACACAACCCAACATTTAAACGTCAAACAAATAAGACCATTATAATTAATTACACTTAATTTTCCTTTACATAAGATATTTACTTATTTGAAAAAAAAATTATAATATTGATCTACCATATGATCTTTGAAGGGCATACTGTAACTTTATATGTGTAAATAATAAATTGCAATTAGAAACGGGTTCTTTTTTTGGGTTTTGACCGCGATTGTATGTTTTTCTACAAAGTACTATTTTAAAAACCAACTTATCATAAGTAAATATCATAGACATAAATTGTCTACCATTTTGTTCCCCCTCCAAATACACACATTTTCCGCACAAGATATATTGTACAGTGCATGCGACTTCAGGAAGGACATTGTCATTGTAATATCTAGTAAAAGTCAATATTTTCCATTTTATGTACTTCTGTCTTATCTAAAAGAAGCTTTATTACTGTGTGATCAGTTATAATCTAAGCAGACTCTTCATTACAGTAGATCATTAAAACATTGTACTGGTTTCAGCCTAGAACCATTAATAAAAAAACCAACGAAACACTTGGATTCATTTCCTCCCACAGAACACATGTGTACCATATATTATAAAGTAGTGGCTGGAAATGGGGAAATGTGTCAAAGAGACAACAACCCGGGCAAAGAGAAGAAAAAATCCGAAGGTCACCAAGTCAAACCTACTACTTGTCAGCGCTCACATACAGAATGATACGATTTTAAGATCACCAAAATTTACTGATTGAAATCCACATCGATATGCCCCCCATCTAGTCACGTTTTACTGTTATGCATTGAACCGTATATGTTTGGATCGATAAAGCTTGGATCAGCATTTCAAAACTTACAATAGATATAGGAAGATGTGGTGTGAGTGCCAATGTGACAACTCTCCATCCAAATAACAATTTTAAAAAAATGTAAACCATTATAGGTCAATGTACGGCCTTCAACACAAAGCCTTGGATCACAACGAACAACAAGCTATAAAGGGCCCCAAAATTACTAGTGTAAAATCATTCAAACGGGAAAACCAACGGTTTAATCTATATAAAATTTAAAAAAACCGAGAAAAGAGAAACACGTATAAATTACATAAACAAACGACAACTACTGTACAACAGATTCCAGACTTAGGACAGGTGCAAACATTTGCAGCGGGATTAAACGTTTTAATGGATCCAAACCTTATCCCTTTTTCTGAAACAATAGCATAACATCACAACATAGAAAAACACACGGTAAAATATCAATTGGCAGGCTTAACTCAATCACAAAACGTATGATACTAAACCCATAACGGGAAGGATTGTGCCTGATGTTCATATGATGAAATCATAATCTTTCAGTCAGTTTAATTGAAGTCTGGAGCTGGCATGTCAGTTAACTGCTAGTAGTCTGTTGTTATTTATGTATTATTGTCATCTTGTTTATTTTCTTTGGTTACATCTTCTGACATCAGACTCGGACTTCTCTTGAACTGAATTTTAATGTGCGTATTGTTATGCGTTTACTTTTCTACATTGGCTAGAGGTATAGGGGGAGGGTTGAGATCTCACAAACATGTTTAACTCCGCCGCATTTTTGCGCCTGTCCCAAGTAAGGAGCCTCTGGCCTTTGTTAGTCTTGTATTATTTTAATTTTAGTTTCTTGTGTACAATTTGGAAATTAGTATGGCGTTCATTATCACTGAACTAGTATATATTTGTTTAGGGACCAGTTGAAGGACGCCTCCGGGTGCGGGAATTTCTCGCTACATTGAAGACCTGTTGGTGACCTTCTGCTGTTGTTGTTTTTTTTTTTTTTTGTTTTTTTTTTCTATGGTCGGGTTGTTGTCTCTTTGGCACATTCCCCATTTCCATTCTCAATTTTATTAATACACTATAAACGAATAAATTTGATCTGCGATATCTGAATGCAAATGCACAGTTAATAAAATATTAGGGACAAACATTCAAGGCTAAAAAGCAAACAAACAAGTCCAAACAAAGCCATGGCAAGTCACCACTGCGACATATTTAACCCTTCGAAAATATTCACTTTAGAAAAAAAATACAGGTAAATCTTGAAGTTTATACAAATGTAGTTTATACAAATGTAGTAAAAAGAAGTGAAACTTAGAATATATTCCAAATGATCACATCTGGTATATAGACAAGATCCATATAAATATAAAATAACAAAAAAGCATTATAAACAGTATCAACAGGTCGAAAATACGATTTGAGAGTACTCACAGTTACTGACAGCTAGTTAAAAGCCAAAAACAATTAATAATAAAAAAAATCATGCATGAGAAACTAAAATCAACTAAAACACATCCCAGGGATTTAGTATTTTAACGTCATGAACAGTCAGAGAAGACATGACTTGTGCAATGCCAAAAATAAATCTATCGACAGGTAGTAGGATAGTGAGAAGCGACTTCTATAAAGATGAAAATTAACGTGTCTGTGTCTCTTTACACCCCGCCTCAAAAGAAGATACAATTTAGTTATGTTTAAATTGCAAATGACAAAATCGATATTAGTGCCAATGTAAACTATATTCAGAGATCTAATTACAATATTGGTACGATAACCTTTACTTATAAGTTTGTTCAAAGGTTTGATGAGTTTACACGGATCACATAGTGATTTTCTCGCTTTAAGTACAATATTACCATAAAATTTAGGATGTGAAATACCATTTTTAATAAGTTTTCTACAGGTATAGCCAAATTTACTAATCAAATCTTTGTATCTATGAAAGAATTTAGTTAAAGTTTTAAGTAATTTATGGTATCGAAATCCCTGACACAGAAATTTCCCAGTGATGCATTGATTACCTTCGTTAATAGTTATTAAAGGTATCAGTATTATAATTTAATACGCCAGACGCGCGTTTCGTCTACATAAGACTCATCAGTGACGCTCAGATCAAAACAGTTAAAAAGCCAAACAAATACAAAGTTTAAGAGCATTGAGGACTCAAAATTCCAAAACGTTATGCCAAATACGGCTAAGGTAATCTACTCCTGGGGGTAAAAAAAATGACCATGTAATTGATATTCATGTCAACAGCGAAGTGCTGACTACTGGGCTGGTGATACCCTCGGGGACGAAACGTCCACCAGCAGTGGCATCGACACAGTGGTGTCAATAGTTATCAAAGGTACCAGAATTATAATTTAATACGCCAGACGCGTTAAAATCTATGACATCCGAAAGTCTACACATTACAAGTATACGTAACTTACTCAAACATAAGGTACAAAACCTATCTTTCAAAAACCCGCGAAAACACGGGAAAATTATTCTGAATAAAATTATAGTTTTTTTTTAAAAAAAAAGGGCTAGGTGGGAGGGTATTTCAAGAATTATAAATTGAATCGATCGACGCGTCAACTTAATAAATAAAAAAATAAGACCAGTTCAGAGAAAACTGATTAGAGTAATGACCGTATGGTGATTTGAAAGTAAACTTTGAACAATTGGAAAATTGGTACCGTTAATGTTATTACTACCACTGGGTCGATGCCTCTGCTGGTGAACTGTTAGTCCCCGAGGGTATCACCAGCCCAGTAGCCAGTACTTCGGTTCTGGCATGAAATACAGATTTTTTGTGTTATTAAAATTTGCTGTAACAAAATGTTAGAAATGATTATAAATTAAGGAATATATCTCCCTCATGCAAAGCTCTGATTCCTTTCACGGATTTGGCTATACTTTTTGGAGTTTTTGGATTATAGCTCTTTATTTTTTATATAAACTTTGAATTTCAAATATTTTGGCCAAGAGCATCACTGAAGAGACATGTATTGTCGAAATACGCATCTGGTGAAGAAAAATTGGTACCGTTAATGTTTTTACTAAGTAGAAATTACCAGTAGGACCAAATTAACTGGACAAGCCAGGTTATTAAAATTCACTTAACCAATAAGATAAAAAAAAATATCATTCTAATTGTGCATGCGGACCAGCATTAAGGAAAAGTAAATGATAACATATTAAAACTATTAACCTTGCCTTAACATATTTTAGTTTTTTCGTATGGACCGTTATGTTGTTGAATGTTTTTAAATGAATGTCAAACTTTTTAGTTAAAAGGATTAATTAAAATGAAAATAGCATCGTCATTATTAACAGTAAATAAAGGCAACAGTTGAACACCACTGTTCAAAATTCATAAATCGATTGAGAAAAAACAAATCCGGGTAACTAACTAAAACTGAGGGAAACATCAAATACAAGAGCAGACCTACAACACAACAGAAACACAACACTAAAATGTAACACACACAGAAAGGAACTACTGTGAAAGTACTTTTATTCGTGGGGTACCAATTTTCGTGGTATTCGTGGATGACTTTATCCACGAATTTAAGTGTCCAACGAAATAAATCAACCATTGTCTAAATCAAGACATGGAAAGATACTCATGTAGGTTTGATACTGTTATGATCTAGAGAATATATTGAATAACGCCAAATCTGAGAATACTATAATAGTAGTCACAGGGAAAATGCACTATGAACTACAACTGCATGCAGGATTATATCCATTTAATCTTTAATTGCTTAAACTGTACAATTTTTGAACTTTTAATTCTCATAAAAATAGTTTTGATCGATGAAAGTCAGATTTCCGGTATTGATATGCTATTGTGATAAAGTGTTCATTTTATATCCTCATAGTTTTCGTACATATGGGGATTAATAATTTCATGCTGGGCTTGATTTTGATAATAATTATTCTAAAATGCAAGATACGTTTATAGCATTTGTTTATGTTACTGTTTTCTTAAGGTGACATGTTTATGGCCCAATTAACACATTTGATGGTCTTTAATCTGTTGATCACTTCATCTTGGGTTAATTAGTGTTGTCACTACGATTTTATACGGGTCAATGTTTACTTAGCAATTTCCTTCAATCCGGACTGAGTGTAACCGTCGTTTCTAAAGGCTTCAATTTTTCATTTTATTTTCTTTCTTGAAAACTTAAATCCACGAATTTAAAAACCCACGAACATGTAAATATTGCTGAAACCACGAAAATTGATACCCACGAATTAAAGTACTTTCGCAGTATAATATAACAATGGTCATTTTCCTGACTTGGTACAGGACATTTAAAGAAAAAAATGGTTGATTTGACCTGGTTTTGCGGCTAGCCAAACGTCGCATTTTTATGGCAATGTTAAATATAACACTAAAATTACATGACAGGACTACAGAATAAATAAATGCAAGAACATTCAGGACAAAGAAATACACAAATAAACATAACAATAGGACGTTTCGACATGCTAATAGTTATCAATAGGTACCAGGCTTATAATTAAATACACTATTAGTCACTATACGTGCGTTTCCTCTACATAAGACAGTGACACTCAGATCAAAATAGCAAAGAAAGCCAAATCAGTACAAAGTTGAAGATCATTGTTGACCAAAAATACTAAAAAGTTGTGCCAAATACGGCTTATATTATGTATGTCTGGGATACGAAAATCATTGATACAGCTTAAAGAAGCATTAGCTACGACATATGCATTAACAAAATAAACTTTGAAGATAAACTTGGTTATTGAAGAGAATAACTGCAAAAATTAGCTTAAAAGTAAACGGTCAACCAAAGTACACAAAAAACTGTAGCTTATGCCCCGACAAATAATTTGAGAATGTTACGGAATATATCTGTGTATTTCAAAATATTCGGAAGATTATGTATTCGAAGAGTTGAATCGCATATTTCTTGTTTATTTACTATCACAAGGTTTATCATTTTGTTGTTACTCTGACATTCTTGTCGATTTAATATATTGCTCAAATAAGTTTACTGGTACTTGATTCGCAGTTCGATTTTTTAGAGATATTAAATTATTTTGCTTATAAGGCACTGGGTACATTTTTGTTTCAGCGTCCGAAATGTATCAAGCTTATGTAAGAATTTAAAAAAAAATGGTGCTTGGCGTTTACTGTGTTTGATATATGTGACTACTCGACCAATCTATTCCTATTTTTAGAGTGTTCCAAAATCAGGAAAATATTTCGTCAATGTCTATTAAGTTGTAATTTCTTGGATTATGAGCGATTACAAGGATACCTTGAATTTCAGTGATATTCTTGGTTCTTTTGGCAATTTAAATATCCATTCGAAAACAATTTTGTCCTCTTTTCCATGAATGTGAACTAAATAATAGGGTTGTACTTTCATGAGCAACAAGACGGGCACCATTTCTTCTTGTTTTTAAGTCTTCGACTTATTTAATGTCATTCAACTACCACCGAGTCAATAATAGAGTGTATTATTAGTGTCGAAAAACTAATTATTTTCTTATCCCAGGAATAGATTACCTAAGCCGTACTTGGCACAACTTTTTGGAATTTTGGACCCTAAACTAATTACACCACTGGGTCGATGCCACTACTGGTGGACGTTTCGTCCTCGAGGGTATCACCAGCCCAGTAGTCAGCACTTCGCTGTTGACATAAATATCAATTATGTGGTCATTTTTATAAATTTCCTGTTTACAAAACTTTGAATTTATCGAAAAACTAAGGATTTTCTTATCCCAGGAATAGATTACCTTAGCCGTATTTGGCACATTTTTTTTTGGAATTTTTTACCCTCAATGCTTTCTAACATCGTACTTGTTTGGATTTATAAATATTTTGATATGAGCGTCACTGATGAGTCTCATGTAGACGAAACACGCGTCTGGCGTACTAAATTATAATCCTGGTACCTTTTATAACTGTTATGTTCTATTTTATTGCTTATTTTGGGTATTTATCTGTCTGGAAAATTCTTCCATTCATTTGTACTGTTGTAATGTTAGTGTTATATCTAACCTTGCCATAAAGGCGGGAGATTTGGCTAGCTACAAAACCAGGTTCAAGCCACAAGTTTTCTTGAAAATGTTCTGTACTAAGTCAGGAAAATGGCAGTTGTTATATTATAGTTCGTTTCTCTGTGTGTTGCATTGTCGTTTGGTTTTTGTTACACTTCAGTGTTTCTGTTGTTTCTTTTTTTTTCTCTTATTGTTTATGTGTTTTCGTCAGTTTTAGTTTGTAACACGGATTTTTTTTTCTCTTAATCGATTGATGACTTTTGAATACGGTATACCACTGTTACCTTTTATTTATCACTCCAGTGCACAATAACTCCTGGACTTGCATGAAATACAAGTGATTCGGTTTATGGGAACACAGATAACATCCTTGTTTAACCGTTTAAGGTTGAGAAAAAAATAAAAGACGTCTGGATATTATAGAATATTTATATATTTATAAAAACAAACACGAGTCATTTGTCAAAAGATTGGGGGAAGTGGTGTGTGTGATTTATGGATTTATTTATTCCATTTATTTTTAATATGATTATATATTTAATGAACTCCAAAGAATTCTTAAACTGTATCATATACTATGTATTAACATCGTATACTTGTAAATTTTCCGGACAATAAACGGAATACACTCATATGTCATATTTTATCTCCGTAAAAAGTAAAATAACAAAAAATACCGAACTTCGAGGAAACGGAATGTCCGTAATCAAATGGCAAAATCAAAATGTCTGTATCGGTGTTTCAAAGGAGGTCTGTTCTAAACCTGAACGGAAAAGGACCGATTTCCTCGGAGTTCGGTATTTTTTTCCTTTTTTTTTTACAAGGTTATAAAAAAGATGATCGGGAACATATTTTAGTAGTTCTTACTTCTGCGCTTCCGTTCCTCATGCAAAATGTTCTTCGTTCAACGCTTTATACACCACTAAAAATTACAAATAGAATCATTTACACAAAATATAAGATTTAACTCAAATAATTCAAACCCTCTCCATAAGCCAGCTCTCTTAATGTACTAGTAGTGGGAGATATTATGGACATAATTGTGCAAATCATGATACAAGCATGAAATTGGTATAAAGGTTGACTAAATGATACTTATAAAAAATTCGCTGCTGGCCAGAAAAAAAAATCAATTTTTCAAGATGGCCACCACACATTTTGGAAATGGCGCCATTACAAATTGGCAATAATTCGTTAAACCTTTGAAAGGTGTTTTATATGTAAAATCCAATGTTAGATATGATAAAAAGTAAATGACAGTTCCTAAATTACGACTAGACAATACATTAATGAAACTAAAGGTGGCTTCCGGATTCAAAATGCCGGCAAAAAAGTCAAAAATTTCAATTTTTATACTTTCAAGCAACTTCACAAGGGATGGAAATCCTTGAAAGATGTGTTATAGGTATAACCTAATGTAAGTTATAATAAAACATTAAAAACAGTTCCTAAGTACGACAAAATAACACATAAATGAAGAAAAATAGTGATTTCAGGTTCCAAAATGAAGGCGAATACGTAGAAAATATTTTTATAATTTCCATCAACTTAAAAAGTTATCAAACTCTTTGTTAAGTTTAAATGCCTAGTTTGGTTAAAAAGACAGGTTGCTTATCTTATAATTATCTGACAGTTGCCTATACAACAACCCGTACAAAGAAATCCAGAACGGTAGCATTTACAGTTACCAACACAGCTGGATTTTTGCCTCCGTATTTCAAAAGTTCCTGACACGAGGATGCAACGGTAGTCCAGAAGTCCATTTCGGTTTCCAACTGTCATTGATTCTTCCTTTCATCCAACCCCAGTGTTCATGACTTGGTACATGTACCTGTCGAATACATGAATCAAGCTGATCCCAAACAACTCCTCCTTGATTTACTTTTTTTTCGACGTGCTCTGGAAAAGAACCTCTTGTAGGCGGAATTGCATAATGCCGCTGCTTCCTGGCAAATAATTCACAACGTGTCTCGCTTCAGACTTAAGCCAAAAAAAAACGTCCTTTACATCTGAAAAACCTTCCATTGTTAGCCAAGCTGGTCTCTTCCCTTTCCCACGACAATTCGACAAAGTGTCACATCCACTGAATGCATGGAAGAAAGGAAGAGCAGCTACACAAGGACCAAACGCATTTGATATGTCACGTACAGGAAGCCAACAAAAGTCTTTATTCCATCCAAACCTATCCACAATGTGTTCTACCTAGTTTTGCGATTGCTGCAATTCTTGATACTATTACATCTGTGTCAGTACTACCTTGAATTACATTTTACAACACTTTTCATAATCATGTCCAATATGGACAAACAATCGTGTATCTGCTTCTTCATGATTACAAGGGGTAGATAGGAGGTATCCTTATTGAAATTGCAAAGAATATTTTCACCATGAGTAACATACACATTTTTATTAGTCTCTTAAGAAGCAATTTTGTCAGCAAGAAACTTGAACAATTTCGTTTCGTTGTCATTTTCACAGAGAAAACTACTCCAAACCCTTGGTGTTCAACCAGAACCAGAGACAATACCTTTCCATCTGGCACAAAAACCTTGCCTTTGCCTTGTCACAGCCTTTAAATTATTCATTGAGTAAACATCAAATACAATGTCTACTCTTGAATACTTATCGATGCAAGATTTTATGTAGGGCAGTATGACATCATTTCCATAATCATCAAATATTGTTGCCCAACTTTGTGACCTGGAATTAACCATTGCTGCCCCACCAACGATAAATGCGTCCGAATTTGGATCAGCAAATCGCAGAATGTTTCAAGTAAACCCGTTTGCAGCGATTTAATACCACAACTTCAAGAAACATCCTGAGATAAAGACGGAGGAGAAGTTTGTTTTTAATGGATAAAGAAACATTCCAAGTAAAACTGTCTACTGTGACAAGAAATGAAAAGTCTAGAAAAGATATCGCAATCACTTTTAAGGTTCTCCAGCTTTGTTTTTGACAAAGACGTTTCCAGTTTCATTTTGCGGCCAAAATAAGAAGTTGTTATTTTTTTGTTTGGTTATAAAAAGCAGGTTCTCCTTCATTTTGCATTTGCTTCCTTTGTATTGTTTGGACCAATATCTTGGAGTTTATTAACATACCATACCTGTTCAACAATTTCCTAAATGGAGTATATTTTTTACAAATCTGACTACTCTTCTAGAAATGAATTTCCAAACTCGTTCATCACTTTACAAAGCCTTTAAAGCTGTTTAAAGACATCTTTTTGTGTTTTCGTAGTCTTCATTATGTCGTTCATCTGTTTTAGAATCAACCAAAACACAAGATTTTTCAAATTATCGTCTAGCATACGGGCAATTTGTCTAAATGGGATCTTCGGTTAATCCAACATCGCCCTTCAAAATTGCATTGTTTTTGTGCCTGATCAATTGTGTTATAAGAAAGAAACTTGCTGGTATAACGTACAGTGAAATTATCATTTTCAAATTTCATTGCCACCTGTGGGTGATGTTCGGGAAGAGAAGTCATATCTTGGAGATGGGTCGGTAACGATCGATCATAATTTACACTATCAACACCTAAAACAATACGCTATCATGCTTTATAATATGGACTGTTTGTAAAGTACGAAATTTCACTCATGAAATGAGAATAATACCAGAATCAGAAGAAGTTCTTAATTTATAATTAAAGGCCAGGAATGAAACTGTGGTCGAGATGACTCTATACACCAGTCTTTTACATCATTGAACGTCACAGAGTCATGCCATAATTATATATATTGAGTTTAGCTTTCATAATCCGAAATTAACTGTTCAAGCAAAATACATGCAGTTGTCTGATGCGCCTGTCTAGTCCTAGGTACATTTGAACATACATAAAAAGAATCTGCCGTTCTTGGTGTTGCAATATTGGCTTCAATAAGACAACATGTCCATCCCCTATCACGTAATATATCACCCAGAGTTTCAACAAGTCATTTCAATGTGCAATCCACCATACATGACAATAAACTTATCTTTTCTGTAAAAATCAGGCCATTCCCAGTAAATTTGCTTAGGCATTTCCAAACGTGGCTGATCTGAATAACATTAACGGTACCAATTTTCCTGCACCAGATGCGCATTTCGACACTACATGTCTCTTCAGTGATGCAAGTTACAATTGATGTTTCTCCGGAATTCACCACATTTTCACCATATCCATCAAATACACATCGCTTTTGATGTCTATAAATAGTTTGCACATACGCAAAAGTGTGAAACACATGTGTATCATAATCTTGAAAAATGTATTAAAACCAAATCCAAAAACATTAAATATATATAGTAAATAATTCAAATGTTTTTGAAAGAATTTTGTAATATTTTCGCGCATGCGCAAATACTGGACATATCAAATATGCTTTTGTAATAAATATGTGATGTAAGAAAGGTAGCCACCAAACCTGATAATTGGTTTTTACTAAAAGAAGTTCAAAGAAAAGTTTCCCAGAAAAATCAGTATTTTCAAACTGAAGAAAACAGCCATTTTAGAAAATGGTCGTGGACATCTTGAAAAAAATATTTTTTTGAATGGCCAGCAGTTATTTCTTAAAAAGTATATGATGATGATGCTTTGTGGTAATTTTCATGCTTGTATCATCATTTGCACAATTCCCTCGATTTTGCTTGCTAATATCTTCCACTATAGTAGTTATCGTAAATAACATGCATATAAAAAAAGTATTTGTATTGGAAAACACTTGAATAATCGTAGTCTTTTCTTGTACTGGCTGTGACAAAGTGTACCAAAAAATTGTTATTATATGAGACCTAGTCAAACAATGTCTCTATGGTCAGTTTAAACAAACACTGGGTACTACTGTTGATTCAAGTGTTAAACTATACAATTTTTAAAACTGTTCACAACTTTGAAAGATATATTGTTTGATGTACCCAGAGACATATAATTAAGAAATAATTCATGGAAGCCATAGATTGTTGGAAATTTACACATGGCCTTGGCCGTGATATTCAAATTAGAACATTATATTTAATTGGGGAACATATTTTTCATTCCTATAAGATATTTACAAAGTTTAAAACATATATTGTTGATCTACTATATTATTTTTGCAGGACATATTGTAACTTTAGATGTATAGATCATAAACTGCCAATAGAACAAAGTCGTCTTTGGGGTATTGAACGTGATTTATGGGTTTTTATAAGTACTTAATTAAACAACACAATTTTTAAAGGTCATACAAATAAGACCCTAAGAATTAATTGAATCTATTTGATATTTCTATAAGATACGTATTTACAAATTTGAAAATAATATATTGTTAGTTTAAACATATTCAGTTATTGTGGATTGGATAACAAGTTATTGCAACTTATATTAACTAACCCTTTTATACTTTGCAGGTGCGAGTACTGCCTTGTATCGGCATTAGCCTTCTCTTTTTCGAAATCTACAAATGTGTCATTGACGTGCAAGAGATATGGTTCTCTCTTAACACGGGTCAGCCATTTATCCCTTTCGCACGGACTATCATCGTTTTTCAAGATTATACCCCACAATATATTGTTGATCTACCATATGATCTTCAAAAGACATGGTTGATGGCAGTTAAGAAATTTGTTTTTCAAAGTTCCATCTTTGATAGGTTTAACAAAAAACGTCGTTGTCGTCACTTTAGAAACAAATAATGTGAAGTTTTGTTTATTTATCGCTACAATTAAGGGAAATCATCATACATGTTAGATTATTTAATGTAAAAATATTCACTACGCTTTTTAAAACAAGCAAGATTTAAAACATTTGTGGTATGATTTTAAAAAAATCCTATTGATTCACACCGAATAGGAAATCATACTGTAACCTACATGTATTTTTATTCGTTTTTGTGTTACATGTACATGTATCAAGATTTCGTGCTCTCTTCGTGTTAGTTCTTAATTTTTTACGTCTATATATATACTGTTTACTCTATCAAATGGCTAACTGATAAAATAGTCTTATATTATATCTAATTACTGCCACGTATATCACAATGGGGTCGTGGGAGTATAGAATTTAATCCTGATCCTATGTTTTTGAAAAAAAAATGTATTGCCATTAGAAAGAAAGCCGTTCTGAAAAGTTCATTCCTAGAAAATTGTTGAAAAAAAAAAAATCACGCGATAAAAATGTCATTACAAATTGAAAAAATTACTACAATGCACCCCTTCCATAAACTAAGTTGGTTAAAATTACTTACAAACTGACTTGTATTTTTTCATACACCGTTATCGGGTGGTAACAAAACATGTCTTGCTTCATGCAGTTACAGTAATATTTTTTTTATTGTGTTATTTATATTCATTTCTAATTTTATATCTAGATTAATTAGTGAGTTTTATTTCACATTTTAAATGAGCCGTAGGGCGTCTCAAAACCTTAACGTTTCAGAAAGGAATATCCCACTTTAGTTTGGTCGGTAATGTTGATGCTAATTCTGAAATTTTTTGTTGAAAACAATATTTTTTTGACGGTATATAAGTCAGGAAAATGCATATTTTAAGGTTCTTGTCGTATAACTCACCTCGGAGTGTGAGGATTGCCCCAAAAAAGACCTCCCTTCGTGTTCGGTCTTTCGTTTGATCAATCCTGACACTCCTTGTTGTGTTTTACGACAAGAAGAACCTTCAAACATGCATTATCTATAACAAAATTAAAATCAACTCATTTGTCATAGAAACTGGTACAGAGATGACCACTTGTGTCAAATTCGAGGTATAAGTAAAAAATGTGTCGGTGAAAGCCGTTTCTGTTGCTTCTTTTATCAATAGTTCTGGAGGATTGAGATACATGCATGCAGGTGTATATACATTTTGTCGTGTCGTTTAACTATCTCTTATTGCATTAAATAGACTGGTGATACCCTCGAGGACGAAACGTCCACCAGCAGTGGCATTGATCCAGTGGTGTAAATAAAAGGTACCAGGATTATAATTTAGTACGCCAGACGCGCGTTTCGTCTACATAAAACTCATCAGTGACGCTCAGTATAAAAAAGATTATAACGCCAAACAAATACAAAGTTGAAGAGCATCGAGCACCAAAAATTCCAAAAAGTTGTGCCAAATACGGCAAAGGTGATCTATTCCTGGGATAAGAAAATAATTATTTTTTTCCCAAAAATTCAAAGTTTTGTAACATGAAATTTGTAAAAATGCTGTCTAATGGGCTGGTGATACCCTCGGGGACGAAACGTCAACCAACAGGGGTACCGACCCAGTGGTGTAAAGAGTATATTGCTTAGACTTGAACTGTTATGAATTAATGTTTCTGTAGTAAATTTAAGACAGATGTTCATTTTCCCTTAAGAAAAGTAAGCCAGGCAAGGCTGTATGTTTCTTCTTTAAACAACTGAAATGAAGATGTTAAATTTTTCTTTCACAAATAGATAAGATATTATATTTGGGTGTACATCAACAACGGTTAAGATCGATTAAAATTTTAAATTCATGTTTACACTTTTTCAATTGTTGAGAATCTTTTGCAAAGTGTTAGTTATCCTGCTTCATAGTCAAAATATGCGGTTTTTTTCGGGAGGCTGATAACTAACCTTCGTTTCATTCATTAAAAAAAAATTGCCTTTCATACCTGTTATCTAGCACGCGAGATTTGCAGTCTGTTTTATTTTTGAAGTTTGCACATGTTAACCTCGCATACATTTTACGACAAGAAAATAAAGGTAGAAAATTGGAAATATACGTCTAAAAAAGACAGCAGATACCAAGAGCATAAAGAACAAAAAGATAAACAATGTTCCGCAAAACATTTGATAAACAAGATTGAGTTACATGAGGCAAACCTTCATTGTGTCTGTTTATTCTGTCACACATTATTGTCAATTTAATTGAATCTTATGAAAATTTCATACAAATGGGAGGTTTAGCTAGCTATAACACTAGGTTTTATCCACTATTTTCTGCAAAACAATGCATGTTCCAAGTCAGTAATATGATAGTTGTTATTCATTCGGTTGGTATGTTTATGCTTTGGTATTTTGCCATTTGATTACGGAAAAGTAAAATAAAAAAAATACTGAACTCCGAGAAAAATTCAAAACAGAAAGTCAGTAATCAAATGTCAAAATCAAAAGCTCAAACACATCAAACGAATGGAAAATAACTGTCAAATTCCTGACTTGGTACAGGCATTTTCTTGTATAGAAAATGGACTTTCCGTTTAGAATTTGTATTGAAGTTAAGTATTTTTTTTTATTTTAGATCAGTGCATGATATTCTCTTTTTTCTGTCATTTAATATTGTTGGAATTTTATAAATATCATATTGTCTTTTTGACAATAAAAACATATTTCGAGTATTATAAATGTTTTTTTTTGTGTACATCTTATACAGTATTTGAAGATTATTATTTCAATAATTGATCATAAATATACTATTTCTGAAACAGATATCACGAAATTCATTACATGAGGCCACAAAGAATATCGTTTTTTTGATATTTTAAAAATAACTGTGCAATATCAGTTTCGACAGCTATTTCCTTGTACATCCTGTTATTGTACTATTGTAAAATATTTTTATATTCTCGTCTTATATTTTTGCTAAAAGAGGAACGAAAAATACCAGAGGGAGAATCAGACAAACAAATCAAAAACAAACTGACAACGCCATGGTTAAAAATAAAACGACAAACAGACAAACAACAGCACAGAAGACACAACATAGAAAACCAAAGACTAAACAACACGAACCCCACCAAAAACTGGGGGTGATCTCAGGTGCTTCAGAAAGGTAAGCAGATCCTGCGCCACATGTGGCACCCATCGTATTGCTTATGTTATTACATTTCCTTTAAATAATCTAATTCGGTAGGTCACATTCGTGAAAAAGGAAGGGTATTGTAGTTACGAAATAAGGAACATATCCGATATCATTTGTTAAACTGTTATTCCATAACGGTCAACCAACTCGTGATTGCGTCCGTAAAGTATACGAAGTGATGATTTCAACTTGTCTATTTGGAACTCTTGATTTAAAAACTTCCTTGTAAGCAGCAACCCTCTATCAAGAAAATCATGATAGGAAATGCATGCACGGGAATATCGTATCAATTTGGAGATATATACACCGTATGCAGGTTCTGCTGGAATGTTGCTACTTAGAAATGGAAAGTTTACAATTGGAAAGCTGAAATCATCTCTTTTGTCGTAAAGTTTTGTTTTCAACCGAACCTCATTGTCAATTTCTAGATGTAAGTCAAGATATGAGGCCGACTTAACTGTATCTGTTGTATCCTTTATCTCTAGTTATCTATAAAGTATTTTGTTGAAAATTGAATTTAGCCCATATCGTTGGATAAACAAGTTCTTACATCCTTGTTTCTCATCCCTCATTAGGCTTCGAATCCATACTTCTGTAACATCTGGATTGGACACAGTGCAGATGTGGTTAAATTAAAGGCTTTGAAGTGCGTCTGTAACCGACCCAGGTCTATGTGCATCTTCAACAATGGACACTCTCCAACATTGTGGAGTAGAATACAATTCAAAACAAAAATAGATCGTGTATTGCTGATCCAAAAATCAAAACGGGTTAAATATCGCTCATAAAAAGAGTGTAATGACTACTTCGGCAAAAATTGCTGATAATGCTCGTTATAATTTTTTTTTATCTATCTTTGAAAATTTTCAAGTTAAATAGTTTGCGCCTGTTAGAACGCTAGTACCCACTGCATTTGTATTTACCTGTCATGAATCTGTTCAGTGGTTCTCGTTTGTTGGTGCAATTCAAAATGTTTCTCGTTTCTCGTTTTATTGATTGTATTGTTGGTTTTCCTGTTTGAATTGTTTTACACTAGTCACATTGGACTTCTTTGAGGCTTGCGGTGTAGTGTGAGCCAAGGCTCTGTGTTAAAGGCAGTACTTTGACCTATAATTGTTTACTTTTTACAAATGACGACTTGGATAGAGAGTTGTTTCATTGGCACTCTTACCACATCTTCTTATTTATAAACTTGCCAAAAATGGTTAAATCATAATTAAAGAGCAAAACTCCAATAAGGAGTCAACTGACGATATCGGTCATGTTACTATCATCTATAAAAGTTTTTAAAATCTTAGGCAAAACATAAAACACTGGTAAAATAGTTATCAAAGGTACCATAAAAAAATATGTTCTACCGGTTGTCTGTTTACTTCAAAAATGTCAGATCACTGCTTATATGAGTTATTGTCCTTAAATATTGTTTGTTACTGCTCTTCAACTTTATAATTGTTTGGCTCTATAACTATTTTGATCTGAGCGTCACTGATGAGTCTTATGTAGACGAAACGCGCGTATGGCGTACCAAATTGTAACCCTGGTACATTTGATAACTATTCTCGTGTTTGACGTCAGAAAATGTAAAAGTCACACCGGAAGAAATATAAATAATTTTGTCGTCCAAAGTATTTTACGGAAGCGTAATAGCACCACACATTTTTGTTTTTTTTTATTTTTCATCTTATGTTTGCGTTATAACCTTTGCGATATAACGCAAACCTTTTCGATATAACGCAAACCTTTGCGTTGTAACGCAAATATCTTGATTTCAATTATTCATTAAGTTTTGTATATATGTCCGTCTGTCATTCATTTCGGATTTTATTTACTAGTAGATAAAAAAAGAAACATACATACAAGGCCAAATCATTATAATAAATATGCATAGGAATAATGGAATACTTGAAATGCAATTATACATAAATTAAGACTGATTTGTGCATCAGAAAAGTATATAATTTAACAAGAAAATAGATATAGTTTAGTGATATAGTCATATTTAAATTAAAAGATCACAAATAATGTCATACAATTGTGAAACCTCCAAGTCAAATAGACAAAATGATCTTTCTGCTTTAAAATGAATTATTAATAAGGAAACAATTTTTTTAAATCTCAGAATATGATCAAGATTCTTTGATAGAAAGTCATTGAATTTTCATTTCAATATAATGAAGTATTTTTAAGATGCTTGGGTAGCAATTTGAATAGAGAGAACATAATTTTATTAATAAAACATCTTCATTCTATACATTTATTGCCAAAGGGTAGCTTGTTTGAATCAAACCTACTTTACACAGTATTCAAACGAGAGCTTACTTTGGAAGTATATTTATATTCGGTTATAGCTATATTAGCAGGTTGATTTTTTTCCTAGGTATAACCTCAATTTACTCAATTTTCTTTACAATATATATACTAGTAGTAACATGTATATCGTTTTTGGGGGCCTTTATAGTTTATGTTCAGTGTGAGCCAATGCTCCGTGTTCAAGACCGTACTTTGGCCTATGATGGTTTACTTTTACGAATAGTTAATTAGATGGAGAGTTTTCTTATTGGCACTCATACCACATCTTCTTATATTATTCTGCTCATTATTAGTCAATGATATGATCTGATTATTCAAGCATTTTACTTTGCAATGACTACAAAGGTGATAAATTTTAATGTATACAGCCTCTTCCATTAATAACTACTGTTTTCTTTGAATCTTAAATAAGAAATAAGATAAAACAAATGTTTGCGTTATAACGCAAATGTTTGGCAAAGGTTTGCGTTATGTTTGCGTGTAACGCAAAGGTTTGCGTTATATCGCAAAGGTTTGCGTTATATTGCAAAGGATTGCGTTATAACGCAAATGTTTGCGTTATTTCGCAAAGGTTTACGTTATAACGCAAAGGTTTTCGTTATATCGCAAAGGTTTGCGTAAACCCAAACATAGGAAGAAAAATAAAAAATAAATAAATGTGTGGCGCTAATACGCTTCCGTAGTATTTTCAAAAAAATTATAATTTAACATGTGGTATACAGGGTTAAAAAATCAAAAATTTGATAGATCTAATTTCAGAAAAAGACCGAAATTTAAAAATTATCCAGACGTTCTTAAGAATTTTTAAGAAACCACATATGGTTAGTACCACTACAATAATTTTGTCAAGGCATTCTTCCCCTCTTTTGATTTACAAGATTTTTTTATGAGCTGATTTGAGTTCTTAAATTTCTTTTTATATAGAAGTGGTATTTGCTTGAAAACGTTTCAAGTGGATTTTCAATCCGGTAGATGCATTTCACGTGAGAAAAGAATTTATTTGGTTAATTCTTTTATCAAAGATGACAGAAGGAGTATTTTTTGTCAGATCCTGGTACATGAAAGGCATAAGTATAAAAAATTTGTAAGGGTTCCGCGGAACCCAGTGTCTCGCCTACTTTTTCTGTTTATCACACACTCAACAAACATAATGATGAAAAAAATATTCCTCTCGATACTGTCTTTTGATTGTCAGAAGCTTCTGTCCAAGTTTGTTAAAACTCCAGGATAGTTTAAGAATCTTTAAAATGTTTTAAAAACACTTTAACTGCAGACTGTATGTAATGATAACTGGAAGAAAAACTAAGTCCATTTATAAGTAAAATACAGAAAAATTGGAATTTTATTTTTACAAAATTTATGTCTGGATACTATCTTCTGATCATAAACAAGCTTCTGTCCACGTTTGGTACAAATCCAGGGTAGTTTAAGACAGTTATTAAAATTTTAAAAACTTTAACCCATAGTGAATATTTGTGGACGCCGCCGACGACACCGACGACGCCGACGGAATGTATGATCGCTATGTCTCGCTTTTTCGACTAAAGTCGAAAGCTCGACAAAAAGAAGATGTGATATAATTGCCAATGAGACAACTCTCCACAGGAGACCAAATAAAACATTAATTAACAACTATAGGTCACTGTACGGCCTTCAGCAATGAGCAAAGTCTATACCGCATAATCAGCTATAAAAAGTCCCGAAATGACAATGTAAAACAATAAAAAAAAAACAAAAAAAAACCAAACTAACGGACTACTTTATGCACAAAACAATGAACGAAAAACAAATATGTTAAACATACACAAACGACAACCACTGAATTATAGGTTCATCACTGATATTGTAGATGATAATGGTGAATGTTTGTCTCATGACGCTATTAACCAAGTGTATTACTTTCATGTTACGTTTGTAGACATTTTATACACCGTAACTGAAAATATTTGTTTATTACATCAACACATCTCCCATAATAAATAAAAATTCAGGCGGTGTCATAGAGTAAATATATGTAAATAAAGAGTATGTAATACAAAGTTTCCCATCGAAACAGGAAGATGGAGAAATGTACCATGATAGGAGAGAATTTGTCCTCTTTGTAAAGCTGGTCTTGGAGATGTATACCACTATATATATGTAAATTGTGAAGTTAAGGATTTAAGGGGGAAGTTCATACCTCCATATTATTAAAAATATCCAAATGAAAAAAAAAGTACTTAAATATTGTAACAGTAATGTGCTGTCTAAGCTGTTTATTTTTATTCAAAAGGTAGAAAAGATGCTTGTCTAATTTAAAACTGTAATAAACACAGACTTATTTCTGAAGATGTATAAATTAAAAATGTATACTGTTTGCATTATAAACTATGTTGTAATTAATATTGACGTGTATAATATGCTCCTGTTACGCAGTTTTCTGCAGCTGAGTTTTCTTTATTAAACTATGCATAGTAACTCATTTGGATTCGTTTTTGAGCATGATAATAAAAAAAATGCCTATCACTAATTTATTTGCTATAGATGTTGATCAAACAATTAGACAGACTGTTAATATATGTGCAAGCTTTCCTTAAATTTTTTAAAAGACGTCTGGAAATTATAGAACATTTATATCTTTCTGAAGAAAAACGTAAGTCATTTGTTGACAGATGGGAGACAGAAGGTATTATTTAATTCTTTTTGAATATAATTATATATTTAATGAACTCCAAAGCATTCTTGAGATGTATCATATACTATATATATTAACATCGTAGATTTGTAAATTTTTACTATTTCTTACTCGCATAATAACAATTATAACAATGTTATAAATGTCATACACTTATGTCGAGTAACAATGTATGTATGTACTGTAGTTAATACACCAAGGAGATATATAAAAAAAATCATTTATTGTTTTTTCTCCTCGGGAATTTCAAAATCGGATTCATCGAATAGGGGGTGGTTTGGTGGAACTTTATGAGAATACAGCTTTATCTTGTAATAAAGGCACGTTATATATCCGCTATCATTAATTTTTTTCGTAAGTTCTTTTCTATCAGACACGAGTTTCAATAATTCTGCTGCTTGATCGTAACTCTCATTTGTATAATATTTTGGGTCATTTTTTTCAATCATTTGGTCAATAACTACAAGTAGTTTTTCCACTTGTTCGTCGTCTTTTTTTTTATTGTTCAAAATCACGAACCTGTTATCACAGAATTCCAAAAATGTTTTCAGGTACGGGGGTAGCTGGTCAAGGTATGTATCGATGCTCGGCACTTCTTCGCCTCTGTCTTCAAAATCACTTTCCCAAAGATCATATTTTGTGAAAATAACAACAACATACTTCAAAATATCAAAGCCAAAGTACTGAATATAATGCTTCAAGGTTTGTATATCTTCGTCAGTAAAACGACCAACAGGAACCGTGAGGACTAAAGCATGTGGTCCAGGAAATGTATATACAATGGACTTTTTAACTTCGTCTTGCGTCTTATGATTATCGAGTTCCGTATCAGTATCAAACACGCCTGGTGTGTCAATGATTCGTATTTTCCTACCAAATCTAGTGTTTTCTTTTTCCGTACATTCTTTTGTTACAGATGAGCCCTTACATGCAAATTCAAACGGTTTAATTTCATCACCGTGTCTGAGCCCAAGTATCGTATTACCAGTTCTGCTTTTACCTGCTCCAGTTTTACCCAGTAAAACTATCCGAAGTTCGTCTTCTTCACACTCTGCCATCTAAATGAAATGCAATGATTAAGATTAAGAATTGAACATGACCAGTTTTATTTAATAAAAGGTAAAAATCACAAAAATACTGAACTTCAAAGTTCCTACACAAATGACAACACCAAAAGCCCAAATACACCAAACGAATGGATAACAACTCTCATATTCCTGACTTGATACAGATGTTTTTAACGAAATGCAATGACTTAGATTCAAAATTGAACAGGACCAATTCTATTCAATACTTATTTGTTGAACTGAATTTTCATTTTTTTTTTTATTGTTGGTGTGTAATATTTTCGTAAATAAGGAGAATGTTGCGTCACGACTGTGACCCATATAATTATTACCGGGTTTGTACTTACGTGAGCAACACGAAGGATGTCACGTGTGGAGTAGAATTGACGTACCCTTCCATAATACCTGAGATCACCCCCAGTTTTTGGTGGTGTTCGTGTTGCTTAGTCTTTATTTTTTTATGTTGTATCTTGAGTACTATTGTTGTATGTCTTTTTCCTTTTTTAGCCATGGCATTGTCAGTTTATTTCGATTTATGTATTTTACTGTCACTCTAGTCTCTTTCGTCCCTCTTTTGAGCACGCAAATCTTTTTACCCCGCTACATTTTTAAAGTAATGTCTGTCCCAGGTTGAAAGCAAAATAACGAACGAAAAACAAATATATATTACACAGCAAAGAAACCACAACCACTGACACATTCTCCTAACTTTGGACGGGAACATATATAATGTAGAGGGGTTAAACTCGTTTGAAGGCACCAACACTCCACCCAACCTAGGACAGTGTTATAATTGAACAACACACGAACAAACTATATGCATGCTTATAGCGGTGTATCTATCTCCGGACGGTGAAAACACCTTAAATTTGAAATAACGTATATTGTGATATATCTCATTTACTATTTATAATTAAGACCTAGGGTCTTTTGATTTGAGGTCCTTAATTTATTACCTTAAAGAAAGTAAAAAATCACAAAAATACTGAACTTAGAGGAAAATCGATTCGGAAAGTCCATAATCACATGGAAAAATCAAATAACAAAACGCATCAAAAACGAATAGACAAGAACTGTCATATTCCTGACTTGGTACAGGCATTTTCAAATGTAGAAATGTGGATTAAACCTGGTTTTATAGCGCTAACCCTCTCACTTTGATGACAGTCTCATCAAATTCCGATATATTTACAATGTTGCGTTAACTAAACAGACACAATCAATAAAATAGTCAAAATATGTGTACAGCAGTCATCATCGTGTAACAATTTTAAAAGGAACAATTTAACAGAACACAAAAACATCTATCTACAAAAACATTCATTGATTTGCATGTCTGACGTCAGAAAATTTTACACGTCACATATATTTGTCGTTGAATGAACATATAAACAATTTTAAAATTTCACATAGGCAATGTTAGCATACAGGGTTAAAAAATCAAAAGTATGTAAGAATAAATTTCAGAAATAGACCGAGATTTAAAATAGACTGAAAAAGGTGATAGGTAAATTTGACGTTCTATATTTGTGATCTTTGCTTTTACATCATATGTATATATTATATAGCCATGGGAATGTTTGAATTAGGCTGCATGCGACTTGACCATTAATAAGCTAACCAGAAGTGACATTGTGTAGACCGGAAATAGCGATTTTTGTACTTATTTAATGTTATTGAACCATATATTTTTGGAATCAGTGTCAAGTTATTTATCAAATAGTACCGGAAGTGACATTTTTCAAACCGGAAGAAAAAAAATCTTTTGATAGATTTTGACTGGTGGAAATACCTTCAAAAGAGGGACGAAAGATACCAAAGGGACAGTCAAAATCATAAATCGAAAATAAACTGACAACGCCATTGCTAAAAATGAAAAAGACAAACAGACAAACAATAGTACACATGACACAACATAGAAAACTAAAGAATAAACAACACGAACCCCACCAAAAACTAAGGGTGATCTCAGGTGCTCCGGTAGGGTAGGCAGATCCTGCTCCACATGTGGCACCCGTCGTGTTGCTTATGTGATAACAAATCCGGTAAATAGTCTAATTCGGTAGGTCACATTCATAAAAGGGAAGGAGATTGTAGTTACGACGTAAGGAACATGTCCTATATCATTTGTGAAACGGTTATCCCATAACGGTCAACCAACTGGTGATGGCGTCCGTAAAATTTACGAAGAGATGAATTCAACTTCACCATTTGGAACTCTTGGTTTAATAGGTTCCTTGTAAGCCGCAACCCTCTATCAAGAAAATCATGATAGGAAATGCAAGCACGGGAATATCGTATCAATTGGGAGATATATACCCCGTATGCAGGTGCTGCTGGAATGTTGTTACTTAAGCCTCGGTCACACCTTACCGGATAGCACGAACGGACGCCTAAAGGATGAAAATAAAAGTTGTCCGTTGACAAAATTGTTATCCACTGGGAGTCCGTTGATGATCTGAACGAATAAAACGGACGTGTAACGGATGCATAACAGACACACACCGGATATGCAGTGTACGAGAAACGGACTCGTTCCGGACAGAACGGACGTCGAACGTACATCCAACGGACGAGTACCGCATAAAACGGACACCTAACGGAAGCGTACAAAGGGCAGTGTCTGGCCTGAATAAGAACTGTTTGATTGTGAAGACGTGCCTATACCCTAAGATTGATTATGAATAATAAGAATTCATGAACCTTAAGAAATCTGACATACCAATAATTGGCATTTCTGACGCGAAATTTTCAATTGGTATTTATCCGTTTCAGATCCGTTCATCATCCGTTTTATCCGTTATACATCCGGTAGAAGTCCGTTTTCATCCGTTCAACATCCGTTTTATCCGTTAAACGTCCGGTAGAAGTCCGTTGGTGAATTTATCTTCCAGACCTCCAACGGATGTATAACGGGCACGTAACGGATACAAAACGGAAACGAAACGGACGAGTACCGTACAAAACGGACGCCTAACGGACGTTCAACGGACATTTTATCCGTTGGACGTCCGTTCAAAGTTTTGAACATGCTCAAAATTTTCCACCGGACAGAACGGACGTCGACGGATAAAACGTACGCTTAACGAACATGCAACGGATATGGACGGACGTTTAACGGATAAGAATGGACGTCTAACGGACATGAACGGATTGAAAAAAAAGTTATCCGTTAGGGGTCCGTTCGAGCTAAGGTGTAACCGAGGCTTTAGAAATGAAAAGTTCACAATTAGAAAGCTGTCTCTCTTTTGTCGTAAAGTTTTGTTTTCAACCGACTCTCATTGTCAATTTCTAAATGTAAGTCAAGATATGAGGCCGACTTAACTGTATCTGTAGTATCCTTTATCTCTAGTTCGATGGGATAGATGCGTTCAACAAAGTCACCAAATTTTGAATTATTTAGTGAAAGAACATCGTCTATATAGAGTTAAATGATATCGCTAACTTCTTATCTTTTTCTTAAGAAGGTCTTGCATGAAGTCAGCCTCATAATAATAAAGAAAAAAATCGGCAAGTAGAGGGGCACAATTTGTTCCCATTAGAATGCCGACAGTCTGTTGAAAAACACGTCCTCCGAACGTAACAAATATGTTGTCAATCAACAAATCAAGCATCTTGATAATATATAATAGAAGAAAGAAATTTTGATTTTTTTTACAAAATTAAAATATTGTAAAGTGCCCAAGGCTCAAATTGTTTAGCTTTATTCAAGAATTCGTTTCATTATCGGTGCAATTTTTAGTATGACGTCCTTTAAGGGATTGCATTATGGATACGTCTAGGTAATGTAGGGACTATCAAATTATACGGGAAAGTTAAAGAAATAATGGTGTAGATATCATATGACCCAACATGTCGTTTTGTTTATTTACAGTTCAAATAAATAAGCTCTATAGTATGGTTACAACAAATATAAATAAGGACATTAGGTAGGAGAGCAAATTACACAGCTCTCCATTCAAGTCACAATTAATGAATAAAAAGTAAACAATTATAGGTCAAAGTACGACCTTCAACAAAAATTATTCCATAGACACTGTTTGAATCCAACTCTTTACATCAAATACGATTTCATTAAATAAGATCATTAACAAAATTAAAATACTAAAAGTAAATGCCTTTAAAATAAAATTGAAAGGGTCAACTTAATTTAAATTCTCTATGTAAATAATATTCTTACCAACCCTGGATCCAGTAATCTGAAATGTTCTGTTAGTGTATTAGCTCAAGATCTACATTTTCAGTTTAAAGGACTTATTTCTTTTTTCCTTTTTAAATTGCTTTGATAATGTTTATTTTTTTACAGCAGTTTTATTTATTCAAGTCATAACTTTAACGGTACCAAGTAACTGCATAAGTATACTTCAATGGTTTTTGATTTTTGTTAGTTTAACTTTTTACAATTTTTAATCATTTTCAATAATAAACTGTAATCCATACCAGCTGATATACTCATAAATCGAAACCTAAGAAACGCTATAGGCCATATTTGACATGGAGTTGGGTTTTTGAAGCGGGTAAAATGCGATCAAGGTTAAAAGAAGTATGAATATATTTTTTTTGAGAATCGGTAGCATCAAATAATGTATTGCATGGACGGAACCGAACCATAATCTATTTCCACCAAGCAGAAGCAGTATTATCCAAAACCTCTCCCCAGTTTTCTGTTTTGCAGATTTTGAGACTTCATATACAAGTTTCAGGATAAGAATTCTTAATTTAACTTTACTGGTTTGAAAGTTAATTTTTCACCCAAATGTAATGTGTCTTGCGGTGTGTCAGATTTTGCTTCTCAAGGAGTTGAGGCATTGATTAAAGAAAGAATACCTGTGCCCATAATTTCGTCTTTATCTGATAGATTGTTATTCAAACACAACTTCTATGTTATGATAACTCATCACAAAATCAAGGTACTTCAAATAGCCCATTCTTTAGTGTTATTTTTAGTAAGTTAAATGTCCTTTTAATATTAAAAAAAAACTCGAAATAAATTGTTTTATACCAGAAAATGATTTGTTTTTCTTTTCAGTTACTATCATTGTCCGGAAGAAGTCACGACTATGGCTAAATGCAACTAAACAAAAAGCAAAACTCAAATGATGAGCTGCGATCACTTTAAGAGTTGCGAACGATACCAGAAGAACAGTCACACTCATATATCGAAAAAAAATAATCTGACAACGTCATGGCTGTAAAAGGAAAAAAACCAAATAGACACATAATAGTACACAAGAAACAACATAGAAAACTGAAAACTGACCGACACGAACCCCATAAAAAAACTGGTCATCTCAGGTGCTCCGGAATGGTAAGCAGATCCTGCTCCACATGTGGCACCCGTCGTGTTGCTCATGTTATTACATATTCGGTAAATAGCCCAATTCGGGAAGTCTTATTTATGAAAAGGGTAGGAGATTGTAGTTACGACGTAAGAAACATATCCGATATCATCTGTGAAACGGTCAACCAACTCGTAATGGCGTCCGTAAAATTAACGAAGGGATGATTTCAGCTTCACCATTTGGAACTCTTGGTTTAATAGCTTCCTTGTGAGCAGCAACCCTCGAAGTTCTATATTTATAAATGAAAATAACGATAATATCAGAAGACACGAGATAATACAAGTAGCAAACTATGCAGCTGGATTTCACTTTAAATGACCATAGAAAAAGATGTTTGTTAACATGATTTACCTTTATACTATATATAAGGAAAATAATGTTAATAAAGATGCCATTGAGAATTGGGTGTGGGGAAATAAGCAAATGTTTCGGAGTAGTTCCTTTTTGCGGCGTGCACGTGTGATTTGTAGGGAAAACGTGAAGTTGGTGGCTTTGACCTCAGACAAATCTTATACGGAAGTTTGCTCTGCATGTGTTCAAGTTACTTGCTACGGTGCATTAAGCCATACCCATGACTTCTCACAAGTTGTATTCGTGACCGTGCAGTGATAGTAACTGAAAAGATATGTTAACTTTGTAATGTACTGGTTCCCAGATATGATCGCTGTATTTCATCTCATAGATACATAATGATATCTTGGGAATGTTACCAGTAAAGAAAAACACGCAGGGAGCGCCTAAAATTTTATTCTTTTGAGGTCCAAATAGGAGGTAGAGGTAGTACAAGTTTAAACTCTCAGAGGTTCAGCGCATATAAAATAAAAGTGCATATCAACTTTCCGTTCTGGGATATTATTTTTCACGAAACTTAATAGTAAAAGTGGCACAGATTTAGCCGCAAAGGCAGTTCAGTCCTCTAGGAAAAAGCATTGTCTATATTTACAGAATTGCGACCTTAAAGGTCTTGAGTTCGAATTCCAGGGTAGACACTGAAATTTGTTCTTCATAAATGTTGAAAGTTAGTCTCTTCCATATAAGTAATTGTTAGTTTTATTGTTGATTAGGCATTCCCGCGAAAATGTTACAAAACAAGGGATAGCATGCAAAACAAAGAAACTCATATTAGCGGGATCTGGTAGGTGTTATCCGGCTCATATCGACCGTGGTAGAACAAGGGGATGGGATGTAAACTAGTAAAGTGTTTAGTAGTTATTAGCAGAAAAATCATGCCAGATGAAACTTTTCTGCTTTCTACCATACCAAACTTAGAAAATAACATACATGTTAGCTTTAACAGGACGATGAGCCGAATGAATCAATCAGAAGCACATAATGAAGGAACGATCTCAGAAGGAAAAATCTCAGCAAGCATATAGAAACTGTCCTGAGAAAAAAATATATGAAAACAAGAATGTGTCCCAAGTTCACGGATGCCCCATCCGCACTATCATTTTCTTTGTTCAGTGGATTGTGAAAATGGGATAAAATATCTAATTTGGCATTAAAATTAGAAAGATCATATCATAAGGAACATGTTTACTAAGTTTCAAGTTGATCGGACTTCAACTTCATCAAAAACTACCTCGACCCAAAAATTTTAACCAAAACTTTAACCTGAAACGGGACGAACGGACAGACGAACGAACAGACAGAGGCACAGACTTGAAAACATAATGCCCATAAATGGGGCATGAAAATAAGTTAGAAAGGTTAGACAAATGATATTGACACAACTATGAATCTCAAAAACTACTATGTGCAGAAATCTTATGCAAAACTATTTCATGGAAAAAAAAAGATAAAAGAATATAAACATCCTCAATAATGAGATAATTATGGACTTAGTATTTGATGAAAGAGAAGAACACAATACAAACGTTACACTGAACAGGGTGCAAACTTTGTTCAGAGACGATCTTTTTATTCCAAACATCAAAATTATGTATTGATTGTTGGTTGCTTAATATCTTGTGGCAAATATTTCATGCATGTTCAGGACGAGAACAAATTAACAATAGATATAGGAAGATGTGGTGTGAGTGCCAATGAGACAACCCTCCAACCAAATAACAATTAAAAAAAAATAAATATAGGTCAATGTACGGCCTTCAACACGGAGCCTTGGCTCACACCGAACAAAAAGCTATAAAGGGCCCCAAAATTACTAGTGTAAAACCATTCAAACGGGAAAAACAACGGTCTAATCTATATAAATAATAATTTTTCAAATTATATAATGCGCTATATAAATATTGTATAATAATAATAATAATAAAAATATAAAAAAAAAAAACGAGAAACGAGAAACACGTATAAATTACATAAACAAACGACAACTACTGTACATGTACATCAGATTCCTTACTTAGGACAGGTGCAGTGGGAACAAACGTTTTAATGGTACCAAACCGTCTCCCATTTTCTGAAACAATAGCATAGCATCACAACATAGAAAAACATACGATAAACTATCAATTGGCAGGCTTAACTCAATAAAAAAACGTAAATTAATACACTATGAACGAATAAATTTGATATGCGATATCTGAATGTAAATGCACAGTTAATGAAATATTAGGGATAAACATTCAAGGCCAAAAAGCAAACAAATAAGTCCAAACAAAGCCATGGCAAGACACCACTGCGAAATATTTAACCGTACGAAAATTATCACATTTGAAAAAAAACAACAAAAAAAAAAACAAAAAAAACCCGGTTTTAATAATACAGGTTAAATCTTGAAGTTTATACAAATGTAGTGAAAATTAGAAGATATTCCAAATAATCAAAGCTGGTATATATAGACAAGTTCCATATTACTATAGAATAGCAAAAGGCATTATAAACAGTATAAACAGGTCGAATTAACAAGAAAATACGATTTGAGAGTACTCGCAGTTACTGACAGCTAGTTAAAAGACAAAAACAATTAATAATAAAAAATCATGCATCAGAGACTAAAATCAACTAAAACACATCCCAGGGATTTAGCATTTTAATGTCATGAACAGTCAGAGAAGACATGACTTGTGCAATGCCAAAAATAAATGTATCGACAGGCAGTAGGATAGCGAGGAGCGACTTCTACAGAGACAAAAATCAACTGATTAAGTAGGTCCGGTTATAAAGTTCAACTTGGTTGCGGGTCGGGAAATTTGGAATGTCTTTAGAAGATGAGGGTATATTGGAAATGGGCTAAAATCTAGTCTTTCAGCAGACCACCTGTAGACCACTCAAAGAGATGTTACAAGGGTTCTTAACGTGAAGAGATCATGACACTTTGTCTGCACGAGGCATCTGATTTAACGTCCCCATACTAACTGGACGTTGTTGCGTACTTGATACATCCATCACAGCCAAAGATCTACCAGGAGAAACCAGAATATTCCAGGATTACGTCAATACTTTATTCCAAGAAAAAGAAAATGAATTGATCTTTGTTGGAAACAGACTCGTTTAAAAACGCCAATAGGACTGATTGCGTAGTGAAGTATGGAACGGTCAATAAATGATAATGACAGCGCTTGATTTCAAAAACCTGTGCTTCAAAACACAGACTGCGATATTTTTACTGTCTGTGAAACTTTCCTTAAAGGATCGCAGAATCCAATCATAGACGGCTACACGTGGATCAAAAATAATCGTAAAAATTTGCACGTAAATGCACCACGTTGATCGGGTGGTATATGTGCCTTTTTAAAGACGATTTATTTGAATTCTTTGACATGACAACGCTTTGAAGATATATTGTGGATTGAAGTGAATTAAAAGTAAATCTTAGGATTTTATTCCCTATGTGATAATTAACACAAATAAGCGCTATAATATAACCAGTAGGATAAGGCAAAGTCACTTGAGGTTGAAAAGTTTGTATAAATTGACTTTTTTATGTTTACGCCTAGTTCTTTTTATACAGGAAAATTCAGCAAATAAAATGATTTAGATAGGTTTCTCTAATTGACATCTATATTACCTATTTCTTGATCGGTGTTAGAAAAATATCGACCAAATGTTTCCATTTTAATGATATCCTCACCCTGATCAAAACATACAATTTTGGTCTCTTGTGGAGAGTTGTATCATTGGCAATCATACCACATATTCTGTATTTATACAAATCTCCGTTGTATTGATCCCAAACTTCATAGATTTCAGACGGTATCACGTGACTTGTGTGTAAAATGAAAATAAGATACAGTAAAACAGACTATCTCGGAAATGCAGCAATCAAATCGAAAATATGAACGAAGATATAGTAGGGGAATACGCACGCATCTTATCCCCGATTCCGGAAATTTGTGAGGGGCATCGAAAACGGTTTAATTGCAAAATTTTAAGAATCGCTACTATGGTACACTTTAAGTATCACCTATTAAATCACATAATTTTATACAAAGTCTATGATATTTAGATATTGCTGTCGTCCCTGTTTTGCATTGAAATTGAAAACGTTACTACAGACACGGGCATGGCAGCTCGGGTCAGCTCGGAGTCAGAATAATGTATCATGGTATAGTGTGGCAAGTCTTTCACGCGGAATGACACCTTGTGAATTAGCACGTTACAAGGCCGACTCAGCGTGTCGGTCTAGTATAATGCACCTGGCCAACCTTACACAGGCAAATTTTGTTCACGTAAATATCACGTGAAATTCACGTGAAATTTTTCACGTGAGATTCACCTCAAACGAGCTTATACATGAAACTCACGTGAAATTTTTCAAGTGAAATTCACGTGAAATTGATGTGAAATTCACGTGAGCAAAATTTGCCTGTGTACCCCAAGTCCGCCTACGAACACTGTTTTTTTATCTTGCCAGACACCGCTACATCCATTTAACTGATTTTTAAAGACATTGAATGAATTCCAAACTTTTCTCAATTACTGCTGAACAGAGGCCAGTATCAATAAAACTTACCATTAATTGTGGTTTAAACTATATATGATACCGAATTAAAAACAAATGACAGCTGTTAAAAAAAGTCTTTCAAATGATTAAACATTGACGAAAAGTATGGAATTTAAATATAAGAAATCGGAAATAATTTAATGCAACTAAAATCTTACCTCGTTCTCAAAATAAAAATAAAATGTCAATTAATTCTAGCTATTTTCAACTTCACATGTGACTAATATTGCTCTACACCATCTTTTATTCCTTCTTAATACCAGAAGAAAAAATATTCGTAAAAAAAAAATATTCCGAAAAGGAATAAAGCTCCTCCCACTTAATAGAGACAGGTTGATTGACTATAGGATATTTTCAATGGATAGACGGCTGTTAACTAATTTCATTATAATACCTCAGTATTCGTTTCTTTATAAATTAAAGACAAATAAATTTCTATTTTTACGGAATTGTCTGAAAAATACTATTTACTAGGGATGTTCTATTAACAGCAAGCACGCATTTTCCCATTAAAAGAATATTTGCCGGATAATAGTTTCTAAAACTGTGTGTTTACTTGAAGCAATCATTTGCATGTTCTTTCTGTGCCAACATTATAAAATTTAGACAAAAGGACATGTTCTCATAGGTGAAGTGTCTTTCAACGTGTTATGAAAACATACAGATATTTACGATTAAATTTATTTACAAGAAGTTTAAAAATAGCATATAATAATTTTTTTTCCTTTTGGAAATAATTCTGCTACTAATAACAGTGGACATTTTGGTAATTGTAAATACAACCGATCTCTGATGTATTCTGAACATGATATACATTTAATCAATACGGATTTTCTTTTTTCGATAAAAGAAGTTATCATTCATGAAAATGAAATACCTCATTTGAAAGTCATACTAATACCATACAAATACGAGTTATCATTCATGAAAATGAAATACCTCATTTGAAAGTCATACTAATACCATACAGATACGAGTTATCATTCATGAAAATGAAATACCTCATTTGAAAGTCATACTAATACCATACAGATACGAGTTATCATTCATGAAAATGAAATACCTCATTTGAAAGTCATACTAATACCATACAAATACGAGATAATTACATAGTTACTTCAGTGCATGTTCTCATAAAATATTAAAGATAAAACATCGCAATATTAACTGATATATTTCGACTAATTTCGATCTAATGCAACACATTGGAACTATTAAACACAACAATTTGTTCAGGATACACTTGCCCATTAAAAAAGAAACGACAGAGCAAAAGTAATGAACAAAATCAAATTATAAAAAAAAAAAAACACCCCAAAAAACCGTTGCCACAATATTTATTAATTTAGTGAGTACAAATCTTGCTGATGAATATATGGGAAGTCATTTTAAGTGGAAGAGGCATATCCATTGTAAACAAAATCAAAACAATAGATGCACTGAAAATTTGTAGGATTCTGGACGGTCTAGCTCTTATAGTCAATTCACTGCTATAGGTATAGAAATGTTTAATTTTACCATATTAGTCTTGAAATAGGTCTGTTTTAAAGGGTGCTAATTTGAAATATGTCGTTCGTGTGTACAAGTCTTGTTAATAACATATAATGTTGTATAATATAGCTTTGAAATAACTAAAATTAACATATTCAAATAATTGACATAAATTAAGAAGATATGGTATTATTGCTATCAATACAACTCTCCACACGAGATCAATTGACACAGAAATGAACAACTATACGTCACCGTACGGCTTTCAACAATGAGCAAAGTCCATACCGAATAGTCAGTTTTTTAAAGACCACCAAGAGAAAAATGGAAAACAATTCAAACGAGAAAACTTACTAACGCCCTGATAAATGTACAAAATAATGAGCAAAAAAAAAATATAATATGCAGCAATAAATGACAACCACTGAATTATAGGATCCTGACTTGGGATAGGCACAAGCGTAATGTGGCGGTGTTTAACATGTTTGAAAGTGACAACCCAAACCTTGGACAGTGATATAACGGCATTGACTCATCTGTTTTAATTTTGCCGAATAATACATGTATGATTTATTTTGTGTTGCTTAATTCGAATAAATCAGAATTGTATTAAAAGAAGGAAAACTAAAATCATAAAAACACAGACAAACTATTGATTTCCCTCTGTGGTGTATATTAACATTGATTTCGTTTTTTTTTCTCTCTTTTAGATGTAGTACCAAACCGAACTAAAAACGTTCATGGCGATGATTAATATGCGCATGTTGGGACACTAAAAAAAGAACACCTGTTTGTATGAAAATATTTGCAAATGTGAATAGAAAAGGAAAAATTCACATTCGCCTACTCTACAAAATATGTCTTTATCATGATTGAAGTTGTGTACTCTCCATAAGTGTCACTCATTTGTTTTTAAGGACCACGGACAGGCTTATTGTAGGCAAGATATTCCTATCAGAGACGTGATTTGCTGCTCAGGTTTAATAACCTAAGTAAGATATTAAATTGTTATGTTTTATACCTCTCGTAATTGCGACTTTCAATAAAAGAGCAATAACTCAATATTCTTTATACTTTAAGGATGTCTGTTTTTATTCAAGGTATTTCTAAATATCGAATGGTAGTGAAACTTACGAATATTGTAAAAGCAAACGTAGAAGTATATCCCAAATATCAATGTCATATCATTCTATGTATAAGAAAAGGGGAATCTCGGCTTTATTCGTGCCATTTGTAAGTAAGCCAACTATATGCCCGAAACTAAATTTTTCAGATACTATAGGCTTGTTATTGGTATTCTGGCTAGTAGTTTCATGTGAATAAAATGTTATAAAAATCAAAATTGTATAATGAAATAGAATAGATTTTTTTAGCTATTGATAAGAATTTTATAGACAATTTATCAAACAGAATGGGGGTATATTCGTATGTAAATATTTGGTTAAATAATTCAAAGGATTATCTTTTGGCTGTAGTTTGTATTCGTATTATATTAATGAGGTCTTTAAGTATCCCTGTTTATTTACATATCATTGAATTATAAATTTGAATTAATTAAAATGATATCCTGGACTATTTATAAGAGATCAGAAATATATTAAAGGAACACTCAAACTTCACGTGAAAAGCATCTTGATAATGTCAGTTTCACCAAAGAAATGGATGAATCAGAGTGATTTTTTTTTATTAGAAAGTACGATTAAATCCTTCGTAAGACAACACACTTGAATCTACATAAGCCATTCTTTTTATGAAAAAAGCATGACCAATTCTTTCAATTAGTTTTTTAGTTTGGAATCGGAAATTTGTTGTTGGAATATCCAAAATAAGTTACATTTGTGTAAGAAACTCATATCTCGAATATAAGACACAATATTCAGTAATCACATTAGCAGATCCAAGTTCTTGTTACTTGGTTAATCTTTGTAAATCAATCTATTGGTATTCTGGTACGTCACACGGAAACGCAAATATTGAATAAAGAACACAATTAAAATACATATTTCCAAAACGGATTGATAATATGACGGAAAGATTTTTTTAAAATAGATTGCAGACAAAATATGACAGTCTTAGAAAAATATAATAAGACGAATTGTTTTATATAATTTTATGTTATATCACAAAGTGCCGAAATATCACAATGTTTATACTATTTGGTGCTATGATATCTTGATAAAACTGTTTGGCATGCTCATTGGGAATCAAAATTACTTTTTACATATTAGCTTGCCATTTTCCATTTTATACGGTTTCTACATCCATGTATTATATTTTAATTTGAATGTATTGATATTTTTCATTAAAAAAACATTTGTTATAATTTTTAGTATTTGAGAACTATTCAGACGAATAGCACTTATACATGTAAGTTAATGGTACTGTTAAAAAAGTATGTTGGATACTGATTGAATAACTATTTGGGAATTATTTTTACTAAAACGGGGAATTTTAATATGACAAAAAAACATTTATCCGATAAGGCCTTAAAAGCCATGTACGAAGTCCTGAAAATGGGAAGGATTTATCAGCTTTCCATAAAATGTCAGCTAGATCTTTTTGACAAAATTGTCAAGCCCATATTGTTGTATGGGTCTGAAGTATGGGGTTTTAGTAATAATGAGGTATTAGAATAGACACATTTGAAATTCTGTAAATTACTTTTAAATCTGTAATCCTCAACACCAAACTATATGGTTTACGGGGAACTAGGTCGCCATCCGGTTGACAAAGATATAAAAATTCGAGCAGTATTATTTTGGGCAAATTTGATATCCGGCAAACAAGCAAAGTTTTCCTGTATATTGTATCAACTTTCTCGCCATATGAATGTCCATTTTAACATGCAAACTAAATGGATTCTTTTTGTCAAAAACATATTTCAAGATTGTGGTTTCTCATCTATATGGGAAACACAAAATGTTATAGATAAAGATTGGTTAAAAACTGTTATAAAGCAAAGACTGTTTAACCAGTTTCTTCAGAATTGGAATTCGCTAATTCAAAATTCGTCAAAAGCTATTAACTACAATTTTTTTTAACAAAACTGGGAATTTGAGGAATATCTTAATATTTTGAACTTTAAAGATGCCGTTGTTCTTTGTCGATTTCGAACGACCAATAACAAATTGCCGATTGAAACAGGAAGGTGGTAAAATGTACTGAGAGAAAACCGTGTTTGCCATCTATGTAAAAATCGACAAATTGGTGACGAATATCACTATATATTGGAATGTACTTTTTTCGATCAAAAACGTACAGAGTATTTATCCTTCTATTTAGTACAACGACATAATACATTTAAATTTTCGGAACTAATGTCGAGTACACGAAAACCAGTCCTAAAGAAACTTTGTTTATTTATAAAAAATATTAATACTTGTGTTTGTCCTCCTGGTTAGAGACTTCTGTAACCTCTCTCCTTGTTTTGTATATATTGTAAATAGTTATTGTTGTTATCTCTGTACTGATGTAATGCATTGGCTTTATGAGAATAAAGATATATATACTAATTCGTTATTTAGAAGAAAAAAAGACCAATGGCAATGATTATAAAAATGAAATAGATCAATATTTTGATAGTATGCCAAGGCCCAGCATAGTTGTAAATAGAATGCAATAAATGATAATGATTAGGTTTTGAAACTCTAGAGAATAGACGTAATAAACATAAGCTTATACTATTCTATAAAATATCCAATGGGATGACACCTGCATACTTATATGAGATAGTCCAGCCATATCTTCCCAGACAAACCCCTTATACTTTGAGGAATGAAAATAACGCTTTTCACCCGCCTCTTGCTAGAAAGAGCTCTTATTTTAATAGTTTCATTCCTTCCACTATAAGACTTTGGAATAGTCTTCCTTTGGGTTTACAATAATCACCAAGTGTGGGTATATTTAGAGGACTGATGATTTATTTAAACCTTTCAACTATGGGATAAGGAAACTTAATATAAGTCATTGTCAACTCAGAAATAATGCTAGCAACCTAAAATCTCATTTGTTTAATCAGTTCTTATCCAAGAACACTTTTTGCGCAAACTATAACCATCCTGTTGAGGTAAACCAACATTTCTTTTTATTTGCCCTAAGTATAATGATGTAAGACAGATCCTTCTTGATTCCATTTACTCCATTGCTGATAATGTTGACATAAATATTGAATAATTACTTTTTGGAAACAGATTATTTTCATATGATATGAATATTGCTTTTTTTAAAATCTGTTTAGAAATATATAAGTGACACTCAACGTTTTGTTTAAAACTTACTTAATTCATTTGTTTCACTAAGCAATCTTAGTGTCTCTTTCAAGCCATATATATATTTTTAATGACTTATAAAGGATATTTGCATGTTTGAAGGTACTTTAAACAACTGATTATTAATTGCCTATATATTTAAATATACTAAATGCGTTTAGTAAGTAACACTGTTAACATATATTTGCTCGTGTGCGCTCACAAGTAGCATGCATGTTCCACTATATTATTGCATTATTTTAAATACAGTTGTTATAATTGAATTATACCTTTACATGTGTTACAAAGGGAGCTTTTATAGGCTGTGCCTGTTGCTCAATCCTTTTCATATCTTAATGAATAAAATATGTTTAAAATCAAATAAATGATAGAAATACAATAGAGAATGGAAATGGGGGATGTGTCAGTCAAAGAGACAACAACCCGACCATAGAACAGACAACCGCAGAAGACTGGGAAGGTCACCAATAGGTCTTCAATGCAGTGAGAAACTCATGCACCCAGAGGCGCACTTCAGCTGGCCCCTAAACAAATATATATAGTACTAGTTCAGTGATAATGGGTGTTGTTAGATGAAGCAGATATATATGAAACAAAAAGGATTGATGATAAAGATATGATTTATTAGATGAATTATTTTATGAATATATATTCACTCGTTAGTCCTTGAGCTATAATTATGCATTATATCGAAATAATAAAGCGTTTTTTTTCAAAATTGATCATACATGATGACTTTTCTTGACCTCCCATCATCTGGAATGGTAAAAGTCAAATATCCAAAAGCCATCGAAGAAGTACCGAAAACTTTTTGAGCTAAATGAACAAAAGGAATCTACTTAATATAGTAATAAAATTCATCTAATCACCTAGATGGTCTAGGGGAAACGGGTTAAACTCTAACCCGGGTCGTGTCAACCAAAGGCTATAAAATTGGTATGTTTTGTTTCGCCGCCTAGCACTCGACATTAAAGAATAAATACAAAAACTGGTCATACACTGAATAAAATCTTGCTGAGCTTTGTTAAAGTATTTTTAAAAGTTTTTGCAATTATTGTTTTATTTTATTGTTTCTGGCGTACTAAATTATAATCCTGGTACTTTTGATAACTATTACAGTTAACCAAAGTTATCAGTGTCTGAACTTGTCCTAGAATCTCTATCTGTGAATCAAATGATTAAATAATATGTAAAGTCCTGTAATGTGAACTTCACAGTTCGATCTTGAGTTTCTTTTCTTCATGTTCGAAGTACTTGTAATCTTTTGACAAGAAAACTATAATTGAACAATCAGCTGTAATAAATACATGGAAGTTAAAACCATATGCTGCAAGAGTAGGGTTGGGCCAATCTTTAAAAAATATTCAGATAAATTAGTATTTAGTAAAAAGGAAAAAGAATATATTCTGATAAATTTCTTATCAATCAATCATTTAAGATACTTTTATGTCATTGTCCGTTTTTGTCTTCCAATTTTTTTTTTCATTTTATGTAATGCCTTGACATACTAACTATTCACATGTATTTCATATCTGTATTTGATTTATATGGATCATATGTCGACTCATACTATCCGTTATTATATCTCACATCTACTCAAAACTAGATTAGGGCTTCGTTTTCGTCGTACTTATTATTATAAATTTTGCATTTTACTATGTTAAAGGTAAACAGTTAATTTTGGCCTTTTTTTCTTGAAATACCAAAAATCACTTTAAATATATTAAAATCCGTGTTGTGCTGAACGAGATGTGGTTTATAAAAAAGAAGATGTGGTATGATTGCCAATGAGACAACTATCCACAAGAGACCAAAATGACACAGACATTAACAACTATAGGTCACCATACGGCCTTCAACAATGAGCAAAGTCCATACCGCATAGTCAGCTATAATAGGCCCCGATAAGACAATGTAAAACAATTCAAACGAGAAAACTAACGGCTTTATTTATGCAAAAAAATGAACAAAAAACAAATATGTGACAACCACTGAATATGCTTATTTTCGTCATTTAAAGCATACCGATTTTGAAGATATCTTGGGAATATTTAAACCTGCGAAAAGTCGAAAACAAACTAAACATGCCTTGACAAACAAAAAATAAAAACAAAACGACCAAAAAAACAAACAACTTAGTTGAAAACTAAAGACGGAGCATCACGAACCTCACTTGTTAGCTACTATAGAAATCAATAATATGAAATACGGGATCAAGTATATCCTCTCAACTGGAAGATATAAACTCCCTATGAAGTCGCTGCTGGCATACAGAGAAATTCTGAGTTTAAAATCATCTCTTTTATTTTATTTCGAAATCAACACTTATTGTCAGATGCTGGACGTAATTTAATATATTAGACAGCCGTAAATTGATCTGATGTATCCTATATTTGCAGTTGATTTGATATATTCGTTCAACGCAGTCAGCTAACATATTACGTGATAGTATGCCAATTAAATGAAATATGAGTTTATAAGTTATAGTTTGATAATTACATTAGATGTATATTTCATTATAATACGTAATTCTGATTAGCTACTCTGCAATCTCGAGTTATTCCTTAAGTAACTTCAATACACAATACAATTTATCATTCATGATAACACGAGGTCCAACACTAAAGTGCACAGGTAGATTATATAAAAACGTGATAAAAATCGTGTTTTCATAATTTTAGCTGAAAATTGTAATTATAAGTATTGAATGCTTCATGGGGTTGTAAACGCGTTGACCGTGCGCACAATTTTACAAAATGTATTTCGGTCAACGCTTTTACACCTCAATGTAATTACAAAAAGAAGCAATTCAATTCTTAAACATTCAATTCTTAAATGAAGTCAGCTTAATACTAATAAAGGAGCAAGTCGACAAGAAGAAAAGCACAGTTGGTTTCCAAAGACATTTCTTATATTTTATTGAATAAAACGTTCTCCAAAAAAAAAAAAAAAATGTCTGTTTTCATTATGACAGCATATAAGGTATTGAGGAAGTAAGAGTACCAATTATGCAAATATTGACATGATATTTTTTATTTTGTATAGGTAACAAGTTGCATCATTTGTTCAACTGAAATATATTTTACATTTTCAGCAAGTGTATATCTGCATTCGGATGACCAAAACATCGACTGGTGCATAAAAGACATCCACATTTTCAAAGTATTCAATTTTGAATAAAGGCATAAATAATTTATCTAATACTCTATTCATAAAATAGAATGTCCAACGTAGATGCATGCATCTTTTTTTAGGGAGGGATAAATCCTAATTTGTAAACAACACTTGCTGACGCGTTTCGTATTCTAAAGAGGCCGACTTTAGCTAAGAACTTCTTATGAATAAAGAAAAGAAGATAGCACAACTATCTTTAGCCTTTACTTTCCGCTATAAAGATAGTGTCACTAAATAGTTTACAATTTGACAAAACATCTGGAAATTGAGAATAAGGCTAGGTTGAAAACAAAACTGTAAACAAAAGAGATGCTGAAATCATCTATCCGTTTCTCAGATGAAATCGGATATGTTCCTAATTTTGGAATGACAATCCCTATGCCTTTCAGGGAATGTAACCTACCGAATTAGATTATTTACCGGGTTTTTAATAACATGAATAACGTGACAGGTGCCACATGTAGAGCAGGATACAAATGTATGCTTACATCCCGGAATACTTGAGATTACTCCCATTTCTGATTGGGTTCATGTTGCTTGGTCTCTAGTTTTCTATGGTATGTCTTGTGTACATTGGTTTTTCTTTTTGTCTTTTTCTGTTTTAGCCAATGACAACTAATTACACAAATCGTACATCTAAGACTTAATTATCAATCAGTACATATCTAGCTATATAACATCCAATTGTTGTCTATTCGTTTTTGATGTGTTTTGTCATTTGATTTTGCCATGTGATTAGGGATTTTCCGATTTGATTCTCCTATTTTATTATTTTTGTGATTTTACTTTTTTCATTTAGTATAAAGACGTATTTAACATTCAGAGAAAAGTATGACCTTGTGCAATGCCAAGGTACAGTTATCAACAGATTGTAGATCCATGAAAGTTCATATGTATATAACAGTAATATGTAGTTTGCTCTTAATTTTCTAATAACAAAATCAATATTAATACCAATAAAACAATATTCAAAGTTCTAATTGTAGTGTTGATTTGGTAATCCTTCAGAAAAAGTTTATTCAAAAGATCGTTTCTAAATTGCCAGGCAACGTAAACAAAATCACTGTAAAATGTATGATGTGCTATTCCGTTTGAACCAAATCTTTGGATCTATATAAGAATCAATTAAACAAATAGTAGTGTGTGCTAACGAAAGCTTTGACTTGATAATTCACCAGTTATACAAAAATTAGGAATATTGATATCTATAACAACACTATAGACACGGGCATAGCAAAAGAGTTGTGATATATACAGACCGTTAGCTGGTTCAAAAGAAACATCACCGATCAAAAAAAGAAAAACTACAACAGTAAAAGAATAAATCATCCCTTTTGTCGTTTATCATTGTGCAGAGTTTCTGCTGTAAATTTAGAAAAAAATTCTTGATTATTTAACGAAAAATATAACGACAAGAGATCAAATCTGCCATAAAAGGAAAATAAAAAAAAAAAATAAAACCACCAAAACCCAAGACAAATTCAAAACGGAAAGTCCTTTATCAATAGAATGGAAATAACTGTCTCATTTTTGACTTGGTACAGACATTTTCTTATATAGAGAAGGGTGAATTACACATGGATGTATTGTAAAGACCCCATAAACAGTCAGAGAAAAGCAGTATTCGATAAACTAATTTCCTTCCAAAGGTAGGTGGTTCCTTCGTATGCTAGCTTCCTCAAGCAACAAAAGCAGTACAATAATGCTGAAAGTGGTGTCAAAACACAAATCAACCAATTGATAAACTTGCTTTAAGGGCATATTTTGAAACTTTGTTTTTGTCAAAACGGTGGGTGTTGTAACTTTCATAGTTTGTTTCAGGTTTAATATTTTCACTGACATTGATAAATGCTGTTTATTTATTTCTATCTCTCTTTAGTGTACTTCTAATTAAGCCTTGTAAAAGTGGATTTTTTAAGTAAATTATATAAGCATCCTTAAAATAAATCTACATGATAATGATTTCATTCAGCTTCAAAATATCCATGCTTCTATGTGCCACTTGTTTCTGATATGTTGTGTCTTTATTTAACATGTCTACAATCTTATCTGTTCTGTACAGGGGACCTCAGTATTACACAATATTTTACCACAATATTTTCTTTGTTGTTTTTGTGCTGATTGACTTTTCATGTCAGGGACCTAAATCGTCTACAAATCATGCATGTTTGCACTTAATTCCAACAGAATATCAAAATGTTAAGTTGATTTTTTTTTTATAAAACATGCCCAACTGATATTCACGAAGAGACAAACTCAAGTCCACAAAAGTATGCATATAACCCATTCAGTGACCTGTCAATACAATCTTTAAGCAATAACAACTAGGTAAAGAATAATCTTGCACTCGGTGATTTTCAACGAGATACTCAAACTGTGGCTGGGAAAAAAGTCTACAAAACTGCAGCACACAAATATACACATTTTACAAATTGTTGGTCGTTGCCTAATGAAGATACATCTTTGGACTAGATTATGGTCACGGGAATCGATATCATTATAATATCTCATTCACTACATGGACAAATTAATTTAACAATTATCTAATCAAATTTGATAAATATATTTGATTAGTATCAATTAATAATCTGTTCAACTGATTAAAACTCGTTGACAATCTTTCATGATTGAAAACGAAAAATAAATACTGCATAACAATAATCTCCTTGACGTGTAATACAAAATTGTATAAACGGGCATAGGACATTTGAGCGAAAAAGAAAAAAGCACATAGGGTCATTTGAGCGCCGACTTCATAGGACATTTGAGCGCCGGGATATTAACCTTACCTGAGTTTTCAGACAGGACATTTGAGCGAAATTTTCCCTTAAATTTAGTTATAAATATTTTTTATTTTATTTCACACCCGAGTAATTCGACCGGTTCTGGCTGGTTTATGTAAGTGAAATCCTAAGTTGATCTCTATTTACCAATCAATTCTACTATAATTCATTGGCTATGCAAATTTTCTTTGTTCTAAAATTCTTATATATATATCTATTATCTTAGATGCTCATAAAAAATAACAAGATTGGTATTGGCAGGAAATGGCCACAGCATTTATTAACAGATATGATATATGTACTGTTATATGAAATTCAATTTGTGATATGATATATGTACTATTATATGAAATGCAATTTGTGATACATGTAGATATATGAACTAAAATTAACTGATAAAAATGCATATGTGTCTTTGAAAATGTTATATGATGATCGCCGAATATGTTTGAGGTGGCAGACCATATATGAAAAGGGGAAGTTCAAGATAAGCTATTAACCCTGGAAATCAGAGGCTAATGCTATCATACGATTACAATAAGTCTGTAAACTGCAAATATGTTATCTAAGCGCAGCGAAATCTGCCATAAATCAAGCGACTAACCCTGGATATCAGAAGTTATCGCTACCAACGCAAAGTTTAATAAAAATCAGGAAAAAAAAACAACAAACTAATAAATTTCTTTCCAAGTTATCCATTCAATTTCTATATGCATGCACGTCCACTCCTCGTCCAGGATTAATCTTTTTTCTTGAAAGACCGTCTCGTCATTAGAACTTTTGTACATCTTTCCACATAGAGTGATGATTTAATTGATGTAGTCTAGACAATACAATTCTGAAATAAACAAACAAAACCAAACAGCAGTATCTTCCGTAGGAATTGCGTTCTACTAATAAATTTAAGGGAGGGTGGGCGGGTTTTAGAAGATAAATCTATGGCTAAAAAATGCGTCTGCTTTTCCTAAATGTCGACGTCAAAAAGGAGGATTATGGGTAAATCAATCACTTGCAAAGATCGATAATCCAACTAGAAACCAAATACTATTACTTGACGATGTAGTATAACGACGGACAGTGGTATGAGCACTACCGATAACTGATTTAAATTTTAGATTTTAAATCCTATTATCTTAGATGCTCATAAAAAATAACAAGATTGGTATTGGCAGGAAATGGCCACAGCATTTATTAACAGATATGATATATGTACTGTTATATGAAATTCAATTTGTGATATGATATATGTACTATTATATGAAATGCAATTTGTGATACATGTAGATATATGAACTAAAATTAACTGATAAAAATGCATATGTGTCTTTGAAAATGTTATATGATGATCGCCGAATATGTTTGAGGTGGCAGACCATATATGAAAAGGGGAAGTTCAAGATAAGCTATTAACCCTGGAAATCAGAGGCTAATGCTATCATCTGTAAACTGCAAATATGTTATCTAAGCGCAGCGAAATCTGCCAAATTGGCGGTGCTGCGACAATTTTAGCCTATAGTTAAAATTTTCACAGAACCGTCAACCGCCAATAAAATTGGGGGGAGCTGCGCATAGCTGTGCCATTTCAAGCAAAATTTGATTAAAATAATTTTCTAATAAATGAATATGCCATTATATGATATAAATTGTAAATTAACAAGCAACTATTTGTATTATTTCTAAAACAGCCCAATAATGTCGATATTTCGTTTAACTGTTCACTAAGAACATATATAGGCAACTAAAAACTGTCAAATAGATATAGGAAGATGTGGTGTGAGTGCCAATGTGACAACTATCCATCCTAACAACAATTTAAAAAAAAAAAAACGTAAACCATTATAGGTAAATGTAGGCCCCAAACACGGAGCCCTGGCCCACACCGAACAACAAGCTATAAATTGCCCCAAAATTACTAGTGCAAAACCATTCAAACGGGAAAACCAACGGTCTAATCTATATATATATATATATATATATATATAATGTAATGTTTGAAGACCGTCATTGCAGTCTTGGCAATAAAACTCGAGACCAAATCAAGTTGTAACAGGCAAATCAATATATAACCTTGATATAAATTGAACTAGCTAATGATGAAAGTAACCTAGTTTGATATTTTAAATATATCATTTCCCAATGTGCACTGTAATATAGCTGTGAGGATCTTCCAATCTTCGCATTAGAATATTCTTCACCTTAGAGATAGTTAGCCATCGGTAAAAACAAACCTACCATCAAATTTTCACTTCCGACCTTTCAAAGCCAAATTACCTCCTCCCGGTCGTTGTCTTGCTTCCAAAATCATTCTTAATATTGACGACCTAACAATCCAAACCCTTATAGGAGAATCGGCAACATACACACAATTAACTGGGAATTCGTATATGTAACGCAAATATGCACCCGCTTTCAAACGACCTAAATATTTTATTGGATAATCCATCACAACACAAGTTCTCTCCATATATAGATATATGAAGATGTGGTATGAGTGCCAATGAGACAAAAATCCATCCAAGTCACAATTTATAGAAGTAACCATTATAGGTCCATACCTATGTTGAATGAGTTCGACGAACAACGAGAATGTTTAATACATAAAACATGTAGAGATCATATTTGGAGTATTGTAGAAAATTGGTATTTAGTCAAACTAGCTAACCATCAAAAGACAAAATAGCGGTCCACCTACTACAAGTCTATCTGGCAAATAGCAAAGCAATAAAAGCCACTGGACAAACACATTTGTCTAATTGCTCAGGAAGAATGTGTATAGTTGTATATTATTTAACTGTTTTACCTTCAGACAATCTGTGATCAACTGATAACGTGCCTTGCTATAATTTGCGTGTAAATTTGAACTATATTTATTTATTCAACTTTCAATAATGATACACAATGTACAGTGCATCATAAGCTTATTTGGCTGGCAGTATTACTTGTATATATGAATGTAATTGTTTGTTATAATTCAGGTTGCACTTTAATATTAAGATACTCTATTCTATAGTTAACCCTCTACCAAACTGATCGGTCTTAGATGAAACCAAATGAGTTTCTACATATTTCTTGTAAATTTTGACATCAGTCTTGTTTAAAGCATGATTTGTAGACCATGTATTGCTCATATTTTGAACTGTCAACTCCCCAACCATGCATAAAAAGACCACGACAAGCCCAGGAAAAACAGCCTGGAATATCATAGCTTTCGTATGCAGAACTTCATATACCTGATAATATTGACAAATTACGATGCAATATCTCTCTTAAAAAGTCAACCTACTGTCCATCTGAAGCAACCCTGAACGCTCCAAACCAACGCTTACTGTAAATTTTTAGTAAAGTCTTCATAAACATTTAGCTTATTGTAAATGCTTAAGCCAGATCAAGCTGATCGATGTGTACGTATTGTTCAATTAGCAAATCCTAATTTAAAATATATGCAGTAAAAGCACAACGTCCTGCAAGGACATAAGCCATACATTGGCAAGACCAAAATCTTTCCCGAAACTGTTTAACAAATGTAAAGCCCGTGTAAACTTTTCGTACTATCTACTACCGAATTGTGTATTTGAAAGTCTATTCCAGTTTCGAAATGACCATATGAAAGTTATGTGTGGTATGATAAATGCTTCCGGTCCCAATGTACGGGATCGGATCACCCGAAAACGAGACAGACAATCTGCAGCTGCATTACTTGAGCCTGGAATATACAACGCTCAAATCTGAAATTAATTACCATTAATAACAATACTAGAGAACGAATCAACATCCTTACTAACTTTGATATTTGCTTGTTAATCATCAAATATAGTGCTTGGTTTTAATATAATCTTAATAAATAATGATAAAAAAAAAAAATGTTGCTAAATTGAGAGGTTAGAATTATCTTTTAACAAAAATTTTAATAAGATTAAAAGTATCCGATCCCAGTATAGCTCTTGATTGATTTTACATGATAGTAATACGAATATACGTTAAATTCAGTTGTGTTTATTGGAGTCCACCCTTTATCCAATAGATGATACATCAGTTTGGATTCGAAATCAATGCAATCCAACTTCTATACAAAATTAAACATTAGATTAACATAACAAAAATTCTCAATTTGATATCTCTTTAAGATCAATTGTAATAGCATTTGCTAAAAATTCACTTCATATTTTGTCCAGTATACGAGTTCGTATTGACGAGATACTGCAACGAGTTGCTTACACGTGCCTTAAATCTCGGTCTAAACAGAGGCCTAGTTTGCTTAAATCTTACATTTTTGCCTGCCTTCAGGAAAACAGTCTTGTATGGGACACTGAATCATAAGTGGGTGTTCCTCAAAGCAACTTAAACAAGAATGAGTATAAGCACATGAATGAACCCCGCATAAACCTTGGTAATTGAATGCGAAACATTTTAAGGACCCCATTCTTATTGCCATTACCAATACTAGACGGAGAATACATATTGAGTAGCCATAAGTCAGGGTCAACAACAGCCCAAACACCAGCTGGATCCTGTGACATTCTGAGACGAAATTTTTCATCGTACGACTTCCATCCTAGTGCGCACCACTTAGCGCCTAGCCATATACTATGTATGTACTTGAGTAAATCTTGAAAAACAGTCGAGTGACCAGTAGTACAAAATATACTAATATAGACTAAAAAACGCATCTGTCCAGTTACCCAATGTACCTATTGTGTAAATTTCTGTTTTGTTGCTGTCTTGGTTGTATTCCGGGGGAGGGGGGTTACTGACTATCTTTTACGGTATAACTGTGCCGACAGCACTTTCTAAATCATACCCGTTCTAACCAGAAAACGTTGCAAAACATACCCTGTTCTAGACATGCTAAGAATGCGAAAATGTATACCCTGTTCTAGACACGCTTGTAAAATGTATACCTTAGTCTGGCCAGAGACCTTTATTTTCTAGACTAGTTCAGAAATATAAATCGTGTCACCAAACAGTTTATCAATGTAAGCAAAAAACATACGTGTTTCAATATCCAGTATCCAATCTGTTCTTTTTAATTCAATTGTTTAAAAATTAAACCTGTTCCCGACAGCAGTGCAATAAAAAGCAACCCTGTTCTAATCAGCAAGACATGAAAATAAGGGGCCTGTTTCTGTGTCACATTCTTACATATAAAAATAAAGGAAGACCCCCCTTTTTTGGGGGGTATCACAAGTCCTGTGAAATAACGACTTTCTAAATATCCACAGAAGAGGCCTCTGAATAAGCTAATGGTAAGGCCAGATCAACATATTCGCCTGAAATGATTTAACTTATCGACATTTCTTGCAAGCTCATCATTGTCCTTAATACTACACGGAGATGAATTTTGAAAAACTGGAAAATTACCTGATTATCATCAGCAGAACTAGAAGTAGCGGTCGTGAATACCGGAGCCATAGTAAGTCATAGACATAACCTCTGAACTGTGTAAAGTTGTTGCTACTGGACCCTCTATATATATGTTAACACTCGAATCTCCATCAATGTTTGAACGCAAAAAGTTTTCTTAGCCTATGTAGAACACATTGTCGCCTCTTCCTACCAGATACCTTGAGCATTTTAAACTGAAAAAGACATGCTATGATAAATTATGTAAATATGTATATGAACATATAAGAATTAAAACAATGCAAAAGAAAAAAAACAAAAAAAAAAAAAAAAAAAAAACAACGCATTTGCTGATTCTGCTGTGGCCGATCGTGTCTCAAAGCACGAGAACAAAAAAATGAATATAAGATTTGCCAATGCCAATGGCCCATCCATCGTAAAGCAAACAATATTTTATTTTGTATTCAATAATCCAGCCATCTCAACTTTTAACGTGCGTCTCTAATCAACCAAAATAATGCTAAATTTAGATATATAAGATTGCTCTAAATTTGAACTAAATTCAAATTGTCAAAATTGCATATCGGAAATAAAATTTAGAAATAATTCGATGTAGTAGTAATCTATTTTCTTCTCGGAATGACGACAAAACCTGACCATGCCGTCTTCTAAAAATCATAATTTGCCATGACCCTTCGACAATTGTATCCATCGAGTCAAAATAAACGACAATTAAATCATTGATAAATATTATTTGAAACAGTTTTAAAACAAATAAGGTTTTTAACAACTTATGTGTCAGATTGGTTCCGATTTTTTAGAAGATAAATCTATGGCTAAAAAATGCGTCTGCTTTTCCTAAATGTCGACGTCAAAAAGGAGGATTATGGGTAAATCAATCACTTGCAAAGATCGATAATCCAACTAGAAACCAAATACTATTACTTGACGATGTAGTATAACGACGGACAGTGGTATGAGCACTACCGATAACTGATTTAAATTTTAGATTTTAAATCCTATTAAGTGAAATGTCCCTTGGCACTTGAAATCTTAATACTAATAATACATGTACGTGTTAAAATGGATATTATTTTGACCGAGACTAATAAGGGAAAAAGAAGCCTTGTTTGTGACAGTTTCCGATATAGAGTGGACAATTGTCAAGCTATGTTCCGATCAAGGTCACACACTTCAACCGAAAGCAGTACACGTCGATTTTGAAGAACGGGTAATGAAAGTTATGAAGGATTTTTTCCCGTCTATAGAGATCAAATGCTGTAGGTTTCACTTAGGCCAAGCCTGGTGGCGAAAAATCCAGAAAGTTGGACTTAGTCAACAATACAAAGAGCTTGATTCAGACATTAGTAAATGGCTTAAAGGGATTTTTGGGATAGCCTTTTTAGCTCCAGACGAAGTAGCCGACTGTTTCGTAGAAGATTTTATGGCCGTTGTACCTAACGACAAGCCTTGTATAGAATTTGCAGATTACCTGACTGATACTTATATAACAGATGAATCGTTATTTCCCCCTCATCTCTGGGCCGAAGTTCCATCCTCGTTAAAACGTACTAACAATGGGCCCGAATCATTTCATGCCCATTATAACGAGCAGTTCTATCACAGTCATCCATCAATTTATATTTTCCTTGACACTATTATCAAATTGCAATCTGTGACTTACATAAAAATTCGGAGTTTGAACATTGATGCACCGCAGAGCCGAACAGAAAAGGAGAAGGAACAGAATCTCCGGGATTTGCATTCGAAATACTGCCAGCAGGAAATTACGAGGGATTTTTATGTCAGAAGCCTGGGATATAAGTTCCAAGCCCGAACAGACTTGTAAATAATGCCGTTGCCGAGTTTTATGTTTTATGACAGTGCTTTGTTTTTAGTGCTTTGTTTACAATTAAAAGATGTTTTAATCTTTTTGTTGGTAAACTCCTGTTTTATGACTGTGCTTTGTTTTTAGTGCTTTGTTTTTTACAATTAAAATATGTTTTAATCTTTTTGTTGGTAAACTCCTCATTTAATGAACTATATTCGTGGTGTGATTGCCAATAAGACAATTCTCTATCCAAGACTTGTTCCCACGGCCCCAGCTTGTCTGGCAAAACAGCCGTTGGACGTCAGAGTAATCTCGGACTACAAAGCCCTGTGTAAAAGGCTGTACTTTGACCTGTGTTTGTTATTATCAGGTTGAGAACAACCCTCCCTCAGACAAGGGGTCATTTTACTGATGTAGAAAAGAAAATAGAAATACCAAGGATTTGTATAGTTCTTCTATACAAAACCTTTGAACACTTAGAATTGTGTACTCAAAAATATATCATATTTTAAACAAATTTTTCTTAAAGAGGGGTCCACTTATTTTGAATAATATTAAACTGTTAAAGTAAATGTGTTAACATGGTTAAAGTCCAGGAATATTACTAAATTCTTGGACATGTTTTGACCATTTAATACCAGATAGATATATAGTTCTATGAGAAAATATGAGCCCTTTTGTACAAACAAATATATTATAACTTATATTGATCCCTCATAAAACATGTAAAAGGGATATTTATAACATTAAGGGGTTAACTGATTATGATTTGGATGGAGAATTGTCTCATTGTCAGTCACACATACATAGACCAGATTTAATTATTTCTTGGTGAACAGGGAAACTTCAGAAATTAAAGAAATGTCAAAGTACAAGTGATAAATCAAGTTTTAATATTGTCAAAACCTATTATTTTATGTTTACAAAAAAAAATTATAATCGCTCGCCTTTACTTTTCAAGCTTCGCCTCAAAAATTTGCAAATTAAATATTTTTTTATTAAAATTTTCAAATCGCTCGCTCGCCCCAAATTTTGGAGTCCAAAAATCCGTAGAACAAGAAATTAAATTGGTGTGGCCTTATCTCATTGGCTATGACATAATATATTGTTGCAATATAAATACATTACACTATTTCATTTAAGGCAGTGCGCGCCTTGATTTAGCAAGTATCGTCACAAGCGGTAAGTTAGTTAATCTATAATTCATCGTAACTAACGTTTTTGTTTAACAGGGTGCATCCATTAAAAAAAACTCAGATAACATCGAATCATACTATTTATACTCCTTATTTTTTCAAAAGGTTTGATTTTATCAAATATGGAGATCTTCATATATAGGAGGTTGTGTAGAGCTAACTCGAAGATCATTAGCAGAAAGATCCCCATGTAGGTTTGACTACTCATATGATCTAGAGAATATATTTCATATCGCCAAACCTGAATATACTGTAAACGTAGTCATAGGGCAAACGCACTACGAACTGCAACGGCATGCAGGATTATACCCATATAATCTTTAATAAAACTCAACAGTACAACTTTTGATCGTTTAATTATAAAAAAAAAAAAATTTGATCGATGAAAGTCAGATATGCTAGTACATGTTTATGGGAAATAATAATGTCATGCTGGGCTTGATTTTGATAAGAATTATTAAACAATTCAAGATACGCTTATAGCATTTGTTTATGCTACTGTTTTCTTTAGGTGACATATTTATGGCCTAATTAAAACATTTGGTGGTCTTTAATCTGTTGATTTTTTTTTTATCTCTGGTTAATTTGTGTGGCCACTACGATTTACACGGGCCAATGTTTACTTTACAATTTCCTTCAATCCAGACAATTTAAAAACTTCCGTTAATAATGGCTTCAATTTTTCAATATTTAAAACAACCCATTAAAATTCACAATTTTAAAAACCTACGAACATGTAAATGATGCTCAAACAACCAAAATTGATACCCACGAATGAAAGTACTTTCACAGTAGCATAGTACAGTCTAGATTATCTTCAATGAAACTGATACATGATGATACAGACGTAGAACGTCAGTGTATATTTACGCCAAACATTTATCATTTTAAAATGAAAAATAAATTTTCAAATTGCTCTGCAAATTTTAAATGTAGTTGGTTTGAAAAATGTAACAAAAATCTATTGAAATCAGTTTCGAAAAAACATTTTCTCTATGAGATTTGAAATTTGTTATTTTCATGGAATTGTATTTTTGATTTTACGAAGATATTGAAACAAATAACAATAAGTTTGTGTTAAAAATGATTTTATTTTGTCAAAAGTTTAAATATATTTAAACATTTGGATTTGTTTGCTTTAGAAAACAAAACAGATTTCAATTTCATTCTTAAAAGCAAATATTGAAAACACTGACCTTAATTAAGCATTTTTCAATTTAGTTTACAATATTGAAATATGAAAAATGCTCTAACGTGGAGCATTTTTCAATTTGACTTACAATATTGAAAAATGAAAATTACTCAAGCATGGAGCATTTTTCAATTTGACTTCAAATATTGAAAAATGAAAAATACTCCAACGTGGAGCATTTTTCAGATTTTCAATTTGACGTTTGATATGGAAAAATGAAAAATGCTCCAATTTTTCATTTTTCATTTTACTGTGCAATATTCAAATTTGAAAAATGTTCATTATTTAAATGTGTAATAATGAGAACGAAAATGTAATTTGTTTCAAAATAGGCGTTTTAAATGTTTAAATTGTTGACACTTTTTGTTAAATGTTTTACTATTTCCGTTTTCTTTTTTCTAGTTTTAAGCGCAATATATCTTGAAGATCTTTTTAAGGTGTGTGTGTATGTGTGTGAACTATGTGTGATATCAACAAATACCGAACAAGAATGGTACAATGACAAGTACGATAATGACCACAAAAAAAAATTATTCTTTCTTTTTTTTTCTATATATCTAGCTGTCTTTGTAGCTACATGTTTTCATCTATCTTTCGATCTATCAATCTGTCATTCATTGTATATATATCAATTTGTCTATATATCTGACTTTTGTTTTTCTTTGTCATGTCTTTCTTTGAATTGTCGGGGTTGAAATCTTTAATTTAGTTCTCTCGAAGTGAAGAAAGAAGTCACTTGTTTATATACATAGAGTGGGGTGCTCATTTTCGCCGGGGACACAATTTCGCCGTTTAAGGATTTTGAGGTGTAAAAACTTCAAAGGATGGCTGAAATGGAAGAAATGTACCCGTAAATTATATTTTTATAACAAATATAATTTTTTTTTAAACTGAGACAAAATTGCGGCTCCTACCCAAAATGACCGAAAAAAGTACAACGATTTTCGGACAATTTCCTGAATAAAAAACAGGATTTCAAAGAAGTATTTCTAAGTAAATATTTAACTGAATGCCCTAATTTTGAATTCTTTATACCATTGAAATGTCTGCTATTCATCTATAATGCAATTGATTTGATAAAAAATTGTTAAAAGCTGCGGTTATTTGGTTTTAAATAGATGTGTAAAAACGGCGAATATGTGTCCCCCATTGACAAAACATCCGGAAATTTCAAACACCCTTTAATCTAACTTTTCAGATGATTTTCTTAAAACAAACCGGTTTTCAAGCTTAAGTATATTTTGCATTTGAAGTTATCTTCATATAGAAATATCAGTATACTTCAAAAACATTTAGACCTGAACATAAACTGTAGAAAACATGGAAAGATGTGGCGAAAATGAGCACCCCACTCTATACATGTTGTAAGGGGACGACCATTTGATATTCTGCAAGGGGGGGGGGGGGCAGGAGGATTTTGAAAATAGATAACTCAGCCTTGATAATCACAAAATAAATGGTTTGTTCTGTGGTAGTTTGAAAATAAATTACCTGACTTGAAATGTATAGAAAATAAATAACTCAGCAGTTCTAATCGAAAGTATGAGATGGCACCAGATTCTTCATAAATTCTTCTTTTCCCCCCAGAACAATCGGGAAACACTTCCCAAATTTTTCAATAACAAAAGTATAAATATTATTTAAATATACTTGAAATGTCTGAAAATTGGTTTCATTTAACTTGAGGTATATTGTCTCAGGAAACCTTACCTCACTTTTATTTTAACAGGGCCGTACGTAACTACATGTACGAAATTTCAAAACCAAACGCTTGTCTCCATATCAAATTGTGTTCAGAGCCTTGCAAGCAGAAAGTTCTGTTTTCCCTCAGACTTATAGCACTGATTTTTTGGGATCAATGTTTCTTATTTATTTGTCTTGTGTTCATTGATTGCCCTTCTGTATTCTGTTAGTGTTGCATTCCTTTTGTTATCTAGCAATTTTGTTATAAAGTTGATCATGAGTTTAAAAAAAAACAGCAGCCACAGACTTAACTATGTGATTTCCATTTTTGCTTTATCATGCACATTGGTCTTTTGATGTTGTCCCTAGAAACTTCAGTCTTACACTGAATTTATGCATTTTGCTTTAAGACCATGTCAAAAAATTATTAAAACAAAACTTCATTTTCAGATTATGAAAGGGTCTTTGGAACACCCAGAAAGCATGACTTTGCATCATTTGTTCTATAGCTTCTTGGGCCTTCAGTGGCTCCAAACCCTTCAAAAAAATGTGCATCGCTCCGCTCGGCGTTATGTTTGCCAATACATTTAAAAAAGTGCCTAGTTCTAACTAAACTTTAATACTATGTTTGTATGCAATACATGTATATGCAGTTGGGAATTTAAAATATTCATTTCTCCAGAGGGGTATGGTTAATCTAATTAAATGGTACATAATGACTTGACTATATTATATGTATTATTTATACATGTTATAATAAACAAATCATTTAAAAATTGTATGTTTTTGAATATCAAAAATATAGTGGTGAAAATGAATAATCAGTCCCTTGCTTTAATGAAAATGAAAAATCTTGCTTCAATAGTGCAGAAAATGAATAATCTGTCCTCTTAGTTTACAAAAATAAATACCCCCCCCCCCCCCCCCGAATATCAAATGGTCCTCCCCTAAGAATGGAAGAACTTTTAGACCATCGATGTTTGATTCAACAAATGCTACTTGACGGAAGAACACACCAAGACATTTCTCAACACTTGACTTCTTTAGGAATCAAACATGCATTAGCGCAAACAATAAGCCGTTTTTGTTCTGAAAATGAAATTAATAGGCGATGCAGAGCAGATGAAGGAGCATTTATCTTAACCATATCGTGGCTGAATGTGTCAAACTTAACATGTTAGAAAAAAAAGGGAATATATTAGAATATTAGATATTGTCTATGTCAGTTTTTGTATATGCTCACGGAACAGGGTTCGCGGATGGATTGGGGTGGGGAGGGATGGATGTAGATGTTATATTATTCTGATAAGTGTTTGATTTCAAATTTGTATTTTTCTGCATTGTACAGCATTTCCCATATTTTGAATCTGTTCATACAAACATGTTTTTACCAAGCTTATAATATCATAATTCTCTGTCGCAACATATCAAATAAGCATCATCTAATAAAGAAAAATATGAAATTAACTTGCATGCATGTATTTGTGGTAAATTTATATTTCGAAGGATAAATGACTTCTTATATTTGCTTTAACCGGAAAAAACAAATGTAGCAAAGAATATATCATAATTATGTGAATAGTATTTCAACAAACATAAGACAGTTCCATGAGGTTCTGTTTTATGTACATTCTATTACCCTTTATTCAATATGATTTTACATCTTTAATATGTGAAAGAAAAACGAGTATTGTCGGACAAATAGGTCGACACAAAAAATGGTCTAGTCATTGACAATCTTCTTTTGAAATAAAAAAAAAAAGTAAAAAAAAAAGATCCAGATCGACACCGATCGACACAAACGTATTCCAAACCATATGCATCATGTACATGGAATATATAATAGTAGTTACATTTAAAACATGATGTGCGCATAGTGTGTGTTATTTTCAAGTTGGACCCACATACGCGGTCGTAAAATGATGACAGGCCATTTAGCAAGCAAAGGAATCAACGAGTCTGAGGCGAGAGTTGGTAAAGCATTAGCGACAGTTAACCCTCGCTACCATCATTTACGACAGCAGCAGTGGCGGATCCAGAACTTTTCATTTAAGGGGGGCACTGACTGAACTTAAAAGGGTGCGCTCCAGTCATGCTTTATTGATTACCTATATAATCAACCAAATTTTCCCCACAAAAAATGGGGGGGGGGGGCACCAACGGAAAAACATAGTGTTTTAATTTCTGCAATGATGACAGCGTATAGTACACATTGTCAACGCTTCCACAAAACCAAGAAGTAAAGGACGACATAAAAAAAACTTAATTCACATAGTTTTTTCACTGACACCCCCATTTTTTCTTAACTTAATTTGGGAAAAATTGATTGTAAAACATGGACATATGTAAAATCGATTTTGGATAAACAAAATTCGCAGCAATTTTACACCCCTCCCCCTCTCCAACCCAAACTATTTGATTGAAGTTTTTCATCCTACATTCCGTCTGCTTTCGTGACTGTTACCATGATCGGTCATGGATTTTGCGTTTTATTCGGTACATACAACATTTCTTTTAAATAGCCTTAATTTTTGTTTGCTAGTCAAAAGAAAGGTCAATAAAAAGTTAATATTTAATAGATAAATCTTTTGTCATTGTACAAGTTTCGTGTGTGTGTAAAAATCGTCTTCTAGTGAGTCATGTCGCTTTTTTCTTATGTATCATTATCTTGGTAGCGTTCTTTTCTACTCCCAAATGGCATGACAGAGACTTGAACCCGGAAGTTGACATAATATATGTATAGAGACCCCTGTCATCTGTTAAATACAATATGAGTGCTTCCCAAGAGACTGTTGGTTATGTGTTTAGTTGGGTTGTTATTTCGCTGCCGTGTAAGCGACATCTTTTTCTGTTCATATCAGTTTATATCAAATCATCGTGTTTCGATGTCATAGAAAAAAGGTATGAAGAGAATTATAAAGCCATAGTTTTAATAGAGATTCTGCTGAGAATACAAACTTACAGAAAAAGATTGATAAAAATTAACTGTCGATCTATTTGATACATAATTGATTTATAATCCTAACAGGTGTCGATAATAAAATTATTCTATTTTGTTTTTGTCAAAATCCATTGCAATTCTACTGACTGATTTTGTAGACTCAGACACATGATGGTTTATAGGTTGTTATTCGCTTAGAACTTACCATCACAAACTTCAAGCACGTTTGTATCTGTACTATGCGTTTAGCCTTTTTAATAACTTGTTTCTTGGTTTTTATACGCCCGTCTAAAATGGGACATATTATGGTATACTGTTGTCCGTCCGTCCGTCGTCCACACTTCAGACAATTAATGAAAAAAACGCTTCCCCCAACTTTTATGAAACTTTGTTGAATTGATTATTGACTATTGACGTAAGCTCCCTTTCGATTTTTTATAAATTTCAAATTTTTAGTTTTCATGTTATGAAATTTTATCCTTAAAAAGGGGTGATTTTCCAGTTTTCGGACAATAATTCAAAAATGCTTCCATCAACTTTAATCAAACTTCGAAGAATTGTTTATATCTATTGACGTATGCTCCCTTTCGGTTTTTAAAAATTTCAGATTTTACGTTTCCGTGTCATAAAATTTTATGCTTTAAAAAGTTTTTTTTCTCCAGTGTTTGGACAATCACTCATAAACATTTTTACAAAATTTTATGAATCTTTAGTGAATTGTTTATATCTGTTGACTTACATGTAAGCTACCTTTCATGTTTTTCAGTTATTAAACTAAGTACCCTTTTGTTTTTTATATAATTTCTGATTTGATATTGTATAGTTGTGGAATTATTCTTCTGTAAAAAATGTCGGAAACGGCCAAGGACATTTATTTGTTGAGAAATTTCATTTCAAACATAAGGACAAGAGGAGTATCATGGGCTTACAGCGTAGCCCTTTATTTATTTATTTATTTACAAGATTGATCGTTTATATAAATATACAGTGTAAATTTCCATTGTTTAACCCAAGCGTACATTTTAGATAAATAAATTGAATGAAAACTACGGTTCCTAATTTGTGCATTGGGATCAAAAATTCGATATGTATCATTACTTTCTTCTGTTTACAACTCTGTCTTGTATTGTTCTGGTCGTACTATTTCAAATATTCAATTTCATGACTGTATGATGTGTTTCCATAAGTTTACCATAGTACTATCACATGGTTGGGTTAAAAATTAATGTTAAACCCTAGTTTTTAGTGTTTTAATGTCTAATCTTACCGTTTTACTTTATTGACATAACTGCACGACTCGATTCTCAATTGTATGTGGTAAGATAATCGTTGCAAAGAATCCTGCTCAAACTTTAGTGAAATACGGGTTTAACTTTGCATTGTTGCGAGAGTTTATATTCTTTGTTGAAGGCAATTGTAGTGACCTGCAATACAAGTACCATTCAATTGAGTTTAGTTATGTGTCTTGTATTTCTGTCTCTGCCCTAAGTTTTCTATATTTTGCATGTGTAGTGCATCATGACACAGGACATTGTTACGTGTACCATGATGAGCTTTCGTGCAAGACTGCTGTGTGTATTTTTTACATGGAACATTTGATCAGACTTTGACTTTTTGACTCCTGACCTACATGTATGCACGTTGGGTGTGTCATCACGTTGCAGTGTATTCCTCGGTATATTACCTTGACCTCAAAATATAATTTTCAATTGACCCTGCTTCTGAATATGTGGTATGTAGATGTATTGTCATAAGATGATGAGTCTATTGGCACGAGAAACTTCATGTGAGCTTGACCTTTGCCGTCAATGTAAAACTTGTATATTTTGTTTGAATTAAATGGAGAATTAACTGTATGATTGGCACTCGTACCTCATCTTCTTAGATATATTAGATATATAGATATATTGTTAGTTTTATGTACCACGATGACCCTTTTCTCAAAATCCGCTGTGTGTGTTTTTTTTTTTTTTTTTTTTTTTTTTTTTTTGACAAGGATCTCTTGACCAGACTATGACTTTTTGATTCTTGACCTTTGCATATTGGATGTGTCTCTTGGTATGATTACCTTGACGTCAAGTCAGGAGTCTCTGGTTTTTGTTAGTCTTGTATGTTTTTAATTGTAAGTTTATTTTATAATTTGGAGTTTGAACTGGTGCACATTTTGTTAAGGGCCATCTGAAGCCCGCCTCTGGGCGAGGGATTTTCTCGCTTTGTTGAAGATATAAAAAAGAAGATGTGGTATGATTGCCATTGAGACAACTATCCACAAAAGACCAAAATGACACAGACATTAACAATTATAGGTCACCATACGGCCTTCAACAATGAGCAAAGCCCATACCGCATAGTCAGCTATGAGGACCCATTAGTTGCCTTTGACTGCTTTCTGCTCTTTTGACATGGTTACTGTCTCTTTAACACATTCCACATTTCCATTCTCAATTTTTAAGAATGTTTGGTTCAGATGAAACTAAATCCTTTAATTTCCGCGAATATCAAGTAAGAAAATTTACTGCTTCAGTAGCATCGTGTGCTGCCAGTTGTGATAGATAATGCAAAATGTTTCAATCATTTTACCTTAGATTTCATTTCATGGACATGTAGGTATGGATAGTCTGCTTTTACATCATAAAAATTCACACAGAAGGTATACGCATATCAATAAACTGAACTCAAGGCTAAGAACCTTTAAAGTACACTTAGACAGAGAGCTCAATCTAGTGAAACACTTTGTTAAGTTGGTCACATTCAACTTGAAATATCACTGTCTGTTACCAAACTGCACCGGGATCCTGAAAAAAAAAATGCGCAAGTTAAGTCTATTTAAAGAAGAATTCAATGGAAGTAAATAAGCTGATTACTGAAATAAATGTAGAATATGTCTGTTAACCACAGATGCCCCTGCTTGTGAAAAAAATGAGTAAACTTTCACATATAGATGCAGTATTCGCGTAATTTTGACCGTTTTGTGACCATAAGCATTGTGAATAAGTTTCAAAACATTTGGTTTAGGCAAATTAAAGTTAAAGAACGGAAACAATAGATTTAGCAGTTTTCCTATCTCAAGGCTCCGGGTTCACATTTGTATCATTGGTACTCGTACCACAACTTTTTACATCTAAACACTCATGAACAGTGACGCCATCGGGACCCAATATCGAACTTAATAGATCTGTGTTATGGGGTAATGTGAATACTAACATTTGATTGAGTCAGACTTATTTAAGAGAAAGGAAACGAAAGAGTCAGCACTTCTTATGTTTTTAAAGGGACATGATAACTCTTGGACGGTAAAAGTGACACTTAAAAATTTCAAATTTGATTTTGTGTTGAGGTGGGGATCCCGCTTACATGTTCAACCCCGCCTTATTCGGTATGTATGTGTCTGTGGTAAGTCAGGAGCCTGTAATTCAATGAATGTCGTTTTTAAGTGTAACATACTTGTTTTTCGTTCATTTCTTGTACATAAATTTGTTCGTTTATTTTCTCGTTTGAATATTGTTTTACAATGTCATTTCAGTGCCTTTTATTGCTGACTATATGCGGTATTGACTTTGCTCATTGTTGAAAGCTGTATATGACCTATAGTTGTTAGTGTTTGTGTCATCTGGTCTTTTGTGGGGAGTTCTCATTGGCACTCATGCCACATACGGGGGAGGGTTGGGATCCCTCTTACATGTTTAACCCCGCCTTATTTTATATGCACGTGCCTATCTTGTTTTTCGTTTATTTTTTGTACGTAAATTAGACCGTTTGTTTTCTCGTTTGAATTGTTTTACGTTGTCATGTCGGTGCCTTTAATAGCCGATTTTGCGGTATGAACCTTGCTCTTTGTTGAAGACCGTGTGGTGACCTAGGCTACATTGTATGATTTTTAATTTCTGTGTCATTTAGTCTCTTGTGGAGAGTTCTCATTGGCACTCATGCACCAGCTTCTTTTATATATTGTGTATAAGTTTTTTAGTATTTGGTTGAGGCAAATTAAAGTAAGAAGAGTGTAACCCGTTTTTATGGGACGTTCGGGACAGACGGACTAGTGTAACTCTTTATGCCCCTAAATCATGGCGCCAACACGAAGTTCCGACTATTGTGCTGGTGATACACATTCCACTAGCACTGTCATTAACACATGTACACATAATTTTATTACATTGTATACAAATATTTAATCTTAATTTTGATTTCTTTATTGTTGGCCGAATGATTATATGCATGCCCTTCACAATGACTAAATGAGTATCAAATTTGACAAATTTATTGTACATAATTATACATTTTATTATATTTTATAACGTTTTTTTCCAACTAATTAAAGCTTACCAACTTATTGATCATCACTTTCAATTATATGTCTTTTAACATTCTGTGTTGAACAAAAAGATTTGTTACATATACTTCACATGTATTTCTTTCAAATCTGACATTATTAAAAAGCCTTTAAATAAAATTCAGTCGAACTTGATAATAAATGTGCAATCAAATATATATGCAAGTCGTCAACTGGTCAAGTGGTTAGATGCACATATCGTCAGCCATATAAACAAAATGTCCTAATTGGGTGGTTTTAAAACTTCTAGCATAGGCGGATCCAGGGGGGGGGGGGGGGGGGAGCGGCTCCCCTTTCGTGGGAAAAATTTTGTTGATTATGTAGGGAATCATTGAAGCATGACTGGAGCGGCCCCCCCCCTTAGGAAAAGTTCTTGATCCGCCACTGTCTAGACATATTTACGTAAACAAGGGATGAGTAAGGGGAAAAAAAAGAAAACAAAACGACTGAATTAAATAAAAGGATGTTCGATGTACTGTATACTTCGGTTTGTTTTAAAAATCTATACGATGCTTTATTTTTATCTAGTTTCCTTATCAAAATAATTAAAATGAGAAGATAAATACCTTATAGCTTCCTTTACCGTCGATGCTAAAATGTTTAATGTTATAAAATAATTTTAGCGTCTTTGATCTACTTTACCTTTTTATTCGGAGACTTGCGGTTATCTTCTGTTATGTTCAACGGGAGTATTAGAATGATCCAGAATACAACCCAGATGGAACCAAGAAGTTGGGTTGCCTTAACCAGACAACCCGGATGTTGAACCAGTTACCATGGTTTCGAACCAAAGAACCAAGGTTCAGAACCAGAAAACCCAGATGGAACCAAGGTTTAGAACCAGAGTGCCCGGATATAACCTGATTACATTCGGAATTCTCATGACTTTTTATACATTCAATGTATTTTCCAAATCATTTATTTATTTAGTATATTTATATATAATTTAATGAGTCAAGTCTTTTCAACTGATTTTATAAGAAGTTTTATAATATGCAGTTTATCACTGTTCAATGTTAAGGGGATGGTTGCGCACCTAAAACGAGTTTCGTGATCTTTAATCACTTAGAGTTCTATATATGAGCCGTAAAGTTATTTTTTCTCGAATGAATTGAATTGTTTTAAATGTTTCATTTTGGAATCTTTTGTAGCTTGCTGTGAGGTATTGGTTTTCCTAAGTGTTGAAGACTGTACCATGAATTATACTTGCTTACTTCATCATCATTTAATGTCTGGTGGGGAAAAAAATGTTTCTCTGGTAATCATATCACATTTATTTTTTTATGAAATTATGAATAAAACAAACACTTAGTTTAGTACTCGTCATGTCAGTAACAAAGCACGCCATTCACGAATAGAGTAAATGAATACAGGGAGAGCGTGCGGCAGCGTTTTATATTTTCATTTGCCATATATATGAATTTTTATAAATGTACATGTATCAATTGATGATGCTAATGGGGAAACTAAGAAAAAGTAAGATAGTTTCTTCTGTATTGATTATGTTTATTGATTGCGTTACGATCAATAACAATAAATGAAATTACTGAGCTATAAGTGATATATATTACACGATTATTAAAAAATGTATTCTGACACGATGAAAGCAGGTTACGTATGGTAGCAAAAATACAAAACGAGAACCAGTTTCTCATTTTGAACAATAGGAAAGGTAGAGAAACAAGGAGCATGTTTTATGCCCAAATCACACTAGACCAATATTGCACAACGCTCACCGCGATCTAAAAGGTGAGATCACGGTACTAGCAAGATGAAAGTTTGGATTTTCATTGTTTTCACGCTCTAACAACGATCAGTCTAAGACCTTTCCACTTTCATACCGTGATCTAACTACGCTCTCGTCAATATCGTCAACATCATGTTCCATATAAATACTTTTCAATTTAATTCCATCTAATTGTCATTTAAAATACGTAGAATTCTCGAAAACAACACAGGCATATTAACAAAATGTACCAGAAATAGGGGGCGTGATGGTAGGGATAGATGTAGAATCAGAGGAGCCTCTGAATCGCATTTTGATCCAGTAAACATGCCGGATCAACCAATCCAACCTGAGTCACAACGCGTTGCTGGTCCATCGAGATCGAATGACGATATTTTATTGAACAATAGCGAAAATGATATAGATGTGTCAAGCATGATAGTGGTTATCAGACCTTGATCAAATTTAATGGTTCAGTTGTCAAAGTTAAGTTTTTTTTTATATTTGGTCTTTTTTTCTAACACTACATGCAATATGTCATCTTTATTTGGTGTATGGAAATATTTATGCCCGCGTCACACTGTCCCGATTTTTATATACGATGGACACCCGAATGCGAAAATTGTAAGTTCGTACGAAGTTGGTCCCGATCTCGTTTAAATACCAAAAAGTGACCGAAGCAAGTACGATGAATAACGAAGTCTATACGATGGTGCCGAAATTATATACGATAGCAAAAGATGGACATACGAAGGTTAACCGAATACGGGTATTTAAGCTTCATATCTCAGCCGAAGCCTACACGATGGATCACGAAGGCTACATGTACACGATGGATTACGAAGGCTACACGATGGATTACGATGACGGCGCGATGGCCATACGATGTCTAAAAGACGTCGTGTACAGCTTACGATGCATTTAAATTATATGCCGAAGGCATCACGCGTTTTAAATTGTTTGATCAATATTGAATGCATGGCTGGAAATCGATCTTTTTGTCTAATTCTTATAAAACTTAGTTTATTATCCCCTCGCCTACTACATGTAAGTTGCGTGTAGATAAAATTGTTATGGACACTCTAGAACCAAAATGCTCAAAACTTGGTATGGTGTTACTCGTTAAGAATATCTTAAGCGCTATTGACTTTAAAGTTCAAAGGTCAAGGTCACAGTGGCAGTTGTAATACAAGGCAATATCACCCTTGTGGACACTCTAAAACCAATATGCTTCAAAAGATTTTAACCACATTTGGTATATTGTTCCTCCTTGTAATGATCTGATCTTTTTTACGTTCAAGGCCAAAGGTCAAGGTCATGCAGATGGACTCGTTTTTTCTCCTTGAAATAGCATAATACACAGGAAATTGGTTGCTCATTTTTTACCTGCTGGTTCTAAAGACAATATTAAAGGTATTTCCAGTTGCTGAATGTTTTGGTTGATTTCTAAAAAAATAGTTTATGTATCAAATATGCATATTCAATTTACCATTTTCTGCATGTGTCATATACAAATATAGTGTCCATATTTGTCCCCAATATGTTACATACGAGGGGATGCCACGCTCGGCATTGCCTTGTTTGAACTGTAAAATGTGTGCACTAGTCTGAATAATCAACCATAATTATGCCCATGTTTACTGATTTATCTTAAAGGAAAGGTAATGGGTTCGTTGATCCCTTTTATTCAAAAAGAGCTCTTTCCAGGAGAATATCATAATAATATAGACAAAAGGAAGGATGTGAGGAAAGCAACAAATGCGGCAAAATATGACATATAGAAAACAAAAAGGTTATGGAGTAAACATTCGTGTGACAACAACTCAGACGATACATAAAAAATCAGAATAATGAAGAAAAAGTTGGTTTCCCTATTTATACGTGTATCTGCAGTGTTGGTGTACGAGGCGCGTTTCTGATTTTCATTATGTTACTTGATATGAAAAATTGACAAAAAATAATATTATACTTGTAAAAGTAAATCCTGAGCCTGTAATAGTTGCTCTTCTTGTTCCATTTAAATTAATAGAAACAACGCTGTCGTCTTTCTTGTTCTCATAGAATCATATGATATGAGCTCCATGTTTTGTGAACGTCTTTCTTCACGGCCGACACTCGGCTAACCGAGAGATTGGTCGGTTAATCTATATTGAGTATGTGGCTATATCGGCGGTGGGTCTGTTAATCGGGTTGGCTAAAGTCTGTTAATCAGGTGCTATCGAGGAAATCATTGGAAATTCTGCATGTTTCATTGTATAACTTTTTAAATATATGTTTATCATAAAAATTATTCATGTCTAACAAAACAATTCAATGTACCGAATCCAGTGGTGTGATTATCATTTTTCTAGCTTCGATGTACGATCTATAAAATGAAAAGGCGTGTTACTCATCAATAAATTTATACACATTTTACACACACAAAATGTACACAAAAAGACACGTTGGTTGAATTTACTTGCATGCGATATTTTGAACATCGAACAAAGACAGGCATTATGTTTGTCAACCAAATTGATATCATTGTGTGAAAAATCTACACAAAAATCTGTATTTTGGTGACATAAATCAATCTTTATTTAAAACCTGGTCTGTTAATGGGTCGGATGTATAAAACCCGGTCTGTTAATTGGTCTGTTAAGAGTTATGAATGGCAATAAAAGTATAATTTTATTGCTGTATGGGGTGTTATCGGATCAAATGGGTAGGCTCAAGACGAGTGGCTAAAATACACGGAAACAACACATGAGCAATGAAACATAATATATACGGAAACACTGACATGAACAATGAATTTAGGCCATGAATATTGAAAACTGACATAAAAAAAAGTGTAATATTAAAGTATTATTATACATCATGTTAAAATGCCATATTTTGATTGCCTAATACAAAGGTGTTAATTTACTCTATCACATGGCGGACCTAATCCTTGTATCGTTTATATGTCAAGTCAATGCACTACTATTGTCTATTTACTTCACTTCTGATGATTTTTCAAATACCCGTTACGCTGTCAAGTACGTGACTACATAGAAAATACTTTATAATAAAACTCATCTGTTAAAGAAAATGATGATAGGACAATCACATTCATTATAATAAATCAAATATCACATAGCTGAGAGGGTGATAGAGCAGATCGGTATCCCTCGAAAAAACATTGTCAACCTTGGCTTCGCCGCGGTTGACAATGTTTTCTCGGGACCCAATCTGCTCTATCACCCTCTCAGCTATGTGTTATTTAAATCTTATCACATATTTGTTACGGAAACGGATACATTTTTAAGATTTACCTGTTATGTTTCATTAAATTGTTATAATGAACTTTTTTCCCTCTTTTCTGCAACACTTAAATATGTGATAAATAGCTTAAAGATTATAACATGTTTTTCCATATTTGCCCTGGTATCATCCCTCGACCCATATGGGAGTCTCGGGATGATACCAGGGCTAATATAGAAAAGGGCATGTTATAATCTATACATATTGATTTCATCCAAGAATGGTCGCATATATCATGTGGATTCTGTTTAGGTTGTCATGAATGACACTAATTTGTATCTAAACAGCTGAAGGACGCCTCCGGGTGCGGGAATTTCTCGCTACATCGAAGACCTGTTGGTGACCCTCTGCTGTTGTTTTTTATTTGGTCGGGTTGTTGTCTCTTTGACACATTCCCCATTTCCATTCTCAATTTTATTAACCAGTATATAAATCAGAGATAAACGTCGTAATGTAACTAAACATCAGTAAGTAAAATATATTGGGATGCTAGAATATATAAAGAATAAAGAAATAATAATGAGTAAGATAAAATAAAATGTAGAGAAAAGTAACAGACAATTTAAAGAATATAGAAATAAACAACACCCCCAATTCGGACCCTCATTGTATACACGGAATCTGGATGGAAACACAGAATATATAGAATAATAGATAAGGACAGTAGGAAGTGATGCATTAATAAAAAACGATAGAAAGAAGAAGAAAAAAATAATAACTGTTTTAGAATAAAGACATGAAACTTCCCTGAGTGTTGAAACAGTAACGGATTGCTATGTACTCATATTGGTAATAAATGCTAAAAGTTTACATGCGGACAACTGCAGTTCTCCTCTGCACTTATGTAGAAAGGAACTAAACGGAATAAAATGAATTAAAACTTAAGATAACCAAATGTAGCTGCATTCACTCCTTTCCATTTACTTCTTTAGACTGATTTGTAAACAACAGATGATTCAGTAATAGAAGAAAAGAACCAATCGGATGATGTTGACGATTTATAGTTTAACTCCAGTGACAAATATCATGTGCATATGAGAACAACAACACGTTATATGTGCCCTGTGTTGTATTAGAAAGACACTTTCGGACGGATTTGAGAACGTGCTACTTTGAACAGACAAAAAAATTAAGGCTGAAGAAAACGTTAATAATACATTCATGCATATTCTAGCAGGCAATCCATATCCATATATTGAAGTGACACACTCCTTAATAAAATGCAAAGGAAGTCAAAATAAAAATGTTCTTACTAGAAGGATACTGTTGCAGCGTATTGTCATTTTGTTTTTACTCAAGAGCATCTCATTCTTAACTTTTTCAAAGGGAAAATATAAAGGTAGCACAACTATTGTCGTGGCTAAATAACTCTTAACTGACACAATTTCAATTGTCCAACCCATTAACAGACTTTATTCCCATAATGTTCACTAAAACGTGGTATTACTGACGTTATATTACAATTATGAAATATTTACTAATTTCAATTTATATTTTAGAACCAAAGTACGATTTTGTGTCCTTTAAATGATATCTAAAATTGTTTTTTTCGCCTTTCATTACAAAAATTGCTATGCGTATAAGCATAAATACTACATACTTGCGCGACGCCTTTTAGTTTTACTGAAAACTGCGTAGACTATGAAATGTTTTTACAGTTGGAAAATGTTCTATGATATATATCATTTTGTCAGACACTTTTCTTTTTTTGATTTGATTCTTATAATGTACCTAAAATCTGTATATTAAATAGATTTTAATATTAAAATTGTGCGTTTTACTCTTAACAGACGTATAACCAACCCGATTAACAGACCAACCGCCGATATAGCCGCATACTCAATATAGATTAACCGACTATCTCTCGGTTAGCCGAGTGTCGGCCGTGTTCTTAACTGTCGTATTAGACTGACCAGTGCATATCGCGCACGATCAGTCCCGATTTTGAAAATTTCCATAATCGTGTTGCCATCGGCGTAAAAATCGGGACAGTGTGACGCGGGCATTAATGATGTGCATGTCAGTCTGGCAGGTTTTATTTGGCCTTGACCTCATTTGCACTGTTCATTGCTCAGTGTTCAGTTTTTTTTAGTTTTGGTCTAATTTTCTTAAACTATTGTCATGTTGTAAAAATGCGTGCAATTGTGAATTTTAGAATTTTCATCTTTTTGTGTCGTGTTTGGCATCAACAGTTATTTCTTGTGCGTAATTTAGTTTAAATATTTTTATTACGCTAGAAATGCGTTTTATTAGGAAACAAGATTTTGAACTATTTTTCAAATAATTTTATAAAAGACATGTATTAGTCGTTTCAGCGTTACTAGGAAATATTTATGGATTAAGATTAAGATTATGTCGTGAGAATACTTTTTGATAACAATGGTCATCAACCCTTTTCTGTTTTCATTGGTCAAAAACGTTTCTATGATCATATTTTATAAAGGTTACTTTTGAAACGAAAAGGGGATAGAAATAGAGAGAACCATGTGACGCACCGGTTTGCCCCGCTCTCGATCTACGAGCAGCATCGGGTTAATGTATGTTGCCTCAGTCATCTGAAACGGGCCTAGATCATTTGGATTGTCAAATACTGTTATTCATCTCCGACGGACTATAGAGTTAACAAAAACGAAACACACCAACAAAACAACCACATGTATATATAATCGACAACTCTAATTACGACAAATTAGGATTTTCTATTCACGTCAAATATTTAGGAAATTCTAAACGTGTCACTATAAGCAATTATATGTTAAATATATTTGCTGTATGGATGAATTGTAAGCTGTGCACCTCTGCCTGCCAAGGTTCGGATCCTTGACCTTACTTTCATGGTTCGTGTGTTTAGTTTTCTCGGTTAAGTCTGTTTCTTAGAAACTATAAGAAAAAGGTCAATTATACTTAGTGATTTATTGTCAGGTGTACATGTATTTCTTGTTGTGTTTAAATGATCTTGGCCTAATTTTCTTGGACCATGTTAAGTTTATGTGATCGTTGTAGGATATCTTTATATTTAGGAATATCAACATAGAGGGTGGGCACAACCTTTTTCGGGACCTCGCTGTTTCATGTTTTTACGTCCATGATTTCGGAATCAGGACCCCTCCGACCCCCCTCAACAAAATATCAATGATCAGTAAAGAAGTAGAGACATTTCAGCGTGTGCACTCTTGTAATTTGAGAAATTTTAAATAATTTTATTAAAACATTTATCGATATTGCCGCTTTTTTATACTATTATATTTTTTGTAGCTCATCCGCTCCCATTTTATATTCGTTATGTAAACAGAAAGACCACAGAGAGTCACAATTTTTTTGTTTTTTTTTACAGGGATCACGAAACTGTTCCATATCAGGCTGATAATTTTAGACATAAAATCCATCTTGATAAAAATGAATCTTGCAAGTAGCCCTCGAAGTGGGATATAGAGAGGGGTGATGTTGAGGAAACAAAAAGGGGATGTTGGATATAGGATTATAAAAATTGGGTAATGAAATCAAGGGGACACCAAAGGTGGGATCTGGAGAACAAAAAAAGAGGAATTTATATATAATTAGGAAAAGGCGCATACCGAGTCACTCAAACATCATTCACGTGAATGAAATAAAATTGCATATGTTATGTCGGAATAAGATTTTAGTGTTGTTTACTTTTTTTTTGAGGGGGGAGGGGCGGGCATCATTGGAAGATCTCCGATATCTGACTCAAAATATTGATAATTTTTATCTTGTCCCTGACAGCTTCAGACATAATAATTTTGAACCTTCTATTTTTTTATATAGACAATACCCTTTTCTAAAATTGAGAATGGAAATGGGGAATGTGTCAAAGAGACAACAATCCGACCATAGAACAGACAACAACATAAGGTCAACAATAGGTCTTCAGTGCAGCGCGAAACTCCCGCACCCGGAGGCGTCCTTTAGCTTGCCTCTAAACAAATATATATCTACTAGTTCAGTGATAATGGACGTCATACTAAACAAACTAAACACAAAAAAATAAAAATAAAAATAATACAAGACTTACAAAGACCAGAGGCTCCTGACTTGGGACAGGTGCAAAAATGCGGTGGGGTTAAACATGTTTTTGAGATCTCTCCCCCAATACATCTGGCCAAAGTAAAAAAGTAAACGCATAACCATACGCACAGTAAAATTCAGATCAAGAGAATTCCGAGTCCGATGTCAGAAAACAAAAGAGAATCAAGAAAATGACAATAATACATAAATAACAACAGACTACTAACAGTTACTGACATGCCAGCTCCAAGCCTCAATTAAACTGATTGAACGATTACGTCTTCATCGTAGGAATTCCAGGCAACTCCCGTTAGGGGTTAAATATTATACAATCATAAAGTATTTAAGAGAAGAACATAACCCGTGTCATGCCAACAACTGTTTTTTTTTTTAATAAATCTGTTTAATTCCGACGTAAAGACCCTATAAGTGAATCAATATTAAAGCCAAAATATGCAAACTTCAATGACCTGACAACAGTATAGTAACTATATCCCTTCTTAATAAGTCTGTTTAAAGGTTTTGTTATCTTCTAATGTTACTTGTTGTCGTTTGTTCATGTGATTCATAAGTATTTCTCGTTCTGTATATAGATTATACCGTTGTTTTTCCCGTTTGAATAGTTTTGCACTTGTCATTTTTGGGACACTTTATAGCTTACTGTTTGGTGTGAACCAAGACTCTGTGTAGGGACCGTATTTTGACCTATAATGGTTTTTATCTTAAAAATTGTGACTTAGAAGACTAGGTGTCTTATTGGCACTCATGCCACATCTTCTGATATCTAGAGAAACGTAAACTAGCTTCACCTTTGAAGTTCATTTATAACTGAAATGCTACCTCACATTCATTCTAAATAATAGAAAATCTGTCTCAAAATGAACAAAGTAATCAGCAATATCAGTCTTGACAACATCAAACCTATTTTACTATACATTTACCAAATAAACCATAATATAAAAACAAAAGACAACATGAACAATTATACACCTAAGTTTTCAAAATTGTCTCCTAACGACAGTCGTATCTTTAGTCGACTTCATTCCTGATTAGTTTTCCCAAAATAATGTATTTCATTTAAAAACAGAGAAAAAAAATTCAACACCCTGCTCGCGGGACCAAAAAGTAACCTGATTATTCTGAACAGCTGAGACGATGGATGCCAAATGGTAAAGCGCTATTGGTATCTGAATAGCTAAGTGAATAAATTAAATCAAAAACAGTGAAAAAATTAATGTTATCTAGTTAAAAAATGACTTCCAAAATAAGCCGTATTTAGAAGGAATATGGCACATTCATCAACTTTATACATGGCGATTGGGAAAAGAACAGCTTTCCTAGGTGTTGTTTTTATCTTTAAATCTTTTCTAGGTTGTCACCGAGGATATTACCAAACGCGTCGCCAGTGCATGAAAGTAGGAAATTTTAATTTATTAAAAGTCCATCTTACATTTTTTTTTACTTTACATTTGTGAATAACTCTCTCTTCTGTCGTTGGGGCTTAGATCACTTTGTTATTGTTACCAGCTTTGCATACTCATTTAAAAAACCTCAACTTCGTTTTCAAATCAGGCATAGTTATACCTTGATCATAAGACTCATAAATGGCTCAGATCTTATATTAAATGTTTATTAACTTTTAAAACAATACTAAACTTGAGAGTAAAATTAAATATCTTTATCAATGAATTCAACATACCAATATCTATTTGATTTAACAGATACATATAGAATATTAAGACATCCTGAATGTTAATAACGACATAGGAAGGGAAATAAAGATTGCATGATATTCTGTGCCACATCAGTAAAAAATTGCTGGTGCGTTGCTCTTCTCCTATCTTTTCGGGGTTAGGTTATAAATGTGCATTTACGGGTTGACACATACACACATGTGTATTATATTTAAAGCATAAAAACAAAATTTCTAAAGTGTTAACAATGAATGAAAAAATAATTTGATTATCTATTTTTCAATATCTTTTATATCAATTTCTTTAGCCTTTTTAGAGCATTTTTCATTTTTTCAAACGATTACAAAAATTAAAAAATGCTACACACAAAAACATTTTCATTTTTGAGAAAATTTTCTAAAAAATGAAAATTCAACCAATATGGGGCATTTTTCATTTTTCAATTTTTAAAGGCAAATTGAAAATGCTCCACGTTGGAGCATTTTTCATTTTTCAATTTTTTAAGGCAAATTGAAAAATGCTTAAGGTTAAGCAATTTCAATATTTTGTTCTTAGGAAGGAGATTGAAATTTGTTTTTTTCTAAAGCAATCAAATTCAAATGTTTTAATTTATTCAAACTGTTGATAAAATGAAATCTTTTAAAGACAAACTTATTACTTTTTATATTATCCTCGTAAAATTAAATATTGTAATATCATGAAAATTACAAATTTCTAATCTCATAACGAAAATGATTTTTCAGAAGTGAATTCAACAGTTTTTTAATGCATTTATCAAACCAATAAACTTTTTAATTTGTAGAGTATTTTGCAAAATCTATTTTTTCAGCTTAAAAAGAAAAATGTTTGGCGTAAATATACACGGTCTGTAGAACGTAATAAAATTTTCACATTGATTATGTAATTTGCAAAATAAATGGAGTAAGTACACGGCGAATGTTAGAATATTTGTATGTTTGTTTGAATTTTTAGTTAATTGTAATGTTTATTTGTGATGCATGTTTACATAGTTTAGACTGCTGCATCCCTATCACTGTCACCATAATATATTTTACCTGTAAAGGTTGCTCATCCAATGTTGTCAGTATAACTGACTGTAATATGAGGTTATATACAAACCAGGGTTTACCATAAATTAATTTTTAGGAAATGCCTGTACTAAGTACAAAAACACAGTTTATCCCGCCTATTTAGTTTTTTTATAGCGTTTTATTTTTGTCTGTTTTAAAGTATTTCACCCGTTTTGACTTTGCATTATAGTTTGTTAATTGTGTTGTACTTTAAATTTCATATAGAAATTGTTGCTATATTATATATTGTAGAAGAGGGACGAAAGATACCAAAGGGACAGTCAAACTCATAAATCTAAAACAAACTGACAACGCCATGGCTAAACATGAAAAAGACAAACAGAAAAACAATAGTACACATGACACAACATAGAAAACTAAAGAATAAACAACACGAACCCCACCAAAAACTAGGGGGGGATCTCAGGTGCTCCGGAAGGGTAAGCAGATCCTGCTCCACATGCGGCACCCGTCGTGTTGCTTATGTGATTACAAATCCGGTAAATAGTCTAATTCAGTAGGTCAAGTTCATGAAAGGGAAGGGGATTGTAGTAACGACGTAAGGAACATATCCGATATCATTTGTGAAACGGTTATTCCATAACGGTCAACCAACTCGTGATGGCGTCCGTAAAATTTACGAAGAGATGATTTCAACTACACCATTTGGAACTCTTGGTTTAATAGCTTCCTTGTGAGCAGTAGTCCTCTATCAAGAAAATCATGATAGGAAATGCAAGCACGGGAATATCGTATTAATTGGGAGATATATACCCCGTATGCAGGTGCTGCTGGAATGTTGCTACTTAGAAATGGAAAGTTCACAATTGGAAAGCTGAAATCATCTCTTTTGTCGTAAAGTTTTGTCTTCAACCGACCCTTGTAGCTTACCCTTCCGGAGCACATGAGATCACCCCAAGTTTTGGGTTTGTGTTGCTTAGTCTTTCGTTTTCTATGTTGTGTCTTCTATACTATTATTTGACTGTTTGTCTTTTTATTTTAAACCATGGCGTTGTCAGTTTATTTTCTATCTCTGAGTTTGACTCTGACTCTGGTGCTTTCGTCCCTCTTTTATGACACTACACAATAAGTACCTTTCAGCACATCACATTATGAATTACTAAGTACACACAATTCTTCACTAACATTTTTATTTTTGAGAAAATTTTCTAAAAAATGAAAATTCAACCAATATGGGGCATTTTTCATTTTTCAATTTTTAAAGGCAAATTGAAAATGCTCCACGTTGGAGCATTTTTCATTTTTCAATTTTTTAAGGCAAATTGAAAAATGCTTAAGGTTAAGCAATTTCAATATTTTGTTCTTAGGAAGGAGATTGAAATTTGTTTTTTTCTAAAGCAATCAAATTCAAATGTTTTAATTTATTCAAACTGTTGATAAAATGAAATCTTTTAAAGACAAACTTATTACTTTTTATATTATCCTCGTAAAATTAAATATTGTAATATCATGAAAATTACAAATTTCTAATCTCATAACGAAAATGATTTTTCAGAAGTGAATTCAACAGTTTTTTAATGCATTTATCAAACCAATAAACTTTTTAATTTGTAGAGTATTTTGCAAAATCTATTTTTTCAGCTTAAAAAGAAAAATGTTTGGCGTAAATATACACGGTCTGTAGAACGTAATAAAATTTTCACATTGATTATGTAATTTGCAAAATAAATGGAGTAAGTACACGGCGAATGTTAGAATATTTGTATGTTTGTTTGAATTTTTAGTTAATTGTAATGTTTATTTGTGATGCATGTTTACATAGTTTAGACTGCTGCATCCCTATCACTGTCACCATAATATATTTTACCTGTAAAGGTTGCTCATCCAATGTTGTCAGTATAACTGACTGTAATATGAGGTTATATACAAACCAGGGTTTACCATAAATTAATTTTTAGGAAATGCCTGTACTAAGTACAAAAACACAGTTTATCCCGCCTATTTAGTTTTTTTATAGCGTTTTATTTTTGTCTGTTTTAAAGTATTTCACCCGTTTTGACTTTGCATTATAGTTTGTTAATTGTGTTGTACTTTAAATTTCATATAGAAATTGTTGCTATATTATATATTGTAGAAGAGGGACGAAAGATACCAAAGGGACAGTCAAACTCATAAATCTAAAACAAACTGACAACGCCATGGCTAAACATGAAAAAGACAAACAGAAAAACAATAGTACACATGACACAACATAGAAAACTAAAGAATAAACAACACGAACCCCACCAAAAACTAGGGGGGATCTCAGGTGCTCCGGAAGGGTAAGCAGATCCTGCTCCACATGCGGCACCCGTCGTGTTGCTTATGTGATTACAAATCCGGTAAATAGTCTAATTCAGTAGGTCAAGTTCATGAAAGGGAAGGGGATTGTAGTAACGACGTAAGGAACATATCCGATATCATTTGTGAAACGGTTATTCCATAACGGTCAACCAACTCGTGATGGCGTCCGTAAAATTTACGAAGAGATGATTTCAACTACACCATTTGGAACTCTTGGTTTAATAGCTTCCTTGTGAGCAGTAGTCCTCTATCAAGAAAATCATGATAGGAAATGCAAGCACGGGAATATCGTATTAATTGGGAGATATATACCCCGTATGCAGGTGCTGCTGGAATGTTGCTACTTAGAAATGGAAAGTTCACAATTGGAAAGCTGAAATCATCTCTTTTGTCGTAAAGTTTTGTCTTCAACCGACCCTTGTAGCTTACCCTTCCGGAGCACATGAGATCACCCCAAGTTTTGGGTTTGTGTTGCTTAGTCTTTCGTTTTCTATGTTGTGTCTTCTATACTATTATTTGACTGTTTGTCTTTTTATTTTAAACCATGGCGTTGTCAGTTTATTTTCTATCTCTGAGTTTGACTCTGACTCTGGTGCTTTCGTCCCTCTTTTATGACACTACACAATAAGTACCTTTCAGCACATCACATTATGAATTACTAAGTACACACAATTCTTCACTAACATTTTTATTTTTGAGAAAATTTTCTAAAAAATGAAAATTCAACCAATATGGGGCATTTTTCATTTTTCAATTTTTAAAGGCAAATTGAAAATGCTCCACGTTGGAGCATTTTTCATTTTTCAATTTTTTAAGGCAAATTGAAAAATGCTTAAGGTTAAGCAATTTCAATATTTTGTTCTTAGGAAGGAGATTGAAATTTGTTTTTTTCTAAAGCAATCAAATTCAAATGTTTTAATTTATTCAAACTGTTGATAAAATGAAATCTTTTAAAGACAAACTTATTACTTTTTATATTATCCTCGTAAAATTAAATATTGTAATATCATGAAAATTACAAATTTCTAATCTCATAACGAAAATGATTTTTCAGAAGTGAATTCAACAGTTTTTTAATGCATTTATCAAACCAATAAACTTTTTAATTTGTAGAGTATTTTGCAAAATCTATTTTTTCAGCTTAAAAAGAAAAATGTTTGGCGTAAATATACACGGTCTGTAGAACGTAATAAAATTTTCACATTGATTATGTAATTTGCAAAATAAATGGAGTAAGTACACGGCGAATGTTAGAATATTTGTATGTTTGTTTGAATTTTTAGTTAATTGTAATGTTTATTTGTGATGCATGTTTACATAGTTTAGACTGCTGCATCCCTATCACTGTCACCATAATATATTTTACCTGTAAAGGTTGCTCATCCAATGTTGTCAGTATAACTGACTGTAATATGAGGTTATATACAAACCAGGGTTTACCATAAATTAATTTTTAGGAAATGCCTGTACTAAGTACAAAAACACAGTTTATCCCGCCTATTTAGTTTTTTTATAGCGTTTTATTTTTGTCTGTTTTAAAGTATTTCACCCGTTTTGACTTTGCATTATAGTTTGTTAATTGTGTTGTACTTTAAATTTCATATAGAAATTGTTGCTATATTATATATTGTAGAAGAGGGACGAAAGATACCAAAGGGACAGTCAAACTCATAAATCTAAAACAAACTGACAACGCCATGGCTAAACATGAAAAAGACAAACAGAAAAACAATAGTACACATGACACAACATAGAAAACTAAAGAATAAACAACACGAACCCCACCAAAAACTAGGGGGGATCTCAGGTGCTCCGGAAGGGTAAGCAGATCCTGCTCCACATGCGGCACCCGTCGTGTTGCTTATGTGATTACAAATCCGGTAAATAGTCTAATTCAGTAGGTCAAGTTCATGAAAGGGAAGGGGATTGTAGTAACGACGTAAGGAACATATCCGATATCATTTGTGAAACGGTTATTCCATAACGGTCAACCAACTCGTGATGGCGTCCGTAAAATTTACGAAGAGATGATTTCAACTACACCATTTGGAACTCTTGGTTTAATAGCTTCCTTGTGAGCAGTAGTCCTCTATCAAGAAAATCATGATAGGAAATGCAAGCACGGGAATATCGTATTAATTGGGAGATATATACCCCGTATGCAGGTGCTGCTGGAATGTTGCTACTTAGAAATGGAAAGTTCACAATTGGAAAGCTGAAATCATCTCTTTTGTCGTAAAGTTTTGTCTTCAACCGACCCTTGTAGCTTACCCTTCCGGAGCACATGAGATCACCCCAAGTTTTGGGTTTGTGTTGCTTAGTCTCGTTTTCTATGTTGTGTCTTCTATACTATTATTTGACTGTTTGTCTTTTTATTTTAAACCATGGCGTTGTCAGTTTATTTTCTATCTCTGAGTTTGACTCTGACTCTGGTGCTTTCGTCCCTCTTTTATGACACTACACAATAAGTACCTTTCAGCACATCACATTATGAATTACTAAGTACACACAATTCTTCACTAAACAAAAGCACGAAAAAAGTCAATTTATTTAAATCTCCATTCGGATCAGTATAATTATAGGACGACAAAGTCGATCGACACATGCCAAACATATAACAGCAAGATTAAGAAAACAACTTTCTTTTATCACATAATTTAAGATTTTTAAATCGATTTAAAAGGGATCAGTGTTCAAAAGTAAGCTGCTTGCGGAATATTTGATGCTGTTTATACGTAAAAGTCCTCGACTATTATCATGAATGCATGTGTCAACAAGCAGTAACTTTTAAGGATACAATATCATAGTGACTAAAGGAACAGACACAAATTAAGGATAAATAAATTCAATAGCAAAAATGAAACTTTGAAAGCGAGGGCAAATGATTTAAAAATCGATACCCACGTCATAAACTTAAACTACCGCATTATTACATAAACTGGTCAAATCATTTTTGCATAAATCGATGTATCGAATTTGAAGTATCGACAGATATCTTTTTTATCATATCATTTATATTAAGGGGTAGGTTCAATAAGACACTTATAGGGTATATTCTTAGGCTAAAATTTCAAATGGGAATTCTTTTTCCAAAATCACATTGAATCAATAACTAAATAATTCTCTTCATGCCGGCTGGCATATAAAGCTGAATCCTGGTTACCATTTCCCGTAATAAGTTTCGTTTTACAGGGTGGAGTTGTTATAATCACGCCAAACCTATCTCCTCCGAGACCTTGTGGTTTAGCGTGAGGCCACAAAGTGCCTAGTTACCATCTTTCACATCAAGAAGGATCCCATAACTGGGATACATAGGTCTAACTGCATTAGAGGCTATTAGTTTCCAGTTAATATCTGGCAGTCATTGTCTTGATATCGAATAAGTACGTTCGCAACAAATAATACATTTTTCAATAGAAGTTCAAGGAAAATAGGCTGGAATTATGGATGGATATATAACTGTTTACGTCAAAAGGCACATCAAAGCATATGCAACACGTTAATTTAATACGATATGAATATGAACCATGCTTTGCATAAGACAGATACACCGAGCCGGATTTTTTAATTTGCTAGTTGTGAATATTGGTTAACGCATTGAAAGGAGCATAGCTGTTATTATTTTGGCTACATATTCTTCAAATATGTTCATGTACCCGAAGTGTCCTCAAATTTTTTGACAACTTTGATTATCATTATAGTTGATGATATTTGAGGAAAAAAAACCACAAAGGGTGGGGTGTCACACGATTGCGAAAATGGAGCAAATAAAATTATGATAATCATGTTTCTGATAATACAGAAATTTCTTTTCAAAAGACAATTTGTTTTGAACCTTATTTCCCTACATAGACAAAATGTATGTACCATTGTCATTTACCTTAGGTTCTTCTGTTACCTATTCTGACATCGGACTCGGGCGTCCTTATTCTATATTTGCTAGGTCTTAAGGGATAGGATTTATATCTCTTAAAACATTTTTAACCCCGTTGAATTGTTGCGTCTGTTTCAAAGCAGGAGCCTCAGTCTTGTATTCTTTGTCTTAAATTATATGTTTTGAAGTTAAGTGTGACGTCTATTTTAACTGAACTAATACACAATTTTGTTAAGGGGACAGCTTAAACTAAATTCCGGGAGCGGCATTTTCTTGCTATGTTAAAGACTCAAATATAAAAAGCATTAAGAAAAATCCATTTATAAAGTTCAGGTGAAACTGAAATCAATAATATTGAAGACTAATAAAAGAGTTACAGACACAAGTTAATCATAATCGCCCTGAAAAAGCGTTTTCCCAAAGTTATGTTTATATGGTACACAACAGTTACAGACAGTCCGTATTGCTTTTTGAAAAGTCTATTTTGTAATAACTGATATGATTTTGTGTTTAATGAAGACTTGAATGTCTTTCTACCTCATAAAGTTATGAATTCCTCACATGTTGATAATCAAGGTTTAGAATTCCAATGGAGACTTACTGTTCACCACTTATTGCGGACCTGTTTTTGTATTGTTATGAGTTACAATTTATGACTAAAATTAGCAAAGACCCATCGAAACAACATTTGATAAAAAAAATTAACAATACTTTTAGATATTTTGATGATATATTGGCTCTCAATAATGACGACTTCAGTATGTTTACTAAAGAAAAATATCCTGTTGAATTCGTACTTACTTTAAATAAATCTAATACTAACAATGACCACTGCCATTTCCTCGATCTTGATATCAAAATCAATAACGGGAAGCTTCATACTAAAATTTATGATAAAACAGATGATTTTTCATTTCCTATCGTTAATTATCCATTTTTAGATGGTGACGTTTCCTTTTCCCTTTTCTATATATCTCAACTTGTACAATTCGCTCGTGTATATGTTAAAAGTTCTAACAACGTATAAGATTTAAGCGAGAGAAATACTGAAAACAATTTACACCAGGGTTTTCGATACCACAAACTAGTCAAAATATTTACTAAATTTTATCATCGGTATAAGGAAATAATTCGTAAATATAACTCAACATGCAGACATCTTATACATTCAGGTATTTCACATCCAATCTTTTATGATAATATTCTTTACAGAGCACAAAAATGTCAGTATTCACCCCAAAAGCTTACAAAACCTTTAAACAGACTTATTAAAACGGGACATAGTTACGATACTTTTGTCAGGTCTTTAAATATTGCATATTTTGGCTTTAATATTGATTCACTTATAGGGTCTTCAACGGAACTAAACACATGTTTTTAAACAGTTGTTGGCATGACACGGTTTATGTTCTTCTCATATATTTTATGATAGTATGATACTAAACCCCTAACGGGAGGGATTGTGCCTGATATTCATATGATGAAGACATAATCTTTCAATCAGTTTAATTGAGGTCTGGAGCTGGCATGTCAGTTAACTTCTAGTTGTCTGTTGTTATTTATGTATTTTTGTGATTTAATATATTTTCTTTTGTTTCATCGTCTGACCTCGGACTCGGACTTCTCTTAAACTGAATTGTTATGTGCGTATTGTTATGCGTTTACTTTTCTACATTAGCTAGAGGTATATGGAGGGTTGAGATCTCATAAACATGTTAAACCCCGCCGCAATTTGGCGCCTGTCCCAAGTCAGGAGCCTCTTGCCTTTGTTAGTCTTGTATGATTTTTTTATTTTTAGTTTCTTGTGTATAATTTGGAGTTTAGTATGACGTCCATTATTACTGTATTAGGATCAGATTTTTGGCAATCTTGAGGACGCCTCCGGGTGCATGAGTTTCTCTTCTCGCTACATAGAAGACCCATTGGTGGCCTTCGGCTGTTGTCTACACAATTGTCGGGTTGTTGTCGCTTTGACACATTCCCAATTTCCATTCTCAATTTTATTAAATGAACTGAAAAGCAGGCTTATAAAAAAGATTTCGGTGTCCACTGAATTAAACTACTAAAGCAAATTCAAGATGAAACCGTATACTAACATTATCAACAGTTTTAAAGGAGTTATCCATTAGGTGTTCATCGTAGGGAACACATCTTACAAAGGAATATTTAACACAGGATAGATAATACATAATGAACCATAAAGCTATTATCGAGAGCCATAATTGAATAAGAATAAATGTTCTAAAATCATTTTGATATCATAATTATCAATAACTTATTTATAGAATGTCGAAATATATTCAAGTTATCAGTTTGAAATGCCACTGATGTTAGATATTGTGTATATTTAGCAACATCAATAAAATTGAGAAAGGAAATGGTGAATATGTCAAAGCGACAACCACCCGACCATAGAGCAAACAACAGCCGAAGGCAAACATGCTTTTAAAATTAATACAGAACTTTGGACACAATGATAACATTTACAAAATAATTAATAGATTAATACGTATATATAATAGTGATCAATTAAACTCGTTTTATTACTAACGGTTACTAGTATTGTTTTCAACAACTCCCGACACCGACTAATGACACCTACAGTTTACGGGTCGTCCCAAAAAAACAAGCATATGATTATCATTACATATATAAATTTGATTTGGCGGTTATATATATATATATAGCTACAGAAGGTATATAAAAAAGTAGATTCCTCTATCATATAATATATTGATATTACATGTATTTACAATTATATAATTGATTCAAAAATTAAATTACTGCAACCATTCCGCATCCTGCATGATCAGCTTTCTCTTCATTTTATAATTATGCTGGATGCTAATAACGATAAATGTGTAACTGTCCTAAGTCAGGAATCTGATGTACAGTAGTTGTCGTTTGTTTATGTAATATATACGTGTTTCTCGTTTCTCGTTTTGTTTATATAGATTAGACCGTTGGTTTTCCCGTTTGAATGGTTTTACACTAGTAATTTTGGGGCCCTTTATAGCTTGTTGTTCGGTGTGAGCCAAGGCTCTGTGTTGAAGGCCGTACTTTAACCTATAATGGTTTACTTTTTAAATTGTTATTTGGATGGAGAGTTGTCTCATTGGCACTCACACCACATCTTCCTATATCTACTATCTGTAAAATTCTGAAAATTTATGAGAATTTATGAAGCATAATTACTGGACTCTCCGTCTGTTCCACACTTGTAAACACGGTCCATTTTGTGTTGTACTAACAAGCTTATCCTTACCCGATGTAGATTTTCAATTTTGGGAGGGACGAACACATATTGATTTCAAAAGTGGAAGGAACAGATCGATTTTATCAACGAAAGACAACGCCGATTCAAGATAACTGTTAAATTTGATGTGTTTCCTTCGTGAATAAGGGGGAATTTAATTGACTTCTCGTTCCAATGTATCAACATTTAAGCAGTACATACGTATACCTGCCTATAGAATTTATAATTCTACACGCTAGTTACTTTTACTTAAAAGAGCTAAATATCATTGCAAAATTATTTTGGACAGTGATAAACAGGGGAATTTCAATAGTTATCAAAGGTACCAGGATTATAATTTATTACGCTAGACGCGCGTTTCGTCTACATATGACTCATTGTCCATCACGAATTGATTTGCCCATATAATTGCCCGTGTTCCCTTTATCGTAGAGCAATTCACCAGTTTCCAAAACTGATCTCAGGGTTTCATACAAAAAGCGGATATCGCATAGCAATGCATTATGGAGTTTAATGGGGTCCGTGTTGATCAAGTGTCGTTAGTTTAATATGTTACACTGTCATTGCTATATTTTATTTTTTGTCAACGGGTCAGAAATGTTTTCTCTGTTTCTTTTTTCTTTGACCAATCTTTGCCGGTTTTATGATATTTTCTATACAAGTAAAACCCCGTCCAATGTTTTATGCGCCTGAACTAAAACCTGAAAATGTTGGCACAGAAGACATTTTAGTTAATGATGTGATATATTGACATTTTGCATCGTCTTCATATTTGAGTATCTTTTAGTCGATCAGAGATCGCTGTTTTTTTTCTCTTCTTTTTTGGTCCGAAAAGTTAATCCTCTACTTTATTCTAAATCTTAAAAAAAATCCATGTCATTTGGACTTTTAAACGGTAAAAAGAATCGAATAATTTGCTTACATCTATGTTATCTTGGACCTTGTGTATGATTGTCCTTAATGAAGTATTATCATATCTCACTAGCGTAGCAGATTAAGAATGTTCCATAGAATAACAAACAACAAAATTGCCATACCACATACTGACATATTAATTAAAAGCCAATCAAACACCAGGTCTAGCCACGAACAAACATACCGATAAATTCGATGCAGCAAAGACAGTTACAAATTTTCATTTTTCTGCCAAACTATATATAAAAGACTGGAACAAATTACCTGAACTAATAGCCTGTAGCACCACTACTGAGTGCTTCAAGGAGAAACTCACTAGAGAGATGCTCATTGACACTTACAAACACCTACATGTTTACTATGTATCTTGTTTTTATCTTATACCAAAAATTAAAAATAAAAATTGAAAAAAAATTACCTACTTATACATTTGTATTATATAAAAATTGAAAAATTATTACGAAATCAAAAATATATTTTTAAACATTAACAAAATTGTTAAACCAGGCATGCGTCGGAAAGTACTCATCAACCAGTTGATGTTTTTTTATATATAAAGAAGAGCGTATAATATATATTCGCGTTTTGTTTTCAGTGGAGTGGTTGATATATATATAGGTGCGATGGGGACGCGGAAGTGCGATGGTCACGCTGAAGTGCGATGGTTTACGCCGAAGTGCGATGGTTTATATAGATATAGAACTCGGAGATGCGATGGGACGCTGAAGTGCGATGGTCCACGCTGAAGTGCGATGGTCATGTTGGAACATTATATGTTATTATAATAAAAATCATGATAAATAAAATTTAGTAAGCTAACCATCGCACTTCAGCGCAACGACCATCGCATTTTAGCGTATCTATCAACAAGTTAACGTCACAATGTGACCATCGCACTTCGGCGTATTAACCATCGCACTTCAGCGTGGACCATCACACTTCAGCGTGACCATCGCGGTTCGGAGTACCATCGCACCTCCGAGTCCTACATATATAAGAAAGAAGATGCGGTATGATTGCCAATGAGACAATTCTTCACTAGAGACCAAAATTACACAGAAATTAACAACTGCAGGTCACCGTACGGCATTCAACAATAAGCAAAGCCCATAAAATAAAGTCACCTATAAATGGCCCCGACAATGAAAAACAATTCAAACGAGAAAACTAACGGCCTAATGTATGTCCAAAAATGACGAAAAAACATTAGTAACATATAAACGCACGAACGACAACAACTGAATTACAGACTCCTGACTTGGGGCAGGCACATACATAGAGAATGTGTCGGGGTTAACAATGTTAGCGGGATATCACCCCTCTCCTAACTTGAAAGAGTGGTGTAACAGTACAACATCAGAACGAACTATCAAAATCAGTCGAAAAAGGCTTAACTCATCTGATGGATAAAAATACAAATACTACAAATACAAGTGGACTTGGACGGTTACTTGTTCATCCCAACAACAACGAAAACGACACTTAGTATAAATCTGGGAGTACTCGGAGGCACTGACAGCTAGTTCTAAGCCACAGACATCTAGTAAAATAATCTTGCATCTTAAACGTGCGTCTTGCGTACTAAATTAAATTCCTGGTACCTTTTATTACTATTTACACCACTGGTCGATGCCACTGCTGCCTGACGTTTTGTCCCCGAGGGTTTCACCAGCCCAGTAGTCAACACTTTGGTGTTGGCATGTTTATCAATTATGAGGTCATTTTTATAAATTTCCTGTTTACAAAACTTTAAATTTTTCGAATTACTAAGGATTTTCTTATCCCAGGCATAGATTACCTTAGCCGCACTTGGCTCAACTTTTTGGAACTTTGGTAAACGATATAGTCCAGTCCATGAAAAAGGTACAAAACAGATTTGATACACTTTACAGGACACGTCGTTAAAGTTCGTTTAATTAAAATCGAAACATGATTTCATCCGTTAAAATGGATATTAATGTAAACATTCATATACATACTCAGTTCTATCTTATTTTGTCAGTAAAAATCGAAAAATACCATGGAAATATCTGGATTATTGTGGTTAGAAAAATTTGAAGTAATTTGTTAATCAAAATGATGCTCTATACTGAGCTAAACATTTACGACACAACAGAGAGAATAGCTCAACATTTGTCAGTATCTCTACCTTTACATAAAGCAAGGGCATGAACAGTTAAATGCAAAGGCGATGAAAAAAAGATGTCTTGTTATCGGCTACTAGGAGACGATATTAAAAGAATTGAACGATTAACAGTCAGTGCGTGAATGCTTCTTACTACCTGATTGGAAGATATAACGAGACGTGAATAATCAACGTTATATGTTTTGGCGTATTGAATTTAAAACCTGATGCTTTTTGTTATCTATTAATCATGCTTTTCTTTGTCAAATATGTTCTCCTTTTTATTTGTATTGTAGTCCTGTAATATTATGTTGTCATTTCAATGTTATATTTAACTTTGCCATTAAAGTGCGAGGTTTGGCATGCCATAAAACCAGGTTCAACCCACCACTTTTATTCCCCTTTAAAAGTGTCCTGTACCAAGTCAGGAAGATGGCCATTGTTATAATATTGTTCGTTTCTGTGTGTGTTGCATTTTAACGTTGAGCCGTTTGTGTTTTCTCTTATTTTTGAGATATTGAGATAAGACGTGGCACGGTACTTGTCTATCCCAAATTCATGTATTTGGTTTTGATGTTATATTTGATATTCTCGTGGTGTTTTGTCTGTTGCTTGGTCCGTTTCTGTGTGTGTTGCGTTTCGGTGTTGTGTCGTTGTTCTCCTCTTATATTTAATGCGTTTCCCTCGGTTTTAGTTTGTTACCCCGATTTTGTTTTTTGTCCATGGATTTATGAGTTTTGAACAGCGGTATACTACTGTTGCCTTTATTGATTGGTTAGGAAAATCCAAACCTTGTAAATCTCCCTCAATCCCGTAAAGTATCGGATTTGTCCTCTCTATTTTTAGCAATTAGATTTTGCCTGGTCATTAATCATGCATATTCATGATATTGGTACACAGGTAACTTTTATCCATAAATAGCCGAATCTTCTGGAGTTTCGTCGACAACAACGTTAAACGATACACACTACTTCACAACGTGTGACCTCACGTGTGTGGTAAAATTTGTTGATCGGTGCACGTGGCTATTCTAATAAATGAATTAATCTACAAAGCGAGAGCACTTTCCATTTTCATCAGCTAAGAGACGACTAGCCCTTTTTTAAGGCTAATACTTGTGTTTTTATTAGAATTGAAGTTCAGATTCAGTAAAATTATTTTATAGTATATGATTCTCAAACGTTCTTGGGCAAGACTCGAACTGTGGCCCCTATCAAATTGCATAAATCCGGCATTATAAGCTAGAGCCCTATCCATACTATATCACGAGTCAACACAATGAAGTAACCATCAAAAGTTTAACAAAAATTGAAATAATTAAGCAAAATCTTATTTCAACGCTAATGAGAAGCCGTTTTATAAGTTATTAAATTAAAGATAAAAAATTATCATTACAGGTTTGAGGCAGTTTTCCTCTTTACGTTTGGGTGACTTGATTTGAAATGTTCAACTGATTTGCCTGTTTATCATAGAAGTAAGTAAATTATGTTGTCCCTAACTTATGTCTCTCGTATTTACGACCCACATAAAGATAAGTAGATTGTTCAAGTTTTAATGATGCAATAAGCCACATGGGAACTTTATAACTCAGATGCAAAATATAATTGTGTTTGTGTTTGTGTGTGTTGTGATCTTCTCTGTAACCTGTTTTTATTCTTGTCATCTATGTTTTGTTTGAGAATACACGATGTGTCAATCCGTTTTTTTTTTAAACTTTGCAATAAGCAAATACCCCTCATCCACCCACACACTCTGTTTGTCTGTTAACTTTGCAATAAGCAATGCCCTTCATCCACCCACACACTCCGTTTGTCTGTTAACTTTGCAATAAGCAATGCCCCTCATCCACCCACACACTCCGTTTGTCTGTTAACTTTGCAATAAGCAATACCCCTCATCCACCCACACACTGTTTTTCTGTTAACTTTGCAATAAGCAATGCCCTTCATCCACCCACACAATCCGTTTGTCTGTTAACTTTGCAATAGCAATATCACTCATCCACCCACACCATTAAATTGTCTGTTAAATTTGCAATAAGCAATGCCCCTCATCCACCCACACAATCCGTTTGTCTGTTAACTTTGCAATAAGCAATGCCCTTCATCCACCCACACAATCCGTTTGTCTGTTAACTTTGCAATAAACAATATCACTCATCCACCCACACACTCTGTTTGTCTGTTAACTTTGCAATAAGCAATGTCCCTCATCCACCCACACACTCCGTTTGTCAGTTAACTTTGCAATAAGCAATGCCCTTCATCCACCCACACAATCCGTTTGTCTGTTAACTTTGCAATAAGCAATATCACTCATCCACCCACACAATCTGTTTGTCTGTTAACTTTGCAATAAGCAATGCCCTTCATCCATCCACACACTCCGTTTGTCTGTTAACTTTGCAATAAGCAATGCCCCTCATCCACCCACACACTCCGTTTGTCTGTTAACCTTGCAATAAGCAATGCCCCTCATTCACCTAATCAATCCGTTTTTCTGCTAACTTTGGAATAAGCAATGCCCCTCATCCACCCACACAATCCCTTTTTCTGTTGATTTTGCAATAAGCAATGCCCCTCATCCACCCACACACTCCGTTTTTCTGTTGATTTTGCAATAAGCAATACCCTTCATCCACCCACACACTCCGTTTGTCTCTTAACTTTGCAATAAGCAATACCCTTCATCCACCCACACACTCCGTTTGTCTGTTAACTTTGCAATAAGCAATGCCTCTCATCCACCCACACTCCGTTTGTCTGTTAACTTTGCAATAAGCAATAGCCTTCATCCATCCACACACTCTGTTTGTCTGTTAACTTTGCAATAAGCAATACCCTTCATCCACCCACACACTCGGTTTGTCTGTTAACTTTGCAATAAGCAATGCCCTCATCCCCCACACACTCCATTTGTCTGTTAACTTTGCAATAAGCAATACCCTTTATCCACCCATACACTCCGTTTGTCTCTTAACTTTGCAATAAGCAATGCCCTTCTTCCACCCACACACTCCGTTTGTCTGTTAACTTTGCAATAAGCAATGCCCCTCATCCACCCACAAACTCCGTTTGTCTGTTAACTTTGCAATAAGCAATGCCCTTCATCCATCCATACACTCCGTTTGTCTCTTAACTTTGCAATAAGCAATGCCCCTCATCCACCCACACAATCCGTTTTTCTGTTGATTTTGCAATAAGCAATACCCCTCTTCCACCCACAAACTCCGTTTTTCTGTTAACTTTGCAATAAGCAATACCCTTCATCCACCCACACACTCCTTATGTCTGTAAACTTTGCTATAAGCAATGCCCCTCATCCACCCACACACTCCGTTTCGCTGTTAACTTTGCAATAAGCAATACCCTTCATCCACCCACACACTCCGTTTGTCTGTTAACTTTGCAATAAGCAATGTCCCTCATCCACCCACACACTCCGTTTGTCTGTTAACTTTGCAATAAGCAATGCCCCTCATCCACCCACACACTCCATTTGTCTGTTAACTTTGCAATAAGCAATGCCCCTCATCCACCCACACACTCCGTTTGTTAACCTTGCAATAAGCAATGCCCCTCATCCACCCACACACTCCGTTTGTCTGTTAACTTTGCAATAAGCAATGCCGTTCATCCACCCACACACTTCGTTTGTCTGTTAACCTTGCAATAAGCAATATCACTCATCCATCCATACACTCCGTTTGTCTGTTAACTTTACAATAAGCAATATCACTCATCCATCCATACACTCCGTTTGTCTGTAAACTTTGCAATAAGCAATGCCCCTCATCCACCCACACACTCCGTTTGTCTGTTAACTTTGCAATAAGCAATGACCTTCATCCACCCACACACTCCGTTTGTCTGTTAACCTTGCAATAAGCAATGCCCCTCATCCATCCACACACTCCGTTTGTCTGTTAACTTTGCAATAAGCAATGCCCCTCATCCACCCAAACACTCCGTTTGTCTGTTAACTTTGCAATAAGCAATTCTCCTTATCCACCCACACCCTGCGTTTGTCTTAACTTTGCAATAAGCAATGCCCCTCATCCACCCACACACTCCGTTTGTCTGTTAACTTTGCAATAAGCAATTCTCCTTATCCACCCACACACTCCGTTTGTCTGTTAACTTTGCAATAAGCAATGCCCTTCATCCAACCACACACTCCGTTTGTCTGTTAACTTTGCAATAAGCAATTCTCCCTATCCACCCACACAATATGTCTGTCTGTTAATTTTACAATAAGCAATATCACTCATCCATCCATACACTCCGTTTGTCTGTTAACTTTGCAATAAGCAATGCCCCTCATCCACCCACACACTCCGTTTGTCTGTTAACTTTACAATAAGCAATGACCTTCATCCACCCACACACTCCGTTTGTCTGTTAACCTTGCAATTATCAATGCCCCTCATCCACCCACACACTCCGTTTGTCTGTTAACTTTGCAATAAGCAATGCCCCTCATCCACCCACACACTCCGTTTGTCTGTTAACTTTGCAATAAGGAATTCTCCTTATCCACCCACACCCTCCGTTTGTCTGTTAACTTTGCAATAAGCAATGCCCTCATCCACCCACACACTCCGTTTGTCTCTTAACTTTGCAATAAGCAATACCCTTCATCCACCCACACACTCCGTTTGTCTGTTAACTGTGCAATAAGCAATGCCTCTCATCCACCCACACTCCGTTTGTCTGTTAACTTTGCAATAAGCAATACCCTTCATCCATCCACACACTCTGTTTTTTTTTTTAAACTTTGCAATAAGCAAATACCCCTCATCCACCTACACACTCTGTTTGTCTGTTAACTTTGCTATAAGCAATACCTTTCATCCATCCACACACTCTGTTTTTTTTTAAACTTTGCAATAAGCAAATACCCCTCATCCACCTACACACTCTGTTTGTCTGTTAACTTTGCTATAAGCAATGCCCCTCATCCACCCACACACTCCGATTGTCTGTTAACTTTGCAACAAGCAATGCCTCTCATCCACCCACACTCCGTTTGTCTGTTAACTTTGCAATAAGCAATACCCTTCATCCACCCACACAATCCGTTTTATTTTTAAACTTTGCAATTAGCAAATACCCCTCATCCACCCACACACTCTGTTTGTCTGTTAACTTTGCAATAAGCAATGCCCTTCATCCACCCACACACTCCGTTTGTCTGTTAACTTTGCAATAAGCAATGCCCCTCATCCACCCACACACTCCGTTTGTCTGTTAACTTTGCAATAAGCAATACCCCTCATCCACCCACACACTGTTTTTCTGTTAACTTTGCAATAAGCAATGCCCTTCATCCACCCACACAATCCGTTTGTCTGTTAACTTTGCAATAGCAATATCACTCATCCACCCACACAATTAAATTGTCTGTTAAATTTGCAATAAGCAATGCCCCTCATCCACCCACACAATCCGTTTGTCTGTTAACTTTGCAATAAGCAATGCCCTTCATCCACCCACACAATCCGTTTGTCTGTTAACTTTGCAATAAACAATATCACTCATCCACCCATACACTCTGTTTGTCTGTTAACTTTGCAATAAGCAATGTCCCTCATCCACCCACACACTCCGTTTGTCAGTTAACTTTGCAATAAGCAATGCCCTTCATCCACCCACACAATCCGTTTGTCTGTTAACTTTGCAATAAGCAATATCACTCATCCACCCACACAATCTGTTTGTCTGTTAACTTTGCAATAAGCAATGCCCTTCATCCATCCACACACTCCGTTTGTCTGTTAACTTTGCAATACGCAATGCCCCTCATCCACCCACACACTCCGTTTGTCTGTTAACCTTGCAATAAGCAATGCCCCTCATTCACCTAATCAATCCGTTTTTCTGTTAACTTTGCAATAAGCAATGCCCCTCATCCACCCACACAATCCCTTTTTCTGTTGATTTTGCAATAAGCAATGCCCCTCATCCACCCACACACTCCGTTTTTCTGTTGATTTTGCAATAAGCAATACCCTTCATCCACCCACACACTCAGTTTGTCTGTTAACTTTGCTATAAGCAATGCCCCTCATCCCCCACACACTCCATTTGTCTGTTAACTTTGCAATAAGCAATACCCTTTATCCACCCATACACTCCGTTTGTCTCTTAACTTTGCAATAAGCAATGCCCTTCTTCCACCCACACACTCCGTTTGTCTGTTAACTTTGCAATAAGCAATGCCCCTCATCCACCCACAAACTCCGTTTGTCTGTTAACTTTGCAATAAGCAATGCCCTTCATCCATCCATACACTCCGTTTGTCTGTTAAGTTTGCAATAAGCAATGCCCCTCATCCACCCACACAATCCGTTTTTCTGTTGATTTTGCAATAAGCAATACCCCTCATCCACCCACAAACTCCGTTTTTCTGTTAACTTTGCAATAAGCAATACCCTTAATCCACCCACACACTCCTTTTGTCTGTAAACTTTGCTATAAGCAATGCCCCTCATCCACCCACACACTCCGTTTGGCTGTTAACTTTGCAATAAGCAATACCCTTCATCCACCCACACACTCCGTTTGTCTGTTAACTTTGCAATAAGCAATGTCCCTCATCCACCCACACACTCCGTTTGTCTGTTAACTTTGCAATAAGCAATGCCCCTCATCCACCCACACACTCCATTTGTCTGTTAACTTTGCAATAAGCAATGCCCCTCATCCACCCACACACTCCGTTTGTCTGTTAACTTTGCAATACGCAATGCCCCTCATCCACCCACACACTCCGTTTGTCTGTTAACTTTGCAATAAGCAATGCCGTTCATCCACCCACACACTTCGTTTGTCTGTTAACCTTGCAATAAGCAATATCACTCATCCATCCATACACTCCGTTTGTCTGTTAACTTTACAATAAGCAATATCACTCATCCATCCATACACTCCGTTTGTCTGTAAACTTTGCAATAAGCAATGCCCCTCATCCACCCACACACTCCGTTTGTCTGTTAACTTTGCAATAAGCAATGACCTTCATCCACCCACACACTCCGTTTGTCTGTTAACCTTGCAATAAGCAATGCCCCTCATCCATCCACACACTCCGTTTGTCTGTTAACTTTGCAATAAGCAATGCCCCTCATCCACCCACACACTCCGTTTGTCTGTTAACTTTGCAATAAGCAATTCTCCTTATCCACCCACACCCTGCGTTTGTCTTAACTTTGCAATAAGCAGTGCCCCTCATCCACCCACACACTCCGTTTGTCTGTTAACTTTGCAATAAGCAATTCTCCTTATCCACCCACACTACTTTTGTCTGTTAACTTTGCAATAAGCAATGCCCTTCATCCAACCACACACTCCGTTTGTCTGTTAACTTTGCAATAAGCAATTCTCCCTATCCACCCACACAATATGTTTGTCTGTTAATTTTACAATAAGCAATATCACTGATCCATCCATACACTCCGTTTGTCTGTTAACTTTGCAATAAGCAATGCCCCTCATCCACCCACACACTCCGTTTGTCTGTTAACTTTACAATAAGCAATGACCTTCATCCACCCACACACTCCGTTTGTCTGTTAACCTTGCAATTAGCAATGCCCCTCATCCACCCACACACTCCGTTTGTCTGTTAACTTTGCAATAAGCAATGCCCTTCATCCACCCACACACTCCGTTTGTCTGTTAACTTTGCAATAAGCAATTCTCCTTATCCACCCACACCCTCCGTTTGTCTGTTAACTTTGCAATAAGCAATGCCCCTCATCCACCCACACACTCCGTTTGTCTGTTAACTTTGCAATAAGCAATGCCTCTCATCCACCCACACTCCGTTTGTCTGTTAACTTTGCAATAAGCAATACCCTTCATCCATCCACACACTCTGTTTGTCTGTTAACTTTGCAATAAGCAATACCCTTCATCCACCCACACACTCAGTTTGTCTGTTAACTTTCCAATAAGCAATGCCCCTCATCCCCCACACACTCCATTTGTCTGTTAACTTTGCAATAAGCAATACCCTTTATCCACCCATACACTCCGTTTGTCTCTTAACTTTGCAATAAGCAATGCCCTTCTTCCACCCACACACTCCGTTTGTCTGTTAACTTTGCAATAAGTAATGCCCCTCATCCACCCACAAACTCCGTTTGTCTGTTAACTTTGCAATAAGCAATGCCCTTCATCCATCCATACACTCCGTTTGTCTGTTAACTTTGCAATAAGCAATGCCCCTCATCCACCCACACAATCCGTTTTTCTGTTGATTTTGCAATAAGCAATACCCCTCATCCACCCACAAACTCCGTTTTTCTGTTAACTTTGCAATAAGCAATACCCTTCATCCACCCACACACTCCGTTTGTCTGTTAACTTTGCAATAAGCAATGCCCCTCATCCACCCACAAACTCCGTTTGTCTGTTAACTTTGCAATAAGCAATGACCTTCATCCATCCATACACTCCGTTTGTCTGTTAACTTTGCAATAAGCAATGCCCCTCATCCACCCACACAATCCGTTTTTCTGTTGATTTTGCAATAAGCAATACCCCTCATCCACCCACAAACTCCGTTTTTCTGTTAACTTTGCAATAAGCAATACCCTTCATCCACCCACACACTCCTTTTGTCTGTAAACTTTGCTATAAGCAATGCCCCTCATCCACCCACACACTCCGTTTGGCTGTTAACTTTGCAATAAGCAATACCCTTCATCCACCCACACACTCCGTTTGTCTGTTAACTTTGCAATAAGCAATACCCTTCATCCACCCACACACTCCATTTGTCTGTTAACTTTGCAATAAGCAATGCCCCTCATCCACCCACACACTCCGTTTGGCTGTTAACTTTGCAATAAGCAATGTCCCTCATCCACCCACACACTCCGTTTGTCTGTTAACTTTGCAATAAGCAATGCCCCTCATCCACCCACACACTCCATTTGTCTGTTAACTTTGCAATAAGCAATGCCCTTCATCCAACCACACACTTCGTTTGTCTGTTAACCTTGCAATAAGCAATATCACTCATCCATCCATACACTCCGTTTGTCTGTTAACTTTACAATAAGCAATATCACTCATCCATCCATACACTCCGTTTGTCTGTAAACTTTGCAATAAGCAATGCCCCTCATCCACCCACACACTCCGTTTGTCTGTTAACTTTGCAATAAGCAATGACCTTCATCCACCCACACACTCCGTTTGTCTGTTAACCTTGCAATAAGCAATGACCTTCATCCACCCACACACTCCGTTTGTCTGTTAACCTTGCAATTAGCAATGCCCGTCATCCACCCACACACTCCGTTTGTCTGTTAACTTTGCAATAAGCAATGCCCCTCATCCACCCACACACTCCGTTTGTCTGTTAACTTTGCAATAAGCAATTCTCCTTATCCACCCACACCCTCCGTTTGTCTGTTAACTTTGCAATAAGCAATGCCCCTCATCCACCCACGCACTCCGTTTGTCTCTTAACTTTGCAATAAGCAATACCCTTCATCCACCCACACACTCCGTTTGTCTGTTAACTTTGCAATAAGCAATGCCTCTCATCCACCCACACTCCGTTTGTCTGTTAACTTTGCAATAAGCAATACCCTTCATCCATCCACACACTCTGTTTGTCTGTTAATATTGCAATTAGCAATGCCCCTCATCCACCCACACACTCCGTTTGTCTGTTAACTTTGCAATAAGCAATGCCCCTCATCCACCCACACACTCCGTTTGTCTGTTAACTTTACAATAAGCAATGACCTTCATCCACCCACACACTCCGTTTGTCTGTTAACCTTGCAATTAGCAATGCCCCTCATCCACCCACACACTCCGTTTGTCTGTTAACTTTGCAATAAGCAATGCCCCTCATCCACCCACACACTCCGTTTGTCTGTTAACTTTGCAATAAGCAATTCTCCTTATCCACCCACACCCTCCGTTTGTCTGTTAACTTTGCAATAAGCAATGCCCCTCATCCACCCACACACTCCGTTTGTCTGTTAACTTTGCAATAAGCAATTTTCCTTATCCACCCACACACTCCGTTTGTCTGTTAACTTTGCAATAAGCAATGCCCTTCATCCACCCACACACTCCGTTTGTCTGTTAACTTTGCAATAAGCAATTCTCCTTATCCACCCACACACTCCGTTTGTCTGTTAACTATGCAATAAGCAATGCCCCTCATCCATCCACACACTCCGTTTGTCTGTTAACTATGCAATAAGCAATGCCCCTCATCCATCCACACATTCCGTTTGTCTGTTAACTTTGCAATAAGCAATACCCCTCATCCATCCACACACTCCGTTTGTCTGTTAACTATGCAATAAGCAATGCCCCTCATCCATTCACACACTCTGTTTGTCTGTTAACTTTGCAATAAGCAATATCACTCATCCACCCACACACTCCGTTTGTCTGTTAACTTTGCAATAAGCAATGCCCCTCATCCACCCACACACTCCTTTTGTCTGTTAACTTTGCAATAAGCAATTCTCCTTATCCACACACACACTCCGTTTGTCTGTTAACTTTGCAATAAGCAATGCCCTTCATCCACCCACACACTCCGTTTGTCTGTTAACTTTGCAATACGCAATACTCCTCATCGATCCTTACAAGTCGTTCCGTATGCATAACTTTTTTTTATACATCCAATGAATTAAACTATGTTTCCGTAATGACATTATCTATCCATTGTTTTTGTTATTTTTATTTAGCTTGTTTAAATCCCCAAGACAGCCTCTAACCACTGCAAACCGCTTTTTAATGATTCACAATTTATGATCATGTATAAGAGGCAAAATCTTTTATTCTATTTTAGTCATATGCAGATAAGGATTATAAATTTTCATTTGACGTCCAGATATTTTATGACAATCATGTTAAAATGAATAAGTGTTAACTTTATGAAAATATGAACCATACTTTATATTTATCACTTTTCTGAGTAGGGGATTTCAACATGAATAAAATAGGTTTTGAGTTATTATATTTTTAATGTTTAATATGAAAAAAAAGAAGATCTGGTATGATTACCAATGAGACAACTCTTCACAAGAGACCAAAATGAACGTATTATCAAAAAGATTTGAAAAAGTCTGAACTCATCAGATGGATAATAGATATAGAAAGATGTGGTGTGAGTGCCAATGAGACAACTCTTTATCCAAATAATAATTTATAAAAGTAAACCATTATAGGTCAATGTACGACCTTCAACATGGAGCCTTGTCTCACACCGAACAAAAAGCTATAAAGGGCACCAAAATTACTACTGTAAAACCATTCACACGGGAAAACCAACGGTCTAATCTATATAAAAAACGAGAAACGAGAAACGTATAAATTGCATAAACAAACGACAGCTATTGTACATCAAATTCCTGATTTAGGACAGGTGCAAACATTTGTAGCTAGTATATGTGGTCATCAAATCATTGCTCATAGTATTTGACTGTGACATAGCTTTAAGTAGTGGATAATTACAAATTTTATTTTACAGAAAAATGAAAGATATCCAGATTGAATCATTGAGTGAACTAAGGGAAAATGTAAGATCATGCATGCATATCAAAGTTCATCGTCAATCGTTTGGTTATTTTCATCATCTTTTTGTCTACGAAGCAGATTTTGAAAAATGCGTGTTTTATCACTACGCTCCTTACTTATCGATCTCTCCCACGAATTTTGGAAAAATTGTAAAAGCTGAAATCAGATACGAGGAGTATGACCGAAATAACGAAATGCAAGGTATTATTAATTTCAAAAACAGGGAAGTTGTTTTTCTTGTTGCACGAACGGACTATCCTACAACTGATATTGAAAGAAACGTTGTTCAAAGAAGGGCAAATGAAAGACTTGGGGAAATGGATTATTCTGCTTACAGTAATAATTGTGAAAGCTATGTTAATTGGATATTCTCAGGTATTAATTTGTCTGAACAAGTTCTAACAAGCAGCACACTCGCTTTTGGGGCAGATATTGTTGACTCTCTGACACACGTAAGTTATATAGGTACAATGCAAGGAATAGATTCGGGCCATGTGAAAAAAACTGTTTTAGGAAAAGCAACTAGAACAATGGAAAAATGTAAAGAACAACAACCGATTGAACATAATATCAAGGAATCCTTTGTTCACTTACCAACGATTTCTGAACCCTCTAATGATACACGGTCAGCTCTTGAACAGACGCCTGTTTGTGACATAGTTTTATATAAAGGCACAAGTGAACAAAATAAGTTTCCTGATGTTCAAGGGACTCTAGATGGAACAATAGAAAACACAATACAACAGAAATCAACAGAAATCGGACAAACAACCGGAAAACCTCTAGTCGAAGAGGTATCAAAATCCGCTCCATCCGTCAGTAAAAATATGGAGACATTGAAATCAGGCAAACCTGCTGTCGATACAGTAAAACACGAGGCATCCAAGAATTCAAACGACGGAGCATTAACAGTTCCAGTGAAAGTTACTGCAAAAGAGCTTGGAACAAACAAAGACAAAATTGTTACTGAAAATGCACCAAAAGAGACAGACAAAACGACTCAAAGGAAATCGACGCAATCCACAATACAACAGAAATCAACAGAAATCGGACAAACAACCGGAAAACCCCTAGTCGAGGAGGTATCAAAATCCGCTCCAGCCGTCAATAAAAATATGGAGACATTGAAATCAGGCAAACCTGCTGTCGATACAGTAACGCACGAGGCATCCAAGAATTCAAACGACGATGCATTAACAGTTCCAGTGAAAGTTACTGCAAAAGAGCTTGGAACAAACAAAGACAAAATTGTTACTGAAAATGCACCAAAAGAGACAGACAAAACGACTCAAAGGAAATCGACGCAATCCACAATACAACAGAAATCAACAGAAATCGGACAAACAACCGGAAAACCTCTAGTCGAAGAGGTATCAAAATCTGCTCCAGCCGTCAATAAAAATATGGAGACATTGAAATCAGGCAAACCTGCTGTCGATACAGTAACGCACGAGGCATCCAAGAATTCAAACGACGATGCATTAACAGTTCCAGTGAAAGTTACTGCAAAAGAGCTGGGAACAAAGAAAGACAAAATTGTTACTGAAAATGCACCAAAAGAGACAGACAAAACGACTCAAAGGAAATCGACGCAATACACAATACAACAGAAATCAACAGAAATCGGACAAACAACCGGAAAACCTCTAGTCGAGGAGGTATCAAAATCCGCTCCAGCCGTTAATTGCAATAAACATATGGAGACATTGAAATCAGGCAAACCTGCTGTCGATACAGTAACGCACGAGGCATCCAAGAATTCAAACGACGGAGCATTAACAGTTCCAGTGAAAGTTACTGCAAAAGAGCTTGGAACAAACAACGACAAAATTGTTACTGAAAATGCACCAAAAGAGACAGACAAAACGACTCAAAGGAAATCGACGCAATCCACAATACAACAGAAAGCAACAGAAATCGGACAAACAACCGGAAAACCCCTAGTCGAGGAGGTATCAAAATCCGCTCCAGCCGTCAATAAAAATATGGAGACATTGAAATCAGGCAAACCTGCTGTCGATACAGTAACGCACGAGGCATCCAAGAATTCAAACGACGATGCATTAACAGTTCCAGTGAAAGTTACTGCAAAAGAGCTGGGAACAAACAAAGACAAAATTGTTACTGAAAATGCACCAAAAGAGACAGACAAAACGACTCAAAGGAAATCGACGCAAAATACAATACAACAGAAAGCAACAGAAATCGGACAAACAACCGGAAAACCCGTAGTCGAGGAGGTATCAAAATCCGCTCCAGCCGTTAATTGCAATAAAAATATGGAGACATTGAAATCAGGCAAACCTGCTGTCGATACAGTAACACACGAGGCATCCAAGAATTCAAACGACGATGCATTAACAGTTCCAGTGAAAGTTACTGCAAAAGAGCTTGGAACAAACAAAGACAAAATTGTTACTGAAAATGCACCAAAAGAGACAGACAAAACGACTCAAAGGAAATCGACGCAATCCACAATACAACAGAAATCAGCAGAAATCGGACAAACAACCGGAAAACCCGTAGTCGAGGAGGTATCAAAATCCGCTCCAGCCGTCAATAAAAATATGGAGACATTGAAATCAGGCAAACCTGCTGTCGATACAGTAACGCACGAGGCATCCAAGAATTCAAACGACGATGCATTAACAGTTCCAGTGAAAGTTACTGCAAAAGAGCTTGGAACAAACAAAGACAAAATTGTTACTGAAAATGCACCAAAAGAGACAGAGAAAACGACTCAAAGGAAATCGACGCAATACACAATACAACAGAAATCAACAGAAATCGGACAAACAACCGGAAAACCTCTAGTCGAAGAGGTATCAAAATCCGCTCAAGCCGTCAATAAAAATATGGAGACATTGAAATCAGGCAAACCTGCTGTCGATACAGTGACGCACGAAGCATCCAAGAATTCAAACGACGGAGCATTAACAGTTCCAGTGAAAGTTACTGCAAAAGAACTTGGAATAAACTCAGGGAAAATTGTAACTGAAAATGCACCAGAAGAGACAGCCAAAGCGACATTGGGAAAATCAATTCAAAATACAATACAACAAAAAGCAACAGAAATCGGACAAACAACCGGAAAACCCCTAGTCGAGGAGGTATCAAAATCCGCTCCAGCCGTCAGTAAAAATATGGAGACATTGAAATCAGGCAAACCTGCTGTCGATACAGTAACGCACGAGGCATCCAAGAATTCAAACGACGATGCATTAACAGTTCCAGTGAAAGTTACTGCAAAAGAGCTTGGAACAAACAAAGACAAAATTGTTACTGAAAATGCACCAAAAGAGACAGACAAAACGACTCAAAGGAAATCGACGCAATCCACAATACAACAGAAATCAACAGAAATCGGACAAACAACCGGAAAACCTCTAGTCGAGGAGGTATCAAAATCCGCTCCAGCCGTCAATAAAAATATGGAGACATTGAAATCAGGCAAACCTGCTGTCGATACAGTAACGCACGAGACATCCCAGAATTCAAACGAAGGAGCATTAACAGTTCCAGCGAAAGTTACTGCAAAAGAGCTTGGAACAAACAAAGACAAAATTGTTACTGAAAATGCACCAAAAGAGACAGACAAAACGACTCAAAGGAAATCGACGCAATCCACAATACAACAGAAATCAACAGAAATCGGACAAACAACCGGAAAACCCCTAGTCGAGGAGGTATCAAAATCCGCTCCAGCCGTCAATAAAAATATGGAGACATTGAAATCAGGCAAACCTGCTGTCGATACAGTAACGCACGAGGCATCCAAGAATTCAAACGACGGAGCATTAACAGTTCCAGTGAAAGCTACTGCAAAAGAGCTTGGAACAAACAAAGACAAAATTGTTACTGAAAATGCACCAAAAGAGACAGAGAAAACGACTCAAAGGAAATCGACGCAATACACAATACAACAGAAATCAACAGAAATCGGACAAACAACCGGAAAACCTCTAGTCGAAGAGGTATCAAAATCCGCTCAAGCCGTCAATAAAAATATGGAGACATTGAAATCAGGCAAACCTGCTGTCGATACAGTGACGCACGAAGCATCCAAGAATTCAAACGACGGAGCATTAACAGTTCCAGTGAAAGTTACTGCAAAAGAACTTGGAATAAACTCAGGGAAAATTGTAACTGAAAATGCACCAGAAGAGACAGCCAAAGCGACATTGGGAAAATCAATTCAAAATACAATACAACAAAAAGCAACAGAAATCGGACAAACAACCGGAAAACCCCTAGTCGAGGAGGTATCAAAATCCGCTCTAGCCGTCAATAAAAATATGGAGACATTGAAATCAGGCAAACCTGCTGTCGATACAGTAACGCACGAGGCAGCCAAGAATTCAAACGACGATGCATTAACAGTTCCAGTGAAAGTTACTGCAAAAGAGCTTGGAACAAACAAAGACAAAATTGTTACTGAAAATGCACCAAAAGAGACAGACAAAACGACTCAAAGGAAATCGACGCAAAATACATGTACAATACAACAGAAAGCAACAGAAATCGGACAAACAACCGGAAAACCCCTAGTCGAAGAGGTATCAAAATCCGCTCCAGCCGTCAATAAAAATATGGAGACATTGAAATCAGGCAAACCTGCTGTCGATACAGTAACACACGAGGCATCCAAGAATTCAAACGACGGAGCATTAACAGTTCCAGTGAAAGTTACTGCAAACGAGCTTGGAACAAAGAAAGACAAAATTGTTACTGAAAATGCACCAAAAGAGACAGACAAAACGACTCTGGGAAAATCAATTCAAAATACAATACAACAGAAAGCAACAGAAATCGGACAAACAACCGGAAAACCCCTAGTCGAAGATGTATCAAAATCCGCTCCAGCCGTCAATAAAAATATGGAGACTTTGAAATCAGGCAAACCTGCTGTCGATACAGTAACGCTCGAGGCATCCAAGAATTCAAACGACGGAGCATTAACAGTTCCAGTGAAAGTTACTGCAAAAGAGCTTGGAACAAACAAAGACAAAATTGTTACTGAAAATGCACCAAAAGAGACAGACAAAACGACTCAAAGGAAATCGACGCAAAATACAATAAATCAGAAAGCAACAGAAATTGGACAAACAACCGGAAAACCCCTAGTCGAGGAGGTATCAAAATCCGCTCCAGCCGTCAATAAAAATATGGAGACATTGAAATCAGGCAAACCTGCTGTCGATACAGTAACGCACGAGGCATCCAAGAATTCAAACGACGGAGCCTTGAAAGTTACTGTAAAGGAGCTAGGAACAAACAAAGACAAAATTGTTACTGAAAATGCACCAAAAGAGACAGACAAAACGACTCAAAGGAAATCGACGCAAAATATAATAAATCAGAAAGCAACAGAAATTGGACAAACAACCGGAAAACCCCTAGTCGAGGAGGTATCAAAATCCGCTCCAGCCGTCAATAAAAATATGGAGACATTGAAATCAGGCAAACCTGCTGTTAATACAGTAACGCACGAGGCATCCAAGAATTCAAACGACAGAGCATTAACAGTTCCAGTGAAAGTTACTGCAAAAGAAATAGGAACGCAAGAAACTAGAGCAAGTCAAATAGCTGCTTCAGCTAAATCGGACGACCAAATCGAAATAGTCAATTTGCCGTTATCTGAAACACCGTCAGAAAAAATGGCAACACATGCAAAACGAGCTGCTATAGGACATGTAGATAATCAGTCTGTTGCTCAGCAATCCGATGGCATTACAGCTAATTCTTCAAATTCAAACGACATAGGTGAAACAAATATTGACAATACATTGAATTTTTTTTTAATAAAAGCCTGTGTGCCAGATACAACGTCTAAAATATCAAACTGCTTGGCCAAATTAAGGGAGGTTTCTTTACAGGACATGAAAAATAAATACATAATTGAATCAGTCTATTTAATCATTAGATTAAATCAAATCCGCAAGGATTCGAATAGGCGTACCAAAGACAAGCTCCGGGACTGCATCAGAGAGACTGCTTCTTATCTGTGTGCTGTACCAATGACTGTATATGGCGGAATTATAGGTCAAACTCTTATCCCTGATGAAAGTTTAGCTGCTATTCCTTATATTGGACGTTTCTGCCCTTCAGTGAACGCTGGGAGCCTTATCTTAGGTACAGTAGGTAGTAAACTGGGTGGATGCATTGGTGGAGTAACTGCTGGACGATTGTTCGACATTATAGATAATATACTATAAATTCCGAAATTATTGCGAGGTTTTTATACTTGCGAAAAATGCGACCTTTCGTGAAAGAGAGAATGCATTTATGGGTTTAATGATTCACTGATTAATCTATCCTGTTAACTTTAGGTTTCAACAAAGACCTTATGCATGTCCAGATTACAGTGTTTAATAACTTACAGTGTTTAATAACTTAGTCAAGTATAAGAATTATACAGTATTATATCAGAATATATACAAGAACTAATTAGATAAAGTAACCAAAAAGGGTTCTAATATTTCATCTCAGTTTAAGATTTACAATTAGAACAGTCCATATTTCCCTCATGATATCTATATACAATTATAACAGTACATATTTCCCTCATGATATCTATATACAATTATAACAGTACATATTTCCCTCATGATATCTATATACAATTATAACAGTACATATTTCCCTCATGATATCTTTATTCTCAAGTTGACCATTTATTTATTATCTCTTGCTAAAATAATTTAAGACACAGTCCCATTTTCTTATCCCAGGCATAGATTACCTTAGCCGAATTTGGCACAACTTTTTGGAATTTTGGATCCTCAATGCTCTTCAACTTTGTATTTGTTTGGTTTATAACTATTTCGAAATGAGCGTCACTGATGAGTCTTATGTAGACGAAACGCGCGTCTGGCGTACTAAATTATAATCCTGGTACCTTTGATAACTATCAATGACTTTAAAAGAGGGACGAAATATACCAAAAAGGACAGTCAAACTCATAAATCTAAAACAAACTGACAACGCCATGGCTTAAAATGAAAAAAGACGAACAGACAAACATTAGTACATATGACACAACATAGAAAACTAAAGAATTGTCTACACGAACCCCGCCAAAACTAGGGGTGATCTCAGGTGCTCCGGAAGGGTAGCAGATCCGGCTCCACATGTTCTTTGTATTTGATTTTCTGTGAATGTTTATTTACAAAAACAATGTTGAATGTATTCCCCGTCTCTTTATGTGATCTCCATGTTCATTGTTTTGATTTTATTGCTGTTCCATATGTGGTATAATTAGGCGTAAATCCTGTTTCTTATTCTTTTTTGAATAAACGCAACAGAAGTACACCGCATAACATTGTCAATCTATAAAACGTCTGATGACCAAAACTCTTTATTATTGAATAAAAACCAATATTTGATGATAGACTTTTGAAATTTTAGTGAATGAAACTAAATTGTGAATAGCAAGTTCATCATGATCAAGACAAGCATTTGAATTTTTTTCCCCTTTATTTTCCCCTAAATAGACCATGCTTGTCAATCAAAATAACATTTGTACATTGCCAGAAGCAATCGCAATTAAGACGCATAGTTCCAAGGAACCATTTACATTTTTTTATTTTAAATTAAGTGTCATTTTTTAACATTTGTAATTTATAACCTACAATTACAATTTGTTGACTTTATATATAAAAGATATTTGATCAAAGTTATATATATATAATCCCGGCGAGGGAAGAACCAAAAATTTGCGAAAGCAAATTTACAGATCTAACATTGTTGGGTTGATGTTTAGACGAGTTGTATATACATTATGTTCACAGCCATGTATCACCATCATTGATGGCGATCCGATGGATACATCTGTTGTAGGGTTGTCACTGACTCAGACGTACTTATGAATATAATTATTTTCTGTGACTGTATCTTACATTAATTTGTAGGATCCTTTACTATAGATAATTTAGCTGATCTGTAACAATAACATCTTCATGCCTTATATATCATGTACTGTAGTACGCCGCTAGATTAAAACTGACGTGGAAAGGTAACACATGGCCAGCGAAAGCTCTTTTTTTGAGAGCCCAGGTGGTCGTGTGGTCTAGCGGGACGGCTGCAGTGCAGGCGATTTGGTGTCACGATATCACAGTAGCATGGGTTCGAATCCCGGCGAGGGAAGAACCAAAAATTTGCGAAAGCAAATTTACAGATCTAACATTGTTGGGTTGATGTTTAGACGAGTTGTATATATATATATATATATATATATATATATATATATATATATATATATATATATATGTCCATATTATTTGTCAAGTTCTATCATATTCCTGGCGTTAACATATTTCCTCAAAATTGCACATAAATCTGTTATGCAGAAGTTAATGTATTTCACTTGAATAAAACAAACTCTCGTTGTCACAACAACATCTTATCTTAAGTTTAATATACCTGTTGCTAAAAGTGACACATCAGTATAACAGCGTTAAGATAAGCATAAGAAAGTTAACATTTAAAAAATAAAATTATGTCCCTATTAACAAACAAACGTCTTTATTGATGTTTTGTACACAAAATCACTCGATACTATTTAAAGGTTTCTGATATGGTATACATCGTCAAATATTGGTACTCAAGGTAAACTTTCAACAGTAATGGAATCTATGTATACTAGTGTGTCTACTTGTGTATGTGTTGATTAAATTCTGATTACTTCGCCAATGAATTGGGCTTGGTGCAGGGGTGTTATGTCCCATACTTTTTTCATTATATGCTAACGATTGTAAAATTTCTAGTTATGTGTGCTGATGATATGTTTTTTTTTTCACAAAATCTGTTTTGGGTAACAAAATATGCTTGATACATTATATTAGTATACGTCAAAGTGGTCATTGAGTGTTAATATTGATAAACCTAAAAATACAGTATTTAGGAAGGATGGTAGAGTTCATGTTGATAAAAAATGGTATTATGATAAAAAAGAAATTGAAGTCGTTGATAATTTTACCTATCTTGGTGCACATAAAGCCCCGGCAAAAGAGAGAGTCCACATGAACTATTGTAAAAATATACTTGGTGCAAAATTGTTTGCTAAAAGAGGGACGAAAGATACCAAAGGGACAGTCGACTATGTTATGATATTTCAAGAACTAGGTAGACTGACTCCTATTTTCACAAGAAAATGTAAGATTTTCAAATATCGGTTCAATTTGCTAAATCTTCAAACTGTATATAAAAAAATTGTTATAATTATTAGTACTTAAATTGCGAATTAGAGAGATGTCCAAGTAATAACTGTAACTGGTTGATTTTATAAAGAATGAACTGTTTGTTATTTGTTTAGGTGATGTATGGTATAGCCAAACCGTACTTTTGACTAACCTGATGTATATTTTGCTGTCATGTTCTAATTAAAATATATGTTAGATAATTTTTGTCTGCATTTTTTTTTATGCATACCAATTCCAAATATCAAAAAAAGTGTAACAAAAATAAGATTAAGTAGCCACAACTTAGCTATAGAATATTGTACAGCAAGAAATAATAGAACATGCTTTTTTTGTAAAAATGATATAGAGGATGAGTTTCATTTCATCCTCAAATGTTTACGTTTTCAAGGTTTAAGAACAATCTATATTAAGCCATTTTATTGGAAAAACCGTCGAACAATGTAAAAGAGCTGTGTAATTTAGGCAAATTTATATTTAGATCTTTTAAGCTTAGAACTGAAATGTTAAAATAATGATTGTGTTTTACTGCAACACCTTCTGCTATTATGTCACATCGTTTCTGTGTGTGTATGTACTTTATGTATTATTGATGTTAATGTAATTCAAATGAATACATATAGTTTATGTCACTGATAAGGTCTTTGCATCGGAACTAAACACATTTTTTTCTAAAAACAGTTGTTGGTATGACACGGGTTATGTTCTTCTCATATATGTTATGATGGTATGATACTAAACCCCTAACGGGAAGGATTGTGCCTGATGTTCATATGATGAAATCATAATCTTTCAGTCAGTTTAATTGAAGTCTGGAGCTGGCATGTCAGTTAACTGCTAGTAGTCTGTTGTTATTTTTGTATTATTGTCATTTTGTTTATTTTCTTTGGTTACATCTTTTGACATCAGACTCGGACTTCTCTTGAACTGAATTTTAATGTGCGTATTGTTATGCGTTTACTTTTCTACATTGGTTAGAGGTATAGTGGGAGGGTTGAGATCTCACAAACATGTTTAACCCCGCCCCATGTATGCGCCTGTCCCAAGTCAGGAATCTCTGGCCTTTGTTAGTCTTGTATTATTTTAATTTTAGTTTCTTGTGTACAATTTGGAAATTAGTATGGCGTTCATTATCACTGAACTAGTATATATTTGTTTAGGGGCCAGCTGAAGGACGCCTCCGGGTGCGGGAATTTCTCGCTACATTGAAGACCTGTTGGTGACCTTCTGCTGTTGTTTATTTTTTAGTCGGATTGTTGTCTCTTTGACACATTCCCCATTCCCATTCTCAATTTTATATAGACGTTGGTAAGAAAGATATGTATATATATATTATATATCTCCCAATTGATACGATATTCCCGTGCTTGCATTTCCTATCATGATTTTCTTGATAGAGGTTTGCTGCTAACAAGGAAGCTATTAAACCAAGAGTTCCAAATGGTGAAGTTGAAATCATCCCTTCGTAAATTTTACGGACGCCATCACGAGTTGGTTGACCGTTATGGAATAACCGTTTCACAAATGATATCGGATATGTTCCTTACGTCGTAACTACAATCCCCTTCCCTTTCATGAATATGACCTACCGAATTAGACAATTTACCGGATTTGTAATCACATAAGCAACACGACGGGTGCCACATGTGGAGCAGGATCTGCTTACCCTTCCGGAGCACCTGAGATCACCCCTAGTTTTTGGTGGGGTTCGTGTTGTTTATTCTTTAGTTTTCTATGTTGTGTCGTGTGTACTATTGTTTTTCTGTTTGTCTTTTTCATTTTTAGCCATGGCGTTGTCAGTTTGTTTTGGATTTATGAGTTTGACTGTCCCTTTGGTATCTTTCGTCCCTCTTTTATATAAGTAAATTTCGTCATCTAAACACGAGAGTTGATTAATTGAACCTCTAAGTTTGATCACGACAGGTCTTTTTCCTTCGTCCTGTAAAACCAAAGTTGGGCTTTCGTTTGGCTGTGATGGAAGAACAAGTAGGTAGCCACGTCTGATAATAATGGTGAATAAATCGAATACCTCGCGTATACGTCAAGAGAATGCCATGCTCTCTGAATGTTAAACACCTTGCAACAACACTTTGAGAGGTCCGTAGGTTGCCTGTTGCAAGGCAATTTTTTTCATAATTCAATATATCCTAATTCCAGTGACAGTCTAAATTTCGCCAATCTTCATCACGGACAACCTCTTATACATGACATATCTAAAGTTATTTTTGTTGAATTGTCATACATTCCAGATAAATGTCAAATATCGTGCAAAGAAGACATAAATAAGGCCGTTAGTTTTTTCGTTTGAATTGTTTTACATTGTCTTATTGGGGCCTTTTATAGCTGACTATGCGGTATGGGCTTTGCTTATTGTTGAAGGCCATACGGTTACCTATAGTTGTTAATGTTTGTGTCATTTAGGTCTTTTTGTGGATAGCTGTAATAATACCAAATCTTCTTTATTATATTGATTTAGTACATATTTATGAATTTGGATTTTCTCAATGATTTCTTTCAATTGAAACAAACATGTTGGATTATAAAAGGCCAGATGCTCCTGAAATTAATATAACTTTTAACCTATGTGTTTATTTCTGTGAGAATAAAACAAGGTTGTTTTAAAATTTAAAGAAAATGTAAAATAATTGCACTTTGTTGGAATTTACCAAAAACCAAGCTACATGTATATACAGTCGGAAACCAGCTTGAAATAGAACAAAAGAATTGAAGCTCTTTGTTAGATAATGCGATAAATGTGTACTGTATTGTTTACTATAGTGACAAATATTTTAAAAGTTAATAGAAACAAACAAATTTACAATTTTCTTCTCAATTACGAGGTATTTTATTTTAAAAACACCATTTGCATAAGTTTCCAATTTATCTAGTACATAGTTGAGCAGAACAATTAGATTTCAAGTCGACGACATGGGTATCTTTCAAGTTGGATGAAGAAAATGCATAACTTCCGATTTTTTTGAAAAAATTACCACGGACGGAAAACATATCAATCTATTAGTTCAAAATTTTTCGTGTCTGCCCTTCCATTATGTGACTCAAGACAACAATCCAAAAAATGGGTAACAATTGTATCGAAAAGAGAAATTCGAGTGCACCTTTTTATGGTAGGGCGTGTTTGAGTTGAATATTTTGTCTTAACAACGTTCAAAGTAAGAATATTTCATACATCGCCTCGCTTCAGATTCTATCATTTTTATATATCAAAGATACAGATTGCCTTTATGACACCAAAAAATAACAGTACTGAAAGATGAAATATATGGGTCAAGTGAAATACCTATCAATTGAGTCACAAATTAAAAACAGAGAAGGTGTATTCGAATAGCTATTTTTTTTTACTAAAAGTACGTGACGACAGTCTTTCAAGTTGGATGATGAAAATGCATATCTTTGAAAAATTATATTTTTTTTGTGTGTGATAACGATGGTTTATAGTCTTCAACCACTAAAAAAGTCTAGTCTGCCCTTCCACGAAATATTTAATTAGAATTTTTTTAAATGTATATGAATATTCGAAAATTCCGCCTGACAACCGATCAGACAATAGTTTTAAGTTTAATCAATGCAGACAAGATTATTAACTGATGCTCATTAGCTAGTTGATACATTTGTCTTTTAAAATACAACTGACATATAAGGATCGTAATGGTGCAATGTTGATAAAATTATCGGTCCCAACAGCAAAATCAGTAGCGCGTCATCCCTACAATGGCTTCCATTTCTAAGATTGTAAAAATAAACTGGCGTAATGGGGAGATAATTCTAACTGTATATATAATTCAAAGGTATATATTAATACTTATCTTACCTCCAATAGATTTATGGGGATATGATTGGTTAATGGACTACACGTAGTGACTATGTATAAGGTGTCACATGGTTAGTTACCATATAGGGTTATTAACCAAAAATATTGGGTTAGTAAGGGGTTACTTCCCTTTAAAAAAACCACAACAAAAACCTTTAGAAAAACAACACGGTGTTGAGGACAAATCTGACGACGAAATGACGATTCAAGCTTGAAATAAGTTAAAAAAACTTAATTAAAGCTAACAAAAGAGGGACGCAGCTTTTTTTGTCATCATGATAGCCTTAACCCAAAAATGTATACATGTATCATAGCAATGATGGAACTTGCAGCAAATATATGTACCAAGTCAGGAATATTACCGTTCTTATCCATTCGTTTGGCTTAGTGTCTTTTGATTTTGTCATTTGATTGATCGTTTTGAATGTTCCGTGCAGTTCAGTATTTTTGTGATTTTTTTTTATGTATGTAGTCTGCTCATCTGTGGATTGCATCATGTTATACATTATATATTAGTGTTGTAAAATCGTCATCTTCGCTAGCCAAGAGTTACGATAAACTCATCATAGATAGCAGGACTAAATTTTATGTATACGTCAGACGCGCGTTTCGTTTCCAAAAGACTTTTCAGTGACGCTTGATTCCAAATTTAAAAAAAAAGAAGCCAAGTAAAGTACAAAGTTGAAGAGCATTGAGATCCAAAATTCCTAAAAGTGTTGCCAAATACAGCTAAGGTAATCTATGTCTGAGGTAGAAAAGTCTTCGAATTTCAAAAAATTCTAAATTTTGTAAACAGTTAATTTATAAATATAACAATATCAATGATAATTCATGTCAGCCCCAAAAGTGCTGACTACTTGGCGTGTGATACTCTCTGGGAAATAAATCTCAACCAGCAGTGGCATCGACCCATTGGTTGTAAATAAACTCATTATAGATACCAGAACTAAATTTTATATATACGCTAGACACGATCCACTCCCGTTCTCTTCATCCTTGAAGGATTGAGATAAAATTTCGGAGACACATAGTGAGGATTTTTATCGGTTGCAGTCGAAACTCGCTGCATCCAATCAAAAAGTGCCTATAACATGATCATCACGTGTAATTGTAGAATAGTTATCAAAGGTACCAGGATTATAATTTAGTACGCCAGACGCGCGTTTTGTCTATATCAGACTCATCAGTGACAGTGTTTGTAAACAATTGCCACGTCTTTATTGTGCAACAAGTCTTTACATTTTATAAACATACGACTATATTTAGTGAGAACTTGAATAATTTTAATCAATTAGTAGAAGTTCCTGTTTATTTTTCATGCACAATTTTGTTGACGTATATTTTCGTTTCCGGCATTATCAAGTGTGTAGAATCTAGACACTTCCGTGTTTACATCCAAATTGAAGAGTTCAAGTGCTACCATTGGTCAAGAATAATGCATTATGAATAGGTGTGACTTTAATCTTCCGATAGATGGCGCAACATTTACAAATGTAAAATCGTACACTTTTGCCTAACCGATTACTCGGATAATCGTTCACCCGGTAAACCGGTTAACCGGTAGTTTAAACTGATGTTTGAAGGCCTTATCTATAGTACCCTACACATAGATATCAGAAGATCTGGTATGAGTGTTAATGTGAAAACCTTCCATCCAAGTCATACATTTACGTTTTCAAAATCCGATGAATTGAAGTTTGTCCTTTAATATAATAAGGCTTGTCTGTGAAGATATCTGGCGAATTTTGACTTTTAAAAAAAGATCAAATAAATAAAAGCAACAATAGTATACCGCTGTTCAAAACTCATAAATCCATGGACAAAAAAAATTAGGGTAACAAACTAAAACTGGGAGAAACGCATTAAATATAAGAGAACACAACGACACAACATTAAAATGTAACACACACAGAAACGGATTTAGCATTAGACAAAATCCAATGAGAATAACAAATATAACATCAAAACCAAATACATGAATTTGGGATAGATAAGTACCGTGACACGTCTTATAGCAATGTGAATTCACACTCAAAAATAAGAGAAAACAATCAACACAACGGGAACACAACGTTAAACTGTAACACACACAGAAACGAACTATAATATGAAATAAACCGTATCAACTATGACGTTTGTATTGAAAAATAAAAAAAATAAAAACAAACTCGTTGATCTCGTAGAATTAATTATCTCTGAAACCGATGATTCTTTCATTTTCGCTTGTTGTCTCCAAAAATAATATGGAGTGTTTCAATATGAAATAATTAAGCCAAAGCTTGTTACGTGTACTATCAAATATACATTGATTACATTCATATTCGTTTGCCTTTCACAATTTGTGAATAAGCATTTCGTTTAAAGTATGATAAAGCCTTGCACGACGGGGATTGCTCATTCAGATATAGGTCTACACATCATAAGAACAAATATGAAATAATGAAGTAAATCGTAAAATTTGATCGTATTACTGATTTAAAGTTACTCTTAAAAAAAACATGTAATGCTAATTATGTTTCCTTAAGTTCTTCACCCGACCAGAGAAACAAGTTCTGCTCACAAGGAAGCTATTAAACCAAGAGTTCCAAATGATTAAGTTGAAATCATCCCTTCGTAAATTTTACGGACGCCATCACGAGTTGGTTGACCGTTATGGAATAACCGTTTCACAAATGATATCGGATATGTTCCTTACGTCGTAACTACAATCCCCTTCCCTTTCATAAATTTGACCTACCGAATTAGACTATTTAACGGATTTGAAATCACATAAGCGAAACGACGGGTGCCGCATGTGGAGCAGGATCTGCTTACCCTTCCGGAGCACCTGAGATCACCCCTTGTTTTTGGTGGGGTTCGTGTTGTTTATTCTTTAGTTTTCTATGTTGTGTCATGTGTGCTATTATTTTTCTGTTTGTCTTTTTCATTTTTAGCCATGGCGTTGTCAGTTTGTTTTAGATTTACGAGTTTGACTGTCCCTTTGGTATCTTTCGTCCCTCTTTTTTCTAATTAATTTTATATTTTTGAATTACCAATAGCAATCAATATGCTTGACAATTGATCTGTAAAATTAATTACCACGACGACAATTTTTAAAGAAAACGAAACTTTTTAATGATTTCAATACAAATTTATATCAAATCTATCAAAATTGAAAAAAGGTCTGTTATTACGTACAGTTTTACACTAATACGTCTACGTGTTTCTTTCTTTTCGCATGTGTAAAATCTCGTCTGTCATGTAATTTTGTGAATAAGATACATATTCTAAATTCTCTTATTTGCAAAGACACATTACAGGTTATCCTTATTATGCATATTTTATCTTCATCTTTTATGTTAGCTTTGGATTTCAAATATTTTGGCCACGAGCATCACTGAAGAGACATGTATTTTCGAAATGCGCATCTAATGCAAGAAAATTGGTACCGTTAATTTTTTTTTATTAAGAAGTCGTCATTGTGCTTCTATATATTATACCGTTTATAATTTATGTGAAGATATATTTCCCCGAGGGTATCACCAGCCCAGTAGTCAGCTATGTCGTGCTGACATGAATTATCATTGATATGGTTATATTTATAAACTAACTGTTTACAAACTTTAGAATTTTTTAAATACTAAGGATTTTCTACCTCAGGAATAGATTCCATTAGCTGGACTTGGCAAAACTTTAAAGAATTTTGGACCTCAATGCTCTTCAACTTCGTACTTTATTTGGCCTTTTTAACTTTTTTAGGATTCGAGCGTCACTGATGAGTCTTTTGTAGACAAAACGCGCGTCTCGCGTATATATACAAAATTTAGTCTTGGTATCTATGATAAGTTTATTTATATGCATTACATGTATGCTATGTGAGATATCTACACTGATCTAATACTTTCGAATAGTAATTCGTAATATTGTACTCGATTTCCCAGTTATAAATCTATTGTTTGTTAATTTATTCTATTAACATTTTACGTACCGGAAAAAAAACGGTAGTCGAGGAAAATGATTAAAACATGAACCCCTTATACGCAGAGGGTAAAACAATGTCCATTTTCATATATAGTTTTTGATGACCGGTCAATACGTACGTGTCAACTCATTGAAAAATTATTAATTGCGTGTTGTTACCAAATGAAAATAAAATAAAGGACCAAATATATAGTCCCATGACATTTAAACCATAACTATAGCTCATTTTGAGATTGTTTGGTCCTCAATGCTCTAGGCTTTCGTATTTTATTTGGCATTTTTCACCTTTTTAACTTTATCGTCGTTTATTTTGCTTTAGCGAACATAACGCGCGTATGGTTCTCTTACTCTCTTACGAAAAACATAAAAATCGATACGGTGACGTGTTTATATTTCAGTTGTAAAAAAAAAATGATGATTCAACATAATCAATACAATGCAACCAAAAATTTCGATTTGTTATCTTTTTGGGTATGACATTGCATTGCAATATAAATACAGAATACTTGTTCATTAAAGGCAGTGCGCACACTGATCTAGCAAGGACTGTGTCACAAGCAGTAAGTTTTTTAATATAATTTATCTTAAATAATGTTTTTGGTTGACACAGAGGGGTCACAGTAGAATCACTTTAAATAAAAATTCTATATGGTATAGAATTTCAAAAATGCGTTTCCAAAATACAAACATTTATTAAAACTGTTATTTGCAACCTAACAAAAAAAGAAAAAAGGGGTGCATCAATTTAAGAATAACCCAGATTGCACGGAATTATCAATCACTCCTTAAAATATATTAGATTTTAACTGCTTATTTTTGTGTTTATAAAATATAAATATCCTTTACGTCCGGCGTATACACTAGTATACAAATATAAATGCAAATTATTTTATTGTCAATTTTGACGACCAATAACGACAGCAGTACGATAAAATTGTAAGTTAAATTGTATACAATTGATTGAATGTTGGTATTATTGATAATTTTAACAAAATCAAATCTCTCCGTGCAGAAATAATAGAAAACTGTTATATAATATTATATAGATGGACATATTACCGGTGACTAAACTGTATTATTCAATATTTTACTTATAACCTAAATGTCTCTCTTTTTATACAGTAGACAATAATAAACTTACGTTTTGATAGAGCATTTGCATTATTCACGTTTCTGGATTCATGTACGTTCACGGATCGACGTTTACGTATCGGTCAGATTTGTATTTAATAATGATTTAGACACGACTCCAATTCAAACTAAATTTAAATTATATGCATTTTAAAATATCTGCATTTGGATCAACTAGACTTAATTCATCCTTTCCTCAAATACATGTTATATCGTGTCGTCGATACAAATACGACAGCAAATACGTGTATAATGTAAATGCTCTATTGATAACATTATCATCAGATGACATAATAACATATTAATTTCGAAAAAAAATCATCTTTAAAAAGATCTCTTTCATCAATTGAAATTGTTGATTTGTCAAACCTTTTGATTTATGTGATAAATGCATAATACAAAATATAAATCCTTCCCTAATTTTGGCTTTATATATCTATGATAGTACTTCCCTCGGTTTTGTTTATGACCAGGATTTAATCACGCTTAAACAATTTATCAATATTTAACGTCTTTAAAACGCCCATACAAAAATATGTGCTATGAAATTGTTATAAAAACGAAAAAGCATACAAATGTTTATTCACACAAAAATGATGAAAACCATTTTTTTTTTATCAAATCATTATAGACATGTAAATTTTTTAATCGAATTGAAATTGATCAGTCTTTACAAAATATAAGATGGTTTAAGACCACAGCACCATACACAAATCAAGTTTGTGTGTATACATATACTAGCACTAGTAACCCGAATTTAACTTGAACGGACAAAAACGTGTTAACGCTATTTAAATGAGATTGATCGTTTATTGATAAAGATTGACAAAAATTAAAAATTATATTTAATTCATATCAATTCATATCAATTCATTTTAACGCCAGTCAAATAGATTTCTCTGCGGTGAATCAATTGAAATCAAGTTGCTGGTTAGTTGCGTTAAACTAATAGGCCACGCCCCCGTTAAACTATTTCAAACATCCATTAATTCGTTTTAAACATGGATGAGACCCGAGCTTTTTACAGGTAAATCACCCAAGCAAAACGACCTCGATGTATCTATCGTTTTTTGTTTCAAACTTTAAATGCGTAGTCTTATTAAGTCACATGCTCCACAATTTAATTAAACGAACGTATAATACACGTGACATTTTCATATATAAGGCATTTAAATAAAAACATTAAAATATATATGCACGCGTGGTTTAAAAATGTCAAACTAGGGAATCTGTTGGAAATAAAACAGTTAGATGGATAACATAAATTTAATTTGCTCAAATGCACTAGATCTTTATCGCACATATATATGTGCGTTTCAAAAATTACTGAATGCTATGAAACCTCATGGCATGTAAGTAACATGTGGTCCTTTGCAACTATTTACGAAACTTTATGTATTCCTGTATATTTACCGTTTCTCTTTTCTCTTTTTATGTTTACTATATTGTACTCGTAAATCAAATGTAGACATGGAAACTACACAGCAATTATTTATTGTGTACATAATTTAAATCGATGTATCTTATATTTCCGGTAAGCAACAAATATTCATTCTCTTGCCGTATATTGATATACGGAAAAGCTTGTAATGAAAGACAAGGTTTTGATGAATTGAATAATAAAATTGATGAAGACAATGTTGACGTATGTTGAATATGATAAACAGAAAGTCATACCCAAAATTATAAATGAAGTAGCAGCCCACTGAACTTTTAAAACTGTGTTAAATTGTAATACCGGTCACTGGCCAAATCGGGCGTTAATTGTGGAAGAGAAGCAAATATCAAACAAAAATATTGTTCTTACGATTCTGTAAAAGGATTATTGTGCTGTCATGCACCCTGACGTACTTGTAATAAATGAAAATATATATATGAGATAAATTTTAGTCTGCGATAACGATGGGTAAGTTGATTTAAGTTTAACGACCTAGACTGGCTATTTATCGACATACTCTCACGTTTTTTAATGTTTTAAAAGAAAACATATATTTACGTTTTGGGCATTAAATATAAGTCTACTTACCAAATTGAAATGAACATAAACATTGTTAAAAAAAATGGAAAAGAAACATTCTGCATTAGTTGTCGTTTGTTTATGTAATATATACGTGTTTCTCGTTTCTCGTTTTGTTTATATAGATTAGACCGTTGGTTTTCCCGTTTGAATGGTTTTACACTAGTAATTTTGGGGCCCTTTATAGCTTGTTGTTCGGTGTGAGCTAAGGCTCCGTGTTGAAGGCCGTACTTTAACCTATAATGGTTTACTTTTTAAATTGTTATTTGTATGGAGAGTTGTCTCATTGGCACTCACACCACATCTTCCTATATCTATGCATTGTTGTTTTCATATAATTTTATTTCCTATATATTTGAGCGGAAATTTCTAAGTTTAAACTGACTGTAGTATAGATAAAATATTTCATCTAGGTGCTCTCGTTGAAGTTCGCGTTACATATTAAAATAAATTTCATTGGTCGGAACGTTTGCAAACTTTCAATTCAATACACAATATAGAGTCCAGTTCGGCAAAAAAAAATCAAATTAAGACTCTACTTTGTCCGATTAAACAAACAGAATTTAGAAAAATAACACTTTTACGATTCTTTCAACCACGACCAAAATATCTATCTTTTTCTCCGCTGAAAATCATTACTATTGATATTAGAACAAGTCAAAAGTTGCCGGAGCCGGTTGATTTATGATGCATACGAAACTAATAATTATACGGTTTGTATTTTTCCAAATAACTACTATATCCGATAAAAATAGAAAAATAAATTATCGGTTAAAACTACCGATTTTTCTATGAGACAAACATTATCCTTATATGAGTCAAATTTGCAATATAGATTCATAAAGGACAAACCATATTCTCATGTTTTTTTATGCAACACTAGTAAGCATAGTTCGTCTGTTCTCGCTTCAAACCAAGCCATCATAAATACACCAGAGATGACTAAAATGAAAGTCTTTTCGCTCATTGAGATTTTTTGGTAGGTATTAAGCTTCAATTCGACCATTAATTACCGTAAATTTTCGATTTTTGCAAAATTACGAAAAATATGTTATAATCCTTGACCTTCCCGAAGCTTATACTTCGTTTAGTCGATTGTATGAAAGTTTTTTTTAAGAAACCGGTCTTTTACTGCAAAAAAAAAAAAAAAAAAAAGATAAAAGTGATTTTTGTTTGAAGTAACGAATCTCATTCTTACAAGAAAATGAAAGTTTTCGTGTTTTAGGTTGTGCTGAAGCAAACGTAAAAGTTGAAATAAAAATTACACTCCGAGATTACACTAAAGACATTTCGCTAGCACACATGGGACTAGATTTATTAATTGTTCATTTGCAAGTCAAAATTAATAATCATGCAAAACAAATGATAAAACTTCCCAATTTAAAATTGAGAAAAAACCGACAGGAAACCAAAGTACAAAGGTACGGCATTTATTTAAAAACAATCTCCATCCAACTTAAAAATGTGAGGTAAATCGATTAGCTTACGCTAGCCAAGCAACCAACAGACAAAATAAATCTTGACTCTCCGATCAAGACTATCTATAGACACGGAATAAAAAATAACGGAAAATAATAGCATGTTAGAAAGGTTACAAACACATTTATACAAACATGAAGCAGCTGTATTTTTACTGAACTGGTCAGTGGTAATACAAAACTAGGGTTTCAAAAAGATGAAGAAAAAGAAAAAGACATTTAAACATGCTAAAGTTTCTGAAAAAGCAAATCAGACATAGTGTTTAACTGAAATTGAAAAAAAAGGATCATGATAGTCTATAATATGTAAACATTTATTTCAGAAAGCCAACAACAAAATGAAAGGAAACTATGTATTGCTTAAAAACATTGACCAGGGCCGTAACAGCCTCATGTTTGAAATTTTAAAACAAAGTCACAGTACAAAGGCTTGTCTTCATATCAAATTGTTTTCACGGCGAATGTCTTGCAAGAAGCAAACTCCCATTACTCCGATGTCGCCCCTGCTTAATTTTGCGTGATCCATGCATTCCCTATTTCCATTCTCAATTTTATGTTTCTGAATTACTTGTCTTTTGTTCATTTACTTCCCTACTAAATGTTTATAGTCTAAGTGTTAATTTTCATTTGTAAATGTCTGCTTTCGCAATAATGCATGTCCACCAATATCCAGACATTGTGCGAAAAAATATAGTTTAGAAGATATTATTCTATGCTGAATACAGAAAACATATAGTCGTTTCTTCATGAAGATTTGAACTCTAACATTAAAGAGAACCAAACTGGCTGTCCTTTTTGAGTATTTCCATCTGGTGTCTTACATTTAAGGGTTTAACTAGTATTAACATGATTAAGTCGTGTCAACTTACTGTCAAGACAGACGCCTTTATAGAAAATAAAGGAATATGGGGTAAACATACACGGGACCTAATCGAACACAAAGTCAGAGCTTAACAAAAATACAAATTATCAATGGTCAGCGTTTGTATTCCTGTTCATCTTTATAGTCGCTAGAGGGTCTTCAACGATGAAAGAATCTGAGAGTACTTAAGTTTCTGACAGCTAGTTCACACTGTTACGTTTGGAGTCTTCCTGTCCGTCATCCCGCAATCTGATAATTTGATTATCTGTCTCAGGACCTGCGCATATATAAAATACTTGCCACTGAACATTGAACCAAGTAAAATCAATACACATCGTTTCATATATAAAAATCAATCTACAGATGATTATGCATTTCTTAGTTGGTTAGATTCCCTTTTGTGGGAGTTGAACACTTTGCGGGACAATTTTCCTCTCATGGGAAGATATATTTTTCCCATGGGAATATTAGTTTTTTCTTTTCTTTTTTTTTCAGAATTTGTAAAAGTGCTATGAAATATCGAAATGGACTGACAATCATGCACTAGTAACCAATGACTGGAACAATATAACAGGCATTTCAATAAATTAAAAGTATTTCTATCATACTTTTACACTCAAAAGTCTTTTTATATCGTTGAATGATTGATAGAAATTCTACCGTTCAGCGAATGATTTTACAATTTGAATCTTTCACCTTTGTTTTCGGTCAATATCATCGTGCATTTCATGTAATAGTGTTCGCTGAACTGCCACGTATCAGAAACATGCCTTTTGAATTTCAGAATTAAAATTATAATTTTGTTTTAATCTATAATTATACATGGGGAATGACGAATCGTGTTTTTGATTGTTTTCTAATTATAACCTTTTAATTTCGTGAATTTACATCATAATTATTATGAATGTAATTATTCTTTTTCGTCTACGTAACTCGATATGCGTGTTTTTCGCCACTACAAAGATGAGCACGAACTTTTTTTGTTCAAATTTCCTAATCATGCTTATGCAATGTTGTAACTCGTCTACACAAAAATCTTTTATTTCAATTCATTTTTGGTCTTTTCTAGATCTTTTATAACCTCTCAGGTAATTTTCAAAGAAAATCCAGAGTTTTCGGCATTTACAAGGACGCGTACGGATGAGGATTAAATATAATCTTTTTGTGATATATTCACTTGTACTTTACCCGTAGGCTGTCTTCGTGTACTGCAATTTATGGTTTACATGTTTAAAGGAATACGAATACTTTATTTCTCATAAAACTTCAATTATTAGTTGTCAAGAACATACATACACATAACTATAAGGTAAAATTAGTACATGCATGTGTAAACGATACAATTAAATTAGCTTGGAGGACTGACTTTCACATTTATAACTTTTACAAAGTTTTTCTAATATTACAATATTTGATGAGTTTAACTGTTGATCAGCTTTAAAGATATAAGGGTTTGACTAACAGTAGTTCCTTAAACATTTCCTTCTTTTTCTATAGTTTATATGTTCTACAATTCATAATGTAATGGTACTCATCATCAATGTTGTTTGTGTCACAGAGACGACATATTCTGTCTTCTCTGTGTAAATCCTGAAACTTTCTGGACTCAATCGGCAACTACCACATCTATATCTGCGTAATATATGAATTTTGAAATGTAAAAAGGAGTTTTCTAATTGATAATTCTTTTTGAAAATATGACAGCATTATGTTTTATGCGATTCTGCATAAAAGCAAAGAATTCTTCTTGAAACTGGTCTTTGGGTTTCTGTTTAATACATTTTGACACCCATTTATCACAAACTGTGCACAAGGACGGAAAACAAATATACGTCCTTGCTGTGCACTATAATTCGAAATAGTTGTAAATTGCAATTTTTTTTAATTTCTATTTTTTCCTCACTAGATAGGTGAAAGTATGTATAACATTTATTGTAAATTGCGAAAATGCATTACGAGCATAAATTTATAATTTTAAGTTAGAATTTAGAGTCTCAACTTTTTTCAAAATCTCTGTAATATTACTCATGTATTATTTATGTTTATGTCAAAGGCGTTTGATTGGATAATAGGTAAAGGTAGGCGTTGTTTTTGGTAACTTTCCTCCAATCAACTGCCCCATTCGAGAAACCTGTGTGCGCTGATGCGTGTAAACTGGGTATTGTAACGGTACGTGTCTTACATCAGAACCTATCGTGCGTGACCAATGTTTATTGTATAATTTCTCGTCACGTGGTCAAATTATCTGAAATACAAGTTCTAAAGGTGCACTACAGCAGAATTACAGTTTCAGTTGTTATAATTCAGACACAAATTAATATGGTTATTTTGAAATCTGCTGCATGGTTTATTCCATTGGCAATCATATTCACGAAAAGTTGTAAATCTTGAATATTCTGTAATATCTTTATGAAGCGTGATTGAGAAGTAGATTCACACAGATACTGCAATCATTGTCATCTTTAAAATTTACTTTGCATGCACTAAATTTCTAATCCATTTGTTTAGAACAATAAAATATGTTTAAACTACTAAATATCTAAATGAGATTACATAGGAATAACTTGTGGTGTATTCATGTATACTAGTATGTAATAATAATAAAAAGAAACCAACAGCACTATTTGACGAAGACGAAGACGAAATAAAGGATTGAATTTTAACGTTCAGTGACATATATTACAATGATGTCGAAACAGAACTTGAACTTGACAATAGGTTTTCATAGAACCGTCGCTTTTCCAAAGTACGCTTAGTTGCGATTTCACAACTTCGGGTTCGCATTATAGTTATACATGTACAAAATAACTTACAATAAACAAATTCTGATGATTTCTTCAACTGTTCGAGGACTTTCTAGTTGTAATATAAATCTGTGATTTTTCTATATTCGTACTTTCGACGAAGCAAAGCAGTTCGATCTAGATCTGGACATGTATCATCATTAAACATTTACAATATTCAATACACTGTAAAAACAGTGTTTAGATCCTAAACACTTATCTAAACACTTTTTCTGTGTACGTTTTGAAACACGTTTAGCATCTAAACATGTTTAGATTTTAACAAGTGTTTAGATTTCAACAAGTGTTTAGATGTTATATGTTTAGAAATTTATGGTGTTTAGACCTTTCAACGGTTAGCCTACTAAGTACTATGATTTCACAGGAACTACTTGTGGTACAGCACTACAGGTTGAATAGTCCACACAGTATTGTAGAATATACAATGCACGTGTACATTTCTGCTTAATGTTCTTGCAATGATTTTTACCATAATAAAATTATTTGACTTGTCTATATAGTATATTAAAGCTGGAAAACTTCAGTAATGATAATAATAATATTAACAATAATAGGTATACACATTTTATTCTTCCTGGAGACCAAAGAAAAGTTTGTAAACAATAGGATCAAGTTAAGAAAAGTCTGTAAACAATAAGACCAAGTTTTGAAAAGTCTGTAAACAATTAGACAAAGTTTAACCCTCCATTTTTTTGTTAGGAAAAGCCTGTACCAAGTCAGGAATATGACTTTTTTTTTTCGTTCCTTTTGATTGTTTATGTAGTCAAGCGTTTGATTTTTTTTACGTTTTATGGACCGGATCTTCCACCTTTTTATACAACTTGGAGTCTGGTTCTTTTGTTTTTCTTTTTTCTGATCTAGTCTTAAACATAACATACAATCTATTCAAATTATTTCAATAATTTATTTTTAAGTCTCACTAAATGCAAACAAAAAATAAAATTATAAAATTTGATGATTTTTATCCTCAACAAAACAAAAATTGTCAGTTCAGTCCATCTCCTATCATACAGGAATTTTTCATTGCGGAACAATCTTCTTTTGAATGATAAAGGCTCTAGGTGTGCAGTCCCTTTTGGTTGTCAGGTGAACTTTTGTATCCTGAAATGAAAAAATGAAAACTTCATGTACATTTGTATGCAACAGTCACTTATTTTTAGATCATGTTTATTAAAATACATTAAACAAGCTTCTTGAAAAAAGATTCTTACAAAAGAAAAATACAAATTGTAGTTAAAAAGACAATACTTTACACCTTGTACAAATGTACACATCAAAAGACAAAGAAATCAAAGGGAACAATATATAGAGCAAACAAGCATGCAAGTTTTTTTTATATTATAAAACAAAATCCTTGATTTCTGAGAACTACAGCCTGTTTTTCCTATTTTATCCTAATATTATGAATATAAATTTTTTTAAATTGCCTGTTTTTTACCTATTCAACAGGATAAATATTAGAGGATGATTTAACCTTCATTTTTTCAATCATTATCATATATTATCGCTATTTTGTGCATTTTTCGTTTGATCTTTTTTTGTGATAATTTTCATATCATGCTACTCGCTTGGGATGGAATAATTATCACTAGAAACTAAGGAGGCCACGTGGCGTTGCTAACGAAATTGACATGAACATGATGAAATTGACAACGTCGTCATAGGTAAAATAGCGATAAATAGATTATCATTGGTCATCTCAACTCGCTTGCTTTTCTCACTTTCTCTGTACCAGCTCAAGCGAGAAAAATCAATCTCGTTGAGATGATCAACGATAATCTATAAGTATAGTACGTTCTATTGGCAACTTAATAATATACTTATATATTTTTACTTACATCTGCTCTTGAAATTAAGTCATCCTTTTCTTTCTTTGTTGCTTTCTTTCTGATCTGTTCTTCAATTTGATCTATGATATAGATTTATTCTAGCTCTTTTCATTCCCACTACATGTACAGTGTCACAGTCCTATAAATGCATACATACAAATAATTATTATAGGTTTATATGAAAAAGAACAACTTGACAGTTTATTTTTGACATAGGAGTTTGAATGTCAGTTTATTTTCAACTTTTTAGTCATGGCGTAGTCAATTTATTTTCAACTTTTTAGCCATGACGTGGTCAGTTTATTTTCAAGTAATGAGTTTGAATGTCCTTTTGGATGTTTGGTATTCTTTGTTTCTCTTTGACAAATGAAGTGAAACTATAATTTCAGTGTTTGTGTGAAGGATGTTGTTCTATGTGCCATTGGGATCAGATCATCTTTTTCCCTGCAAAGTTAAAATACTTGAAACTATGATTTTATGACATTATGTACAGTGACATTTTAGACTATTCAATCTCATTTTAAATTTCCGAACTAGCTCATTCTTATTTTATGCTTGGTCCCTGAGACTGATTATGTGTGTATATTATATGATTCGTACCACAATAGTGAACTTGAAATAGCATAGGTTAACAGTTTATCGCACATATTCCTTTTATTAGTCTGTTAAATTATGGTTTGTGCCCCTCCCCCTTTTTACGAAATCTGGATCTGCTTACCTTCCACTGCTGTAATAACTGTTAAGATGGCTTTTGATTCCGTCAATATTCTAATATGAAGTTCTGTATCTGTTGCATCGTCAATAGATATATATATACTTGATAGATGGAATCCATTGTTTTAAATGTTGTTTGTCTTTGGCGGGTCCGAAGGCGTCCGTATCAAATTACCACGATAGATAACTCTGTTCGTTAATTAGTATAAGATCATATTCGGACAACGACTCCGGACTTTTAATAGAGAAAATATTCACTCACATCTTCCTTATAAATACAAATGAAATACTATAAAAGATTATTTTATATGTCCCTGGTATAAACAACTAATTGCTTAACTTATAAAAACAATAATTGAAAGTAATTTAATAATCTTACAACACAAAAAAGGGAAACTCAGTTGGGGAAGATGATATGATTTGTTCTCATAAATATAGAAGCTCCGCATACTTGGGACTGAAGTTTGAAAATAATTTTAATTTCAAGACAGCCACGATATCATAGTTTCACAGAATATGCTGGAATATGTAGGAACATCGGGTAAAAAGGTGGAACCAGTACTGAAATATTATAAAGTGTTTAGGTGTTTAGGAAAGTGTTTCAGAAGTGTTTAGATGCCATTTAATGTTTAGCTTAATGATAACATTCACTGATAATAACCCTGCAACACGTTTAAATTCTAAACACGTTTAGGGTTTGATGTGTTTAGATAAATATCCGTTTAGATCCTAAACGCTTTCCTAAACACGTTTAGACCTAAACATCAGTGTTGTAAATCCGTTTCAAATCTAAACGCTGTTTTTACAGTGTAGTTGTACATTTTTTTTGGTACATGTAGAACATGTAGAAAAATCCGTCTTTTTCGAATAAAATCTTAATTTACGTACCATTGTAAAATTGAGAATGGAAAATGAGGAATGTGTCAAAGAGACAACAACCCGACCAAAGAAAAAAACCAACACTGAGCAGAAGGTCACCAACAGGTCTTCAATGTAGCGAGAAATTCCCGCACCCGGAGGCGTCCTTCAGTTGGCCCCTTAACAAATATATACTATATATATATATAGTCCAGTGATAATGAACGCCATACTAATTTCCAAATTGTACACAAGAAACCAAAATTAAAATAATACAAGACTAACAAAGGCCAGAGACTCCTGACTTGGAACAGGCGCAAACATGTTTATGATCTCAACCTCCCCCTATACCTCTAGCCAATGTAGAAAAGTAAACGCATAACAATACGCACATTAAGATTCAGTTCAAGAGAAGTCTGAGTCTGAAGTCAGAAGATGCATATACGGACCCTGGATTTAAATCAGATATGATCTGGCGTTTTTTGTCTTTTTTTCAAAATACATATTTTTAATTGTGACTATCTTTAGTTTCGAATCTTTCTTTCATTCTAATTAATTTAGTTTAAATGAAAATAAGGAAATTGGAATTAAAACACTGTTGAAGAGAAACTGCATATTCGGGTTAAATTCACCTTAGTTTGTTAATTCAAGTTTGACATCTAACATCTTAATCCGTAATCCACATTTACCCGACAACCTTAAATTGTTTATTGAATTTTATCAATCAAATATCCTCACACAGGAAACTAGACAAAATAAGTTATTTGTAATGGTATTTATCAAAACTAAAATGATTGAAAATATCTTTGTAGAATATGAATTTGCCTAATAAACGAATAATTATAATACATATATTTCAACATCTTCAATAGAGAGATTACTGATAAGATGCCCAAAATATATGTACATGTATACATATTGCGATTAGTGCTATATAGTGTGTCAATGATATCGAATGCCCGCTGAGTGTTAAACATGTTTGACACTGCTGGTTTTAATTTTCTGACTCAAGTATAAATTTAAGAAAAGTTAATAGTTTCTGAATATTTTTAGATTCAATATTTTATCATTATTATTATTTTTTAAAGTCTCACCACATACAAATATAAAATGAGAATCACAGAACTAAACAAAATATTTTAACATTTGCATTGTGTGCTGCGCATTTCTCTAATCTTTATTTTTTATGCCCATTATTCTCTAATCTTCATTTTTCAAGGGCATTATTCTCTAATCATTGAACCCCATCCAAACCCTCTTTTTTTTTATTATGTTGTACATGTACTGTTATACCACTGATCGAAATTTACAGTGTCCGTATATAATAAATGAAATGAAACATCTTTTTATTTAAGAACAAGTGAAATATAATGCCGTTTCTTTTCAATAAATATTGTTGATGTTTTTGGCATCTATTGCAGCAACATTGTCGTTATTGAATAAATATATAAATTTTTCGCTATTAGATATTCATAAATTGAAATGTTAAGCCTAATGTATTATTATATGTCTATAATGGGCATTTTAAAAGGACAGGAATATAAAAAAAGAAGATGTGGTATGATTTCCAATTAGACACCAGTCCACAAGAGACCAAAATGACAGAGACATTAACAAATATAGATCACCGTACGGCCTTCAACAATGAGTAATGCCCATACCGCATGGTCAGCTATAAAAGGCCCTGATATGACAATGTAAAACAATTCAAACAAGAAAACGAACCGCCTTATTTATATAACAACAAAAAAATGAATGAAAAATAAATATGTAAAACATAAACAAACGACAACTACTGAATTGCAGGCTCCTGACTTGGGACAGGCGCATACATAAATAATGTGGCGAGGTTAAAATTGTTAGCGGGCTCCCTATCCTCACCCTAGTCTCGATCAGTGGTATAACAGTACATGTACAACATAATAAAAAAAAAAGAGGGTTTGGATGGGGTTCAATGATTAGAGAATAATGCCCTTGAAAAATGAAGATTAGAGAATAATGGGCATAAAAAATAAAGATTAGAGAAATGCGTGGTCTAAAAATATAATGAACATTGAATGATCAATAAAAGAAAACGCTAAAAGATACCTGAATTTTATTGAATGATTAATAAAAGAAAATGCTAAACATTATCTGGTAACAGAATTTTCTCTTCTTAAAATTTAAAGAAAATTATCAAAGTTATCATTGTAAAAATATGATAAAAGTGAAAACAAACTTGGTAAACCTTTTTTGGTTTCGTGGTAACAGACTATAGGATTCAGTCAATATGAACTGGTTTCCGATACTTCTACTCGGGCTTTAAATTCAGTGGCGGATCCAGAGGGGGCGTAGAGGGCGTACACCTCCCCTTTTGCTTGGACTTTTTTTTAAAATGATTAATCAGACTAGACTTCGTGAATTAATAGGGAGATGCAGCATCTAAAATGTCCAACCCTTACACCTTACCAGCAACTACAAAATATGCATGCCCCACGCCAGGAACCGTTTAAAAAGTGCATATTTCACTTATTTTATGTTTTAAGTCCTAAAAAGGGGCAAAAAAAAAATTTCGCCTCGCTCCCCTCGTTACAAAACTACAGCCCCTCTTTCAAAAAGCCTGAATCCGCCCCTGTTTATATCTGACTATGCGGTTGGCTTTAGCTCATTGTTGCATGCCGTACAGTGACCTATAGTTGTTAATTTCTGTGTCATTTGGTCTCTTCGAAGAGTTGTCTCATTGGCATCTTCTTATGTGTAGTCAAAATCACTGGAAAGAACTGATGAAAACTTGGACTTGTTACTTCATAGAACTAGCACTTAAATCATGCAGAACAATACACACCAACACGTCATTGTTGAGTAACAAATGAAAGCCTTGCTGTTGTTTGGAAATCACCGTTCTCATTCATTTAAAAGAATGATTTTTACTTTTTTTTTTTAAAGATTAAAGAAAACTGGGGAAAAATTAGAGAATAATGCGTAAAAAATTACTTTTAAAGAATAGACTTATTTTTTGAAGATTAGAAAAAAAAGGGGTGAAAATTAAATGTTTACAGAAAAACAGCCCCCCCCCCCCAACTCAGACCCTCCTATAAGAATCATTTTAAATAGGATGGACAAAAAGATGGAGGGGTAGAGTGTAATATTTGTAACTGAGCGTTAAGCAATCATGAATCATTTAATCTATTCTTTATATTTTTATCTCTTTATTCTGTAATTTAAAGTGCTTATTCCACTATCATCTTTATTTCTGTAAACTTACTTTCATAGCCTCATATATGTACATGTACATGGTATTTGATACAGGAACAATATACCGTCGTATATTACAAAAATTGAGAATGAAAATGAGGAATGTGTAAAAGAGACAAAAACCCGACTATAGAGCAGACAAAAAAGGAAGGCCTAAATTACGGGTCTTTAATGTAGCGAGAACCTCATGCGTATACATACATGCATTATTGTATGCACATGCTTGTTCCAGAGACATATAATACAATTATATGTCTCTGGATAAACATAATTATTTAGAATTAAAAAGTGTATAGATATCAATAAGTTCATTTTCAAAATCATTTATTTAAAGTGAAAAATCGCGAATTATCCCTTTAAGGCTTGTTGAAGATCTTCATCAAATAACGAATGAATATAAGAAGATGTGGTATGCTTGTCAATAATTTAATTCACCGTACATGTGGAATACCGTATGATAGTTTTTTTGGTCTAAAAAAAAAAATACATCTACTACATGTCTTTGATTTAACAAATGATAAAAGATCTGGCATAAAAACGTGATTCTGAATATAATCTAAAAATTGAAGAGAAAGCCAGACTAAGACGTTATACAATTTAAAGAATACAAATCTTAAAGTTTTATTACTTAGAGGTATACTGTCCCCTTCTTTTAACCTACAAGAAAACTTCACGAGAGCCGATGATTAAATATCCACCTTGTTTTTCCGTATATATACTGAGCCAAAAAGGTTTAGCAACACTTTTTTTTTATATTTTTTTTTTTTGTTGTTTTTGGAAAAAAAATATTTAAACATCATTGATATAATCCTTAGTTTTACCTGTAACAGTCGTACTTTTTTCCTGCTGATTGATTTCGCGCCATTTCAGCTTTGCACGTGTCAATGATGTTTTACCTTCTGTACCTGTAATTTAAAAAACGATATTAAAAAATTCTTTTTCACTAACGTTCAGAAACACACCATTGGTAAGAAAAACACAAACACCGTTGAAAAATTTGCTTGGGGCGTCAACCAGGACACCCCGAAAATGACAGTCAGAAAGGTCTTGAAACGGTTGATGCCGGAATGAGGGTTGTTGACATCATGGCTCGATTTAATGTGCACTAGGCAACAGTTCAGAGACTAACAAACAGATATCGACAAATTACAACTGCATAGGATAGGTCGATATCTCGTAGACAAGAAAAAACTATCGTCAAGGGAGGAGCGCTTCCTTCGCTTTACGTCAACACGTGACAAGTTTTTTTTTGGCTAAAAAAGTACTGCATTGACTAGAAATTGATTTTGAGAAACACTATACTCATTTAAGCATTTTGACCCTCCCGCGCTCCATACAAAGAAAATCCTAATTAATGTGAGTGATAAATATTCATGTTGCTTCTGACATATCATAATTCCATTTTTGTGTCATTAAAATTATATGTTTAAATTTTATGATTTTGTAATAAAACAAAATTTCACAATTTTGTTGCTAAACTTTTTTGGCTCAGTATATATATTAAAATAACTTTAGAAGCAATTCAAAGGATATTCAATTTGTTTCAATATTGACGAAAATTGAGGCTACTATAAATTTTATACATGTAGTCGTCTCAGCCGAAAACAATACATAATATTGATAATATAAGCAAGTGTGACAAACCAAATTGAATCACAAATTTGTTGTTTGGGATTATTCATGGTTCACTAGTATTCCTTTCACGAATTTGACTATACTTTTGGACCTTTTGGATTATAGCTCTTCGTCTTTTATATTAAATTTGCTTTTGATTTCATATATTTTGGCCTCGAGCATCACTGAAGAGACATGTATTTTCGAAATGCGCATCTAGTACAAGAAAATTGGTACCGTTAATTGTATTCTATATTAACCAGTGACACGTGTCCCAATTTTTAAGAAAAGGGATAGAAAAAGTATGAATCAAAAATATCCGGTTTTTCAAAACTATATTTTCAAAATGCATTGCATAATTTAAACCGATTTAAAGTGTTTCATTTTATTGTATGTTTGTGCGTATACGAAAAAATGATAGAAAGTTAAACTTCAATGTTCATGACTTACAAGTATTATAATATTTCTTGTAAAATTGATAAATGAGCGGTTTTCACAAATACTGAACATTAGAATATATCGTAAACGTCAATTAATGAACAAGCAACCCAACGAGAAAAATATAATTTCAGAGGCATCTACATGTACATGTATAACTAGTTTTGAGTTAGAGAAATCATTCAACATGTTCATTGCCATATGATTCTATTCAGATTTGTGAGTTTTTTCGATTTACGAATAAGTCTATAAGATACAAACAATTAATTGAAGCAAAAAAAAAAGAAAGAGACATGAAATAACGAATTAACATAAGTTTACAAACACATACCTAGGTGCATTTACCAAAACAACATTTGAACTTATTGATACATTTTTTCATATTATTGTAATTTTATGTTTATTTACCCGATATGGAGTTCTTCTGAAATTAAAAATCACTTGAATGGGTATTTCTGGTGTATATACATGTATCACACTTGCTATCTACATGTACAATATACGGAAATGACACGGCTGGGTATTTTAAAGTTACTGAAGGTAGATTACTGGCAGGTGTATATCCCCGGGCGAAGAACTTACTGATTTGTCAAAACGGTTAGGTGTAACTTGTCATATTGTAAAGTTTTGAATCGCGCTCATGTCTTTTTTTTATTATATGAATTGCGCCAATAAATGAAACTTGACACATTCCCCATTTCCATTCTCAATTTTATTAATTGTGTCATATTTATCTCGAAACTATTAACCTATTTACACGTACATGTAACATTAGAATACCTACTTCAACTGTTGAATAACTTTATAATTACTAAAATTCAAAATTATGTACTTCTCCTTCCGTATGCTATGTTTTTGTGTGTCAATTCTATCTTTCCATCAGGTCCATAGTGCACTTTTTTGTCAGTCTAAGTGCACTAAGGAGGCCCTTTCAGTTTGCGATTTCTGTACCTACATGAAAATACCTAAAAGGACCTCCTCAGTGAACTAAGAAGAAACATTTGAAAAGAAGTCTATAATATTTGCGCAATTAAATGATTGTTTTATTGGCGCTAATGAATGTTGCAGTTTTTATGATAAAGTTATGCAAAAAAAGAATTCGCGTAATTAACTTGTGGTGCAAATTAATTCTTTTTTAGCCAAACTGGATATAACCGTTCAAAACATTGTGTATACACAAACAAAGCAAGATTTATCTTTTGCGCAGTCTAGCCGGAGAATACAAGTTTTTGCAATTTGTGAAGGATTTTAATTTTAGAATGTAATGAACAAGTAAGAAGATCGTTAAATCGGAAAATGAGCTATGCACGATGAAAGTTTGGTGCGTCGATAAAAATTTCATGGATTCACTTGATAATTGTAAAGTTTCAAGTCTTTAAAAATAACACCCATTTGTAGAACTGATTATTTTGATCCTTCAAATATGCATGTGTAGAATAATAATAAAAAATATATATTATTAAGTCTCTTTCATATAGATACTGTAGATTTGTATTTGAACATCGATTGCAAACATAACGTTCAGTGAGAAATATTTCATGTATTCGTACAGAAAACAAATCAACTTCTTTCAGAATACAATTGATTGGTTATTGAAGTAAATGATTTGCGACAGAATCAGTGACACTTGGCCAGAAGCTTACCTCTAAAATAAAGAAATATAAAAAAAGGTAGAGTTATTTTTAATTCTGTATTTTACTCATAAAGGACTTAAGCACTTTTTACAGTCAATGCCGAAAATATGAAATACATCGATTTAAATTATGTACACAATAAATAATTTTTGTGTACATAGTTTTCCGTGTCTACATTTGAATACGAGTACAATATAGAAAACCATCATGTTATATATTTAACTATTTTTTTTTCAACAGATTCACAAGTTTTGCATTTTTAAACCGCGTGTGCATATATATTTTAATGTTTTTATTTTAATTCCTTACATATGAACATGATACGTGTATTATTCATTCGTTTCAACGTTTTAAATTGTGAAGCATGTGACTTAATAAGACTATACGCATTTAAAGTTTGAAACAAAAAACGATAGATACATCGAGGTCGTTTTGCTTGGGTGATTTACCTGTAAAAAGCTCGGGTCTCATCCATGTTTAAAACGAATTAATGCATGTTTGAAATAGTTTAACGGGGGCGTGGCCTATTAGTTTAACGCAACTAACCAGCAACTTGATTTCAATTGATTCACCGCAGAGAAATCTATTTGACTGGCGTTAAAATGAATTGATATGAATTGATATGAATTAAATATAATTTTTAATTTTTGTCAATCTTTATCAATAAACGATCAATCTCATTTAATTAGCGTTAACACGTTTTTGTCCGTTCAAGTTAAATTCGGGTTACTAGTGTAGTAAACGAAAAAAAAGAGACATAATTTCGGATTTATCATCAAATAAATTTAATGGCAAAAAAAATCTAGACTCCTGTGCACATGACGTTATGTCCTCGAGGGTATCACAAGACCAGTAGTCAGCACTTCGGTGTTGACATGAATATCAATTACATGGTATTTTTTATAAATTTCCTGTTACAAAACTTTGATCTTTTTTAATCCCAAGATAAGATTACCTTAGCCGTTTTTGGCACAACTTTTTGGAATGTTGGATCCTAAATGCTCTCCACCTTTATACTTGTTTGGCTTTGGAACTATTTTGATCTGAGCGTAACTGATGAGTCTTATGTAGGCGACACGCGCGTCTGGCGTATTGAATTAATATGAGGCAGGCATTACCTGTAAATGGGGACGAAGTCTGTATGAATTATTTTTTTGTAACTTAAATATTTGTTAAAAAAAAGAAACCGAAATACCGTAACGTTTCCGATTTTGGTTTTGTTGTTAGGGATTTTAGTTGTGACGTTATTTAAATTATGACGTCATATGCAATGTAAACAAAGAAACGCTACCATCAGGTAACGTTTTTTCATATCAAGGAATTATTAAAAATGAAATTGGTATTGCGCGTTCCTTCCTATTTTATACTAGACTGATAAATATATATTTTACTCAAAGTTTCATACAAACGAGACCGGAAAAAGGAAGTACATTGTACATTTCTGCGCAGGTCCGGGATTTCAAAACACGACAAAAAAAAATTGAACGATTTTGAGTTCATTAGTATACAATAAAAAGTTAGGGAAATTTTCCCGAATTTTTTTTTTTTTATTGAATTTTCTACTGTTATTGGGGACTCCGTCCCCATATAATCCTGGTACCTTTGACAATAACGGTCTTACCAAGTAAAAAAAAACCAGTCAATCGCGTTTTTAATAATTAAGTTAAAAGTATGGTGTCTGTTTGAACCGCAGAAAATCCATGAAAAACATAAAAAGTCATATGTCTTATCAGTTCATATATTTGAATTTGTCCTGGATGACATAAGTCTACTGTAAACATTCTAAAATCAGATACATAACTGATTAAAGACGGAATAAGGAGAGTCGGATCTTTTGTATGTAGCTTACAGATGTATTATTGGACAGGAATGAAGATGATATAATATCATAACGTATTTGTTTTTGCTAATTCCCTGTTAAATCCTGCATAGGTTGTTCATAATACATCAAGTTTACCTATGTTCAACTTTACAATTGTTTCGTCAACATTTTCAAAATTTGTTTATTGATAATTCTTGATTATTCTACATATATGGATTTTTATATGTGTTGTCATTCTAATGTTATATTTAACATTGCCATTAAAGCGGGAGGTTTGGCATGCCACAACACCAGGTTAAACCCACCAATTTTCTTTAAAAACTATCATGTACCAAGTCAGAAATATTGTCATTGTTATATTATAGCTCGTTTATGTGTGTGTTACATTTGACGTTGTGTTTCTGTTGTGTCGTTTGTTTCCTCTTATATTTGAGTGTGAATTCACAATACTATAAGTCGTCGGACGGTACTTTGTATCCGAAATTCTTGTATTTAGTTTTGATGTTATATTTGTTATTCTCATCGAATTTTGTCTAAAGCTTAGTTCGTTTCTGTGTGTGTTACATTTTAATGTTGTGTCCTTGTTCTCCACTTATATTCAATGCGTTTCCCTCAGTTTTAGTTTGTAAACCGGATTGGTTTTTTTCTATCGATTTATGAGTTTCGAACACTGGTATACTAATGTTGCCTTTATATATGCCTACGATGGTAGAATGAAGACATACTTATATTTCCATACCCATTATATAATTAATTTTCACACCCAAAAGGCTTGTTTTATGCTGTGAGTTACATTTATATCCACTGAAAAATATGAATTAGCGAAATTAAACTTTCAAGCTTTTTTTTTTATGGAAAATGGGGGTTCTTCAACATTGTGTTATAATCTTAATCCCTATGAATCAAACAGATAATGTAACAAAGTAAATTTAACATTTACAAAGCACGGTTTTATGAATTTCGTTTAACACAAACTTAAAGATTGCCTGAAAAAGAAAACACATTAAAACAAAAATAAATGGCAATTTCATTTTGTCAACATTTTGTTTTTAGCCTACCTGGCCCAAATGAGTGTGAGCTTTACTCATCACTTGGTGTCCGTAGTCCGGCGTCATTCTCGTCGTCCGTTAACTTTTACTATATTTTCTCCTCTGAAACTAGTGGGCCAAATTTAACCACACTTAAATATAACCATCACTAGGGTCTCTGGTATAAAATATGTGTTCAAACTAACCAAGATGGCCGCCATGTCATGTAGATTTTCGCTAATATTTCTGAAACCAAAGCATTTAGAGCAAATCTTGAAATGTGTTAACTTGTTTGACAGTCAAGATCTATCTGTCCCTAAATTTTCAGACATATCGGACAACCCGTTGCTGTCCTTGAATTGGTAATTTTAAGAAAATATTGCAGTTTTTGGTTGTTATCTTGAAGGTCATTATAGATAGAGATAAACTGTAAACAGCAATAATGTTTCAAAAAGTAAGATCTTAAATTAAGACAACTTGACCAAAATGATCAATTGACCCCTTAAGGAGTATTTGTCCTTTATAGTCAATTTTAAACAAATTTTGTAAATTTTTGTAATCTTTTACAAAAGTCTTACCCGCTGAAACAACTAAGACAAATTTTAGCCAAATTTGATCACAATCATCATTTGAGTATCTAGTTTAAAAAACGTTACCTCTGACCCTACCTACCAACTTACGTGGTAGACATGGCTAAAAGTTGAACATATGGGTAAAAATCTATTTTTGGCTAAAATCTCTGAAATTAAAGCAAAAGTATAACGGTTGCATTAACATGATTAATGTATGCGGCAATTGTAAAAAAAAATCAGGTGAGCTGATTTGTATATGTAAAAAACATTTTTCCCAATTACTTTATACAGCATAAATTTGATTTATACAAAGTGAAAATATGATTTGTCAGGATAAAAAAATCGGAATAAAGTTGCTAATATGTTTAAAACTAGGTAGCTGTCGAAGTGACTTTCAAATGAAATATAGCAATTAAGGACTGTCGTTGATTAATACAACATGTCTCATGTATAATTTTAGATCTACAAATAAATTCAAATTTTGAACTTTATCTTTAAACTACTGTCGCCACAAGATTGATGCTCATTTCTGCTGCTGGATCCAGTAAATGTAACATTTAACTATTATAAGATAAAGACAACAATCCAACCAAAGAGAAAACAACCCAACCAAATAGTCAACACAGCCAAAGGGTTTATTATTTATTATGTCTGTTCTGGTTTCCTACCATGTACCATAGTTTGTTTGACTTTCCATTAAAAAAAAGTGTGAGGGTATATACCCATACACCACAGTTCCATATCGACACTCTGATTGATTTATTAGATGATTCAACATAGTCACGTGGTGTATGTTAGATACCTCACACTTTAAACCAAAAACTACAATGTAACACATTGTCTTCCCTGTAATATTTTCATATCTAAAAATATAGTGTTGTGTAATTATGTCATTGGCGTATACCCCATATTCTTTCTTTTTGTTTAAATAAATACAACAGAGACGGATTTTTTTTGGGAAGGAGGGGGCAGGGGGCCCGTCCCCCTAATCTGGGAAAAATGGGGTTGATTATATTGGGAATCACTGTAGCATGACTGAAACGGCCCCCTCTTAGGCAGTCAGTGGGCCCCCACTTATGAATTTCTGGATCCGCCACCGTACAACAATGAATTTAAATAACAGCATTTATTTATTTTTTTAAATTGTGAAACTGAAAGTCTTTGATTGATGTTTTACTTTTTTACCCCTTCACCAAAGATGTAAACCTGGAAATTATCTATGCCCTACAAAACGGGGAAGAATTAAAATACGGGATAATAAAACAAATAAAAAGTTGATGCCGTCCAATAAACACTGGAAGCTATGGGTTACATCAAGCAAAGCAATAGCTTGGGTTAAATAGGATAGCAGTAACACTTTATTACAATGGTATCAAATGTCCTAACTGAAACAACATATCAAACTGCATTTGTGTGTCATTACCTTAGGTTTTATCGTTCTTTAAGTCCCTATTGATTGCAATTTATTTGATTTACTAAACATATGCGCGATATCCAACTGGTGAATGAAGTATCTTTCATTACATTTGGCAGTTACATAGAGTATCGAATTTTCAATTTCCTACACACAGTTTTTTTCGGTTTCATCTAAAGAGAAGTGTTGCAATATGATGATTGTTAGTCGCGAGTTATATTTCTTTGATATTCTCATATAAAAGAACTGGTATTTCAGGCTGTTTATTATCTTTGTACGCCATGTAAGAGAAGTATTCCCTTTTTTTTAAATTCAAATTCGAATGTATCGACAAATACACAATTTATCAGACAGTAGCCAATAGTTATCAAAAGTACCAGGATTATAATTTAATACGTCAGACGCGTGTTTCGTCTTCATAAGACTCATCAGTGACGCTCATATCAAAATGGTTATAAAGCCAAACAAATACAAAGTTGAAGAGCATTGAGGATTGAGGATTCAAAATTCCATAAGTTGTGCCAAATGAAAATATAAGCTTCGTTTCTTGAGTGAAGGCATATCAGTTGTTACCTGTGAAGCGGATATACAAAAAAGGTCAACCCTACTCGTCATAGATTCTGTGGGATTTTACTACTTTGAAATCTTTGCTTGATAGTTACTTGTACCTAGTCAGAAATATGACCGTTTTTGTCCATTCGTTTGATGTGTTTTATCATTTGATTTTGCCATTTGATTATCGACTTTCCGTTTTGGGTTTTCCTCGGAGTTCAGTACTTTTGTGATTTTACATTTGTCTACATGAGCAAATGCTTGACCAAGTCAGGAAAATGACAGTTGTTATCCATCCATTTGATGTGTTATAGCTAATGCGAAAAAGGGGCGAAAAAGACTCAATAAATTTAGTAGTATCGCATTAAAATTGCGTTGACTGTATTTTCGTTTTTTGTATTTGAGTTAATATAGTTGGAGCAAAGAAATTAATCGTCAATTATCTACTAAGATATGGTTTGTTTGTTATCGGTTCGCATTCTACCTGTTGCTATGCTATGTAACAATAAATTTTAAAAAGAGACAACGAAGGTATTTTATAGATAAAACATTTTGAAATAATCTTCACCTCGATCAAATACCACACAGATATTTTCGACCACACCGATTTAATATGTAAATTTGTCAACGAGATATTATCTTTAGATGATATAAATTTGTCGTAACAAATCAATGAAGTTATAAAAATGGACTAATGTTTAAGTTCATATTTAAGATAACGTTTAATTGATTGATATGCCTTTGTTATTTTTTCGGATTTGTAGAACAACACCTTTAATCTTAAAAACTTTGCACTAAAAAAAATGACCAGTGTTAATTTGTTTCGTACAATAAAAAAACGTTTCCCCAATTGGGCTTATGATATTTTATATCGATCCAAATTGGGAATGCTTGTTCATTTTGTATTTTGTTAAACTATATAAACTTTACAAAAACAAGATAAGATAATCTTAGGAATCGAACTTTTCCCAATGGAAAGCGAATGTTGTTATGTATTAACAATAAAGCGAATCCAATATATGTATGTACTTATTATGAACAATATTTCATTGAAATAAATTGAATTGTTTTTGGCAACAGGCATAGCCTATGTAATGTAAACCCTCTCCACTATATGTACTTCTAACATGATTTAAAATTTAAAATTTACAAAGGATTTGAAGCCATAATTTGTAAGTCTAGGTGTTTCCTTTCAAAACATTATTTGAGATAGTTAACGTTGAAGTTTATTGTTCCTTTCTTATGGTTATCACATAGCACCTTCATGTAGGTTTCAAACAACGCCGTATTTCGGTCGAAATGGATACTTCAAATCGGAAGCCTCGTATAAGAAGCGTTTTATGATCACAGCATGTTGACAGGCCCATAGTATTACTCTCTGACAGGTCTGTAAATCACCTGCAAAGGCTTACTTCCAGTCCCTTATATTTCAATAAATCATAATTTATATGGATATAATTATCCACGATTTTCTACACCAGGAATAAGTTACCGTATCTCTTTTCGGATTCGAAATTTTAGGTTTTCAATGCTTATCAACACAGCATTATATTTGGACATTTTAACTTTTTGATTCGAACGTCACTGACGAGTTTTTGACAAAAAAAAAGCTCGTACCTGACGTACAACATTTTAAAACATGTTTCTACTGTGAGTTTATGTACCCCATGTTTAGTGGCAATTCAATATTTTTTTCTTTCCTTTCCAGTCGGCCTTCTTTACAATACCGAACTTTTGTTTAAGTTGTAAATCTGTCTTTTGCCTAAATGAACATTAAATAATTGGCAATGGACGTAAAAAAAAAGTGGCAACCAATCTATCTTTTTTAATATATGTTGTGGTTTTTGTTATCATTGTGCACCTTATAATTGACACCATCAAAAACCTCAACCGTTCTGTGCATAGGTTTCTTCAAACATTAAATACGATGAATACCAAGCCTTTAAACAACGTGTCTTTCGATTTCCATTACTTCGCAAAATCAAATCAAAAGTAATAGTGTAAATGATTTCATGTTTTGTCCAATATTGAGATATCGAAATACACTGTGACGTTTAACCTTTTTGGATTCGAGCGTCACTGATGAGTCTTTTGTAGATGAAACTCAAGTCTGGCGTATAGGCTATACTAGATTTAGTCCTGGTATCTATGATGAGTTTATTTACAACCACTGGGTCGATGCCATTGTATTTATAAATTTACTGTATACAAATTTTTGAATTTTTTGAAAAACTAAGGCTTTTCTACCTCAGGCATAGATTACCTTAGCTGTATTTGGCAAAACTTTTAGGAATTTTGGTCCTCAATGCTCTTCAACTTCGTACTTTATTTGATCTTGTTAACTTTTTTGGATTCGAGCGTCACTGATGAGTCTTTTGTAGACGAAACGCGCGTCTGGTGTATATACTAAATTTAGTCCTGGTATCAATGAGGAGTTTATTTACAAACTATTAAGTTTGATAAGGATAACTGACAAAATCTGAAAATTTTAGATTGCATGACACGATGACGAGAGTGAAGGCATGAACTTAATAACCATTACGTTAAAAGTAACATTATTTATTTTCAACAGAAATGAATCTTCAAAATTACAGTATACACTATAGAATCCAGAAAGAAGAGTCAACAACCTCGTTTAAACCGACACTATCATTGATAGAGCAAGACCGAATGCAACATATACATATATATATATATGGATAACATTTATAGATGGTGTAAAAGTTTTAAAAGAAATTGTTTTGTGTTTAAATGAACCAATTTTTGATAAACGACGACTGCAAGAACTTTCAAAATATGCACAAGAAAAAATAATGCTTGCAGAACAAGATATAAATAGTGGCGAAAATCACATAAAAGATGAAATAAATCACAATCTTTTAGAAAGACAGAAAAATGAAAAAGATCAGATTGATATGAACAGCAAAATAGAATCATTGTCTCGAGAGACTTCTTCAAAAGAGAAAGAAGTTCAAGGAGCAACTAGTCAAGTGAAGATGGCTGAAAGACAAGTCGAAGAACATACCACAAGGGAATTTCATGCACGACTAAAAAATGCACTTGTAACTGGTGGTACGAACCTACTTACATGGACAACGGTCAATACTATTGGACCAACAGTCGGTATATTAGCAGCTGAAATAGGCAGATTAACAACGGCAGTTACCTATTCAAATCTACAAAAAGTGCAAAGAGCCGCGGATGAGGCGAGGATTGAGCTACTAGAAAAGGAAAATATGTTAACGGAAAGTAAGGCAGCACTAAATCGAATTATTGAAGAAAGAGAAAAAAAGAAAATCACTTTAAATGTTCTTGATATTAATAAAAAACACCTGTTAAATGAGTTAAAGCTACTAACTAGGCAGAAGTCGTGCATATCGAAGTGCCATGACTATATAAACATTACGTTGGGAAGAGTAGAAATTCTTAATGAAAGGCGAAAAATCAAAATCTTAATATTGAATTTGAAACACAGTATAGAAAGAATAATAGAGCACCTCTCGTGTTTTCAGTTCATGGAAGGCCATTGCCTTATTATGCAACAGTTAAAATGTTTGACAATTGAAATCCATTCACTATGCATCATGAATTCCGAACAACCTTATGTGTATTTTGAAGGTTGTTATTGTAGTTACTGTTGTATAGGATTTTTTCTTTCTTCATTCCCATGTAGTTTTTTTCGTTTCAGAAGATTGCGACTTTAATATATGATAAATGTTATATATTGACATTTAGAAAATTCAGTAATCTAGTGTTTTTGTTGAGATTGTTATAATTGAACAAGATTTGAAAAACCTCGATTTTGTGTAATTTTTAGATGTCAATGATGACCATTTAGAAGAAATGTAAGTTTTTGGGACAATCGTTTACTCTTGTAATTGAACTAAAAACGTAATCTTCATTAAACATATGGTGCATTGCAAATTTTGTTATAAAATCAATGAAATATGAAACTGCATTTCAATGTAGTCAAGCATTAATAAATATAAGCCAAAGAAGGCATAAAAAGATAAAAGTATTTACCTGTACTAAATCAGGTTTAATACATTTTGGCTTTCAGTCGTTCCGTTGTTGATAAAGTAGAGCGGTTATTTTTGTCAGTTTTTATGGAGTCGGCTTCTTGACTTTACTTTGGAATTTACTGAATGTGTTATTATAACAATTGTGATTATTTGAGAAACGTCTTAAATGTATATACTTACTGCAGAGGAGTTAAGCTAGTAATTCGAATAAATGGCCCTGTAAAGAATCGTTGTCAATATAATTGAATGATATATGACTGCCATACAAGTCAGAGGTTTAGCTAACATAAAAACAGGTTTAATCTATCAATTTCTAAATAAGGAAATGTCAGCACCAGGTTATGAATATGACAGTTTATTCCATTTATTTGGTGTGTTTGAGCTTTTGTCGGTTATTATACATAGTCCCTGTGTGGGCTTTACAGCCAGTCAAGGTCATTAAAAACTTCCATAATCATGAAAACTAATCCCATTACATGACACCACAACTCTCTTGTATCTATTTTGTCTTTTAGTTTGATAAGGATTTTAAGGAGTAAACTTTGCAGTTTTCCATCAGTTATGAAGGTAGCTGTTCAAATGAGAAAATAATCATTTGGTGTATGTTATACATGATTTATATACTTTTATCAATATGGTGGTAATGTCACATAGTGCTCAAGGAAAATGCTCAATTATTATTATTATCATTATTATTATTATTATACAGTATTAATAACAACGCATTATATAATGTTAACATTACCCTACGTGCTTTAACACATATACCCATTCACATATATTAGTATTATCACTAAAATATGAAAGCCAATGATTTAAAATCCTAAAACTAACAGTTTTAGAAATACGATTTTCAACATGTTGTTGTGTTGATCATGTGTGTACAAACTCGGTGATAAGTGTTATTTGGTGGTCACATTTGAAGAAATAGGGAAATAGATTTAATTCTATTTATTACTTTAATAAGAAGCTTGTCAATATTTTCGATCTTTTTCGTGATTTGATGTAATGTCACCTCTCGCCCATGTACATTCTTATAAAGTAAAGAACATGGTACATATAGAATATTTCGGTCAAGCTTTCGTTAGTGATAATGTTAATTTTATTACTTTAAAAAAAATATCCAATATTCAAACAATGTTTTTAACCATATACTTATTTCAGATTACCGTAGTATATATTTTTTCGACAGTTTACCTTCTCTGTAGAAGAATATTATTGTACTCGGTCAAATAAGAACAACGGAAAGAATTTAAACCATATTTACAATCAGTGCAATTTGGGGAAATATACTGCTTCCTGTTTTCTATAAACAAAAACATCACCGAAAAATCGCTTGTATTGTACCGATTGTAAAATAAGTTCACTTCCAATAATAAGGCCCAAACTGAAACCATACGTTGACAAAAAGCTGACGTATAAAATGAGGAATGACTTTAGTACAAAGATGTCCCGGCAATGTCAACTCCTTCTATATCACTATGAATTATACAAGAACAAAATATAAGTGCAAAAAGGATGGTGCTGGTGCTTGATGTCTGTTCCAAGTCTCGTGGCAAATTTAATGCATAATCAGGACGACAATATGTTTACTGTATGCGTCTGGATCTTCCATCACTGTATTGGATACCTAAACTACATAAGTGTCCTTACAAACAACGGTATATTGCTGGGTCGTCCAAGTGCTCCACAAAACCTCTTTCTAAATTATTAACATCTATTTTATTAGTAATCAAAGACGGGCTTCAAAGTTATTGTGAAAGTGCCTATTCTAGAGGTGGCGTGAGTCAGATGTGGATACTTAAAAATTCCAAAGATCTTTGTTGAATTTGAAATCATATTCTATTAACCAACAACATGAATAATATTTTCATTTCATAATCTTTTTTCTATACTGATTCTAATTGTCACGTGCGTATTATGTCTTCATGCCTTCAAAAGTTATCTTTTTAAATTATGGCTACAATCGTTAGGTGACATCATTATGTTGATTGGTATCAAAAACGGTTGATTCTGATAAATTTTGATGAACCGCGGCGTGTTGTTAACTACTACAATTTTGTCAAACCAATTTTTACAAATATTCCATTGCAGGTCTACCATGACAGAAAACGTGGACAGTAAAGCAGTCGTTAAGAGACTAAACACTGGGACAGAAAGAAAGGATTTAATGGTGTTAAAGATTGATTCAATATGCAATTGGGAACAATTTTTGATGCCTGCTCCTACATCAATAGCTATTTTAGGCCAACTAATGGCTATAGCAACGAAAAAGGATTTTAGTTTAGACAAACAAATACCAGTAGGGGGATTCAAATTCGTCAAATATCCAGGCTCCTTTCGAGCTTGTCTGGTTCAAATTAGTAACTCAGGATGTGAGGCATTCATGGAAGCTCATAAAAGTATGGACAAAATACAAATGTATACCATGCAGTTCCAACAGAGTATTATACAGATGGTTAATATATTGACAAAAGGTTCGGAAGATGAAAAGACTCAGATTCTACCTGGAATGTTTGAAGACTTGAAAAACGATGCCGATAAATGTCTCCATCTTGCTGAAGGCACCGAAAAAAAATTTCACAATGTGATGCTTTTAATAGATGAAACGTCGGAAGCCTCGGCTGCAGTTAAAGGGGTTTATGAAGATGGCCTAAAGGAAGCCCTTGAAAAAATGAAAGTCTTGCAAATGGAAGAAAAAGTCATAGAAACTAGAAAACAGGAGATGGAACATGAAAAGAAGCGTGCGATTGATGCTTTAGAAAAAGCGAAAAGTGCGTTTGACAAAAGCCTTGACCAGGTGCCAGGTGTAGGTAAACTTTTGATGATGAAAACGGTGGAGGAAGGAATTAAAATAACAACTGGTGCTATAAACTTATTTGGTCAATATCAAATGATGTCCATTGCAACAGGAATAACTGCTTTTACCAGCATTTACAAAGGAACCTTACAAGAAACGCTTAAACAATCAAACAAGTCAGAAATTACAACTGAGAAAAATAACCAACACCAACCAGAATTAAAAGTTGCATACCGATATGCATATAAAATTCATGTTTGTTGCGAGCAAATGTATGAGATGTTTCGGGAACATACGGATTCAAACGGGACACAAGAGATGAAAGTCGACTTCAGGGATAATAAAAAGGCACTTGATGGAATAAAAGATGCATTGGAAAAAATTAAAGACGACTATGAAAGTTCAGAATTTGCTAACGATCCAGCTGTTCTTGCGATTAAGACAACGTGCGAAAAAGGAATTGAACTTTGTGAAGAAATGATGAAGATACAAAATAGAAATGCGGATAAACTATTTCATAAAGTAAAAAAAATAAAGAAAAAAACGAAGAGATTCCAAATTAAGGCCCAAGTTTTTTTCAAATACAGTCCGATTTCCATTCCCAGCACAGAAAAATTGCTAACCGACCAGAAATTTGAATCAAAAAGAATGATTGAAATAGCTAGTGAAAATGCAAGATATGAAGTAGAACTCCGGAAAAAAGAACTTGACGACGCCAGGCGAGAGCGGGAAAAATTTCAGACTGAAGTCAGAAAAATGGACGAAGAGCAGAATAGAGTTCTTGAGGGGTTAAGCAAAACCAAAATCGACAGTATCAACTTTGAAGAGATACAAAAGACACTCAAAGAGGGATTGATAGTCCTGTGACAACTTAAGGCACAATGGAGCTGGCTTGTCCTATTTTTTCAGAACATTACCAGCGAAATCGACATTTGTCTTAGTCAACAAACGGTCAATATAGATAAGCGTTTGAGGGATGGCAAATACAGCGTTAAACAAATTACACAAGATATCGTTTTAGAAATGGCAGCATCAGTAAATACTGTTGCATACGCTGTAGAACTAGTCGTAACCGCGTACACGGACATTTCCAAAAAACACTTGGTTCCAAATACAGCCTCACTTGGAGAGTTAATCGCGTATGATCCAGCAACAAAAGGTGAACAATTAGACCGAAAAAGACGACAGATTGACGAAGACTGCAAAGAAGCTAAAGCTGAAATTCGGGCGTTAGCAGAAAAGAGTAGGAAAGATTTGGATAAAAAAATTGACGACATGTACGGACGTTTGGAGGATCAAGTCAATAAACTACCATCACTATCACCGGCAAAAGTAAAGGAGATAACAGAGAACGTGCAAAACAGCGACATGAGTGCAGCGGAACTTAATGATTTAGGATTCTGAATTCTATGATTGCATAACTGATGCTGTATGGGAAAATCTACTATATTTCAGCGTCACAGACTCAATAACTTTAATTATATTCTTAGTTAAAAAAAAAAGTACTCACCTATATTTCGTTTTTGTATATTTTTTATGGTCATGTTTATGTTTTAAAATCAGTTAAGCAATTTTTCCTAGGAATGACACATCTCAACTGTTTAGGTAGAAATAGATAATTGATCTTCGTTCAGATACGATACATGACTGTATAATTGACCCAACAAACAACCAAGAATAGAATTATCATAAAAACATGCATAAGTCCGTTAGTTTCTCGTATGAATTGTTTGACATTTTTCATTCGGGGCCTTTTACAACTGACCATGTGGTATGAGCTTTGTTCATTATTGAAGGCTGCACGATGAACTATAGTTGGTAATTTCTTTCTTAGTTTAAGGAAAATATTTTTGTGATTTTTTTTCTATTTTGCGGAGAGTTGTCTAATTGGCACAATAACTGTGACCAAGATATTATTCGTATTGATGTCAAATATCTTTTTAGAGATCTTCCTTTCAATGTATGGGACTATTTATTCAGTAATGTTGATTCATAATAATTGTATTTTCCCGCGGTTCGTATAGTAAAGCGGAAAATATTGTATTGTCGTTACGTTTTCATAAATATTCATAAGGCATGACAAAATTGACCAATCAGAAGTCGAATTTTGTCTTGCGATATATTGGTGTTTTTCAAGCGCTTTACTTTCTAGCCGTCGTTCAACATAGTAAGCTCCTTTTTATTACTTGCTGATTACAATTAAAGTTGTTTTTTTCTGATTATCTATTCGTATATGTACATATATAATGAATTTGTTAATTAAAGGTGTGGTCCCCAACTTTTATCCGGAGATAGGCTCGAGGATTGGCACGGAAACAGGTTTCCGTTCATATATCATGTGAACGATTGTTGGTTTTTCCTGGACGGCCTTAACTATCTATCAAGGGTAAACATTCAGAAATTTAAGAGAATACACTGTGAATACATTGATATTTGAAATATTGTACAAATATATATTTTTAAAATTGTTAAAATGTGTACTGCTAGAAATTATTTGAGATACAAATAAAATACGGCGTCTATCACGTTCGACGGGCTGTCGGCAAATTTATATTTGTGTTTTAGTTACTAGTATATTTAGTTATGGAGTAAAGGTAATACGACCAGTTAACCAAGTAACAAAAACAAATGACCCTGGGATTTGTATGAATAGCACTCAAGTGTTAAAATAAATTTGTAGTTATGACTGAAAGGAATAAGATAAGAAAACGTTTAGCAATAAACGGTATGGATAATTGCAATAGTTACTGGTCTAGTGAGGTAACAAAAGAAAATCAAAAAAGAGAGTCCCTTATCAAATGACAAACACATCAAACGAACAGATAAAGACTATAATATTCCTGTCTTGGTACAGGCATTTTTGATGGAGAAATTGGTAGATTAAAACTAGTCTTATAGCTAGATAAACCTCTCATGTGTAAGACAGAAGCATCAAATTCCATAATATTGACACATGTGTGAACAAAACAAACAGATATAATAGGTACAAATGTCAAAAATAGGGGTAAATCAGTCAACATTGTGTTATAATCTCAATAACTATGAAAACAATCAAAAATGTAACAAAGAAGCATATATATAGACAAAGCACATCACATTAGCAATAAATTGCTTGGCCGAGTGCAGTTCTAAATTTGTATTGTAATTAAATATTTGACACATGATGTTTCTGACACAGAATAACTGTAGTCAAAGAACTAAGAATGGGTTATATGAATTGACCATTATCACATACTTAAATTCATAAAAGTCTTAAAATAGAAAATGAGCTATCCATACCCGTTTCACAAATAATTGTCTGGAAACTAAAACCAGGTGCTCTACAGGGCGCAGCTATATACGATCGCAGAGGTCAACAGTTGGAGCAAGTATGGACACAATATTCAAGCTTCACACAGCTCTGAATTTGGATTTTGATCAATTTCTTGACACAATATGAGTTTCTGACCCAAACAAATGTCAAGATCTTACAAATATATATTGCAAATAAACTCATAGTAAATACCAGGACTACATTTAGTATATGCCAGACGCGCGTTTCGTCTACAAAAGACTCATCAGTGACGCTCGAATCCAAAAAAAGTTAAAAAGGCCAAATAAAGTACGAAGTTGAAGAGCATTGAGGACCAAAATTCCTAAAATTTGCCAAATACAGCTAAGGTAATCTATGACTGAGGTAGAAAAGCCTTAGTATTTCAAAAAATTCAAAAATTTGTAAACAGTAAATTTATAAACATAACAATATTAATGCCAATTCGTGTCAGCACAAAAAGTGCTGACTACTGGGTTTGTGATACCATATTGTGCAATTCAAGATTTCCTCTTCAAACGTTTTAAAAATTTGAAATTTGAGAAAGTTGGGGAAAATTGAAAACTTCTACCACCCACCTTTTCTTGCAATAAGTCCAAAAACGGATATTTCTTTATACATTATTTACAAGAAGTGTAAGGGAGGTAAATCCGAACATAGCAAACAGGTGTATGTTAACTGTTTTTGATTTACCTCCATTACACTGCTTTTAAATTGTCTTAACTGGATCTTGACTAAAAAAAACAGTTTCCCCCTTTTTTGCCCCTAGTTCTATAACATTTAAAGGCATAATCCCCAAAGTCATTACTAACCCTCTCTTAATGGTATGGAAACTTGTGTTATAACTTGGGAGAGATTCATCCACTTTAACACAAGTTATTGTTATATATTACAAAAATGCCTTTTTTGGGCCTCTTTTTGGCCCCTTATTCCTGAACTATTGGGACCATAACCCCAAAATCTATCCCAACCTTTCTTTAGTGGTATTAAACCTTCTGGTAAAAATTTATAGAGATCCGTTTACAAAAACTAAAGTTATTGTCCGGAAACTAATATGTCTTCGGACGACGACTAAGCAGACAACAACAACATGATACCATTATACGACGCAATTTTTTTTGCGGTCGTATAAAAATATTTGTTTGGGCCCCTTTTTAGCTTCTTGTTCCTAAACTGGTAGGACCATAACCCACAAAATCAATCCTTGTGATACCAATATACGACCACAAACAAATTTAAGGGCAATGAAACAAAAGTGTACCATTACACAATAACACAATGGCTAAGTGTTTGAGTACAGCACCCCATAATATGTATCAAAGAAACACAAAAAGGCATATGATAAAGCGCATTAACTAAAATGAAAGACAAGAGTACAAATTTCTTTACAATAGCACAATAACATGCACAATGCAGGGATTTATAAGTACATAGCTACATCATATGTTGCAAATAAACACAACAAGTCATATACATGGATTTACACTAGTAATTTTTTGTGCCCTTTATAGCTTGCTGTTCCATGTTGATAGTTATTAAAGGTTCCCGAATTATAATTTAGTACGCCAGATGCGCGTTTAGCCTAAATACGACACATCAGTGCCGCTCATATCAAAATATTGATTAGAATGAAACGCACGTTTCGTCTACATAAGACTCATCAGTGACGCTAAGATCAAAATAGTCGTACATCCAAACAAGGACAAAGTCGAAAAGCATTGAGGATCTGAAATTCCAAAAAGTTGTGCCAAATACGGCTACGGTAATATATTCCTGTGATAAGAAAATCCTTAGTTTTTTGAAAAATTCTATGTATTGTAACCGGATTTCTTTTAAAAAATGACCATATAATTAATATTCATACTACTGGGCTGGTATTACCCTTTGGGATGAAATGTTTACTAGCAGTGGCATCAACCCAGTGGCGTAAATAGTAATCAGAGGTACTAAAATTATAATTTAGTACGCCAGACGCGAATTTCGTCTACATAAGACTCATCAGTGACGCTAAGATATAAATAGTAAAAATGCCAAAAGCACACAGTTGAAGAGCATTGAGGATCTTGAAGTATGGGCAAGTCTACACATTCATGCAGCTCCAGACACTGCCCTTTGGTGGCATTTTGAAGAACAAACCAAAAACAGTTACACAGAAACATTTTGAATATTTATGGGATTTTCATGTTTGATTATTGTCGCCTTAAAGTTTTCCGTATATCTTGGTCATCCGTTTTATCCGGTACGCTTCTGTTAGGTGTCCGCTTTATGCGATATTCGTCCTTTGGATGTACGTTCCACATCCGTTCTGTCCGGTACGTTTCCGTTACTCATATTTTGCGTATCTGGTGTGTGTCCGTTATGCATCCGTTACGCGTCCGTTTTATTTGATCAGTACATCAACGGACTCCCAACGGATAGCAATTTTGTCAACGGACAACTTTTATTTTCATCCGTTAGGCGTCCGTTCGTGCTATCCGGTAAGGTGTGACAGAGGCTTGAGAAAAACTATTCAAGGGATTGTGTTAATTTATGTTACACAACTATTTCATTTCATAATTATTTTAGTCCGTTAATGTCGTACATAAATAATTCTTTCAATGTTCTTCGGCAGTGGATTTATGTTTAATAGGCAGGGGACCAGTCTCCGGTCACTGTCATTCGTTTCGGCATCTTCGCCAGTTTCAGCAACAGAACCTGTTGCACTGTATTAAACATTCTATTAACAACATCTACGTCACATAAGTACAAGTTTAAACTTTCAGAGGTTCAGGGCATTTTGAATAAAAGTGTATATCACTTTTCCGTTCTGGGATATTTTTTCACGAAACTTCATAGTAAAAGTGGCACAGATTAATCCACAAAGGGAGTTGCCTAATGACAACCTTCACGGTCTTGAGTTTGAATCCCAGCGTAGACACTGAAATTTGTTCTTCATAAATGTTGACAGTTAGTTTCTTCCGTATAAGTTATTGTACGTTTTATTGCTGATTTGGCATTCCCGCTAAAATATAACAAAACAAAGGATAGCATGCGATACAAAGAACCCATAATAGGGTGGTCTGGCAGACGTTATCGGCTAATATCGCCCCTGGTAAAACAAAGGGCTGGGTTGTAAACTAGTAAAGTGTTTAGTACTTTATTATTAGCAGAAAAATCATGCCAGAATCAAAGTAAAGAAAATCAAAAGCAATAAATTGGAAAACACAAAATGTACTACTAATACCCTTAAATAATAAAAATAGGGAGTCTGAAACTTTTCTGCTTTCTGCCATACCAAAGTTAGAAAATAGCATATCTGTTACCTTTAACATGACGACCAGTCGAATGAATTATAACTAGTTAGAAGTACATACTGAAGGAAAGATCTTCGCAGGCATATGAACTGTCCTGAGATGTTTTTTTTAGAAACAAATAAGTTAGACAGGTTAGACTAGAAATAAAAGATGATATTGACACAACTATGAATCTCAAAATCTACTATGTGCAGAAATCTCATGAAAAACTAATTTATGGAAAAAATGATAAAAGTTATATAAATATCCTCAATAATGTGATAAGGACTCAGTATTTGATGAAAGAGAAGAACACAATACAAACGTTACACTGAACAGGGTACAAACTTTGTTTAGAGACGGTCTTTCTACTCCAAACATTATTGATTGATTGTTGGTTGCTAAATATCCTGTGGGAAATATTTCATGCATGTTCAGGACGAGAACAAATTAACAATACATTCAATAAGACGGTCCAGTAATAAAGGTTAACTGAGTTGCTGGTCGGGAAATTATGTCATTAGAAAATGAGGGTATATTGGAAATGGACTAAAATCTAGCCTTTCAGTACTCAAAAAGATGTCACAAGGGTTCTTATCGGGAAGAGATCGCGACACTTTGTCTGCAAGAGGCATATGATTTAACGTCCCCATTCTGACCGGACGTTGTTGCGTACTTGATATATCCATCACAGTCAAACGGACGCCCCACTTTGGCCAGGATTTCACTACCGGTAGGAAAAAGACCTTATTTTTATTCCCCCAGTCACCCTTTGCTAAAATATCAAAATTAAAAAGGTGACCAAAAAGAATCGAAACGAAATATACAGTGGAGTAATTGAAGTCCAACTTGAAGACAATGAACAAAAAAAGGAAATGTTCAAGAAAAAACACAACCCGCCTTATAAAAAGTGTATATTGCCAAAGATCTACCAGGGGAAACTAGAATATTCCACGGATAAGTCAAAACTTTATCCCAAGAAAAAGAAAATGAGTTGTTCTTTGTGGGATACGGACTTGTTAAAAAAGCCACCAATAGGACTGTAGTTTAAAACTATCGCAGATGGTCAATAAATGATAATGACAATGCTTGATTCCAAAAACTTGTGAATCAAAACACAGACTGCGATATATTTACTGTCTGTGATACTTTTCTTAATTGATCGCATATTCCAATCATAGGCGGCTACACGTGGATAAAAAATAATCGATAAAATTTGCACGTAAATCAAACAGCGTTGATCGGGTGGTGTAGGTGCCTTTTTAAAGACGATTTATTTGAATTCTATGACATAAGAACGCTTGATAAAAGCGTGGTATGACATAACAAAGCTTGATAAAAGCGTCGAAGATATATTGTGGATTGAATTGTATTAAAAGTAAATCATAGGATTTTATTCCCTAAGTGGCAATTAACGCAAATAAGAGCTATAATATAACCAGTAGGATAAGGCAAGGTTATGTAAAGATTTAGTAAAAAGTGAGTTTAAATTCAGTGAAAATTGAGTAAAATATTTATCGTGTACTTTGTTCATTCAAAGGTATCAGCGGTCGGGAACTTAATACTAAGATTATTCGTTAGTAGACTGCTTGTTCTTTAATTTCAAAAGGACAATTTAAGTGATAAGATTTTTTGTAAAAAGTCATTTGAGGTTGAAAAGTTCGTATAAATTAACTTTTTTTTATGTTTACGCCTAGTTCTTTTTATGCAGGAAAATTAAGCAAATAAAATGATTTAGATAGATGGCTATTTTCATATTTCTTGATCGGTGGTAGAAAAATATCGACCAAATGTTTCCATTTTAATGGTATCCTCATCCTGATCAAAACATACCATTATGGTCTCTTGTGGAGAGTTGTCTCATTGGCAATCATACCACATCTTCTGTTTTTATACAAATCTACGTTGTATTGATCCCTTACTTCATAGATTTCAGACGGTATCACGTGACTTGTGTGTGAACTGAAATATGATACAGTAAAATAGGCTATCTCGGAAATGCAGCAATCAAATCGAAAATATAAACGATGAAATAGTAGGGGAATACGCACGCATCTTATCCCCGATTCCGGAAATTTGTGAGGGGCAGCGAAAACCGTTTAATTGTAAAATTTAAGAATCGCTACTACGGTACACTTTTTTTTTTTAGTATCACCAGTTAAATCATATATACAAGGTCAATGAAATCAAGATATTGCTGTCGTCCCTGTTTTGCATTGACATTGAAAATGTTATACAGACACGGGCATGGCAGCTCGGGTCAGCTCGGAGTTAGAATAATGTATCATGGTAGGGTGGCATGTCTTCGAAGCGGAATGTGTCATTGTGAATCAGCACGTTAAAAAGCCGGCTCAGCTTGTGGGTCTAGTATAATGCACTTGCCAAACCTTACTCTAAATCCGCCTAAGAACTCCTTTTTTTTTTATCTTGTCAGACCACGCTTCATCCAGTCAACTGATTTTTAAATACATTGAATGAATTCTTAATTTGTTTTCCAAACTTTTTGTCAATTTCTGCTGAACAAAGGCCAGTATCAATAAAACTAACCTTTAACTGAGGTTTAAACTATCTATGATACAGAATTAAAAACAACTGACAGCTGTTAAAAAAGTCTTTAAGATGATAACACATTGACGAAAAGTATGGAATTAAAATTTAAGAAATCGGAAATAATTTAATGCAAATTTAATCTTCGTTCCTCGTTCTCACAAATAAAAGAAAAGTGTCAATTAATTCTAACTATTTTCAACTTCACATGTAACTAACATTGTTCTTCGCCATCATTTATCTCTTTTCAATTCCAGAAAAAACATACGTTTATTCCGAAAATTAACAAAGCTCCTCCCACTTAATAGCTATATATATAGAGACAGGTTGATTGACTTGGAAAAATACCGCGGTTAACTTATTCGTTATAATAACTAAGTATTCGTTTCTGAGTAAAATTAAGGACAAATAAATTTACTTTATTTACGGCATTGTCTGAAAAATACTATTTACTGCACACACGTATTTTCCTGTAAAAAGAATACTTGTCAGTTAATAGTTTTAAAAAATAAGTGGTTACTGGAAGAATAAATAAAGGCAACAGTAGTATACCGCTGTTCAAAACTCATAAATCCAGGGACAAAAAACAAAATCGGGGTAACAAACTAAAACCGAGGGAAACGCATTAAATATAAGAGGAGAACAACGACATAACACCGAAACGTAACACACACAGAAACGGACCAAGCATCAGACAAAACACCACGAGAATAAAAAATATAACAAGAAAACCAAATACATGAATTTGGGATAGAAATCATTCGATATTTCTGTGTCACCATTAAAAATTGCTATGCAAGATTTCAATAAAGTATATTTATAAACTGCTCCAAAAACACATATTGTTTGCAAAAATTACCTTGAAAAATTATGAAAAACATATACTTACGTAATATTCATATAAAGATACTAATTATAGAAATAGAACATTTTATCTCTACAATCTATATAGGTTTTTTTGTTAAAAATATAAATAATTTGTTCTACATTTGTATTTTATTTCAAAGTAAACTTATAAATAGTTTCAAAGACTTAAACCTCGGTCTATAGTTTTGCATTTATATTTCCCCAAACATGTTCATATCTAATGTTCATTGGACAAAAGTGACATCACTAACTTTTCACGTCAAGATAAAACATTGTATTACCGAAGTAGGGGATCTAGGCGACGATCTTAGCGCTCACCTAGGTATATTTGCATCTTCAACATCGAATAGGTGATAATTCATGACTAGCATCCCTTTTTTCTTGATCTTGTATTACTGATTATTTTCTTATATTAACACTTTCGCTCTATTCTCTATAGACATCTCTATAACCCAACACACAAGAGATTGGTTAAAATCGTCAGTTGAAGATAATAACTCCTGTTAAAAAAAAACACAAAAAACATTTTTATACATGCTTTCCTATTTAAAGTCTTGACTTGCTGATCATTTTTGCTTTTATCAATATTGTATATATATGAAATTTTTCAAGATAATATGCATAAACGCAATTTACTTCTATACATCTTGTCTTGTAGATTATTTTGCTATAATTACAATGTATCCAATATAGTTTCAAAATGATAAGCATAGGTAGTAGAAAATTGTTATTTAAGAGCACCTATTCCTACATTTCCCGATTTCAGAAGCAAGCACAATTTTTGGAAACATCAATATAACATACTATAATAGAAACTAGTAAGACATTATTTCTATCAAAATATACATAGGTAACAACAACTAAAAGCATCGTTTCAAATAATAGATTGTCATTTTATTTGCGAAATTATGTCTACAGTCCAGCGACAACTATAAAAACCATATTCAATGCAATATTAATAAAACTTCTCTGTACTATAATTTTATAGTTCAATTTGACTGTATTAACGATAACGTTTATTGTAAATTATTATGATTCTGATCTGATTTTGTTATTTCTGTCATTAGCAGCAAGTTCCAATTTTCAAGCTTTAAGATTGAACAGGCCGTTGATTAGTTTGAAGTCTCGCTCATATAGAAATGTTTAATTTTACCATATTAGTCTTTAAATAGGTCTGTTTTGAGGTTCCTAATATAAAATATGTTTGTTCATGTTAACAACTCTAGTTTATTACATATAATGTACAATTTAGCTTAGAAGTAACTAAAATTAACATATTCAAATAAATAATATAAAATTAAGAAGATGTGATGTGATAGCCAAAAAGACAACTCTCCACAAAAGACCAAAATAACACAGAAATAAACAACTATTACAGGACACAGAACAGCTTCAACAATGAGCAAAACATAACAATAAAAGCTACAAAAGACCCCAAAAGACAAAACTATTCAATGGAGAAAAATAACGGCCTTGATAATAATTTATAATTAGTGTACAAAATAATGAACGAAATAAATATGTGATATACAGCAACAAACGACAACCACTGAATTACAGGATCCTGACTTGGGACAGGCACATGCAGAATGTGATAGGGTTAAACTTGTTTGAAGGCGACAATCCTAACCTGGGACTGTGATGTAACGGCACTAACTGTTTTAATTTTCCAAATAATACATGCACCTGTTGGTGACCTTCTGCTGTTGTTTTTTTCTATGGTCGGGTTGTTGTCTCTTTGGCACATTCCCCATTTCCATTCTCAATTTTATGATATATTTTGTGTTGCTTAATTCGAATAATTTAGAAATGATTTTAAAAGAGGGAAAATTAAAATTACAATAATACGGAAAACTTCAACCTCTGTTGTGTATACCATTGATATAGCTGTTTTGTTTGTTAGATGTAGTACTAAAACAAACTACAACTTACTCGTTTGAGGCGATGATAAGTATTTGCATTTGCAATTTACAAAAAACGAACGGCCTATTAAAGGAATATATTTGGAGAGTAAGGCAGAGATGGTAAATTATCTTTTTCGGAAACTACAAAGTTTGTCTTTATCATAAATGAAGCATTGTACTCCCCACGAGTTTCACTCATTTGTTAAGGACCAAGGCTTATCGTAGGCACTGGATCCCTATCAGAGACGTGATCTGCTGCTCTGGTATAGACCATAGCGTTGTAAACAATGAGATAATAAATTGTTATGTTTTATATCTCGGGGAATTGCGACTTTTAACAAAAGAGGAATAACTCAATTTTTGAAATTATACTTTCATTTATGCGTATGTTAATGTTTGGTTGAATACTTCAAAGAATTGTTTTGGCAGTTATTAATCTATTCCCATTCTTTTCACTTTCGCTATCCAAGGGTTACGACTCACTTCCATGTGGAGAGGAGGGAAGTGGATCGTAACCTTTGGATAGCGAATCTGTGATGTAATTAATCTCAAACTGTTGATTCGGAATTATCAATTTAAAAGAGAGTCCAAAGATATGTAAGAACATCTTCATATGAGATTCACAAAGATTATTGGATGAATCAGAATGAATTTTTTTTTGAAAGTACCGTTTACAACGGTGAAGCCCGTTGGTAATAGCTGATGAAGTTGGTGTTAAGAATATAAAAAGTTAAGTTGTTACGTTAAGCACTTTGAAGACCCATCAATATTACATTGTTTGTAAGGCTATCATATGTAATTTAAGTACTAATACAGCGAGACAAATGAATATTCAACTGTTGAATTATAAGCATGACACTTTATACTCTTCATAAACTTTTTAAATTGCGGTTTCATGACAAGATAAACAATCGTAAATATAAAATTAACATAGTAAGGAAAAATAAGACGTGTATATAATCGGTAAATTTTGACATATGAGGGTGATTTATAAATGGGCAAAGTAATGTGGAAAATATGCTAGTAATATATGCAGGGCCGCCTCCATGTGTTATGTTCTTGTCTCCATTTGAATCTTTTAAATGAGAAGACCTCATTTTGTGTGTCGCTTCTCTTCCTTCCAAAATAAATTGATCATTATGCCTTTGTGTCCTATAGGTACCATGCATAGTCGCATTTGTCATCGTTGCTTATGATTATTAAGTTAGGGTTATTTTGGGAGAAAAACGAAATTAAAGGCGTCCGGATATTGTTTTCGTCACCGGACGGACTTTTAAGTCTGAAAAATTACTGGGGCTTTCAAATAAAGAAGATATAAACCAGTAATAGTTTAATTTTGGCAGCTTGAATTAACATATAAGCATACAATAAATAAGTATAATTTACACACAAAATATTCATATAATACAATACAAAAGATACACATACGAATAATCTAAATAAAGCGGGCCTAAAAGAAATAACAAAATGCGAAAACTTCACAACTGTACATTCAAATAGCAAACTTCACTTTTGTAAAATGGGTTTGGGTGAGTGGGTGAAAATTTATACGTCTAACTCGAAGAATCTAAATTAAATGATAAGGATATAACATAACAGTGTGAGCAGGTTTCACTCACTTACAAATTTATTTACATTTTATACCTTAAGCTATCCAGTCAAATTAGCAGACGAATTTCAGCCAAGTAATTACTGGTTTTTTAAATTATAAAAACAAACCCATGTCTTCCGTTTGAAATTTGTAAATAACACAAGTACTTGGGAACTGGACAATTATTTCGCGTTTTTCTGTATAATATGATCATACGTGTATGCGTATACTATACTTATATATATGATCATGCACATGCATACTAAATGTAAAGTGTATTTACTATAAACTGTCAATTCCAAGTTTACTATCGAGTCTCAATATATATATATATAACATTGTTGGGTTGATGTTTAGACGAGTTGTATATATATATATAAAATGACTGAATAAATAGTCAACGATCAATCTTACAGGGCGATGGATCATGTAATATGATTATGTACACTACAAAATATAATATATAACAAGTCAAAAAGGGTACAACATCACCATTAAATTACTATAAAATGAACAAATATTAGATATTTCGGATAACAGATATCCTTCTTCAATAACAGCACGATGTCAAATGAATCATGTAAATATATTCAAACTGAGAAACTTTTTCTTAATCTTGAAATTTATACAATTTAAGCGAACACCACAGACGCTGATACAATTTTAAAATTTCCAAACACGGCGCAAAGATATGCCAAATGAAAAAAGTTATTTTCGATGTGAACTGACACAACTCTAAATTTCCATATATATATACAGGTCTAAATTGAAAACTACGTTCAAACCTATGATTGCGTTGGATAAAAACCGCATTTTTATACGTGTGCATGTAAAACAAATTTTGTTGTAGAAGGGTCTAAATACAGCACAAACAACATTTTCCAAAAGACCAAAAAAGTGAAAAAAGTATATTTAAACAAAACGCATTTGACTAACAGGTCGAACAACTGATGTTCTTTAACCCTGCTAACTGCCATTGGCGATTGACAAATAAAATTGATCACAAGATGTAACAAAATGGATCTTAAAATAACTTTACTACTAAACAGAAAACAATTAACTATAGTGTGTGATAACATTGTGTGAGGGAATTCGACGTTTGCTGTACCACTGTTCACTCCAGCGCAATTTATGACAATACCACTGTATCAATCAGAATGATTTTTTTTGCAGTGTTTTAAGAAATGATTTTACTTTGTTGTCGCGTATTATTCGTGATACATACAATGTTTTAAAAAGGCGAATTTTCTGTATAAAGTCAATGATTATGTTGACTTTTGAAGGCCAAACTTTTTACAGCCTTAAATACGCAAATAAAAGATCCAAAAACTATACCAATACAGAATGACATGTTTATGAAATTATAGCAAATCTATTGGTTAATAAATTTTTATTCGTTGTTGCAAAATAATGAACTTAAAATATCTGACATTTTCTCCCTACCCAGTTTTCCCCTATACATTTTTATGATGTGGACTGGTCATTGTTATTGAATCGTAGGCAATTTGATTGGATTAAGTTGTTATTAGTTTACCTTCAAACTTGTTTATGCCTTTCATACATGACTATTGATTAATTAGAACGTGCATGAATGTGTACGGTAACTTAAATTACCATCAAACTGGACACTGGACGAGTCAATATTATGTTTTATCAATGAAAGTTAAGGTATGAAAGGTAAGAATTGCCACTTATTCGATTTTCACAAAATTTTCGGAATATACAGTTGAAAGGTTATTTTTTAAAAGCCTATTGTGAAGAGTAAAGAGAAAGTTTACAAATAATACGTTTTGTTCAATTAAACAAGTCATTTTCGTAAGAGAAATACCGAAATATATTTTACGCACGACTACGGCAGGTAAAATTATTATTTATCATAATAAAAAAAGCATTTTTCAGTCTCATTGGAATATGTTGATTACAATTAATCCCAAACTTAAGAAGTAAGTAACTAAAGTCAAAATATGTCCGATCTGCCTATTTCTGCACATCAAAAGTCAATACGATCGTTTTAAAGTCAATTTCGTCTACCTCACAAAATCTTGTTAGGCACTATAGTGGCTAAGATGTTATGCCACAAACATAAGGTGTTAAAATTTTTTTGTACAACAGATCCGGATTTCGACAATAAATGTCTCTTCAGTAATGTTAGGGATCGAAACGGTATTTGGAAGGCCATATATAATGTACCCTCATTTTTAGATAGACTCTTGAATTTTAAGAGTCAATAGGATGAACGGATCATATAAACTGGAGGGAAAATATGATACAAGCCCAAACGAAAAAATATAAACAAATCTAAATTGAAAACTACGTTCAAACCTATGATTGTGTTGGATAAAAACCGCAATTTTTATACGTGTGCATGTAAAAAAAAATTCGTTGTAGAAGGGTCTAATATATATATATACAACTCGTCTAAACATCAACCAAACAATGTTAGATCTGTAAATTTGCTTTGAAATCGCAAATTTTTTGTTCTTATATATATATATAGTGGGCATGTTCTTAGTATGCAACATTATTGAAAGATTGTATTCCTTTATTGTGTTGTAATTTCAGTTGTATATTTTAACCGTATAGGTGATTGCTGGGTGTTTAGTTTTGATATGACATATTGTTAACATATAACTGTTTCTTTATGTGTGTTAGTAGATTACCATTTTTTATGCGTATTTGCATTTGATTTATATTATTAAACACCATCTGTGATACCAGTACAAATTTTAGCTTTACTTTAGCCGTTCTGAAGGAACAATACAAATTAATAATATCATCTGCCACGTCCAGTTCTTTTCTGTTATGAAAGCTAAAATACCGAAGAGCCTTAGAGTCGTATTCTGTCATTGCAAAAAAGCTCTGGTATCGTATATCCGTTACGCAAATGAATATTGTCTCTATGCACGTCTTATTTGTCATAGTAAATTTGTTTTCACATGACATTTATTTTATTTAAGTAGTATATGTGTATGTTTTGTCTTCTAGTAACAATAACACTGTAATTATTCTGCTCTTATTAGTTGATTAGGTCTTTCCACTTTTCCGTGGAAAGACCTATTGGATTTCTTCTGATTATTAGGTCTTTCCACTTTTCTGTGGAAAGACCTATTGGATTTCTTCTGATTATTAGGTCTTTCCACTTTTCCGTGGAAAGACCTATTGGATTTCTTCTGATTATTATTATTAGGTCTTTCCACTTTTCCGTGGAAAGACCTATTGGATTTCTTCTGATTATAAGGTCTTTCCACTTTTCTGTGGAAAGACTTATTGGATTTCTTCTGATTATTAGGTCTTTCCACTTTTCCGTGGAAAGACCTATTGGATTTCTTCTGATTATTATTATTAGGTCTTTCCACTTTTCCGTGGAAAGACCTATTGGATTTCTTCTGATTATTAGGTCTTTCCACTTTTCTGTGGAAAGACCTGTTGGATTTCTTCTGATTATTAGGACTTTCCACTTTTCCGTGGAAAGACCTATTGGATTTCTTCTGATTATTATTATTAGGTCTTTCCACTTTTTCGTGGAAAGACCTATTGGATATCTTCTGATTATTAGGTCTTTCCACTTTTCTGTGGAAAGACCTATTGGATTTCTTCTGATTATTAGGTCTTTCCACTTTTCCGTGGAAAGACCTATTGGATTTCTTCTGATTATTATTATAAGTTGTTTCCACTTTTCCGTGGAAAGACCTATTGGATTTCTTCTGATTATTATTATTTTTTTTTCCCTTCCGCCTAATTTTTTTCCTTCTCTGTTTTTTTGTTTCGCAAGATGTCGCTTAGATTTTTGGAATATGGTATTGAACAGTTTATACGCCTTTGAAACCAACTCTGCTTCACCGAATACTTTCCCAAATAAGAGTTATCTCCCCGAACACTGTTTTCCTTGTTTTCTCTAAGGCTTCTCAACCGTATAAGAAATACAAGCACGATAATATCGTATCAATTGGGAAATATATACTCGTATGCAGGTGCATGTTGCTACTTAGAAATGGCAAGTGCACAATTGGGAAGCTGAAATCATCTCTTTTGTCGTAAAGTTTTGTTTTTAACCGTCCCTTATTATCAATTTTTAGATGTAAGTCAAGATATAAGGCCGATTTAACTGTATTTGTTTTATCATTTATCTCTAGTTCGATTGGATAGATGCGTTTAACTTAGTCACCAAATTTTGAACTATTTAGTGAAACAACATCATCTGTATAGCGAAATGTTAAGTTAAAGGATAATGCTAACTTCTTATCTTTCTTTCTAAGAAGTTCCTTTATGAAAACAGCCTCATAATAATAAAGAAACAAGTCGGCAAGAAGAGGGGCACATTGTGTTTCCATTCACTAGTAACCCGAATTTAACTTGAACGGACAAAAACGTGTTAACGCTATTTAAATGAGATTGATCGTTTATTGATAAAGATTGACAAAAATTAAAAATTATATTTAATTCATATCAATTCATATCAATTCATTTTAACGCCAGTCAAATAGATTTCTCTGCGGTGAATCAATTGAAATCAAGTTGCTGGTTAGTTGCGTTAAACTAATAGGCCACGCCCCCGTTAAACTATTTCAAACATGCATTAATTCGTTTTAAACATGGATGAGACCCGAGCTTTTTACAGGTAAATCACCCAAGCAAAACGACCTCGATGTATCTATCGTTTTTTGTTTCAAACTTTAAATGCGTATAGTCTTATTAAGTCACATGCTTCACAATTTAAAACGTTGAAACGAATGAATAATACACGTATCATGTTCATATGTAAGGAATTAAAATAAAAACATTAAAATATATATGCACACGCGGTTTAAAAATGCAAAACTTGTGAATCTGTTGAAAAAAAAATAGTTAAATATATAACATGATGGTTTTCTATATTGTACTCGTATTCAAATGTAGACACGGAAAACTATGTACACAAAAATTATTTATTGTGTACATAATTTAAATCGATGTATTTCATATTTTCGGCATTGACTGTAAAAAGTGCTTAAGTCCTTTATGAGTAAAATACAGAATTAAAAATAACTCTACCTTTTTTTATATTTCTTTATTTTAGAGGTAAGCTTCTGGCCAAGTGTCACTGATTCTGTCGCAAATCATTTACTTCAATAACCAATCAATTGTATTCTGAAAGAAGTTGATTTGTTTTCTGTACGAATACATGAAATATTTCTCACTGAACGTTATGTTTGCAATCGATGTTCAAATACAAATCTACAGTATCTATATGAAAGAGACTTAATAATATATATTTTTTATTATTATTCTACACATGCATATTTGAAGGATCAAAATAATCAGTTCTACAAATGGGTGTTATTTTTAAAGACTTGAAACTTTACAATTATCAAGTGAATCCATGAAATTTTTATCGACGCACCAAACTTTCATCGTGCATAGCTCATTTTCCGATTTAACGATCTTCTTACTTGTTCATTACATTCTAAAATTAAAATCCTTCACAAATTGCAAAAACTTGTATTCTCCGGCTAGACTGCGCAAAAGATAAATCTTGCTTTGTTTGTGTATACACAATGTTTTGAACGGTTATATCCAGTTTGGCTAAAAAAGAATTAATTTGCACCACAAGTTAATTACGCGAATTCTTTTTTTGCATAACTTTATCATAAAAACTGCAACATTCATTAGCGCCAATAAAACAATCATTTAATTGCGCAAATATTATAGACTTCTTTTCAAATGTTTCTTCTTAGTGCACTGAGGAGGTCCTTTTAGGTATTTTCATGTAGGTACAGAAATCGCAAACTGAAAGGGCCTCCTTAGTGCACTTAGACTGACAAAAAAGTGCACTATGGACCTGATGGAAAGATAGAATTGACACACAAAAACATAGCATACGGAAGGAGAAGTACATAATTTTGAATTTTAGTAATTATAAAGTTATTCAACAGTTGAAGTAGGTATTCTAATGTTACATGTACGTGTAAATAGGTTAATAGTTTCGAGATAAATATGACACAATTAATAAAATTGAGAATGGAAATGGGGAATGTGTCAAGTTTCATTTATTGGCGCAATTCATATAATAAAAAAAAGACATGAGCGCGATTCAAAACTTTACAATATGACAAGTTACACCTAACCGTTTTGACAAATCAGTAAGTTCTTCGCCCGGGGATATACACCTGCCAGTAATCTACCTTCAGTAACTTTAAAATACCCAGCCGTGTCATTTCCGTATATTGTACATGTAGATAGCAAGTGTGATACATGTATATACACCAGAAATACCCATTCAAGTGATTTTTAATTTCAGAAGAACTCCATATCGGGTAAATAAACATAAAATTACAATAATATGAAAAAATGTATCAATAAGTTCAAATGTTGTTTTGGTAAATGCACCTAGGTATGTGTTTGTAAACTTATGTTAATTCGTTATTTCATGTCTCTTTCTTTTTTTTTGCTTCAATTAATTGTTTGTATCTTATAGACTTATTCGTAAATCGAAAAAACTCACAAATCTGAATAGAATCATATGGCAATGAACATGTTGAATGATTTCTCTAACTCAAAACTAGTTATACATGTACATGTAGATGCCTCTGAAATTATATTTTTCTCGTTGGGTTGCTTGTTCATTAATTGACGTTTACGATATATTCTAATGTTCAGTATTTGTGAAAACCGCTCATTTATCAATTTTACAAGAAATATTATAATACTTGTAAGTCATGAACATTGAAGTTTAACTTTCTATCATTTTTTCGTATACGCACAAACATACAATAAAATGAAACACTTTAAATCGGTTTAAATTATGCAATGCATTTTGAAAATATAGTTTTGAAAAACCGGATATTTTTGATTCATACTTTTTCTATCCCTTTTCTTAAAAATTGGGACACGTGTCACTGGTTAATATAGAATACAATTAACGGTACCAATTTTCTTGTACTAGATGCGCATTTCGAAAATACATGTCTCTTCAGTGATGCTCGAGGCCAAAATATATGAAATCAAAAGCAAATTTAATATAAAAGACGAAGAGCTATAATCCAAAAGGTCCAAAAGTATAGTCAAATTCGTGAAAGGAATACTAGTGAACCATGAATAATCCCAAACAACAAATTTGTGATTCAATTTGGTTTGTCACACTTGCTTATATTATCAATATTATGTATTGTTTTCGGCTGAGACGACTACATGTATAAAATTTATAGTAGCCTCAATTTTCGTCAATATTGAAACAAATTGAATATCCTTTGAATTGCTTCTAAAGTTATTTTAATATATATACTGAGCCAAAAAAGTTTAGCAACAAAATTGTGAAATTTTGTTTTATTACAAAATCATAAAATTTAAACATATAATTTTAATGACACAAAAATGGAATTATGATATGTCAGAAGCAACATGAATATTTATCACTCACATTAATTAGGATTTTCTTTGTATGGAGCGCGGGAGGGTCAAAATGCTTAAATGAGTATAGTGTTTCTCAAAATCAATTTCTAGTCAATGCAGTACTTTTTTAGCCAAAAAAAAACTTGTCACGTGTTGACGTAAAGCGAAGGAAGCGCTCCTCCCTTGACGATAGTTTTTTCTTGTCTACGAGATATCGACCTATCCTATGCAGTTGTAATTTGTCGATATCTGTTTGTTAGTCTCTGAACTGTTGCCTAGTGCACATTAAATCGAGCCATGATGTCAACAACCCTCATTCCGGCATCAACCGTTTCAAGACCTTTCTGACTGTCATTTTCGGGGTGTCCTGGTTGACGCCCCAAGCAAATTTTTCAACGGTGTTTGTGTTTTTCTTACCAATGGTGTGTTTCTGAACGTTAGTGAAAAAGAATTTTTTAATATCGTTTTTTAAATTACAGGTACAGAAGGTAAAACATCATTGACACGTGCAAAGCTGAAATGGCGCGAAATCAATCAGCAGGAAAAAAGTACGACTGTTACAGGTAAAACTAAGGATTATATCAATGATGTTTAAATATTTTTTTTCCAAAAACAACAAAAAAAAAAAATATAAAAAAAAAGTGTTGCTAAACCTTTTTGGTTCAGTATATATACGGAAAAACAAGGTGGATATTTAATCATCGGCTCTCGTGAAGTTTTCTTGTAGGTTAAAAGAAGGGGACAGTATACCTCTAAGTAATAAAACTTTAAGATTTGTATTCTTTAAATTGTATAACGTCTTAGTCTGGCTTTCTCTTCAATTTTTAGATTATATTCAGAATCACGTTTTTATGCCAGATCTTTTATCATTTGTTAAATCAAAGACATGTAGTAGATGTATTTTTTTTTTAGACCAAAAAAACTATCATACGGTATTCCACATGTACGGTGAATTAAATTATTGACAAGCATACCACATCTTCTTATATTCATTCGTTATTTGATGAAGATCTTCAACAAGCCTTAAAGGGATAATTCGCGATTTTTCACTTTAAATAAATGATTTTGAAAATGAACTTATTGATATCTATACACTTTTTAATTCTAAATAATTATGTTTATCCAGAGACATATAATTGTATTATATGTCTCTGGAACAAGCATGTGCATACAATAATGCATGTATGTATACGCATGAGGTTCTCGCTACATTAAAGACCCGTAATTTAGGCCTTCCTTTTTTGTCTGCTCTATAGTCGGGTTTTTGTCTCTTTTACACATTCCTCATTTTCATTCTCAATTTTTGTAATATACGACGGTATATTGTTCCTGTATCAAATACCATGTACATGTACATATATGAGGCTATGAAAGTAAGTTTACAGAAATAAAGATGATAGTGGAATAAGCACTTTAAATTACAGAATAAAGAGATAAAAATATAAAGAATAGATTAAATGATTCATGATTGCTTAACGCTCAGTTACAAATATTACACTCTACCCCTCCATCTTTTTGTCCATCCTATTTAAAATGATTCTTATAGGAGGGTCTGAGTTGGGGGGGGGGGGGGGCTGTTTTTCTGTAAACATTTAATTTTCACCCCTTTTTTTTCTAATCTTCAAAAAATAAGTCTATTCTTTAAAAGTAATTTTTTACGCATTATTCTCTAATTTTTCCCCAGTTTTCTTTAATCTTTAAAAAAAAAAGTAAAAATCATTCTTTTAAATGAATGAGAACGGTGATTTCCAAACAACAGCAAGGCTTTCATTTGTTACTCAACAATGACGTGTTGGTGTGTATTGTTCTGCATGATTTAAGTGCTAGTTCTATGAAGTAACAAGTCCAAGTTTTCATCAGTTCTTTCCAGTGATTTTGACTACACATAAGAAGATGCCAATGAGACAACTCTTCGAAGAGACCAAATGACACAGAAATTAACAACTATAGGTCACTGTACGGCATGCAACAATGAGCTAAAGCCAACCGCATAGTCAGATATAAACAGGGGCGGATTCAGGCTTTTTGAAAGAGGGGCTGTAGTTTTGTAACGAGGGGAGCGAGGCGAAATTTTTTTTTTGCCCCTTTTTAGGACTTAAAACATAAAATAAGTGAAATATGCACTTTTTAAACGGTTCCTGGCGTGGGGCATGCATATTTTGTAGTTGCTGGTAAGGTGTAAGGGTTGGACATTTTAGATGCTGCATCTCCCTATTAATTCACGAAGTCTAGTCTGATTAATCATTTAAAAAAAAAGTCCAAGCAAAAGGGGAGGTGTACGCCCTCTACGCCCCCTCTGGATCCGCCACTGAATTTAAAGCCCGAGTAGAAGTATCGGAAACCAGTTCATATTGACTGAATCCTATAGTCTGTTACCACGAAACCAAAAAAGGTTTACCAAGTTTGTTTTCACTTTTATCATATTTTTACAATGATAACTTTGATAATTTTCTTTAAATTTTAAGAAGAGAAAATTCTGTTACCAGATAATGTTTAGCATTTTCTTTTATTAATCATTCAATAAAATTCAGGTATCTTTTAGCGTTTTCTTTTATTGATCATTCAATGTTCATTATATTTTTAGACCACGCATTTCTCTAATCTTTATTTTTTATGCCCATTATTCTCTAATCTTCATTTTTCAAGGGCATTATTCTCTAATCATTGAACCCCATCCAAACCCTCTTTTTTTTTTATTATGTTGTACATGTACTGTTATACCACTGATCGAGACTAGGGTGAGGATAGGGAGCCCGCTAACAATTTTAACCTCGCCACATTATTTATGTATGCGCCTGTCCCAAGTCAGGAGCCTGCAATTCAGTAGTTGTCGTTTGTTTATGTTTTACATATTTATTTTTCATTCATTTTTTTGTTGTTATATAAATAAGGCGGTTCGTTTTCTTGTTTGAATTGTTTTACATTGTCATATCAGGGCCTTTTATAGCTGACCATGCGGTATGGGCATTACTCATTGTTGAAGGCCGTACGGTGATCTATATTTGTTAATGTCTCTGTCATTTTGGTCTCTTGTGGACTGGTGTCTAATTGGAAATCATACCACATCTTCTTTTTTTATATTCCTGTCCTTTTAAAATGCCCATTATAGACATATAATAATACATTAGGCTTAACATTTCAATTTATGAATATCTAATAGCGAAAAATTTATATATTTATTCAATAACGACAATGTTGCTGCAATAGATGCCAAAAACATCAACAATATTTATTGAAAAGAAACGGCATTATATTTCACTTGTTCTTAAATAAAAAGATGTTTCATTTCATTTATTATATACGGACACTGTAAATTTCGATCAGTGGTATAACAGTACATGTACAACATAATAAAAAAAAAAGAGGGTTTGGATGGGGTTCAATGATTAGAGAATAATGCCCTTGAAAAATGAAGATTAGAGAATAATGGGCATAAAAAATAAAGATTAGAGAAATGCGCAGCACACAATGCAAATGTTAAAATATTTTGTTTAGTTCTGTGATTCTCATTTTATGTTTGTATGTGGTGAGACTTTAAAAAATAATAATAATGATAAAATATTGAATCTAAAAATATTCAGAAACTATTAACTTTTCTTAAATTTATACTTGAGTCAGAAAATTAAAACCAGCAGTGTCAAACATGTTTAACACTCAGCGGGCATTCGATATCATTGACATACTATATAGCACTAATCGCAATATGTATACATGTACATATATTTTGGGCATCTTATCAGTAATCTCTCTATTGAAGATGTTGAAATATATGTATTATAATTATTCGTTTATTAGGCAAATTTATATTCTACAAAGATATTTTCAATCATTTTAGTTTTGATAAATACCATTACAAATAACTTATTTTGTCTAGTTTCCTGTGTGAGGATATTTGATTGATAAAATTCAATAAACAATTTAAGGTTGTCGGGTAAATGTGGATTACGGATTAAGATGTTAGATGTCAAACTTGAATTAACAAACTAAGGTGAATTTAACCCGAATATGCAGTTTCTCTTCAACAGTGTTTTAATTCCAATTTCCTTATTTTCATTTAAACTAAATTAATTAGAATGAAAGAAAGATTCGAAACTAAAGATAGTCACAATTAAAAATATGTATTTTGAAAAAAAGACAAAAAACGCCAGATCATATCTGATTTAAATCCAGGGTCCGTATATGCATCTTCTGACTTCAGACTCAGACTTCTCTTGAACTGAATCTTAATGTGCGTATTGTTATGCGTTTACTTTTCTACATTGGCTAGAGGTATAGGGGGAGGTTGAGATCATAAACATGTTTGCGCCTGTTCCAAGTCAGGAGTCTCTGGCCTTTGTTAGTCTTGTATTATTTTAATTTTGGTTTCTTGTGTACAATTTGGAAATTAGTATGGCGTTCATTATCACTGGACTATATATATATATAGTATATATTTGTTAAGGGGCCAACTGAAGGACGCCTCCGGGTGCGGGAATTTCTCGCTACATTGAAGACCTGTTGGTGACCTTCTGCTCAGTGTTGGTTTTTTTCTTTGGTCGGGTTGTTGTCTCTTTGACACATTCCTCATTTTCCATTCTCAATTTTACAATGGTACGTAAATTAAGATTTTATTCGAAAAAGACGGATTTTTCTACATGTTCTACATGTACCAAAAAAAATGTACAACTACACTGTAAAAACAGCGTTTAGATTTGAAACGGATTTACAACACTGATGTTTAGGTCTAAACGTGTTTAGGAAAGCGTTTAGGATCTAAACGGATATTTATCTAAACACATCAAACCCTAAACGTGTTTAGAATTTAAACGTGTTGCAGGGTTATTATCAGTGAATGTTATCATTAAGCTAAACATTAAATGGCATCTAAACACTTCTGAAACACTTTCCTAAACACCTAAACACTTTATAATATTTCAGTACTGGTTCCACCTTTTTACCCGATGTTCCTACATATTCCAGCATATTCTGTGAAACTATGATATCGTGGCTGTCTTGAAATTAAAATTATTTTCAAACTTCAGTCCCAAGTATGCGGAGCTTCTATATTTATGAGAACAAATCATATCATCTTCCCCAACTGAGTTTCCCTTTTTTGTGTTGTAAGATTATTAAATTACTTTCAATTATTGTTTTTATAAGTTAAGCAATTAGTTGTTTATACCAGGGACATATAAAATAATCTTTTATAGTATTTCATTTGTATTTATAAGGAAGATGTGAGTGAATATTTTCTCTATTAAAAGTCCGGAGTCGTTGTCCGAATATGATCTTATACTAATTAACGAACAGAGTTATCTATCGTGGTAATTTGATACGGACGCCTTCGGACCCGCCAAAGACAAACAACATTTAAAACAATGGATTCCATCTATCAAGTATATATATATCTATTGACGATGCAACAGATACAGAACTTCATATTAGAATATTGACGGAATCAAAAGCCATCTTAACAGTTATTACAGCAGCGGAAGGTAAGCAGATCCAGATTTCGTAAAAAGGGGGAGGGGCACAAACCATAATTTAACAGACTAATAAAAGGAATATGTGCGATAAACTGTTAACCTATGCTATTTCAAGTTCACTATTGTGGTACGAATCATATAATATACACACATAATCAGTCTCAGGGACCAAGCATAAAATAAGAATGAGCTAGTTCGGAAATTTAAAATGAGATTGAATAGTCTAAAATGTCACTGTACATAATGTCATAAAATCATAGTTTCAAGTATTTTAACTTTGCAGGGAAAAAGATGATCTGATCCCAATGGCACATAGAACAACATCCTTCACACAAACACTGAAATTATAGTTTCACTTCATTTGTCAAAGAGAAACAAAGAATACCAAACATCCAAAAGGACATTCAAACTCATTACTTGAAAATAAACTGACCACGTCATGGCTAAAAAGTTGAAAATAAATTGACTACGCCATGACTAAAAAGTTGAAAATAAACTGACATTCAAACTCCTATGTCAAAAATAAACTGTCAAGTTGTTCTTTTTCATATAAACCTATAATAATTATTTGTATGTATGCATTTATAGGACTGTGACACTGTACATGTAGTGGGAATGAAAAGAGCTAGAATAAATCTATATCATAGATCAAATTGAAGAACAGATCAGAAAGAAAGCAACAAAGAAAGAAAAGGATGACTTAATTTCAAGAGCAGATGTAAGTAAAAATATATAAGTATATTATTAAGTTGCCAATAGAACGTACTATACTTATAGATTATCGTTGATCATCTCAACGAGATTGATTTTTCTCGCTTGAGCTGGTACAGAGAAAGTGAGAAAAGCAAGCGAGTTGAGATGACCAATGATAATCTATTTATCGCTATTTTACCTATGACGACGTTGTCAATTTCATCATGTTCATGTCAATTTCGTTAGCAACGCCACGTGGCCTCCTTAGTTTCTAGTGATAATTATTCCATCCCAAGCGAGTAGCATGATATGAAAATTATCACAAAAAAAGATCAAACGAAAAATGCACAAAATAGCGATAATATATGATAATGATTGAAAAAATGAAGGTTAAATCATCCTCTAATATTTATCCTGTTGAATAGGTAAAAAACAGGCAATTTAAAAAAATTTATATTCATAATATTAGGATAAAATAGGAAAAACAGGCTGTAGTTGTCAGAAATCAAGGATTTTGTTTTATAATATAAAAAAAACTTGCATGCTTGTTTGCTCTATATATTGTTCCCTTTGATTTCTTTGTCTTTTGATGTGTACATTTGTACAAGGTGTAAAGTATTGTCTTTTTAACTACAATTTGTATTTTTCTTTTGTAAGAATCTTTTTTCAAGAAGCTTGTTTAATGTATTTTAATAAACATGATCTAAGAATAAGTGACTGTTGCATACAAATGTACATGAAGTTTTCATTTTTTCATTTCAGGATACAAAAGTTCACCTGACAACCAAAAGGGACTGCACACCTAGAGCCTTTATCATTCAAAAGAAGATTGTTCCGCAATGAAAAATTCCTGTATGATAGGAGATGGACTGAACTGACAATTTTTGTTTTGTTGAGGATAAAAATCATCAAATTTTATAATTTTATTTTTTGTTTGCATTTAGTGAGACTTAAAAATAAATTATTGAAATAATTTGAATAGATTGTATGTTATGTTTAAGACTAGATCAGAAAAAAGAAAAACAAAAGAACCAGACTCCAAGTTGTATAAAAAGGTGGAAGATCCGGTCCATAAAACGTAAAAAAAATCAAACGCTTGACTACATAAACAATCAAAAGGAACGAAAAAAAAAAGTCATATTCCTGACTTGGTACAGGCTTTTCCTAACAAAAAAATGGAGGGTTAAACTTTGTCTAATTGTTTACAGACTTTTCAAAACTTGGTCTTATTGTTTACAGACTTTTCTTAACTTGATCCTATTGTTTACAAACTTTTCTTTGGTCTCCAGGAAGAATAAAATGTGTATACCTATTATTGTTAATATTATTATTATCATTACTGAAGTTTTCCAGCTTTAATATACTATATAGACAAGTCAAATAATTTTATTATGGTAAAAATCATTGCAAGAACATTAAGCAGAAATGTACACGTGCATTGTATATTCTACAATACTGTGTGGACTATTCAACCTGTAGTGCTGTACCACAAGTAGTTCCTGTGAAATCATAGTACTTAGTAGGCTAACCGTTGAAAGGTCTAAACACCATAAATTTCTAAACATATAACATCTAAACACTTGTTGAAATCTAAACACTTGTTAAAATCTAAACATGTTTAGATGCTAAACGTGTTTCAAAACGTACACAGAAAAAGTGTTTAGATAAGTGTTTAGGATCTAAACACTGTTTTTACAGTGTATTGAATATTGTAAATGTTTAATGATGATACATGTCCAGATCTAGATCGAACTGCTTTGCTTCGTCGAAAGTACGAATATAGAAAAATCACAGATTTATATTACAACTAGAAAGTCCTCGAACAGTTGAAGAAATCATCAGAATTTGTTTATTGTAAGTTATTTTGTACATGTATAACTATAATGCGAACCCGAAGTTGTGAAATCGCAACTAAGCGTACTTTGGAAAAGCGACGGTTCTATGAAAACCTATTGTCAAGTTCAAGTTCTGTTTCGACATCATTGTAATATATGTCACTGAACGTTAAAATTCAATCCTTTATTTCGTCTTCGTCTTCGTCAAATAGTGCTGTTGGTTTCTTTTTATTATTATTACATACTAGTATACATGAATACACCACAAGTTATTCCTATGTAATCTCATTTAGATATTTAGTAGTTTAAACATATTTTATTGTTCTAAACAAATGGATTAGAAATTTAGTGCATGCAAAGTAAATTTTAAAGATGACAATGATTGCAGTATCTGTGTGAATCTACTTCTCAATCACGCTTCATAAAGATATTACAGAATATTCAAGATTTACAACTTTTCGTGAATATGATTGCCAATGGAATAAACCATGCAGCAGATTTCAAAATAACCATATTAATTTGTGTCTGAATTATAACAACTGAAACTGTAATTCTGCTGTAGTGCACCTTTAGAACTTGTATTTCAGATAATTTGACCACGTGACGAGAAATTATACAATAAACATTGGTCACGCACGATAGGTTCTGATGTAAGACACGTACCGTTACAATACCCAGTTTACACGCATCAGCGCACACAGGTTTCTCGAATGGGGCAGTTGATTGGAGGAAAGTTACCAAAAACAACGCCTACCTTTACCTATTATCCAATCAAACGCCTTTGACATAAACATAAATAATACATGAGTAATATTACAGAGATTTTGAAAAAAGTTGAGACTCTAAATTCTAACTTAAAATTATAAATTTATGCTCGTAATGCATTTTCGCAATTTACAATAAATGTTATACATACTTTCACCTATCTAGTGAGGAAAAAATAGAAATTAAAAAAAATTGCAATTTACAACTATTTCGAATTATAGTGCACAGCAAGGACGTATATTTGTTTTCCGTCCTTGTGCACAGTTTGTGATAAATGGGTGTCAAAATGTATTAAACAGAAACCCAAAGACCAGTTTCAAGAAGAATTCTTTGCTTTTATGCAGAATCGCATAAAACATAATGCTGTCATATTTTCAAAAAGAATTATCAATTAGAAAACTCCTTTTTACATTTCAAAATTCATATATTACGCAGATATAGATGTGGTAGTTGCCGATTGAGTCCAGAAAGTTTCAGGATTTACACAGAGAAGACAGAATATGTCGTCTCTGTGACACAAACAACATTGATGATGAGTACCATTACATTATGAATTGTAGAACATATAAACTATAGAAAAAGAAGGAAATGTTTAAGGAACTACTGTTAGTCAAACCCTTATATCTTTAAAGCTGATCAACAGTTAAACTCATCAAATATTGTAATATTAGAAAAACTTTGTAAAAGTTATAAATGTGAAAGTCAGTCCTCCAAGCTAATTTAATTGTATCGTTTACACATGCATGTACTAATTTTACCTTATAGTTATGTGTATGTATGTTCTTGACAACTAATAATTGAAGTTTTATGAGAAATAAAGTATTCGTATTCCTTTAAACATGTAAACCATAAATTGCAGTACACGAAGACAGCCTACGGGTAAAGTACAAGTGAATATATCACAAAAAGATTATATTTAATCCTCATCCGTACGCGTCCTTGTAAATGCCGAAAACTCTGGATTTTCTTTGAAAATTACCTGAGAGGTTATAAAAGATCTAGAAAAGACCAAAAATGAATTGAAATAAAAGATTTTTGTGTAGACGAGTTACAACATTGCATAAGCATGATTAGGAAATTTGAACAAAAAAAGTTCGTGCTCATCTTTGTAGTGGCGAAAAACACGCATATCGAGTTACGTAGACGAAAAAGAATAATTACATTCATAATAATTATGATGTAAATTCACGAAATTAAAAGGTTATAATTAGAAAACAATCAAAAACACGATTCGTCATTCCCCATGTATAATTATAGATTAAAACAAAATTATAATTTTAATTCTGAAATTCAAAAGGCATGTTTCTGATACGTGGCAGTTCAGCGAACACTATTACATGAAATGCACGATGATATTGACCGAAAACAAAGGTGAAAGATTCAAATTGTAAAATCATTCGCTGAACGGTAGAATTTCTATCAATCATTCAACGATATAAAAAGACTTTTGAGTGTAAAAGTATGATAGAAATACTTTTAATTTATTGAAATGCCTGTTATATTGTTCCAGTCATTGGTTACTAGTGCATGATTGTCAGTCCATTTCGATATTTCATAGCACTTTTACAAATTCTGAAAAAAAAGAAAAGAAAAAACTAATATTCCCATGGGAAAAATATATCTTCCCATGAGAGGAAAATTGTCCCGCAAAGTGTTCAACTCCCACAAAAGGGAATCTAACCAACTAAGAAATGCATAATCATCTGTAGATTGATTTTTATATATGAAACGATGTGTATTGATTTTACTTGGTTCAATGTTCAGTGGCAAGTATTTTATATATGCGCAGGTCCTGAGACAGATAATCAAATTATCAGATTGCGGGATGACGGACAGGAAGACTCCAAACGTAACAGTGTGAACTAGCTGTCAGAAACTTAAGTACTCTCAGATTCTTTCATCGTTGAAGACCCTCTAGCGACTATAAAGATGAACAGGAATACAAACGCTGACCATTGATAATTTGTATTTTTGTTAAGCTCTGACTTTGTGTTCGATTAGGTCCCGTGTATGTTTACCCCATATTCCTTTATTTTCTATAAAGGCGTCTGTCTTGACAGTAAGTTGACACGACTTAATCATGTTAATACTAGTTAAACCCTTAAATGTAAGACACCAGATGGAAATACTCAAAAAGGACAGCCAGTTTGGTTCTCTTTAATGTTAGAGTTCAAATCTTCATGAAGAAACGACTATATGTTTTCTGTATTCAGCATAGAATAATATCTTCTAAACTATATTTTTTCGCACAATGTCTGGATATTGGTGGACATGCATTATTGCGAAAGCAGACATTTACAAATGAAAATTAACACTTAGACTATAAACATTTAGTAGGGAAGTAAATGAACAAAAGACAAGTAATTCAGAAACATAAAATTGAGAATGGAAATAGGGAATGCATGGATCACGCAAAATTAAGCAGGGGCGACATCGGAGTAATGGGAGTTTGCTTCTTGCAAGACATTCGCCGTGAAAACAATTTGATATGAAGACAAGCCTTTGTACTGTGACTTTGTTTTAAAATTTCAAACATGAGGCTGTTACGGCCCTGGTCAATGTTTTTAAGCAATACATAGTTTCCTTTCATTTTGTTGTTGGCTTTCTGAAATAAATGTTTACATATTATAGACTATCATGATCCTTTTTTTTCAATTTCAGTTAAACACTATGTCTGATTTGCTTTTTCAGAAACTTTAGCATGTTTAAATGTCTTTTTCTTTTTCTTCATCTTTTTGAAACCCTAGTTTTGTATTACCACTGACCAGTTCAGTAAAAAAACAGCTGCTTCATGTTTGTATAAATGTGTTTGTAACCTTTCTAACATGCTATTATTTTCCGTTATTTTTTATTCCGTGTCTATAGATAGTCTTGATCGGAGAGTCAAGATTTATTTTGTCTGTTGGTTGCTTGGCTAGCGTAAGCTAATCGATTTACCTCACATTTTTAAGTTGGATGGAGATTGTTTTTAAATAAATGCCGTACCTTTGTACTTTGGTTTCCTGTCGGTTTTTTCTCAATTTTAAATTGGGAAGTTTTATCATTTGTTTTGCATGATTATTAATTTTGACTTGCAAATGAACAATTAATAAATCTAGTCCCATGTGTGCTAGCGAAATGTCTTTAGTGTAATCTCGGAGTGTAATTTTTATTTCAACTTTTACGTTTGCTTCAGCACAACCTAAAACACGAAAACTTTCATTTTCTTGTAAGAATGAGATTCGTTACTTCAAACAAAAATCGCTTTTATCTTTTTTTTTTTTTTTTTTTTTGCAGTAAAAGACCGGTTTCTTAAAAAAAACTTTCATACAATCGACTAAACGAAGTATAAGCTTCGGGAAGGTCAAGGATTATAACATATTTTTCGTAATTTTGCAAAAATCGAAAATTTACGGTAATTAATGGTCGAATTGAAGCTTAATACCTACCAAAAAATCTCAATGAGCGAAAAGACTTTCATTTTAGTCATCTCTGGTGTATTTATGATGGCTTGGTTTGAAGCGAGAACAGACGAACTATGCTTACTAGTGTTGCATAAAAAAACATGAGAATATGGTTTGTCCTTTATGAATCTATATTGCAAATTTGACTCATATAAGGATAATGTTTGTCTCATAGAAAAATCGGTAGTTTTAACCGATAATTTATTTTTCGATTTTTATCGGATATAGTAGTTATTTGGAAAAATACAAACCGTATAATTATTAGTTTCGTATGCATCATAAATCAACCGGCTCCGGCAACTTTTGACTTGTTCTAATATCAATAGTAATGATTTTCAGCGGAGAAAAAGATAGATATTTTGGTCGTGGTTGAAAGAATCGTAAAAGTGTTATTTTTCTAAATTCTGTTTGTTTAATCGGACAAAGTAGAGTCTTAATTTGATTTTTTTTTGCCGAACTGGACTCTATATTGTGTATTGAATTGAAAGTTTGCAAACGTTCCGACCAATGAAATTCATTTTAATATGTAACGCGAACTTCAACGAGAGCACCTAGATGAAATATTTTATCTATACTACAGTCAGTTTAAACTTAGAAATTTCCGCTCAAATATATAGGAAATAAAATTATATGAAAACAACAATGCATAGATATAGGAAGATGTGGTGTGAGTGCCAATGAGACAACTCTCCATACAAATAACAATTTAAAAAGTAAACCATTATAGGTTAAAGTACGGCCTTCAACACGGAGCCTTAGCTCACACCGAACAACAAGCTATAAAGGGCCCCAAAATTACTAGTGTAAAACCATTCAAACCGGAAAACCAACGGTCTAATCTATATAAACAAAACGAGAAACGAGAAACACGTATATATTACATAAACAAACGACAACTAATGCAGAATGTTTCTTTTCCATTTTTTTTAACAATGTTTATGTTCATTTCAATTTGGTAAGTAGACTTATATTTAATGCCCAAAACGTAAATATATGTTTTCTTTTAAAACATTAAAAAACGTGAGAGTATGTCGATAAATAGCCAGTCTAGGTCGTTAAACTTAAATCAACTTACCCATCGTTATCGCAGACTAAAATTTATCTCATATATATATTTTCATTTATTACAAGTACGTCAGGGTGCATGACAGCACAATAATCCTTTTACAGAATCGTAAGAACAATATTTTTGTTTGATATTTGCTTCTCTTCCACAATTAACGCCCGATTTGGCCAGTGACCGGTATTACAATTTAACACAGTTTTAAAAGTTCAGTGGGCTGCTACTTCATTTATAATTTTGGGTATGACTTTCTGTTTATCATATTCAACATACGTCAACATTGTCTTCATCAATTTTATTATTCAATTCATCAAAACCTTGTCTTTCATTACAAGCTTTTCCGTATATCAATATACGGCAAGAGAATGAATATTTGTTGCTTACCGGAAATATAAGATACATCGATTTAAATTATGTACACAATAAATAATTGCTGTGTAGTTTCCATGTCTACATTTGATTTACGAGTACAATATAGTAAACATAAAAAGAGAAAAGAGAAACGGTAAATATACAGGAATACATAAAGTTTCGTAAATAGTTGCAAAGGACCACATGTTACTTACATGCCATGAGGTTTCATAGCATTCAGTAATTTTTGAAACGCACATATATATGTGCGATAAAGATCTAGTGCATTTGAGCAAATTAAATTTATGTTATCCATCTAACTGTTTTATTTCCAACAGATTCCCTAGTTTGACATTTTTAAACCACGCGTGCATATATATTTTAATGTTTTTATTTAAATGCCTTATATATGAAAATGTCACGTGTATTATACGTTCGTTTAATTAAATTGTGGAGCATGTGACTTAATAAGACTACGCATTTAAAGTTTGAAACAAAAAACGATAGATACATCGAGGTCGTTTTGCTTGGGTGATTTACCTGTAAAAAGCTCGGGTCTCATCCATGTTTAAAACGAATTAATGGATGTTTGAAATAGTTTAACGGGGGCGTGGCCTATTAGTTTAACGCAACTAACCAGCAACTTGATTTCAATTGATTCACCGCAGAGAAATCTATTTGACTGGCGTTAAAATGAATTGATATGAATTGATATGAATTAAATATAATTTTTAATTTTTGTCAATCTTTATCAATAAACGATCAATCTCATTTAAATAGCGTTAACACGTTTTTGTCCGTTCAAGTTAAATTCGGGTTACTAGTGATTGGAATGCCGGCAGTCTGTTGAAAAACACGTCATCTGAACCTAACAAATATGTTATCAATCAAGAAATCAAGCATCATGATAATATCCGTTTCAGAGAATGTTTTGTTTGAATCAGAGGAATCCTTTACAAAGTAGGATCTATCCTTCCTTAAGACCAAATAATTCTTGTATCTACGTCGGCCATTCTTATTTATGGAACAAAGCAAAACCAACCCTTTCAATGTGTCTTTTAGTTTGGAAGGGGGAACATTTGTTTAAAGTAAAAAAAGTCAAATGTTTAAATACTATTGCCAGATGAAAAAATCTTATTGTGTATGTTCTCTAAAATATCTTCGGAACTGGTAGTAATCACATCTGACATTATTTTATTAAACTTCACTATTTGGAACTCCTGGTTCAATAGTTCCCCACACAGGTAATCAGCAATCCTCTATTAATAAAATTATCATGGGAGTTGTTTTCGTTTCCGCCGAAGTCGGAGTTTTTTTGTTTTTTTTTCATTTGTAGCATTTATATTTTGCTGACTTAAATCATCTTCAAAGCTGCAAGGTTGTATCAGTTCCACATCGTATTAAGAGATAAACAGAATTAATAGCAGATTTGCACAGAATTCTCACTAGTCGAAAATGCGAATAGCAATGTAAAAAAATCCAGAATGTCTGATTTTCCAAAACGAACTGTACTGCAATGTCACTCATCTGTGTATTTCTTTTATTTATGTCAACTTAACAACTAACATGAGTCCTTACACCAAAACTAAGCGTAAACAAAAATATCAAAAATTAAACAAGACACGAATGATGTCCTCTATTATAACTACGTGTATCCATGATAACACTATCAATCTCAAATGAAATCGAATTCAACCCTTGCTCCAAATTATACTAACTTTAAAATTCAAATGAAGGGGGCGTTCTTAGTGTAGTGTTGGATAATCTCATTAGTTCGGAAGTACCCGAATGACATCTGGTTGCTTAATTGAATGTTATAAACTTCTGGGACTAGTTAGTCTCTGGTAGCTCTGTATATTCTTCGTTTAAATTGATTCATGCAAATTAAACGAAGAATAGACAGATTTGGTACAAGATATTCACAGCATTAGCAGGAAATTTTAATTTATCTTGCCGGGACTCGAAAACAAAACAGCTGAAGCCGAAAACCCTTTCATACTAGCTAGAAACTAGACAAACTATTAAGCGATATCTGATCTATACTTTTTAATATACAAAGATTAATAAAATATCAGCAAAGATCGACAAAAAAGAAAATATTACATAATCTACAATCAGACAAGATGAGCTTGAAATAGATTTAAGAATGTACAAGATAAGATCTCAATACTATTAAAGGAAAAATGACAGCGCTGGATCGTATGGGAATCTTTCGATAAATAAACGAAAACACTTTAAGAAAACCATTCCAGATAAATTACCTCGCACTTAAATGGTAACATATTGATAAACTTAAATATTCGTCGACCTAAATAAGACAAAAGGAAGAAGAATCAAATATAAGAAAATTCAAAAAGTACAAAATTCAAACGTTTATTCCAGAAACAACTATGCAAGGCATAATGAAAACACATAGAATAAAGTCATATCAAGCAGTGAAACGTTGAAAAACCAAGTTGTATCAAACACTTCTGGTTATTTATTAGATGCAAGAATCATATGGCGATGAATAATGACACTAAAAAATCTTCTTTCAAGATTCGGTTGATATAGGTCGATAAAGGTATTCTGAATAAGAAGTGGAAACTAGGAGATTCCAAAGTTCTGTCTACTTCTTTTATCTAAGGTGATTTCTTTTTACGATGATATCTATAAATCTGTCTATATATATTACATTTCTAGATATTTTGATAATAAAAAAAGATACAATAATTGAAACCGATATTAACTTTAAACAGACAGACTCTAAACAATACTTACTTTTCAATTTTTGTCACCCAAAACACACAAGAACAAACATACCGTTCAACGTGGCGAGAGGAATATGTACTATTGTCTCCAGTATTGAAATGAGAAATAAAAGACTCGAAGAACTCAACGAAATACCATTAGAAAGACAATATCCCAAAGCTTTGATTAATAATTGAAAAGAACGTGCAAAGGCTATAAATATTTAAGAACTAAGAAGACCGAAAAACACGGTAATTGGTACGAATCAAATTTTACCATACGTCTCATCGTACAACCCAAAAAATACAGAGGCGTATACCACAATATATCAAAATGCACCAACTGTGATGAAAGATCAAAGAATGGAAAGAGCCCTTGCTACACAGAAAATTATAAATAAAAGACAGTTGAAATCCTTGAAGAAATTACTCTCCAGCGCGAAATTAACCAAAGGTGATACAATGCCTTCTGTAAAAAAATGCGGACGTTCAAATTGCGGTATGTGTCAAAATATTATGGAAGGACAGTCATGTGAATTTAAATCGGGAGAGATTTTCACTATTAAAAACTCTTTTACGTATGCATCGAGCAACTTTATTTATGTCATCAAATGTAATGGGTGAAAAAATAAGAAAAGATTATATTGGACAAACAGGAAACACTTTACGGAAAAGATTTTCTGTTCACCGTCAACAAATCCGACATAAAAAAATTCGAATGATTAATGTCAGTGAACACCTGGATTTATGCGCTAGCAACAAATCACCCAAGTACTATGTTTTCCCATTTTACCAGTGTGACGACCAATTCACCGAAAAAATGAGAATTGATAAAGAAAATATGTTTATACAAAAGTATAAACCAAGCTTAAACAGATAAGACCGTTACTTTTGTAAGGGTTACGTCCCTTTAATGTATTGTTACAAACTTATTATCGTGACGTTACGTTACCGTTAGTTACATTCATCCATGATTATCACAAAGATGTGAAACCGGTTGGAGAAAAATGTAGAGAATTAAAGGACTTTAAGAGCATTTTGAAATTTAATTTTATTTATATCTGAAAATTACACTAAAAATGTTAGGATTAGATTTTTTTTTTGCTGACTAATTTATGTCCGTCCCGCACCTGGATTCGAACTCAAAACTTTGATACACTACATCACCAGTCGCTTAGCCTATGATCAAGCCATCTAGACCACTCTACTTCATCAGTTATATACAACTATAATTTCAGTAGTTGTAGTGTTACTTTGTCACAGAAGGCGAATCTAAAAATAGAGATAAGACATATGTGTTTGAGTGTTTGTAGATGTAGATGTTATATTCTTATTTTATACACAATGTTTGTTTTTTTTATTTGTCAGCAATTTAACAAGTTTTATGTATCGTATGGAATAATGATTTACTTCATTATACAGTCACTGGAAATAAGTATACCATACAAACAAGTCTTAAAAAGTGACAATCATACACTAAATTTGCCCATTTGATTTCAGTGTGTTAGAGGTACATAGTTTTGAAAATTACACATAACAGTGTTAGAATTAGATTTTGTTTTTGCTGAAAAATGTATGTCCGTCATTCAGCAAGATTCAAACTCAAACCTTTGATACACTACTACACCAGTCACTTAGCCTCTCATACAGCGCTCTAGACCACACGACCACATCCGCTGTATATAACTTCAATAGTCGTAGTGTTACCTTGCCACGGAAGTCGAATCTAGAGATAGACCTAAGTCATGTGTTTTAAGAGTGTGTAGAGGTTATATTTTTAACTTATACACAATGTATTTTTTATTTGTCAGCAATCTCTCTCTCTCTCTCTCTCTCTCTCTCTCTCTCTCTCTCACTCTACCCTACGCATTCGACTGTATATATTATTCACTAGTAACCCGAATTTAACTTGAACGGACAAAAACGTGTTAACGCTATTTAAATGAGATTGATCGTTTATTGATAAAGATTGACAAAAATTAAAAATTATATTTAATTCATATCAATTCATATCAATTCATTTTAACGCCAGTCAAATAGATTTCTCTGCGGTGAATCAATTGAAATCAAGTTGCTGGTTAGTTGCGTTAAACTAATAGGCCACGCCCCCGTTAAACTATTTCAAACATCCATTAATTCGTTTTAAACATGGATGAGACCCGAGCTTTTTACAGGTAAATCACCCAAGCAAAACGACCTCGATGTATCTATCGTTTTTTGTTTCAAACTTTAAATGCGTAGTCTTATTAAGTCACATGCTCCACAATTTAATTAAACGAACGTATAATACACGTGACATTTTCATATATAAGGCATTTAAATAAAAACATTAAAATATATATGCACGCGTGGTTTAAAAATGTCAAACTAGGGAATCTGTTGGAAATAAAACAGTTAGATGGATAACATAAATTTAATTTGCTCAAATGCACTAGATCTTTATCGCACATATATATGTGCGTTTCAAAAATTACTGAATGCTATGAAACCTCATGGCATGTAAGTAACATGTGGTCCTTTGCAACTATTTACGAAACTTTATGTATTCCTGTATATTTACCGTTTCTCTTTTCTCTTTTTATGTTTACTATATTGTACTCGTAAATCAAATGTAGACATGGAAACTACACAGCAATTATTTATTGTGTACATAATTTAAATCGATGTATCTTATATTTCCGGTAAGCAACAAATATTCATTCTCTTGCCGTATATTGATATACGGAAAAGCTTGTAATGAAAGACAAGGTTTTGATGAATTGAATAATAAAATTGATGAAGACAATGTTGACGTATGTTGAATATGATAAACAGAAAGTCATACCCAAAATTATAAATGAAGTAGCAGCCCACTGAACTTTTAAAACTGTGTTAAATTGTAATACCGGTCACTGGCCAAATCGGGCGTTAATTGTGGAAGAGAAGCAAATATCAAACAAAAATATTGTTCTTACGATTCTGTAAAAGGATTATTGTGCTGTCATGCACCCTGACGTACTTGTAATAAATGAAAATATATATATGAGATAAATTTTAGTCTGCGATAACGATGGGTAAGTTGATTTAAGTTTAACGACCTAGACTGGCTATTTATCGACATACTCTCACGTTTTTTAATGTTTTAAAAGAAAACATATATTTACGTTTTGGGCATTAAATATAAGTCTACTTACCAAATTGAAATGAACATAAACATTGTTAAAAAAAATGGAAAAGAAACATTCTGCATTAGTTGTCGTTTGTTTATGTAATATATACGTGTTTCTCGTTTCTCGTTTTGTTTATATAGATTAGACCGTTGGTTTTCCCGTTTGAATGGTTTTACACTAGTAATTTTGGGGCCCTTTATAGCTTGTTGTTCGGTGTGAGCTAAGGCTCCGTGTTGAAGGCCGTACTTTAACCTATAATGGTTTACTTTTTAAATTGTTATTTGTATGGAGAGTTGTCTCATTGGCACTCACACCACATCTTCCTATATCTATGCATTGTTGTTTTCATATAATTTTATTTCCTATATATTTGAGCGGAAATTTCTAAGTTTAAACTGACTGTAGTATAGATAAAATATTTCATCTAGGTGCTCTCGTTGAAGTTCGCGTTACATATTAAAATGAATTTCATTGGTCGGAACGTTTGCAAACTTTCAATTCAATACACAATATAGAGTCCAGTTCGGCAAAAAAAAATCAAATTAAGACTCTACTTTGTCCGATTAAACAAACAGAATTTAGAAAAATAACACTTTTACGATTCTTTCAACCACGACCAAAATATCTATCTTTTTCTCCGCTGAAAATCATTACTATTGATATTAGAACAAGTCAAAAGTTGCCGGAGCCGGTTGATTTATGATGCATACGAAACTAATAATTATACGGTTTGTATTTTTCCAAATAACTACTATATCCGATAAAAATCGAAAAATAAATTATCGGTTAAAACTACCGATTTTTCTATGAGACAAACATTATCCTTATATGAGTCAAATTTGCAATATAGATTCATAAAGGACAAACCATATTCTCATGTTTTTTTATGCAACACTAGTAAGCATAGTTCGTCTGTTCTCGCTTCAAACCAAGCCATCATAAATACACCAGAGATGACTAAAATGAAAGTCTTTTCGCTCATTGAGATTTTTTGGTAGGTATTAAGCTTCAATTCGACCATTAATTACCGTAAATTTTCGATTTTTGCAAAATTACGAAAAATATGTTATAATCCTTGACCTTCCCGAAGCTTATACTTCGTTTAGTCGATTGTATGAAAGTTTTTTTTAAGAAACCGGTCTTTTACTGCAAAAAAAAAAAAAAAAAAAAGATAAAAGCGATTTTTGTTTGAAGTAACGAATCTCATTCTTACAAGAAAATGAAAGTTTTCGTGTTTTAGGTTGTGCTGAAGCAAACGTAAAAGTTGAAATAAAAATTACACTCCGAGATTACACTAAAGACATTTCGCTAGCACACATGGGACTAGATTTATTAATTGTTCATTTGCAAGTCAAAATTAATAATCATGCAAAACAAATGATAAAACTTCCCAATTTAAAATTGAGAAAAAACCGACAGGAAACCAAAGTACAAAGGTACGGCATTTATTTAAAAACAATCTCCATCCAACTTAAAAATGTGAGGTAAATCGATTAGCTTACGCTAGCCAAGCAACCAACAGACAAAATAAATCTTGACTCTCCGATCAAGACTATCTATAGACACGGAATAAAAAATAACGGAAAATAATAGCATGTTAGAAAGGTTACAAACACATTTATACAAACATGAAGCAGCTGTTTTTTTACTGAACTGGTCAGTGGTAATACAAAACTAGGGTTTCAAAAAGATGAAGAAAAAGAAAAAGACATTTAAACATGCTAAAGTTTCTGAAAAAGCAAATCAGACATAGTGTTTAACTGAAATTGAAAAAAAAGGATCATGATAGTCTATAATATGTAAACATTTATTTCAGAAAGCCAACAACAAAATGAAAGGAAACTATGTATTGCTTAAAAACATTGACCAGGGCCGTAACAGCCTCATGTTTGAAATTTTAAAACAAAGTCACAGTACAAAGGCTTGTCTTCATATCAAATTGTTTTCACGGCGAATGTCTTGCAAGAAGCAAACTCCCATTACTCCGATGTCGCCCCTGCTTAATTTTGCGTGATCCATGCATTCCCTATTTCCATTCTCAATTTTATGTTTCTGAATTACTTGTCTTTTGTTCATTTACTTCCCTACTAAATGTTTATAGTCTAAGTGTTAATTTTCATTTGTAAATGTCTGCTTTCGCAATAATGCATGTCCACCAATATCCAGACATTGTGCGAAAAAATATAGTTTAGAAGATATTATTCTATGCTGAATACAGAAAACATATAGTCGTTTCTTCATGAAGATTTGAACTCTAACATTAAAGAGAACCAAACTGGCTGTCCTTTTTGAGTATTTCCATCTGGTGTCTTACATTTAAGGGTTTAACTAGTATTAACATGATTAAGTCGTGTCAACTTACTGTCAAGACAGACGCCTTTATAGAAAATAAAGGAATATGGGGTAAACATACACGGGACCTAATCGAACACAAAGTCAGAGCTTAACAAAAATACAAATTATCAATGGTCAGCGTTTGTATTCCTGTTCATCTTTATAGTCGCTAGAGGGTCTTCAACGATGAAAGAATCTGAGAGTACTTAAGTTTCTGACAGCTAGTTCACACTGTTACGTTTGGAGTCTTCCTGTCCGTCATCCCGCAATCTGATAATTTGATTATCTGTCTCAGGACCTGCGCATATATAAAATACTTGCCACTGAACATTGAACCAAGTAAAATCAATACACATCGTTTCATATATAAAAATCAATCTACAGATGATTATGCATTTCTTAGTTGGTTAGATTCCCTTTTGTGGGAGTTGAACACTTTGCGGGACAATTTTCCTCTCATGGGAAGATATATTTTTCCCATGGGAATATTAGTTTTTTCTTTTCTTTTTTTTTCAGAATTTGTAAAAGTGCTATGAAATATCGAAATGGACTGACAATCATGCACTAGTAACCAATGACTGGAACAATATAACAGGCATTTCAATAAATTAAAAGTATTTCTATCATACTTTTACACTCAAAAGTCTTTTTATATCGTTGAATGATTGATAGAAATTCTACCGTTCAGCGAATGATTTTACAATTTGAATCTTTCACCTTTGTTTTCGGTCAATATCATCGTGCATTTCATGTAATAGTGTTCGCTGAACTGCCACGTATCAGAAACATGCCTTTTGAATTTCAGAATTAAAATTATAATTTTGTTTTAATCTATAATTATACATGGGGAATGACGAATCGTGTTTTTGATTGTTTTCTAATTATAACCTTTTAATTTCGTGAATTTACATCATAATTATTATGAATGTAATTATTCTTTTTCGTCTACGTAACTCGATATGCGTGTTTTTCGCCACTACAAAGATGAGCACGAACTTTTTTTGTTCAAATTTCCTAATCATGCTTATGCAATGTTGTAACTCGTCTACACAAAAATCTTTTATTTCAATTCATTTTTGGTCTTTTCTAGATCTTTTATAACCTCTCAGGTAATTTTCAAAGAAAATCCAGAGTTTTCGGCATTTACAAGGACGCGTACGGATGAGGATTAAATATAATCTTTTTGTGATATATTCACTTGTACTTTACCCGTAGGCTGTCTTCGTGTACTGCAATTTATGGTTTACATGTTTAAAGGAATACGAATACTTTATTTCTCATAAAACTTCAATTATTAGTTGTCAAGAACATACATACACATAACTATAAGGTAAAATTAGTACATGCATGTGTAAACGATACAATTAAATTAGCTTGGAGGACTGACTTTCACATTTATAACTTTTACAAAGTTTTTCTAATATTACAATATTTGATGAGTTTAACTGTTGATCAGCTTTAAAGATATAAGGGTTTGACTAACAGTAGTTCCTTAAACATTTCCTTCTTTTTCTATAGTTTATATGTTCTACAATTCATAATGTAATGGTACTCATCATCAATGTTGTTTGTGTCACAGAGACGACATATTCTGTCTTCTCTGTGTAAATCCTGAAACTTTCTGGACTCAATCGGCAACTACCACATCTATATCTGCGTAATATATGAATTTTGAAATGTAAAAAGGAGTTTTCTAATTGATAATTCTTTTTGAAAATATGACAGCATTATGTTTTATGCGATTCTGCATAAAAGCAAAGAATTCTTCTTGAAACTGGTCTTTGGGTTTCTGTTTAATACATTTTGACACCCATTTATCACAAACTGTGCACAAGGACGGAAAACAAATATACGTCCTTGCTGTGCACTATAATTCGAAATAGTTGTAAATTGCAATTTTTTTTAATTTCTATTTTTTCCTCACTAGATAGGTGAAAGTATGTATAACATTTATTGTAAATTGCGAAAATGCATTACGAGCATAAATTTATAATTTTAAGTTAGAATTTAGAGTCTCAACTTTTTTCAAAATCTCTGTAATATTACTCATGTATTATTTATGTTTATGTCAAAGGCGTTTGATTGGATAATAGGTAAAGGTAGGCGTTGTTTTTGGTAACTTTCCTCCAATCAACTGCCCCATTCGAGAAACCTGTGTGCGCTGATGCGTGTAAACTGGGTATTGTAACGGTACGTGTCTTACATCAGAACCTATCGTGCGTGACCAATGTTTATTGTATAATTTCTCGTCACGTGGTCAAATTATCTGAAATACAAGTTCTAAAGGTGCACTACAGCAGAATTACAGTTTCAGTTGTTATAATTCAGACACAAATTAATATGGTTATTTTGAAATCTGCTGCATGGTTTATTCCATTGGCAATCATATTCACGAAAAGTTGTAAATCTTGAATATTCTGTAATATCTTTATGAAGCGTGATTGAGAAGTAGATTCACACAGATACTGCAATCATTGTCATCTTTAAAATTTACTTTGCATGCACTAAATTTCTAATCCATTTGTTTAGAACAATAAAATATGTTTAAACTACTAAATATCTAAATGAGATTACATAGGAATAACTTGTGGTGTATTCATGTATACTAGTATGTAATAATAATAAAAAGAAACCAACAGCACTATTTGACGAAGACGAAGACGAAATAAAGGATTGAATTTTAACGTTCAGTGACATATATTACAATGATGTCGAAACAGAACTTGAACTTGACAATAGGTTTTCATAGAACCGTCGCTTTTCCAAAGTACGCTTAGTTGCGATTTCACAACTTCGGGTTCGCATTATAGTTATACATGTACAAAATAACTTACAATAAACAAATTCTGATGATTTCTTCAACTGTTCGAGGACTTTCTAGTTGTAATATAAATCTGTGATTTTTCTATATTCGTACTTTCGACGAAGCAAAGCAGTTCGATCTAGATCTGGACATGTATCATCATTAAACATTTACAATATTCAATACACTGTAAAAACAGTGTTTAGATCCTAAACACTTATCTAAACACTTTTTCTGTGTACGTTTTGAAACACGTTTAGCATCTAAACATGTTTAGATTTTAACAAGTGTTTAGATTTCAACAAGTGTTTAGATGTTATATGTTTAGAAATTTATGGTGTTTAGACCTTTCAACGGTTAGCCTACTAAGTACTATGATTTCACAGGAACTACTTGTGGTACAGCACTACAGGTTGAATAGTCCACACAGTATTGTAGAATATACAATGCACGTGTACATTTCTGCTTAATGTTCTTGCAATGATTTTTACCATAATAAAATTATTTGACTTGTCTATATAGTATATTAAAGCTGGAAAACTTCAGTAATGATAATAATAATATTAACAATAATAGGTATACACATTTTATTCTTCCTGGAGACCAAAGAAAAGTTTGTAAACAATAGGATCAAGTTAAGAAAAGTCTGTAAACAATAAGACCAAGTTTTGAAAAGTCTGTAAACAATTAGACAAAGTTTAACCCTCCATTTTTTTGTTAGGAAAAGCCTGTACCAAGTCAGGAATATGACTTTTTTTTTTCGTTCCTTTTGATTGTTTATGTAGTCAAGCGTTTGATTTTTTTTACGTTTTATGGACCGGATCTTCCACCTTTTTATACAACTTGGAGTCTGGTTCTTTTGTTTTTCTTTTTTCTGATCTAGTCTTAAACATAACATACAATCTATTCAAATTATTTCAATAATTTATTTTTAAGTCTCACTAAATGCAAACAAAAAATAAAATTATAAAATTTGATGATTTTTATCCTCAACAAAACAAAAATTGTCAGTTCAGTCCATCTCCTATCATACAGGAATTTTTCATTGCGGAACAATCTTCTTTTGAATGATAAAGGCTCTAGGTGTGCAGTCCCTTTTGGTTGTCAGGTGAACTTTTGTATCCTGAAATGAAAAAATGAAAACTTCATGTACATTTGTATGCAACAGTCACTTATTCTTAGATCATGTTTATTAAAATACATTAAACAAGCTTCTTGAAAAAAGATTCTTACAAAAGAAAAATACAAATTGTAGTTAAAAAGACAATACTTTACACCTTGTACAAATGTACACATCAAAAGACAAAGAAATCAAAGGGAACAATATATAGAGCAAACAAGCATGCAAGTTTTTTTTATATTATAAAACAAAATCCTTGATTTCTGAGAACTACAGCCTGTTTTTCCTATTTTATCCTAATATTATGAATATAAATTTTTTTAAATTGCCTGTTTTTTACCTATTCAACAGGATAAATATTAGAGGATGATTTAACCTTCATTTTTTCAATCATTATCATATATTATCGCTATTTTGTGCATTTTTCGTTTGATCTTTTTTTGTGATAATTTTCATATCATGCTACTCGCTTGGGATGGAATAATTATCACTAGAAACTAAGGAGGCCACGTGGCGTTGCTAACGAAATTGACATGAACATGATGAAATTGACAACGTCGTCATAGGTAAAATAGCGATAAATAGATTATCATTGGTCATCTCAACTCGCTTGCTTTTCTCACTTTCTCTGTACCAGCTCAAGCGAGAAAAATCAATCTCGTTGAGATGATCAACGATAATCTATAAGTATAGTACGTTCTATTGGCAACTTAATAATATACTTATATATTTTTACTTACATCTGCTCTTGAAATTAAGTCATCCTTTTCTTTCTTTGTTGCTTTCTTTCTGATCTGTTCTTCAATTTGATCTATGATATAGATTTATTCTAGCTCTTTTCATTCCCACTACATGTACAGTGTCACAGTCCTATAAATGCATACATACAAATAATTATTATAGGTTTATATGAAAAAGAACAACTTGACAGTTTATTTTTGACATAGGAGTTTGAATGTCAGTTTATTTTCAACTTTTTAGTCATGGCGTAGTCAATTTATTTTCAACTTTGTAGCCATGACGTGGTCAGTTTATTTTCAAGTAATGAGTTTGAATGTCCTTTTGGATGTTTGGTATTCTTTGTTTCTCTTTGACAAATGAAGTGAAACTATAATTTCAGTGTTTGTGTGAAGGATGTTGTTCTATGTGCCATTGGGATCAGATCATCTTTTTCCCTGCAAAGTTAAAATACTTGAAACTATGATTTTATGACATTATGTACAGTGACATTTTAGACTATTCAATCTCATTTTAAATTTCCGAACTAGCTCATTCTTATTTTATGCTTGGTCCCTGAGACTGATTATGTGTGTATATTATATGATTCGTACCACAATAGTGAACTTGAAATAGCATAGGTTAACAGTTTATCGCACATATTCCTTTTATTAGTCTGTTAAATTATGGTTTGTGCCCCTCCCCCTTTTTACGAAATCTGGATCTGCTTACCTTCCGCTGCTGTAATAACTGTTAAGATGGCTTTTGATTCCGTCAATATTCTAATATGAAGTTCTGTATCTGTTGCATCGTCAATAGATATATATATACTTGATAGATGGAATCCATTGTTTTAAATGTTGTTTGTCTTTGGCGGGTCCGAAGGCGTCCGTATCAAATTACCACGATAGATAACTCTGTTCGTTAATTAGTATAAGATCATATTCGGACAACGACTCCGGACTTTTAATAGAGAAAATATTCACTCACATCTTCCTTATAAATACAAATGAAATACTATAAAAGATTATTTTATATGTCCCTGGTATAAACAACTAATTGCTTAACTTATAAAAACAATAATTGAAAGTAATTTAATAATCTTACAACACAAAAAAGGGAAACTCAGTTGGGGAAGATGATATGATTTGTTCTCATAAATATAGAAGCTCCGCATACTTGGGACTGAAGTTTGAAAATAATTTTAATTTCAAGACAGCCACGATATCATAGTTTCACAGAATATGCTGGAATATGTAGGAACATCGGGTAAAAAGGTGGAACCAGTACTGAAATATTATAAAGTGTTTAGGTGTTTAGGAAAGTGTTTCAGAAGTGTTTAGATGCCATTTAATGTTTAGCTTAATGATAACATTCACTGATAATAACCCTGCAACACGTTTAAATTCTAAACACGTTTAGGGTTTGATGTGTTTAGATAAATATCCGTTTAGATCCTAAACGCTTTCCTAAACACGTTTAGACCTAAACATCAGTGTTGTAAATCCGTTTCAAATCTAAACGCTGTTTTTACAGTGTAGTTGTACATTTTTTTTGGTACATGTAGAACATGTAGAAAAATCCGTCTTTTTCGAATAAAATCTTAATTTACGTACCATTGTAAAATTGAGAATGGAAAATGAGGAATGTGTCAAAGAGACAACAACCCGACCAAAGAAAAAAACCAACACTGAGCAGAAGGTCACCAACAGGTCTTCAATGTAGCGAGAAATTCCCGCACCCGGAGGCGTCCTTCAGTTGGCCCCTTAACAAATATATACTATATATATATATAGTCCAGTGATAATGAACGCCATACTAATTTCCAAATTGTACACAAGAAACCAAAATTAAAATAATACAAGACTAACAAAGGCCAGAGACTCCTGACTTGGAACAGGCGCAAACATGTTTATGATCTCAACCTCCCCCTATACCTCTAGCCAATGTAGAAAAGTAAACGCATAACAATACGCACATTAAGATTCAGTTCAAGAGAAGTCTGAGTCTGAAGTCAGAAGATGCATATACGGACCCTGGATTTAAATCAGATATGATCTGGCGTTTTTTGTCTTTTTTTCAAAATACATATTTTTAATTGTGACTATCTTTAGTTTCGAATCTTTCTTTCATTCTAATTAATTTAGTTTAAATGAAAATAAGGAAATTGGAATTAAAACACTGTTGAAGAGAAACTGCATATTCGGGTTAAATTCACCTTAGTTTGTTAATTCAAGTTTGACATCTAACATCTTAATCCGTAATCCACATTTACCCGACAACCTTAAATTGTTTATTGAATTTTATCAATCAAATATCCTCACACAGGAAACTAGACAAAATAAGTTATTTGTAATGGTATTTATCAAAACTAAAATGATTGAAAATATCTTTGTAGAATATAAATTTGCCTAATAAACGAATAATTATAATACATATATTTCAACATCTTCAATAGAGAGATTACTGATAAGATGCCCAAAATATATGTACATGTATACATATTGCGATTAGTGCTATATAGTATGTCAATGATATCGAATGCCCGCTGAGTGTTAAACATGTTTGACACTGCTGGTTTTAATTTTCTGACTCAAGTATAAATTTAAGAAAAGTTAATAGTTTCTGAATATTTTTAGATTCAATATTTTATCATTATTATTATTTTTTAAAGTCTCACCACATACAAACATAAAATGAGAATCACAGAACTAAACAAAATATTTTAACATTTGCATTGTGTGCTGCGCATTTCTCTAATCTTTATTTTTTATGCCCATTATTCTCTAATCTTCATTTTTCAAGGGCATTATTCTCTAATCATTGAACCCCATCCAAACCCTCTTTTTTTTTTATTATGTTGTACATGTACTGTTATACCACTGATCGAAATTTACAGTGTCCGTATATAATAAATGAAATGAAACATCTTTTTATTTAAGAACAAGTGAAATATAATGCCGTTTCTTTTCAATAAATATTGTTGATGTTTTTGGCATCTATTGCAGCAACATTGTCGTTATTGAATAAATATATAAATTTTTCGCTATTAGATATTCATAAATTGAAATGTTAAGCCTAATGTATTATTATATGTCTATAATGGGCATTTTAAAAGGACAGGAATATAAAAAAAGAAGATGTGGTATGATTTCCAATTAGACACCAGTCCACAAGAGACCAAAATGACAGAGACATTAACAAATATAGATCACCGTACGGCCTTCAACAATGAGTAATGCCCATACCGCATGGTCAGCTATAAAAGGCCCTGATATGACAATGTAAAACAATTCAAACAAGAAAACGAACCGCCTTATTTATATAACAACAAAAAAATGAATGAAAAATAAATATGTAAAACATAAACAAACGACAACTACTGAATTGCAGGCTCCTGACTTGGGACAGGCGCATACATAAATAATGTGGCGAGGTTAAAATTGTTAGCGGGCTCCCTATCCTCACCCTAGTCTCGATCAGTGGTATAACAGTACATGTACAACATAAAAAAAAAAAAAAGAGGGTTTGGATGGGGTTCAATGATTAGAGAATAATGCCCTTGAAAAATGAAGATTAGAGAATAATGGGCATAAAAAATAAAGATTAGAGAAATGCGTGGTCTAAAAATATAATGAACATTGAATGATCAATAAAAGAAAACGCTAAAAGATACCTGAATTTTATTGAATGATTAATAAAAGAAAATGCTAAACATTATCTGGTAACAGAATTTTCTCTTCTTAAAATTTAAAGAAAATTATCAAAGTTATCATTGTAAAAATATGATAAAAGTGAAAACAAACTTGGTAAACCTTTTTTGGTTTCGTGGTAACAGACTATAGGATTCAGTCAATATGAACTGGTTTCCGATACTTCTACTCGGGCTTTAAATTCAGTGGCGGATCCAGAGGGGGCGTAGAGGGCGTACACCTCCCCTTTTGCTTGGACTTTTTTTTTAAATGATTAATCAGACTAGACTTCGTGAATTAATAGGGAGATGCAGCATCTAAAATGTCCAACCCTTACACCTTACCAGCAACTACAAAATATGCATGCCCCACGCCAGGAACCGTTTAAAAAGTGCATATTTCACTTATTTTATGTTTTAAGTCCTAAAAAGGGGCAAAAAAAAAATTTCGCCTCGCTCCCCTCGTTACAAAACTACAGCCCCTCTTTCAAAAAGCCTGAATCCGCCCCTGTTTATATCTGACTATGCGGTTGGCTTTAGCTCATTGTTGCATGCCGTACAGTGACCTATAGTTGTTAATTTCTGTGTCATTTGGTCTCTTCGAAGAGTTGTCTCATTGGCATCTTCTTATGTGTAGTCAAAATCACTGGAAAGAACTGATGAAAACTTGGACTTGTTACTTCATAGAACTAGCACTTAAATCATGCAGAACAATACACACCAACACGTCATTGTTGAGTAACAAATGAAAGCCTTGCTGTTGTTTGGAAATCACCGTTCTCATTCATTTAAAAGAATGATTTTTACTTTTTTTTTTTAAAGATTAAAGAAAACTGGGGAAAAATTAGAGAATAATGCGTAAAAAATTACTTTTAAAGAATAGACTTATTTTTTGAAGATTAGAAAAAAAAGGGGTGAAAATTAAATGTTTACAGAAAAACAGCCCCCCCCCAACTCAGACCCTCCTATAAGAATCATTTTAAATAGGATGGACAAAAAGATGGAGGGGTAGAGTGTAATATTTGTAACTGAGCGTTAAGCAATCATGAATCATTTAATCTATTCTTTATATTTTTATCTCTTTATTCTGTAATTTAAAGTGCTTATTCCACTATCATCTTTATTTCTGTAAACTTACTTTCATAGCCTCATATATGTACATGTACATGGTATTTGATACAGGAACAATATACCGTCGTATATTACAAAAATTGAGAATGAAAATGAGGAATGTGTAAAAGAGACAAAAACCCGACTATAGAGCAGACAAAAAAGGAAGGCCTAAATTACGGGTCTTTAATGTAGCGAGAACCTCATGCGTATACATACATGCATTATTGTATGCACATGCTTGTTCCAGAGACATATAATACAATTATATGTCTCTGGATAAACATAATTATTTAGAATTAAAAAGTGTATAGATATCAATAAGTTCATTTTCAAAATCATTTATTTAAAGTGAAAAATCGCGAATTATCCCTTTAAGGCTTGTTGAAGATCTTCATCAAATAACGAATGAATATAAGAAGATGTGGTATGCTTGTCAATAATTTAATTCACCGTACATGTGGAATACCGTATGATAGTTTTTTTGGTCTAAAAAAAAAATACATCTACTACATGTCTTTGATTTAACAAATGATAAAAGATCTGGCATAAAAACGTGATTCTGAATATAATCTAAAAATTGAAGAGAAAGCCAGACTAAGACGTTATACAATTTAAAGAATACAAATCTTAAAGTTTTATTACTTAGAGGTATACTGTCCCCTTCTTTTAACCTACAAGAAAACTTCACGAGAGCCGATGATTAAATATCCACCTTGTTTTTCCGTATATATACTGAGCCAAAAAGGTTTAGCAACACTTTTTTTTTATATATTTTTTTTTTGTTGTTTTTGGAAAAAAAATATTTAAACATCATTGATATAATCCTTAGTTTTACCTGTAACAGTCGTACTTTTTTCCTGCTGATTGATTTCGCGCCATTTCAGCTTTGCACGTGTCAATGATGTTTTACCTTCTGTACCTGTAATTTAAAAAACGATATTAAAAAATTCTTTTTCACTAACGTTCAGAAACACACCATTGGTAAGAAAAACACAAACACCGTTGAAAAATTTGCTTGGGGCGTCAACCAGGACACCCCGAAAATGACAGTCAGAAAGGTCTTGAAACGGTTGATGCCGGAATGAGGGTTGTTGACATCATGGCTCGATTTAATGTGCACTAGGCAACAGTTCAGAGACTAACAAACAGATATCGACAAATTACAACTGCATAGGATAGGTCGATATCTCGTAGACAAGAAAAAACTATCGTCAAGGGAGGAGCGCTTCCTTCGCTTTACGTCAACACGTGACAAGTTTTTTTTTGGCTAAAAAAGTACTGCATTGACTAGAAATTGATTTTGAGAAACACTATACTCATTTAAGCATTTTGACCCTCCCGCGCTCCATACAAAGAAAATCCTAATTAATGTGAGTGATAAATATTCATGTTGCTTCTGACATATCATAATTCCATTTTTGTGTCATTAAAATTATATGTTTAAATTTTATGATTTTGTAATAAAACAAAATTTCACAATTTTGTTGCTAAACTTTTTTGGCTCAGTATATATATTAAAATAACTTTAGAAGCAATTCAAAGGATATTCAATTTGTTTCAATATTGACGAAAATTGAGGCTACTATAAATTTTATACATGTAGTCGTCTCAGCCGAAAACAATACATAATATTGATAATATAAGCAAGTGTGACAAACCAAATTGAATCACAAATTTGTTGTTTGGGATTATTCATGGTTCACTAGTATTCCTTTCACGAATTTGACTATACTTTTGGACCTTTTGGATTATAGCTCTTCGTCTTTTATATTAAATTTGCTTTTGATTTCATATATTTTGGCCTCGAGCATCACTGAAGAGACATGTATTTTCGAAATGCGCATCTAGTACAAGAAAATTGGTACCGTTAATTGTATTCTATATTAACCAGTGACACGTGTCCCAATTTTTAAGAAAAGGGATAGAAAAAGTATGAATCAAAAATATCCGGTTTTTCAAAACTATATTTTCAAAATGCATTGCATAATTTAAACCGATTTAAAGTGTTTCATTTTATTGTATGTTTGTGCGTATACGAAAAAATGATAGAAAGTTAAACTTCAATGTTCATGACTTACAAGTATTATAATATTTCTTGTAAAATTGATAAATGAGCGGTTTTCACAAATACTGAACATTAGAATATATCGTAAACGTCAATTAATGAACAAGCAACCCAACGAGAAAAATATAATTTCAGAGGCATCTACATGTACATGTATAACTAATTTTGAGTTAGAGAAATCATTCAACATGTTCATTGCCATATGATTCTATTCAGATTTGTGAGTTTTTTCGATTTACGAATAAGTCTATAAGATACAAACAATTAATTGAAGCAAAAAAAAAGAAAGAGACATGAAATAACGAATTAACATAAGTTTACAAACACATACCTAGGTGCATTTACCAAAACAACATTTGAACTTATTGATACATTTTTTCATATTATTGTAATTTTATGTTTATTTACCCGATATGGAGTTCTTCTGAAATTAAAAATCACTTGAATGGGTATTTCTGGTGTATATACATGTATCACACTTGCTATCTACATGTACAATATACGGAAATGACACGGCTGGGTATTTTAAAGTTACTGAAGGTAGATTACTGGCAGGTGTATATCCCCGGGCGAAGAACTTACTGATTTGTCAAAACGGTTAGGTGTAACTTGTCATATTGTAAAGTTTTGAATCGCGCTCATGTCTTTTTTTTATTATATGAATTGCGCCAATAAATGAAACTTGACACATTCCCCATTTCCATTCTCAATTTTATTAATTGTGTCATATTTATCTCGAAACTATTAACCTATTTACACGTACATGTAACATTAGAATACCTACTTCAACTGTTGAATAACTTTATAATTACTAAAATTCAAAATTATGTACTTCTCCTTCCGTATGCTATGTTTTTGTGTGTCAATTCTATCTTTCCATCAGGTCCATAGTGCACTTTTTTGTCAGTCTAAGTGCACTAAGGAGGCCCTTTCAGTTTGCGATTTCTGTACCTACATGAAAATACCTAAAAGGACCTCCTCAGTGCACTAAGAAGAAACATTTGAAAAGAAGTCTATAATATTTGCGCAATTAAATGATTGTTTTATTGGCGCTAATGAATGTTGCAGTTTTTATGATAAAGTTATGCAAAAAAAGAATTCGCGTAATTAACTTGTGGTGCAAATTAATTCTTTTTTAGCCAAACTGGATATAACCGTTCAAAACATTGTGTATACACAAACAAAGCAAGATTTATCTTTTGCGCAGTCTAGCCGGAGAATACAAGTTTTTGCAATTTGTGAAGGATTTTAATTTTAGAATGTAATGAACAAGTAAGAAGATCGTTAAATCGGAAAATGAGCTATGCACGATGAAAGTTTGGTGCGTCGATAAAAATTTCATGGATTCACTTGATAATTGTAAAGTTTCAAGTCTTTAAAAATAACACCCATTTGTAGAACTGATTATTTTGATCCTTCAAATATGCATGTGTAGAATAATAATAAAAAATATATATTATTAAGTCTCTTTCATATAGATACTGTAGATTTGTATTTGAACATCGATTGCAAACATAACGTTCAGTGAGAAATATTTCATGTATTCGTACAGAAAACAAATCAACTTCTTTCAGAATACAATTGATTGGTTATTGAAGTAAATGATTTGCGACAGAATCAGTGACACTTGGCCAGAAGCTTACCTCTAAAATAAAGAAATATAAAAAAAGGTAGAGTTATTTTTAATTCTGTATTTTACTCATAAAGGACTTAAGCACTTTTTACAGTCAATGCCGAAAATATGAAATACATCGATTTAAATTATGTACACAATAAATAATTTTTGTGTACATAGTTTTCCGTGTCTACATTTGAATACGAGTACAATATAGAAAACCATCATGTTATATATTTAACTATTTTTTTTTCAACAGATTCACAAGTTTTGCATTTTTAAACCGCGTGTGCATATATATTTTAATGTTTTTATTTTAATTCCTTACATATGAACATGATACGTGTATTATTCATTCGTTTCAACGTTTTAAATTGTGAAGCATGTGACTTAATAAGACTATACGCATTTAAAGTTTGAAACAAAAAACGATAGATACATCGAGGTCGTTTTGCTTGGGTGATTTACCTGTAAAAAGCTCGGGTCTCATCCATGTTTAAAACGAATTAATGCATGTTTGAAATAGTTTAACGGGGGCGTGGCCTATTAGTTTAACGCAACTAACCAGCAACTTGATTTCAATTGATTCACCGCAGAGAAATCTATTTGACTGGCGTTAAAATGAATTGATATGAATTGATATGAATTAAATATAATTTTTAATTTTTGTCAATCTTTATCAATAAACGATCAATCTCATTTAAATAGCGTTAACACGTTTTTGTCCGTTCAAGTTAAATTCGGGTTACTAGTGATTGTAACTAGATTGTAAAAAAACAGCATACTAGAAAAAAAACCAACATGCGATTTACATGGTAGTTGCCTCCAAAGTCGAGCATAAGACATTTAAGTTCTATATGAACTTTTAAAACTGACTTACGCCTTTTCCTGTTTAATTCAACTGAAAGCATCGAACATTCATCTTTTGTTTGTTAGTGTCTTTATTTCTTTGGTGAAACAACTCTCTTAATCTTTAATAAATTATTCAAATACACACAGGTACAAAAAAAAGTACCAAATACACTTATAATTCTGATTACTATTAAAATATTTAAATGTGATTGGTCCAATAAAAGTAAAGTAACAGACCATTAAGGGAAATTAGAAGCCAAAAATCTTTATAAAATGGCCAATTCGAAAGCCCAAAAGCATCAAACCAATGCGAAACAACTGACATACTACTGTCTATTATGAGGTGGAACATGGTAGATTTTAACTGGATAAAACGAAGCGATTATCTTGATTTTCCTTCACCAAGAACGTTCAACCCTTACACATGGAAGATGTGGATTTATATCAATTTTAAAAGTAACGTTAGGAACTATATGACTGGAAGGGTTATAAAAAATAAAGCAAAAAACATCAAAGGACAACCGGAATTTCCTTACGCAGTTTATATAGACATTACAGATTTCTTGATTCATCAACCTTGATAGGCCTTCGTCTTTATTTCTGAGTTAAAAGGTAATTGCTTTTTAAATTTTTTCTTTTAGATAAGAAGGTTAGTCCGCCTCATTCAAGTGACGAATAAGTTCATTTGGTTACAAATTCCTGCAAAACTGATGTCTATCAAACTTCACAAATTAGATTGTCAATATAATAGAATTTGATGCCACTGTCATACAAGTGAGAGATTTAACACTATATAACCATAAAATGAATAAGAAAATGTCTGTACCAAGTCAGAAATATGACATTTGTTTTGCTTTCGTTTGTTGTGTTTGTGCTTTTGATTTTGCCATTTGATAAGGGACTTTCCGTTTTGAATTTTCTTCGGAGTTCAAGATTTCTGTACTTGTTTAATGTATCTGCTTTTATTCTGTAGCTAGTCACCACTTTAGTTTTATCATTTATATCTATTATATAGTCATTTTATAAAATTTACTGTTTGCAAAAGTATGATTGAATCTAAAAAGTAAGGGTGTTCTTGTCCCAGGCGGATAACCCTGGCCGTAATGGTCACAACCTTTTGGAACTTTTGGTCCTCAAAGCTCTACAGCTTTGTACTTGTTTTGGCTTTCAAAATGTTTTAATCTGAGCGTCATTGGTTAGTCTTGTGTGAACGAAACGCACGTCTCGCGTACTAAATTTTTAACCTGGTACCTTTTGTTTGCTGTTATTCGTGTGTTTCTCTGTACTATATTTTCTCCCCTTTATTTGTATTGTAGTCATGTCATGTTATGTTGTCATTTTAATGTTATGATTAGCAAATCCATTAAAGCGCAGGATGTTTGGCATGCCACAAAACCAGGTTCAACCCACCATTTCCCCCTTAAAAATGCTCTGTACCAAGTTAGGAAAATGACCATTGTTATATTATAGCTCGTTTCTTGTGTGTTATATTTTAATGTTGTGTTTCTGTTGTTTCGTAGTTCTCTAATATTTGATGCGTTTCCCACAATTTTAGTTTGTAACCCGAATTCGTTTTTTCTCTATCAATTTATGAATTTCGAACAGCGGTATACTACTGTTGCCTTTATTTAACTTTATACGGTATACTACTGTTGCCTTTATTTAACTTTATACGTTGTCAAATAAAAAAGAAGCATCTAAATGTCACTTTAAAAATACTTTCCTCAAATCTGATGATGAATTTGATAAGTTGTCTAATAGTTTGTTTATATAAATGTTGCATTGTTGTTTGTTTTGTTGCACTTGAGTGTTTCCGGTATTTCTCTGTTTTTCTCTTATAGTTGATGCGTTTACTTTGTTTTAGTTTGTAACCGGATTTGATTTCTCTCAATCAATTTATGACCTTTTAGACAACGGAAAATACTGTTGCTTTTTCTTATATATCTTTTATTTTCATATGCCATACAACATGTATTCTGATTTTTTTTTTATGTCAAATTGTTATTATTTTATTTATTTACTTCCGAATCATTAGTATCTAGTAGGGTATACCATTTTGTTTTGACCATTTGACCAAACCTAATGCGACAAAACAACAATATTTAATTTGATATTGAAAATATGGCTCGCACTTAGATACAATGTCAATAGAATAAATCAACCCACAATGTCATGAAATAGTTTACAAAACTTGATACATTAAAATACTTGTGTGAAGTAATATAAATTAAAAATCTAAGGCATTTTCTGTCATGATATTTGAATCACACCTAAATTTATATTTTGAAAATCTTTTAAAAATGTCCTTAAACATATTAAAACCATTACTTATTATACCATGCACTATAATTCTTTATTTGAATTGCATTTAAATTGAAAGTTTGACGTTATCGTCACTACTTATTGCAGGCTAAAACAAATAACATGTATCGTGCCAATGTTTGTTAAACCACCACAAAATATAAACTTCAACACAATGTTTAGTCAGTCTAATCTGATTATAAATCACAAGGTAAAGTGCAATGAGCAAAGTCTACAGGAAAATAGATATATGATTGATTACATCTTATTTAACAGATAAAGAGAATATCTTTAAAATGAGTTTTTTTGTTATAGTTTTATAGCGACTCACCTTCATATTTTTTCAAAGAAGACTGAATAGCTGAAATCATTTTAAAGCGTTGGTGACATATGACGTTAAAATAGAATACACTTAGATTGAGAAATGTAATATGAAAAGTTAATAAAATACTTTATTCGAGCCGCATAAAATCTTCAATTAAAACAAAATATGTATTGTTTTGTATGAATAGAAAAACAACAAAGACGGGACTGATATCTTAATAAAAAGTTTCATTACCATATATTTAACCTGGTTTGTACTAACATTTGCAACTGAAATCCTCACTAGTTTATGTAAGGGTTTCTGTTGCTGAGTTTTCAGATTTCTACTCAGATATTTTTGAACGTCATCGGTGTCCCAGCAAAGACAAAAAAAATGAGCCTTGTTTTTGTAAGAGAAATTATCGTTCTTTTTTTTCAAAAGATTCATTGCGAAGTATTTAGAACCAAGATGGTCTTAAATGGAAAGTTCTGAAGGTGTGTATCTTTTTTATTACTGTAGTATCCTTGTTAGAGTATGAAGTGCGATTCAAAGAATTTTTTCAGTGAACCCTTTATAAAATTTTATATCATGTGTTTTGTTTTTGTCTCTATTATTTCTCCTGTGATAAAAAGAAAATGACACTGAAGCTACGTATTTTCATCAATTTGTATGTATCATGGACAGTGACTTAACAATAGAAATTTTCAATATATTGATGTGTCGTCGGCCTAATCACTACAGTGGTTTCTGTTTCTGATCATGGTTTCTCTTTCACGAACCAACGCTTATCAATGCTATTTATAATGCCTAAACGATTGTCTATCAGTCAATTAATTTCCACTTTATCTAGAATCAATGCTTCCTAAATCTGTCACTGAAATGGAGTCCCCAAATTATATTGAATTGTTTCTTTGTGAGATGTCATTAAGTTTGAATTTGCCATTTTACTGATATTCACTAGTCAAGATGAATTAACTAACGTTTATCTTGTTTCTGCCTTCACCGGAAATCGATCTATTCCTTGCAGTCTGACATCAACACATCGATATTACCGCTCGGCTGCAAATGGATTGCAATTTATATAGATATAGGAAGGTGTGGTATGAGTATATACCATATATATCAATAAACATATGACACAAATCAGTACAAAGTACACACATGGATTGTATTTAACACTTCGGTGTTGACATGAATATCAATAATGTGGTAATTTTTATAAATTTCCTGTTTACAAAACTTTGAATATTTCGAAAAACTAAGGCTTTTCGTATCCCAGGCATATATTACCTTAGCCGTATTGGCACAACTTTTGGGAATTTTGGATCCTCAATGATTTTCATCTTTGTACTTGTCTGGCTTTATAAATATTTTGATTTAAGCGTCACTGATTAGTCTTATGTAGACGAAACGCGCGTCTGGCGTACTAAATTATGATCCTGGTACCTTTGATAACTATTTACACCACTGGGTCGAAGCCACTGCTGGTGGATGTTTCGTCCCCGAGGGTATCACCAGCCCAGTATCCAACACTTCAGTGTTGACATGAATATCAATAATGTGGTATTTTTTTGTTTATTAATTTCCTGTTTACAAAACTTTGAATTTTTCGAAAAACTAAGGCTTTTCTTATCCCAGGCATAGATTACCTTAGCCGAATTTGGCACAACTTTTTGGAATTTTGGATCCTCAATGCTCTTCAACTTTGTACTTGTTTGGCTTTATATTTTGTTTAATTTGAGCGTCACTGATGAGTCTTATGAAAACGAAACGCGCGTTTGGCGTACTAAATAACAATCCTGGTACCTTTGATAACAATATACACCACTGGGTCGATGCCACTGCTGGTGGACGCTTCGTCCCCGAGGGTATCACCAGCCAAGTACTCAACACTTCGGTGTTGACATGAAAATCAATAAGGTGGTCATTTTTATAAATTTCCTGTTTACAAAACATGATTCAAATTATATTTCTGTAATTCGTTCGGTCAGAAAGGACTCTCCAACAGCACCCCTTATATTTGCTTTGTTCTGAAATTGAAATCGTCCCGTTTGCCAAACGTTTTATTGTGAGTCGTCAATCTCTGTCAATTTAGAAGAAGAAATCAAGGTATGCAACCGTCCTTTCTAGTACAAGCAGTATTCTTAATTTCAAGTGCACTGGGATATATGAGATGTATATACTGGATCAAATATGGGTTATTCTGTGATCAATTCATCAATTTATCTATAATTGAAATTAAAGAATTTCGCAAGGTACATTTTCTTGTTTTGTCTCTAATAAGGTTCTGTAAAAATTCTGCTTCATACGAGTAAAAAAAGCAAATCAGCCGGTAGGGGTGCACAACTAGTAACCATTGAAATACTACCTGTTAAAATATCAGTTCTCCAACTCAACAAATATATTGTCGATCAAAAAGTCCAGCACTATTGTAATCCAAAATAAGAAATTTGTATCTACGATTCCCATTTGTATAGAAAACGCTCTGTTAAATGAGATGGTGAATTCTATCTTTCAATTGAGTATGGAGAATAGTGGTGTACAGAAACAAACTGTTTAATATCAATATTTTCATGTTCCATTAATTATGAAAATACATAAAGGTTATGCTTTTGAGAGTCTATCGAACCAAGATTTATTTGTAGTTCTCATTTTAATATGGACACAATGGCCCTTATGGAAATTAAGAAACGAAATCAAATTTGATGCAAAAAAAATTACCATCTACAGATAATTTGAATCTTTGGAAATCATACATGTATTTACATTGTGTAAGCATGTTCATTTGTGTCGCTACGTCTTTAGATTGAGTTAAGACATTGATAAGTGTGTCTTTCTATGTTGTAATGTTACACTATTGTTTTAAATAAGGGCAAATTTAAACGTTTAAACATTGGCATGACACGGGTTATGTTCTTCTCATATAGGTTATGATGGTATGATACTAAACCCCTAACGGGAAGGATTGTGCCTGATATTCATATGATGAAATCATAATCTTTCAATCAGTTTAATTGAAGTCTGGAGCTGGCATGTCAGTTAACTGCTAGTAGTCTGTTGTTATTTATGTATTATTGTCATTTTGTTTATTTTCTTTGGTTACATCTTCTGACATCAGACTCGGACTTCTCTTGAATTGAATTTTAAATGTGCGTATTGTTATGCATTTACTTTTCTACATTGGCTAGAGGTATAGGGGGAGGGTTGAGATCTCATAAACATGTTTAACCCCGCCGCATTTTTGCGCCTGTTCCAAGTCAGGAGCCTCTGGCCTTTGTTAGTCTTGTATTTTTTTAATTTTAGTTTCTTGTGTACAATTCGGAAATTAGTATGGCGTTCATTATCACTGAACTAGTATATTTTTGTTAAGGGGCCAACTGAAGGGAGCCTCAGGGTGCGGGAATGTCTCGCTGCATTGAAGACCTGTTGGTGACCTTCTGCTGTTGTTTTTTCTATGGTCGGGTTGTTGTCTCTTTGACACATTCCCCATTTCCATTCTCAATTTTAAAGTCAGGAATCTGATTTTGAGTAGTTGTCGTTTATTGATGTGGTTTATAAGTGTTTCCCGTTTCTTGTTTTTTTTTATATAGATTAGACCGTTGGTTTTCCTGTTTCGATGATTTTACACTATTAATTTTGTGGGCCCTTTATAACACTCTTTGGTGTGAGTCAAAATTGTAACATATAATGGTTAATTTTTATAAATTGTGACTTAGATGGAGAGTTGTCTCATTGGTACTTATACCTCATATTCATATATCTATATTATAACCAATATGAAAGCAGAAAAAAATGAACACACTCATTGATTATATATGATAATTACAGTTCTTGTAGTATACTGGGAAAAATAGGATTTACTGGTTAATACTGGGCAATACTAGGTATTATAAAATACTGGATTGAACTTTTAAGAGGATTCAGTGATCAAACACAAATGCGCTACGTTTAAGACATGTATAAACATAGTTTGATTTTTAGATTTAGTTTTACCTGTTTAGTAGTCTTATAATACAAGTGTATATATTGGAGAAAGTATTATTCTAGCAACTCTGAGACAAGTGGGACATGACGAACAGGCAAATAGTAATGGAAAAAGCCTTTCTCAATCAAAATCTATTAAATCATCCTTCTAAGTAGATTGGTAAAAATGTTTACATAAAGCCAAATAATGCATTTTTGTCATATATAGATTACAGATATCAAGAATTAACAATTACAAGTAAGAACACATATTTTTAAACAATTTATATGTGGATCACTAATAAATATGTAATTATTCAGACTAGAACAAGTATGTTTATATAACATTACGTAGCCTTTTCAGAACCTGAAATGACAGATGTGAAACAATTCAAACGAGAAAACTTATATATGCAAAAGACATTAAAATAAAATATGATAAGCATCAATTATCATATTCCAGTTGCTCACAATATCTATATATATGTTCCGGACCATATGAGTAGTTGGACCGTACGTGTACGGTCGGACTAATTTTAAGAAGTTGGTCAAGTTTACTGATTACATTCGAATATATATTACTGAAAAAGATAACTGTAATCTCGAATCAATTTTAAAAGTTAAATTGTAAATAAAATAAAAACGTTATATTTTAACAATTTAAATAAGACAGGTTATTTTAATCTGTGAATCTCCTATATTTAACAAAATACATGAAATTAACCTTTACTCATTAAAAATAAAGTTATTGGAAGTAATCATAATGTAGGTAGATTTTTTTGGAGAAAATTTAGTAACTATACTACAAAAACCGACAAAAATACTGACAGAAACTGGAAGGAAAATATTAATAAAAAATCTATGGAAATAAAATAAGTACAAAAAATTACCAAACTTGTCGATAACAAATGCAAAGATTTGAAAAGGAAGAGTTCTGTGTATACCACCATTCCCCATGTGAAATTGAAAAATCGCCTGAAAGAAATAGTTTATAACAAGAGTGCACACACTAAAATGTCTCGCCTTCTTTACTTAACGAGAAGACCTCAATTTGTGTATCGCTTCTCTTCCTTCCATAATAAATCAATCATCATGCCTCTGTGTCATATAGGTAACACGCATAGTCGCATTTGCCATCCTTTCTTATGATTATTCAGATTGATTTATTTTGGGAGAAAAACGACAAAAAAGGAGTCCGGATATGATTCCGTCATCGGATTGACTTTTAGTCATAGATAAGACTTCCGGTTTGAAAGATTCACAAATACAACCAATCGTATGATAGATAACAAAAATGAAAAATAAATAAGCCAATCAGAGCGTTCTTCATATCATGGTGTTTAGATCGCAAGAACCACAACTATTATACCTCCTTATAGAGGACAATTATTTTTCGCGTTTATCTACATGTAAACTACGATTATACTGCTTTAATATATAGAGACTTTCTGTATTTTGTCTACTGTTTTCTTTGAAATGTTTACTATTTAAGTGGTCATACCAGTTGTTTATATATATTAAATTAAGTAAAACATTTGACACAAGAACAACCAATCGTATGATGGAGAAAAAAATTAAGCCATTCAGAGCGTTCTCCATATCATGGTGTTTAGATCGCAAGAATTACAACTATTATACCTCCTTAGAGAGGACAATTATTTATCGCGTTTCATATCATGGTGTTAAGATCGCAAGAACCACAACTATTTTATCTCCTTATAGAAGACAATTATTTTTCGCGTTTATCTACATGTAAACTATGATTATACTACTTTTATATAAAGAGACTCTCTGTGTTCTGTCAGGGACTTTCTCTATTAGTATAGCTAGAAAGTCGGCCTTGATTCTGTCTACTGTTGTTTTTTTTTGAAAAGTTTACTATTTAAGGGGTCATACCACTTGCATATATATTAAAATAAGTAAAACATGCTCAACTTCATCTAAAACTACCTCGACCAAAAATTTCAGCGGGACAGACACGGACGAACGAACGAACAGATGTACAGAATAGAAAACATAATGCCCATAAATGGGGCATACAAATTCAATTCGGGTGTTTTTAAGCTTGGGAATAGGGGTTTGATAATTACGGGATCCGGGAATATATTTTTCGATTTCGGGATTTCGGGATATGCATTTCTTCAAATTCTGCATCTCGGAATTTCATGGTTTTAAGCCCGGGATTTCGAGATCAGGACCCCTCCGACCACCCCTCATATTAGCCTTATTCATTTATACATGATTCATATCCTACCATTGGCATGTTAATAAGGCTCTCAAAAGAAAAAAAAACACTGATGGATTGTCCTAAAAGCATATTTTATTAGACTAATAATGGTTTATATCTAAGCAGTTACATTTATTCAGGTTTGAAACGGTGCAAATTTTTAATTTGATTTGACTTTTACCAAAAGAAGCATTGTAGCAAAGGAGAATAATAATAGTGGTCTGAGGCCAGACACACGAAAATAATTGAATTTAACAGAGGAAACAAATATCGAAAAAGGAAGATGGTTTTTGATTCCTTTTATGAAATTCTCTATACATAATATCTTTTACAAAAAATCATCCTACAACAGTCCACAAGCTGTATATGCCCGCGAATTCGCGGGTGTGTTCTAGTTATGTTGATAGTTATAAATATAAAGCTTTATTACAACTGTCACATAAACATAACATTAACCCAGAAAACTAAAAATTTAACAATGAACCACGAAAATGAGGTCAAGGTCAGATGAACCATGACAGGCAGACATATACAGCTAACAATTCTAAGAATAACAGACCAAAACAGAAAAACTTAACTATAACTACTGAACCATGAAAATGAGGTCAAGGTCAGATGACACCTGCCAGTTGGACATGTACACTTAACAGTCCTTCTATACACCGAATATACTAGACCTATTGCTTATAGTATCTGAGATATGGACGACCACCAAAACTTAACCTTGTTCACTGATTCATGAAATGATGTCGAGGTCAAGTGAAAACTATCTGACGGGCATGAGAACCATGCAAGGTACGCACATACCAAATATAGTTATCCTTTTACTTATAAAAAGAGTAAACTTAACATTCAAGTAGTCACTGAACCATGAAAATGAGGTCACGGACATTGGACATGTGATTAACGGTAATATCGTGACATGACGCATCTATATACATAGCATGAATCATCCAGGTCTCCTACTTTCTAAAATATAAAGCTTTTAAGAAGTAAGATGACGCCGCCGCCGCCGCTTGATCACAACCCCTATGACGAGCTCTCTGCAACAAAAGTTGCAGGCTCGACAATACTTGTTAAAAATTGATTTTAAAGGGCAATAACTCCTTAAGGTGTTTTTTTATAACCATTTTGGTAATGTTGACTGATTTGTCGGTCTTACTTTGCTGTATAATATTTCTGTTTACAGTTTATCTCTATCTATATAAATATTTAAGTTAATAACCAAAAGCTGAATTTTTTTCTTAAAATTTCCAATTCAGGGGAAGCAACCAAACAATGGCGGCCATTTTGGTTGACTGGCCGGGTCACCGGACAAATTTTTTAAACAAGATACCCCAATGATGATTGTGGCCACATTTGGGAAAATCTGGCCGAAAAGTTTCAGGGGAGAAGATTTTTGTAAAAGATAACAAGTTATGAGAAAAGCTCACTTGGTGCTTTGGGACAGGTGAGCTAAACAAAGAAGATGTGGTATGATTGCCAATGAGACAACTCTCCACCAAAATGACAAGAAATTAGCAGCCATAGGTCACCGTACGAATTTCAACAATGAGCAAAGCCCATACGGCATAGTCAGATATAAAAGGCCCCGAAATGACAATATAAAGCTATTCAAACGAGAAAACTACGGCCTTATCTATGTAAAACCATGTGTCGCTATAAATTAAAAGGTAACTCAACGTTTTCATCATCATGATGTTAGATGTCATGATTTAGAAGAAATACCGACATAGCTAGATGACACATTTAATCATCTCATTACTAAAACAACTCTGTATTAATATGCTTGTTATTGTTATAAAATACATCAAATAACATAACTTGAGTTATATCATTTTTTATTCAAATTATCTGTGTCTTCACTTGTTTGACAATAATAGTCGTGTGACGGACTGTTCGTGATTTTGTGTGCTGTTTTTATGTACTGTTCTAGGTTGTTTTACGTGTTCGTTATTATTCTGTGCATGTCGAAATGTACTTTTGTATTGTTTATCGGTTTTTCTCTGTCTGGAATGTTCTTGCATTTATTTGCACTGTATTCGTGTACTGGTTTCATTTTAAGTGTGATTTTAACATTGCCATAACAGCACGATGTTTCGCTAGCCTCAAAACTATGTTCAACCCACCATTATTTCTTAAAATATTCTGTACCAAGTAATGAAAATGGCAGTTGTTCTCTTATAGTTCGTTTGTGTGTGTGTTGAACGTCATTTGTTTTTTGTTGCACTTCAGTGTTTCTGTTGTTCAATTCTTAACTTTTGAACAGCTGAATACTACTGATGCCTTTATTTATCAGTATTAGATATATTTTTCTCAAAAGAAAGTACTTACAAAGTACCAGTTTAATAAACGTGATACGGCAAAACATTAATACGATTCATTTAAACAAGATGAGTGTTATAAGAAATAATGGTGGCTACACTTTAGTAATCACTGTATTGGATACCTAAACTACATAAGTGTCCTTACAAGCTACGGTATATTGCTGGGTCTTCCAAGAAATGCAAGATACCTCTTTCTAAATTGCTAACCAATATCTTATCAGCAATCAAAGTTTGGCTTTAAGGTTATTGTTAAACTGAATATTCTAGAGGGTGCGTGAGTCAGATGTGATGACGTACAGTTCCGAGTAGAGTATATTCAAAATAAGACTTTGTCATCTTGCAATAGTATTTAAACATTTTACTTTTTTACTTTACACAAATGTTTCCTCTTTCCAAACGAATAGACAAATTGATAGAGTTGGTATTCTTTGTTTCATGAAAAAGAATGACCATCGTAGATACAAGTAACTTGTATTAGGGAGGAATAAATCCTACTTTGTAAAGTATCACTCTGATTCAAACAAAACATTCTCTGAAACTGAAATTATCAAGATACTTGATTTCTTGATTGACAACATATTTGTTACGTTTGGAAGACGTGTTTTTCAACAAACTATCGGCATTCCCATAGTAAACAATTCTGTTCCTATATCAACAGACTTGTTCCTTTATTATTATGTGGCTAACCTCTTACAGGAACTTCTTAGGAAAGAAAGCAAAGATGATGTTTTCTCACTAAATATTTACAAAGGAGTAGGGGCATTAAAGCCTGGTATTGTCCCAAGAAAATAAAATGTATGATAACTATTCCAAATTGGCATATTAGTGTTTAGAAATGCATAGGATTAAGAAATATAAATAAAAAACGTAAAGATTTTATCTGATGACGTCATAATTACGTCATAATATGTACTGTTTTCACAAAAACGATGAAAGATACAGAATTCATGCAGTTTGCAATCTTTATTTCCGTTGTGGAAACATCGTGCGCAGCCAAGAAACAACAAAATAATTTAACAGAAGATTAATTAGAACTATAAACCTAATCTCACTAAATATAAAGTTGTATCTTGGGTGCGCACATACTTTTTCAATCTAAAATATACTCAAGAATATGTATGATAACTTTTAGATTTGCAAACATTTTTGGGCCAAATAAGGTGATTATGTCGAACGTATCTATCTCATCGAACTAGATATAAAGGATACAGCATATACAGTTAAGGCCGTCGCATATCTTAGCTCACATCCAAAAATTGGCAATAAGGGGTCAGTTGAAAACAAAACTTTACGATAATGGTGAACTTTCCATTTCTATGTAGCAACATTCCAGTAGCGCTTGCATACAAAGTATACATCTCCACATTGGAACTACATTCACAGGCTTGCATTTCCTATTATCATTTCTTTGATAAAGGATTTCTGCTCACAAGGAAGCAATTAACCCAATAGTTCAAAAAAGTAAAGTTAAAATCATGACTCCGTAAGTTTAAACGGACGCTATCACGAGTTGTTTGGCCGTTATGAAATATCCGTTTCACAGATGATACCGGATATATTCTCTATATTGTAACTACAATCCCGTTCTCTTTTCAAAAATGTAACCTACCGAATTAGACTATTTACCGGGTTTGTAATGACATGAACAACACGATTGATGCAACATGTGGAGTAGGGTCTGATTACCCTTCCGGATTACATGAGATCAAACACAGTGTTCGGTGGGGGTCGTGTTGCTTAGTCTTATTTCGCTCTTTTTCTGCAATCGTTAAAGTTTATCTATTCCTGATGTCTTGTAGATAACCAATTACCCTATTTTGAATACTTTTAGTGGTCATGATTATTATCATATAATTCTTATATCATTTGCATATCTATAAATACTTGAATTGGATTGGTCAAGAAGCATTTTTCTCTTGGTTTACACTTCGATAAACCATGTTTCCGAAACTACTTTTGTAGTCTATTCATGCGCGATACACATTCTTGCAGGGATACTGGGATTTTCAGCAAGTTGAGATTATAAAACAATTGCATGACAGTTGTTTCTATTCTAATGCATATATAACCCCAAAAAAATAAATAAAATAAATGCACTAAAGCTTCGAAAATGTATAAAAATAAAATTTAAATAAAATTCCGGGAAATTTCACGAATGATTTGGCGAATGTACGTCATGGCAAAACACGACGTCATACGATTGAAAACTTTCAGACGAAAGATTATTTCGTTACTTGTACGCTTCAAATTCGGATAGTTTCTAATTAAAATGAAGTTTTTGAGGTAGGTGCTAGTTCATTTTAGATTCTGTTGCATTTATCGAACATTTAAGTTTTTTTAGAAAGTCAAGATGGCGGCGTACTCCTTAGTTACGACATGACATCGTGCATCTGATGGTACATATAGTAGCCATCAAAGTAATGATGTAAATTAATATTCGCATATGTTTGGCTGAAGAATTATAAGGATTAAACACATTTTTTCTAGAGGTTATTGATGTGTAAACCGGGTCTCTAACTCACAAACTTGACATAAAAGTCCGTCGGACTTTTATTCAGTTTGTGAGTTAACCGCCCCGGTTTACACATCAATAACCTCTAGAAAAAATGTGTTTAATCCTATAATATTCTTTTACTTTGGTTTGTGAGAAACAAACAGTTTTGACATGTATAAATTAGCTACTCAAATTATTAAAAATCATCAGCATATCTAAAAAAAAATGCATTTGAAGAAAAAACACATATTTTTACGTCAAATGATTACTTTTTACTCCTGTAGCGAGTTTAAATGTGACTTGTATTACATTTTCAACCGACAACCCTTGAAAACTAAACCTCTTGAATCAATAAAGCATGAACCTTTATAACTGAAACCTTTAAATAGATTACCATTATACTGTTAGTGTCTAATAAGTCAGTATTTATGGCTGGATATCGATTGTTTTATGTGTAACTATTATAACTGTTGTAGATGTTTTTTGGCAACCAATATGTGACACTTTAATTAACGAATTGATATATATATATATATTATTTATCAAGATCGTCCAATGATTTAAAAGAAGCCATAATTTTGTTTATACAGTTGCTATAACATAATATTACGCTGCAATATAAATAATGAACCTTATCAATTAGGGTATTGCACGTTCTTGTTTTCTTTACATACACCTGGTAAGTCTTTTAAATTTGTCTTTACAATAACGTATCAGCTAGCAAAAGTAAAGGTAATCAATGTCCAGTAAAAACAGGATCAAATATTGCACAATCGCTCTATAATTCTGTTTTTTTTTCTTTCGTAAATTTATCTCATTTTATCATTTGATTAGGAAAGATATGTTTTACGGTTGGATATGTTCTCCTTTATACTTAAATGGCAAAAATCACAATTTGTCAAAGTTTTAAAAATTGTTCATGTTTATTTGAAACCAACTGTCAAAATAGTCTAGATTGTTAATCAGTACGTACAGTATTATAAAACTATCTGTTACTGCAATGTTTCGCGGTATAATAATCCATAAAGCAAAATAACGTTGTTTAAAAACAACAAACAAACAAAAGAAACATAGTTTTTTTTAAGGGGCAAAGTTAACAGAGGCTCACTGACACTAATTAATTAGGAGATAATTGTATTGCATTTTAATCTTCGACGGGAAATTGGGGATATGATAGTCGCAAATTAAGTTTATCCAGTTTTATTAAGTTGTCCATTCGTTTTTTTTTTTGTTTTTTTGTTTTTTTTAATGTTCATTTTTTTATTGAAATCTGTACATTTGTTAGTAATGAAAACATCGAATACCGGTACCTTATCCCGGCCTCGTTAATGTTAGTAATAGATCATGCAAATATATATGTGTTAGTATTTGTTATTTCATTTTACAAAAAAAAAATATCAGCTGTAGTTACAATATAATATCGCATTTTTTATTTGCATTAAAAAATAACATAATAAAAGTTCAAAAATAAGGACCACAAATAAATGTATTCATCATATTAGAATAATTGTTTAACAAACATACTGATATTCTAAGTTTTTATAGTTTTTTTAAGAATGGAAATTTTGAGGAAAAATAAGTTAAATAAAATTTAAAATAAAAAAAAAGAAGAAAAAATTAACACAGAAAAAAAAGAAAATAAATATAAATATAATGTTCTGATGAATATTTTTGATGAAACTTTTTTGTTAGTTCACAAATTAACATTCTATCATGTTTTTTCACATATGAATTATAATAGGACTTTAATTACAATCGAACAAATAGGTAAATTGAATCCACAATTTATTGAAACTCTCAAGCTTATTGTTTCTTACTGCTATACACTTCTCTAAATTATAGATCTTTTAGAACTTTCTTCACAGCATGAATTGATAAAACTTTCTGGAAATATCTTGTATCATATATATTGTTTAAGACACAGAAAAATCAGGTTTGAAATTTCACCCTTGTATACATGTGAGACATCACCGAACAAAAAATTCTTTTTGGTGAATGAAATATTTATACCATTAGATAAAAACCATATATCTATTTCTTCTAATAAATTCTGGACATTTTCACAATTCTATAGTACATGCTCTATAGTTTCTATTTCTTCCTTACAAAAATTACATAGCTGACTATTTATGACATTAATTTTACACAAAAATGTGTTTGTAGCTGATATTCTATGATTTACTCTAAACTGTAACCATTGTAATTTTGTGTTATTAGTAACTGCAAAAGGAAGTTTGAAAATTTCTCTCCATTCTAAGTCATTAAGTTCCAAAATTTCATTCCACTTTTTCTCCCCATTAGGAACCACTTTAGGTATTAACATCCAATATATATTTTTAGTTCCCTTTTTTCTTTTTAAAATGGTTTGAACAAAAGAGGGAATACAAGGTTTTGTGAGCTTATTATCTCCCCTTGAATACAGCTTCTTAGTCTTATTTAATGCTGAAATGATACTATTATACATCATTATATTCCCAGAAATATCAAATTTGTCTTTTATTTCCCCATAGGAGAGAAACTTTCCACTATTGCTAATCACATCATTTACAAAAACAATACCTTTATTATACCAACTTCTATAAAATACATGTTTGTTGTTGATATCTATATTCTTATTCATCCATAATGGACTAGCAAGAAAATATTCCCATGTAGAATTTATATCTTTATCTACAAAATATTGCCATGCTTTAAATACATCAATCCAAAATTTGTTTTTGACATTTGAAATAGTATTTGTTGTGTAACTATTTCCTAGTTTGAACAATTTTTCTTTATCTATATTTGTAGATGAATATTTATCATCTTTAAACCACCATTCTTATAATCCATGTGTAACACTTCTTTTTTAACTCTATGAACTGGTGAGTTCCATAAAAAATAATAAATATTATCATTAATTTTCTTAATCATCTCAGCATTTGGGTTTGGTAATGTTAAAAAGAGATGATTAAGTATTGGAAGAATAAGAGTTTTAACCACCGATATTTTACCAACAACTGTTAAGTTTCTTTTAGACCATGTATTAATCAGATTTTTTATCTGAAGATACCTATCAGTATAATTTAAGTTTAAAATTTTATCAAGATCAATATCAAAGTTTATCCCTAACAGCCTAAAAGAAGTTGACCCCCATGATAAATCTCTGTTCTGGCATAACATTTCTCTACTGTATTTTTTACTTCCAATCCATACTACTTGAGTTTTTGTAAAATGTATCCTTAGTCCAGAAAGTTTTGCATACCAATCTAGCTCTAATAAAGCTTCTTCCATAGATTCTTCACTTCCATCTAAAATCAGTGACGTGTCATCTGCAAACTGAGATAGTTTATGTTCAACTTGAGAAATTTCTATACCCTGTATTTCCGTATTACCTCTAACCTTTATTGCCAAAATCTCTGCACATAATATGAAAAGGTACGGTGATAATGGTTCCCCCTGTCTACAGCCTCGTCCAATACCAAAGAACTCTGATAAATTTCCACCCTGAATGACTGCAGAGCTAATACTATTGTAAAGTACTTTTATCCAGTTGATTATGGAATTCCCAAAATTGAAAAAAGTCAAAACTGCTAAAAGAAAATCCCAGGATACTGTATCAAAAGCTTTTTCAAAGTCTATCAACAGTAATAAACCAGGTATATCTTTTTCTTCAGTATACTGCAAAATATCATAAATAAGTCGGATATTATCCCCCATATAACGCCCACTTATAAAGCCAGTTTGATCTAAATTGATAAGTTTATCTAAAACTTTTTTAAATCTATTTGCGATCACCCCTGACCCAATTTTATAAACTGTATTTAATAACGAAATGGGGCGCCAGTTCTTCAGAAAATGGCGTGGCTTGTTATCCTTTGGCAAACATGTGATGATACCTTGTTTTTGAGTGACTGATAATGATCCAATGTGAAATCCATAATTTAGAGATTCTACAATAAAATAATTTAAATCTTTCCAAAAAAATTAAAAAAACTCAGTCGAAAAACCGTCAGATCCAGGAGATTTATTATTTTTCATTATATGTAATGTTAAACCTGCCTCAGCTATAGTTATCTCCCCTTCTAAATTATTTTTTTCACCCTCTGTCAATTTTTCAAAATTTAAATTTAAATCATTTTCTAACTGTTTAATTTTACAGCCATTTAAACTACAATCTCTATTTTTATATAATGTTTCATAAAATACTTTTGTTTCTTTTAAAATATCATATTGCTTTGTTATAATCCTTCCATCTTCTGTTTCGACTTTTGGTATAATTTTACTAGTAAATTTTTTTGTCTCAAGACCACAAAAATATTTAGTTGGCTTTTCTCCTTCTTCAATCCATTTTACCCTTGAACGTATTAATTTACCCTTCATCTTTTCTTTCCTTATATCCTCCAGTTCTTGTTTTTTTTCTTTTAATTGATTTATTAATTCTTCCCTAAAATTTGCTTCTAATGAATCAATTTCCCTTTGTAAATTAAGAACCTTTTTATCCTTTTCTTTGTTCTTAAAACTTGCATATGAAATAGTTTTTCCTCTGATTTCCATCAATAAAGTCTCAAGAAATAATTGCTTGTTTATAGTGAGTTGTAAATTTTCATCATAAATTTCATCAATATGTTCCAAATCATAAACATGTGCACAATATTGTTTCTTGACATCAATTATTTTATCTTTAACAATATTTACATATTCTTGATCATATAATAAGGAATTATTGAATTTCCACAGTCCTTTACCTCTTATAAATGGGTTAAATTGTAGCTCTAAAATTACAAAAGAATGATCTGAGCGATAGCTAGGTTCAATTTTACAATTTAGTAAATTTGTTAACATATTATTTGTAAAAAGAAAAAAATCCAACCTAGCCTGTTTAAAGGGCTTCTTTTTTCTCCATGTATATCTACGCAAGTCTGGGAAAAGTTCCCTAAAAGGATCTATAAGGTTCCATTGATCTATGATTTCTAAGATTTTATCTCGAGCACTAGGGTTATTAATATGTAAATAGTTACAATAGTCTATATGAGGATTCAATACAAGATTAAAATCACCACATATTATAAAGTTTTCATTTCCAAAATCTTCTATAATACACATAATAAGATGGTAAACATTAGGATTATCTGCATTAGGACCATACAATGATAGAAGTGTTACCCTTTCCTTATCTATAACAATATCTAATGCTAGATAATTACCATTTACATCTTTCTTCTCTTTTAATACTCTAAATTCAAAATTATTATTAAACATTATAGCAACTCCTCTAGAGTTTGAGGAGAAAGATGAAAAATAACACTCATAGCCCCACATGGTCTTAATATTCATTTCAATTTCATTTGTGAAATGTGTATCTTGAATACAATAGATGTTGCATGTTTTAGACTTAAGGAAATTAAATACATCTCTTCTCTTTTCAATGTCACCTAGACCTTGACAGTTAACTGATAATATCTTTAAAGAACCCATTCAATTATGAGTAGAAAAAGTCCAAAAAGAATACAATAAATTAAAAGCAATATTCATCAGATGGGTTATTTGTACTGAAAAAGTATCTTGTTTTAACAAAAAAAACAAAAAAGGAAAAAAAATAATTTGAAAAAGTGATGATACTATGAGATAAAAAATTATAAACAGTATCAAGACAACAGGCATTCTTTCTGTTTTCTGCATACAATGTAATGATGCAGTTTCAATTTTTGCAATATTTTTCTTAGTTTAGTTAAATATTCACTTAACTATCTTAATAAATATTATTTTGTTTGACATTATATATAATCAGATCAAAGCAAATTCAAAATAATATACAAGCTTTAAGTAATAATTGTTTTTTTAAAAGGTAGCTAGAATTATCTCCCTTCTTTCAGTATTGAGTAGTCTAAATCAACAAATACATGTATATTTCTTATCTTCCAAAAAAGTCAGAGTTACTTCCCTTCTCTCAGTCTTCTGTTGATGTCATCATACAACCCATATTTCATTTGGAGACCATTATCAGTTCTGCCATAAATGCCACAGTTGAAATACCACACCTGATCAAACCTTCACCTATCTTCTAGTCTTTTTATAAGAGCCATATTTCTGGTGGTAACATCATCTACAAATTTCACTTTGTTTCTTAGTTCTTTTCTTTTTCTCATTATGCTCCTCTTTACATCAGTATTAAAACACCTTACGATTAGTGGTCGTGGTTCTCGCTGTGCAGGTAAACGATGAATGGCTACAATATCTCGGTCATGCAGTGTTATATTTAAGTCTGACTTTACCATTTGTATAAAATCTTGACGGAGATCTTGCTGCTCTTTCCAGGGGAAATTATATACCTTTATGTTATTCTTTCTGGAGTATTGTTCATTGTAGTTACTGCTTACATTTGTTACTTTAGCAATTTCTGTTGTTTCAGACAGTTCTTTTTTAATTGATATTGTTTTGGCTTCATTTTGATCTATCTTCCTTCTCAAATGTTCATTTTCAATTGATAAGGCCTCCACCTTTTCTTGCATGTCTGTTTGGATTTGATTCAATCTCTCATTCATCTTTTTATCTAAAGTGGATTCAAATTTACTAAAAAGTTTTTTCACAATACCAGTAACCATATTCTCAAGGTCAGCTGTTTTGACAAGGTCTTTTGTTACTTCATTCAGATCATCTTTTGTTGTAACATCCCTGAGGCTAAACTTGATTTCATCTAGATCTTTCTGAAAATTAATTATCCCTGATAAATCCATACTTGTATTAGAATCTGTTGACACATCTGAGCGAGTTCTCTTTGTGGGTTGTTTACTATTATCTTTATCTTTCTTAGCTGTTAATAGAGACTGAACAGTTTTTACCTGTTTCTGTTTATCTGCTGGTTGACTTGAAAGTCTATTTGAAGGGTTACTACCTCCAGGCATATTGCACACAATATAATTATAAAAGTCTATTGTAGATAAATTCAATCATTCAAGTTTACACAATAAAATCCTTGAAAATGTCTAATATTTCCTATTTTCTTGAAATATATCACACAAAAAGCATATCAATGGATGCATCACTTCAAAAACTTCTTCTTGACCATAAAATTAATCCATTTCAGGCATTTAAACTGCTGAAAATATTGCAAAAATTGGGAGCTGACTTTTCACAGTGTTATCAGCGCAGCGGCCATCTTGATCTGTCCATTCGTTTTTGATTGTCATTTGATTTTGCCATGTGATAACGGACTTTCCGATTTGATTTTCCTCTGAGTTCAGTATTTATGTGATTTTACTTTGGACTGGCGACGCGCTAGCGACCATCAAATTCCCGATTGGTGCCGTCGGAGTTTAAAATATTGTTATCTCAATTCTTATGAAACTGACAGCAAACAACGTTAAAACATGTATTTAAAATTTGTCATATGCCGTTTGTGCTTGAGCGTACGTCACATAGCATCAATTGTCAAATTGATGCCATGAAAATAAGTGACGTTATCCAATCAAAAGGAACGTTGCAAACGTTGTTGCATTAGAATTGAAAATAAACTGACAAAATAAAATTGAAATGCAATAGTACACAAAACACCATTTAAATCATATGAGCATCCACGTATCTGTTGAAGATATGTCTTTTTATACAATCACACATTTATAATTAGCAAACCATCACCTATTGATGGAATTCTGCATTCATTACACACAAACAAATATACATAAGCTAAATACATCGCGGAAACAGATCGATCTAGATTGTCATCTCTCTGATGAGATATTTTATAGGAAACTTGACTATGACCCTACTTCCATGTTCAGTTCCGAAATAATTACTCCGTTACAAACCATGCTGTATGTCAGTCACATAGATGGGGATACAATCGAATATTGAAAACCAGAGAACGCCAAGCCTGGTCGATTGTATCTTCTTTCCAAAATACACAAAGTTAACCACACTGGTAGACCCATTGTATCCGCTAACGGTCACCCGACTAAGAAGATTTCGGAATTTGTAGACTTTCATTTAATGTCCCATGTAGAAAATCTTCCTACTCACATTCAAGACACTAAAATCAAATCCATTAACTTCTTCCCCGGAAATCCTCTTTGTCTAATGAAATATGAGACTGGCGCAACACTTTAGAACCACCTACCGAATGTTTTGTCCAGTTGCTTACTCTGGTTCTGAATGCAACAATTTCACCTTTCATAGTGAGAATTACTTTAAAATAAACGGGACAGCGATGGGGACAAAAATTGCACCGTTTGTTATTTATCTTATTAGGTCGATCCCTATAATGTCGAATACTCAGATTGCGATGTAGTTATTCCAGGTGATTGTACATACAGGCGAGTGCAATATTTGAAAAAAGACGTCTAGTAAAGGACTTTAATGCATCCACCTAACATACGGCTAATTTCTTTTTTAAATGAAAGAATAATGATTTAACTTTGATTTTTGCCCGGTCGTCACAGAATCGTACGGTGCATATTTTGTAAAATTGACGTTTATTTCAGAAATTACTTAAAAATTATAAAATGACGACATGTTTTTCAGGCAAAAAAAATTAGTCGTATTTCTTCTTTTATGCAGAATAATTAAGTGAATTAGATTCTTAAAATATTGAAAAAAACAATACATGTATTTAAAACTGTGCGTCCACATGTTTTTGCATTCCTTTTAAATATTTGACATTTTTACGAAAATTTTCCTAATCCTGACCTTTTTGGTTTTACAATTTATTTGTTTATTAAATGTTTTTGCACTCTATCCGTTTATGAACACACTAAATTACTCGCCTGTTATCTTTTTTTCATTTAAGACCAAGGTTTTATCTCAACATTTAATAAAACCAAAATTTCTTTAACTTTATGATGTTGGGTAAAATAACTTTAGTTTTCGGAATCCCTTATCTACTTCGTTATCGGTTTATTATTGAATATGTTAGTCGATTTCCGTGTACTTAATAGTGTTATAATGAAACCGTTTCTATTCTAAAAAAGCAAAATCTGTTCATTGATTGACACAGATTCATTATATATCAGGTATGTACTACATAGAAACTATGTATTTCTATGTAGTTCAACACTTAAATGAAGATACAGTTATATTGCTGCAGTGGGAAAGATGAAATTTACAGAAGACTCGTCATTGAATATGAAAAAAATGAAAACATCCCATTTAAAAGTACAAAATATCGTAAGAGTTGCTATAAATATTTCAAACAAAGGCACAACTTATCATCTTCTGTTTTATTTGTACAAAGACTTTGTACTACAAGTACCAATTCTACCGAGCTACTCTCTTCTCATATATCAACGAGGGCAGTAGATCTACAACTCATTCTGATTTGTCTGTTTGTATATTTTGCGAATGTATAAAGCCTGTAAGAAGTTACACAACTTCGTAAGGTATCCTCTGAGGAGCAAACTCAAGCTGTATATTTCCTACAATGATCTTATATATCTTTTACAAATTCGATCATGATAATTTAACTATTAAAGCTTTATAAAAAAGTAAAATCACAAAAATATTGAACTTAGAGGAAAATCTAATTGTAAAGCCAATAATCACATGGCAAAATCAAATAACAAAACACATCAAAAACGAATGGACAAGAACTGTCATATTTCTGACTTGGTACAAGCATTTTCAAATGTAGAACATTGTAGATTAAACCTGTTTCTATAGCGCTAACCATCTTACTACGATGACAGTCTCATCAAATTCCGTTATATTTACAATGATGCGTGAACTAAATAGACATAATAAATGAAATAGTCAAAATATGGGTACAGCACTCATCATCGTGTAACCATTTTAAAAGGAACAATTTAACAGAACACAAAAACATCTTTCTACAAACACATTCATTGATTCGCGTGTCTGACGTCAGAAAATTTTTGACGTCACAGATATTTGTCGTTCAATGTATATACAAACAGTTTTAAAATTTCACATACTATAGGCAATGTTAGCATACAGGGTTAAAAAAGTTATATAGAATTTATAAGAATCCACAGATAGTTCGTTCCAATACGCGATTGAATAATTTTGACGTTTGTGGTTCAACGTATTTTGTAATTCATAATATAAATATATCATAATGACATAAAACAATATCATACTGACAGGATATTTAAAAGTACAGAGTCACGTTATAAGAACCAAAGAAATACAAAAGGTCGCATATACAAAACGCACCAGCAAAAAATGAAAGACAAAACAACAATTGACGGGATGTTTAAGTACCAAGCAACGCCAAATGGATATCACATAAAACAATCTAACAGTAAAAGTAATATTAATAATAGCACAAAGACAAATGAAAGAACAATAAAACACGTTGTTAAGATGATAAACAACATCAGTACGCAAAATCTATACATCAAGACCATCATGCATTATTTGTGAAGTTGATACGGAATATTTATCAACAAGGTCTTGGTACCTTCTGGTAAACTTTTTTTTAGAAAAAGGACGAGACGTTCTTTGGCATACCGCAGGTTCATCAACTTTTTACTCAGACACTGATGACGTTTTACAAAGTCTGAATAGGAGCAGCAAGCTCTCGAATATCGAATAAGTTGGGAAATATATATCCCATATGCAGGTGAAGTTGGTATATTGCTACAAAGGTGGGGAAAATTAATAATTTCAAAATTAAAGTCATCTCGTTTGGTACTTTTGATAACTATTGGCATAGATTCTGATACTGAGATGTTTGTTTAAGTCAAATTGAGATATAAGTCTAAAAATGAAGCGGAGGAAGCCGTGTCTGTTGTTTCTTTAATTTCTAGTTCTGGGGGATATATTATATTTCTTGATTGACAACATATTTGTTACGTTCGGAGGACGTGTTTTTCAACAGACTGTCGGCATTCCAATGGGAACAAGTTGTGCCCCTCTACTTGCCGACTTGTTTCTTTATTATTATGAGGCTAACTTCATGCAGGAACTTCTTAAGAAGAAAGATAAGAAGTTAGCAATATCCTTTAACTCTACTTTCCGCTATATAGATGATGTTCTTTCACTAAACAATTCAAAATTTGGTGACTATGTGGAACGCATCTATCCCATCGAACTAGAGATAAAGGATACTACAGATACAGTTAAGTCGGCTTCATATCTTGACTGACATCTAGAAATTGACAATGAGGGTCGGTTGAAAACAAAACTTAACGACAAAAGAGATGATTTCAGCTTTCCAATTGTGAACTTTCCAATTCTAAGTAGCAACATTCCAGCAGCACCTGCGTACGGCGTATATATATATATATATATATATATCTCCCAATTGATACGATATTCCCGTGCTTGCATTTCCCATCATGATTTTCTTGATAGAGGGTTGCTGCTCACAAGGAAGCTATTAAACCAAGAGTTCCATATGGTGAAGTTGAAATCATCCCTTCGTAAATTTTACGGACGCCATCACGAGTTGGCTGACCGTTATGGAATAACCGTTTCACAAATGATATCGGATATGTTCCTTACGTCGTAACTACAATTCCCTTCCCTTTCATGAATGTGACCTACGGAATTGGACTATTTACCGGATTAAAATTTTGTAATCACATAAGCAAAACGACGGGTGCCACATGTGGAGCAGGATCTGCTTACCCTTCCGGAGCACCTGAGATCACCCCTAGTTTTTGGTGGGGTTCGTGTTGTTTATTCTTTAGTTTTCTATGTTGTGTCATGTTTACTATTGTTTTTCTGTTTGTCTTTTTCATTTTTAGCCATGGCGTTGTCAGTTTGTTTTAAATTTATGAGTTTGACTGTCCCTTTGGTATCTTTCGTCCCTCTTTTAATGGAAACCCAATCAGAAAAGTTCGGATTGTTTATGGAAAGAACATCATCAACATATCTGAAAGTGAAATTAAATAATCTGGCTTCTTTGATCCTCTTGTTTTTGACAAGTGTCTGAAGAAACTCCGATTCAAATGAAAATAAGAAGAGGTCGGCAAGAAGGACGCTCAGTTTGTTCCCATAGGAATGCCGACAATTTGTTGGAAAAGTCTACCTCCAAACTCAACAAATATGTTGTCGATAAGAAACTCCAGCAAACTGACCACTTGTTCTTCTGTGTAGCATGTTTTACCTTTTTGTTTGTCACTATTAACGAAATATGCCTTATGAAATCCAAAAGTAATAAATTTATAGCGTATGCTACCATTTTTATGTTGAAAGTCATTGTGGATTATTTCTTTTAGACGATTTTTCAATTTCACATGGGGAATGGTGGTATACAGGGTTGAAAAATTAAAAGTTTTGATAGAACTTATTTCAGAAAAAGACCGAGACTTAGAATTGTCTAGAAGTTCTTTAGAATTTTTAAGAATCCACATATGGTTCATACCACTACACGAGTAAACAGTTTCACAGTATTTCTGAAGACTCTCTTTCACTGAGGACAGCATTTTAGTCAATCTTATGGACAATTCTTTAGTGGAACATAAAGATGAGCCAGCAATATATCGTTGTTTGTACGGAATGTTATAAAGCTTTGGTATCCATGAACAAACAAGGCAAGTCCTCCGATTTGGTGTTCAATGTAATGTTTATTGAAGCCATGAAGGACTTATGATTTGCTAAAATCACATCCTTGTCAAATGATATGTCTTTGTATGTGGGATTATCTGAGTGATCATTTATACCTAACTCTTTTACAAGACACTCGGAGTAATACGTTTACATACAAAGACAATATTATTTGAAGATTTGTCCGCAGGATCAACAACATACTTATCATGAAGAGATGATAGACATGTCATGGCCTCTTTGTCTCTGAAAACGGACTTTGGTCGATCGTTCACACAGTTTTCCACTTGTGAATGCGACGTTTTGTCAGAGTCCCGATATACCACCGAGCTTGCATCACTAAATATTTGCTACAAAATTTGAAATCAGAGGGTAAAGAGCTATTTAATTCTGAACATGAAACAGCTTTTCTAACATTTCCACGATTAAAGATGACGTGACTGTACACAAGGGAGTATTCTTATTAACAACTTTACTTGATCAGTTAACCGGACTTAATTTCTGCCCGAGGATTGCCACCGAGAAAACTACACAACAAATCAGCTTTAACATAAACTAAAAATATAATTTGATCAATTTATAGTTACATGTATACAGCCTCAACAAGGCAAGGGTACATCCAACATTGTTTACAGTAGCTCTATAAAGTTGTCTGATGTCGTAATGACGGACAATTAACCGCTTTAAATTACTGTGATATACAGTCTGCAAATCTAAAGATCTGAGCAGTGACTGCTAGACTTGCTACATGTCCCTTCCTAATTATGATTTTTTTCCAATTGGGCCCCTTTAACAGGTTTACTGCTATAACTAGGAGAATACCATTATACTGACATCTGCAGGAGCCTTTCTCCTAAGGCAATCTGTAGACTGTCAGTAAAAATATAAATTAGTAAAAAAGAAATAAAAGGGAATTGTAGCCAGCAAGTCTAAGTGACTGCGAGACTGGTTGCAAATACTTTATGCAGCTGCTTGTATTTTACGGAAGCAGATAGGTAAAGTTGTAATCCAATCAGATTAATATCAATTATCTAAAGACATTTCACTGGAATTATTTAATTGAAATTATGCCAACTGCTTTAAAACATTTCTGTATTGTCTTTTGGATGATAACGCGCATACACGGCAGTTAATAAAGAATACGATATACATATTGACAAAGTTCTTATATGTAGGGTTTTAGTAGAATGTATAGTAACTATAAATAAACATCTTTTAATCCATTTCATTTAGGTTTATTCTTACAAATGCACCGTATATATTGACACACCTTTGATAACTATTTTAAAGATGTTTGGCTGATTAGGAGATTAGAAAAATTGAAGATTGGGCATACATTCCACATGGTATTATTTCTTCTTCTTTGGGTGAAACCTTATCCAAGACGATGTCGACCGAATTACAAAAACAATAAAAATTCTCCGTATGACTTAGGTTGGCTAAAACATGTAAAAGATAACATCGTTCCGATGCCATTTATATTTTCTGATATGATGTCATTCTACAAGATTTTATCTGTTCACGCATAGGTATAGGTATAGGGGTAAAGTTGAGACATCAAAAAACATGTTTAACCCCGCCGCTTTTTTGCGCCTGTCCCAAGTCAGGAGCATTTGGCCTTTGTTAGTCTTGTATGATTTTTATTTTAATTTCTTGTGTATATTTCGAAGTTTAGTATGACTTCCATTATCACTTCAAACTAGTGTCACGTACTCGGTGTAGTGACTTATGGGTATCGTACAAAAGTTTACCCCTAGATATTGGAAGATGCAGCGTTTCTTATATATTTATCTTCAACTTCTTAACTTGGACTCTTTTAACCACTAGAAATATGTGGGACGTGTTGTTGTCTTTTCACAGACTTTATCTGTCCAGCAACAACCAGTGCTAACCTGTGCACAATCCCAAACTTTGCTGTATTCTAGCTATGTACTGCTATTCCTGTGCACCGCTATCCTGTGCACTATCTGCCTGTTCCGTATGTGCACTACTTTGCACTTGTTAACCTGTGCACTATAACCACACAGTCGCCTATGCACCTTATTCAGGTACGCAGATAGATTCTATTCAGAATCTATTTAATCCTTTATAAATGAAATAATTACCTTCTTGCTTCTTTTAGACGTCTTTACTATTCAATAAGCGACCCTTGTTCTGACAGCGCATCAGCTTATATACTAAGGTTTTGGAACATACCATTTAATTTGGACGATACCAATTGTCTTATTCATATGAGTGTTTATAGATACCTAACCTTTAATGTCAAAACGTTTGAATGACGGCCCTTATGTTTACAACTACCGATCGGAATATTTCCGGGTTTGCTAACCACGACCTGTCCGTTACTGATTCTAAATATTATAAATATCCATAGCAATGTAAACAAAACAAAACCGAAAGTAGACAACTATTCAATTTTCAAACATAACGAGTTCGTATAACAATGTTTCAGCTTGATAAAAGAAATAAGAAGATGAACCCTAGTAAAATAAAACAAGTGAACCATGTTCATTACATTACCCATAACCTCCAAGAAATGCGTCCTCGCATTTATCGAACACAATTGAGCACATCTACATCAAGCGGACATTTTTCAGTCCCAAACTCTATCCGGGTATTGCCTCGAGTCATGTCACCAAAAACCACAAATATAAATATCGTGAAACAACTGTTTTTTCTTCAGCAACTATACTCGTAGATATATGATCTACCCGACATGAAAAGATTCCCACTCAACTGTATACTATTGTCTTTAAACTGGAGGAAACGTTTAATATGTGTACCAACTTAAATATATCAACTTTATCCTAAGTACCCTTATATCGTTTTACATCTTTTAAACTATGTATGCTGACAGATTTTTGAGCAAACAATCTTTAACCAAGAAAACCAACAAACCAAATTGTACATTAAAAAACCACTGAAAATATCACCAAGCCAAAACCGGTATGAAATAATTTTGCCTAACAACAGGCGACCTGTGGACCACTCAAAGAGCTGGATGAGAGGGATCTTTAACGTGCACAAAGCGTGGTACTCCCTGAACACGGGACCTCGGATTTAACGTCCCCATCTGACGGACTTACATATTAAAATATGCAACAAAATAACATTTAGATAGTGATTACTTCACTTTTCCATTACTATTTTTTTTATATTTATATACATGATAGGAATATATATAAAACAATGAGATCCAAATTATCGAACAAAATCATGAAACCACGCCGGCTGTTTGGTAACCCTGCGTGGACGCCCTGCGTAGCCTGACTCATCCCTTGAATCACTTTGATCAACAATGTTGTCAGCACTATCAAGCTCCTCATTGATAATTTCGGGCAACACACTTTCCGGCACAAAAGCATCACCTTGAATTTCAAGTTCATTCATCTCTGTTTCTCCTCTCAGATGTTGGCCTTTGCACAACCTCATTCTGTCGACATGTATAACCTGTGGTCGACCACGTCTACCACAATTAATGAGATAATTCACATCCGAGTATTCTTTGAGTACTCGAAAAGGATTACGCCAGTAAGATGTGAATTTGGGAAAATTACCAGCTTTTCGAATTGGAAAGAATACATATACTTGGTCGTCTTTCCTAAATTTGATCCAGTTTAACTCTTTGTCATAATACTTTTTCTGACGCACCATTTCCTGTCCTACATGTTTTCTAACAAAGTGGTGAGCTTCTTCCATTCGTTCTTGAAGTTCCCATGCCCATCTGTTTTGTGGAATTTTCTTTAAATAATCAGGTACAATGTACATCGTACATAAGGTCCACAGGTGTAGCAACTTCGCGACCTAACATCATGCAATTATGCGTACATCCTGTGGTCTCATGTTGAGCTGATCTATATGCCATCATAACGTAGGGCAGTAAACAATCCCAATTCGAATGGTGTTCGTCAACATAAGCCGTCAACATTTTGGCCAATGTGCCATTAAATCTCTCTACCATTCCGTCACACTGCGGATGGTAGGGCGTGGTTCTAGTCTTGTCTATCTGTAATAACAACAGATTTCCTGAAATAATTCGCTCTCAAACTGCGAGCATTGGTCAGAGTGAACTACAGTAGGCACGCCGAAACGCGTGATAACCTCAGCTAATGGCTACAGTTGACGCAAGCATGTTAGGCATTGGAAAACTTTCAGTCCATTTGCTGTAATAATCGCTAATGACTAGGATATACTTTTGTCCTAGTAGTTCCCCCAATATAGCCATAGCAAACTTTTCCATTGGGTAACCCGATTTCTGTAACTGCATAGGAGCCATTTGCCGTTTATTCGGACCTTTTCTATTAGCACAGACTTCACAACCGGCTATATATGTTACTATGTCCTGTCGTACTCCAGGCCAAAAGAACATATCTTTGATTCTCGATAGTGTTTTCTTGATACCAAGGTGGCCTGACGTCTTGTTATCATGGCACTGCTTAAGTATTCGACGTCTTTCTGTGAGAGTACTATCACTCTACCTTTGTTATTGTCTCTGTGCACTTTGCAAAGAACTCCATCCTGAATCTTCAGGTCATCAAACTGTTACCATAAGCTTTTAATAACATAATTGTACTCTCCTAGATTTTTCAAGTTAGGCTTTTGCCCATCTTGTACCCATTGTCTTACAATTTTCAAATTTTTGTCATTGCCTTGAAGATGTTTGATGGATATTTCTGTGTCGTCCTCCGTGTCTCTTTCACATTCACCGGGCTTTGATGTCACTGTCTGCACAAGTTGTTGTGCCTTCCAATCAGAGCTATACCAACACTGTCTACAAGGTATCCTACTTAACACATCTGCATTCTGGTGCTGACTTCCTGGCCTGTGTTTTATTTTCATGTCATACGTACTCAACACCACAAGCCATCTTGCTAATTGTCCTTCTGCATTTTTGAAGTTTAACAACCATTGCAATGAGCTGTGGTCGGTTCGAACGATGAATGTTCGGCCGTACAGAAAATGACGAAATCTTTTGACAAAGTGTACTACTGATAATAGTTCCTTTCTGGTGACACAATATTTCCGTTCTGTTTTTGATAATGTTCTGCTTCCAAAACCAATGACTCTCTCTTTGCCATCAATTTCCTGTGATAGCACAGCTCCGATAGCGTTATTACTCGCGTCTGTGTCTAGGATAAATGGTCTAGATAAGTCTGGATGCGCAAGAATGGGTGTTTTAGTTAGTTTTCCTTTCAAGGCTTCAAAAGCTTCCTGGCATTCTTCTGTCCATAAGTACTTCCGTCCTTTTTCTGTAAGTTGATGTAGACATTTGGCGATTTCTGCAAAATGTTCTATGTATCTCCGGTAATACCAACAGAGACCCAAGAACGAACGTAATTCGCTCGCATCAACTGGAATAGCCAATCCTTTATGCTCTTTATCTTTTCTGGGTCCGTGGCTACCCCTTCCGCGGTGTCGACATGCCCTAGAAAATTAACTTTCTTTGCAAATAGTGTGCACATTTTGGGCTTAAGCTTTAGGCCAACTTCCTTTAGCAGATCAAAAACCGATCTCAGATTCTTGAGCATCTCCTCAAATGACTTCCCAACAACAATTATATCGTCCAGATAAACAAAACATATACTCCACTGTAGTCCCGCTAATACCCTTTCCATCAATCTTTCAAAGGTTGCTGGCGCGCAGGCCAGGCCGAATGACATCTGTCTAAATTGAAACAGTCCCCGTCGGGAGGCAAATGCAGTTTTCGGGCAATCTTTCTCTTCCATTTCCACCTGCCAGTACCCCGAACAAAGGTCTAAGGTAGCAATAAACAGTTAGGAAAAAATAATATAGCCCTCATAAATTTTACCATCCCCTTTTCATTGCTTTCTTGCAATATTAAGCTTATTATTTGTGTCATATATGTGCATATGTATAGAATCAGAATCTTCCATAGATTTTATATCCAGTATATTAAATGGTAAAATATAGTTTCTTTTGGGTGTATCCATGGCAACAAACTGCATTCATTTGCTATAAAATATTGTAAAAAGGGGGGAAAAGATGTCACATATTTCCCCAAAATTTGGCAAAAAGTAGAATTTCAATCGCCTGAAATAATACCTTTTCTGAAGCTGTTTACATATATCTTTCAGTTAATCCAATGAAAATCATATGTCTTTTGTCTCATTTTTTTGTAATAATGCGTCAAAAACTTGTAGAAAAAAAGTGTTTGTAAACATTACATTAATTTCTGGACCGATGACCGGTCTAGCTATGAAAATACGGTAAGTCAAACAGAAAATAGCCCATAAAACAGGTTAAAAACAATCTTGAGGTTCTTATAAACCATCTTTGAAGACTAAATTAGTAGTCAGCTGTCTAAAAATGAATTTTATTACACAATAACTTTCATATTTAAAAAATCCACAGGGGCCAAAATGCGAAACTAAACTCCTAACTGTGTATTGCTACCTTAATAGTAAATATTTTTTTCAAATTCTCCCTTTAAACTAATTTTCTGTATTCTGCTAGCTAAAACGAGTAAAATGGCCTTTTATTTTTTAAAATTGGTTGAGTAATAAATATTTTATGAAGGTTAGCAGTTGACACCGAAACGCGACAAATACTAATTTAAAGAAAGGTGCCAAGTCAAAGTGCAAAATCTTGTTTCTACCTCAATTATTGGCAAAATCTCAAAAACTACCTCTTTTGTCAGTTTTTTAATGTTGCAAATCTCAATAAGATCTCTGATGATGCAAAATTGTACACAATTTAGCAATTTCAAGCAGGAAAATGTTAATTTTTATGTTTATTGCATACCAAAGACTTGATTAAAAAAACTTAGTAATAGGGAATCAATTTCTTACATCTGAATCAACTATACATTTCATATATGTCAAAATGTAACATAAAAACTTGATAAAAATAATAATTTGATATATTCGCAAGAAAAAAACCAAAGCGTTGAATACTTAGGCTACTACATACAGCGCAATCCATCATCAGCAAGGGTTAGGCCAATAGAGTACACATATAAGCCTGGTGTCAAAATGTCTAATTTTGGTTACTAAGGAGTGTAAACAATAAAATTGACATGTATTGTCATTCTTAAACACTCAATTTCCTCAGAAGTTGATTTAGAATCTATATATCATTAGGTTTGTGGTATGAAAAGTCTTAAATTATACAATTTTGAGCTTGGTAAGTATGCCATAAGGTAGCAATAAACAGTTAGGAAAAAATATCAAAATTAGCCCTCATAAATTTTACCATCCCCTTTTCATTGCTTTCTTGCAATACTAAGCTTATTATTTGTGTCATATATGTGCATATGTATGGAATCAGAATCTTCCATAGATTTTATATCCAGTATATAAAATGGTAAAATATAGTTTCTTTTGGGTGTATCCATGGCAACAAACTGCATTCATTTGCTATAAAATATTGTAAAAAGGGGGGAAAAGATGTCACATATTTCCCCAAAATTTGGCAAAAAGTAGAATTTCAATCGCCTGAAGTAATACCTTTTCTGAAGCTGTTTACATATATCTTTCAGTTAATCCAATGAAAATCATATGTCTTTTGTCTCATTTTTTTGTAAAATTGCGTCAAAAACTTGTAGAAAAAAAGTGTTTGTAAACATTACATTAATTTCTGGACCGATGACCGGTCTAGCTATGAAAATACGGAAAGTCAAACAGAAAATAGCCCATAAAACAGGTTAAAAACAATCTTGAGGTTCTTATAAACCATCTTTGAAGACTAAATTAGTAGTCAGCTGTCTAAAAATGAATTTTATTACACAATAACTTTCATATTTAAAAAATCCACAGGGGCCAAAATGCGAAACTAAACTCCTAACTGTGTATTGCTACCTAAAGTAGAGAACCATTTATTTCCGGACAATTGCTCCAATGAGTCGTCGATCCGGGGTAATGGGTATGCGTCTTTAACTGTTAAATCGTTGACCTTGTGATCATCAACGCACAAGCGTGTAGTACCATCCTTTTCCTTTACCAGTACTATCCCAGACGACCATGGACCGTTGGGTGGCTCAATTACTCCGCATTCAAGCATGTCATCGATATGTCTATCGACTTCCTCTCGAATATGAATGGGGTGCGGCGAGGCGATTGTTTTACTGGTGCAATATTTCCTGTATTTATGGTGTGGCGCACTAAATTAGTTCTATCTAAGTCCCTGTCGGATGCTGCAAAAAGATCTTTGTATTCATTGAGAAAATTTTCAACTCCACGTTTTTGCTCCTGGCTAAGATTTCCGCTGCAATTACTCAGTAATTTTTGCAACTCAATTCTTAGGTTCTGATCCTTATGTATATCAGTAATATTTTTGTCGTCGCTTATCACGTCCTGGATAGGACTTATATTTCCTACAATTGTCCCAGCTCTTATTATCTTCACTACATTCGATACATTCATAAAGCGCAGTGGTACGGTTTCTGAGGCTTTAACTAAAGTTCTTGCCATTAAGGCACTGTCTTTTGCTACAAATTTGTCACAGGGTTCAATGATTCCTAAGCCTACTTCATTCTTTGTTGACGGATATTCGTTAATCAGACCCCAGACCAAAGCTTCTGTACCTGGCTGTATGCATGTATCTTCAACTACTGACACTTTATAGCAACCAAGCTGTCCAGTGAAATTCAGTAATATCACCTGGTTATTGCAAACCATATGTTCTATGTAAATTAATCAGACATCTATTTTTCTTGAGAAAATCTAAACCAATGATACCGTCTAAAGCAAGATCCGCTACTACTGCCTCTGTTGAATATACGTTTTGATCAATCCAGATGTGAAATTCACCTTTTCCTGCAACGTTTAGTGCAGTGCCGTTTTCTGACATAATAGTTTGAACCACTTGATTGAGGTTCGGCATCTCTTCCTTTCTCAAACTATTGAATAATTTATTTGATATAAGAGTGACAGTTGCGCCTGTGTCTACGAGAAAACTGGCATTTATATTTCCTATAGCTACGTCTATATATGCCCCTGCTTCTTTCGTAGAGTTATTTTGAACATTCAGCTTGATTTGCTTTCTCCGCTGTCTTCTTGTTTTAGAATGCACTGGCCTTGCAGAGGCATTCTCATGGTTCCTGTATTGACCGTTCCCATTGCCGCCTTGCTTTCGTAGCCTACATTCTCGCTTAAAATGTCCATATTTACCGTAATTGTAACATTGCTGGTTCCGTTCCCTTTCCGGATCGGCAGTGTTTTGTACGCTGTTTTTAAATTCATTTAACTCCATTCGAAGTGATTATAATTGCTTGGTAAACGAATCCATCATTTCTGTAAACATATCGTCCTTAGATAATTCTTGTGTACTATTATCTGCATACGTAGCCCGCATCTTACGAAATCTTGTCTTTTCTCTGCTGTGTAGAACGCCACAAGTTTGACAGCTAAACAGATTGCTTGGTTTAAGTTGTGCGGTCTGGATTGTTTAATTTTTATTATAATCCTGGTACTTTTGATAACTATTTTGTCCTCATCTCACTATCGTGCAATGCATCTAAGAAATAGTCCTTTGATAATGTTTCTTTTATTTCAGTGGGTGCTAGTGGGTATGCTCTGTTTACTAATCTCCGTATAGTTTGTCCTAGTTCTGGCAAAGTTTCACTGGCGTCTCTCCTTTAATTGAACTCTGTATAGTTCGTTCTGATTTGGCGGAGCAAAACGCTCTTCTAATGATTTCACTAAGGTCTCATTATTCATTTTCTTATCAATTGGTAAATCGCTGAAGACGCTCTGTGCGTGTCCGCGAAGAGCAGCGGCAAGGTAAAACCCTGTTCATATTCGTCCCAATTATTGATGATAGCACACGCTTCAAAGTGCAATTTAAAATCAACCCATTCGCCAGACCCATCATAATTGGCCAGTTTGATTTCTCTTCTGGTATTCTTGGTAGTCGTGTGTACTTTTTCCTGGTTATTGACAACCTGCCTTGCATTCCTTTGGTTATATCTTAAGATAGGAGAAATCTCAACTGAGCCTGCGCTACTGATCCCGGATACGGGGCTTGTTGTTTGGTATGGCAATTTTTAAGAACGGGCTCCCTGTTTGTGCTCACTTGCGTAAGGTCCACACAATATTGGAGCATTATCAGCTCGCTGAAGCTGTGTTTGGACTGTGCGTTCTGTGACATCACCGACATCCGTGCGCCTCGTCTGAACAATACCAGAATCTGTCAGGTTTTTATGTTGCTCTTTTGGGGTAGAGTGTTGTGGTGTCAAAAGCATAGGATTTTGAGTTTGTCTTAACTTCTCTATCTTTTGCTGTACATCTTCCTCGAACGGACTTATATGTTGCTGTAAATCGTCCATATTAAATCAAGTATCGGTGCACTTGCCGATATCCCACCGCTGCCACCAAAATTATGTCACGTACTCGGTGTAGTGACTAATGGGTATCGTACCAAAGTTTGCCCCTGGATATTGGAAGATGCACTGTTTCTTATATATTTATCTTTAACTTCTTAACTTGGCCTCTTTTAACCACTAGTAATATGTGGAATTAGTTATCAAAAGTACCAGGATTATAATTTTATACGCCAGACGCGCGTTTCGTCTAAATAAGACTCATCAGTGACGCTCAGATCAAAATAGTTTAAAAAGCCAAATAAATACAAAGTTGAAGAGCATTGAGGACCCAAAATTCCAAAAAGTTGTGCCAAATACGGCTAAGGTAATCTACTCCTGGGGTAAGAAAATCCTTAGTTTTTCGAAAAATTCAAAGTTTTGTAAACAGAAAATTTATAAAGATGACCATATAATTGATATTCATGTCAACACCGAAATGCTGACTACTGGGCTGGTGATACCCTCGTGGACGTGTTGGTGTCTTTTCACAGACTTTATCTGTCCAGCAACAACCAGTGCTAACCTGTGCACAATCCCAAACTTTGCTGTATTCTAGTTATGTACTGCTATCCCTGTGCACCGATATCCTGTGCACTATCTGCCTGTTCCGTCTGTGCACTACTTTGCACTTGTTAACCTGTGCACTATAACCGCACAGTCGCCTATGCACCTGTCCGGTGCGTATGTTCCACTTATATATATATATATCCTCCTGCCACCTTATTCAGGTACGCAGATAGATTCTTATTCAGAATTTATTTAATCCTTTATAAATGAAATAATTACCTTCTTGCTTCTTCTAGACGTCTTTACTATTCAATAAGCGACCCTTGTTCTGACAGCGCATCAGCTTATATACTAAGGTTTTGGACCATACCATTTAATTTGGACGATACCATTTGTCTTATTCATATGAGTGTTTATAGATACCTAACCCTTAATGTCAAAATGTTTGAATGACGGCCCTTATGTTAACAACTACCGATCGGAATGTTTCCGGGTTTGCTAACCACGACCTGTCCGTTACTGATTCTAAATATTATAAATATCCATAGCAATGTAAACAAAACAAAACCGAAAGTAGACAACTATTCAATTTTCAAACATAACGAGTTCGTATAACAATGTTTCAGCTTGATAAAAGAAATAAGAAGATGAACCCTAGTAAAATAAACAAGTGAACCATGTTCATTACACTAGTATACATTTTTGTTTAGGGGCCAGCTGAAGAACGCCTTCTGGTGAGGGCGTTTCCGCTGCATTGATGACTCATTGGTGGTCTTCGGCCGTTACCTGCTTTTTGATCGGGTTGTTGTCTCTTTGACACATTCCTCATGTCCATTCCCAATTTTAAAACAATCTGTAGTGATCTTGTGTCCGCTTTGAGCAAAACCTTTGCCGAAGATTCGATCATTTGATTATACGATAACGGAATATCAACATACAAAATAAAGGTTCAATATAAGTATAACCTTGTCCCCCGTTTGAAGCAGGGAAACAAGTTATAAAAAAGTAATACTTAGTGCCAAAGTAACAGAACGTCATCACTAGCGCAATTTAAAGTACAAACTACTGTGTCAAGTTTTGTTTGATTATTTAGATACCTCAATATACATGGCGGCCGACAAAGTAAAATCAAACACTGTTTGAATCAAATGAGTGATCGTATTTTCCTTGTGATGTTTTATATAAAAATTGTCTATTTGTTGATATAAGGATACTAGTAGCACTTTACTCATTTTAGTAATGTTATTTAGTACTCTTATCTTATCTGATTTATGATGTATATGAAATTGCGGTATGCTCCAGACTCAACATTACTCATAATTAATCATATGTCATATTTTCCCCTTGCTTCAAATATTTTGTTTCGGATTATTTATATCAAATTAGCAGATATATGTTTGTAAATACGTGCAATCAGTTGAAGTGGAGGTTTTATAAGATTTAAATAATGCAAGGACGACTACAGATACGTTTGTGTGACTTAATGGTTGATTTCCAAAGACTCCGAGAGAAAACGCTACGTAACATGCGTTAAAATCGACTAATTTATAATACGATAGAAATATTTTTTCCCAACAGTAATACAGTATTCCTATAGTATTGTTTGGTTTTTGCATTTGTTTTGACTCGATTTTTCTACTGCAAGTATCCGTGAATACAAATTGCACCAATGACCTTTGACCCGATTTAAATGCACCATTATTTCTGTTGACAACCGGTATATTTAGAAAGTACACATTCTTAGCTTTCCAGTGATATATAATTTAGCCGTATGGTAGGTAGGTGCATTTAAAATGTAAATTTGGCTCTCATATCACTCGCCTGATACCCTGAATTTATTCATTGGGTACTCATATGCATTTATAAATTGCAGTTATATGTGTGATTTCACTAGAAACGTTTTTCACAAGTTTTTTGCCGGTTTCGATGAAGTAATTCAATGTAAAACTATTTTGACCATTGCTCTAAAATATGCTCTTTTGTCTTTAAGTGTTCGATTACATCTAATTGCAAGTTGTGCTCCAAATACTCATTTATTCTTATTTCGATAAACTTATTTCGTTTCACGGTGCAACATTGGTCATTGTGACAACGATTGTGAACTGTGTGCCTTTATTCATTAAACGGAAGTTGTACATGATTTCTGACTTGCATCAACAAAAATGAGGGAGAAGAATCACCTGTTTTTTGGTTTTGTTTGGAAAATCGTTTCTCTTGTTTAAGTTTTTAAATAATCTTTACCGTGTCATCTGTCTATGCGTTTTAAATTCTGTTGATAATGTATTGCCTAAAGCATACCCTTTTTACTACGTTTTTGAATACGTATTTTTGTTCTTATGGTGATAGGTTCGAGTAATAAAAACGTTTCAAAAATAGTAGAAAACTGTCGCAAAACTTTCCATGGTTCTATTCTGTGTCCATCATTGATTGTTTCGTCTCGTCAAATCTTGTGTATTTGAGTCTGCATTCCCATCGCAATCACAATATTTTCGTCTTCTTGTTTGCACATAGTATTCTAACGGACACCACCACATATCTTAGTCAGTCCCTGTTTGACATCAATGTTAAAGTTAAAGCCTCTCTATTTAAGCAATTCCTTGATGTACGCAACTGCTGCTACTTCAGAATATGAACATATATAGTTATCAAAGGTACTAGGCCAGGATTATAATTTGTTACGCCAGACGCACGTTTCATCTATTTAAGACTCATCAGTGACGCTCAGATTATAAAAAGTTAGAAAGCTAAACAAGAATAAAGTTGAAGAGCATTGAGGACCCAAAATGTTTGAATAGTTTTACACTAGTCATGTTTAGGACCCTTTATAGCTTGCTGTTCGGTGTGAACCAAGGCTCAGTGTTGAAGACCGCACTTTAACCTATAATGGTTTTAACTTTTAAAAATTGTGAATTGGATGGAGAGTTGTGTCATAAGCACTCATATCACATCTTCTGACATCTACTGTTTATACCTTTATCGATGCTGTATGCTTTTTAAGCTATTATTTCACGTTCTCTCACCTAATACACAAATGTTTAGCACTAAAAAATAGTCAACAGAACATCATTATAAAGAAAGAAAAAAAAACATTTGGAAAAGTAATCACCTTTATTTTGCTATGGATATATCCATGTGACCGTTATTAAGAAAAAAAAGTTTCTTTCTTTCGAAACGGTTTTCTAGAATCACCTTCGTCAGAAACCCTAAAATACTATTATTGAAGATTAATAAAAACGAATTGGAAACAAAAAGAAAAATTGACAAAACAAAACGAAATGCTACGAAAAAACGACAAAAGCAAACGATACCAAATTGGGTTTTTAAATTTCTTACAAAAAGGTGTGAATTCTGTAGTTTTTGCTGTTGGCTCAATGTTAGTTATCACTTTATCTTATGTCTCCGGAATTTACCTAAAGATTATAGTTTTAATATATTTTAATTTTGATTAACAATTTTAAGATATTGTACTGCAAGTGGAGGTTTTCAGTCCTGATATTGCGACCCCAAATTCTGCCACTCTATCAGTTCGACATCCCCGATTTGTCAAAAAAATAAAAAATTACACGAAGATAATATTTTATGTTTATGAAAAATAGGCAGTTCCTTAGCCAATACTGAATTTAATCGTCTTATTTTTGCAGTGAACTAACTTGTGATTAGTAAAAATTCTATACAAAAAGGCTTAATGAAATATGCGATTGGTTAATGATATTGTCTTACCATAGATAAGACATAACCACTGTGAATCATCATTGGAGGAAAGTTGGTACCAACAAAAGGGAGAGAAAAATAAAAAAATAATATAAAAGGTAAGAATTCAATTAATTTTAACCATTATCCCTTTTGAAGAGGTCACCGCTTATGAAACGGTTTTCATAAAAACCAGGTTGAACCACCATTTGTTCTTTTAACATTGTAAAATGTCCTGTGTCAAGTGAGGAATAGGGCAGTTCTTTAAAGTAGACGGTGTGTATGTATGTGTGCTTTAAGTAGCAGTTAAGTGTTTCTGTTTTTTAAGTTTTGCCCCTCTTATAATGTGGATTCATTATTATTCGTTTGATACCAATTTTTGTGTTTTCGTGGGAACAGATGAACCGTGAATTAAACTTTTCAACGAATTACACATTTTCTATAGACTTAGTATGTAGAGTAACAACAAAACCAATAAATGGAATACGCACGTTTTCTGCAATCCACGAAAATTGGTACCTAAGAAAATAAATGAATCCACAGTAGTCCATGTGTTTCACTCAATTTTGTTTGTGACATGGATTTGTTTCAGTTAAATCGATATATGATTATTGCACAGCGGTTAACTACTTTTGTATTTATTTCTGATATTGAAAGCTTTAATTGTGTATGCAATCTAAAAGCAAATGTGACAAAATTGTGTGTCATACATAACACAATGTGCGCATTTTCAGCCATGGCGTTGTCAGTCTATTTTCGATTTATGAGTTTGACTGTTCCTCTGGTATCTTTCGCCCCTCTTTTAGTACAAGAAAAGTTTGAGGTCGATCGCCCTCAATCGACCTCAAACTTTTCTTGAAAGATATTCAACTATTTTTGCATTCTTTTTCCAGACACATTTTTAGATTTTGATAGTGTGACATTTTATTACTGAAATTCGCTCACAAATAAGTGTTTTGCTAAAATTATCGGAAACTTGTTTATTTACTGTATGACAACTTTTTAGGTTTTTCTTATATTTGCATGTCGTCCCTTTCCAGTAATGGAATAAGTTATAAATTCAAATTCATAATTATAATTTACTATCTCCAAGTTGAGACTATGTTCCAGGACGCTTTTTCCCTATCATGATTTCCTTGATATGGAGCTGCTGCTCACAATGAAGTTATCAAGCCAAGTGTTTCAAATTCCTTCGTCAATTTTACGGACAACATCAAGAGTTTACAATATTTTGATTTTTTTTTTGAAAAATTAAGGATTTTCTTTTTCCCAGGCATAGATTACATTAGTCGTATTTTTTTAATTTTGGATCCTCAATGCTCTTCAAATTTGGACTTGTTTGGCTTCAGATCTATATTGATATGAGCGTCACTGATGAGTCTTATGTAGACGAAACGTGCGTCTAGCGTACTCCATTTTAATCCTGGTACCTATGATAACTATTTCAGATCGCTCACATATGTTTGACAACGGATTTGTTTAGTTTATCGTAATTACAATATCGTTCCTTTCTCCCTGAATGTGACCTATCGATTTAACCTTTACCACCGGATTTGTATATGCATAAGCCACAAGAAGGGTGCCACATATGGATATGTTTATCCTTCCAGAGCACCAACGATCCCCTTTAACTTTAGGTCGAGTTAGTATTGCTCAATCTTAAGTATCGTTGTTGTGTTTTGTGTACCCTAATGATTAAAAATAAAGATATGGGGTTTCCATCTTTGACATACAATGAATACATGTACAGCGTTATACACACAAAAAGCTAAAGAAAAGCACTGGTATTGCTGTTCTTCATGTAAAAGGCACAGTAAGTCCTTCAACACAGAGCAACATATTTTTTAAAAGCCACAAGCACCCACTTGAGTGGAATGGTTATCATAAATAATTTAGATAGACAGTGTTATAGTTGAATGACATTTTTGGCAAAGACGCTTAGTTTTTTACTGCACCCTACTAACACTAACATTGCAGAGCAGATCAAATGATCTAGACTTTTTAAATTCCAGAGTCATATCGTTCGTTTGGGAGGATTCCACACCGTATACTTGTCTTTAATTTTTGTTTAAGTGTCTTTTCTATATGCCTCTTTTTGCTTCGTTGTTACATATTTGTATGTTTTTATAGTGTTTAATAAAGGCAACAGTAGTATACCGCTGTTCAAAACTCATAAATACATGGACAAAAAACAAAATCGGGGTAACAAACTAAAACCGAGGGAAACGCATTAAATATTAGAGGAGAACAACGACATAACACTAAAATGTAACACACATAGACAAAATCCCACGATTTAAGATAAAAACATATGTTGACTGCTGTATGCTTTTTAGCTCACCTTGCCCGAAGGGCCAAGTGAGATTTTCTCATCACTTTGCGTCCGGCGTCCGTCGTTAGATTTTACAAAAATCTTCTCCTCTGAAACTACTGAGCCAAATTAAACCAAACTTGGCCACAATCATCATTGGGGTATTTAGTTTCAAAAATGTGTGGCGTGACCCGGTCAACCAACCAAGATGGCCGCCATGGCTAAAAATAGAACATAGAGGTAAAATGTAGATTTTGGCTTTTAACTCTGAAACCAAAACATTGAGAGCAAATCTGACATGGAGTAAAATTGTTAATTACGTAAAGATCTATCTGCCCTGAAATTTTAAGGTGAATCGGACAATCGGTTGTTGGGTTGCTGCCCCTGAATTGGCGATTTTAAGGAAATTATACCGTTTTTTGGCTATTATTTTGAATATGATTATAGATAGAGATAAACTATAAACAGCAATAATGTTCAGCAAAGTAAGATCTACAAATAAGTTTATATGACTAAAATGGTCAGTTGACCCCTTAAGGAGTTATTGCTCTTTATAGCCATATTTTACCAATTTTTCGTAATTTTTTCTAATCTTTTACAAAAATCTTCTCCTCTAAAACTACTGGTCCAAATTTAACCATACTTGGCCATAATCATCATTGAGGTATCTAATTTTAAAACTGTGTGCGGGGACCCTGCCAACCAATCAAGATTGCCGCCATGGCTAAAAATAGAACATAGGGGTAAAATGTAGATTTTGGCTGATACCAAAGCATTAAGAGCATTTCAGACATGGGGGTTAAATTGTTTTGCAAGTCACGATCTATCTGTCTTGAATTTGCAGATGAATCCGACAACTGGTTGTTGGGTTGCTGCCCCTGAATTGGATTTTTTTATGGTAATTTTGCTGTTTTTGGTAATTATCTTGAATATTATTATAGATAGAGATAAGCTGTAAACAGTAATAATATTCAGCAAAGTAAGATCCACAAATAAGTCAACATGACAAAAAGGTCAGTAAACCCCTTAAGGAGTTTTTGCCCTTTATAGTCAATTTTTAACAATTTTGTAAATTTTGTAAATTTTTGTAAATGTTGTAAATTTTTGTAAATTTTAACAAAACATTTTCCTCTATAACTAATGGGCCAAGTTCATTATAAATTGAGATAATGAGATAATGAGATAATTGTAAGAAGCAGGAATGTTCAGTAAATAGTTATCAAAAGTACCAGGATTATAATTATATACGCCAGACGCGCGTTTCGTCTACATAAGACCCATCAGTGACGCTCAGATCAAAATAGTTAAAAAGCCAGTAAGATCTACACACATCACCATCACCAAAACACAATTGTGTCATGCATCCATCTGTGTCCTTTGTTTAATATCCACATAGACCAAGGTGAGCGACACAGGCTCTTAAGAGCCTGTACTTTTGAAATTTTACCATTTACGTCTGTTTGTTTTCTTCACACATCGTTGTCAATATAATAGAATCTGATGCGACTGTCATACAACTGAGAGATTGAGCTAGCCATAAAAGTATGTTTAATCCACCGGTTTCCATATAAGAAATGCCTATAGTTATCAAAGGTACCAGAATTATCATTCAATAAACCAGACGCGCGTTTTGTTTACATAACACTCATCAGTTACGCTCAGATCAAAATAGCTATAAAGCCAAATTAGTACACAATTGAAGAGCATTGAGGATCCAAAATTCCCAAAAAAGTGGTTCCAAATACACCAATGAGAGAAGTCTTGATCCATGTCACATATTCTTTTTAATAGATAACATTACATCGATTACATGTTCGAGTTTTTATTTGAGAGATGATTAAAAAAATTATTAAGTCATTTAACACTGATCAACTGAATATTCAGAACGATTCCTACCTAATTAATTATCTGTTTTTATACATTGCTACTCATGCCAATGTATTACCGCTTTATTTTGTCACTTTTGCACACGTTTGTTACCTGCATTTTTTTAAATGAAGAAATTCCTCTTCATCCTATCTAGAGCAACCTTGTTTTTTTTCCAGTTCGCACTAAGCCAAACTATTCAATTTAAAATCCTACCCTAATATCAAATGCTCCACTTTTCAAATTTCTTAATGCATTTCTATCACGTCTGTTTCAACGGAATCGGTAATATTGCAGTTAAAATCTTCAAAAAACATTACATATTTTAGGTAATCTATGGAAATTATACACACACATATATAATATATATATATATATAGATATAAGAATTTGTGGTTTGAGTGCCAATGAGTGCCAAAGAAACAACTACCTATTTAAGTCACAAAATGTTTTTTTTTTAATACAGCGCTTGGGAAAGTCTATAGGACAAACCATAGCGGATTTCACAGCATTTCTTCCATTGGTATGATCACTATCTACCATATATGCCTTTCCTGGCGCCATTCACCAGATTGTAATTGATTTTATGGTCAATGGCATGTGTCGAAAAAGAAGGATTCCAATTTCTCTGAACAGTTATCAAAAGTACCAGGATTATGATTTGGCACGCCAGACGCGCGTTTCGTCTACATAAGACTCATCAGTGACGCTCATATCAAAATAGTTATAAAGGCAAACAAGTAATCTATTCCTGGGACACAAAATCCTTAGTTTTTTCGAAAAATTAAAAGTTTTGTATGGGTAAGGGTATTACGACGGCTGGCATCACCTCTTCTAAGTAATCATTAATTTCAACTTCCAAAATTGCAGGAACGAACAAGCAAAATCACAAAAATACTGATCTCCGAAAAATTTCAAACAAGAAAGTTTCTAATCCAAAACAAACAATCAAATTGTGCTGTAAACCATTCTGAATGAACACATGAACTCTGCAGAGTGAGTGGAAGTTGCTTTGTGGCGTCGAAGACAGCCTTTTTTCAGGCCAGGCCTTAAGGCTTCTCTGAAATATATGATGAAATTTATTTATGAGTTTTATTTGGATGAAAATGTCATTGCATAAACATGTCACCTTACCTAAAATTGATTAATTGCCTTCCTGTTCTTTGTGAAAGCCCACCAAAAATATCAGTGGCCCCTCTGAGAAGTTTTTTTATAACCATCAGAGTTTCTGTTGAGCTGACGCTGTGATGTTTCTCATACAGTGGTCGCCTCGTTAGCCATTGCATTACCCGGATGTCTCGGCACCGTTGTTTTCTATGCTTTTTTGCCCGGTTTCTACGCTCACAATAATGTTCTGTCACAGCTATGAACTTTCCTCGGAAACTTTAACTTCCTTGCCCACAAATGCAACTGCTCTATCTCTACTTAATGATGACATTCATAAACCATAAGACACAGATGATGATCCCGCTTGCATATATAGAAACATAACTTAAAAATAACAAAATTTACGCTACCCAAATTCGAATTCGATATGAGTTTTGTGGTAATAATCATAAACATTATGTATTAGTTTCAGAACATTTGATTGGGGGCAAAATCAACGAATAAACGAAAAAGAAAGACAGCAACTATTTGCATTTCTAAAGGAAACATACCTCTGAAACTGTAAAAGTGATACCACCCAAATTCAACCTTAATCTGTGTCCATCTCTCCGGGAATATAACAACCTATTCCCGACTATTCTGGTGACCCTTACACGAGTAATCATCCAATGCATATGAATTTTCTAATTATCATGGCAAATCCATCAAAAGGCAATGGCAAATGCAGAAATAAATACTATAAATATTTTTCATTTGAAAGGGAAGAGATAATATCAAATGCACTGAGTTGTTCCGTGTTTTAGTATATATAATAAGTTCAAAAAGGAATCCATTCTTAATTTTATCGTACATCGATCATTTGTCGATGTAATCTATCTTTATCAAAAAACAAATTTAAAATTTCGATTTATTTTGTTTTCATTTTGTTGATCTAAAAAATGTGCAGTAAGCAAAATATCATTATTGTCAAATAATTAAAAAAAAAGATAAGGTATGAATGCTTTTCTTAAAAACTATACTATATTAACTCAAAAGTTGTTATGGCATGTATATTAAAGATCTGTTGACAACTAAATATGATTTCCCAAGGGTTTCAGGTCGGAATTTCTCTTTTAAATCCTACTCCATTCTGAATTTCAAAATTGGTTATTCTTGCATTCTCACGACTACAGCTTTTGTCAATCTTTTATCAAATTGATATCATAGGCTTATATCAGCAATGTCTTGTACAATTTCGATGATCTTTCTCATTGTTGAAGGCTGTATGGTGACATATAATTTTTAATTTTGTGATATTGCAATTTTAAGTTTTATCAGTTACAATAGTGTACAATACTGTGATTTTAATAGATGTCTTTTTATGAAAAAAACCTCGTTCTTTTAAATTTAAATTCAACAACAAAAACTAAGGAAGTTTTTTCCTGACAATAAAGAGTTGTTTTATATTGTTTATTTTGAATAGAAATGAACCAACAATTCTACAGTATGGACACATATTTGACGAAAAACATGAAACCTGAAATTCAAAATCTACCAATATCTGCGTATGCACAAGCACTCAAACAACAATCACACATCAGAATGAAACGTATATGGACACATTTTTACTTGGGTGTAAAAAGTTTGCACGAATTTGTTGTCTGTCTATATGAGCCTGTGTTTGATAAAAGCAAGCTTCAAACACTTTCAAAAACTGCACTTCATGAAATAAATGAGGCTCAAAATTGCATAGTTTATGACAACAACTGTATACAAACAGAAATTGTAAATCTCTTGAAAAATAGGCAAAATATTGAGACCGATATGAACGCCTTGAAAAAAAATATAGAATCAGCGTTGGAATTTATTTTGATTAAAAAAGATGAGATGATTGAAGCAGAAAATCAGATTGTTTCTGCTAAACGAGATGTATATTATCATGAAAAATTAAAAGAAAAAGCTGAAACCAAAGCAAAAGCTGCTAAAGTCTTTACAGCTGCTATTTTTGTTGTTGGTACAGTTTGTGTTGTGGGATTAACAATTGTGACTATGGGAATAGCAGCACCAGTAACTGCTGCTGTAGGGTATGCAGCTGTCACAGGGGCTGGAGCAATTGCGACTGGAGTAACTAGCAGTAAATTAGACGACGCTAAAAAAGCTTTAGATGATAGGACAAACGTGGTAGAAGAACGTCAGTACGATTTAAATATTGTAAAGGAAAAATTGGAAAAGGCTAAATTTAGTCTCCAAGAAAGAGAAGATATGGCAGTTAAACTTCAAGAGGAATACGAATCACTTATTTGTAACTCGAAGCTAATCACGAAGCTGCAAACCTGTGTTTTCCATTACCATCATTATATAAATACCACTTTAGGCAGGGTAGAAGTTCTCAATGAAAAAGAAAAACATGAATTGTTTAGAAATAACTTAAAAGAGATTATGAATCTAGTAATTACTCAGCTTTCTGGTGACCTTTCAGTAGACGAGTTTGCTTATTTTATACAACCAATACAAGCATTGGCGATAGAGATGCGTTCATTAAGTATGCAAGAAATTTACCATGTTGTAGACATTAAACGAAGTGTTGAAGAGAACATATCTTGCCAAAAGAGATGCTGTTGTGTTCTTTATGCTATTCCATTATCCTTCTTACGATGTATTTTCTGTGGTTTAAGAAATTGCAATCTTTGAATAAAAGAAGCTATAAAAGTTACCTAATATCGAATGTTATACTAATAGAATAGTTACTGACGGATGATCATCTTCTAATAAACTCTTGTTAATGTTGGTAATCTTTTGTTTCGATTTTTCTAATGCGCATTGTCTTTATGCCTTTCTTTTTTTAAATTTGATTGCTTAGTTCTTTGGATTTTTGTTTCGTGGTTTAGGTTATCACGCAATGCTTTATCCCTATTTTTTAAATTTTAAACTAGTATGTCTGTTTGTTTTGTTCACACATTATTGTTAATATAATAGAATAGTATCCGACTGTCAAACAAGTGACAGGTTTAGCTAGCTATAAACCCAGGTTTAATCCATCATTTTCTTTTGGCACAACTTTGGAATTTGGGTCCTCAATGCTCTTCAACTTTGCACTTGAAATCATGAGTGATGTCCCCTTGACGCAATGAACGTGTGAATTTTTAGAGAGACGAAAATCATTCGAAATGTAGAATTAACGTTAAAGAACGAAGATAACCGATATACCATAGGGAACAGCATTCAATACACTACATAGTGAGAAGAAGAGAATAAACGTATGATAATGATTTAATTTTTCACCTTTTGTGCAATTTATTTGAAGACAGCACTAAAAATAGAACATTACACCTAGATATAATGAGAACAATTCACTAAGTCGAACAATGTAATTTAATGTGTGAGGTGTTACAATCGGTCATCGAAATTGGACTTTGGACCTTGTTGACCACTTGACCATATGTTCATCTATAATTCTAAAACGCATAGACATGATGTCACTTAGTGAAACACGTCAGCTCTTGGACGAGAGTAGAAAGATTGTAGAAGAAAATGGGGAGAACCAAAGCGTACGCCTACTTTTGAACACCTTTATAAACCTAGTATCAAGCATTGATAAAAGATTACAGTCGGTCGAAAAAGGCATTGACAAATTTAGTGAAATAAAAAATATTATTACATCTCTGACAAGTAGAGTTATTACAAATGAAAAAGGCTTTCAAACATGTCAAGGCAAAATAACCGAACTTGAAAACAACATACAAGGAGTAGGGAATTTATCCGATAACCTAAAATCTCAATGTGATAAAAACAAGAGCCTCAATGACAAGAAATCCAGTGAAATTGACAAAACAAAAACAAGCATAAATAAGGTTTCCAAAGACATTTCTGAAATGAAGTCACAAGGTAGAACATCCACTGAATGTAACTGCCAAGATGAACTAGAGAATCTCAAGGAAAGAGTGCTTGACTTATCTTGTCGGTCTATGAAGAACAATCTCATCTTTACTGGTCTTTATGGGGTAAGAGATGAAAACACCGAAGAACTTCTCCGAAGTTTCCTCTATAATTAAATTGGTATTGATTACAAAATTGAATTTGGTAATGTCCATCGTTTTGGACGAAGTCAGCGTAATATGAGACCAATCGTCGCACGATTTCTATATCAATCCGATTTGCAGTATGTGCTAGAAATTGCTTACAGGTTATAGCAATTTCCAAAAGAAATAAAAGACAGAAGGGTAACGTTGTATCCAATCATGAAGGAAGCAAAGTACAATAGAAGAAATGCGAAACTTGTTCGCGACTGACTCTATATCGACAATGAACTGTATGAGATACACGATAACATCGACACATTTGACCGCCAAGATCACCCAGAAGAACGTAACGATGCCACACCTGGAAACGAAGATTCGACGTCAAACTCACAAGGAGATCGCAGATCCACGAAACGGCCTCGCAAGAGCTCAACCCCCTCAAGATGGTAGGAGCGCCAAGGAGTGCACCACCTTAACACTTTGAACTTAAGTCATGAATCTGGTTCTAAAAGTAGGGAAATTGACAATGTAAATATAAGTGCCAATAATGTTCATAGTGAAAATAGTAATCTTAATATAAATAGTTTGTCTGATTGTAATATATTCAGTGGGCAAATAATATAATGTTATAGACTTATGTACTAATGATTATAATACAATAGATATAACACCCAGTAATATACCTGTAGGGGATATAATACATGTACTGAAGAAATATATGATCAGATTAATATGATATTCAATGTAAATGTTGTGATTGAAAATGCAAATATTCTATATGATGAGAATCCAAAGCTTCTAAGCAGTGAATCTTTAGATCTGTCTCAGGCAAAAGCTTCAAACATTCAAAACATAAATTTCATTTAAATAAATTGTTGTGGCTTAAAACATAAGTTACAATACCCAGAATTCGAAAATTTATTAAAAAAAACATGAAATTTTATGCTTTGTCGAGTCCAAAACTGACGATATGGATGAAATTTGTATACCGGGATATAAGATAAAAGCAAAACATAGACGTAAGATATATAGAGTGAAATCCGGTGGAATTGTACTCGGGTTTAGGGGAAATATTTCTGACTGTATTCAAGTAATTGAGACAAATATAGTAAATTTGTTCTGTGGTGTAAGATTTCAAGATTATTCAAAGACGAGGGTGTTATTCTCGGTGTTGTGTACATACCACCAGAATACACTGCTTTTTCGTCACCTGATGCTTTCATTGAAATTGAAAGCGAGTACCTAGAACTCTCATCCAAATATGAAAATATATTTATGGTCGGGGATTTTAACGCCCGCACGGCCAGTGAGAAAGATTATATTTTTATTGACGAAAATGATAAAAGTAATGAGTTAGAATGTGTATCTGTTAATGATGTATGTAACCTTAACCTTTTTAATATGCCTATACATCGTAATAAAATGGACTAAGGAAAAAACCGTTACGGTAATCAATTACTTGAGTTATGTAAATGTAACAGTTTATTGTTATGAATGGAAGACTAGCTACTGATAGAGCTGGAAAATTTACCTGTAAAAATGCAAGTGTAGTAGACTACTGATTATGTATTAGATACAATACAAAGGTAACAAAGAAACAGGCCGGTAACAACCGTTGCTTGATAGTGTTTCTGCACGAGTAGACTACAAGTGCAGAAAAACTATACGGCAGGTTGTTTCCGGCCTGTTTTTTGTTACTTTTGTTTTGTATCTGACTTGTACGACGTTTCTAGAAAGAAATATTACATTTTTCAACACTGAACATTTGAGAAACGTAAAGGGCCTCAAAGCAGTAAATGTAAGTTATAGTATAATGTTAACACTTTTTTTTAATTACCCTTAAACCGAGTTTTTTTCCTAGAAAAAAAATAAGGAATCCAAAAATTTGATAAAAAAAGGACCCGTTTTCAATTGAAAGATGAATGTTATTCATTTGAGACTTTTAAAATGCAACTTCGTAAAAAAGTAATATATTAAAGAAGTATTTTTGTGGTAAATAAGATATCGTTTGATTTTTATGGGTAAAACGGAAAGCGGGGTAAAAGGGGTTAGGGGGGGGGGGCTAAATTGATTTGATATAAACAGGCTGCGATCTTTATTTTTGATGAATAAATGTAGGATGTTCCATTTCATCAACCCCCCCCCCCCCCCATTCCCCCTTTAAAAAATGTTAAAACGCACGTTTGCTGCCAAATACATGAATTTAATATTCAGTGGGGAAGGGAGGGGGTTTCGGGGGTTGAAATATATTTGAATGAGGACATATAGTTAGACACCCTTTTTTCCTCTGTTGGGAACCCCTTTCTTAAAATGGCTTGATCCGACCCTGAATTGTTTGAAGGCAACTTAAATATAAATTAATTAAAAAATAAATGATTCAAAAGACTGAATTTTCTTCTTCATTAGTGAATTAAATGTTATGAAAAAAATGGATTTTGTCTTGCTATTGTATATTTATTTAGACAAACACTAATTTTTTTATATTCATGCTCGTCTTTGCAACTGTTGATCGCAATTAATTAAACACATGTTACTATATGATCCAATCGCAGCCTACCGTCCAAAATTGAGGACATATATATATATCAGTTGAATGATTTTCTTCAAGAGTTGGCTTTGCTGCTCATTTGGACATTTATTACACGAACACTTTTTATTTATACGATCAATCGTGAATTGGTGAGTTGATTGGGATTTTATCTTTTGATGAAATTTTATTTTTATTTACATATTTCCTGTCTTTTTTAATTGAAATTTAAACGTCGATATCATCATCTTTTTACTTTCAGCATTGTTCAAAATACTATTCATGTCAATATATTTAAGAAAATACGTTTTATTATTGTATCAATAAACCAGTTTTTAAGACGTTTGGAATTTTAAAAACAAGAAAATACGCTTATTGACCGATGATTCTGCTCCATAAGAGGGAAGGTATGTTCTTTTCTGAATATATTAACTATTTACCTTTACAACGCCATCACCCAATATATATATATATATATATTTCAAATTAGCAATATTATATCTATACTGTAACGAAAAATCAGGAATCATGCAGATAAAAATTATTATTTGTTATCTGCTTTACCATAGTAATTTTTTTCTCATAAAATTTGGGAGCAAAATATGTTTTGTTATTAGAGAGAAAAAACATACCCCCTTTTTGAAATTAAATGCTGAGTTCTTAAATGTACTGATATGAATAGTATTTTACTAGAAATGTTTAAAAATAAATATTGATGATAACGTAAATATTTTTTTTTTAAAAGACAGGAAATATGTCGGTGAACCAAAAAGTTCAAATCTAATTGAAATTTAAAGTGCCCATGAACTCACTGATCATGCACGAGTGATTCTATTCATAAAAAGTGTCCGTGTAACAACTAAAAAGAGTCCGTGTATCGTTTAAAAGAGTCCGTGTAACACTCGTTAATGTACTGTTTTTATATAGCTCTGCGGGGGGCAAAGTCGTACTAGTAATGTTAATTCTATTAAAAACATTATTAGTTTGAACGTTTTAGAATTTTCGCATTTGTATTCAGATGTACATTGTCCATTGTTTATATGTTTGGATTGTAATCAATCTGTAAAAGATAGCATTGAACAGAATAATTTTACTAGTCAATCAAATAAAAAAGTTAATAAATGGGATCACGAAAAGAAACCTGAATTTAGAGAGAATTTAAATTTTGAAAAACTAGAAAGTTTATTACATGATTTAGTAAATGTAAATTTGGAAAGTATTCATGATGACATGATAAACTCTTACAAAAACAAGGGAGATAAACCTTGATTTAACCTTGAGTGTAAATTTGAGAGACGGAATTATAGAAAATTTAAGAACAAACTGAAGACGAGGCCTTCGCCATTATTATCTAATAAATTTAAGAATCTGAGAAAAGATATAAAAGGTCATGTACAAGGCTATTAAAAAACATATAAAAGTTTGACTCGAAAATTAAAAAATCTTAGATCTCAAAACACCAAAGAGTATTGGAAAATTTTGAACCAACGCGAACATTCAAAACAACCGAATATTAATTTTGAGGATTAACTCAATTTTTTCGAAGAGCTAAACTCAGGTAACTCAGATCAAATTGACTTGCCAATTAATGATACAAATTTGATGAGTGAACTGAATGATAATTTGAATAGTCCAATTACGACAGAAGAAAAATTAAATAAACTCATCATAGATACCAGAACTAAATTTTGTATATACGCCATGTCTTAATGTATTAAAAATTTAAAAAATAACAAAGCTTTTGGTGATGATATGATTATAAACGAATATATAAAGACTTCTGGCGATTTTTTATTGATGTTTATGCTGCATTGTTTAACTTGATTTTTAGAACTGGCATAGTACCAGTATATTGGGTGATTGGAACGATCAAGCAATTTTATAAAAACAAAGGCAATGAGTTTGATCCTAAAAACTAAAGACCCATTACTACTGTATGTTGTCTGGGTAAATTATTTATGTTCAAATTGGTGGTATAAGATGCTAGTTAATAACATTAATGGTTATATGTATAAAATTATTCATAACATGTATGCTGATTTAAATCATGCTTGTCATACAATGGTGAAAAATCTGGTTATTTTCCAAGTAACATTGGTCTACGCCAAGGGGAAAATTTATCCCCTTTTGTTTTTTCGCTTTTTTTGAACGATTTGGAAGATTTCTTTTGTGAAGGGAATTTGATAGGCTTAAAAACTATATCAGATGCCCTAGAAGACGAACTAGATATATATGGTGAACTGTTTGCAATTCTTTACGCAGACGATACAGTTCTAATGACTGAATCAGCCACAGAACTTAATTTGTTATTACAAAATTTCGAATCATATTGCAATGTTTGGAAAATAAAAGTCAATGTGGACAAGACTAAAATCATGATTTTTTGCAGTGGTAGCAACCTGCTAATCTTGAATTTAATTTTGATAATTCTGATTTAGATATTGTAAATGAGTTTAATTATCTTGGGATTTTTTTATACTAAAAATGGCTCATTTAAAGCAAACAAGAAGCATCTCGCAGAAAAAAGCGACGAGAGCCATGTATGAAGTTATCAAAAAGGGGGAAAAGCATGGCTTATCCATAAGCTGTCAATTAGATTTATTTGATAAATTGGTTAAACCTATTTTACTTTATGGCTGTGAAGTTTGAGGATTTGGAAATAATGATATATTAGAAAGGGTTCATTTGAAATTTTGTAAACTTCTACTCCATCTCAAATCTTCTATCCCGAATTGTGTTATATAGAGAGAATTAGGACGTTATCCTATTAGTTTAGATATCAAGGTTCGCATGATTTCATACTGGGCGAAACTAATTTTTAGCAAACCCAGTACATTATCAGCAATTGCATACAAATTAATGTTTAGTTTATATCATGGAAATAATGTTAAACTTAATTGAATGAAATGTATAGAATCTATCCTTAATGAAACTGGTTTATCTTAATTATAAATGGTTAACTCAAATTTGTATAAATGACATTTGGTTAAAGATTGTTGTAAAAACATCTCCCCCAGATCAATTTAAACTAACATGGTACTCAGATTTTCAAACGAACTCGAAAACATTAAATTTTCACCTTTTTAAGGAACTTTTTGGATTCGATTCGAAAAGTATTTAGACATTTTGGAACCACGTGATATTTATACTTTATGTCAATTTAGACTCATTAACCGCAGATTACCTATAGAAAGTGGAAGATGGAAAAAAATTCAGAGCGATAAAAGTACATGCGAACTATGTGACTTAAACGATCTTGGAGATGAATTCTACTATGTAATGAAGTGTTAATTTATGGTTATAGAAAGACAAAAGTATATTGCTTAAAAGGATATTGATTATCCAAATTTAATTAGATTTAAGGAATTAATAAATATCACAAAACAATCATATTTAAAAAGCTATGTACATTTATAAGGCATATTAATTCATGTGTGTGTTCTCCTGGCTAAATTCAACTTATATTTGTAAATAGTGTTCTCTAATTTATAACTGTGCTATTTATTACATGTAACTTCTGTATACCATTGTATTGACGAAGGTTTGTCAGAATAAAGATATATTTATGGACTTATCGATTAGAATTTCTCGGAGCTCGGTATTTGTGTTATTTTACTGGTTTCTCATAAAATCGAGCGTTTATAAAAAAAATGTTGATTAATTTAAAGTATAAGCATGAGCTTGGCATAACTAAAAGTTTAGTGTTCTAATGAAAATTTAGACACGGAGTCACGAACAAAAAAATCCAATATCGCTGCCAAATTTAAGATATCCGACATAATGGTATAAAATAATACATTATAAATTCAATTTACCTGCAATGAGGAAATGTTTCATCGAATATACAAATCGCGCATCAAAGGTAAATATTTGGCATAACAACACAACAAAATATCTTTATCAATGTTAACTGAAATAAGATCTACATGCTAATTAAAATTTTGCAGAGTCGCAATCGATATCACAGTCCGTTGCACAGTTACATGATAAATGCTTTACATTTCAATGCTGCTTTCAAGTATTACTTGAACCTCGACATCCTTTTGTACATCCACAGTTGATGAGTTCTTGACAGGATATCGCAGCTTCTGCTTAACTATAAAGTGGAAAATTACTAGTATACAAATAAATTGTACGTAGCGTCTTAACTATTTATGGCCGTTTTGAATTTAGCGGCCGTGATAAAACTTCTTTAGATAGCTCCTTATAAAAAATTGTTACATAGTGTCTTAATTAGCACTGGGCAAAGTTTTGTAGTTTTACCATTAAGTAACCAATCATACCAATGTAGAACTTAGCCTCTTTACTATTTGTGGATATTTAGAATTTGGCTGCCATTTTGCAATTTTTCTAGACAGATTCATATCAAAGACGTGTATAATAATGATAACTAACGGTAAGTATCGTGCTTTGGCATTTAATGACTTTTAAAGCATTTTGTTGAATGGCTTCCTATTCACTAACATTAATAATCATCAAAACTAACGCTGTACACGGTGTCATGCTTTTATCTAAGAGTCGTCAATCATATCAACATATAGGACGAAGTCGTTTATATATTGGCTGCCCTTTCGAAATTGGCAGTGGTCGGATTTTTACGATGGCTCCTCATCCAAAAGAATTTTTCAGCATAAAACTAACGATGTGCAAAGTTTCATGCTTTTACTATAATTTGATAATTGTGCCAATATATTGGACGTAGTCCCTAGCCTATAATACAAAATACAAAAGACGGACGAAAGATACCAAAGGGACATTCAAACTCATAAATCTAAAATAAACTGACAACGCCATGGCTAAAAATGAAAAAGACAAACAGAAAAACAATAGTACACATGACACAACATAGGAAACTTAAGAATTAACAATACGAACCCCACCAAAAACTAGGGGTGATCTCAGGTGCTCCGGAAGGGTAACCATATCCTGCTCCACATGTGGCACCCGTCGTGTTGCTTATGTGATAACAAATCCGGTAAATAGTCTAATTCGGTAGGTCACATTCATGAAAGGGAAGGGGTTGTAGTTACGACGTAAGGATCATATCCGATATACAATATACGTTCGTTGGTGACTGTTGTACCTCTATTTTGACATTTTTACCTGCCATGACTGTTAAATTCATGCATCCTTGTCAATATAATGGTATTTGATGCGACTGTAATACAAGTATGAGATAAGACGCTATAAACCCAGGTTCAATCCACCATTTTCTATAAATCATAAATAAACTGTGCATTCAGGAGAAAGTTGATATTTCGAAAAACATCTTTATCCCCGCAGTATTTTGTGCCTGTCCTAAGTCAGGTGCCTTCGGCCTTTATAAGTCTTTTGTAAGTTTCATTTTTAGTTCATTTATATGTTTTGGAGTTTAATATTACGTCCATTTTCACTGAAGTAGTAAACAATTTTGTACAAGGGCCTGCTGAAGAAGGTTTTTCTCGCTGTGTTCGATACATCCATTGCAGTCCTTCGAATGTTTTAAAATCTTTATTCAGAAGGTTGTCTCTTTGACACATTCAAATTTCAATTTTATATGCATAAATAACTGAAGGTAAAACATTATACGACTATTCAATAGTCAAAACAAATCAAGGTCTCAAAGCAAAACCGAGGGAAACACATTTACAATAAAAAAAAAAAGAAACAACAGAAACAAAAGAAACACTGAACTACAAGAAAAACAATTGCCAGCATATATAACGAAGGACTATTTAAAACGAACTATCATACTCCCGACTTCGTGAGGACATGTGAAGAAAACAATGTGAGTTGAACTGGTGTAATAGCTAGCCAAATTTCCCGCTTGTATGACAATATCAAACATACCGCTACAATGACAACATTACGTGACAGACGTACAGTAAAAAAAAAACCACAACAACACTCAGGACAGAGACATACAATAAAATAAATAATACAATAGTACATTACAACATGTAATCCAATTAATAACAGTAAAGCGGGACACCACGTATTGTAATTAATATATTTCATACAGTATTAGCCATTCGTATGATTGTTAAGAGGATTGCACGAAACTTTGTTTATTTCAGTGTGAATGTAAAGTATCTGAAATACAACAAAAGCTGTCATTACATATTTACAAGTATTTCTTACTACTTATCCGTTCCTTGGCTATTTGCAAACAATTTGAACAGTCCCTCTCAATTGAATCGTTTCTCGCTATAATGACTGCGATTTACAGAATAACGAGAATGGTAACAGTAGTATACCACGTTTTAATAGTCATGAAACGTTTTAACTAAACAAATCTGGATCAAAAATACTGATTGTGGTGTAGCAAAATGTCTTCCTTATTTAGTAGACTTGTGTTGGTAAACATTATGTCTTGAACGTGCAGTGATGTGAGTATGTTTGCTCAATACTGAAGTGCTAACTTAAAAATAGGGAACACATATTGATGCTCTATGGTTTTTAGCGATTTCGTGCGGAACTTAATTTTTTGAAATAGATTGATACACCAAAACATGATATCTTTTCATTTATCATACTACTATAGTGTGTCTCTGGCACTGCACGGATACCATTAAACTTTAACATCTAAACGAGAGAAAACTCCCTTTAAATGTCAACGCCATCTATCTATCTATCTATCTATCTATATATATATATATATATATACAAGTTACAACTCGTCTAAACATCAACCCAACAATGTTAGATCTGTAAATTTGCTTTCGCAAATTTTTGGTTCTTCCCTCGCCGGGATTCGAACCCATGCTACTGTGATATCGTGACACCAAATCGCCTGCACTGCAGCCGTCCCGCTAGACCACACGACCACCTGGGCTCTACAATAATAGAGCTTTCGCTGGCCGTGTGTTACCTTTCCTCGTCAGTTTTAATCTAGCGGCGTACTACAGTACATGATATATAAGACATGAAGATGTTTTGTTACAGATCAGCTAAATTATCTATAGTAAAGGATCCTACAAATTAATGTAAGATACAGTCACAGAAAATAATTATATATAATAATATTTTTAAATTTGCAAACTACATTAAAAATATTATTATATACATTCTGTACACCGTGTTTATTTACATTTGTCATATATATATATATATTTATCGGTCGTCCCACTGTCTATATCACTCTGTTCAGCTCTTAATATTATTCCGTATCATGTCTTTGTGACGTCAAATACGTTGACCCGGCCTTAATAACTTTGACCCGGACATATCAGCGACGTCATAATGTTTGAACCGACGTTAATAACTTTGACCCGAACTTATCAAGTCATCTTTTGTGTGCTGGTGAAACAAAGAAAACACTTCTGAAACACGCAAATATAGCCCGATAAATCGATTATCAAATTATCTGCATATTGATATTGTAAAATATCAGCTGCTTGACATTATATGAAGGCTTTTTGTTCTCGTTCGCTACGCTCACTCGACAAAAAGCTTCATATTATGTCTCGCAGCTGATATTTTACGATATCAACATGCAGATAACCTGATAATCGGTACATATACAAATTGTCCAAAATATATGTTTACAAAATGTCGTAACTTACAGTTAGATAAACATAATTATGTTGTCTATAGCATGTACTGTTTCAGGGGGTAGTGTTTGGAGTAATTCAACATGTGTTTATGTAAATGCAAACCCTCCTTTTACAAATATGTTTAGGTGTAATACCATCCAGACATCGTACGTATCAACATGTTGCAGACGAAAAATTGTTCAAAAAACAAATTCTTTTGCATTTGACATATGTTAGAAATTAATCTTACATTTCATTGCAGTAAAATAAAATCTTTGTCAAAACATATATCATGGGTGCTTCAAATCACAATTTTGTATTAGTGTTTCTATAGATGTTTTTGAAAACTTGAGGTTCCATTGTTACTGAAACTTGTTCACAGATAACAATTTGGTGAACATTGATTGGTTAACTCCAGTGATGGTTTGTTTTCATATATACAATAAAATTTAATAGCAAATTTTTTCTATAGTATATGACAGGAAAACTTGAAATGCCAAGTATTTCTTTATTTGAAACGAAACTACATTCTGCACATTCTTTTAAGTGGAAATATAACAAAGACTAATAGGGGAAATCAATGATGATATTACGCCTATCGGTCTAATTGTTCATTTTATTTTCACGTAATGACAGTTAAAGGATCACTGCTAATTTTTTTTTTTTTTTTCAAAGTATTAAATTTTATCCAAATAACTCATGACAAAAAAATCCATTCCAGGTCAGATATAAGAAGTATGGAAGTCGTTAAGAAATTGAACACTGGAGCAGAGAGAAAGGACCTAATGGTTTTAAAGCTTGATTCTATGTGTAATTGGGAACAATTTTTGATGCCAGCTCCCACATCCATAGCTATTCTAGGTCAACTTATGGCTATAGCATCAAAAAAAGATTTTAGTTTAGATAAAAAAAGACCAGAAGGTGGCTTCAAATTTGTTAAATATCCAGGTTCTTTTCGAGCATGTCTGGTTCAAATCAGCAACTCCGGTTGTGAAGCATTCATTGAAGCTCATAAAAGTATGGATAAAATACAAATGTATACTATGCAGTTCCAAGAGAATATCAGACATGCCGTAAATATTCTAATCAAGGGTTCAGAAAGAGAAAAACAAACACTCCTTCCAAAAATGTTCACAGAATTAAAGGACGATGCTGATAAATGTCTCCATCTTGCTGAGGCAACCGAAAAAAAGTTTTATTTTGTGATGCTTTTGATAGACGAAACTTCAGAATCTTCAGCTGCAGTCAAAGGAGTTTATGAAGATGGGTTGAAAGAAGCACTTGAGAAAATGAAGTTATTAGAACTAGAAGAGAAACAAATAGAGCAAAGAAAACTTGAAATGGAACAAGAAAAGACGCGTGTTATTGAAGAGGTAGCAAAAGCCAAGACTGAATTTGACAAAAGTGTCGACCAAGTTCCGGGAATAGGTCGGCTATTACTAATGAATACGGTTGATGAAGGTTTAAAAATGGCAACTGGCGCATTGAACATAGCTGTTCATGGTACAATGGCTACTCTTACAGGAGGGTTATCTGCTGTAGGCAGTCTTGCCACAGGGTTCTCCGAGATGGCCAAATCATCAAATCAGAAAGAACATAAAAATGAGAAAATTGGTCAAAATCAACACGAATTGAAAGCGGCATATCAACATGCAACAGAAATTCATCTTTGTATTGAAAAGATGTATGAGATGTTCACAGATCACACAGATTCAAAAGGAAAAAAAGAAAAAAGAGTTGGCTTGGACGAACAGAAAAAGGAACTCAACGAGATAAAAGATGCCTTGTCAAACTTTAAAGTTGAATTCAAGAAGTCAGAATTTGCCAAGGTACCAGCAGTTCTAGAGACTAAAGAAACGTGTAAAAAAGGAATAGAAATTTGCGCTGAAATGCTGAAAATCAAAAAGAAAAACGCGGATGAGTTGTTCAAGCGAGTGGACAAGTTGAAGAGTGAATCAAAAGGATTCCAATTGAAAGCACGGAATATTTTTAAATGCAGTCCTATCACCATTCCAGACTCAGAAACAAAATCGGAATCTCAATCAAGTAGAACAATTGAAATAGCTAGTGAAAACGCGCGGTATGAAGTTGAAAATAGAAGGAAAGAGCTTGAGGACGCTCGAAAGGCTAGGGAAAAATTTCAAGAAGAAGTAAGAAAAATGGATGAAAGGCAGAATAGTGTTCTTGAGGGTTTGAGCAAAACAAGAATCGACAGTATCAACTTTGAAGAGATACAGAAGACCCTTAAGGAAGGACTGATAGTCCTGTCCCAATTAAAGGAACAATGGAGCTTGCTTGTTTTATTTTTTCAGAACATTACCAGTAGAATTGATGTTTGTCTGAGTCAGAAAACTTATAAACTGGACAGTCGTTTGAGGGATGGCGGATATAGCGTAGGTCAGGTTACAAGAGATGTTGTTTTAGAAATGGCTGCATCAGTCAATTCTGTTGCATACGCTGTTCAATTGATTGCTACAGCATATACTGAAATTTCCAATAAACACTTGGTTAGAAATACGGCTTCACTCATAGAACTGATCGCTTATGATCCGACAACAGAGAGTGAATTATTAGAACAACGTAGAAAGCAGATTGACGAAGACTGCAAAAAAGCTAAAACTGAAATTAAAACATTGGCAGAACAGAGCAGAAAAGACATGGAACAAAAGATGAAAAGTATGTACGAACGTCTTGACAAACAGCTGAATGACCTCCCACCACTACCACCGGCAAAAGTACAGGAGATTAAAGAAAACGTTGAAAAAAGTTACATGAATGCAGATGATTACATCTAGTCATAAGATAAACCTTATGCAATCGCAAGTAGCATGATTAAGACCTCATAATACTTTAAAAACTCAATACATAAGCAGAGACTTTCGAAATGAAACAAGCTGGCAAATGCACGTTAACTCAATTTTCATTCTTCACAGCAAAATAGTCCGTTTCAGAAATAATAGTCTAACATGTCTATTTATATGTGCGGTACGACAGTTATATAGGACTTGTTGCGAAAAAAGTTATCATTTTCATACTTCTCTATTTTAGGAGATGTAAACTTCATAGATCTACGAAAAGATCTTCTGTATTCCAGTTAACATATTGTGTTTTCGGAATTTGCCAAAAAAAGGAAAATCTTAAAAAAAACCGGAATTAACTAAGTAATAAATTAGATAGAGCAAGCTGTTCTTGGAAACTAAAAACCTATCTTCGCATGTATAGCAGTGAAGCTTACGATAACAAAATATCCGCATTTGCGGTCATAAAACGTTAAGTATCTCAGTACTCTGCTCTAATAGGTCCATAGCAGTTGTAATTATGTGCTTATTATGACCTTATTGTGTTGTTCTCTGCTTGTTTACTGTCATTATTGCAATTGTTTGTTATGTTATTTTGCTATAGCATTATGTTTGCTTCTGCAATAAAATATATTCATTCATTCATTCATTCATTCAAGGTACCAGAATTATAATTTAGTACACCAGACGTACAGTTCATCTACATAAGACTCATCAGTGACGCTCATATAAAAATATTTATACGCTAAGTCTTTTACGTAGACATATCTATAAAAAAAAATCATTGTTTTAATATATACAAATTAAAATTTTAAATAAGTCATATGGGACCACGAGTAATGCCTTTACTTGCTGTTGTCCATGTTAACGTAAAATGGGTACTGCAAATATAAAAATTAAATTAAAAAAAAAAACACTTACCCGTATTTGACACAACTTTTTAGGAATTTGGGTCATCAATGCTATTCAACTTTTTACTTGTTTCATTTTATTAATTGTTTGTTCTGGGCGTTACTGATGAGTTTTATGTATACGAAGCGCACGTCTGGCGTATCAAATTATAAGCCTGGTACGTTTGAAAACTATTTATCTTATCAGTAAAATACGGTAAAACAAGGGTTACTGAAGTCCAATTGTTGTACAATTACAGTTTATTTTTATCTATATTCATATTTTTTTTTTTAAATTCAGTAAATTTTATTAAAAAAAATGTTTAATTCTACTATTTGATAAAGAAACTGTGAACAAATGTTTTAAAAATTTACCAGACATATATTGAATTTGACAAATATTCTAAAAAATAAATTAAAAAATGTTTATTTTTTTTTACAAATCATCGACAAAATTTCAAATTGCTGGTATATTTTGATGGAAAATTTGAAAAGTAAAATATTGAAATATTTGAAATGTATTTTATATTTTCTCACCTTATTCTTTTAATAATTTTTGAAAAATACTGTTTTAATAAATTTCATATAAAAAAAAATAATTATAAGAAAATTTGAATACAAGTTAATTAAAAACAAGAGTGCACACACTGAAATGTCTCGCCTTCTTTACTAATCATTGATATTATGTTGATAGTCCTAAGTATAAAGCTTTATTACAACTGTCACATAAACTTAACATTAACCAAGTAGCTAAACAAAGACCAATGAACCATAATACAAACGGCGATACAACGTTATAGACACCAGCCTCCAGCTACCGAAAGACAGACACTCACAAAAACTCATCTGATAAACATTCTGATAAAGCATCCGATCTTCTTAATTTGATCTGAATGACTTAGCGAAATATAGTGATTGCTGTATTAGTGATTTTGTAAATAACATGCTTTTTGGCTTTGTTGATTAGTAATATTGTTTTGATTGCCTTGGAAATGTTTATTGAATGTTGTATTTTCAACATAATACATACAGTGCGTTTATTTGCTTTTCTTCTGTAATGCATGTATATATAATTTATAAAATTATAAATATATTGACGATTTATTTCACTTTTATCAATAAATGCTACTATTTTATCATTAGTCATGTTAGTTGTCTGTTAACTGAATCAACTGAATAAATATGAATTATTGGGGAAAATATTGGATTTATATATATTTTTTCCTTTTCAAAATTAATGTAGGTTGAACTACTTATGGAAAAATACCGGAAAAATATAGAAAACTCATATTAACTTTATACTTATACACTTGGAACAGACTATACTATTGTATGCTCATTTAACTGTTTATCTTTATTGTTTTCTTTACTATTAGATAATTGATATGTTTAAATGTTGGAAAATTAGGATCAAACCAAGTTGATTTATCAAATATTAAACTAATTTTATGCTGCTTCAGCAGTTCAGTATAGTCACTGATTGCAAGTCGCAAATTATACAACAATTACTTCTGAATCGATGTTTTGGATAAATATTCATCCGGAAAGTCCAAAATCCAAAGACCTATTAATAGTTTGATACATTCCCCATTTCCTTTCTTAATTATATTGTATACTTGAACAAAGACTTTTCAAACTAGTTCGCATATGAAAAGACGCAAAAGAGAAATTTTGTTCTTAAACTTTCCTTTGCAAACAAAGGTCTGGATGCCGTTAATTTGGGCAATATCCGTCACAATAAATTAGTTCAATAGAAAATACCTCCCTATTTTAAAGATCAGTCTGTACCAATAGTTTCTTATACTAAACCAATTGCAACTAAAATTTTCAATTTCAAACACGTTTTGCAAGATCTAAATATTGGAAACTTTAAATCTCCTGATTGTACCTGTGCTAGTTCTCCATTAACATAGAAAAGACCTAATGATTTTAAAAGTTGATTCGATGTGCAATTGGGAACAATTTCTAATGCCTGCTCCTACATATGTAGCTATTCCTGGTCAACTAATGGCCATAGCAACAAAAAAAAAAAGATTTTAGTTTAGACAAAAAAAGACCAGAAGGCGGCTTCAAATTTTTCAAATATCTAGGTTCTTTTCGAGCATGTCTGGTTCAAATCAGCAACTCCGGATGTGAAGCATTCATTGAAGCTCATAAAAGTATGGATAAAATACAAATGTATACTATGCAGTTCCAAGAGAATATCACACATGCCGTAAATATTCTAATCAAAGGTTCTGAAGAAGAAAAACTCAAGTTCCTCCAGAAATGTTTGAAGAAATGAAAAACGATGATGATAATTAAACTCATCATAGATACCAGGACTAAATTTAGTATATACGCCAGACGCGCGTTTCGTCTACATAAGACTCATCAGTGACGCTCGAATCCAAAAAAGTTAAAAAGGCCAAATAAAGTTCGAATTTGAAGAGCACTGAGGATCAAAATTCCTAAAAGTTTTGCCAAATACAGCTAAATGTCTCCATCTGAAAAAACCGAAAGCAAATTTTACCATGTGGTGCTTCTGATAGAAGCCTCGGCAGTCAAAGAAGTTTATGAAGATAGCCTAAAAAAAAGCACTTGAGCAAATGAAGGTTTTACAAATTGAAGAAAAACTAATAGAAACAAGAAAACAAGAGATGGAGGACAATAAGAAGTGTGTCATTGAAGAATTAGGACAGGCAAAGGTTGCATTTGACAAAAGCATAAACCAAGTTCCAGGAGGACGCATGAAATCGGAGGCGTGAGTAGTGTTACGAATTTACAGTTTATGAAGGTTATAATATTTCTACAGTTATATATTTTCCGAAACCTCTATGAAATTTACATTTCATCTTTTTATCATTGAAAACAGCACCGCTTTTCTACCTCAGGCATAAATTACCTTAGCTGTATTTGGCAAAACTTTTCGGAATTTTGGTCCTCAATGCAATTCAACTTCGTACTTTATTTGGCCTTTTTAACTTTTTTGGATTCGAGCGTCACTGATGAGTCTTTTGAAGACGAAACGCCTGACTGGCGTATACTAAATTTAGTCCTGGTATCTATGATGAGTTTATTTATCCTTGGTTGCTATCAGACGCTTTACCTGTACAATTGTTGCTAGGGTGTTCACTTAGGGGTCCGCATTTGAAGTATAAATAGTGGGTAGCTATTCAGTTCAAATTGTCATTTGTACCGAAGACAGCAGACAGTTAACATCGGAAAGGTTGGAAAGGAAGTAGTTTATAGCAGGCAGACGGTTTAGTTTAAGTAAAGTGAAGTGCTTGGAACCTTCAGAAAGAATATAGAAAGGACTGAGACTGTTGGTTCGGTACACATTGTTCAAACAGGGATGGTGCTAGGGTTTTGCGTCTTACATCTCTCACTATTGTAGTGAGTATTTGCTGACAAACCATAATAAATAATAAAGTTTAATACGAAAGTTTACACCAGTTTAAACAGTTTTCAAGCATTAGATTTCAGACCAGTTGTATACATATGGTTTCAGACCAATTTTATACCTTTTAGGTTTCAGCCTAGTTTGAATCATATAGGTTCAGACCCGTTTTATACATTTAGGTTTCAGCCCGTTTGAAACATTTCGGTTCAGGCCCCTTTTATACATTAAGGTTTCAGCCCGTTTGATACATTATGGTTTAGCCAGGTTTCAGACCCGTTCCATTCATTTAGGTTTCAGACATTAGTTCCAAACCTTCAGATCAGTTTCATACATTTAAGTTTCAAACCAATTCAATACATTTAGGTTTCAGACTATAGTTTCAAACAGTTGGTTTAAACAGTATCGGACTGAAAGGGTTTTAAACAGTTTTAATTTAACAGGTTCGGGTAAGGTTGACAGGTGTTGAAATTCGTTTTAAGTAGTATAGTATTTGTTTCATATTTGATAATGATAGTGTAAATTTTTTATTGGCTTTAGAACTTTTGAATTGCTTTTCAAATCCAAGGAAACTGGTATATACGAACCCGAGGATAAAAACATCTAAACGTCTCAGCCCGGTAACACGTTACAAGTGGCTACGCCTAGGGATTTGTCGAGCATTTCTGTTGAGTATTTTATGATTGTCTATGACTGTCCGTCCGTCTGATGGGGACGTTTAATCGGAGGTCCCGTGTACAGGGAGTACCATGCCTGGTGCACGTTGAAGAACTCTTTACAACAACTCTTATTGAGGGGTCCGTAAGTGGCTTGTTGTGAGGCAAAATGGTTTTAAACCTGTTTTTGGCAACACAACTTTTTTTAGTGGTATTCAAAATAGAATATTTGAATCGGTTATATCTGGTCATAAGTTCAGTATTCAGTTGCTTGTACAAATGTGAATAAAAGTATGATATTTGGAAAATAGAAACTTAGCTAACAAAACAGAAAGAAAATGCTAGTCGAAAGAGGCTGACAGGAACCCAGAACTGTGAGTAGGCTAAGGTACCCCTAGGTCTGACAGTCTACAGATTGTTGTAGGAAAGCCATTAGTTGGTTATCATGGTATAACACTAGGTGTACAAACAGTCCTGGGAGAGATATTCTGCTGAATGAGTGGATACATTGAGGTTAAAAGTAGGACATTGGTATGGTGTCAGCTAGTGTTAACGATAATGGTTTTGATTGTGTTTTGATTTAGTGAGTCCAAAATGTAAACTCATGCGAGGACGCATAAAAACGGAGGCGTGATTAGTGTTACGAATTTACAGTTTAAGAAGGTTATAATATGTTAGATGTTTTTGTGTTCTGTTAAATTGTTTCTTTTAAAATTGTTATACGATGATGACTGATGTACCCATATTTTGACTATTTTATTTTGTCTGTTTAGTTAACACATCAATGTAAACACATGTATAACGGAATTTGATGAGACTGTCATCAAAGTGAGAGGGTTAGCGCTATAAAACCAGGTTTAATCCACACTTTTCTACATTTGAAAATGTCTGTACAAAGTCAGGAATATGACAGTTTTTGTCCATTCGTTTTTGATGCGTTTTGTTATTTGATTTTGCCATGTGATTATGGACTTTCCGAATTGATTTTTCTCTAAGTTCAGTATTTTTGTGATTTTACTTTTTGATACATTAAGGTTTAGCCAGGTTTCAGACCCGTTCCATTCATTTAGGTTTCAGACCAGTTCCAAACCGTCAGACCAGTTTCATACATTTAGGTTTCAAACCAATTCCATACATTTAGGTTTCAGACTATAGATTGAAACAGTTGGTTTAAACAGTATCGGACTGAAAGGGTTTTAAACAGTTTTAATTTAACAGGTTCGGGTAAGGTTGATAGGTGTTGAAATTCGTTTTAATTAGTGTAGTATTTGTTTCATATTTGATAGTGATAGTGAAATTTTTGTTATTGGATTTAGAACTTTTGAATTGATTTTCAAATCCCAGGAAACTGGTACGAACCCGAGGATAAAAATATCTAAACGTCCCCGCCCGGTTACACGTTACATTAGTTATGAATACAGTTGAAGAAGAACTAAAAATAGCAACTGGCGCACTGAATTAAATTGGCCCATATAAATTGGCAGCTAATTTCGCAGGGGGATTAACTACTTTAGTATTTAATTCCAAAGGAAACACAGGAGAAAAATTAAAACTATCAACCCAGTTAGACAATGAAACTTTCAATGGTGACCATCACCATTCTGAATTGAAAGTGACATATCAACATGCAAACACAATGCATACGTGTATCGAGCTAATGTACAAGATGTTTCGGACAGCACGGATTCAAACGGGGGCAAGATAAGAAACTTGACTTAGACGAGAATAAATATGGACTTGACGAAATTTGAGACACATTGGTAGGAATTAGGGACAACTTCATACTCAGTTTCAAGGAGTATGAATTTGCTAAAAAAAAAAGACAACCATGAGACTAAGGTAACTTGTAAAATGGGAATCGACCTTTGCGAAGAAATGTTAGAGATAAAAATGGAAAACGCGGCTAAACTATTCTAGAAAGTTGAAAAGTTAAAGGCGGAATCGAAAGGATTCCAACTTAGGGCACACCATATTTTTCAACACAGTTCATTTTCCATTCTAGATGCCACAAAATAGCAAACCGACAAGGAATCTCAATCTTAAGCCCCAATCCCACTAGACCACGATCGCACCACGCTCATCACGATCTAAAATAATTCAGAGCGTGGTGAGGTCGCGGTATGAGCGGCATGAACATGTAAATTTTCTTTCCTTTCACGATGTTACTATGTCCTTACTACGCTTCTACCACGTTCTCGCCGCGCTTATTCTGCGACCTCACTACGCTTATCAAGATCTTCCTACGCTCATCACGTACTCACTACGACCATAACACGAGTTATCCGATTTTAACACGATCTTACCACGCTTCTACTGCGATCATAGCACGTTCATACCGATCTTACTACGTTCTCAGCAATAACGTCAACATCGTGTTCCATATCAATCCAGCTCAATTCCTTCTATTTCTGGTTAATACGTAGATTTCTCGGAAACAATACAGTCATGCTACCAAAATCTACTAGAACACGTGGGCGTACCGGTATGGGTTGATTAAGAGGCAGAGGGGGCTCTGCTTGTAACGAATCATGATCCAGCAGAGACGTTGGACCGACCAAACTAACCTAAATTACAACCTATTGCTGGTCAATCAAGCTCAAATGACATTATTTAAGTGAACGATAGCAGAGATGACATAGATGTGTGAAGCATAGTTGGGCCGTTAGAGAAGTCGAATCACATACAGACAAACAAAACCTGGAGAGATTTAATATGTGAAATGACAATGAGAATGATGGTCGTAGTATGAACGTAGTCAGGTCGTACGAAGATCGCGATAGGAGCGGCAAGAGCGTGCTATAATCGTACTATGTTCTTGAACAGCGTGGTGTAAACGTGGTATAGTCGAAGTGGAAGCGTAGTTGGGTCGCAGTGAGAACGTGATGATCGTAGTGAAGTCATTATAACGCCGCTGTGATTTCGTAGCGCAGTCTCTCCGAATAGAATCACGCTTTCGCTACGCTCTCGCTACGATGGTACAGCGACCTATGCGATCTTAGCACGACCTAAGTACGCTCTCACTACGCTTCTACTACGACCTGATTTCGCCACGACCGCACCAAGATTATTTTAAACATGTTTAAAGTTGGCCACGCTCATCACGGGTCTTGAAGACCTCACCACGACCGTGATACGATCTTACTGCGTTCTACACGATCGTACTACGATCGTCAAAATTTTCATTTGTTTCACAGATAGTAGTGCAATCGTGGCCTAGTGGGACTGCGGTATAAACAAACATCTGAAATAGTCAGTGAAAATGCAAGATATACAGCTGAACTCCGAAGAAAAGAACTTGACGACGCCAAGAGAGCTAGAGAATAATTTCATGATGAAGTTAGAAAAATCGATGAAAAGCAGTATTCTTGATGGTCTAAGCAAAACAAATCAATCAAAAACATTAAATTTCGAAGAGATACAGATTACCCTGAAGGGAGGACTTACAGCCCTGTCGCACGAAGCAATGGAGCTTTCTTGGTTTTTTTTTTCCAGAATATCACCAGTGAAATTAATGTTTGTCTTAGTAAAAAACATACCAGCTAGACAGGATTTTGGGGGATGGCAGATACAGCATAGATCAAATTACAAGAGATATTGTTTTAGAAATAGCAGCGTCAGTTAATTATGTTGTATACGCCCTAGAACTGATCACAACAGCATACACGGATATTTAAAAAAAACACTTGGTCCCAAATACGGCTTCACTTGGAGAATTGATCGCCTATGATCCAGCAAAGTAAGGTGAATAGTTAGACAGTAGACGATGATTGCAAGGAAGCTAAAGCTGAAATTAAAATGTTAGCAGAAAAGAGCAGGAAATATATGGAAGTACGAACGTTTGGAGGAACAACTCAATAAACTGCCGCCACTATCACAGGCAAAAGTACAAGAGATAAAAGAGAACGTGGCAAAAAGCAGCATGAGAGCAAGTGATAATATCTAGTTGTTTTAATTTTCCTTTTGATGTAATTTGTGAGAAAACACGAAATTGACTTTAAACAGTACAACCTTGCAAACATTTATTTTGTTGGTATGCCCACTCTTTTGTAAATTTGAAGTTTGTGATAATTTTAAAGTGTGTGCTTTTAGTGTTATGGTGTGGCTGTGTGCTTATGCATCCTGTTATTGCGCTATTTTAAAACTTGTTCATGTTTGCTATGTGCTTTGTCTATATGCCTTTTTATGTTTTTTTGTTACATAAATGATGTGGCTCTGTACTTATACATTCCGTCATTGTGTCATTGTAATATGGTAAATTTGTGTATTCTTGTCTTTTATTTTTGCTGTCATGCTTGGTCTATATGCCATTTTGTGATGTTTTGTTACGTATTTGTTTGTTTGTTTTGTGACTTAGATAATAACACAATGTTGACTGCTGTATTTTTAACATTTTTAACTCTTTATTATGTCTGTTTGTTTTGTTCCCGCATCATTGTCAATATATAATGGAATTTGATGCGACTGTCATACAAGTGAAGTTTGTCTACTATAAAGCTTGGTTTAATCAACCATTTTCTACATAAGAAAATGCCTGTACCAAGTCAAGAATATGACAGATGTTATTCATTAGTTTGATGTGTTTGAGCTGTTGATTTTGTCATTTGAATAGAGACTTTCTGTTTTGAATTTTCCTCAGAGTTCAGTATTTTTGTGATTTCACTTTTTTCAAGTAAAATGATGTATCATAGTTATATTACTTCAACAAACATTTTAGGCAAGGTTATGGCTAATAATTATTGCTTTCATATTATTGTCTTGTCCATCAAGATATGTTGTATGACACTCAATGAATTAAATCAATACTGAAGCATATATTATTCTAAAGTCATGTCATGGTATACATTGAGTAGCAGAGTACTCAGGATTCGAGGCTAGTTTGGATAACAACGAAACATTTACCTAGGTGCATTAAAACTTTTGTTCTAAACTAAAAATTGACACTATTTTAGATATTATAAATGAGATCAGGTTGATAAAACTAACATATCTTTGATGAAGATATTCCACAATGGTTTACTAAATCATGATGGCGTCCGTAGACTAACAAAAAGAATGATATTGGTAAAATGTTGAGTTTTTTTTGTGACAAAAACTTTCTACGAAGCATATACTAAGATATACATGTGCATGATTTGCCATGTGATATATCTTGTCGTATTTTGTTTATGTGACCTTTATCAAGTATTGTCATTCAAATTGAATCTTACCAAAACAAATGATGGTGCAACAATGAAAAACTGTTTTGAAGATTATTTTTACCAGGAATTCTAGAACTATCTGTTTTGGTCAGCATTCATAGATTATGAGCCCCCTTTTCTGTGCTAAATAAAGACACGACCGTGGTTTCCCATTTGGTACGTTGATTGATATAGTTAAAACATTGACTACATAGTAAGTTTTATTATCTGTAATTCAGTGGTTGTCGTTTGTTTATGTGTTACATATTTGTTTTTTGTTCATTTTTTTACATAAATAAGGCCGTTAGTTTTCTCGTTTGAATTGTTTTACATTGTCTTATCGGGGCCTATTATAGCTGACTATGCCGAATGGGCTTTGCTCATTGTTGAAGGCCGTAGGGTTTCCTATAGTTGTTAATGTCTGTGTCATTTTGGTCTTTTGTGGATAGTTGTCTCATTGGCAATCATACCACATCTTCTTTTTTATATTTATTGAATGTTACAACAGACTTCGTATTTCCATGATCAAAATGACTGTTGTCACTATATATATACAGTTGAACAGGATTTGCTATAATTTTCTGTAAAACATGATATTCCCCTAGCTTGTGTAGGGGTTCTTGTAGCTTAGTCTTTAGCTGTCTTTGAATTGTTTGTTGATTTTTTTGGTGATTGGTTGTCTATCAGATTTTGTCATCACGGCACAATCTGCTTCTCTTAGATTTAAGATTTTTGGTAACTTTCCTTGGTAACTTCAGCCTTTTTTATCAATAACTTTTTTGTATAATCTTTTGTATAACATCGGTTTTGTTAGGCAGATAAGTATTCTATTTCTTTCGTTAGTGTGTAATAACTTTATAATAATATTTCAATACAAAACAAGACAAATTTGTGCCCCTTTTTGGCCCCTTATTCCTAAACTGTTGGGACCAAAACCCTCAAAATCAATCCCAACCTTCCTTTTATAGTTATAAACCTTGTCTTAAAATTTTATTGATTTCTATCTACATATACTTAAGTTATTATCTGGATACCATCCGTCTTCAGCTGACACTGACAACATCGATGTGATACCAATATACGACCAAATTTTTTTAATTTTTGCGGTCATATAAAAAAAGGTGCAAAAGATACAAAAGGGATATCTAAACTCAATAGTCCAAAAACAAACTGATAATGTAAGATTAGAAGACAACAAGAGTATTTAAAAGAAAACATAAAAAACAAAAACTTGAGCAAAAGAGAGGTGAATGATACAAGAGGGACATTCATAAATTGCAAAATAAACTGACGAGGCCATGGATAAAAAAGAAAAAGACAAACAGACAAACATTAATACATGATAAACAACACAGAAAACTAAAGACTGTGCAACAAGAACCCAACCAAAAGGGCAAAAAACTGTCCTTTTGTAGAATCTATGCCAGTAGACCAACCAAAAGCTTATGTTAAAATTTTTTTAAATGATCTTAATCAAAACCAAATAAATAGCCCAAATGAGGAAAAGCGCATTGTAGAACACATTCTTGGGAGTCTGTAGTTATTTTGATGATATTCTAGTTTCTAGACACATATCTTCCAACTGCTACCATGTGATAGATAAGATCTCTTTTGATTTTGGTCACTAGGTCAACCATCAAGGTCACTTCAGCATTTATTTAACTGAAATTGTGCCAAAATGTTGTGTGTTGGAATAAAAAAAAATCCTTTAAGATTTTGAGATCAATATATCAAATCAATGTCACAATATTAATTGATGATCATTAATAGTGAGTTTGGTTAAAAACAAAAAGTTTCAAGATGATATCTTTTGAAATAAAAGGTCAAATGTCATCTCAGAATCAGTAAAATCTTTCTTGGATTTGAGGTGAGTTTGTCAAAAGTCGTGATCACATTGACTATAAAACTGAAATTTGGAGAAGAGTTTATTTTCTAGATGTAATATATTTAGAAACATAAAATTAGATAACATGAATTGTGAACAAAAATCTTTTAAATATTGATTTCAGGGCACTCTGTAAAAGGCCACAGTCAGCTGTTTTCAATGGAAAACGTTTTACTTTCAGCATTTGGCATAAATTGTCAGCAGTAGATTTGTTTTTTTCTTTTGGGGTCTATTTGGTAATATTTGTTTGTTTCAGCTTGCAGAATTCATGATGAACAGACAAATATAGTATTTGCATTACAAGTTTTCATCAGAAAAAACATTAAAACAGTACCTGACACAAAAAAAAATATACAACTATGATTTTTTCATAATTTTATAACAGATATTTCAATATCACAACATCTTTATAACATAAAAAATCTCAAAACATGAAAAAGAAACAGAGAATCATTTCCATGGATAACACTTAATGCTGCTCCGCCCAGAGTGGGGCATAAAAATAACATTTCTCAAGTGATCACTAAATACAATATAGGGTGTACCTTACTGATACCGACTCAACTGAAGAGAAGCTAGTCTCAAAAATGGTTCTATAAGTTCATTTCTGTCAACAGGTTTTAGATAATCATATGGTCTGCTGAAGAATATTACTGGTTTACTGGCAAAATCATCCTCTTTCCTTTGTATTCTTTCAAACTGCACTTGATCGCAACGAAAATGTACAAAAGTAATCTGTAAAATAAGATTGCTAATGAAACACTGTATCTACTTTCAAACTTTTACGAACACTTTATGACATGTTTATTTACCTATAGATCATTTTTGTAGATGATGATTTTCAACAGGTAGATTTAACATATCCATGTTGGTTTTTTTTTAAATGGTTTTCAATCGTCTAAATAGAGGAGCTCATGGTAAAACTAACGAAATAATCTATATGGGAAAATTATCCCAGGGGCTTTTTCGGGTAGGGCTTCCCCTATAAAGATGGGGAACTAAAGGTGGTAATTATTTTTTTTTTAGGTAATTATTTTTTTTTTGAAAGTAGGTTGTATGTATTGTGGTATATTTATATTCAGTGTTTTTGTTATTCTTTAAATTCCCTTTTACCACCACTGTACTTGCTATGAGTTAAAGCAGCCTTACAACTAAAGCCTTTAGCTTAATGGTCATTTATAAAGATTGAACCGAAAGTTAAGCAAAATACAAATGAATCATGGAACAGATACATAACCTTAACCACATATATGTTTGCTCCTCTACTTTTTGAATTTTTGCCAGATTTTCGGAATCCTCTGTGTTTATCCATGTATTAACATTAAAAAAAAATGTCCACAAACCCCTACTTTTCTTTTCATATTTTTATTACATATTATTTAAAAAGCCATATTTCAAAATCTTATGAAATTCTTGTTATTTTTTCATAGTTTTTTTAAACAAAAAAGGTGCCAATGTGAAAAAAAAATCTAGAGAGAATTATTTCCCGCCAAATTTTCAACGGCTTATATCTCGAAAACAAGCACATGGACCCTCCATTTTTTTCTGTTTTTTTAGTTCCTTTATTTATATACTTTTAATTTATAACAGTTTTTTTAAAAAGCTTGTTACTTTAAAACAGAGTAGCGAACATCCTTAAACTAGTACATTGGATAAAACTGTTCATCTGATATATAGTTTTATAAGGGACAAGTTATCTGACCAGAGTTCCAAAATTAAGTTCTTTTAGGTGTAATTGCTGAAAGAATTTTGGGTAAACAAAATTGGTGTAAAGCCCTTAATTATCTATTGATATCAATAGCACCTACACTGGTGTAACTAAAAAAACATCAACTAAGATTCTCCAATAATGACTGTGGCAAAGTCTGGTTTAAATATACTGACCATGAAAGTGGTACCAAAGAAAAAAACTTATGAAAAGATTAATAAACAGCAGAGGAACAGGTGAGCTAAAACTTACATTATCAATATCAATTACATTTTACTTACAAATGTTTTCTGAACAACAATTCCCAGAATTCCATTGTTCTTTGATAGAGGTATATGTGCTAATAAGTCTCCTCCATGTTGACCAATCAGATTGTCACTTAAATGTTTTACAACTATTTCTGACTTCTTCTTTTTACATCCACAATTTAAAGGTTTGGCAACATCATGACTAATATGTACAGTTTGAAAATCATCAGTTACCTAAATATTAAAAAGAACTTGATATTATAATCCCCTTTCTAAATATATGTATAATCCTCATAGGGTAACATGGCTATAGAATTTGAGTGATATTAATTATAAATACATGTACTAATTATATGTAATTGTGTTTGATTTCTAAATAAGCAAGGGTTTCCAAACAAGCAGAGAGCATGGCACTCTCCCTAACAAAGGCTTACAATTTTACCTCCCTTTCCATCCCACACAGCCTTAAATAGTGTTAGGTATGGTGTTACTGATGAATGAGAGAAGTTTTAAAAAGTCAAGAAACAAAACATCATTAAATTGCTAGAATATAACATAGCATCTAGGCAGAAGTTTCATTTATGGAAAATTGAAAACAATAAGATTTCTTTCAAGTTAATCTTGTATATAGCTTTTGAAAGATGGTAGAGAAGAAAGAAAAACATATAATAAAGGAGAGATAACTCAAAGTATATTTGTTCTTTAACTTTTTACACAGCTACAAAATGATATCATAAGATAATATGTCAATCAAAATAAATACTACAAACAATTTTAAACTAAGGACCTTTAGCTGTATGTGTTATTTCTTTTCTTTAATTGTTATATGAGCTGAATGTTATTTTGATTATCATGTGTAACAAATATCATTGTTTTTATAAAAATTAGGGTGCACGTGGTGTGGTCAATGGAGTTGACAACTTCGTCATAGGTAAGATAGTGATAAACAGTTTATCATTGGTCATCTCAACTCACAATTGCTTTTCTCACTTTCGCCATACCGGTTCAAGCAAAGAAACCCAATCTCTGTCTGTCTGTTAATTGAGATGATCACAATAATCTATAATTAACATCAATTCATTAATTGATTAGGTTGGTACAGGTGAACCATGAAGTTAACAATGATTATATATAGGCTTGTTGAATTGCTTTTTAAAAGCCATCAAATCAAATATCAAGGAAAATTCTTGTTCTTTTTTCATGAAAATAAATGAATTCACATTAATTAATCCCAAAACCAACTATAAAGCTGGGACGTGGATGTTCAAAGATAAGTAAGATATGCTAATTACCTCTCCAGAGTACCTACTTTTACCAGTTTTGATGATAAATGAATATAAAGTCAAGAGATGGGGTATATGTCAATCAGAAATCCTACTAATGTCACAAAAACATTTGTTTTATTGATTGGTGTTTAATGCCCCTTTGAGTACTATTAACTTTTTTGTGGCCGTCAGTTTTTATTTTTGAAGGAAGCTAAAATGTACAGAGATAACCACAAACTTTGATAGAAAACTGAAAATCCTAGTCAATTCAGAATGGACTGAGCCCAACTTCACCATTTGTGTACGAACTCATGTCCTCATTGCCAGGCTAGTGATACAGAACCACTAATACTGCTTGACTGCTGAGGCAAAAGATATCTAAAAGTTAACATAAAGACTTCAACAAAAGACAGGTATCATATTTCAAGCTCTAAATTGTCGGGAGTCTGTATAAAAATTGTGAAAAAATACAACAAAATAACCAAATAGTTTATATAACCAACTGCATGATTCTTAAAATTGTTTAACGAATAACTTCAATTAAACCATTGTGGTGACGTCAGCCTATTCATTTACCGTGGATTCTTTTTCTAGAATCAACGCTTCCTTAATCCGTCGCTGAAATAGACTCACCAGATTATATTGTTTCCTTTGTGTGTCTAATTTCATTAAGGTTGAATTGACTAATTTACTGATTTCTGTTCACAATTGCAATTATTTTAAAAACTTACCTTTAATTTTTGTAATTTCTGTATGCCCTCACTGGGAATCGAACCCGTCCATGAATTCTGTTTAATAAAAATAAATGCTACTGACTTCAACATATCGATGAAACCTCTGGGCTATCAATTTGTTACGATTTATATGTTTATTTTATATATATAAATGAATATATGATATACATCGGTTCAACATACACACAGGGCTTGTACCTTTATATATTAATAATAGGTAAACGTGCAATATGAGTTGGTAGCCACGAGGTTTCATGGTTAAGATTAATGAGTTAAAGTTTAGGTCTTGTCTGTTTTTGTTCGAATCCCTGAATTCTCTTTGTTGTCCATAATCTCTGGGTTTCCAGTTTTTGTTCTTGTTTTGTATGTTATTGTGGATATTTTGTGTAATAAAAGCGAGTTTGGTCGTTTATAATCGGATTGATGTTGGCTATTCCAGGTCCACTTGTATTTCTGTCCATCTGATGAGTTAAGCCTTTTTCAACTGATTTTTATAGTTCGTTCTTATGTTGTACTGTTATACCACTGTCCCAGGTTAAGGGGGTTGGGATCCCGATAACATTTTTAACCCGTCACATTCTGTATGTATGTGCCTGTCCCAAGTCAGGAGCCTAGCTGTAATTCAGTGGGGTTTTTTTTGTTCAATTTTTACATAAATAAGTCGTTAGTTTTCTCGTTTGAATTGTTTAACATTGCCATTTCGGGGCCTTTTATAGCTGACTATGCGGTATGGGCTTTGTTCATTGTTAAAGGCCGTACGATGACCTATAGTTGTTAATTTCTGTGTTATTTTGGTCTCATGTGAAGAGTTGTCTCATTGACAATCATACATGTACCACATCTTCTTTTTTTATATTCCGCATGTTTGAAATAAAAATGATTACATTCTTTTTGTTCATTATTGTTTTATAAATTGATATAATATGATTTCATCTGTTTTACTACATAATTTTACAAATGTTAATTCGCAAATTCCTATGCTAGAAAATCGTTATGTGCCTAGAATTAGGCTTCGTGTTAAAAAATTTCGGAAACACACTTATTATATGCACTATATGTATCTTCTTTGTCGGGTTGTTGTCCATTTGACACATTCTCTATTTCCATTTTCAATTTTAATAGAAATGAGTCCGAATAGAACTTATTTTGTATAAACAGATAATATTCAGATGCCTGATAATATGAAGATCTTAAAGGGCAGACGTGTTGTGTAATAATGTATTTGTATTTTTAAACATTTATTTGTGATATTTAATTTATTGTAATGGATCGTTTGACACGATAACATGGTTATTTAAACTCACTTGCAATACCTTCTAATTAAAAATAGGCGTTAATTTTGACAAGACATTAACACAATAGTTTAAGTTATAGATACAATGGATAAGCGTTGATTCACATATTCCACTATCACATTGAGGTTGACTTGTCCAGTTCATGTAAAGTGTCCTTTCGTTTTTTGCTTCTGCTTTTTTTCAAATTTCTTTCTGTCTATAATATTCAAGTTACTTGACTGAAACATTTGTATAAGGTTTACCTGACACACTGCAATAACATTCATGTCCTCATTGGTCTCATCTGAGTTGACAAGATCTGGGAAAATCATATCTGGGCTTGATGTTATTATATTATCACCAATTTGTACTCCACAGGGACTAGGACCATTTCTGAAAGAAAAACATTGTTAATATATGATTAGCTTGTACTATATCCTCCTGCTTTTTTATTACATTACACTGTTGTCACTAAATGATGTAAACAGGCTGTAGAATAATTTACCTTGCTTATTTTAATCAATGTGGATTCTCACGAAAAAAATAATACTTTCATGGAATAGAAGATCTTTTCAAATAGCAGTTCTAAAAGGAAGAAAATGTATGGAATACTATTTCCACTTAAAGAAATATTACAGTATTTGTTCCTTACAGAATAAAGGGTATAGAAATTATATATTCCAACAGGAAAAGATATTACAGCATTGTTTATAAAAAGTTCAAATAGCTTTATATTGAAATCATGTCATTCTTTTCATTATAAACTGAATTAAAAAAAAATATCCTCAAGGCTGTAGCCCACCTTTCAGTATAAGAAGGTTGTACAGGTAGGATGACATCTGCATGTTAATTATTTGTCAGATTTAAAGTTGTTTCTACATCATTGTCTTATTGACAGATACACAACTAATCTTTTTATTTTCTATAGTTATTAGAATGTTATGACTAAATTTTACATCTGCTGCCAGCCACACTTCAATCGGACCATGATGGTTGGGATCTCCCTAACATTTTTATCCTAGCAACATTATGTGTGTATGTGCCTGTCCCAAGTCAGAAGCCTGTAATTCAGTGCTTGTCGTTTGTCGCTGTGTTACATATTTGTCTTTCATTCATTTTTTTGTACATTAATTAGGCATTTGTTTTTGTCATTTGAAATGTTTTATAGCTGACTTTACTGAATGGCCCTTGCTCATTGTTGAAGGCTGTATGGTGACCAATAGTTGTTAATTTCTGTGTTATTTGGTCTCTAGTGAAGAGTTGACTCATTGGCAATCATACCACATCTTATTTCTTATATACATTGTACATACTTAAACTAACATAGGTAATAGGACTAGTAGTTGCCAGTTATAAATACTATATAAAATGAAAAACGTGTGGATTTTGAAGAAACTTTGCTCCAAAATAACACCAAAATGTTATACACAGTACATGTAAATCATTGTTATTAAGGAACAGTCAATTAATGGTGTCAAAGATTTGTTTAAGATTTTGAATGCAGATTTGACAGAAAGTTCAACTGATAAAAAAACAATGATAAGGGTTTGTTTAACTGTCTAAATACAAGTGAATACATTTCTATAAATAGATCTACAATTGGCACTTTATGACATGTATGAGAAATAATGATTTTTTTTTTGTCTTGAACATTTTTTATTGGATGTTGGCTTGTACACATCTAACATTGTGCTATTTTTCCTTTTCCATGAATTTCTATTTAATATCGAATTACTTACATGCATGTCAACCCAAATAAACCAGCAAAATGTTCAAACAGCTTTCCATACATTGCTTTTGTGAGTGAAGCTTTCTTTTTTGCCATATTCATAAATATTAGCTGCTGTGCAAATAACTCTCCATGTACTTGAAATCTGAAATTTAAAAAAATATATATGTATCCTACATGTCAATCAAAAATTGGTTTTGATCATATTGATGCTTAACATCACCTTTTTCCATAGAACTCTTTACATATATGACAAATCAAAGCCCAGGCCCCCTTTTGGTTGGAAAAATTTTGTTGATCATTTAGGGAATCACCGAATCACCGAAATCAGACTGGTGTGGGCCCAATCTTAGTTACATTTTGGTCAGTGGGTCCCCTCTTATAACAAATTTTGGATCAGGCACTGATTGTAAACTTATGGTTATTCCTTTCTCATGTTTCCTAATATTTTACCCAAATTATTTTTTTTTTTTAAATTGTGACACATAAGAATCTCCAGTGTCAGTTGTGAGCATGGTAATTTTTTTGGTGATAATGTCTGCTGGGAGCACGGTGAAAAAATTGTAGTCAAATATCAATAACAATAACCAAGCAATATACATGTACAAACTTGATTATAAATGATTATGAGGGACTTTTAATAATCATATCTTTTATTCGAAAAGTAAAAAATGGGTAAAATTGCAACAAAGTAACTATATATATTGATTTATTGAATTCATCTATTTACCATCCCTCTTTAGTGTAACCTAATTAATTTTATACAGGCATTTATTGATGTATTTTTTTGGCATATGATATTAGCATGATTAGTATCAACATGATTGATTCACACCACCTCTAGAAAAATATACTAAACGATCACATTCATAAAAAACATCTAACTGAAACCCATTTCAGATAGCATAAGATTCAACTAATATAGCATCACATTACCAGAATGCTAACAACGACATCAATGAAAAAAAAACAGCCTTTCAACAATGTTCAAAATTTCTGATTCTCATGAAAACTATGTTATTTTTAACTGGAATAATGAAATTACTTTTTGCACATTCTTGTTTGGAGATTGTCTAGCTTATCTGCAAAAGTGAGTGGAGAAATATTCCACAGATCAACCTTGTGTGACCACTGTCCATTTAAAGTTTTATCCATCAGCAATCTGAAACACTCAAAAGTATCTGTATTTTTCAAGTCATCAATGTCTAATTTATGAAGTGGGCATCTTGAGTTGATGATTAAGTTTTTACACATGTCGATTGTTTCTTTCGATGCAGAATTATCTATAGTATTTCCACTGAAAGTAAATGAAAGCAACTGCATTGGAGTGTAAACTTCAGTTGTGACTTGCTCTATCTGTAGAGTGTGAAGAGTGTGTGATGTCCAGTTTGCTGTGCATTTATCCACTGCTAGTGAAAGCAAATCTACGTTTTGTGATGGTAAATGTTCATTTGAAGTTGAAGAAAGATGGACATTAGCATCTGTTGTATTTAATGTTGGAAATTTGAAGTCAGTATAATCCGCCATTCTGAGATGTCCTTATGTTATATTTAGAAACGCACGTGTCACTTTATTTACATTGAGATGTTGTCGGCAATTGGTCACAAAAATATTAGCCAATGAAATTGCATGTGACATCTGACGGGAGCACTAAGGGCAAAGTCCATCATAACATTACAGACCGGAGTTGGAGAGAAAAAAGTCATGTCAAACGTTAGACAGAGGAAAACTCTTAATTCAGAGGCGAAAGAAAATAAAGCCAAGGAACAAAAGAATGGTTCCTCGAAGATAAATAAAAAAGAAACTGAAAATAAAGGGTAAGATTAGTGAGTGAACTTGAAAAACTCTGAAGTCTATAAAAATTGAAGCGACATGACCAGGATATCGATCGGTCAACAATAGCCCCTGGCGAAATGTAAATAGACGATGTTGGTACACACATTGTTATGTAAATTAAATACTGTTACAAATACAGATTAACATGATTAGGATTAAATTTGACGATACACACATATTAAAACTCAGGGAATTATAAAAACTAATAAATTATGAGGTTTCTCATTAACAGATTAAGGATGTCATAAAAATATCATTCAGATTCAATATTTTATTAAAGTCTCACCACATACCATTACATACATTTTGTATTTAGGATACAAATAATTTATGAATATTCTGACTAAAACTTGTCTACAATTTACTTTGTTTACTGAGGATTCATTTATTTTCAAGGATTGAGTAAAACTTGCATACTCGTTGATATATAAGATTTTATGTTTTTACAGAATTCTTCAGACTAGCCTATAGAAAAGGAGTAGGTCCGGTAAGGGCCGATTTTGGCCTCAAATTTCAGGTTCATCTAACGAAAGATTTTAGACTCTTTTTATGCCAAAAAACGTCACTTTTCAGATGTTTTTTTGTCAAAAATGAAAGTGGCCGCATCCATTTTCATCCTAAACCTTTATATATGTTATGTATTATCATTAAATACAACTTAAATTTCAATATTATGAATGAACACAAATGCGGTCACTTTCATTTACGACGGAAACCGTCAAAAATTTACCTTAAAATGCTAAAATTGTGAAGATTTCAGTAATTTCGCATTTTGTATTGTCAAAAACAGCCCATATTTATGTATAGCAGAAGCATTTTACTTTCCAGTAAATAGCTAAAAGATTACATTTTTATAATTTTGTAAAACTGCTAGATTTTGGGGCCAAAAATGGGTCTTACTGAACCTACATGTACTCCTTTGTTACTCATTGTACATTTAATTTCATGGTTCATTTAATTTATTAGTTCACCATTGTACCTACGAAATTCATGAAAAATTGACATCTTATGAATAATAATAAACACACAGTAAAAAAAATTCTGAGGATTGAGAGAAAAACCTTTAATTTCTGATGTCATGGTATAAAATAAAAAATGTAGGAAAGACACACTTATATATATTTGATCTTGATGAACAGAAGTTCATAAAAAAAACACCTTACATTTTTGTATATTTATTTGTTATTTAATTCTTTTCACAGCTTCTACAGACATATTTTAAAGAGATTCCTGAAGCAGATCTGTGGACTTTTATTCTTTCTCTATGTTATCATCCCAGTGTTTGTCAAAACAAATCCATGGATACACTCCAAGATGGTGTTCCTTAATATGGGTAGGTTATACATGAAAGTGAAAAGGGGAAGAAAAAGTCAGAATGGGGGCTGGAGATAAAGTTAACAAAAAAGCACATTTATATGAGTGTGATGAAAGTGAGCTCTGAAAAAGAGACCGAAATTAATAGGGAACAATGAAAAACATCTACAGTACAAGAAAAAAAGACAATTTCATGATGAAAAAAAAAGATAAAGGGACAAACAGCAATAACAGAACACTTCACAAAACCAATGACTTACATTTTGTACATTGATATAGTTTTAACTAAAGTAGAAATAGAGTGTTTTAGAAGTCTGTTGATTGATTGACAATCTAAGTGAATCTTTACACACAATGTTAGTGTATATTACATTATCATGGTGACAGTTTACTTTTAATATATAAATGCAAAAAATTGAAGGAGAATATTTCAAAGAGCAAAAAAAACCATGATGTTATGACAAACAAAACTAAAACTCAAAATAAACAACCTCATCAAACATCCTTAAAAACCCTGATATAAAATTGAGAATGGAAATGGGGAATGTGTCAAACAGACAACAACCCGACCATAGAGCAGACAACAGCAGAAGGTCACCAACAGGTCTTCAATGAAAAAGCTTTATGAAACCAGCTTAAATGGGAATGTAATCTTTATTTAAACCACTTAGCTTATTAACTTTGAAAAAAAAATAGTTTAAGGCCATTAATCAGTATACATTTGTATTTTAATTTTCAGTAAGATGGCCACCATTTATTGACTTGACTAAGCCATGGGAGTTTGGACTAAAGGGAGCCAGAAACTTTTATTTAGATGTAAATGAGGAGAGTAGAATAGGTGTTTGGTAGGTACTAAGTACTACAAAAATGTAGACACAATCGAAATATACATCTTCATTAGTATATAATTACTTTATGCTTTGATCATTTTACATGCACTACAACCTGTGGAATTGTATTGAACACATTGAATAAATTCATAACAATTTAGACAAGTATTGTTTGATATTGTGAGCAGAATTTGTCAACCTCTTGTATATACCATGGTGTCAAATTATGTCAATTTTTAACATTTGCAGGAAATTTTATATGTTTTGTACATTATGGTAGAATTGAGAAAGGAAATGGGGAATGTGTCAAAGCGACAACAACCTGACCATAGAGCAGACAACAGCCGAAGGCCACCAATGGGTCTTCAATGTAGTGAGAATTCCCGCACCTGTAGGTGTTCTTCAGCTGGCCCCTAAAATATGTATACTAGTACAGTGATAATTGACGTCATACTAAACTCCCAATTATACACAAGAAACTAAAATTAAAAATCATACAAGACGAACAAAGGCCAGAGACTCCTGACTTGGGACTGGTGCAAAATTGTGGCGGGGTTAAACATGTTTAGGAGATCTCAACCCTCCCCTACCTCTGGCCAAAGTAGAAAAGTAAACGCATAACAATACGCACATTAAAATTCAGTTCAAGAGAAGTCCAAGTTCGATGTCAAAAGATGTAACAAAAGAAAATAACAACAGACTACTAGCAGTTAACTGACATGCCAGCTCCGGACCTCAATTAAACTGATTGAAAGATTATGTCTTCATCATATGAATATCAGGCACAATCCCTCCCGTTACGGGTTTAGTATCATACTATCATAAGATATATGAGAAGAACATAACCGGTTCATGCCAATAACTGTTTTTTTTTTAAATAAATGTGTTTAGTTCCGATGCAAAGACCCTATAAGTGAATCAATATAAAAGCCAAAATATGCAATCTTTAATGACATGACAACAGTATCGTAACTATATCCCTTCTTAATAAGTCTGTTTAAAGGTTTTGTAAGCTTTTGAGGTGAATACTGACATTTTTGTGCTTTGTAAAGAATATTACCATAAAAGATTGGATGGGAAATACCTGACATGCATAGCATCATATCATTTTATATTGTTTTTCATTCTACAGGCAGATATTGCCCAACTCCTCAGTGGAAGAAGGTGGAGATTTTGATAAACTATTAGGCAATGGGAAGAAAGTTATACTTTATCTTCATGGAACAACAGGTACTAGGTAAGGCCAAGTAAATTAAGTCTTTATATTCTTTAGACAAACTTTAAGTTTTAGGGGATAAATGAGGTCACCTTACAGACCTTTCCATAGAAAGCTTAATAATGAGTACTGTTACAAAACCAATAAACTTAGAATCTAAGCAATTACATTTTTTACAAGTAAGTTTCCTAGGGGAAACAATTTTATTGCTTTTCTATAATGAGTATTTTAGGCCTTTGTAGTGAATGTTTTTAATTTACAGTATACAGTGTCTTAAAGCACCATGTTGCTTCGATGTATATGTTTTACACTGCTGTGCTTTTTGTAAAGATTTTTTACATAGTGAATTATAAATGTGTTGCTAAAATTTTTACAGAAATGTCTATTTTAAAAACAAACCATGGTGCTGTATGAAATACTTTAAAGAACACTTTATTAGTATACTCACATGGCCTAAATTTAAATGAGTTTTTCTGATCACTTGGTTATATGTTTTATGTCCAATGTAAACTTCAAGAGAAATTATCTCATCTAAAATAAATAATTATACATTGTGTTTATTTACAGGGGAGGATGGCACAGAGTTCAGCTTTTGAAGTTACTGGCTTCTTTAGATTTCCATGTAGTAGCTTTTGACTACAGAGGTAAAATAATGTAACAAAATTTCCAAACCCCAAACTTTGCTTTGGACCAAAGCATATTTCAAAAGTAATTTGCCAATAAATCATAGGTTAAAAATAAGATAGAGTTAAATACATGCATCTTTGGGGGAATGCTTAGTAAGCTTGACATCAGTCTTCGTACTACATTTATTGTCTGCTCAAAGTGAAGGTTATCTATACAAATGGTTTATTTTTTTATGCTTCTATTTGATGTAGAAAACATTTTGTGTCAAATTACATTAAAATGTTTTAAGTTGATCTTTTAAAGACACTTTACAATCATTAATTGCCTAACTAAAAGTATTTATTTACAGGGTATGGTGATTCAAAAGGACATCCAACAGAGGATGGAGTTGTGGAGGATGGATACTTTATGTATAAATGGATAAAGGAAAGAAGTAAAGATTCATCAGTCATACTCTGGGGGCATTCTCTTGGCACTGCGTAAGTTTAATCACTGTTGTTGGCTGTAAATCTATCTTTTATCTTTGTTGATTTTGTAGAGAACAAAAGACTAAACCACATAAAATGCTGGTGATAATAGATGAGGGTGCAATGAATTCAAGTATTGGCAAAGATTGGCACTTTACATTACAAATGCGAACTGTCCGGGTTGTCATTTTTGATTAAATGACGAAATTGTACTCCTGGTTGTTGAAATGACGACTGACTGATTTTCCCGGGGAAATAATTATGATGGTCATTCAATTATGGGGTTAATTAATAAACTACGGATAAGTGACCCATCTGATAGCGATAAGCGGATTAGTTGTAATCACAACTTGTAACACCTGTTGAAAATGTTAATTACCTGAAGGTCATAAACTTGTCAAAAACATGAAGACTGACAGGTAGATTTATAGTTTTTATTGCGAATTTTTTTTTTACACTTTCAAAATTAAAGTGACGAAATTGATTTGAAATACTTTCGTCAATGAGAAAACCCTTTCGTAAAATACGAAAGTGACGAGCGCTAGCAAAATCACTGGACAAATAACACTTGTACAAGGAAAAACATAATATAGTTATAAGTAAAATACAAAAGTAGACTACGTCTAACATTAATGGAATTTTATTATTAAGGAAGATCTGATTTATAATCCTGGTACCTTTGATAACTATTATATAAGCAAAAATAAAACTTTCCAACATTGTTGACCCTTACTTGGTATACATTTTTAGCTCACCTGGCCCAAAGGGCCAAGTGAGCTTTTCCCATCACTTTGCGTCTGTCATCATCCGTTGTCGTTAACTTTTACAAAAATCTTCTCCTCTGAAACTACTCGGCCAAATTAAACCAAACTTGGCCACAATCATCATTGGGGTATCTAGTTTAAAAATTGGGTGCGGTGACCCGGCCAATTAAGCCAAATAAGTCAACATGATCAAAATGGTCAGTTGACCCCTTAAGGAGTTATTGCCCTTAACAGTAATTTTTTACCAATTTTTTCATAAATTTTTGTTATCTTTTACAAAAATCTTCTCCTCTGAAACTACTGGACCAAATTTAACTAAACTTAGCCAAAATCATAATTAGGGAATTTAGTTTAAAAATTGTGTGGGGTGACCCGGCCAACCAACCAAGATGGCCGCCATGGCTAAAATTAGAACATAGGGGTAAAATGCAGTTTTTGGCTTATAACTCAAAAACCAAAACATTTAGAGTAAATCTGACAGGAGTAAAATTGTTTATCAGGTCAAGATCTATAACTGCCCTGAAATTTTCAGATGAATCGGACAACCCGTTGTTGGGTTGCTGCCCCTGAATTGGTAATTTTAAGGAAATTTTGCTGTTTTTGGTTATTATCTTGAATATTATTATAGATAGAGATAAACTGTAAACAGCAATAATGTTCAGCAAAGTAAGATTTACAAATAAGTCAGCTTAGACCCCCTAAGGAGTTATTGTCCTTTATAGTTAATTTTTAACAATTTTCATAAAATTTGTAAATTTTTATTAACATTTTCAACTGAAACTACTGGACCAAGTTCATTATAGATAGAGATAATTGTAAGCAGCAAGACTGTTTAGTAAAGTAAGATGTACAAACACATCACCATCACCAAAACACAATTTTGTCATGAATCTATCTGCTTCTTTTGTTTAATATTCACATAGACCAAGGTGAGCGAGACAGCAGAGCCTCTAGTTAAAAGTTCACTTCAGAATGAAGATGTCTATTATTAAAGCTACAAGTTCATATAACCACAAACTACCTTCTTTTAAATCTAACCAAATGTCAGAATGACAAACAAAAATAGATAGATGGATAAACAATTAATGCACAGACAGGAAAATTGATGAAGGCTGGACATAAGAAATAGAAAAGATCTAATTTATTCTGTAACCTACAATGATACAAACTAAACTGACCTTGAACAGAAGTAGATAATCCTGAATTGCAAATGCGAAAGTAAATGACATTATTAGGTTTTTATAATATATGCCATTGCAGACTGATTTGTAAATACTCAGCACTAATTCTTATTATCATCAAATGTTTAAAGATTTGTTCTTGATTTTTGTAGGATAACAACAAAACTTGCCAGGTTACTCTGTATTAAAAGTAAGTGTATACAGTATTTATTTATTTATTCATGGTACTTTATTATGCAAATTAATATTACGTACATTTGTTTTTCAGATGCAAATTCTGCATTTTAATCTGGATTTTAGAAATACATGTATATAAATTTTATGATAAATTGCAACTGGAGGTAGATGTTATTGGAGCATTTTGAGCGAGAGTTATTCCCAACTGCATAGGTTTATGTCAACGTTTCTAAACTCCTTCATAAATATGCCGAATTCAGCTTTAATCAGCTTGATTTTAGATAAGGTTGTTTCCTGAAAGATAGTAATTTCTTTGATGCCTTGGTGAATGCATCAATATGATCTAGTAAGCATCCCTTTTCAGACTATCTTGCACCACAAGTTTCAATTTGGTTTGTAAAATAACGAAAATCTATCAGTAACACTTTCAACACTATTTTCAAGGGAAATAACTCACTCAAATTACTTTCCTTAGAAAACAATCTGATGTGATGCTACTTTTGCCACTAGGGTCCTTGCATACTTGGCACTACCAGATAATTACAATAAGTCGATTTTTTTCTGTCTGATAAAAGTTGGTGCATAATGAAATTGTGTGCAAATCTTGAAAGAAAACAATCAGGGAGTTCCTATGACAGCTAGGCCTCAATGACAATTTGACTATTTTTGAGTAAAAGATTTTGCCTTAATCAGATATTGAGATCGTGAATGTACTTATACTTAAAACTAGGATTATGAAGCAATAAAATAAACAGAACAGAACAGAAATTGAAATTTTTACAGGGATATATTACAGTCAACCTTTTTCTTGGTGTAAAAGTGTAATAATATAAAGGTCACCCATGGCACCAGATAAAATTACTGTAAGCAGTTTGATTCCATGTATTTACATTTTACATTTTTTTAACTAACAATGATTGTTTTAGATGAAGATCCAGATGGAGTAGTTTTAGAATCTCCTTTTAATAACATCAGAGATGCTGCTATAAGACATCCATTTACTGCTGTGAGTATATTATTTGCTAGGAAAACTGTGCAATGTTATTCAACAATGATAGCAGCTGGAAAGTAGTCATATTATTATTAATGAAAGTTCAATACAAATAAGATCTGACCATCTGTCATTCTGTTTTAAATAAAGACTTTCAGACATCCTCCTTGAATTATTACAAAACATGCCTGAAGACGTCACATATAAAGAATTCAACTTTCTGCAGATCTTTGAAAAGGAAGGATAAAAATCATTGTAGAAACAGATTCAACCACTATAATTTAATACAAACAGTTAAATCTAAATTATTTAAAAAGCTTGGCAAGATTTGCACGTTAAATATTAAAATTTAACGGTCTCCGGTGGAGAAATATCATAACACAATGGCTGCAGTGATGGAATCTTGATTTAACTTGCCGTAAATTATTTTCTGTTTTTTGCAAGATGACATGACAAATTTTAGTGAAATTCTGTATGTTTGACCCATTAACTAGCTAAAATGCAAAAACTTGTAAATGCATAATAATTTACAATGTATTTAAATTATAAGATGGTTTAATGTTTTAATTTCAGTTGTTCAGATTTATGCCAATGTTTAAAGAGATATTTATTGATACAATAGCTGAGAATGGTATCTACTTCAGTAGTGATGAGAAGTAAGTATATCTTCATGTATATATTGTTAGAGATTAATTATTGTTAAAAATTTATACACATACATAACATATTACCCTTAATTGTATAGCAACAGCATACTAAGTGCAGAACGAAACCAACAATTGGTGGGCAATATCATATCTGATCATATTGCACTATTGCAAATACTTGACTTCTTTTATGACAATTTTTTTTTTAAAGAGTTTGTCAAGTTCTCCAATACATCAAAGGATTATTGCAAGAATATTTGAAATTATTAGTCTCCTAGAAAATAGATATTTACCTCCCAAGCTCATGCAATATTCCTGATGAAATTCAACAGTTTTCAGTTGCTGATTCAGAAATTTTATATTAAATTAGGAGGCCCGCTGACTGACTGCCTAAGAGGGGGCCTTTCTGGTCATGCTTCATGAATTCCCTATATAATCCACCAAAATTTTACCAGAAAAGGGGAGCCTGGCCCCGAACTTAATCTGCCCTTGGTATTCATACAATGACCCCTTGTTTAGAGACTTTGGCAAAGCCATGAAATCAAAGGATTAGGTCCAGTAAGACCCCTTTTTGGCCACAAAATATAGCAGTTTTACAAAATTGTTAAAATGTTAACTTTTAGTTATTCATTGGACAGTAGAATGCTTCTGCTACATAAATATGAGCTGTTTTTGACATATTAATGCACATATATCGGGTACTAGCACCATAAAGTCATGCTAAATTACTGAAATCTTCACAATTCTAGCATTTTAGTTAAATTTTGGACGGTTTTCGTGTAAAACGAAAGTGGCCGCATTCGTGTTCATCCTTAATATTAAAATGTAAGTTGTATTTTATGATAACACATAACATATATAAAGGTTGAGGATGAACACGGATGCGGCCACTTTCGTTTTTGACAAAAACCATCTGAAAATTGACATTTTTGGCATATTTGGTAGATTTTTCACATTTGAGCTTGAATTGGATCGTTTTTAAAGACTAAATCAGTTAAAATCTTTTGCATAAACTAATTGATTCAAATGAAATAGACACTTAAGTGTTTAAAAAGTGGTCAAAATCTTTCGTCAGATGAACCTGAAATTTGAAGCCAAAATTGGTCCTTACCCTACTCCTTTCCACAAAAGTACAATTTATCCAAAATCCATAAAAATTGGTACCTACGGAAATAAATGAACCCTATTATCAGTATTTAAAGTCATATGAAATCAGTGACTGTTGAAAAATAATGGTATTCCAATTTTAAACCAATGCATACAAACATCATTAAATTAGTCTTCTGTGCTCGATTTTATCATTTTTCCCCCATAAATTCCGTATAATCGTCAATTTTTTTTCAATCGGTCAGTGTTGTGAAAATATGTTAAAGTTTGTGTTTTTAAGCCAAAGTTTAAAGATTGTCACCTGTTTGTCAACAATCAACAAAAAAGCATGGATATTGAGCATGTTTTAACATGTACAATCAGATAATAGTTTATTTTAAGGACATCCATGCGTAATGTGATCAACGGATTTTAACGAAATGGGTCACACTGAGGTCACTTTGCATACGGAAAATATGTCGTGGAATTGCTTCCTAAAAGCAAGCATTTAAAATATAAACTTCTTCTAAATATGAACAAATGAACGAATTTTCTTAAAAAAAAGTATATGTACACAAGTTTTATAATGAAAACTATCCATTGAGTTATAAAAAACATGCATTATTTTTTTAAACTTGAGGTTTCTTATGACTTTAAGAAGTTAGATCAAATTTAAGAGAGAAACACTGAAAAATTATGTTTGTTCTGTAAACTACTCAATAACACAGATTATTTAAATTTTGTTTTAAATATCTGAATGCTTACAAAGAATTGATGTAATCTCTTACTTAATAAAAGAGTTATCTCCCATGGAATAAATTACCCTTAAAGATAGATGTTGTAAAATATAAGCCACTTAGCACATTATTGACATTTGTTGGCTTGCTTACTTGCTTGAAATTTAGTACAGATGTTCATTATGATGTAACCCATGTAAAATATGAGCAAATTAGAGAACAATCCAGATTTATTGGTTCATTGAACTTAGAAATGGGATAGTGGGAGGAAGGCATGCATATGATACATGTTCAAAAGACTCATTTTCTAGTGGTTTTTTCAAATCTGTTTTAATGTTAAGATAAACCTACATGCAGTTCATGGTTCAAGCGCTGTATGATTTTTGTTGTTGACAAATTTACATAAAAATATGACGCACAAATTGAATTTATCTAAAATTCCTTTTAATTTATTTTGTTGTAGCATTGCTCAAGTTACATCGCCATTGATGATGATCCATGCTGAAGATGATGAAATTGTTCCTTATGAACTGGGAAGAAAGGTTGGTTGAGTGGTCAATGATATATGTGGAATATTAACACTGTATATGTATTGTACCTACCAAACCCTTTTCCTAACCAACAAGCAAAAACCTAGACATTTAAAAGCAATGGGATGAATAGATACAAAGAATGTTTGAGGAGCTAAATGTCCATTATTTACATCAAAATTTACATATTTATTCTTTGGTTAACTTTGGCTATGGATGTAATTGTTGGAACCTTAGTAATATATGCAGTAAAATTGTTTATTTACAAGAATTGCTCCAGTAATATCTTCAATGATTATGATCAGTACATATGTTAATTTATAATTGGATAGAAGATAAAAGAGTAAAATGAAAAACAGATAAAATGAATGAAAAATTGGTTTCTTTTAAAATTTAAAGATATGGAGCATATTTCAATGAGACAATAACCAAATGTGTCACAAAAGTGAAAGTAAAATGTTAAGCTTCTATTAACTTGCTAATTTCAAAAGCCAATAATTTTTCGATTTTCATAATTTGAAAAATATAGAGAATACAAATCACTGTGATGATGTCAAATTTTAATCTTCTCTTTTATGAATACTATAATGATGTAAGAAAAAACATAAATGCATTGCTGCAAAATCGGATAAAAAGGGCTCGAAATTATGTGCAAAAAAGGTTTGGTTACAATATTTTACAGCCATTTTGACTAAGTCTCATAGTTGGCCACAGACCACAATTAAATTATCTATTAGTTCATTAAAAAAATTGCACCTAATCTTTTTGTCAAATCTTTTGTGTGTGTAAAGTACAGTTCTAGTCCTAAAACATCCAACAGTTTATTTTACCTCTCTTCTTTCATTTCCACCCCAGAAAAGCTAAGAAATGTATGAGAAAGGGAAAGAAAAAAAATAAAGAAAAAATACACTATAATTAAAGGGAACTATATTCGTGGACAACGAAAAGTGGGATCATTAATTGTGGTCTTGGGCCAGTTCTGTGATGTTGCTAGAAAGACCAGAACAATATCCAGTACATCTAAAAAATCTGCCATTCATTAATATTCTGCTTTTGTTTTTGTTAAAGTTATATGAAGCTGCTGAGAAGACCAGAAAAATAGGCAGTGCCTCTATAGAGTTTGTATCATTTAATGCATCTGAAGGTCTAGGACATAAACATATATTCAAAGCTCTGGAAATACCAAATATTGTCAAGTAAGTCAAAGCTGAAAATGGAAATAAAGGGTTAAGGGGCGTTAGTTCATGACACAAAATTCTTACATAAACTTGGCAATGGAACAGTTTCTTTATGACAGTTTTTCATCTCAAAGTCACTGTTAAGCCTTCAACACGGAAAGTCAGACACTTTTATCAGCTTTTTAATTTTTAATAAAAGAAAAGTTTCAGAAAACATATAGTTAATTTAAATAAAAATATGAATTAGTTTCATTTCATTGGGGGTTTTTTCTTCATTTTTTGTCTCTTTGAAAAAAATACAACTAATGCTAAATTTTGAAGGCATTGACAAAAAAAATTGCATTTAATAATCATTGGTTCTTTCCAATATGCAACAAATATATATTGTACTCCTTTAATGTATTTAAATATTTGTCATTGTAAACATTTTATTTATCTTTTTAGGAATTTTATTCATGAGACATGTAGGAAGGACTGATACTGATGTTTAGTGATATACCCACAGTCTTTCTCAACAGTAGTCCTCAGAAGATCTTCATCCGGCATTTATGGTTGTACATTTAACATGATATCTTTGTGTGAATCTTCATGTAATTTGTTATTCTTAAGTCATATACCCAAAGCATTTGTGCCAAAAATGTGGGATAAGGCTGTATGTTTACAATGAAGTAGGTGTGTTCAATATTATGAGTTTTTAAAAATTAGGTATATTTTGACAATATCCATCTCAAAATCTATTTTTAGCTCTCCTGGCCGAAAGGCCAAGTGAGCTTTTCTCATCACTTGGCGTCCGGTGTCCGTCGTCGTCGTCCTGCTTTAACTTTTACAAAAATCTTCTTCTCTGAAACTACTGGGCCAAATTTAACCAAACTTGGCCACAATCATCAACCAAGATGGCCGCCATGGCTAAAAATAGAACAGGGGTAAAATGCAGTTTTTGGCTTATAACTCAAAAACCAAAGCATTTAGAGCAAATCTGACAGAGTAATATTGTTCATAAGGTCAAGATCTATCTGCCCTGAAATTTTCAGATGAATCGGACATTTCGTTGTTGGGTTACTGCCCCTGAAATGGTAATTTTAAGGAAATTTTGCTGTTTTTGGTTATTATCTTGAATATTATTATAGATAGAGATAAACTGTAAATAGCAATAATGTTCAGCAAAGTAAGATCTACAAATAAGTCAGCATGACCGAAATGGTCAGTTGACCACTTTAGGAGTTATTGCCCTTTATAGTCAATTTTTAACCATTTTTCGTAAATCTTAGTAATCTTTTAGAAAAATCTTCTCCTCTGAAACTACTGGGCCAAATTTAACCAATCTTGGCCATAATCATCATTGGGGTATCTAATTAAAAAAAATGTGTCCGGTGACCCGCCCAACCAACCAAGATGGCTGCCATGGCTAAAAATAGAACATAGGGGTAAAATGCAGTTTTTGGCTTATAACTCAAAAACCAAAGCATTTAGAGCAAATCTGACATGGGGGGTAAAATTGTTCATCAGGTCAGATCTATCTGCCCTGAAATTTTCAGATGAATCGGATAATCGGTTGTTAGGTTGCTGCCCCTGAATTGGTAATTTTGAGGAAATTTTGCTGTTTTTTTGTTATTATCTTGAATATTGTTATAGATAGAGTTAAACTGTAAACAGCAATAATGTACAGCAAAGTAAGAACTAAAAATAAGTCAGTATGACCAAAATAGTCAATTGACCCCCTAAGGAGTTATTGTCCTTCATAGTCAATTTTTAACAATTTTCTTAAAATTTGAAGATTTTCAATAACATTTTCCTAAGAAATTACTGTTATAGATAGAGATAATTGTAAGCAGCAAGAATGTTTAGTAAAGTAAGATCTACAAACACATCACCATCATCAAAACACAATTTTGTCATGAATCCATCTGTGTCCATTGTTTGATATTCACATAGACCAAGGTGAGCGACACAAGCTCTTTAGAGCCTCTAGTTTCATCTATCCATGACAATCGAAACCCACAGAAATTTATAATCCAAGGAATCCTTTGTGTTCAACATACCATTAATGCCAAAATTTTGTCATATATTTAAATTATTTATAAAAGTTTTAAAAAAAAGTCAAGCTCAAAAATGTTCTACAAATATATATATACATGTATTATCTTTTGTGATTTTTTTTTTCTCAAAAGGCATTGAAAAATATAATGGTTTGGATAATATATGAGGGGTTATATTTTTTGGGATACGATTGCTTTCAAGCAATCTGTAGACTTATATCGGTGGCTCAGAGCAATTTCCCTCACGTCAATCGTTTTATTCTAAACATTAAGGAACATCTCAGATTCTTATGATTGTCTTGCTTTATAAGGTAAAAACAAACAAAGGGATTGAACTTAATCAACTTTCCTATAATGTTCTTTTCATAATCTTCATGTTTGATAATTCCCTTGACTTTGATGCGTGTTTTTAACAACACGGAAAATCAGAATTAAGCAGTATTTATATTTAGTGTAGTTATAAATTTAGAAACACGTCAGAGGGAATTCCCAGTTTTGATAAAATGCGAGAGTTCTCTGAATACCGATAAATCTATTTCTGTCATATAAGAACTGAAGTGGAGTTTTTCTTATACTGTATGTTACCGTTATGAAACTGATATTTGAGATTGTACTTCCATAAAGAAATTGAGAACCATCGAGGTCGTTTAATAAGCATTTAATATATCTTGCCCCAGGGTTTGATTTGGAAATTATGCGCATGCGTATAGTTTTCTTGACTTTAAGGGGTTTTAGATTGAATGGTTGCTCTGGATTCCCCACTCAATTAATTAATTTATAACTCATGGGATCTTTTCTATGTATGTCTGCTATTGAGGGTTATTGTTGTTGCATAATTTTAAATCATATGCATCATTTAGATTAAAATAAATATATTCCACATCGTAGAACACCCCCTCAGGCGAAATGTAGTCTTCCATATTATCGTTTCGAGTTGTCTCCCTTCCGGCAGTTTTTTCCGTGAATTCTGAATATAAACAAGACGTCGAGTATTAGCTCGTTCTGTCAATAAACGTTGTATTATATTAAAAACGAATGCAATTTAAACCGATAAATGTGTACGGAAAGGAGCCATGATGACTGACCGAAAGGAAATTAAATATTTAAAGAGTTAGGAATGGGGTTCCTCCTAGAATTAACGTAGGAAAAAAGGTGATAAGATACGAATTGAAATCTACATCTACATCTACATCATACGACGATCCATCAGCACATTGATGACTATACGTCGGCGCATCGCTAACACACACTTAATAAAATATAATAACCAATGAGTGAAATAAAATACCTTCTCTGACATCTCTCACTCTGAGTCAGTCAGTAACTGCTGTGGAAAGGAAACTTGGTATTGATAGTACAAAAATAAAACACAATAGACCTAATTACATTGTTCATACACTTTTATCCGGGTTTGGCTATTTTGTAACTATTTTACATGTCTGTTTGTCATTTGAATTAGTTTTGAAAATAATATTATCCAGCTACATGCATACATGTGTCAATGAAACAATGGCAATCGTATCCCTCAGAGCAATCTGCTCTTTGATTCTATTTAATGGGTGGTAGTTAGGATATGGTTATGAGGGGGTTCTTTTTGTACTCTTCTTTACATCTCCTTTCAACCAGCATAAAAAAATCATCAAAAATTTTTAAATTCTGAATTGTATTTTTTTATCAGAAGAATATTTTTAGAGTTTCCCCATTGACATGGATATTACCATTTTTTCATAATGCATCTGAAAAAGAGATATTAATTTGTGAGTTCTTCTACCTTAACAAAATTAGTATATTTGTTTTTTGAATGTTTATACAATATCAGATATTTGATTTACAAAAATGGTATAAAAATTGATCTCGTAATGTTTTTCTGAAATTGCTGTTTTCAATTTTCTCTGTTAGATTTTACCATTTGTTAATGCTTGTTAAAGATCTATAAAGTTATTTTTTGAGTCAAGGTAAGAGTTGACCTCAACAATATTACTGCTTTTATTATTTGTTTATGCTGCTGTTATTTTGGATTTGGATTTAAATTTACAATTTGTTATGCCTCTTAAAGATCTGAAAAGTAATGATGGCTATTTTTTGAGTAAGTTATGAGTTGACTTCAATGTTACTGCTGTTATAATTTGTTCATGTTTGTCAGTTTGGAGCTGAATTATCAAACTTTTTGTTAATGCTAGGATAAGCTCTGAAAAGTAATGATGGCTATTTTAGCCATTAAAGTTATAATTGATATGAAATGTTAAAAGTGTTCCTATTGTTATCATATATATCAAAGAAATGTTTGGAACAAGTTTGTTTTAAAATTATTGGTGTATATATTTTTATCTACTTTTATGAAAATCAATTTTTTAGGTACTTAATGATCTTGGAATATACATTCTATTATAAAATAGTACCATTGTTTTTATATATAAAATCCCGTAGATCTGAGTTCACCAATTATCACTGTTAATGCTACTGTTTTGTGGGAAAATTTTGCCTGGAATTTTTTGTTGTTCTTATTTTGTGATAAATATAGAATTGTGATAACCTCTTTTCATATATTCAAAAAGATCTCTTTCACAGGGTAAAAAATACAAAAATTGACTCTTGCAAACAGATTTTTTATCAGTTAATCAAACTTTAAACTCAATCCTCTTTCAGGATAATGAGAGGAATTTAATGCTTTTGCTTAAATCATTTCCATATTTACAAAAAGATGGCTGTATTAGATAAACTGATTTTTCACTTTATACATTAAGGGAGTTTGCTTCTCAGTTTCAAAATAATTAGCTTTTCAAAACACTAGTTTATATTGATAGGGGATTAATAAAGGAATCAAAAGAGCAAAAAAATATATAGGTCAATGTGCTTGTTTTTGAATATTTGAAATTTTGGTGGGAAAATGTTGTCTCTTGACTTTTCATAGCTTTATCATTGACAAGTCATCAAAAACGATTAAAAAATAATTAAAATTCTGTAAGACTATTACAGATGGCTTATAATTAAACATGTAAAAGATTTATAAAAAGAAATAATGGGGGTCAATGGGCAATTTATTTAAGGCATTCAAATTGATAAAACCAGAGGATTTCAAAAAATCTGACAAAAATTCCAAAACATGACAAACAAACCTCCTTAAAAACTCTGTTGAAATGTACCAACATATGCATGATGAATATATGGAGAGTTGTCTCATTGGCACTCATTACACATCTTCATATATCGGTATGTGAATAATTTACATATTGTTATGTTAGGACCATTTATAGGTTGAAATGGGATACATTTTATCATTTTTGAAGTCATTTTTACACCCTATAGTCGCCTACTGCTATGTAATTTGGTCTCTTGTGAATTTTTGTCTCATTAACAATCATAACACATCTCCATATTTTATAAGACCTTTTTAAATGAACACATGAAAGGATACCCAAAAAATTTGATGATCTACCTTTAAAATGATTATATTACTTCATGGGCATATGATCTCAAAGTAAGTCAAGTTATCTGATCAGTCATTTAGATGTTGTGCTGACCAGAGACTATCAACACTTATATTGCAATGTTGAAATATTTCATTTTGATTAATTATCTCCCCTGTAATATACATGCAGTTACTAGCAATAGCCTGTTTATCAACTAACAAAAGAATATCCTAACTCTTAAAATTCATTATCTCCCTTTGTTAGACCAGTTTAATATTCATTAATGCAATTTCTCATGTTGTATTTTACAACTGTGTTAAGTTTCATCATTATCTATATATATCCATTTTGGACAATTGAGCTGAAATGCAGACAGCTAGACTGACAGGGGTTTCTTATGTTTGAGAGAATGCATTTAAAAATGCATATACATTTTTTAAAAGTATAAGAACTATTCAAACATATCGTAAGGGTGTCCTAAAGAGGAAAACTGTCACACGCATGGTGCCTCTTATTAAGGGGTTATCCTGTCATTTTCAAAAGCAGGTACTACTTATATATGTATATTTTTTTAGAATGTTTGTTATTGATACTTGTGTTTATGTGTTATATATATATATATATAGATGTTTATGAGTGATTTCTAGTGTACATATTGTTAACAATTGATTATAAGTATGATTTATCGATACAGTGAATGACAATTAATACCTCCAACTTTTTAATGGATAAGTGGATTAGATAATTTTAGTGGATTAAGAATCATCAAAGGAGCAGAGGACCGATGAAATAAAGTTTTTGAGAACTATTTTAAATTAGCACATGATTATTAGTAATACACAAGTACAAGAAATATAAATGAATTGAATTTAGAGATTTTTTCTTTTGTCTGAGAAAAATATGTATATTCATATTATAATTTTAAATTGTAAACACTATAAATGAATTACAAATCTAAATTTATATTCTGTGCAACTAATTTCATTTATTTAAGATTTTTAATTTTTTTTTATCTGGTAATGTATTTCAAAAGTTATGGTGTTTTTGTTTTTTGTTTTATTATGTATGTATGGTTTTATTGGCACTTTTTAACTCTACTATTGACACTTTTCACGTTTTATTTTAGTGACTTTTTTGTTAAAGGATTTTTGATCACTGATTTATGAATGTCACTCCCTCTCCTTCCGTCTTTTATGAATGTCACTCCCTCTCCTTCCGTGTTTTATGAATGTCACTCCCTCTCCTTCCGTGTTTTATGAATGTCACTCCCTCTCCTTCCGTCTTTTATGAATGTCACTCCCTCTCCTTCCGTGTTTTATGATGTTAAGTCTAATGTCTTGTTATCTTTTGTATTATTCCAACAAAATGTGATATGAGAATATTGATCAATGCAATTTTCAAAGTATTATGGAATAAATTTATAAATAGTCAAGTTTGTTTTGATTTTTTTTTTTCCATTAATATTAATAGACATTTTCTTATCAGTGACATTTGTTGATTAGGATCTGATTACCCTCCCTGAGCACCTGAGATCACAACTGATGGGGTTTGTTCTTCTTTTGTGGTGGTAATGTCAGGTTGTCTTTTACTTATGAGATGCACCTTTTGTCTCTCTAAATGTTTAAATATGATTAGTATTTCCAAGGGGCACAACTCATAAAATAGTTGATCGTCACGGATTTTTGAAACTGTTAGAGACTTTTCTGATATAAAGCTCTGATAAGGGTTTGATGAAAAAAAAAACGAATTGTACACTTGAGAGGGCTTTCAATACAATTTTCCTTATAATTAATATTTCTAAGGGTACAACTCTTAAAATTAATTGACTTGCACTGTTTTTTCAAAATTTTCCAAGACAATGTTGATATATAACTGTAATGAAAGTTTTATAAAAACCTGGCAAGAACATTATATTCTTCAGAGCAATTTAAAGATCCTGCACAACTGGTAAATGTCTATAGGAAGACATGTTACATTGTTCTGAATCCTGGGTCACAAGTCTTTGTTCAGACTCTTAAATGCTGAGTGTTTAACCAAGAAGCAGCAAATACCAAATTTTAAATTTATGGATTGACCCTATCAGGGATCATGGCAAGTAAGCTACCACAAGAACCATGTTAAATTGAGAATTGTAATGGGGAATGTGTCTAAAAGACAACAACAAAACCAAAGAACACAAAACAGCAAAAGGCCATCAATGAGTCTTTAGGGTTGTGTACAGTGAGAAAATCCAGAAACCTGGTGGCAGGCTACAACCTGTTGTATGCATTGAAGAAGTAATATAAGCAGATTATAAACTATAAAGGGCCAAGAAATCTAACAAATACTGTAATAAAATTGAGAATGGAAATGGGGAATGTGTCAAAGAGACAACAACCCAACCATAGAAAAAACAACAGCAGAAGGTCACCAACAGGTCTTCAATGTAGCAAGAAATTTCCGCACCCGGAGGCATCCATCAGCTGGCCCCTTAACAAATATATACTAGTTCAGAGATAATGAACGCCATACTAATTTCCAAATTGTACACAAGAAACTAAAATTAAATAATACAAGACTAACAAAGGCCAGAGGCTCCTGACTTGGGACAGGCGCAAAAATGCGGCGGGGTTAAACATGTTTATGAGATCTCAACCCTCCCATGTTACATATGCAAACAATCAACATTCTATCAAAACATTCTGGAGTAAAACTCTCTGTTACATATGCCAAACAATAAGCATTCTAAAGTAAAATTCTGGGAACAGCAAATTATGTGGTAGACAAATATTTAAAATTGAAAACAACAACAAATTAGAAGTGATCTTTATTTTTTTATTTCAAATTGCCTATCATTACAAAAACAGTAGGCACCATAATAGATACATGAACCATGATTTCTAAATTACACATAACATTTCATTCTCTATCTAAAGCAATGGCATGTCTGATCTAGCTAAACATAAAAATCTTTACGTTTGCAAAATATATGGTGGTAAGTTATTGTTGGACAAATCCGTAAAAAAATTGGTAAATTTCTATTGTTACAATATCAGACAAACTCTATTACATGCCCCTAGATTGCAATAATAACAAATGATCAGAAAAAATGTTTCTACTATAAAGATGATAGGTTGGTCCATTCTGACTAAACAGAGGTTAAAAAACCCAATTACATGCATTGTTTGTGTGCCATAAACATGTTATGATTAAATTGACTTGACTCAATATACTTATTGTATTTGAACAAATGAAATATGCTTAAAGCTTAAATAGATGTCAGCTTTAATTGACCTCATCCCTTGGTATTTAAGGTTCATAAAGAAAAGGAACTAAGCACAAGAACACATTTAACATAAAAGGTTTTTATGCAAACAAAGTTCTTCAATTTTTATTTTTTATTTTTAGTTCACTAGATTTTTAATATTTCAATACAATCCAAATTTATCTTGATATCTATCTCTCCCCCTCCCTCCTCCCCCAAAAAAAAACCAATTGTATTTTTTTTTTAATTCATGTAAATAAGATAAAAATAGAATAAACCATTGAATCTAACATGATATTTGACATTTTTGTCTGTGAAAACTGTTAAAGAGTATCCAAAAAGTTGACCATTAAAATAACATCTGCAGTGAATGGTGAACATTTACAAGAGATTTTGTCATGGAAAATTGACCAACAAATTTCAATAATGATATTGAAATAAATGTGTGGTCTTGCATTTAATATCACTCCTAAATCATACTGCACAAGATTTTTCATAAACTCTTCTCTGTATTAAGGGCATTAATATGTCTTCTTTTAAATGCCTTTTAAAAACAGGCTTCTCAGGTTAATCTCAGTAGAATATCTTTGAAGTGTGTCAACAATGGCTATAAATTTTGTTGACCTTTTGACCTTTTACATTCTGTATCCTTTCCAATTGGTACAAAAAACAGAAACTTGATATGAACCTTTTAACCTTTGACATCCTGCTTCATCACTCAGTGGCGTACATGTTATACCAACAAATCACACAAACCTGACATTTATCTTTTAACCTCTGACATCCAGCATTATGACACACATTCTTCCCCAGTGGTACCAATAATATACCAAAAAATTACACAAACCTTGTATTGACCTTTTGACCTCTGACATTCTGCATCTTTTCTCTATGACATACATGTTATACCAACAAATCACACAAACCTGATGATGACCTTTTAACCTTTCACACTCTGCATACCGGTAATTCCACATATTCTTTCCCAATGACATAAATATGTATAAACCAATTTTTACACAACTCTAAATTTCATTTATAAAAAAGAGATTCTAGTGCAGCACTTTACTAAATATCATGTTTTAGACTTAAACACAAAATATTCAAACCAACTATTTTGTAATCAGGTACTTTATACATTTTATCAAAATAAATGACAGGCTTCTCATATAAAAATCTTTTAAAATAAAGCAACTCCAATTGTAAGAAATATTTGATGTAAAATAAAATTATCTCCCCTTATTTGTTGAAACACAGTACAGTTCATTCAAATTTGATCTGATTTATATATTTGAGTATAAAAAGAAATAGAAATTAAAGTATACAACAAAATGTTTATACGAGTTAATACTCAAAATCTAAGATACCCCTGATTGTAACATTACCTCATAACAGTTTAGAAGGTTGCCTACACTTGCTTACATTCACTTCATTTGAAATTTGGTGGATAGGTGTCTCATTGGTAATTATACCACATCTCCTTATTCTTATATTAAAACATAAAATATGATTTGTGACAAAAACATTTCCCTCACAGAACTTTAACAGAAAAGATACATACATGCAAACATGAAAGACAACTCTTAAAACTTCAAAGGGAGGTAACTTTCTACCATCCCAATTGAAAACAGATCTTAGACATTTATCAATATAAAGTACATTCATATTTAACATTTATTCCTAACAACAATTTTTATTATTTGTACAAACTTAATATAAATTCTAGAGATTTTCTACAAAAAAGACATCACATTTAAAACCATTCACAATAAAACAATTTCCCCGTAACAATATGACATTTTTTTAAGAATTTCATAAAACAAATAATAATAACAATATATAAATGCATTTGTAACATGAACATGAAATGAAAATTTACAACAAAACTAACAATTGTGCTTTATATGGGACTAGATAAAAACAAGATTTGCACAAATATCATCTGACAACAAAAGATCAAGTCTAAAAATTTCATGTACAAAAATGAAATCACCTTGAACATTAAACTTTTCATACAAAATGGAAAACAAATGAGTATGATATAAAAAATGTATGAATTGAAAAAAATGGCACCTGATCAAATTAAAATACACTAGAATTTAGTGTAAATTTTCCCAATATATTATCAGTGCTTCTTAAAACAGAAACTACTCAAAATTTTTCCAACAAAGCATTACTTTGCATGAAATGCACCATTATCGCATTATATAGCCCTCACAATTGCATTTTACCTAGAAAAGATAATTTTTTATAAATCTACCACTGAACTTGTAACAAATTAGACAATTCGTAAAATTTATGACGTATTTCGATAAACTTTATAAAAAATTTAAAAAAAGTTCAAAAGTACAAAGTAGCAAGTTGTAAAGAAGTCATAATTTCATTTTTTTTTAGACTGCTATAAATCAAGTGTCAAAATAGCCAACCTAGTATGTCTTTAAACAAAGGATTTTTTTCTAGAAATTTTCTCATATTACAAAAAACAAATTATTTAAATTTGAGTTTTCATTACAAGAAAAAAGAGCATTTCGGTACATAATTTAAGATTTTTGCCTACTTTATATTTAATTCTATTACATTGACCAATATCATGCATCTTAGGTGAAAATAATAGTATAAATATTTAAAAAAATAAAATTAAATTGACACAAGAGCAGCTTCTTTTACATGATTAAAAATAAACCCAAAGTACAAATATATATATATAAACGTGTTGTACATAGAAAATTAAAGTTCAAAATTATCCCTCATGCTATGACGGATTTTTTAGAATTCTTTTCAATTTAAAGTCATACACCTGTCTACACATATACACTGTATTACTGTCCACATCAGGTGCAGGGATTCTCTGAGATCTGGGGTTATCTTCTAAGACAGGAAACACCATTGGTCTAGGAGAAAGATTACTCTCTACTCGGCACTTCTCAGCTCTGTACCTATAAAGCAAAATAAAATTGTACAAATGACTTGATGTATATGTAAATACTTGAAATAGTTGATAAAGAGATCTGATAGAGAAATATTGTATCGCACAGGATACAGTGGTGAAATCAGCTAGGTTCTTGTCTTGAAAAGTCAATAATCAGATAGGAATAAAACAAAACAAAACAAAATGTACAAATGATAAGAGGAATAAATTTTTTATTGTAAGCCAGACTGTAATACAAGCGAATTTCATCTACATGTAGCTATAAATCAGGTTTTGTCGACCATTTTATACATGGGGAAATGCCTGACCAAAGTCAGGAATATAACAGTTATTTTCCATTACTGTTGAATGTGCTTGAGCTTGCCATTTGATAAGGGACTTTCCATTTTGAATTTTCCTCAGAGTCCATTATTTTTTATTATCTTACTTTTTGCATGTATTATACACCAAATGAACATAAAACCCAAATTATACCTGCAGTATTCATTGTATGTGAGTACATATCCTTTATCATCAATACAGGCCACACTGTTCTCGTCTCGATGTTTGGAGGCAAAGATCTCATTCTGTAGATGGTGAGGAAGGCGACCAGAGTCTGTATGTTCTGGGTGATAGTACCATAGTAAACCCATCATCATCTCATCTGAATAAGAAAATACACCAACGTTAACAGGAATGGCATGTTTCGACAGTTATTGACCACAAAATAAAACAGAGTCAAAACTACTGTTTCATGTAATTAAATCTTTTTCTACCTACTCTGCTAACTGTATTATTCATTTCCTTTTTGCTCTAATGTTTTCCTTTTTCTGTTTTCTGACAACTACATCATGCAGTATAACTATTCATTCCCTTTTTTATTTTACACCATTAATTTTGTAAATTCTTTTATTTATGATATTTCTTTATCTTATATGCTGATGGTGAGATATCAATGTAAATTCTTTTATTTATGATATTTCTTTATCTTATATGCTGATGGTGAGATATCAATGAAACGAAATAAGTCCTCTATCTGTAAGTCATCATTGAGCCATGCTCAAGCCACATAGTGCAAATCATTTTAAGAGTTATCTCCCTTAGTTAATCAGTTCTTTTTTTTTATAAAACATATTTTTTTCTTTGGTTCCATTGCTAAGATAGACAGTATTAGATATACCTCTATTCATCAATTTAATTTACTATATAGGAAAATATAGTTCTTATTAGGTTTTTAATTTTTTTTTTATAGCCTATATATATATCTAATACCAACAAAATCTAGAAAAGTTCAAAACCTAACAAAGTATAAAAATATGCAAGGCTCTGTGTTGAAGGCCGTACTTTGACCTATAATTTTTCAATTTTTAAAAAATTATGACTTATTTTTATTTACCACTAACCATTTTCTTCCCAGAAAGCTGTGACCTTTCCTAGGTATGGAATGTCTGTTTTACGTGGACCTGAGCGTAGAATGACGACATCACGGATATAAATGATATCTCCATCCGTATGAATGATAGCTGAGTAACACTCTCTCTCCACCATAGATCCTGAGACCTGTAAAATAGAGAATGTTTATATATGTCATGTATGTTTTGCAAAATATTATATATACCACACATCAGATGGATTTTATCCTTTCTTAGAATGAGATCACTTGGAATAATAATCTCACATCATTGATGTTTCTTTGGAAGATAATTATAAACAAATTATCGGACTTTTTAACAAGAGGAAGGATCTGACTTGCATCTGATCTCACAGTCTTTCAATGAGATCGAAGCTGAGAAACTCTCTCATGTTTTCAGTTCAAGATAGATAATCTACATGTATCAATACAATGTCATATTAATCTGAAGCAAGTATTTATCAAGAAAATATTTGTAAGGTCTAATTTATCTTTTCAAACATTCAAATATTATATGGACTTACATGTAACCTCACTGTCAACAAATGCTTTTTATTTTTTTTTTAAACTTTTGTAACAGCATGAACAGTATATACATGTTTATTTTATTACAAATATAATTTTTCAACATACCATGATTTTTCGTTTCTCAGGAGGAAATTTAAATTCCCAGTTGTGATTTCTTTTCTTCACTTTCTTTACTTCTGTCTTTTTCTTTTCAATTGGAACAACATGTACAGATGTATTCTTGGTTGATGTTGATGATTTTTTCCTCCGTACGACTACAGATTCGGTACTGAGCTGCCGATCAAACGATGCTACACGTCGTCTTTTTGGATAAGTTTTAGATATCTCATTTTTATCCTTCAACACTTTAGCATCCACACTTTTACTTCTGTTATACAGCTGTATTTTAGATGATTTTGTACTTTCACTCGTGGACAGTTTTCTATCTTTAGATGATTTTGTACTTTCACTCGTGGACAGTTTTCTTTGTTTAACTTCTGGTTTTGAATGACTTGTAAACACATCATCAGTACTTTTCCGTTTCTGTGGTTTCTTGTTTTCTACTTTACTCAAAGATTTACATGGTTTACTCTGTATACTATCAGCAGATTTATTTTCTGATTTACTAATTGTTTTTTTCTTTCCACCTTTAACACTTGGAGTGTCAACTGTTGGTGTTTTTGGAACTTTCTTTTTAGAACTGTTCGTTTCATCTGAAGATATACTTAATTTCTTCTTCTTTGCAGGTTTAATTTCCTCTGGTGATTCACATAAGCTTTTCTTTTTCCCTATTTTCACCTCAACTTGTGATACTTTAGAATTTTTCTGTTTCCCTGTTCTCCCTACAGAAGGTGACTCTTCCAAACTTTTATTTTTCACTTCAATGAGTGATTCATCTCCTGATTCACTCAAGCTTTTCTTTTTTCCTTTTTTTACTGTATCAGACAATTCACTCAAGTTTTTCTTTTTTCCTTTTTTTGTTGCATCTGACGATTCACTTAAACTTTTCTTTTTTCCTGTTTTAACAACATCAGACGATTCACTCAAGCTTTTCTTTTTCCCTGGTTTTATTGAAACAGACAACTCACTCAAACTGTTCTGTTTCCGTGGTTTTATTGAAACAGACAACTCACTCAAACTGTTCTGTTTTGCTTTTTTTATGTCAATAGATAACTGACTCAATGTTTTCTTTTTCCTGGTTTTTATTGCATCAGATGACTTACTTAAGTTTTTCTTTTTCACAGTTTTTTCATCATCAGTACTTTTCTTTTTTATTGTTTTTGTTACTTCCAGAGATTCACTAACACTTTTCTTTTTCCCTTTTTTAGCATCATCTGTAGAATCACTTATTGATTTCTTTTTAGAGGGTTTAGTGATTATCTCCCCTGATGATTCACTGATACTTTTCTTTTTTGCAGATTTTGCTGTTTTTGGTGATTCTTCAGAACTATCAGATTTTTCTTCACTTTCTTTCAATTCTAATTTCCTCTTAACATTTTTGTCACTTTCACTTTTCTCACTATCTTTTCTTTTCTTTATACTTTTTGTTTTATTTTCTTTATCTAAAGCTGAAAATTTCTCTTTCTTTTTCCCAGATTTTTCACTCTTTGGTGTTTTTTCTTTTGTCTCATTTTCTTTCTTTTTCTTCTTTTTCACTGTTTCTACTATAATATCCTTCTCAGAGAAGGTCAAAGGTGGCACACCACCTACAACATCAATTTCAACGTCTAAATCATCATTACCTCCCTTAGATGTATTAAAACTATTAAACGTAGAATGATATGATGTTGCATTTCCAACAACATCTATTTCTGGATCCATGTCATCAAGTTTCGTTGCACATGAAGATTTCCCAGATTCTTTATGCGAGGAATCTCCCATGTTTTGCAGTGAAGAACGTTTTGGATCCACACCATCCCGACCCCCTGTATGTCCTGGATCGTTCAAATCACGTAGCGCAGTGTAAGAAGGAGGAGGAACATTATGATGACACGTGTCATGATGTAAAGGAGAAGCTGTAGGCGTGTAATAGTAACATGATGGACAACCTGTAATAGAACGATATAAATGTAAATGTGTAAAATACAAGTCTTTTAATAACATTTTAAATTTGATTTGAAACATTTTAGTCATGTTAGTTATTCTACATTAAGAATTGGTTAAATTACCTAAATATCACTTCAAACTTATCATACTTTGCATGGGCAGCAGTCCATTTTGTCTGGTTTAGAACCAGTCATGTTAAGTACTTGAGCTTTCTTTCAATACATTTTTACAGTATTTTATATGGTGTTATATTCTTAGTTATTTAATGATTTGTAATTGTGGTCTATCTCACTGTTACTTTATAGAGATACATGTAATTGCGGCTGACATCCCCGTTATCATGGTCATACATGTAGCTTATTTTGATTGTATGTTCCATTATGATTATTTTTTTTCTCCTAAATGATCTCTTAAAACTTCTTTAACCATGTTTACCCTGCTAATTTTTTCCGACACCATATTCATGATGTTAGTGTTTGTCTTATGCATGCCATGTCTATTTTTGTAGGCAGATGTTTTGATTGTTTCTGAAAAATTGCCAAAAATCTGTTAACAATGGTTAATGGTTCTGTATGATTTTACCCATTACAAAATGTATATGTTGCCTGGTATATACATGTATCATATAAATATAGTCAGGCAGGAAAATGAAAATACCATGCTGGACTTGCCCAGCTTGTATCAAAATCTCCTGGACAATATGTATATATGTTCCAACTTCATTTTGTACTACTGGTATTTAGTTTGTCTTTTTACTTTGCACTAAAATTTGACTCACCACAATGAGGTAGTGTGTTATGACTCTGATACTGTATTGGATACCCAGCACTAAATGGATGATGATACTGCACCATGGGAACACTGCCGATCGTAAACGTCGGACATGGGCTCACTAAACCTCCTGGCTGCCCCATCATAAAACCACTTGGTCCCTGAGAACTATACATGTTCTGTGAGCAATGAACACAAGTTCCTGTCAAATTCTGAATAACGCCATAGCTATGCGTACTGTAACCTCCACTTTCAACGTGTCCCATATTATATTGTACATTACTGTCTGTATAAGCACTACTGTTCTTATCGTCTTGTTTGTAACTATTGCTAGAGTCTTTTTTTGATTTTTCATTCAAACCTTTTTGACAGTTGACACATTTTTCATCCTTTTTGTCCTTGCTGATGTTGCTTGTGTCAATACTGCTTGCAATGTTAGTTTTTATTTTAGCCTCTGGAAAAGAATGGGTTCTTGCTGCTCTCATCAGCTCTCCCTTCTTTTTTCTAGGCTTTTTAATTTTATCTTCATCAGACACAACTTTTTTCTTGTTCACAGTTTTTTCACTGTCAGAAATTTTACATTTTACTTCTTTTTTATCAACAATTTTCTTTTTTCCTATTTTTGCTTCTTTTAAATTTTTATTTTTATCTTTTTCAGCACTTGCTTTAGGTTTTATCTTTGTTGGTGATTTTGAAACTTTAGATGGTGACTTCGGAGGAGAAGGTTTGGTTGGAGATTTGGATGGTGATGAAACTTTAGACGGAGATTTACAAGGTGAGGATACTTTTGTTGGTGATTTCGCTGGTGATGTTTTTGCTAACATCTTTGGAGAAACAACTTTTGTCGCCAGCTTTGACGGAGGTGAATCTAGTGTCAGTTTGGCTAATGACTTTTGAATTTGAGTTATCTTTCCTGGAGAAGTTTTTTCCTTCTTTACTCTGACATTTTCACAGAATTGATCATCAGATTTTGCTTTCTTCAAGATACTTTTAACTTTTGCCTCTAGCAGCATTTTGGCTTTTGACAAACTTTTATTTGATATTACTTTTTTATTGGCAGCTTTGCTATCGGAAGATTTCTTACTTCTGGGAGATTCTTCTTTCCCAAATAAAATGTTGACCATAGCTAATGCATTTAAGCTGGCCACACGTTTCATTCTACGAACTGGTTGACGAATCATTTCAATTTTTTTGACTGGTTTCTTAGGCTTAACGTTTGCCAGTTTGGTTAGTTTGCTAGTTTCGTCTTGACTTGAATCTTGTGAAAGGTCTGCCAGTTTTATCAGTTTATTTGTCTCCTCTATACTCCTCTCTTTTGTGACACGCTCTCCTAAGAAAACAACAGCTTGTTTGTTCCCAATCACATCACTAATCTTCTTATCTCCTTGACTATCAAAATGAAAAATTGGAGGTTTTAAAAACTGAGGTTTGGATTTTTCACCAGATTCATTCTGAGTGTATTTTACTATCTCTTCTTCAGTATCACTTTTAATATCGATATTATCAGATTGCAATTTATTATTGTCTGCACTCTGTAATAGTAACAAATTATCACTGATATCATCCAATTTTTCTACATCGATTTCAATATCTTCATCCACATCTTCACAGCCTCTTTCTGACTTTATATTACAATTATCAGATTGCAATGGAGCATTGTCACAATTTGATATGGTCTTTGGGTTTAAATCTTCAACTTTAATTTTTGTGTCACAACTTTTAGTCAATGCTTTTGATTTACAAAATGAGTTAGAATCTTGAATTTCTTCTATTGAATTTTCAGTTGAGACTGAACTTTTTTCACTATCGCTAGTTTTATTCTTAATTAAATCTTGAACTTCATCACTTTTCTTTTCTGATACTTTTGATTTCTTTAATTCATCACAATCAAATTTTGAACGTTTTGATTGTTTTTCATCATAGTTTTCTACTTCAACATGTTCAAGTTTTATTTTCAAATCTTGAACTTCATCACTTAAGTTTTTGTCTGCCTTAGAAGAATTGAAAGCAGGCACTGCTGTGACATTAGAACAACAATTAGAATCTTCAACTTTAATTCTAGCTTTCAAAACTGAAATTTTTCCTTCTTCTTCACATTTTTTAACAACAATAATGTTTTCTTCTGATTGAGATATTTCTGACAAAGTACTATTTCCTGAGTGTACAGATTCACTCTCGACCACTTTCTCTTTTTCAACTTGAATTGTAGAATCACTTTTGTTGTCCGAAGTATCCTGATCTGACTCTATTGAACTCCTGATTACTTCCGTTAAAGTTCTATCAAAACTTGAATCAACTTCATCCTGCAAATTGTCTTGGAGTTCTGCAGTTTTAAGTGATTTGATGTTAGCAACTAAAGCATCAAGTTTTAAACGTCGAGCTTGAATGTTTTTAGAATTGTGTTTACTGGATAAACCATGACTAATTTGAACTGTTTTATCACATGTAACTGATTTTAAATCTGTAATTTGCTCATTCTGTTTTTCATCTGACTCGCCATCTTGCAAACAAGACGAGGAAGTAGATTCTAGAGGTTTCTCCTTTGTTTCAACAGAAAGTTGTCCAGTTCCATTGTTTTCCTGATCAATTTCAGAATCAGCTGTTTTTGATAGACTTTTGTCCTCACATTCAAGTTCCGTATCAACAGATTTAGAATTAATATTGTCCTTTGTGAAATCAGATTCTTCCTCCTTCCCAGAATAATCAAACCCTACGCTGTCCTCCTCTGATTGAACACCAAAACCAGATGCACTCTTAATTGTTTCATTTTTATTTGAAGTTTCCTTTTCTGTTGTTTTATTTTCAAGTGACGAATCTTTCACTAATATTTCATTTGATGTTTGTTTGTCCAATGTGTTATTTTCAAGTGATGATTTTTCCAAGTTTATTTCCTTTTCAGTGGAAGTTTGTATTTTAGATGTTTTGTTTTCTAGTGACGAGTCTTCCACTATTATTTCTTTTTCATTTGTGGATTGTTTTCCCAATATATTATTTTCCCATGAGAAGTCTTCCACAATTATTTCACTTTCATCTGAAGTTTGTATTTCAGATCTTTTATTTTCAAGTGATGAGTCTGTCACTATTATTTCTTTTACACCTGAAATTTGTTTTTTCAATGTTTCATTTTCAAGTGAGGAGTCCTCAACAACTATTTCATTTTCATTTTTAATTTGTTTTTCTGATGCTTTATTTTCAAGTGACAATTCTATCACTTTTATTTCACTCTCATTTGAAGTTTCCTTGTCAGATGTTATAAGTGACAAGTCTTTCACAACTATTTCCTTTTCAAAGGAGGATTCTTTGTCCACAAGATTAACTTTTAATTTAGAACTTTCATCATGTAAACAGATATCTGAATCACATTTAGAACTTTCGTCTTTCTCCTGAACACTAATACTGTATTTATCTATATTGCTTACAATCTGTTGTTCTATATGTTCTGTAGATCGAACAGGCAGTAACTGTCCATCTCTTGACGCACTACTTACTGAAAACAATGGTTCATCGATTGACCTTTGACTTACTGACAATAACTGGTCATTGCTTGACCTACTACTGACTGAAAACAATGGTTCTTCAATTGACCTATGCTCAGCAATATTAACTTTAGTGTTGTGAGTTACAGAGATTTCAGATTGTTTGTCTGTTTCACTACTGGTCGGCTGTAACACAGGGTCCTTATCATCTAGACTTAAAGTTTGTTTGTTTGTTTCACTACAGTTCCCCTGGTGGACAGAAGTTTGGTCGTTTTCATTGTTTTTGTCAATATTTACATTAAGAGTTTGTGGATTAATATGTTCCTTATGGTATTCCTCTTTGTTTATCTCGTTGTTTAAACTGTCTGCATTGTTACTACTCTCAGTAATAGCATCTTGTTTGGCTTCATCTCCCTGAAATTATACAAAAATATATTAAATCTCTATAAAAATAAGTAGATGTTTTATCATTACCAATGAGAGAAACTCTCCAACAGAGTCCAAATGAGGTACATATATATGTACATGAAAGGGACTACAGGTCAGGATGTACTATGTAATCATTTGTAATGCCATTCAAAATCTAGCATTAACCCCATCCTGTATCAGGTGTATAGTAGCTATAAAAGACTCCAACATGGCAAAATGGGAAACAATTAAAATGAAAAAAAAACTAAATATAAAAAAGAAGATGTGGTATGATTGCCAATGAGACAACTATCCACAAAAGACCAAAATGACACAGACATTAACAACTATAGGTCACCGTACGGCCTTCAACAATGAGTAAATGCATGCTTAATCATGTTAATGTTTAAACAATAAATCAACAAACAGCAACCTTCAAAACAACCAGGTATTTAATAGATATTTCACTAATGCTTTTACATTACTTGCATATCATCTATGATGAATCAGGGTGTATTGGTACCAGAATCTTTAATGGTGTTGCAATCCTTATTTCTGTTGAATACTGTATTAAAACTTAAAGTAAGTGTTGAGAATTATTTATTTATGCAAATTTTAATGAGAAGTTAAAAATAAATGGCAATATAAATCATCAAGAATATATATGTCAGCTACAAGGATCTTTTCATGTATGACCACATCAACAAAGTCGTGAAAGTTAAAAAGTATATCTAGCTGTGTATTCTGTGTACACCTAACTCAGACAAATACAAAAGTTTTAGTGATTTTCAATGATTTTTTTTTCCAATAAAACTAAGACTTGAAGAATATTTAACTGCAAGGATGAAAAATTATTGAATTACTCAAATCCACACAAATAAAAATCAAAATCACAGCTGGTAACCATGAGATTACTTAACCATGGAACATTTATAATTCAGGTTAGGAATTTAAATGATTTTACCCTGTTATCATGGTTATCTTTATCTCAATAAACAAATTCATGAAGCAAAATCATTGAAAATTAAAAATAATTTAGATATCTATAAAATACAATTTTGCAAGCTAAAGGTGCTCTCTGTCAAGTCAGCATTATTGTTGTATTATAAAATGAACTTAGATGATAACCAGTACAGTATTTGTATTTCTTTACCAAACACTTTTTCTGGGTACTGATAATTCTTTATTCATTTGTAACCTAGAGATGATTGGGGCTGGTTTCACGAAGCTATCTTAAGACATGTCATATAGACATATCTTAGAACATGTCTTATGATCGATCCTCTTATGACTATCCTAGGACATATCTCAGACCTCGTCTCGAAGCTGTCTAAGAATAATCTTAGCAAAGATATCCTAAACCTGTCACAAGTTTTTAAAATTTTCAAATATAAATATTGATATACAGAAAAATTCATGTAAATGTAGAATATCTTTACCATAAACTACTGTATTTACAGTTAACGTTTTAATTAATATAATTAGATAATTTGCAAAATTAATATAAAAACAAGAATGTGTCCAAAGTACACAGATGCCCCACTCGCACTATCCTTTTCCATGTTCCATGGACTGTGAAATTGGGTAATAATCTAATTTGGTATTAAAATTAGAAAGATTATACTATAGGGAACATATGTACTAAGTTTCAAGTTGATTGGACTTCAATTTCATCAAAAACTACCTTGACCAAAAACTTTAACCTGAAACTCCCACTTTCATTTTCTATGTTCAGTGGACCATGAAATTGGGGACAAAAGTCTAATTTGGCTTTAAAATTAGAAAGATTGTATCATAAGCAACAAGTGTAATAAGTTTCAAGTTGATTGGACTTCAGCTTCATCAAAAACTACCTTGACCAAAAACTTTAACCTGAACAGACGCACAGACGAACGGAGCCACAGACCAGAAAACATAATGCCCCTCTACTATCGTAGGTGGGCATAACTATCGTAGGTGGGGCATAAAAAGTAATTTTAAAATATAAAAATTAACAATTATAAATAATTCACCAATATATATATATATATGAAATGTTTAATACAAAATTAAGAAAATAAGAATACAATTATGACATTCATTTTTGTACAAGTGAGTTGAATTCATTTCCCACTGTATCGGTTATAAAAGGTTAAAGGTTAAAGGATAAAATGGTGCATTCTTGAAATCAATACAATAAACATGATGAATTTTCATTGTTGACAAATCATGATAATCCGTCAATCTATAAACATGATAAAGATTTAGTTATAAGCAGGAAAAGGAGAATAGATAATTATTTAATATCAAGATAAATTGCAAAATTAATATAAACAAGAATGTGTCCACAGTACACGGATGCCCCACTCACACTATCATTTTCTATGTTTAAAGGACTGTGAAATTGGAATAAATTCTCTAATTTGGCATTAAAATTAGAATGATCTTATCAAAGGGAACATGTATACTAAGTTTCAAGTTGATTGGACTTCTACTTTATCAAAAACTACCTTGACCAAAAACTTTAACCTGAAATTTGCACTATCATTTTCTATGTTCAGTGAACCGTAAAATTGGGGTCAAAACTCTAATTTGGCATTTAAATTAGAAAGATCATATCATAGGGCACATGTATACTAAGTTTCAAGTTGATTGGACTTCAACTTCATCAAAAACTACCTTGACCAAAAACTTTAACCTGAAGCCAAAAACTTTAACCTGAAATTTGCACTATCATTTTCTATGTTCAGTGAACCGTAAAATTGGGGTCAAAACTCTAATTTGGCATTTAAATTAGAAAGATCATATCATAGGGCACATGTATACTAAGTTTCAAGTTGATTGGACTTCAACTTCATCAAAAACTACCTTGACCAAAAACTTTAACCTGAAATTTGCACTATCATTTTCTATGTTCATTGAACCGTAAAATTGGGGTCAAAACTCTAATTTGGCATTTAAATTAGAAAGATCATATCATAGGGCACATGTATACTAAGTTTCAAGTTGATTGGACTTCAACTTCATCAAAAACTACCTTGACCAAAAACTTTAACCTGAAGCCAAAAACTTTAACCTGAAATTTGCACTATCATTTTCTATGTTCAGTGAACCGTAAAATTGGGGTCAAAACTCTAATTTGGCATTTAAATTAGAAAGATCATATCATAGGGCACATGTATACTAAGTTTCAAGTTGATTGGACTTCAACTTCATCAAAAACTACCTTGACCAAAAACTTTAACCTGAAGCCAAAAACTTTAACCTGAAATTTGCACTATCATTTTCTATCAGTGAACCGTAAAATTGGGGTCAAAACTCTAATTTGGCATTTAAATTAGAAAGATCATATCATAAGGAACATGTGTACTAAGTTTCAAGTTGATTGGACTTCAACTTCATCAAAAACTACCTTGACCAAAAACTTTAACCTGAAGCGGGACAGACGGACGAACGAACAGACGAACGAACGAACAGACGGACGAACGGACGCACAGACCAGAAAACATAATGCCCCTCTACTATCGTAGGTGGGGCATAAAAACTAAATTTGAGGTACTTTTTAGAAATTCCCTATCATAATGACTATGTATGTAAAGTTACAAATGGATGCAACTATAACTTCATCATAAACTACCTCGACCAAAAACTTTAACCTGGCAAAGAGCTGTTTCACACAATCTCATTTTCATGTTCAATGAACCATGAAATGAGGACCAAAACCTAAATTTGAGGTACTTTTTAGAAATTCCCTATTATAATGACTATGTATGTAAAGTTACAAATGGATGCAACTATAACTTCATCATAAACTACCTCGACCAAAAACTTTAACCTGACATGGGACAGACGGACGAACGGACGAACGAACAGACGAACGAACAGACGGACGAACGGACGCACAGACCAGAAAACATAATGCCCCTACTACTATCGTAGACGGGGCATAAAAATTCGTAAGGGTTCCACGGAACCCGGTGTCTCGCCTACTTTTTCTGTTAATCGCAGACTCAACAAAAATGAGGAAAAACATCAATAACAAGAATGTGTCCACAGTACACGGATGCCCCACTCGCACTATCATTTTCTATGTTTAAAGGACTGTGAAATTGGAATAAATTCTCTAATTTGGCATTAAAATTAGAATGATCTTATCAAAGGGAACATGTATACTAAGTTTCAAGTTGATTGGACTTCTACTTTATCAAAAACTACCTTGACCAAAAACTTTAACCTGAAATTTGCACTATCATTTTCTATGTTCAGTGAACCGTAAAATTGGAGTCAAAACTCTAATTTGGCATTTAAATTAGAAAGATCATATCATAGGGCACATGTATACTAAGTTTCAAGTTGATTGGACTTCAACTTCATCAAAAACTACCTTGACCAAAAACTTTAACCTGAAGCCAAAAACTTTAACCTGAAATTTGCACTATCATTTTCTATGTTCAGTGAACCGTAAAATTGGGGTCAAAACTCTAATTTGGCATTTAAATTAGAAAGATCATATCATAGGGCACATGTATACTAAGTTTCAAGTTGATTGGACTTCAACTTCATCAAAAACTACCTTGACCAAAAACTTTAACCTGAAGCGGGACAGACGGACGGACGGACGGACGGACGAAGGAACGGACGCACAGACCAGAAAACATAATGCCCCTCTACTATCGTAGGTGGGGCATAAAAATTTCCCTCACGATACTGTCTTTTGATTGAAAGAAGCTTCCAAGTTTGGTAAAACAAGAATGTGTCCAAAGTACACGGATGCCCCACTCACACTATCATTTTCCATGTTCAATGGACCATGAAATTGGATAAAAAATATAATTAGGCATTAAAATTAGAAAGATAATATCATAGGGAACATGTGTACTAAGTATCAAGTTGATTGGACTTCAACTTCATCAAAAACTACCTTGACCAAAAACTTTAACCTGAAACATGCACTTTCATTTTCTATGTTCAGTGGACCCTGAAATTGGGGTCAAAAGTTTAATTTGGCTTTAAAATTAGAAAGATCATATCATAAGGAACATGTGTACTAAGTTTCAAGTTGATTGGACTTCAACTTCATCAAAAACTACCTTGACCAAAAACTTTAACCTGAAAAACTTTAACCTGAAACATGCACTTTCATTTTCTATGTTCAGTGGACCGTGAAATTGGGGTCAAAAGTTTAATTTGGCTTTAAAATTAGAAAGATCATATCATAAGGAACATGTGTACTAAGTTTCAAGTTGATTGGACTTCAACTTCATCAAAAACTACCTTGACCAAAAACTTTAACCTGAAAAACTTTAACCTGAAACATGCACTTTCATTTTCTATGTTCAGTGGACCGTGAAATTGGGGTCAAAAGTTTAATTTGGCTTTAAAATTAGAAAGATCATATCATAAGGAACATGTGTACTAAGTTTCAAGTTGATTGGACTTCAACTTCATCAAAAACTACCTTGACCAAAAACTTTAACCTGAAGCGGGACAGACGGACGAACGAACAGACGAACGAACGAACGAACGAACAGACGGACGGACGAACGGACGCACAGACCAGAAAACATAATGCCCCTCTACTATCGTAGGTGGGGCATAAAAATCCAGGATAGTTTATGAATCTAATAAATGTTTTATAAACTTTAACTGCAGACTGTATGTAATGTTAACTGGAAGAAAAACTAAGTCCATTTATAAGTAAAATACGGAAAAAGTGAATTTTTTTTTTACAAAATTTACTTCTGAATAATATCTTATGATCAGAAATAAGCTTTTGTCTAAGTTTGGTAGAAATCCAGGATAGTTTAAGAACATTATAAAAATTTTAAAAACTTAAACCACAGAGTGAATGTTTTGTTTCTGGCAAAAAAACTAAGTCCATTTATAAGTAAAATACGGAAAAGTGGAAATTTATATTTACAAAATTTTCTTCTTGATACTATCTTATGATCATGAACAAGCTTCTGTCCAAGTTTGGTACAAATCAAGGATAGTTTATGAAAGTTATTAAAATCTTAAAAACTTTAACCACAGAGTGAATGTAATGTTTCCTCGCAGAAAAACTAAGTCCATTTATAAGTAAAATACGGAAAAGTGGAAATTTATTTTCACAACATTTTCTTCTTGATACTATCTTATGATCATAAACAAGCTTCTGTCCTAGTTTGGTACATATCAAGGATAGTTTATGAAAGTTATTAAAATTTTAAAAACTTTAACCACAGAGTGAATGTAATGTTTCCTCGCAGAAAAACTAAGTCCATTTATAAGTAAAATACAGAAAAAATGGAATTTTATTTTTACAAAATTTACTTCTGGATACTTTCTTATGATCATAAACAAGCTTCTGTCCAAGTTTGGTAGAAATTCAGTATAGTTTAAGAAAGTTATTAAAATTTCAAAAACATTAACCACAGAGTGAATATTTGTGGACGCCGCCGACGCCGACGACGACGACGGAGTGTAGGATCGCTTAGTCTCGCTTTTGCGACTAAAGTCGAAGGCTCGACAAAAATGAGTATAGTTTATATAAATAAACTGATGATTATCATAAGACCATCATAAGACACCTCTTGTGTAGTCCTAACTTTATGGCCAACTTTATGACAGCTTCATGAAACTGGACCCTGGTCCTTAAGTTCCAAATTAAATGACATCCCCCTGCTTTGGTAAAAGAATAGAAAACTATCTACATATTAAATCAAAAAGTTGTATTTGTATTTTTTTACTTCAATCAGTTGTCTAACATCATCTGCAACATGTGTATAAGGAATACTATTAATTTTTATTTTAACAATAATTCATTTCTCAAAGTTCATTTTGTCAATATTTGATGTCAATATCATAAAATATTTAGTACATCAAACTTGAAAGGTTTGTTTCAAAAATATATATACAAAAATGCTGACCCCTTTTTTCAGTATATAATAGTTTCAGTCTATATGCTTTGAAAAAAACAAAAATCTGCAAATAAATTGTAAACATGTTAAAAATTTCTTTCTTGTCATCTCCATTTTTAATTCACAGCCGCTATCCAAAAAAAAAATCAGTTCATTAAGTTCAAATTTGGATGTACATTTCTTATTATAGTCATATATACACATTTCTTTTACTATTAAACTTTTAGAATACAGTAAAATATTGTAAAAATTGTTCTATTAACCACCCAAACATTATATTTACAAACCTACATCTTTGGACATTTTAAATGTCCATTAAAAGGTTACTGTTCGGTGGATGTTTTTACTTTTTCATAAACTGATGAATGGAAGTTACAGTTCGGAGGATATGAAATCTATTGTATTCTGTCAAAAGTGGAACAACATAACTGGAGCGAAAATAATTATGGGTTTTATAGATATTAAATAACAACTGATACAAACTTGACTTTTTACCTTGAAAGAGCTTGATTAAAATGATAGCATTTACCTTCAACAAATTGTGTTTCTTATGTCATTTTAGAAGAATTTAAAAATTTGGTATCAATAGGAATTCATCAATTTGTAAAAGGAGAATAGCGTGAACATCAAGGAAACAGCAACCAAATGACAAGCACAGGATCTTTTATTGTTCATTAATTTATGAAATAAGTCCCTCAGTCCTATACATTTGTATTATAACAGTTCTCATGATGTATGTACTGAAAGAAGGTAAAAATACAAAATGTATGTAAAAATTCACATTGAACATATAAAAAAATGCAAAAGATATTTGCGTCAGTATGCAAGACACAGATCCTATGATTACTGGTAACTGAAATAAATTATTCAAAAAAGGAAAGAGGCTTGATTGTTGTTTCTCATCTTGAACTTTGTTAAAACTGCAAGCTATCCTTGTACACCAATACAACTTACACATGAAACAGTGGAAACACAAGTTTCAAGGCATTTTGTAAATTTCTACACACAACCCACATTTGTTTAAAATGAGAACAATGCAACTTCCCTATGGGAAATGAAAGTTTTCCTATTTCCAAAATTTATTAATCCATACAATTTTAATAATAACCATACCACACAAGTACAAAAGATTTACATGTAGACGAACTAATATAAAGTCATATGTACATGTTGTAAGTGCACTGAAGAAAACAAAAACAAGCAAAGCAATGACATTCCATTATATAAATATTTCAAAGGACTTTTACCACACTGTTCATAAAATTAATATTTAATTTGAGCCCTTAGGCCTTGCCAAATACACAGATTTAACTTCAGAACATATCTAATTATTCTCTTACATAACAGTATCAGTTTTTGTATCAAAAATGATCAAACCGTATATATTTATATTATAAGCACTGAAACTCTACAAGAAACAAAATGTAATTAGTACTGAAAATTGTACATGAAGATGTACATGTAATTAGTACAGAAAATTGTCCACGAGGACACATACCTTCTTCATCTTCCCTGAAGACATTTGTTACGACCACATGTACAACACCTGTACTTACGATCAATGAAAATAACATTGTAATGCCTCAATACACATCACTCAAAATAATGTGTAATCTAATAATAAAATCTTAGAAAATATTTCTACTGCTAATAAATAATAAAACAGAGAATAAAATGAAAAATAATTGAAGTTAAATTTTATTAACTGGCTACTACAGTCATTGACAGTGTATTGATATCAAATGTTGGAAAAAAACATAATACCTTTAATCTATCTGCACTATAGCTATAAATATCATGAATATTCAGAGTTCATCAAATATGCATGTAGCAAACCTAAGTATTTATCATGTTTATAACTTATAAAAACTGTTATGCACTTCGAAAGATTGAAAGCCTTTTTATATAGACAATCGCTCAGACATGATGGACATACATGTACATATTATATAAGGCCCTAGTAGAAAAATAAAAATTAAAATTCTCATCAGACAAGCTTATTTTTAGATAAGATAAAGATAAAGATAAAGATATTTTATTTCCTAATCATAGGGCTCATAACAAGCATGTAATCACATATTTTTGCTAATTGACAGGGCAGAGGCGTGAATTGGATTTTATTTGGTTTCCATTCTTTGTAAAAAGGTCTTAAATATTCAATTAACTAGCAAGATATTAAAACAAAAATGTTTTTGGCTTTAATAAGTTGAGTCTGGTAAGGAAATTAAAAGAACCTAGGATTTATTTTAATTATCATTTATGGGCTTTCTAATTCACCAGGCAATATTGCTTCCCCACAAGAGTATAAGTTTTTATAATAATAAACATGATAAACGTGAAGTCAAATGATGGGAAAATATTTTATAAAGTTTGCACTATTTATATCTTTAAAAGTTCATTAGATATAGTAGCAAGGACATACATAGATATAAGAAGATGTGGTATGAGTGCTAATGAGACAACTCTGTCTGTAATATTAAATGGTCAGAGATTTTTTTACTTGGAAACTTGAAGTCTTTTTGTAAAGCTATAATAGTTTAGTCACATCTATTCAAATATTACATCTATATTGTCTATCAAATGGAAGTAATTTCAGATAAAGTTAGAATTTTTTGGTATATTTGATGAACTGTTAAAAATTTGAACACCTGTTACCTTAATCAGAAAATGTAGGCTTTTAGATCTCTTATTCAGCATGTTCATATTAGTGTCTTATAACATGTATAACTTGTAATATGTACAGTAAGCAAAATATAATATCGCATCTGACTTGAAAGTTCATTTATTGCATATCAAAGCAAATCAGTTTTAATTGCACATGTACAAGCCTTATTACTATATCTACATTTTTTGTACATGTGCATGTACAAACCATAGTTGATTAGGCCAAATAAAAATATATGTGTGGTTCCAGTTACCCTACCGTCCCTACTTTTTTGTCTTTAAAATAGCCTACCCTAAAGATTTTATTGTCATTTTTCATCAAGCACTGTTAAAGTCAGAATGTTGCTCCTATAGACTCAATGTAAAAAAAAACCATAAAATAAAAAACAATCCCTACCTACCTACCCTAACTTATTTCCAGATGTAACTGGAACCACACATTCTATTTTATTTTAGGCCTTATCTGTATGTGGGCTTATATCACTGTGATACCTATGTCATTGTCAATAGATACATTAACACTTTATAAGTACATGTACATGTAGCAATTTAGCAAAGCAAAGATATTTTTTAACTCTTGAAAAACATAACAAGTGTGCACACGCTGAAATGTCTCGCCTTCTATACTAATCATTGATATTATGTTGATAGTCCTAAGTATAAAGCTAAGCTTTATTACAACTGTCACATAAACTTAACATTAACCAAGATAACTAAACAAAGACCAATGAACCTTGAAAATGAGGTCAAGGTCAGATGAACCATGCCAGGCAGACATGTACAGCTAACAATACTTCTATACAACATATATAGTTGACCTATTACTTATAGTTTAAGTACAAGAGTGCACACACTGAAATGTCTCGCCTTCTTTACTAATCATTGATATTATGTTGATAGTCCTAAATATAAAGCTTTATTACGACTGTCACATAAACTTAACATTAACTAAGAAAACTAAACATTGATCAATGAACCATGAAAATGAGGTCAAGGTCAGATGAACCATATATCAGGCAGACATGTACAGTTAACAATGCTTCCATACAACAAATATAGCTGACCTATTGCTTATAGTTTAAGAAAATAGACCAAAACAAAAAACTTAACACTGAGCAATGAACCGTGAAAACCAGGTCAAGGTCTAATAAGACCTGCATATTGACATATAGATCATAAAATATTTCCATGCACCAAATATAGTTGACCTATGACATATAGTATTAGATAAAAAGACCAAAACTCAAAAACGTAACTTTGACCACTGAACCATGAAAATGAGGTCAAGGTCAGATGACATCTGCCCGCTAGACATGTACACCTTACAATCATTCCATACAACAAATATAGTAAACCTATTGCATATATAAAGTATGAGAAAAACAGATCAAAACACAAAAACTTAACTATAACCACTGAACCATGAAAATGAGGTCAAGGTCAGATGACAACTGCCAGTTGGATATGTACACCTTACAGTCCTTCCATACACCGAATATACTAGTCCTATTGCTTATAGTATCTGAGATATGGACTTGACCACCAAAACTTAACCTTGTTCACTGATCCATGAAATGAGGCTAAGGTCAAGTGAAAACTGTCTGACGGGCATGAGGACCTTGCAAGGTACGCACATACTAAATATAGTTATCCTATTACTTATAGTAAGAGAGAATTTAACATTACAAAAAATCTGAACTTTTTTTTCAAGTGGTCACTGAACCATGAAAATGAGGTCAAGGACAATGGACATGTGACTGACCGAAACTTCATAACATGAGGCATCTATATACAAAATATGAGGCATCCAGGTCTTCCACCTTCTAAAATATATAGCTTTTAAAAAATGAGCTAACACCGCCGTCATAGCCGCCGCCGCTGGATCACTATCCCTAAGTCGAGCTTTCTGCAACAAAAGTTGCAGGCTCGACAAAAATAGACCAAAACACAAAAACTTAACACTGTGCAATATGAACCGTGAAAATGAGGTCACGGTCAAATAAAACCTGCACAACTGACATAAAGATCATAAAATATTTCCATATATACCGAATTTAGTTGACCTATGGCATATAGTATTAGATAAAAAGACCAAAACTCAAAAACTTAACTTTGACCACTGAACCATGAAAATGAGGTCAAGGTCACATGACATCTGCCCGCTAAACATGTACACCTTACAATCATTCCATACAACAAATATAGTAGACCTATTGCATATAGTATGAGAAAAACAGACCAAAACACAACCAGATGCTCCGCAGGGTGTAGCTTTATACGACCGCAGAGGTTGAACCCTGAACGGTTAGGGCAAGTATGGACACAACATTCAAGCTGGATTCAGCTCTAAATTTGGATTGTGATTAAATAGTTGACACAGCATAGGTTTCTGACACAGAATGAATGTGTTCTAATGAACTTAAAATTTTTGTTTCTCTTAGAGCAATTCACTATGCTGTTGAATATTAATCCTCTCAAAAAAATGTTTGAAGAAATTTTCTTTTTTATTTATGAAATTTCAAATGAGAAAAATTGAACCCAATTTTTTTAATCACATCCCCCTTTCCCTTATTCCAAAACTAATCTCAATTAAAATTTCTAATGGAGTTTGCAACAATAACTACTCATTTAAATACATCATAAAATATTAAGATGTAAAAAAACTGCTTGTTATCACTGAATGGTAAAGATTATTTTAATTTATCAGTTGGTAGTAAAAAGTGAATATACATTGTATATTGTATATAACAAAGATTTAAGTTGATTCTGGACAAAGAAAGATAACTCCAATTAAAAAAAAATCTTGCTATTGCACAATATTTTGCAATTAGATATTTCTTGCTTACTATTCTGGACAAAGAAAGATAACTCTAATTAAAAAAAAATTTGATATTTCACAATATTGTGCAATTAGATATTTCTTGCCATTGCGCAATACTGTGCAATTGAAAAGACTTGCTATTGCACAATACTTAATATAATAATTTTAGATCCTGATTTGGACCAACTTGAAAACTGGGCCCATAATAAAAAATCTAAGTACATTTTTGGATTCAGCATATCAAAGAACTTCAAGATTTCAATTTTTGTTAAAATCAGACTAAGTTTAATTTTGGACCCTTTGGACTTTAGTGTAGACCAATTTGAAAACAGGACCAAAAATGAAGAATCTACATACACAGTTAGATTTGGTATATCAAAGAACCCCATTTATTCAATTTTTGATGAAATCAAACAAAGTTTAATTTTGGACCCCGATTTGGACCAACTTGAAAACTGGGCCAATAATCAAGAATCTAAGTACATTTTTAGATTCAGCATATCAAAGAACCTAACTGATTCATTTTTTGTCAAAATCAAACTAAGTTTAATTTTGGACCCTTTGGACCTTAATGTAGACCAATTTGAAAACGGGACCAAAAGTTAAGAATCTACATACACAGTCATGACAGTTAGATTCAGAATATCAAAGAACCCCAATTATTCAATTTTGATGAAATCAAACAAAAGTTTAATTTTGGACCCTTTGGGCCCCTTATTATGTTGGGACCAAAACTCCCAAAATCAAACCCAACCTTTCTTTTATGGTCATAAACCTTGTGTTTAAATTTCATAGATTTCTATTTACTTATACTAACGTTATGGTGCGAAAACCAAGAAAAATGCTTATTTGGGTCCCTTTTTGGCCCCTAATTCCTAAACTGTTGGGACCTAAACTCCCAAAATCAATACCAACCTTCCTTTTGTAGTCATTAACATTGTGTTTAAATTTCATTGATTTCTATTTACTTAAACTAATGTTATTGTGCGAAAACCAAGAATAATGCTTATTTGGGCCCTTTTTTGGCCCCTAATTCCTAAACTGTTGAGACCAAAACTCCCAAAATCAATCCCAACCGTTCTTTTGTGGTCATAAACCTTGTGTCAAAATTTCATAGATTTCTATTAACTTAAACTAAAGTTATAGTGCGAAAACCAAGAAAATGCTTATTTGGGCCCTTTTTGGCCCCTAATTCCTAAAATGTTGGGACCAAAACTCCCAAAATCAATACCAACCTTCCTTTTGTGGTCATAAACCTTGTGTTAAAATTTCATAGATTTCCATTCACTTTTACTAAAGTTAGAGTGCGAAAACTAAAAGTATTCGGACGCCGGACGACGACGACGACGACGACGCCGACGCCGACGCCAACGTGATAGCAATATACGACGAAAATTTTTTCAAAATTTGCGGTCGTATAAAAATTTAACTATAACCACTGAACCATGAAAATGAGGTCAAGGTCAGATGACACCTGCCAGTTAGACATGTACACCTTACAGTCCTTCCATACACCGAATATACTAGCCCTATTGCTTATAGTATCTGAGATATGGACTTGACCACCAAAACTTAACCTTGTTCACTGATCCATGAAATGAGGTGGAGGTCAAGTGAAAACTGTCTGACAGACATGAGACCTTGCAAGGTACGCACATACTAAATATAGTTATCCTATTACTTATAGTAAGGGAGAATTTAACATTACAAAAAACCTGAACTTTTTTTCAAGTGGTCACTGAACCATGAAAATGAGGTCAAGGACATGTGACTGACGGAAACTTCGTAACATGAAGCATCTACATGTATATACAAAGTATGAAGCATCCAGGTCTTCCACCTTCTAAAATATAAAGCTTTTAAGAAGTGAGCTAACGCCGCCGACGGATCACTATCCCTATGTCGGGCTTTCTGCAACAAAAGTTGCAGGCTCGACAAAAATTAAAAACTCAGCTTCATGTTCTTGACATTGTGTAAATAAATCAAGAGTGGCAGATCCAGTAAGGGGCCTCCTAGTGATTTGAACCCCTCTTTTTCAACAATCAATATATCTGAAGGGGGAAATATGGTTAGAACCCCCTCCCCCTTTACCCTGGGTTGGGAACCCACCTGTGTTCATTATAAATAATATCAGAATATTGTGGACTTGTATGTAAGATCTTATTTCTGATAGATTCTCTCCATCTGCAAAAAGTACAGAACAGCTAAAATCATCATTTTTGTCAAGTTGACTAATTAAATATTAATTAGAGTTTTTCTGTTTTGAATTTTCCTTTGAGTTCAGTATTTTTGTTATTTTCCATATGTAGATCTGTAGAATGTTTTCAAATGATTATTTTTAGAAGGTGACAATCTTTCACAATTAATGTTCGCCTGAATTTAGGGTGCCAATTATACAATTTTGCCTATTTCAAAAATATTCAATAGACGAATGATAGACATATTTCAGAAATAGAGATACATGTATTAATATTACATGAACTTTGTATTTTATCTAAAATATAAAACATAAAATATATGTATATATTGCAAATTTATCTCCGGACACATGACCTACATTTTGTAATTACTGAAACTTGACCTTTCACAATTTTTTTTTAAAGTTAATATTACTTCCTCATTCATTAAGGCTTTGACTCTCAACAAAAGTGTTACGCAATGTATAATAAAATTGAGAAAGGAAATAAGACTTGTGGCTTAATTAACCTTTAAAACACACCAACAGTCAAACTTTACATTTTTTCGTATACACTCAGTGTACATTTGTACATGATTAAATAATTTAAAGCATTTCCTTCACAAATTCCCTGGTCATGTGTACAAAAAGCAAATTATACATTGCACTAATTATTTTAATTTTGATAGGTTAAACATACATCTGTTCATGTACAAAATGTTCACTCTAATAATAATTGTTAAACACCTACAAATTGCTGAAAGAACTCAATTTTACATAATATATAGGAAGAATTTGAAATAATCAGCCTTTCCATTATATTTCATCACAGAATATTTTACATAGACATAACAGATATAAACAGTAATTTAGACCTATTGATTATAGATTTGTAGATCTGTCATGATAACTGTCATTTAATAATGATTCTATCAAAAAATGCTTCTATAAATCCCATCTCCAACTCTTTTTATACTAATTATTGTTTAATTTTTAATCATTTACTTAATTTAAAAACATTATAAAACGTGAAATTAAATCTTCCAGTAAATAAACTTACATATATAAAAAGAGTTTTCAAACATTTTCAATGAACACATCACCTATTAGCTGACGTTTAACAAGAGATCCATAACCGATATAACCTTGGAAAAACCTGAACAATTTTACAATTTCTATATAATTAATAGTATAAACAAGTTTCCCTAATTCATGTCCTGTTAAAAGTCAAAGATCTTAAAATATAGTACCTAAACATCTGGTATATATCAATAATTATGTAAAGGACACAAACCTGGTGATTATTGGTAAATCTAATACAGAACAATGATATTTATCACAATATTGATTTTCTGTATTTAAATGCCATTCAGGGGAGATAATTCAATGTCATTATTAAAATAACTAGAAATTCTTCTGTGTATCAGGTTACACTTGTGTAAATTACACAAAGCTATTTCCTGGTCTCCTTAAATGCCTTTAGTTGTGTCCCTTTTACCATGAAGCTTCAGAAAAAAAACTGAATGTACTATTTTTTCTAAAGGTCAAAACAAAGAGTTGTGTGGAATATTTTCAACTTAATTCAAGCTTCATATTTAAAATGAGTACTTCTTTTCCCTTTACTGTCACAGTCAGTCTTCCTGAGATTTATTTTGGCTGCTATAAACATGATAAAGTGTATTACTGTATATGGCCCGAGAACACAGTTATTTCATAGTGCATTTCTTTTAGACAATAAATTCAAATTAAACAAGAGGCTCTCAAGAGCCTGAATCGCTCACCTTAAATTTTTTGCTTAAATCTTCCATCAATGATTATTTTGGGTTTTCAATTTATATAAATGGTTCTTCGATTCTGTCATATCTTCTTCAAAAGCAAAAACAAGAGTGGACACACTGAAATATCTCGTTTGTCTCGTGTTCATAATATAATTTATGATGAAAGTATAAAAAAACATTGTATACCCCAAGCATTACATTATTGCTGTTTACAGTTTATCTACATCTATAATAATATTCAAGATAATAACCAAAACAGCAAAATTTCCTTAAAATTACCAATTCAGGGGCGGCAACCTAACAACAGGTTGTCCGATTCATCTGAAAATTTCAGGGCAGATAGATCTTGACCTGATAAACAATTTTACCCCATGTCAGATTTGCTCTAAATGCTTTGGTTTTTGAGTTATAAGCTAAAAACTGCATTTTACCCCTATGTTCTATTTTTAGCCATGGCGGCCATGTTTTTTGATGAAATGGGAATTAAAACACAAATTTTATTCTAGATACCCTAGGAATCAATCAGATGAAGTTTGGTTTGAATTGGTTCAGCAGTTTCAGAGGAGAAGATCTTTGAAATAGTTTACGACGGACAGACGACGACGGACGCCAAGTGATGGCAAAAGCTCACATTTCCTTTTGGAAAGTGAGCTAAAAAATCGCACCTGCTCTTTCTCAAAAAGATTTTTACAGCGTAGTGTACTACTAGTTAGACAAAATTAATATCAAAATTATAGAAACTTCTACCACCTCTAACTCAAAATATTGACAATTCTGTGTTAAGGGGATGTAAAATTCAGTTTGACAGCTTCAAAGTGATAAAATTTGACCTTTTTGAACTGGACCAAATCACTACTTAACATAAAGATTCAGCACCCAGCTTTTTTTTAACATGTAATAACATCTCCCTACTTAATATTTCATGCATTTAATATCAAGAAATAAATACGGAAAGTGCATCAAATAAAACATGCAAGTTATACACTGTTTACACTAGGGACTATATTCGTAGACAATGAAAACTAAAGGACAATAACTGTGTCCTTGGACCATATATACAGGAAAAATTCCAAAAGATGAGACAATACAAGGAAATTGTATCTCCAACAGGGAATTATATGTAATACAATGTACTGGGGGAGATATCATTTCCTTGTTTCATCTCATAGAGACTCAATTTTTTTTTGGAATAAAAAAAAATAAAAAAATCTGTAAATACTAGTCATGAGTGGATATCCTTAAATCAGTAGTTGTTTGTATATCACAATAAGAAATAATAAAATAAACTGTTGCTGTTTCAAAAATTTCAGTTTTTATGGATTTTTGACAAGAGTACATGTAAAATGGTAAATGTACAGAATTAAAAAAAAATCCATATTTTTTTTGTACATCTGTCAGAAAAACATGAAGAATCTGTCAATATTCTAAAAACTCCCAATATACATTTTTTTGTACATTCACCATTGCATTGTAACAAACAAAAAATTGTAATGCGGCTTTATGTCTTTTCAATATTTTCTATAAACTAATGCATTAAATTGGCATTTCAACTAAATGTACATGTACTTAAAATATTTTTAAACAATGTTAAAAGAAAATCTTTCACCTATACTTTTTCCTTCCAAATAAAATTGCTCTTCCAGGCGGTCATATATATGTATATGCAAACTGAATTGTAAGGGAAGAAAATGAAATATACATTTTTTTGGTATATTGTATACGGTAATCCAAAAAAGTCTTCTATATGGCCTTGAAGCCAGGAAGATTTCCAGGAAATTCTAAGGAGTATAAAATTTGGCTCACATTTGTTGGGTATAAATATCAAGAAAAGCAAATATTTCACCAAATTTCACCCTCAATTACCAATACATATGTTTTTTTTTTAAATATATATCCCATAATAATAGTTAGTGTTGAACATGTATTTATTGATTACATGTACATGTACCTTAAATCTCATAATCAAAGTTTGTGCATTCTCGATTGCTGAAACTTTCAAAAGTACTGGGAAGTTTATTTTTCAGTGTTAGTAGCTAAATGAGTCCTTGTGGATAGGTTTGATGCCTTAGAAAAGAATAGAAACAAAAGGGAGCTTTTACAGATTGAAGTCTTAGGAAAGCACTGTTTCTTTTTCTGCCTAATGAGCCTATTTGACCTCATTGAATCTGTATTCATGTGAATTTCAATTTAATCCCTTAACTAGAGATGAATAACGATTGCATTGTGTGTTCAGTTATTTAAAGGAAAAGAATAATATCAACATTCAAAGTGAAACAAATGTACAAAAAATGTATTGATTTGATCCACAAAAAAAATAATAATTCTGATACAGGTTTTAAAAAATGTTAAAACAATGATTAACATATATTTTTAATCTATAATGTCAGATTAAACAGACCTAGAATAAAATCCAATTGCACGAGAGTCCTCTAAAAGTTCAATTTATATCTATATTTATGTTTATATCACTTTATATGACTGTCAGCAGTCTTGGGAGGTCAACCAGATACAGAGATAGTTGGCATCTATACTAAATTACACAAGAGTTACACATTATTGAGCCCATGCCCTCTAAATTGTTCATTTTAGACTTTTTATAATTTGGATATATTTGTTAGTGCTCCTTTAAAATATAAACAATTCCATGAATTTTGACATTTATCATGTTTATATTGTCAAAATCAATTTGCTGAATAGCAAATGAATAGGGACAAATTTTGAGCCTTTTTTTTTATAAATAAATTATTCTGGTTGCACCACAGAACAGGTATCATAGATGTTCTGGGGCGGAAATATATGTTAGTTGATTGGTATGCGTTATACATTGTGTTAATAGCGCTGTATGCAATGAATAATGTATACCAGTCGACTGGCATATATTTCCACCCCAAAACATATATAAAACACGCCCCTGTGTTTGCACTGAGATGAATCGGCGAAATGATGTCAATGATATCACATTTTTCATTTTTAACGCACATGCAATTCAAACATGTATGATAATCATCATAATTAAGTCACAATAAGTAAAGATAGTTCAATGATGTCATTCACATTGTTTGACCTGGGTCCATCATATGTTACTCTCACATAAAAGGGAAATAGAAATGGGTCATAGAGATGAGGATACATGTAAACAATCCAATAATTGATTTTGTTACGTTTTGCCCTCCCCCTTTTTCAGCATGTTCAGCTAATAAACAGTAAATGGTATCCCCAAGAAGGATATTTTTCAATAAGCTTCTATTATGAAGTGGATTATATATCTGAATGTTTGTGAATTACCATCTGTTCGTTAATATATATATCTTCAAAAGACGAAAACCAAGCAAAGGCCCTTTGAAAGGGAAGATAGTGATCGAGATCTGGCCAATGACCGAATATTTAATGTTTATATTAAGTTTAGGTTGATACCAACCAACGTCGACTATTCTGTTGCATATATTTGCTATGCAGATTGGGTTCTGGGTGTCTATTTACTACGCTTAAATGCATATTACCGAGACTGGAGATGCCATACTCCGTTTCCTGTCTGCTTCAGACGGAAATGTGTGGTTTAGTAATATTAAAACAAAATGGTCGTTTATGGTATATTTGTATTTGTTTGATGAATATTAAATTAAAAATAAATAGATGGGAATAGCTTTAAGTAGCTTTATACCTCCATGAAATAATTATCATTATACATTTTATCTGAATTTGTTACAACAACAAAAATGATCCAAACAATAAATTAATGAATAAAAAACTTAATTTTCAAAATATACCTACACTGTCAAAATTATTTTCGTATTTGGTAAAGTCAATGACCAGTCATGCGACGTGACATCTACTATATGTGTGCATTATGCCCTACGTATTATAAATATGTCTCTGGTCTCGATTTTTAAGACCAGAATAATATAATACTTGTCGCCGTAAATGATTTCCAAGAGGATGTGTTAGTTTCATGGAATCCATATGAAAAGTTTCATATAAAATTTATGAAAGAAATTCTTGGGGTTCACTGTAAAACTTCCAACCATGCATGTCGCAGTGAGCTTGGTAGACTCCCCTTAAAAGCTTAAATTTTGTTGTCTTCCATGAAATTTTTAGATCATTTAATCTCATCTAACAAAATTTTAGCTCATGACATATTTATTCAAACAAGAGAAAACAACATATGGACAAGTAATATAAAGAAATGTATCCATAATCTTGGTTTCTCTTATTTGGGCGTTTTTCAATAAAAACGTATTTTCTTGTCCCAGCCACTTTAAAAAAAAATGTGTTTGATCTTTGCAAGTAATTTTTTGTGCAGTCAGTACATTGAATTAGATTTAACATTTTTAAGCAAAGAAACAGTTTATTTTTAGAGGGATTGATAAGATATTGACTCCTGAATGGTCCAAAACAACCAAAATGGCATGTCCGTAGACCGCCTGTTCAACATTCATACTCTAAAATATCGTAAAAAAATGAAGAAATAAATGTTATTTTTACTTTACATAAGTTCTTTAATAATTCAAAAGTATCAAAGAAAAGAGTAACGTCCCCTTATGGAAAGTGTCTTGAAAATTCTGCTCCGTCAAAAATGAGGAAAAAGGCCAATTTACGATGTTTTTTCATTTGGATTTTTCGATAATGTGCGACTTTTCGACTTTCATCATACTGTGAGTTTTGAGTTTTGAAATATAACTTTTTGCAAAAAGATAGACTTGATAACTATAGTATTCTCTTTGTTTACCGTCTAAATAGTAATCACATTACTCAACCAAAATCTACTCACAAATTATGTAAGACTCGATAAATGTTATATACAAAGTAGTTACGCCAAAAGGTATGCGATTTAACCTTTGAACTTTATAACTGTAAATAAAGAGGCATCCAAGGGGAGAACAAAATGTCTTTTGCCGAAACAACAAAAATTCTTGCTGAAAGCCGTAAGGTCATAGAGGATGGCAATGAAAATAACACGGCAACTCTCTTAACATTAATCTTAAGTGTAGTAACATCTGTTGAACATAGTATAAAAAAGATTGAATCTGGTATGGAAAGTATAGAGAAAATAAAGACAACTGTCACACTGCTATCTGCTGATCTGCGTACACATACGAAAAATTTGAAAGACTTAGAGGAAAAAAGTAATTCTCTGGAAACTAGCGTACAAGCTATGAGTGATATGTATGATCAGTGTAAAACAGAATATAAAACTTCGTCAAACCAAATAAGCGCTCTCAACAAAAAAGTTGACTATCTTGAAAAAAAGTTGGAGCAAAGCCAAAAAAATATCTGTCAATCGTCTACAAAACAGGTACATGTACAAGACGATGAAATAATTGAACTTAAAGATAAAATATTAGACCTCCAGTGTCGTAGTATGAAGAATAACCTCATTTTCACAGGCCTTTGTCATTCAAAATTTGAAAATTGTGAAAACAAACTCCGAGGATTCTTACGTCAAGAATTAGAAGTAAATCACTTCATTGAGTTTGGAAACGTTCATCGCTTTGGTAAGCCTGGTCTTAATGGTGCTCGCCCGATCGTCGCTCGATTCATTTACCACAGCGACCTCCAATTTGTGCTTAACAACGCCAACAAGCTGAGAGGTGCCCCATTTGGCATAAGTGAACAGTTCCCTGCAGAAATTGTGAAACGTAGGAAAAAACTATACCCGGTAATGAAAGATGCTAAACAACAACAAAGGGATGTAGTTCTCGTCCGGGACCGCCTGTATATTGATGGACAACTATACAATTTACAGGAAGATGACGACTTTGAACGACATATGGAAAGTGACAGTGCTGTAAATCAAGCCCCTCCGTCACCATTGAGGTCACCACCGAACAACAGAATAACGCCCGATAAAAGACCAACTAAAAGACGTCGTCAAAATGGTACAACGCCGAGTTAGGGATGTCAGGGAGAACCCACAAGCACAAGTCTGATTGTAGATAATTCAAACTGTTTTCATCATTATGACATTAATAACCCTGTTTTGAATGTTAACAAAACAAAATTAAAAAGTAAAATTGATGAAGTTGATCAAACCGAAAATATTGACAATCAAAATGTTATTGATAAAAATGTAATTATGTCTACAGACAGTTTCTATGATACAAATGCTTCTTTTGATACAGAAAATTTAGATATGTCAAATAATGGTTTAAAAAGTATATCTCCTGATATGCTCAATATTTTATCACTAAACTGTTGTGGAATTATAAAAAAACTACAATATCCTGAATTTGAAAATTTGTTAAGAAGTCATGACATTATATGCTTAGTTGAAACAAAACTTGATGATAGAGATGAAATAAAACTACCAGGTTATATATTTAGATTTAAAAATAGAAAAAAAATTGCAAAAGTGAAATCTGGTGGAATACTACTTGGTTACAAACAGAAATATGAACACTTCATTGAAGTTATTGATACAGGTAGCAAGTTTGTTTTTTGGTTCAAGATAAGTTCTAAAATTATGAACACCGATACAGATACAGTTTTTGGAATTGTGTATATTCCACCAGAGTACACGTCTTATGCATCTTGGGATGCTTTTAGTCAGATAGAAAATGAGTTTCTGGACTTGTCATCAAGATATAAATTTGTCAGTTTGGTTGGAGATTTTAATGGTCGAACAGCATCAGAGAAAGATTTTCTTATTTTAGATTCTCATGATCCTTCAAATAATTTCTCTGATTTAATAGAAAATAGTGTGTCCATTTTGGACTTTTTAGATATTCCGAGGGAAAGAAAAAATAGAGATATTGGAAAAAATAAATATGGTTCCTTATTATTGGACTTTTGCAAGGGGAATAACTGTTTTATACTTAATGGGAGGATAAATGGTGACAAGGAAGGAAAGTTGACTTGCAGGAATGCAAGTGTTGTAGATTATTGCATTAGTAATGTGAATTTTATAAATAGATTTTGTACTTTGGAAGTAGTAGATTTTTCAAAATTATTTTCTGATGTACATTGTCCATTGTCTATTAGTGTGTATGCAACAAATGTAGACGGATGTGAGGTACCTGATTATATAGAAGAAAGTGCAGAAAGGATAAGAAAGTGGGACAGTGATAAATTGATAGAATTTCAGCAAAATATAAACCAAGGTAAAATAAAAGATCTTTTGTATAATTTGAAAAAACCAAGGGTTGATGTAAATGTTAATATACATGTTGAGAAACTATGTGAAATTTTTATAGAAAGTGCAAAAGCTACATTTGGCATTTCTCATAGTAAAAACGGGAAAACACGTCAGAAATCGTTTATGAATAAACCCTGGTTTAACCGAGAATGTAAATTTGCGAGACAAAATTATCGTAAATTTAGACGAAAATTTAAAAAAAATCGAACTACAGTTAATAGATCCAATTTGGCTGGATCTGAAAACATATACAAGAAAACTCTCGACAAAAATCATAGATTATACCGGCAAAATCTTTCAAAAAAATTGAAAGAATTGAGAACCAAAAATTCTAGAGACTATTGGAAAGTACTTAACCAGGGAAAGCGTAAAAAACAACCGGATATCCCAATAGAGAAATTATTTGATTTCTTTAAGGATCTAAATGCTTCTCCGACGGATGATAATGGAGCTGATTTACCACCTCTCGATGAAGACCAGGTAAATCAACTTAATTATGATTTGAATTTGTATATAGAAAAAGGAGAAATTTTGAAATGTATTAAAAATTTGAAAAACGATAAGTCTGGTGGTGAAGATGCTGTTATAAATGAATACATAAAAGCAACTTCAAACCAGCTTATCGATATTTATGAAACATTATTTAATTTGATATTTGATACCGGATTTGTACCAGAGAGTTGGTTAGTTGGTAATATCATACCAATATTTAAGAATAAAGGAGACCGAAATAATCCTAAAAACTTTCGGCCAATTACCATTGTCAGTTGTTTGGGTAAACTGTTTACGGCTGTTCTAACCGCGCGTTTGAACAAATATTCTGACGATTTCCTAATTTTACATGAAACACAATGTGGCTTTAGGCAAGGCTATAGCACTATGGATAATTTATTTATATTACATTCTTTGTTTGAACTTCTGAAGAAAAGAAAGAAAAAACTTTATTGTGCATTTATAGACTTTGAAAAGGCTTTTGACAAAATTTGGAGGGATGGACTTTGGCATAAACTATTGTTAAACAATGTAAATGGGAAAATGTTAAATGTGATTCAAAGTATGTACAAAAATATTAAATCAAATATTATTTTTAATAACAGCAAGTCTGATTATTTTCCGTGTAATAATGGGGTAAGGCAAGGGGAAAATATGTCCCCTTTTTTGTTTGCAGTTTTTTTAAATGACTTGGAAATTTTTTTAAAAACAAAAAACTGTAAGGGCCTTTTCACAGTTACAGAAGAATTAGAACATGAACTTGATGTATTTCTCAATATCATTTTATTACTATATGCTGATGATACTGTTTTGATGTCTGAAACACCACAAGATCTTCAAATACAGTTAGATTTTTTTAATGAATACTGTAACTATTGGAAATTAAAAGTAAATGTATCCAAAACCAAAATATTATGTTTTTCATATGGAAGATTACCGGACAATTTACACTTTGTTTTAGATGATCAAGAAATAGAAATTGTTCAAGAGTTTAGTTATTTGGGTATCTTATTGACAAAAACGGGAAATTATAAAAAGGCGATTAAATCACAAGTTGAAAAAGGGACAAAAGCGATGTATGAGATACTAAAAAGGGGGAAATTTCATAGCCTATCAGTTTCTTGTCAGTTAGATCTTTTTGATAGAGTAGTAAAACCTGTTCTTTTATATGGATCAGAAATATGGGGATTCAGCAACTGTGATATTGTCGAAAAGGTTCATCTAAAATTTTGTAAGTTGCTCCTAAATCTGAAATCTTCCACTCCAAACTGTATGATATACGGTGAGCTAGGACGTTTTCCACTCTCTATTGATGTAAAATTAAGGATGATATCCTACTGGTCTAAATTAATCATGGGAAAGCAGTCAAAGTATTCATGTATTATTTATAAGCTACTGTACCACTTGTATTGTACTAAACACATAGATTTTAAATGGTTAATATGTGTTAAAAATATATTCGATGAATGTGGATTTTCTTATATCTGGAACACACAGCTCTTTTTAAATGATGTATGGTTGAAATATAATATCAAAGTAAGATTGTGTGATCAATTCAAACAAACATGGAACGAGACTATTCAAAACTGTTCCAAAGCCTTGAATTATCGTATTTTTAAGAATTTATTGTGCTTTGAAGAATATTTTAATATTTTAGACGAAAAAGATTTTTTGACATTATGTAAATTTAGAATATGTAACCATAAACTTCCAGTCGAACTTGGAAGATGGTACAATATAGAAAGGGAAAAAAGAAAGTGTAATTTATGTAAGCTAGATATTGGAGATGAAGTTCATTACATTATTAATTGTTCACATTTTACAGAAGAGAGAAATAAATTTATAAATCGAAATTTTAGTATAAGGCCAAATATTATAGTATTTACTGAAATTATGTCGTCTACAAATAGGACAGATCTCATTAATTTATGTAAGTTTATACGAACTATAAACAAGCGAGTGTGTCCTCCTGAATAAGTTCTTTTTGTCTTTGTTGTTGTTGTTGTATATATTGTATATTTATGTTTATGTAGTTAATATATTGTATTATACATGCATGTCTTCTCTGTACCTATGTATTTGGTGATGAGAATAAAGATATATATATATAGTCAACATATTTTAATAAACAGCTTTCAATATAGGATTTTTAATTTCAGAAGGTATGTCCCTCACCAAATGTCCACTACGAAACGAAGTCTTTAAAATTTGCCAATAAACAGTTTTATAAAATCAATGTAATTTTTGTTTGCAAGAGATATAAACATTAGGGTCTTACAAAAGAAGTGATGCTTTTATAACGGCAATTAAATTGCTGGAAAAAAAATTGAGCACATCAAATGGACCAGAGTGATACCGTATTTTTGTTAATGTCCACTACGAAACGGGTCAAATCTCCATCAGTATCTGGTTTTAAAATTATGAAAAAAATATCAGTGTACAGCTTAATAAATGCTTTGATGAATACAATCAGTCTTGTTACTATTGCAATCTAGGGATTGTGGGAAAAAAATAAAACATGCGAATACGTCCCCTACGAAACAAGTTTGGGAGAAAAACGTTTCGTAGTGGACACTACCACTACCATGCAGTCTTTTTAAAATCTTTTTTCAATTATATTCGTGCATAACAAATAACAAGGGTTAGTTTCATGTAATTTTTATTATGTTTTTAGTAACATATAATAGGGTTGATGTCAACTACGAAACTTTTTGTCCACTACGAAACGGTTTTGTCCACTACGAAACGCATCAAAATGTCCACTAGTAACATGAGTTGTACCTTCATATGTGAAGTACTGTCTAATCTTTATCGATAAAAATGGTTTTCCAATTCAGAAAAAAATGAGATTTTTCTAGTATTTAAAGTAAACAAACTGGAATGTCTATAGGAAACATTTAAAATTGCAAAAAAATGTGTGTTTAGAAGCAGTTTCGTAGGGGACAAAAGTCCCCTACGAAACAGTACACAAATTATGAAAATAATATCATTTTAAAGAATATTTAAGATTGCACTTTTTGTTTACAAACAGGTCTATAATAGAGGTATTCAAAATAACTCTTGAAATTAAATTTTAGACTAGTTGATTTTCCATTTTTTTAGGTCTGAAAGATACGCTTTTATTGAAAAACGCCCATTTAACATCTTTTAATGTACCTATTACACATATGCTTGCTCAAATAAAACAACGAATTCATCACCAAATTTTACAAAAACAGAATTCATATATTACAGAATCATCAAAACTATCATTTTTTCGACATTTTTGTTTTTCAAATAAACGTGCACACTATGTTGACCAATTGGATATGTTGAAAGATAGGGCACCTTTGGCAAAACTAAGGCTAAGTGCTCACAATCTTGAAATTGAAAGAGGAAGATACATGCAAGTTAACAGAGAAGAAAGGTTGTGCAAATTATGTCATAATAAAAATATAGAAGACGAAAAACATTTTATCTTGCACTGCACAAAATATGAATCACAAAGAAATGTTCTTATATCAAAATTGTCCTATTTTAAAAATTATGACAAACAATCCAAAACTGAGGATGAATATATCAAACTATTACTTAATAACAAGTGTAGAAAAACACTTAGATTAATATCATCTTTTATTAATCAATCATTTGAATTAAGGAAAAATGTCCCTATAAATGAGTAATATGAACAATTTGAAGCTATAACATACAATATACTTATGTCAGTAGTCTATTCTTACAAATTAACCTATATATATTGATATTTATAACTGCACATTTCATTGTTCGAAATGTGCCCAATGATATGCTATGTAGTATTGTTTAATTGCTGCATCATTACTATTTGTATACTAGTTGTATGGGCCGTTGCCAATTATTGTAATTGAGTTTGTGCCAATAAAATATTTGTATTATTGTTGATGAAAAGAGAATATTTGATATAATAAAATAAAGAAAAGAAAAGGTTCAACCAGAGACATAATACAATATAATAATGTTTTATAAGAATTTAGATCAGATAAGATAAGATATTTTTATTCCAACTAAAGGGTCCATGAAAAGAAAGTAATTTATTACAATGATAATTGACACTATAATGTTGATTTAAACATGGACAGGCCCGTAGCCAGGAATTTCCAAAGGGGGGTTATTTGGACTCACGAACTCAACTTTAACAGTCACAATTCGAACAGAACCTTGACTCTAACAGTGCTTATTTGTTTTAAAGGGGGGTTCGTGCGTACCCCTCCCCTGACCCCCTGGCTACGGGTATGATGGGTATTGCATCTATGATATAAATAATATATAAGTATTAATATAATTATCTCAATGATAAGATGTTAAACCACAACCATTTCAGAGCCTCACACAATATATTATATATGTATCCGATTCAACCAAAGCTTTGCAAAGTAGTTATAAATCCTTGTTTTAATAACCTATTTGTAAAGACTTGTTTATCTTTATTGTGTGAATTTTGCTGAAAGACTTGAGAAAAATGTTAATTATAATAATCAGAGTTATCTCTCTTCATTCCCGAAGATGACTTATATGGTATATTTTATAAATTTTGACTTTTGTGTATGTTTACAGTGTCGAATTGAAGGGGCACAGTCACTAGCTGTGAAATTCATGATGACCGATTTGACTCAAAATTCTCATATTCGACTTAAAACATACAAATAGGTATATTCAAATAAAAGAAGTCTAGCTTAAAATAAATAATTTACGATACATGTATACACTCGAAATTTCGTGTAATTAGAATTCTTCTAGGTATGTTTGATTTCATATTAAAGGTTAAAACAATATGTTGATAATCGTTTTTAACCGTATAAGAATGATGTTTTGTAGATCGAATCAGTCAATCACATGGTTTACCTTTCTTTCACTTTTAATGTTGATATTCGTTTCCTTTTGATAGCTGAACACGCCTAGTTCAAACGTAACCAGTCTCTAACTAAGCGTTTTAATTGAAGTTCACATAAATACGCATTTGATGAGGTCGAATTATTCACTTGCAAGTGAATAATTCATTAGCGATGTTTCTTTGCTTATTTGACAAAACTGAATGAAACTGGCCGCTAAAAGCGTTTTTTAAGGGTGAAATATCGTGTCAAATCTTGTTATGCCCTTGTGGTCTTTTAATTAGGAAAACCAAGAATTTTAATTTATAGGTCGTCAGTCTTGAAAAAGCACAATTATCGTGTCACCTGTGAGAGAATTATATTATAGATGTAAGTGTCACTATCTATTCATATGTAAGTAAGTTTCAATGATTCCCGTACATTACATCAGGAATCAGTTTGTTCTGTTCCGCTCAGTGTAGAATTCCTTTGCTTTTAAAAAGAATTTCGAAATGTATTGTTGTGTCAATTATAAATGGGTTTTCCTGCTAGCATATATACTAGTATAAGAAATTGTGTTATGAGTGCCATTGAGACAACTCTCTATATACACCCAAGTCATAATTTGTGAAAGTAAACCATTTTTAGGTCAAAGTACGGTCTTCAACACGAAGGTCTGGCTCACACGAACATCAAAAATGACAAGTGCAAAACCGTTATATAGCGTATATAGTATGTTTCCTTTGCCACCAATGTAATATGTCAAGGTATGTGTATAACCACTTGTAAATATACTGATCGTGTTTTAGGCTCATGCAAAGTCTTAAACAGAGTCTTATCTTGTCTTTCAGAATCTTGACTGAGAACTACGACAGTGGCGTAGCCAGGTGTTTGTTACGTGTACGCCCGAACCTCGGCGAGGCGTCTGAGGGCCTAAGTCATAGCACCTGTTGGTAGTTGGTTCAACGTGGCGAAGCCCACGTAGGCTAACAGGTTATCAAGAATGAGATACCGTTCCCGTTATTGAAAATTCTCATCAATAGCAGCATACTTAAAGAATTTAAATGGTTTATTTTTAATGTTTAGTTTATTCATCGTGTTGATATGGAATCTAATGGTCATTGGATATAGAGAAAAGTCTAAAACAGTTTCTTTAAAATATGTTCAAAAGGAGCCATATGGGGTAATTGTCGTTAATGAACATGAAATAATTAATGTTCGGAAGGTTTCTGTTGAATCCTGGTTCTCGGCTGGAATTGCCTTCCGCGTAAAGTGAATGCATTTATCTATCTTATTTATCTTGCGCAACAAGTTTTTTTTTTATTCTTAATATGGCAAAATTAAACAGATAATTTCATCATTATGCTCTTGGTACTCTTTTTGTCATGCACAGTTTCTGTCCAACTTCCATACAAAGGTTTGCTTAAGGTATTGATATTTAAAATAAACACCTTTTAACCCCACACTTATCCTAAAGAGGGGGTCAAGAGTGACACCACCGACGAAATTTAGAATCGCATATGTCTTGCTATTGGGACATATAGAAATGTCACAGGCTCGACAAAAATGCAAACCACATATCGAATCACAGAATATAATGAATTCATTTAAATAGCAGGAAAGTTGGTAGAATTCTCTGAAGATTCACAACTAGTAGATTCAGACTTTGAGAAACAAATCTATATAATATGATACCTTTTGTTTGAAAAGTAAAATTCGTCACTTTTATTCGAAATTGAAAAAATATTTACAGGGCTGATGTTCTATTTATAAGTAATTTGTATTTTATTGAGATTAAAATATATATTATATTTTTTTCAAATTTTTTTTTCAAAATTCAAGCGTTTTGACGTAAACGTAGCTACGCGCATGATTGTACAATGCATTTGGTTCTGCTTTGAAAAGAATCACAGAGCTGAGTCTATGTACCATATTATATAAAAGGTTAAGTGGTTGTTAGGACATAGTCCTTAATTGAGATCCTTGTCAGATATTCCTGGCCATATGTTTTCCTTTATGTCATATTAAGAATTGTTTTAATTTAATATGTTCGTAGGGGAAACAAAGAACATTATTCTCATACAAAAAATTAAGATAATTCTCAATACACATTCATAAAAAAATGGAATTTATTACAAAGGATAATCATAAGATATACTTGCATTGTTCTGGACCTCACTTCTGTGATGGGTATATGTTAATGGAATCCTTCTCTGAATACGGGACAAACATATTAGTAGTGGTAGACCCCAATGTCCAATGATCTTCAATTTATACCGAATATTGACTGTCAAAAAAAATGCTAACATTCCAATTTTCAATAACAGTTAACAGCAAATACATTATCACAATAACAGATAACAAAAAAACTAAAAGCCCAATAACAGCTAACAAAGAATAAGACAATAATAGCTAACAGCAAATATATTTTCAGAATAACAGATAACAAAGAATTAAATTGCCCCATAACAGCATAACAGTTAAACCCCTTGCCCCCCCCCCCCCTCTTTAAAGATTGTAGAAATTATCCGATGACTCATATAATGGAGTACATGCAAATGAAGGCAGAAGAATACAAAAATAACACATAAAAAAACCCACTGAAATTAAACCCACAAACGATATTTCCATTACCTCGCACAACTCTTTATAGTTCATTCATTTGCATACCACAGCATTTCACTATCACTTGCAAATCCGGCAGTGTTATACCGATTATATGGTAATGTTGAGGAAAAGCGACTCTAGCTTAAATGTGCCGTGTTCACCTCCGTTTGGAAATCTTATCCGTCGAAGAGATCCCAATGTAGTTCAACATAAACAATGACATCAAAAGTCTCTACTCATATTCGTAAAATAACAAAAATACTCAACTCCGAGGAAAATTCTGAACAAAAGTCCCCAAACAAATGGCAAAATCAAAAGCTCAAATAGTTATCAAAGGTACCAGGATTATAATTTAGTACGCCAGACGCGCGTTTCGTCTACATAAGACTCATCAGTGACGCTCATATCAAAATATTTATAAAGCCAAACAAGTACAAAGTTGAAGAGCATTGAGGATCCAAAATTCCAAAAAGTTGTGCCAAATACATCTAAAATAATCTATGCCTGGGATAAGAAAATCCTTAGTTTTTCGAAAAATTCAAAGTTTTGTAAACAGGAAATTTATAAAAATGACCACATTATTGATATTCATGTCAACACCGAAGTGTTGACTACTGGGCTGGTGATACCCTCGGGGACGAATCGTCCACCAGCAGTGGCATCGACCCAGTAGTGTAAATAGTTATCAAAGGTACCAGGATTATAATTTAGTACGCCAGACGCGCGTTTCGTCTACATAAGACTCATCAGTGACGCTCATATCAAAATATTTATAAAGCCAAACAAGTACAAAGTTGAAGAGCATTGAGGATCCAAAATTCCAAAAAGTTGTGCCAAATACATCTAAGGTAATCTATGCCTGGGATAAGAAAATCCTTAGTTTTTCGAAAAATTCAAAGTTTTGTAAACAGGAAATTTATAAAAATGACCACATTATTGATATTCATGTCAACACCGAAGTGTTGACTACTGGGCTGGTGATACCCTCGGGGACGAAACGTCCACCAGCAGTGGCATCGACCCAGTGGTGTAAATAGTTACAAGTTACAGGTTTTGCCAAATTCAGCTAAGGTAATCTATAAATAAGACGCACAAAAAGGAATATATCAAATTTATTTATCGTAATATTAGTATAAATGATTCATGTATCTAATCTAAGTTTATTAAATGGAATATATCATCTTGCGAACAAAATGAACTTATGAAATGTTCAGAACAGGCAATGAATTGGGTGATTGGCAGTAAACTTTTTAAGCTTCCCGACCATTTCGTGGCATCTAATAGCGCTTGGAATGTCATTAGCCAATTCATATGCTCCTCTTAGATACTTATAAGAAATGTATCGGAAATACGGATCCGTGACTGTTCGATTATTTTCTACAGCATCTTTTAAATCTAACACTGCCTTACAGCAACCGGATTTTCGTTCGTACTGACATAACACAAAACCCTTAAAAAATGTACTACAGTTTCTGGTCGACATGTTATGTACTGTTGCGATGGAACAGTGAAAAGCCAGCTTATTCTGTTGTCAAGCTATTTAGTGACCTCTTTTTCTGGCGATTTAATCTGGATAAAAGACAGCATTGTGCAATGTCTCAATTTGCGAAAGAAATTGCCCCTAAACACCACATTCGTCTGAATATGTTGTCTAAAATCCGCCATCTTGAGATGTGTTCTCCACCAACTCATTATTTTATTTCTGGTACACTTTAAAGGGAGAAATTCAAGAACAGTCAATGCTTTTCTATATTGCCTATTGAAATAAAATACCAAAGCAAGGCAAATCCACCCTGTAACTGCGTCGGCATTGGTTGTCCATATGGCTTCAAATTGACGCCGCCTCTGTTTTAGGTAGCTAAGTTTGTTATTTACTACATAGGAGGTGTAAAGTGTTGACCGGGCTCTCTCGTATATACTTCGAACTAAAAACAATAGGTATAGATTTTTCTTTTTTGTTGAAGTCGAATACATTATTGCTTTAATACATTTGTCTGTGATTTCACGATTCATATATTGTGGCTCAGATAATTAGGATGAGAGCAGTACAGAGGCAGCAATGCAAAATCAAACGATGTCAACCCAATAGGAATACCAGTGTCTAGTTTAATTTTCAGGGAACCTGATATTGATGAACATTGTAATAATACTCAAGTCCATTGGTGCTGATATCATCCAGCAAGTTTGACAAATAAGTAAGTGACTGTTCAGTAGCAGTGTACTTAATCATATTGCAATGTGGTATAAAATAGTTTGGAAAAAACGGAATTTGATGTAATACGAGAGTCGTTTGATACATTGCAGAAAACACTTATACAGATTTTCTAGGGACCATACAATAGGATCAATTTCCTCCGATATCCATAATAATGAAGTTTTAACTAAATATGATGTCATGATGTCATCGTTTAATATTGGCCTTATAAACTCTTTCAACATCATCTTTAAACAAGCATAGCAAACCATTTGTACATAGTTCCACGTATGTATCAGATCTTTCTCTGTCATGGTTAAAGATATTCTCCATTCACCAGGATGCACGTCGATTGAATCTGTTTTGTTCCCTACTGGAACAAGTAGTATTCCTCTCTCCAATTGTCTGGTTATCATTTGGTCTGTGTAACAATTGTACGGTCTTTTACGGGAAAACCAAGGCATTGCAGAATCAGGCCAGGATTGGCAAACTATGCTAAATGCTTGGTCAAGTCGATTGCTTAAAATACATGGTCCGGTCAGGTCGTGTCGCCCATCGTACAAATGCACGAATTATACCGCTCCAGTGTTACAGACCTTTTTTCGCCTTTCATCCAATCTCTAAACTGGCTACTTGAGAATAAAAGTCTGTCATTGGCAATTTTTATCCATGGATCTCTTCATTGTGGGTGGTTTTTATCGTGTATCCACATTCTTACATATCCTGGTGATGACATCTCATGATCCATAAATAGAACTGCTTTCTTCTTAACGATGTTTATCACGCTCGTACCCAATTGATACGCCATGAATTTAAACATAGTCCGCACAACATCTAGGTCGCTTCCATTCATAAAAAGTCCCTCTGCTGTACTGCCACTTCACATCTGTGTGTGAATTTCAGAAAATGGAGGAGAATTTAATACTTCATCATGTATCTTGAATAAAAGTCTTCTATGTTCAACAACTATTTCTGAACCAACTATTTCTGCACACATCAGTTCGTACAATTCTTTAGAAATAAGCTTCATTCTGAAAGTACAAACAATTATAATTATTCAGTATGAAATATTAGTCCATAAACGAACGCTTGGTCAAATGTCAATAAGATTAAAACAAAAATACACAACTCAATATCCCACACCCCTTCCGTGGATGACAAAATATAATTTCGATTTCACAACCCTCTAACTAGTACATAATTACTTGTTTGGTTGATTCAGACAATCATGATTTATTTGTCAGCAAATAAACTCATCATAGATACCAGCACACAGAACAAGCAGCTTTTATAAAAAAAATATATTTTGTTCACATTTTCTTTTTTTGCGAAACAGTTATCAACAGATATTGATTTTTTTCCAATAAAATTTTCTTTACATGATTTATTTGTGTGTTGTTGTGGTTTGTCGGGATACATCTTTCTATGATTTACAGTCACATTGATATTTAAATGTTATCTTTTTATTTAAAATTTCATCGGAATCGAATAGACAATGAACCTTTTACAAAATTTTAAAAGTTGGCAATGTCGGTAACTGAACTAGAGTTGAAAAAAATTAATCTGAAATTTGTCAGGTACATCAACTTTTGGTATCAGTAGTTTTGATTATAACTGATTTTAAAAACTCATCAATTGATAAAGAAGATACAAATCAAACAAACACTGGGGCAATCGCATAAACTTTAAAGCGAACGCAAGCTGGTACATCGACAGGGTAAGTATCTCTTGATGTGTATGCATCAATCGTCATGCAAATCCAAACTCAGTAAAAAATGGAAATAGGAAACAATCGTTAGATTTACCGATTGGACGACTTTTCTGTTGCCATAGATATCTACTAACTTGAGAAAACAATAAAAGCACAACACTCTGAAGAAATTTCAAAATGGAAAGTCCCTAATCAAATGGCAAAATCAAAATCTCAAACACATCAAAAGAACGGATAACAACTGGCACAATCCCGTGTTATCGGTCAATTAATTTGTGATCGTAATCGTATATCTCAGTTTTCAATTTTCAAAGCTTTATTTAAAGTCAGAATGTCACATGGACAATAACATAAGCTATTTGAGCTTTTTTAAAGGCAACAGTAGTGTACCGCTGTTCGAAAGTCATAAATCGATTGAGAGAAAATAAATCCGGGTTACAAACTAAAACCTAGAGACACGCATCAACTATAAAATGAAAACAACGGAACAACAGAAACACTAAAGTGCAACAAAAAATCAAACGACAATGTAACACACACAGAAACGAACTATAAGATAACAACTGCCATTTCCTGACTTGGTACAGGACATTTTAAGAAAAATGGTTTTGTGGTTAGCCAAATAAAGGCAACAGTAGTATACCGCTGTTCAAAACTCATAAATCCATAGCCAAACCTCGCGCATTTATTGCATTGTTAAATATAACACTTTAATGACAACATTACATGACAATACAAATAAATGTAAGAACATTCAGGACAGATATATACATGTACACAATATCAACAATAATAATATTAAAACATAGAAGACATAAAACATATATTTTATGCACATTTAGGCAAGGCGGAACTAGTTTTTTCCGATTGGGTTCCATTAATATATCCACCAGAACTAGAAATTAAAGAGACAACATACACGGCTTCCTCCGCCTCATTTTTAGATTTATACCTCGAATTTGACATAAACAGTCATCTTAGTACCAGAATCTATGACAAACGAGACGATCTTGATTTTGAAATTATCAATTTCCCCCACCTTAGTTGCAATATACCAACTTCACCTGCATATGGAATATACATTTCCCAACTTATTCGGTATTCAAGAGCTTGCAGCTCCTACTCAGACTTTGTAAAACGTCACCAATGTCTGAGCAGAAAGCTGATGAACCAGGGGTATGTCAAAGAACGTCTCGTCCTTTTTCTAAAAAAGTTCATCGGAAGGTACCCAGAACCTGGTGATAAATATTCCGTATCAACTTCACAAATAATACACGATGGTCTTGAAGTATAGATTTTGCGTACTGACGTTGTTTATCATCTTATTAACTTGTTATATTATTCTTTTATTGGTCTTTATTAATATTACTTTTACTGTTTTTTGAGATATTCTTTGACGTAACTCTGTGCTTATGTATCCCATCATACTTTGAACGACAAAATTATTTTATGATGTGACTCTGTACCTATGTATCTTGTCATACTTTGAATGACAAAATTATTCTATTTATTAATATTACTTTTACTGTTAACCCACCCCCTTTTTTTGTGATATACATTTGACGTGACTCTGTACTTATGTATCCCGTCATACTTTGAACCACGCTATTATTTCATTCATTATTATTACTTTAACTTTCAAGTCAATTTTTGTTATATCTATTTTGCGTGACTGTATTTATGCATCACGTCATACATTGAACGACAAAACTATTTCATGTCTACCTGTGCGAAGTTCAAACGCGCAATTTTACACCAGTACTCAAAACCCTCCTTCCTTGATGGGTGCATTTTACATAGACAAATAAAATCGTATAATATAATCAAAATGAGGATGTTAATTTGATGTATGCCTTTTTGTGCTTCTTCGTTACATTTGTTGTTTTTATAGTGATTAATATGATAACACAATGTTGACTGCTGTACCCCTATTTTTGACATTTTTACCTATTATGTCTGTTTATTTTGTTCACGCAGCGGTGACAATATAATGGAGTTTGATGCGACTGTCATACAAGTGAGAGGTTTAGCTAGCTATAAAACCAGGTTCAATCCACTATTTTCTACATTTGAAAATGCCTGTACCAAGTCAGGAATATGACAGTTCTTGTCCATTCGTTTTTGATGCGTTTTGTTATTTGATTTTGCCATGTGATTATGGACTTTTCGAATTGATTTTCCTCTGAATTCAGTATTTTTGTGATTTTACTTTTTAAATACTATATATTATTGTATAGCAATATAATATTCCCCACAGAAAGTAACCAAAAGTTAGCGTGCAATAGATTCTAATATTGCACTAGTGCAATAAATCTTCTAAATTCATGACGTGATCAACGACAAAATCTTAGTTTAAACAAATTTTTACTTTCAAATATTATATTGCTATACATAAAAAGGGTTTTTGTATGAATATTGGGGAATATTGTCCCTCGTAGAACATATATTGCATTCACAAGCTCGTGCAATATAAAGTTCTACTCGGGACAATATTCCTCAATATTCATGCAATAACCCTATATATTATATTATTTAAATCCATGAGCATTAATCTAAAGCAGCAGCATACAAATGAAAGCACAGCAATTACAAAAATGAGTTTGAACCGACCTTCAAACTATCCCTGATTCCGTAATGAGGAGTACCCAAATTGCACCCATGCTTAAAAATCGGATAACAGATGTTTTGTTTTATTTTTTCAAATATTTAAAACAATTTGACATTAGTTCAAGCTCACTGTTATTTTTTTTTTTTTTAATGAATGTTTGTTACATTTCATTTGTTTTTTGTTTTTAAAAGATGACTTTTTGTGAACCTCGCATGTCGACGTTTTCGTACATTTTTCTTTTCCAGTGAAAGCTTTATCTGTTGATATGAATTATGAACGTTTAGTGAAAATTTGAATATGTTAACCTATTTTGTAAGACGTGTATAATGTCAAATAATCCAAATACAAACTGTTAAGTCTCAAAGAAAACGTTTAAGAATTTCTCAGCTGTTTAAGTTGAATAGGTGTAATTTGGGTACTCGGTGCAATTTGGGTACTGCGACGTTAAATAAAGCGGAGTGCTCTTTCTTGTGCTTTTTGTATTGTATTGTTTGCTTCGCTTCAGGAATGCCAGGACAATGATCAGAAGTTTGACACAATGAAGGAGTGATATAGTGTTAATTTTCCCAGTTTGTTTAAGTATTTGCCAAGTTTTTTTCCAACTTAGAATCGGTTTCAGCTGTTTACATGTTGGCACAGTTTTTGTGTCAGGGGCACACCTTAGTTCATATATTTAACTTTACTAAGTGTGAACATAACCACAGTTTGACTGTCCCTCTGGTATCTTTCGTCCCTCTTTGATAGTTATGCGTGTGTTTCTCTGTCCTATATGTTCTCCCATTTATTTGTATTGTAGTCCTGTCATGTAATGTTGTCATTTTAATGTTATATTTAACATTGCCATAAAAGTGGAAGGTTTGGCTAGCCACAAAACCAGGTTCAATCCACCAATTTTTCTTAAAATGTCCGGTACGAAGTCAGGAAAATGGCCATTGTTATATTATAGTTCATTTCTATGTGTATTAACCTGGTACCTTTTGATAGTTATTATGCGTGTGTTTCTATGTCCTATATGTTCTCCCATTTATTTGTATTGTAGTCATATCATGTAATGTTGTCATTTTAATGTTATATTTAACATTGCCATAAAAGTGGAAGGCTTGGCTAGCCACAAAACGAGGTTCAATCCACCAATTTTTCTTAAAATGTCCGGTACGAAGTCAGGAAAATGGCCATTGTTATATTATAGTTCATTTCTATGTGTATTAACCTGGTACCTTTTGATAGTTATTATGCGTGTGTGTCTATGTCCTATATGTTCTATCATGTAATGTTGTCATTTTAATGTTATATCTAACATTACCATAAAAGCGGGAGGTTTGGCTAGCCCCAAAACTAGGTTCAACCCACCAGTCTTTTTCTTAAAATGATCTGTACCAAGTCAGGAAAAAGGCCATTGTTATATTATAGTTCGTTTCTGTGTGACATAGGCTTCTCGTAAAAGAACCAACCGTTGCCTTACACATTATATGAAAAAAGCCAAATCAATAGAGGAGTACTGCTTGTTCAAATTGGCAACAAAACGGAAACAGTAAATGCGCATCCTGACGAATGGAGAATATCATTCGCATTAACAGAAAAAGATTAAATATTAAAGAAGCCTATGTCATGGCAGATCCAGTCCAAAGATTACAGACAATGCTTAATGCTTGGTCAAGATGAGTGCTCGATATACCTGTTCCATTAAGGCTATATTTTTATTCGGCACTCCTCCACAACATTGAATAGAATTCCAAGACCATGACTTTACATTAATTGTGTTTTATAAGGTCCACGAGCCCCTCGATTGTGCATGAACATGAGTTATATCGCTCAAGAATTTCGGATTTTTTTACGACTTCAATCCATTCTTTAAACCTTCTGCTTGATAAAAAGGTGCCCATCATTAGTTCTAGTTATCCCAGATATATTTATAGGCTTTGAATTTCGCCATTGTTCGCTTAACGTCTAGATCACTTCTGCTTACGAAAAGTCCCTTGGCTTTACTACCACTGCCTTGTGTGTAAATTTCAGAAAAAAAGGAGGGGTATACAAAAACATTGTCAACAACTTTAAAAAGAGTCTTCTATATTCAACAATTTTCTCCGAACTATCTTTTTCCTGACAAACCAATTTGAAAAGATCAACGGAATTCAGTATATTATGAAAAGCTCAAAACAGCATTGTAAACTGCAGAACTTTCTTGGAAAACTGTATGCATCTATTTAAACTTATTTTAAGTTATAACATGAGTTACATAAAGTTATTATGTTAAAGTAGATTAAAAAATTGTAAATTATTACACGACTTGATTTTTAGATAGCGAACCTTCTATTTCCAAGTAATCAGTTAGTGTGAGTGATATCAAATGAGTATAACAACAAATAACATCATAATAGTTCAAAGTTCCCTTGTGAATTTTATGCGTAAGATGCACGTAACTGGTTTGACTTATTCCATGAACGAAGTGATATTAAGTAAGTATGAACGTAAGTTCTGTAGACAACTAATTAATACTATTGACACATAATTGACATTTTCTGGCGGCGAGTGATGTCTTTTTCGATTTCACTAGTATGGGGCGTGATGTCACCATTCATGAAGAGAAAGAGACATATTGGTTGTTTATAAATGAAACAGTTCTGTTTTAATTCTTTTAATTTTATCGTAAAAGGTTTAATGAGTCTAATTGCTTAGTATTTATAATTTTACACGAATATTTCTACCGTTGCTCTTTTAACTAAAATTACAACTTATTTGCTTTCAGAATGAAACCTTCGTCCGAAGAATTGTACACACTTATGTGTACAGATATTGTTGGTTCAGAGAAAATTGTTAATTATAGAAGACTCTTTTTCAAGATTCAAGATGACGTATTCAATTCCCACCCATTTTCTGAAAATCGCATACAGATCAGTTGTGGCAGTAAAGCAGAGGGACTTTTTATGACCGGAAGCGACCTAGATGTTGTGCGTACTCTTGTTAAATTTATAGCGTATACACGATGGACGACCGAGGAAAACATCGATACGACAAAAGCAGTTGTTTATATGGATTCAGAGAGTGCATCACCAGGATATTCCTTTCTGTGGATACACGATAAAGACCACCCAGAATGGAAAGAATCTTTTATGAAAAGAACCCATGATGGGTTCCTATTTTCAAGCAGCAGGTTTAAAGAATGGATGAAAGCCGAACAATGGTCTACGATACTCGGGCGGTATAACTCTTGCATGTGCACAAGGGGTGCTCATGACATAAGCGGCCCTTGCATATCAAGCACTCAACTTGATCAGGCATTCGGCGTAGTCTGCAAATCATGGCCTGAAGCTGCAATGCCTTGGGTATCCCGTAAACGACCGTATCAATATCCCACAGAGCAAATTATTACCAGTCAAACAGAAAGAGGAATACTTCTTGTTCCAGTTGGAAACAAAACGGATTCCGTTCAAGTGCATCCTGAAGAATGGAGAATATCTTTTGCTAGGTCAGAGAAAGATCTTATTCATTCTTGGAACCACACACAAATGGTTTGCTATGCTTGTTTAAAAATTATTTTAAGGGAGTTTATCAAGCCAAAACCAGAAAATTACATTTTGACATCTTATTTGATAAAAACGTCATTGTTATGGATCTCAGAGGAAATAGAACCAGTCGTATGGTCCCCAGAAAATCTTTACATGTGTTTTGTACAATGTATTAAACGTCTTTCGTATTACTTCAAATTCCGTTTTTTTCCAAATTATTTCATTTCAGAATGCAACATGATTAAGTCTACCACCACAGAACAGTCGCTTATCAATTTGTATAAACTGCTGGCTGATATTAGCGTCAACGGACATGTGTATTTATTACAATGTCCATCATTGTCGGGTTCCCTAAAGTTGAAGCTAGACGCTGGTATTCCGGATAGGTTGACACCGTTTGATTATGCATTACTACCTTTGCTCTCGTCATACTTACCGGAGCCACCTGAGCCTAATTTATCGGTCCTATATAAATGCATTCAAAACATAATGTATTCGACTTCACCGCGAACGAAAACAACATATTTGATGCTTTTAGTTCAATGTGCTTATGAGAATGCACGATCAACAATATTTAACAATTTAACATTAAAAAACAAATACAGTTATATGAATCAGAGGTGCCTTCAGTGTATAACCTTTCTGTCTACAAATGCTGATGCCGTTTCAGGCTGGATATGCCTAGCATTAGTTTTCTATATCAATAAAAGATATAAGGATACTTTGTCAATTCTTAAATTTCTTCATTTAAAGTGTACAAGAAATAAAATTATGATTTGGTGGAGAACATATCTACGAATGGCAGATTTAAGAAGTCATGAGCAAAACAAGGTGATGTTCAGTGGTAATTTCTTCTGCAAATTGAGACAATGCATAATGAAATCTTTTGTTCAGATTCAATCCCCAGTAAAAAGTGTCAGTGCATATCTTGACGACAGAATGCGGTGCCTTTTTACAGCTCCTCCACAACAATACATAACATGTCCACCAGAAACTTTAATCCACTATTTACGGTTTCTGTGTTTTGCTGGTATCAAAGATACACGTGGTTGCCAAAAGTCAGTGATAGATTTGAAAGATACCGTAGAAAATAATGGAACTGTCAAGGATCCGTATTTCCCGTACATATCTTACCAGTATTTAACACGAGTTTATATGCTGACAAATGACACAAAAAGTGCGCAACGTTATCGTGCAAAAGTCGAGAAGTTTGAACAAATTGTTAATAGAAATCTGTCTATAGCTTAACACACAAGTTATTGTAACCGGCTACAAACAAACTTCATGAATCGTTATTTACTTAAAATTTATATATGTATTTTGTAATTACACATCTTGACATTTTAACTTTTCGGGCTTTTGTTTAGTTTATAGTTTATCAGTGCAAAGTACCACTAGTTTTTAACCGTTCACTCATCAACAAGTTCAAAAGCCGATGTTTTATGCGTAGTATTCAGAATAGGTATGGTGACTTTCCTTTGCATTGGTTTCTCTCATAAGATTAATATAGAAAAAAGACTAAATCATTTAATATTTTTTTATAGATATTCCGTATCAACTTCACAAATACTACATAATGGTCTTGAAGTGTAGATTCTAGGTATTGACGTTGTTTATCATCCTAATTACGTGTTGTAGTGTTCTTTTATTTTTGTGTTTGTAAATTACTATCATCACTGTTGAGTCCATTTTTTGTAATATTCCTTTGGCATTGCTCGGTGCTTGTGCATCCCGTCATTCTGCTGTGCTGTGGTGAATATTTTTTATGTTTTCGTCTTTCGCTCTTGCTTGTGTGCTTTATATGTGTGACGATTTGTTGTTCGTAGTTGCCTTGTTTGTTGGGTTTTGCAGTGATTAAGATTTTTTAATCGTTCTTTCTGTGTGTGTTACATTTTAATGTTGTGTCGTTGTTCTCCTCTTATATTTAATGTGGTTCCCTCAGTTTTAGTTTGTTACCCCGATTTTGTTTTTTGTCCATAGAGTTACGAGTTTTGAACAGCGGTATACTACTGTTGCCTTTATATATAACACAATGTTGACTGCTGTACCCCAATTTTTGAAAATTTTGTCTTTCCTGTCTGTTTGTTTTGTTTACACAACGTTGTCAATATAATGGAATTTGATGCGACTGTTATAAGGGTGATAGGTTTAGCTAGATGTGAAACCAGGTTGTATCCACCATTTTCTGCATACGGAAATGCCTTTACCAAGTCATTAATATGACAACTGTTTTCCCCTTGTTTGATGTATAAATAAAGGCATCAGTAGTATACCGCTGTTCGAAAGTAAGAAATCGATTGAGAGAAAACAAATTCGACTAAAACCGAGGGAAACACATCAACTATAAGAAGAAACAGAATGTATTTGAGCTTTTGATTTTGCCATTAATAAAGGGACTTTCCGTTTTGAATTTTTCTTGGAGTGAGGTATTGTTGTTATTTTACATTTTAGACATCCGGAGCAATTGTGATCAGCGCATTTTTTTATGTGTTATTGTTGCTCAGTGTTTAGGTTTCTATGTTGTCTTTTGTATGCTGTTTTGTCTTTTGGTTCGTTTTGCAGTGAAAAACGTTCAAACCCCAGTTAGTAAAGTTCTCTGAAGAAAATGACCTGATACCAATCTAAGATTTTTTTTATTGTTTGGAATAAAACTGAAAACTGAAATGGGGAATATGTAAAAGTGACAACAACCCGACCAAAGAGCAAAAAACAGCCGAAGACCAACAATGGGTCTTCAACACAGCTAGAACATCCCGCACTCGAAAGCATGCTGCAGCTGGCCCCTAATGTACTAGTTCAGTGATAATGGACCGCCATACTTAACTTCAAAACATATATATGAACTAAAATCAAAAATCATACAAGACTAACAAAAGTCACAGGGTCCTGACTTGGGACAAGCCCAAAAAATTCTGCGGGGTTAGTCATATTTTATGAGATCTCAACCCTTCCCCTTTACCTCCAGCCAATGTAGATAAAAAAAATCACGACAATACGCACAATAAAACGTAGTTTGAAATCCAAGTCTGTTATCAGAATAGGTAACACACAGTGAGGTAAAAAAAGAAACTAAGCAAAATTACAATACTACTTACAACAACAAAGGACTGACAGTTACTGACATGGTCGCTACAGACCTTAATTAAACTTCTATCATGTCTATCATAATAACTATTATAATAATAATTGTATGCTGCACCAAAATATATTTCCTTTGTTTGTATTTCTTTTTACTTTATTCTGCTTTTAAGTTTTTACTTATTTTAAGTGCTAGTAGTTTTAGATGCTACATCATTGCTTGCTAAAATGAATTTTGTATGCTTTTATGCTACTACTTCATTTGTATGACAGTTGTGTATGTGTAAACTATTGTATGACTTTTTTCGTCATATTGTGTCTGCAAACACTGTAAATAATATGCATGCATGTCTTTAATTTATTTTGTATGACGGTTTAACAGCTTGCTCGAAGCTTCATAATATGTTGTAATTTGTGATGTAACTTGCTGACTTCAAATAAAACTTTTTTGGGGTGTTTCAGACATCTTTTCAAAACTACAGGTCTTTATTTTATTGAGCCCTGTTATCAGTTAAAATAATCATTCTCTTCAATTATTCACATGAAACAACCAATAATTTGAAGAATACAGTCATGTAGTAAACTGTAAAGTTAGTGGATTTAATTCATGAAATATTATTAAAAAACAAATTAGCATGCACATTCAGAATGTACTATAATTTATATTGAATTATTAAGACTGAGTAATATCTGTAATTTACAAAATAAGGCACATTTGAACTTATTTCTAGGTATATATACAATACGCTTGTGAACACATTTTTAGCAAGAAACCATATTCTAGTCACAATGCCATATACTCTCATAGTGATTATTTGATATGCAAATTTTAGTATAGTATTATGTAGTTAAACAGAAATTGGGGGGATCCGGTCTTATTGCAAAAATATTAACAACAACACACAAAAAAGAACAACGGAAATACTAAGGAAAATGGACAACAAAGAGACAACAGTGATAAACCAACAAATGTCTACTTCCAATTTTGACTCTATAACTATTTCATCTAAACCTTTGTATATATCAAAAGGTAAACTATAGTGTAATATCCCCATTGCTTTCCCTTTGTTAAAAAGTTGAAAACAACACGTTCAATTTGCACTTTTCAAATCTTTGTTTCAAATAAAGAACTACTTGGCATGATTAAAGTCATATCCTGTCCAGTCCTGAAGTTTGAGAAGAATCATATATATTTCTCCAATTCTTTTACGATTCATCCTTTTCCTGACATGTTGATTATTTTTATTTAATCAACGTGTGGTTATTTTATGAAAAAATATTTTGACTGATAGCGTCGAAAAACTAAAACCCAAATGTTCGCGCATACCTTGTAGTGTAAAATTAAAAAAAATAGTGCTATTGATAGCTTTCAGAAACTGAAATAAAACAGGTCTGACTCGGACAAAAAACTGCAACCCCTCCATTGAAGTTTTAAAAATGGCGAGCCAACAAAGGCAATCGTTTACTAACTCGATCAGTGAACATTATCTTGCTAATGGTTTGTTTAACAAATCCTGGTATAAATCATCGAAACTTTGATTGATAATATTCATCAAAATATGAATTGCTAAATACCAAAAAAAATAAATATCTTGATATTTCTAGGCTAAATGTTATGACAAGCCTTATATTACCTTTATATCCTTTAAGAAAGAAAAGGTGAAGTTAAAGGTGATCTACATTCCCAATTCATTTCTTTTATTATGAGTTCTTTATAAGATTACGATGTGGCCTGGTTTTGATCTAGCGAGGTCACTATACTACAAATTATCTATGAGGTAATATGTATGCAAGAAATAAAATCGTAAGTTTATCGGAGATAACTAATCAGATGATATTGGCGGTTTCTACACACATAATGTCTGTAATTCTAGTCCAGAACTATATTAAATCAACTTTTTGACTCTCTTTTCTTCATCTTTGTAGTACCCACAACTGATTTATCTTCTTTCTTCATACCCATTATATAACCCTTAGAATCAAGATTGGACATGATTTCACACTAGGAATGTCCTAGTAAAAATAAGGGTATGCGGTATGATACCAATTAGCAACCATAACCAAATGAAGTGAATGTAAGCCACTATAGGTCATCTTACGGTCTTCAACAATAAGGAAACGTTATCCTATTATCCCATTCAATATTGTTTTGTATATCCATCTTAATTTTTGTTAATTGCCAAATGAACGTAAATAAAATGTTTGCCACTGAATTCGGTGCAGTAATGTTATTAAGGAAAAGAAGGATCGAAAGAAGGACCGTTGGGTGCACAACATGCATTATGACCATAGCACATCATTAATCAAGCCTGGTACCTTTGCTAACTTTTTACACCACTGGGTCGATGCCATTGCTGGTGGACGTTTCGTCCCGAGGATATCATAAGCCCAGAGAAATCAGGACTTGACATGAACATCAATTTTATGGTCATTTGTATAAATTAACTGTTTGCAAAAGTATGAACTATTCCAAATACTAAGGATTTTCTTATCACAAGCATAGATTACCATAGCCTTATTTGGCACACCTTTTTGGAATTTTAGTTCCTCAATGCTCTTCAACTTTATACTTTTTTGACTTTCTAGCTATTTTGATTTGAGCGTCACTGATGAGTTTTATGTAGACGAAATTCTAATGAATTTTATGACAGAATTTTATCTGTAATTTACAAAATAAGGCAAACTTGAACTCATTTCTAAGTATATATACAATACACATGTGAACAAATTTTTAGCAAGTAACCTTAATATAGGAATATCGCTTTATACACTCATAGTGATTGACCAATATGCCAATTTAAAGATAATTGTTCTTGAACAGATGAAATCACCCTATAATTATGAAAGAGACATTTTCATTTGAATTACGTGAAATAGTCAATAAGATACCAAATATATATGGAACGATCCGTTCTAACAAAATGTATTTCAAATATTTCAAAAACAACATATCAAATAAAACAATGGAAACTCTAAAGAAATGGACAACAAAGGGAAAAAAGTGACTCGAGCATAAACGACAAATGTCTACTTCCAACTTTGACTCTACAATTATATCATCTAAACCTTTAAGTATCTTAAAAGGCAAGCTATAGTGTATTGTCACCATTGCTTTCCCCTATAAGTCTTTGTTAAATTTGCACTTTTCAAATCTTTGTTTCAAATACTGAAATACTTGGCATGAGTAAAGTTAAGTCCTGTCCAGTAAATTTACATATACATTTCTCTTATTCTTTCACGATTTATCCTTTTCCTGACAAGTTGATTATTTTTGTCGAGCATCCGACTTTTGTCGCAAAAATGGGACATAGAGATCCTATATTCCGTCGATATAGTCGTCATCGTTCACAAATATTCACTCTGTTTTGGAAATTTAAATTACTTTCTTAAAATATCCTGGATTTCTACCAAAACTTGGCCAGACGCTTGTTTATAATCATAAGATAGTATCCAGCAGTAAATGTTGTCAAAAAACCCTGTTTGTCCGTATTTTACTTATAAATAGACTTAATTTTTCTGCATTTAACAGTTACATTTACTCTGCGGTTAAAGTTTTTTAAATTCTAATAACTTTCTTAAAATATCCTAGATTTGAACAGAGACTTATTTATGATTATAAGATAGTAACCAGATTTAAAACAAACCTGTCTATCTGTAGTTTATTATAAATGGACTTAGTGTTTTTGCCATTCACTCTGTGGTTAAAGTTTAAAAAATTTAATAATTTTCTTAAACTATCCTGGATTTGTACCAAACTTGAAGAGAAGTTGTTTATGATCAAAAGCTTGTATCTAGAAGGAAATTTTGTATATTACTTATTAATGAACTTAGTTTTTTCCCAGTAAACATTACATGCAGTCTGCTGTTAAAGGTTTTGAACATTTATTAGATTTATAATCATTTTTTATTTTTACCAAACTTAGACAGACTCTTCTCAAAATCAAAAGATAGTATTTAGAGGGGAAATTTTGATAATCATGCCCCCAATTTTGGTGAGCCTGTGTCTAACAGAAAAGCTAGGCGAGACACGGGGTTCCGTATAACCCTTACTAATTTTTATTTAATCAAAGTGTGGTTATTTTATGTAAATCATAATAATATTTATCAAAATAGTAAATTGCTAACATATCAAAACATGAAAAATCTTGTTATTTCTAGGCTTTATATTAATATTAAGGCTTAATCATTACCTTCAAATCCTTAACAAGAAAGGGCGAACTAATGTGAGATTTACATACAAATTCTTTTCTTTTATTATGAGTACGTTATAAGATTACAGAAGTGCTCCGGTTTTGATCTAGCGAGGTCACTATACTACAAATTGTCTATGAGGTAATATACACGCATATTAAAAGTACACAGAAGAACTATCATAGTACTGAAGTACTGAACATCGGATGATTGCAAGTTCTTGTGGATGGTCACAAGCACTTGTCTCAGAAAGAAAATAAAAACAGTTCTTTTTCTGAAACAAGTTCGTGCGTGGAAGATGAATAAATGTCAGGAAATTCAACCTCACCGTAATAAACATAATATTGTTGCAGCGACATATAAACATTTAGTATATATGTCTCTGATTGTAATGATTCAAATCAGTATACTCTGGTTTGTTGTTATATATTATTTTTAATATTTGTATATAACAGTTACATTTAAATATAATTTTCATCCATTTGTGTATTATTCTATTCTACTATTCTAATAATAGTGCAGTTCAAGTGCATGGTGAACACTTTTATGCAATAATTCGATTTTTCTAATACATTGGATTTGGGTAGGCATTCTTATTTTCAAGCAAAGCGTTCTTGAGATATTCTCCGCATGCGTTAACACAATTTTTATGAACGTGTGCAAATGTATTAATGATTATTTGATTATTTACTCATATATATATTTGTAACGACAAAACATTTTCCTATTATTAATTAATGTTCTAAAATAAAATATTTGTTTGAGTATTAATTGAAGAAATGAATTTATAACAAGCAATAAGGTTATTTTGCACTCGTTAATGTCCGCGTATTTATAGATCAGTTACCAGTCAAAACCGAAAGTTACGTCTGTGGAAATCTTTGTGGCAACGATATATCGGAATGCCCTGACGGTCATCGCGATGTCAAAATCGTAAGTTGATCAGAGAGAACAATCAGATTATATTCAAAGTTTATACACACATGGTGTATGGAAGAATATTAGTCCAGAACTATATAGGATCACGTTCATTGTAGAGGATTGTTTTGGTGTTAATTAAATACTGAATCAAATCGGTTCAACAACTTAAGTAGGTACCTACTACACATTTATATTCTTTTATCATACCCATTATACAACCCTAAGAATCAAGATTAGACATAATTTCACACTAGGAATTTCCTAGTGAAAATAAGGATATGAGTATGTTATAATGTTATAAGAGCATCAACTGCTCAAATGTTCTCAATTGACGTTACAAATATCTCACAATAAATGAAATGTACATGTTTTGTCAAACCACACTCGGTTTATCATATTCTAACACATTGTCCTCCACATTTACACAGAGTAGTACAACTAATACTGTCTATACACATTTGCATTTCTCTTTGTTTTATTTGTTACGCGCTTGCTGCAGGAAGGTATTATATAGCCATATGGTATATTCATCACAGATGACAATGACTGTCATCTGAGGACTTCATATATATTGATTTGTAGAAGCCATCTTGAATGATGGCCATTTTGAAAACATGAATTTCCAATATATCATTATTCGCTATTCTTATTAATTTACTGTTTGCATTCATACTTTTTTTGCTAATTTGCATTGGATATTCACAAAGTGGTCAGATAAGGCATGCACATGTTTACAAAATAAAGATATCTATATCAGAATTTCTATTTTTTACACGTTTGCCTAAGTAAGTTTTTAAAACAGAAGTTATGCACATATGATATAATATATGACCGAAAGTTATTGTTGGAAAAGATCAAAATTGTAGATTTCAAAAACACTGGAGCTATAGCAAATAGGCAGAATAAAAAACACAGCAAGAAAGCCAGGTATATTTTATCCTTGGAGTTGTCCTTTCCAAAATAATAAAATACATTGACGGCACACGGTCTGGAAGAGGTATTGTACCAATCTCCAAGCTTGCAGATCACTATAAATTATACAGTAAACGCCTGGAACAACTTGGGGTTATTATGTAAGGAAGAACTGACACAACGCACCTAACAAAATTGGAATGTAGCTGCCATAGGATATCTGCAAGCAAGATAAATTAGTTCTCTTGATTGTCAACAAAGGTATTCGTGAAGCTCCGAAACAGACGTCATAATAAAAGGGTAAAAATGAAGGCAACACCACAGCCATAGCAGGCAAAATATACATGCTTGATACTAAGAATAGCTTTACAAGGACACTCAATAACAGCTGTTAACACGAATCGGTTCAACAGACATATGTTTCCGAAGTAAGAAAGATACAGGTTAGCCAAACATCGAGACACAGTCCAGTAATATCGTTGAGTTGCAGACAACACTTTCCATTTTTCAGCTATAATAGTTCAATTGTGCCACTCGTCGTCGAAAGGATACAACTGCAACTTACCAATCCTCAGATAGAGAGTAAGATGTACTCTTCAAACTATTCTAGTTACTTTGGCAAGAGGCCTTCACCAGCACGGCTAAAAGATGGCCTGTTACAGAACTTCCCGAACATATTCGTTGAGAATCCATGTGCTTGCATATAATCTATGGCAGCTAGTACTCAATTTTTCAGAATTCTATCTAATTGCCATGTCGTGCAGTTTTAACAACCATTCAGCATGATATCTGCCTGAAATATTACCCCCCAGAACTGAGTCTGGCTAAAAGAACAATGGTTAGTAGTTCAAGTAACAGTCACAAACTCTATTGTCGATAATAATTGTCGATGCTTCATGATGATAGTCAGATACCTCATCACATAGAAGAAAAAAATCACTGCAATTATTGTTCTTGTTGTTTCATCACAACTGTGGCTGGTTATTTTACTGGTTTTAATCTGTGACTCATCTTAGACTTTTTTCGTTTTTCCTGACAAAATATATTTTGATCTTAAGATTGGCTTTGAACGGATTATAGTACCTTTTGCCTTGTGATTCTCTCATTACATTGCCTTCATCGTTATATGCTTACAAAAAATTACTGATTACCAGCTGAAATGTCTATGTCTGCTCTTTTTATTTTTGCTTTGCATTGTAAATCCTTACGTGTCCTCTCTTGGCGTTACGGAATTTTTTCCAGTCTATTTATTTATTTGTTTTTTCAACTCCAGTTATTTTAATACCTACATATTTTTCCTATTCAACATACAGTTGTCATAACTCAAATTGTATATACGCATTTTTGGTGGTAAAAAGTAACTAAGCCCTACATGCTTAACTGCAATTAAAAGAATTCACGCATTTATTTAGATACATTTATTTTGTTAACATATGCATGCCTTATTTGAGCATTTGGTGAATATATCCTATATACTAATATGAAATGCAACAGTCATAAATAAATGATTAGCAAAACTAGTTGTAAATGCATATAAACTTAGTATTAATTCAAATATTAATTTAGGATAGCAAATAATGATATATTGGAAATTTACGTTTCCAAAATGGCCACCATTTAAGATGGCCACTAAATACTTCAATAGTCCTCAGTTGATATACTTTGTCATAAGAAATACAAAAGGTTATCAAAATTGGTAAAGTAATATATTTTTCAAATTTTTTTCTAATATTTTTTTTATTTTTTTTTTTGTGCATGATTTCAAAATGGCCGCCTTGAGCCGCCATTTTGATTATCTATAAATGTTAGTTATGACATTAACTAACAATTGTTTCAAAAATCGACTGGACTAGTATATATTGAAACAATTTAAAGTTTTGGGGATAGAATGCATAGCGTACATTATATATGGAAATTGAACAGCCGGTGCCGGATTTATAACTCAACTACGGGGTCATTGTCTCTTACGGGAACAAAAACCCCTTTTCTGTCCAACAGTAAGTTAAATTCAGGCATTGAATTTCAATCTTCGTTAATTCGAGTGAAGTAACCTTTTTGTTTTCAGAACTGGCCTTCAACAAGAAATTGATATAAAACGTGTAATATCGAGTCTTCCAATTTTAGATTGAAATTGTAAATAACACTCGCTGGTTAAAAAAGGTCAGGGCATACAAAAACCTTCTCAAAAAAATATAACAAGAATATGTTCAGAAGAAACTCATCATAGATACCAGGATTGACGCGAATTTCGTCTACATAAGACTCATCAGTGACGCTCGAATCAAAATATGTTAAAAAGGTCAAATAAAGTACGAAGATGAAGAGCATTGGGGTTCAAAATTCCTGAATGTTTTGCCAAATACAGCTCAGGTAATCAGAATCATAAAATGTGGATCTCAACCCTATTTTTTTATTTATTTTTTCTCATAATATATTCTTTGTAATTAAATTAATTAAGTCAAGAAAATTAAATTTGATTCAAATTAAAAGATCATTCGATTTATTAAAGATTCTCGAAGACGTCGTATGATTTAATTTCTTGATGAACTTTGGACTATATATATCAGACCATCAATAAAGCTGAATATGGTGCCATGTTACATGTCCTCGTGTGACATAAATGGTTAAATTTGGAATATCTCAAAGGCTGTTGTGTAGGGAGGGAAAGGCAAGAAAATTTGTTTTCTGCAGCATACTTTTTTTGGAAAATTCAGCAAATAAATTTTTTAATTAATGTGTTTTCATTGCTAAACATTTTTTTATTTTATTTCAAAGTTTAAGAATATTGATACAGTTACAAATTCAAACAGTGACAACCTTTGTCTACCTCCACTTGACCTTAGAATGAACTATTCCGAATACGACTATAAGACATTGCGGTAATCATCATAATTCGTTACTAACTGACCATACACCAACTGGACATTCTACATTATGATCAAGTTAACAATATTCTCTTGTGTTTTGGTCGCAGCTTCTGCTATCATCATTCATAACTACAGGGACTGTGGTATGTAACATCTTTTTTATTGCCTACAAAAATAATATATACTAGTACATGTAGTATGTATGTACTTAAAAATATATTCGTATATAAAATCATCACACATTAATTTTGAACCGTTAATCATTGTTAACGCAGTGCTCTGAAAATGCTCAAAATTTATAATTTACCGTCTAGATCTGCTTTCAATTAAATCATCACAATTTATCAAGAAAATGTATACCGCTCGCTACAACCCCATCTTAAACTCACATCAATAGGATCTTGTCCAACACAGCCCGATACTTTATTTTTGTTAAAACCTTTTGCTGTTCGTCGAATGAATTCACAATAACATGTCCAATAAATATAAACCTAATAATATTCATTCTCTTGAATAAGTCTCAAGATTCGGCGTTGTGTGCCACGTATCTTATAGAATTTCAGGCTTTTTGTTCGACCTACAATTTATCTCAGAGATCGAGTGTCAGTGATCCTCATTTAATTTTTTCAAAAGATATGTTGTATTTTTCATTGTTTTTGCAATTCAAACAACCCTCTTCTGGTAAATTAACATTTCTATCTTTTATTCAATGCAATATGAATTTCAAACTCTAATGAGGATGAGCACACATGGTATACAATTGAAGCTAATAAACATTTCTTTGTATTTTTATAATGTTAAGTCAAACAGAGTTTTTTTTCACTCATCAAATCAAGCAAAATTATACGCAGAGCTTATAGGAAAGAAAAACCCCTGCTTTTATTAGTTATATTGTATTGTAAGTTTCGACTTTGGACTAAGATTATATCCATTGCTTTAAGACATGGCACACATATCTCTCTATATACTAAATTATAATCCTGGTATCTTTGATAACTATTTACTGTAACAACACGTACAGCTGTAATCTACGTCACAATGCACCAAAACAAAAGTGTCTTGTCAAACATATGATTTTTGGAACAAATATACCGAAGTTGGCACATTAACCTACTCAGTAGTCTGTATAGATAATGTACTTATGTTAATGCACCTAGTCAGTTAGTACGTATTCTGATTATCTATTATAAGGCATTACATTGAATGTAGGACAACCATTTATGTATCGAACTAGTTTTGCATACAACTTCCAAATTATTCGTGTCCACGTTGAGGTACGATTATAAGATGAATGATATAATAATTTAGTACATTGTACATATTATTGATAAGTCACAACTACTGTGAAACATGACAATCTATATAATTATGTAATTATGTTACATGAAGCAAATGTGTGTATATTCAGTAGAGGAAAATAATGAAGTGGCTCAAATGAATTTATGACTTTCGAACAGGTATACTACTGTTGCCTTTATTTATATAGGTCGTTGCTGGGAAATTAAATGAAGTGATATTTTTACTAAATTATTATATATACAGGTTCCCGGGATGGACTTGTCAAATCAATTGACATCAGCCCTTGTACAGCAGAACCTTGTAAATTGAAACGTGGAACAAATGTGACAGTCGCCATTACATTTACTTCAAGTAAGTTACATGAAATTTGATTTGTTAATACCACAACAATAAAATATCGAAACACATGTCTTCAACACAGGTACTCTTTTGAAAGAGAAGTGTATGTAGACTAAAAGTTATATTACTTTTGACCGTTATAGTGTATTTTCAATCATTTAATTGACTATTTAAAGAAAAAAGTGCAATGGGAGACAAATTCTAAGTGTGGCCAACTATGGCCATTCTATATTGTCACACACATACTATATTGAACAGAATCTGTTAAAAACATTTAACCTAACTATTAATGCATCAAAGTTTTAAGGTAAAAATGGCATTGCAAAATATGCAAGGAATATATAGCAACAATTTGTGTTCATCGCAAAATTTCATAGCGTTCTCGAAAAGTAGTGGAGACCCTGACACCAAAATTTTGCGAAGGACTGACAAATTTTTTTTCATGTTGCAATAGGACCACCAGGGGAACTTTTTTGAGTGTTCGTAAGTTAAAGTGAATAACATCATTGAATTCGACTTATAACGGATTTTCAATCGAGATGACAACTTTACCTGTCTTCTTAATAAATACCTGAAATAAGGCAAACTTTACGCGGCATTATCATTCAGATGGAATATGAACAATTTCCCCTCCTTATCCAATGCTCTGCAACACACTTATAGTATACAAGGCTGTGGTACTGGTCAGAACTTGTTTTAAATATATTCCAATTGTTTATTTGGTTTTGTTAGGTTTTATTACTTCCTACCTTTATGAATTTACCTTTTTTTTTGTTAATACTTTGATTATCATTGCAGAGGTCGACACAAGAAGAGTAACAACATCAGTTCATGGAATTCTGGGATTTATACCAATTCCTTTTGTGGGAATCCCAAAAGACGCATGTGCAAACAATAATGTAGATCATTGTCCAATCGTAAATGGCGAAACAATTGTATACTCAAACCAAATATATGTAAATCCCGTATATCCATTGGTAGGTATTTTTAAATTTGAATGTGTTGTATTCTGATGAAATTGTACACTACATAATAGTTCTGTAAACAAAGGGAACTTTTACAAAACTTTTTGACATCACTTGGCGCCCGTCATTAACTTTCTCGGAACTTCATTTTTTCGGAACTATTCTATTCAAGCCAAATTTAAGATGAGTATTGGATTGTAATTTATAAATTATGCTTAGGTCAACCAACATGACAAACTTTGTTAAAATATAACATTACAATAAGAGAGAATCTGCTAATAGCAAGCAGAATAGCAAAACATGCTGAATAATTGGTAAAAATAATGATAAGCAATAACAGCTATAAAAAGGTCCGAAACCATCATTTACCCCTTGTTTAAGTGATTGGATTTAGATAACGAAAGTTCACCAATTTTAGCTTCTCATTTTTTCCCCGTGATAATCATGAAAAATATAAAATGATAACCAATACAACAATTACAGAATCAAAATTTTATAAAATTCCAAAACACATTAACACACTCCTTATATGAGTAAGTGAAAATTAGCAAATTTTCGCATTTTTTTTTTATTATCGTGACAAAAATCAGTAATAACAGCAACTGAAATTAACAGCAAATAATATGTGTATGATAAAAACAATAAAACATAAGAAAAATATCGATCACCAAGCTTAAGGTTACTTTGTAAACAAGTGACGGAAAATACAACTACACTCATTACTGATTTATAATAAAATAATGGTATTTCTTTGGTATTTTCAATCTTGTTGTATCTATTTCAGTTGAGAGTAACAGTCGAGTTCGAAGTCAAGGATGAACATCACGATATGGTTTGCTTCAAGTTCCCAACAGAGATTGTCAACTAAATAGCTATATTGAGTGACAGCCAAAAAAAACCTGTTATATATTTTGTTATGTTTCGTAAAATAAACATGTTTTCGAACAATGTCCTAGTTTTATTTCCAAACAACTCGTATATCTATCATAGCTTTGCAATAACATTCGTACGAATCAATGCAAAAGATAAAAGTGAATAGAACAAAATATTACCATAAACAATTAACTTCATATACAAGTAAAAAGTTCATATTAAAAGTGTACAAGTTGACCAATGTGGCATATTTTGGCAATGGCAACGTATGCTTCTTTATTTAAAGTAAAAAATAGTTGGTCAAAGTTCATATCTAGGATTAAGATTCCATCGCCATTTTCCTATTTTTGTTGCATGTTTGAGAGCACTCAACCACCCTTTAGTCAGAGAATGTTGTTACGGCACAACATAAGAACAAACTGTAAAAATAAAATAGTTTGAAAAAGGCTTGACCGGCTCATCAGTTTAGCACAACGCACTTAAATAATACAATTAAAGACGAGAGAAACAAAGTACGGATCTACGATTACTCGCAGTAACTGAAAACTAGTGCAAACCCAATTACAACTAATGAATACAGAGAATATGACCTTGTTCACTATGCAAATATATACGGTCATTGTAAACCATAAGCTTTCATATCGATAGCAATAAAATAGAGAATGGTTATTGGGATTGTGTCAAAGAGACAACAACCAGACCAAAGAGCAGAAAACAGCTGAAGGCCACCAATCGGTTTTCTACACAGCGAGAAAACCCGCACACTGAGGTGGGCTTCAGCTGGCCCCTTAAAACAAAAATCTGTACTAGTTCAGTGAAAATGGACGTCATACTTAACTCTAATACATACTTACTTACGTTTTCATTTATCAACAACAGCAGCAATTTTAGTACCGAGGGTTGGAGTCCTGGAGAACTTATTTATTGCAATGCATAAAAATAAAGAAACCTCTTTGGAATAATAATAGGGATTATTAGGTTCCTTCTTGAATACCACTTGATAATTAAATAAATCTCCAAAACTAACATGATTATGATTTAAAGAAAGAGAACAAAATGTGGCAGTAATCATGCTTTACAAATCCAAACATTACATCATTGTGAGTTGTATGAATTAAAAAACAAATGTTACATATATTTCATTTCGTTTGAAATTGGGGTTTTCCCGTTAGGTATTTGTAGTTATTATATATAGATAGGAACTAGTGGAACTAGTTTTAGAACTAGTTCTGCAGGAGTATGTACTATTTATAAAGTCTGATGTTACGTGTACAAGGCACGAGAAAAGTTTTGGCGGTTTCTACGGGTGGGGTACTATATAAAGTTTGGCATTTAAATGTATTAGTATCGAAGGTGCTCGCAGTTAGGTCGTATAGTACGAAGTTAGTCACATTAATTTACGTTTATGATGTCCGATACTGGTTCCGACCATGATGATTTGAGACCGTCCAAAAGTAAAGAGAGTACATCAAATACCGAGTTGTCTACTGATGGTGCCGTATCTTTGTTTTCAACAGTTTTAACGAACGCTCTAGAACAGCAGAAAGTTAATTTAATCAAACATTTCGAAAACCAATTTATACAACCAGTGAAGTCAACCGGTGTTTCGACTCCAGATTTCGTTTTCAAGAGAGAGGGACATCGCATTCAGTACTTATTTAATACAGAAAGGTCCGACACGATTTCAAGAATAGAGAAACTGATAAGGTCCAAATCGTACGTTCAGGCGTTGGAGGTGTTAGCAGAAGAGAAAGAAACCTTGCGGAAGAGGAACAAAATTGTGAAAATCGCCGACAAACATGGATGGGACACCGTTAATGAATATCTTGATAGTCCTTTGGCTGACGATAAGGATGATGCAGCCAATTTGCGTTCCGCTATTGCCAGTGCTTCTAGAAAAAGGAAAAGTTCAAAACCGTATGATCGGCCCAGCAATAAGCCTACAGAAAGTGGAAATAAATTCAACGCAAAGAATTTTTTTCGTGGGATTAGTCAAAACAGTGGATTCGGAGAAAATGCAGGTCAGTCGCAGAACAGATCCGGGAAATGCTTCTATTGCAATCAACAAGGACATTTCGCCAGATACTGTCCATTCAAGGCAAGTCGGTCAGCAACAGTCAGCACGGCCCCAAAGGAACAAGAAAAGTCACAGTAAAGAACCGACGTTAGATGAAGATACTACGAATGGAGTTGAGTATAATTTTGACTTTATTAACAATTATGAAATTAAATCTGGAGATCAAGTTATTAACGTTAAAGGGAATTTAAAACATAATGTGTCTTTTTGGAAATCTGTTTTACAGGCAAATGATTTTATCGTAAATACAATAGAATTTGGCTATCGTATTCCATTTAATATTGAACCATGTTGTATTTATTTACCTAATAACAAATCAGCTCTTAAGCATGCCACTTTTGTTGAAAAGTCAATAGATGAACTTCTTACTACCAATTGTATTAATGAAGTAGAGTGTCCACCTTTTGTAGTAAATCCGTTAACTGTTTCGGTACAAAGCTCAGGTAAAATAAGACTTGTACTAGATTTAAGACATGTAAACAAATATGTTGAAAAACAAAAGGTTAAATTTGAAGGTGTTAATGAAGCATTATCTTTTGCACATAATTCAAAATACATGTATAAATTTGATTTAAGGCATGGTTATCATCACTTAGATGTGCATTATGATCATCAAAAATTTTTAGGTTTTTCATGGAAATTCGGCAATAAAACCAGATTTTTTACTTTCACAGTTTTGCCTTTCGGTTTGTCATCAGCAGGTCACATTTTTACTAAAACGCTTAGAGTTTTAGTAAAATATTGGAGAGCTATGAGTATTCCTATTGTGGTTTATTTAGATGACGGGTGGGGAACTGCAGAAAATTCAGAAATATGTGAAAATATGGCTTTACAGGTTAAAAGTGATCTAGAAAAATCTGGTTTCGTTGTAAATAATAAAAAGAGTGTATGGACACCTGTTCAAATTATGGAATGGCTAGGTTTTAATTGGAATTTAAAAGACGGAACTTTAGAAATACCTGTGAAAAAATTTGAGAATTTAAAAAACATAATATCTGCTTTATTTGAATGTAATATACATATCACTTGTAGAAATTTAGCTAAAGTGTGTGGAAAAATAATTTCTATGTTACCAGCATTAGGCAGTATTTGTCAAATTATGACAAGACATTTACATATGACTATCTGTTGTAGAGATTATTGGGATTCTTTTGTATATTTGAATGAAAATGTTATTCAAGAACTTAGATTTTGGTATTTTTACTGTGAAAAAATTAGTTTTAGGCATATTTCATATTTTCATAGAATGCCCGAGAGAATTGTTTTTTCTGATGCCAGCGAATATGCAGGTGCTGGTTATATTGTAGGTTCAAATAATGTCGCTCATTTTATGTGGGATAAATCAGAAAAAACCAAGAGTTCAACTTGGAGAGAATTAAAAGCAGTAAGCAATATTTTACAGTCTGTACATAATCAATTGAGTGGAAAACTTGTAAAAATTTACACCGATAATCAGAATGTGACTAAGATTATTAGAAAAGGTAGTATGAAGTCAGAGCTTCAGGACACAGCTTTAGATGTTTTTAATATATGTTTAGATAACAATATTGTATTAGAAATTGAATGGATCCCGAGAGATAAAAATATTCAAGCTGACGAATTGAGCAAAATTTTCGATTTTGATGATTGGGGTGTTTCAGATATTATTTTTAAATATTTTGATAGATTATGGGGTCCATTCAATTGTGATTTATTTGCTGACAGTAGAAATAAAAAAGTATCTAGGTTCTTCTCAAAGTTTTTTACACCTGGTACCTCCGGTGTTGATGCATTTGCATATGACTGGTCAGCATTTAATAACTGGATAGTTCCTCCTATTTATTTGATTACTAGGGTTATTAATTATATGCTTATATGCAAGGCAAAAGGTGCATTAGTAATACCTAAGTGGAAATCAGCTGTGTATTGGCCTATGATTGTGAATCATTTAACATATGAATATAAAGACTATATTAAAGATTTTCGTGAGTACAGAAATCCGAAATCATTTTTTATAAAAGGATCGGACGAAAACAGTATCTTTGCTAAGCAACCATTTAACAGTAATGTGTTAGTGTTGTTAGTTGATTTTACAAATTAGAAATTTAGATGATTATCTATTTAGATACAATTATATATGTGTATGTCACACAGTGTGAAATGTTTACGGGTGAACAATATAGTTGTTCTGTGGTATAATATACAGTGTTATGATGGATTATATATGAACTTTCACGAGCTATGTTGCACAGTGTAACATAAAGAATCACACAGTGTGATTAGAGGATGATGTATGTAGATATGAGATGTATATATTAATAGAACGTTAATGTTAAGATACATGTATGTATAAAGATTTTAATTGGGTTTTTTCTATTTACAGACTCAATGGAAACAGTTCGAAGAATTAGCCAATGATTCTAGATTTGCCAAAATTGTCAGTGCATTGCCATCAATTGTGGAAGCGTCTAGCTCAAAATCTACTGTTAAAAAGTATAAATTTTATTTTGGAAAATTTCGTATTTGGTGTTCCGATTGCCAACTTGAATTTTCTCCGGCTAATTCAACTACAGTATGTTTATATATCGGTTCACTGATACAGCAAGGTGTTGGCGTGTCAGTTTTAGAATCTAAATTTTATTCAATTAAATGGTATCATGACATTAACTTTAAATACAATCCTTGTTCTGATAAGTTGTTATCTAATATTTTGGAAGGCGGTCGTAGAATTTTGAGTAAACCCATCAACAAAAAAGAGCCTATTACTACTGACATTTTAAAGTTAATTGTTTCTAGATACGGCTCCGAACATGATTTGTCTAATTTAAGAGTGTGTTTACTATGTCTTCTTGGATTTTCCGGTTTCTTACGCTACAGCGAGTTAGCTAAGATAAAAAGAAACAACATTGTTTTTTATGATACTCATGTTGAGATTACTATTGATAAGAGTAAAACAGACATTTATAGAAGAGGAAACACGGTTATAATTGCTAGGACCGGGAATGAAACGTGTCCTGTTAAGTGGTTAAAAATTTATTTGAAATTAGCTGGTTTAGAATCTGATTCTGATTATTTTATTTTTCGGTCTTTGTCATTTTTGAAATCACAAGGTGTATACAAGCTAAGCAAAAACAATACATCCTTATCGTACACTAGAGCTCGTGAGATATTACTTAAGGCATTGGAAGACATTGGTTTGGATAAATCTAAATTCGGGTTGCATAGTCTGAGAAGTGGAGGTGCTACCTCAGCAGCTAATAACGGGGTTTCTGATAGATTATTGAAGGCCCACGGTAGATGGTCATCAGATCAGTCGAAAGATGGTTATATTAAGGACAATTTACATCGTCAGTTGGTAGTATCTTTGAATCTTGGCATCTAATTCTGAACTGTTTCATTTCCTTTGATTCGATGTTACTGCGAGCAACTAACTCTATTTCTGTGTTTGTTTTGTTTAAAGCCTATTGAATTTAGAGTAGAAATACTTTAAATTCGGACGAGCAGGGCGAGGGAGAATTTAAATATATTTCATTTCGTTTGAAATTGGGGTTTTCCCGTTAGGTATTTGTAGTTATTATATATAGATAGGAACTAGTGGAACTAGTTTTAGAACTAGTTCTGCAGGAGTATGTACTATTTATAAAGTCTGATGTTACGTGTACAAGGCACGAGAAAAGTTTTGGCGGTTTCTACGGGTGGGGTACTATATAAAGTTTGGCATTTAAATGTATTAGTATCGAAGGTGCTCGCAGTTAGGTCGTATAGTACGAAGTTAGTAACATTAATGGCTGCTATGTTTATTACATGTATTTATATTATGTTGTTTGTATCGAAGAAACTTGTATTATAGAGTGAAATAAAATTTGTATCGCAAGAGAAGATAATAATGTTACTGCGAGCAACTAACTCTATTTCTGTGTTTGTTTTGTTTAAAGCCTATTGAATTTAGAGTAGAAATACTTTAAATTCGGACGAGCAGGGCGAGGGAGAATTTAATATATTATATACAACGGACTTTGTCAAACAAATAGATTTACTTAAAGACCTTGAAATTGGACTATTCATTGAAGGTCAACTATTAATGAAAACGGCATGCATTAGCAGTCACCAGCTCCAAAACTTACCCACACCAGAAATAATGAAAAATATTATTTTTTTTGTCTACTAATTAAGTTATTTTGGACAGAATTTGCCCACAACATTGTTATAAGTAAAATAAAACGGGTTAATAAAATTAAAAATGGAAATGGGAATTTGCCAATGAGAAAACAACCCGATCAAATAGCTGAAAACAGTATTAAGCCATGAATGGGTGAACACAGAGAGGAAATCCGGCATCCGGAGGCGGGCTCCAGCTGGCACCCCAAAACAAAAATGTGTACTAGTACAGTGAAAATGAACGTCACGCTATAAACTCCAAAACATACATGAATGAATTAAAATTAAAAAACATAAGAGACTAACAAAGGCCAGAGGCTCCTGACTTGGGACAGACGCAAAAGTGCGGCGGGGTTAAACATGTTCGTGAAATCTCAATCTTATTAAAATCAATTAAATGGTCTTTTCAAAAATATCATTGCAAATTTATTTGTTGTAACTCGTTTGAATATAAAAAAAAAGAAGATGTGGAATAATTGCCAATGAGACAACTCTCCAGAAGATCCCAAATGACACAGAACTTAACAACTTTAGGTCACCGTACGGCATTCAACAATGAGCATAGCCCATACCACATATATTCAACTATAAAAGGCCCCGAAATAGCAAATGTAAAACAATTCAAACGAGAAGACTAACGGCCTAATCTATGTACAAAAATGAACGAAAAACAAACATGTAACACATCAACAAACGACAACCATTGATAAAGACTCCTGACCAAGGACAACTTCAAGCACTTGCTGGAAATGTGAAGATATGATCGAAGCTTTAAATATTCTCCTGGATAACATATATACACCTTTTGACGATAAAGTGTATCGACAAGTAGTAGGTATTTATATGGACAATAACTGGGTCTATTTAATAGCAGATATACTCTTGTAACGCTAAGAATCTTAGTTTATTACCAAACTCAGTAAAGACACGTCCTTGTCACATTTGGTTGATACATTCAACAATACCTACCGTTATCTTGGTGATATTTTTTTCGTTTAATAATCCAGAGTTCTCTTAATATACTACTGAAATTTACCAAAAGGAACTTACTTTAAGCATATCTAACATAAACAGCAGTAGTTTTCCTTTCATAGATTTATATATTTCTATTTCTAAGGGCAAACTCTATACTAGAATTTACGACAAAAAATGCGATTTTTCATTCCCTATTGTTAATTTTCCTTTTCTAGACGGCGATGTTACTTTGGCCCTATCATATGGTGATTATATATCCCAACTCGTTCGTTATGCTTATGTGTGTAGTGATGTCATAGATTTTGAAGAACGTAAACAATGCATCACTGGTAAATTATTAAGTCAGGGATTTCGTTACCATAAATTTCTTAAGCTATTACTAAATTCTTTCATAGATAGTACTGACTGTCTACGACGTTAAAATACTAAATTCCCTGGGATGTGTTTTAGTTGATTTTAGTCTCTGATGCATGATTTTTTTTATTATATTATTTTTTTGCTTTTAACTAGCTGCCAGTAACTGCGAGTACTCTCAAATCGTACTTTCTTGTTCATTTGACCTGGTGATACTATTTGTAATTCTTTCTTGTTATTTGATGTTTATTTATACGGGGTTAGATCTCGTCTATATACTAGCTTTGAAAAGTGCATGGTATGACTATAAATTTTCGCTTCTTCGTGGTTATGAACCAACAAATATGTCCGTTCTCCATTTAAACTGTATACCACACAACAAAATTATTTTCATTAACCTGTGTTTCTTATTGTATTTGGCGGATTTTTGTTCAATGTTATTGTTTTTTTTTTTTTTTTTAATTTTTTTTAAATCTCACAGCGGTATACTACTGTTGCCTTTATTAATTCACTCCTTATCTTATTGATTTTGTATTTACATTATATCATAGATCGAATTTATTCGTTCAGTGTATGTTCATGTCTGTTAATGTCGTTTGATTGAGTTTAGCCATTTCAATTGATATTTTATAATGTGTCTTTCAATGTTATGATGTTACACTATTGTTTCAGATTATGTAAGGGCGAACGTTGGTATCTATTAATACGTTTAAACCCGCGGCTTCTGTTTGCACCTGTCGTATTTCAGGAACCTGATGTTCAGTAGTTGTCGTTAGATTATGTGGTTCATATGTGTCTCTCTTTTTTCGATTTTTTTATATCGATTGGTTGGTTTTAACGTTTGAATGGTTTTACACTTGTCATTTACGAACTTGCTGTTCGGTGTGAGCCAAGGCTCCGTGTTGAAGACCGTACTTTGACCTATAATGGTTTACTTTTACAAATTGTGACTTGGATGGAGACTGAGTTGTCTAATTTGCACTCATACCACATATTCCTATATTCTTTTGATATTTGCAAGACTAATACATTAATAGTTAAGGTGACATTATGACACACGTATGGTACAAGCGGAAAGGTGTGTCTTCGGCAGATCAAAGGTGAAAAAAGTTTACTAAACGAATGATAAACTTTAAGCTTTTGAATCCAATCCTGTAGAGTGGTTTCCATAAATAGTCAGATAAAGTAACGGTTGATTAAATTCAAGTGTCTATTAGATAAAAATCCAAAGATGGACCACATTCTTCCAAATTTAGATCTAATTTATATTTTATCGGAATATTATAAAATTACGACAGATAACGAACGACATATATTAAGAACATTAAAGAGTAGCAATGCTATCTCGCCAACCCTTTCTTTGAAAATAAAATAAACAATTATAGATCGAGACGTCTGTAAATCCTAGATTGTGTTTTTTGCTTTGTAATTGATATACAAAAGTGTATGCATTTTTATTTCCCCACGCGGGTCTCAACATACAAATTTCGCTACAGACGTCCGACTGGGGTTGAAACCCCCTTTCATATATTGCATGATTTACGCGGAAATTCTTACCCATTCATTTAATTTATAGAGAAATATCTTTACAAAAGATAAACATTTATGACCCATTCGCATATTTATTCCTGCCCATTGATATATTACCTCCGTGAAATTGAACTACATTTATATGTTTGAAATTTTAAAATCTGACTGATACAAGCAGTACGTCTGTGTGTATATAAGAAGAGATCACCCTGTCCCCTCCCCGTGGATTGCGTCCTTCTAATCTTCCTTTTATTTGAAAATATGATTCTACTGAGCTCTATAGGAAGACTATTATTAGTAGGTTCGGATACCTTAATTGACAACGTGGAAAAATTCATGTACGGGTGAAACAACAGGACAGCAAGCATACAATACACATGTACAATAGAGAGACACAAGTAGGTAAAAACTGGAAGAAAAGGCGACTAGAAGCCCTAAATATTAACTAACCTAGTGTATGTGTGAATTATGCAAAAACAGTCAATTATTCGTCATCAACAATTCTAGACTGAGCAAAACATTGTAGAGACAACGAGAACCTCTGACAACGTTCCTGACTTGTGACAAGCACATATATAGTAATTGTATGATTTCATATTATTCGCAGATAATTTAACTTCCTCATAGCCTGCATCGTGGAAGACATAATGACACAACAAAAACGCATTTTGAGATAGCCTTGAATCCAACATTGCCCGTTACTCGGTTCCCACCCAGTTTGGTAAATGCAGATTTTTTTTAAATCATTTATGGATGGAAATTCAAGTGACTTGGCTAAATGGTACTATATTATAGGGCCACCAGACAAGTTATATGTTGATCTCACGATTTTCATTTATACATAGGAGGAATTAAAGGGAGGTGCGCGGTCATCATGTCTGAATTTTGTAATATTTATGCTTTGGTTTCTCTCTATTCGTCAGTTTACCCGACCCCCCCCCCCCCCCCTTACTCTCTATTCTCTGAATCTATACCCAACCGTAATAGAGGAGAGCTTTGTTTTATGTTATTTGTATTCTCAATCTTAATAACTAGTAATAAATAGTTGGCCAAAATGAATTATCTTTTTTTTATTTCAATTTTTAGATTTTGTGTAGGTTCAGGAGGTACTTGTAAACCATTACTGATTTATAAAAATCCGAATTTGACAAAAAAATTTACTACCGATATTTAAATTATTCTTTGATAGTGTGTTTGATTGATTTTCGTGCATTTCTATTTACATGTACTTCTATCAAGGAAAAACTACAATTTTCATTTTAGAATATTATGTAAGCTGAATAGATTTAACATTTAAATATTTTAGATCGTCACCAATTTTGACCCAATCAGTCTTCCATACACCCGAAGGTAATTGAACTATCCCATTGTGCATTCACGTGACTCAGTTTTATATAAAAACCAAGACAATGGCTTGAATTCTGATAATTAAAAGAAATCACGCGTGCAACGGCGGTCTTCACGAGTACTGAACAAAAATGGAAACCTCAACAACATCTCTCGTCCTTCTGATGCTCGCCGGGTTGACGGTAGCGATTGATATTCAATTCAAATACTGCAGTATGTATTTCTTTGTTTTATTTATTTATTTAAATTATATCATGAACTAGTTTAAAACATTTAATTGATTAAAATTGCATTTCATTATATAAATAGCTACTACTTTACTGATTACAACAGTGTATAAACTGATAATAATTTTGACCAACAATAATAGAGAAAAGGTATGGAAAGAAGTTTTTGTCATTATATCATGTACAGGTAAACCCGTATACACGTTTGCAGTCTGATGCAAACGACATGACTTTCTGGGATAGTCTCTCTATTGTGGATCCAGGATTTTCCGTAAGAAGATCTGGAGGACCCCAATGAAAACGTTTTCAATCGTTTACGGGTTTTTAGGGGGTGGGGATAATGGGCCGGGGATAATATGAAAATTTCATCAAAAGTAAATTTTTTATTGCATAAATCCCTCTCTTCCCTTCATATGTTTTGCTTCCACCAGGAAATTACAAATATACTAGCTCAATGTTTTGTCTTCCTTATTTTTTGTACTCTTTGAACGTCTTGCGGTGTTAATATCTCTAATTTCGTTAAAATTTGGACTTTATAACACTCGTGTCCTACATATTTATTAGCTTCGCATTTAACTTGAACAATTTTGTATCATGTTCCAAGTACGAAACCAGGATTTTGAATTAGTCAAGAGTTCCCTATAAGTGAAATGTAACTGCAATAATTTGTAAATTGGAATTTGGCGCAATTATATTCAGAATTTGTCACGATTTAAAAAAAAACAACGTCTGATATTCATTTTGGCAATATGCTTGACGACCTGAACATTTGATTCTCTGTTAAGCATTGGAGACCTGTTTTCGTTGAGACTATTCGTGTTATTCCTGCTGGGTCCTTAAAGTTTTCCCTTCAGTTCCTACTAATTGTTGATTTCCAAAAGAGCCCTACCCCTTGAAAATCAATTGGACGTACGGTTCCTTTGTGTGTATTTGGTATATACTTATTATTTTGGTGTAGTCGTGAGGAATACTATATAAATTTAATGAGTGCAAATAGCTCCAAGTTGCCGTAGATGTGGGTCATATTAGTGAGATTGAATTGTTAAGATTTGAGTAAAGTAGTCCTTTTTCAATAGTCCGTCCCAACTGCATAAAAGATGATTTAGCACACTGAACGAAACAATGCGAAATGAGAAGAAAAGATGGTAACAACAAAATCGCCTAGTACTATACTTGTAAGATAACTTAGTTGTAATGTATAATAGTTTTAATTACTGATATTGAATTCTTTTTTTCAGAGAATGGACCCCAGAACCTTAAAAGAGTCAATATTAGTCCTTGTGATAAACTTCCGTGTGTTTTCCATCATGGGGTTAATGTAACAGTCAAAGTAGATTTTGTTTCACGTAAGTATTTTATGCATGATTTTTATAAACATACTTGTGATACAGGTTTTTGTGGCACGGACATAAACGTGTTTCTGAAATTAATGAACAAGCTGTATCGAGATGAATTTAAGGAAGATCATAATAAACCAAATTGTTATGAACAAATCATGAAGGAAAAGACTGAGGCCGATTTTTTTTTAATTCAACTTTGCTTGACGGTTTTTATTCTTATTCATTAGTATCAATTCCTACTACAGCATGACGATAGTGATATATATTCGTATTCGTAGATTGATTTTTATTATTTGTATTTGCAGCTGCAAGTTCTGCCACGTTGGATGCCGAGATTTTTGGCGTACTCGCTGGTATTCCTATAAAGTTTAACATGCCTAATCCTAATGGTTGTAATGATTGCGGAATAACATGTCCTATCAAACAAAATATGGAATATGTTTACAGCAGTGAATTTTTCGTCATGAAGAGCTATCCAAATGTAAGTGAAATTTTCTTTGCAAACAAATACATTTTGGAGTGTCAAAAACTCGTTGGAAGTACAGTGGAGATCACTTCTAACCTCTCATTAGAACTGTCAGAATATTCTGTCATAGAACTGTTCTAACCTGTCCTAGAACAGCTCTACCTAGAACAGTTCTACCCTAGAACTGTTCTAAGTAGAACTGTCAGAATCAGTTCTAGGTAGAACTGACTAAATCAGTTCTAGGTAGAACTGTCAGGATCAGTTCTAGGGTAGAACTGTCTAAGTTCTAGGTAGAACTGTCCAAATCACTTCTAACCGTAGAACTGTCAGCAGAACTGACTAAATCAGTCAGGACTGTAGAACAGTTCTAAATGACGTCACTGCAGTAAGGGCACTTTAGAATTTAGAAGAAATAAATCACTTCCAATTACTTTGCTATATATTAAATAGCAGATTTTCTATATTTTTTACTGATCAAACGAATTTTTTATGACGTTACATGTACAAATATCGAAGTGAATAGAAGGTTATCCAACTCATCGGAGAAATATTTTTATAAGATTGCATACGGAAACATCATTGTTTACGTTTCTTCGTTCCCCGTTTTTAAGTCTCTTCCTAAATAAAACTCTGCATTTAATTCATGGAATTTTAATCGTAATTTACCTTGTTTGCCTTGGATTTACATTCATTTAAGATTCTGTTTTGACAAATGTTCAAACGAAAATTGTACAGTGGATGAATTATGGGATATTAATGAAAAAAGTGTTGTATAACGTAAAAAAACTATATATAGAGTGGGGCGCTCATATTCGCCGTGGACACAATTTCGCCGTTTTATGATTTTGAGGTGTAACAACTTCAAAGGACGGTTGAAATTGAAGAAATATGCCGGTAAATTATATTTTTATAACAAATATGATAATTTTTGAAAATGAGACAAAATTTCAGCACTTACCACAATGGACCGAAAAACGGACAACGATTTTCAGCCAATTTCCTGAATAAAAAAAAAATTTCAAACACCCTTTAATCCAACATTTTAAATGATTTTTCTCAAAACAAACACATTTTAAAGCTAAGAATATTTTGCATTTGAAGTTATCTCTATATAGAAATATCAGTATACTTCAAAAACATAAGGACCTGAACATAAACTGAAGATAACATGGAAAGATATGGCGAAAATGAGCACCCTACTCTACATTTGTACCATCTCGTCAATTTAGCCAGACTTATCCATAACGATTATAAATGATATCTGGGAGTCTGGAACTCAGAAAAATATACTGGATCTGAACATGAATGAAACATTTGCTCCTGGACGTTCGGCTAGCCTACAAACAAAATCATGCATTTTTCTTTGCCTTCTTCAAATTATATTAACAGTATACTATTCCAAGAAGAGAACTTCCCATACATGTACTTTTTATTTTATTTGTAAAATAAAGTATATGAATCAGTCATGTGAGTGTTGGATGATGCCATTAAATAGTTTTGTTTAAAAAAAAAAACCATCACAAACTACTGACTTAAACATGTTTAAAAAAGTCACTTTAGCATGTTTAATGACGGTTCATTATTATGGATACAGAGAGGAAATAACGGCGCGCTAATTTCTTAGATATGGTATAAATACACCTTGTCGCTATTTGTCTGCCATTACTGGATATCACACAGGTTCCCGTAAAATTTTGACGTCATAAAACAAAATATCTGACGCCACAATGGAAAAGGCATTGTTGTATGCTTCAAAAGTTCAAGAGGCCGGGTCAGCCAGGAATTGCGATAAGGTGTATTGTGTTTCAAAGTTGGTGTCATTTTTGTCATACGATCCGTCCTCGCATAGAAATAATATTGATTTACCGTGTTTGCAATGAGGCCATATACATGTATATTTACATGATAAAGCGTAAATAAGTTCAGTTTTGGTTGATGCGGTCAAATAATTTTGTTAAAACAACTCTCACTCAGTCTGATAAATCGAAACCACTGAAATTTGTTTACAATTCAATATTTTGAATAAAAAGAGGACTTGCTGATATTCTAAATTGATGTGGAAATTTTTTTGTAGCCAATGTGTTCCAATATTCATTGATATTGCTGTCATTTGAATTATACAATCCATCGTAATATGTATTACTATAAGTGATTTAGTATGCGGCTATATATATATTAAGATTTACATAACAAAGTGCAATTATGGTCAGTTTTGGTTGATGCTGTCACATATGGTCAGTTTTGGTTGATGCTGTCAAATATGGTCAGTTTTGGTTGATGCGGACAAATAATTTTGTTATATTCATGAGTCAGTCTGAGATATCAAAACTACTGAAATTAGTTTACGATTCAAAATTTTGATGAAAAAGAGGACATGCTGGCACTATAAACTGATGTGAGCATAATTTTATTTTCCAATATTGCTTTCATTTATATTAAACAATCCATCCTGATATAAAAATATACGTGATTTACTTTGCGGCTATTAAGATTGACATCATGTTCATAATAAAGTGCAAATATGGTCCGTTTTGGTTGATGCGACAAATTATTTTGTTATACCAGTCAGTCTGAGGTATGAAAACTACTGATATTTGTTTATGATGCAATATTTTGAATAAAAAGAGGACATGCTGGCATTCTAAATTGATGCAAATGAAATTAGGTAGCATTGTGTTCCAATATTTCTATCATTTGTATTTTCATGATTTTACAATCCATCCTTACATAAAAATATTACAGATTTACTCTGCGACTATAAGAGTTGCATAAAAAAAGAGCAAATATGGTCAGTTTTGGTTGATGCGGTCAAATATGGTCAGTTTTGGTTGATGCTGTCAAATATGGTCAGTTTTGATTGATGCAGACAAATAATTTTGTTACATGATTACATGTTACTGTCAGTCTGAGGTATAAAAACTACTGATATTTGTTTCTGATGTGATATTTTGAATAAAAATAGGAAATGCTGGCACTCTCAATTGATGCGAGAGAAAAAATTGTGGTCATTGATTTCCAATATTGTAGTTATTTATATACTACAGTCCCTCTTGACCTAAAATTATAACTGAATTAGTGTGCAGCTATTTAGATTTACATAAAAAAAAAAAAAGGAAATATGGTAAGTTTCGGTTGATGCGGTCAAAAGATTTTATTATACGACTCAGTCTGAAGTATGAAAACTACTGATATTTGTTTATGATTCAATATTTTGAATAAAAAGAGGACATGCTCATTGGCAGATCAAGGGGGGGATCAGGAGTTGGAACCCCCTTTTTTTTGACGATCAATGCATTTGAATGGGAACATATAGTTGGAACCCCCCCCCCCCCCCTTTTTTTAAATAGCTGGATCTGCCCCTGCATGCTGGCACTATAAATTGATGCGAACAAAATTGTTTTCCAATATTGCTGTAACTTGTATAGTACAGTCCCTCTTGACCTAAAATTAAAACTGAAGTACTGTGCAGCTATATAGATTTGCAGAAAGAAAGAGCAAATAATGTCAGTTTAGATTGATGTGGTCAAAAGATTTTTGTTAAACAGGTCCGTCCGAGGTATGAAAACTACTCGTAAACAGATATTACATTTGGTTAATGAGGATAATTTTGCTATGTGATAATGAGCCATCCTGACTCCCAGAATAACAAATGTAAAACAATTCAAATAATACACCCCCCCCCCCCTTTCCCCCATAATACTAATTACGGCCTAATTTATGTACAAAAAAATGAAAGAAAAACAAATATTTTATACTACACATCAACAAAAGAAAATCACTGAATTACGGGCTCCTGACTTGGAACAGGTACTGACATACATGCAGAATATGGCGGGGTTAAACATGTTCTCTTGCCGATTATAAATCTGAAATAAAACCGGCAAAATAGCAAAACTCTATATAATATTAATCGCTATTTTGCCGAAGCCTTTATATTAAGACAAATATTTCTTAAAACTTATAAATCAATTCTAGTCGTAGAATTTATATAAATCAATTTTAGCCGTAGAATTTATAAATTAATTCTGGCCGTAGAATTTATAAATCAATTCTAGCCGTAGAATTTGAAATCAATTCTAACCGTAGAACTGTTCTAGAAGTAGAACTGACCAAAGATTTGGTCAGTTCTAGCTAGAACTGTCTAAAACTGTTCTAGGGTAGAACTGTCAGGATCAGTTCTAGCTAGAACTGTCCAAATCAGTTCTAGGTAGAACTGACCAAATCAGTTCTAGCTAGAACAGTTCTAACCTAGAACTGACTAAAAGGTGTCAGGCTGACAGTTCTACATACTGTTCTAGAACAGTTCTCCTGACAGATTCTGACAGAATTTATGAGAGGTTAGAACTGATCTCCACTGTACTTGATAAATTGCATGCTTATATTGGTTATTTTGAATCTGTTCAAAGTTTTGATTTTTCTACCCTATATACCACATTGCCTCACATGCTCATTAAGAAAAAATTCACACACCTAATTAAATGGGCGTTCAAAAAGTCAGAATGTGAATATATATGTTCAAACTCTTTTAGGTCATTTTTTAGTAACAATAAACAAAAAAACTATGTCAATTGGACATGCTTTGATACTATATCTGCCCTTGAATTTTTACTAGATAACATTTTTGTTCGCTTTGGAGATCCCGTATATCGCAGTCAGGTTATCGGAATTCCAATGGGGACTAACTGTGCACCACTTATTGCGGACCTGTTTTTATATAGCTATGAGTTACAATTTATGACAAAAATCAGCAAAGACCCATCGAAACATCATCTGATACACAAATTTAATAATACTTTTAGATATTTGGATGATATTTTAGCTCTCAATAATGACGACTTCAGTATGTATACTAAAGAAATTTATCCTGTTGAACTTACTTTAAATAAAGCTAATACTAACAATGATCACTGCCCTTTCCGCGATCTTGATATATATATATCATAAACGGAAAGCTTAATACTAAAATTTATGATAAAAGAGATGATTTCTCATTTCCTATCGTTAATTATCCATTTTTAGATGGTGACGTTCCCTTGTCACCATCTTACGGTGTTTATATATCTCAACTTGTACGATTCGCTCGTGTATGTAACAATGTTTTAGATTTTAACGAGAGAAATTTATGTATTACTGAAAAATTATTACACCAGGGTTTTCGATATCACAAACTAGTCAAAACATTTACTAAATTTTATCATCGGTATAAGGACATCATTCATAAATATAGCTCAACATGCAGACTTCTTATACGTTCAGGTATTTCACATCCAATATTTTATGGAAATATTCTTTATAAAGCACAAAAATGTCAGTATTCACCTCAGAAGCTAACAAAACCTTTAAATAGACTTATTAAGAAGGGATATAGTTACGATACTGTTGTCAGGTCATTAAAGATTGCATATTTTGGCGTTAATATTGATTCACTTATAGGGTCTTTGCATCGGAACTAAACACATTTATTATTGATAAACCAGTTGTTGGCATGACACGGGATATGTTCTTCTCATATATGTTATGATGGTATGATACTAAACCCCTCACGGGGAGGATTGTGCCTGATATTCATATGATGAAGACATAATTTTTCAATCAGTTTAATTGAAGTCCGGAGCTTGCATGGCAGTTAACTGCTAGTAGTTTGATGTTATTTATGTATTATTGTCATTTTGTTTATTTTCTTTGGTTACATCTTCTGACATCAGACTCGGACTTCTCTTAAACTGAATTTTAATGTGCGTATTGTTATGCGTTTACTTTTCTGCATTGGCTAGAGGTATAGGGGGAGGGTTGAGATCTCACAAACATGTTTAACCCCGCCGCATTTTTGCGCCTGTCCCAAGTCAGGAGCCTCTGGCCTTTGTTAGTCTTGTATTATTTTAACTTTTAGTTTCTTGTGTACAATTTGGAGTTTAGTATGGCGTTCATTATCACTGAACCAGTATATATTTGTTTAGGGTCCAGCTGAAGGACGCCTCCGGGAGCGAGAATTTCTCGTACGTTGCATTGAAGACCTCTTAGTGACCTTCTGCTGTTGTCTGCTCTATGGTCGGGTTGTTGTCTCTTTGGCACATTCCCCATTTCCATTCTCAATTTTATATTCTATTTGTAATATAGGATTCTTTTATACTTGTATGCAAGCTTTGACACAGTTACATTCCCCATTTCCATCTCAATTTTATTATTATTTGTGTACAATATAGCGGACGTAATTATGCGACCAAGAGGAAAACCTTTTAGACTTCTATTCGCAAATCCCAAATGCCGACTCTTGTCATCGGCTGTAATACCATTGTCTAAGTAGGGCCGATTCAATTCTCAGCTGCCCGCGTCCAGTAAGACTGAGTGTTTAACCGATGTCTCGCTCCCTGCATGATAAATAATTCCTACAACAACTATGAGGGTTCGAGGATGTCATGTGATAGGTACACATTGGCCTCTATACAACGTGCCATTATTTTTTAGTGGCAGTAACCCAGTTTTCTGCCTTTCATCTCGATCGTTTCCTATAACAAGACGTGCATATTGTATGTTAATTAATTTGTTCTTACACATAGACATTTCACAAAACTGTACAAAATTATATACAATTTACACTAGGATGTTAATTAAATGTCACATTAATGCATTCGTTATTTAGTTTTTACCATTTCTTTTACAGATCCAGCTTGTCGTACAATGGGACTTGAGGGGTGCAAACAAGGACTTTCTGTTTTGTTTTGAATTTCCAATGACTATTGTTGACTGATAATAAATGTAGTTTAACCATGTTGATATGTGTATAATTACGCCGTCTTTATTTTTAAGTACTATATGTACATCATATAACCAAAGTAACTATGTATATGCATCCAATTCTTCTTGTAAAAGCTCGTGAGTAAAATATACATGACATCCTCATGAATATAATTGAAAAAACATAAACTTCGGTATTTGATAAAAACCGTTAAATGATGGCATTTATAGTTATTTTTGTTTTCGCTTTTAACAATGTCATCTCGATGATCGAATGGTTTTAGGAAGTTCGTTTTCAGCGATCACAAGCCTGTCAAAACTTAGTAAGTTCGAAGACAGCTTTCATAAGGTGCGTTTCACTCCAAATTAAATTAGCACATTACAATAAAAAAGAAGAATGGTGTGGTATGATTGCCAATTAGATAACTCTTCACAAGTGAAATGCCACAGAAATTAAAAACTATAGGCTACATTACGACCTTCAACAATGAGCGAAACCCATACCGCATAGTCAGCTATGAAAGTCCCCGAAATGATATACTAGTTAAACATTTCAAAAGAATACTAACGGCCTAAATAATGTACACAACAACAAAAAATGACCGAATAAAAAAAAGCCAAAACGCACCAACAAACGATATCAACTCAGGCTCCTGACTTGGGACAGGCACATTTTTAATTTTAGTTTCTTGTGTATAATTCGGAGTCTAGTATGACGTCCATTACCACTGTACTAGTATACATATTTTTAAGGGGCCAGCTGAAGGACGCCTACGGGTGCGGGAGTTTCTCACTACATTGAAGATCCATTGGTGGCCTTCGGCTGTAGTCTGGTCTATGGTCGGGTTGTTGTCGCTTTGACACATTCCGCATTTCCTTTCTCAATTTAACATGCACAGAACGTGACGGGCTAAACATGTTAGAGGGGTCAAAACCCTCTGCTAACCTGGGACAATGGTGTGAAGTACAAAATAAAACGAACTACAAAAATCAGTTGAAAAGGGCTTAACTCATCAGATTGACACAAAGCAAAACGCATATTGCCATGGACGTGGCCGGGTACTTGTACATCCCAACAACAAAGTATATATTTCATCATCATATATAATTTTGATTGGCTAACAGCAATCTCGCATCATTCATTCTGAAATTAACCATAATTTCTAAATGAAATGTAGTATTCATGACACGAGGTTCCACAATAAAGTACATGGGTAAATAGATACGAAGTACAGCTCAACAAAAAACTATTTTCACTTAAGTTCTGCGATACTGACAGTAATCAATGCCCTGAAGGTTTCATTTGAAACGGTAAGTTGTGATTTCGAAAATAACAATTTCGCAAGAAAATAAACGAAAGAGCATTATTCTCTCCGGATTCCTCCACATTAAAATAAAATATCAACCATTAGATATCAAAGATCTGGAAAGATGCGTTAAACACCATCAAACAAACAGTTCAACTACTGCCGATTTCTATTCCTATACTTGTAGCTGACATTCATGGTTTTGGCTATGTTTTTGTTAGACCACACACGCCAGAAGTCGAGGAAACATGTGTGAACAGGCCTGGGTAACACCCTCAAAATGCCACATACACACCCATTTGTGACAAGTTAAATTCTTTTAGAAAAATGATGATGGACTTATATTTGGATCAATTTTAGTTGTTGGTTTGCTATGATCCAATGTTCCTTACGTCCCGTCTCCTTTTTATTCCTGCCTACCTACATACGTTTACCTATATCGTTTCCTTTCAACCTTCGAGTCTTCTTTTTATGTCCATTCATAGACTAGAATATCAATATTTTTACTCGGCTTAAATGAGAATGTCATTTTTTTTTATTCTTATATATATGAATTTATATTTTTTTTTTGACATTCTCTGACCAATGATTTATACGTTATGAATAAGGAACATGGTACTTAACTGGTTACGAAAAATTAATGCCATAGAAAAATGTATAATAGGATTATTATTACATAAGCGACAAGACATTACCCAAGGACTCACACAGTCATACAAATACAAATACTAGTAGTCTGCACACTTTACCACTCGGCCATTAGATCAGATCTGTACAAACCAAACCATCATTTCTAAATAAATTTCGCGTATGTGACAAGAAAGGCACACCATACCATAATCTTTCCGATGCTGATTTGTATATTACTATATTGATAAAATAAGGTCCTAAATTTTGACCCTAAGTGGGCGTCCGAAGTAAACATGTCGACGGCTTGCAAAAAACTTGTAAATACTGTGGAAAGATGCGTTGATGAGAATTTAGAAGGACTTGTAGCAGTGAACCCAGGTCTTCGCTTGGTCGAGGGTCACAGAGTTGTGGTTCGCACTGACATCAACGATGCAATTGCCAGTGGGAAAGTTAGTCTTATATGTGGTGGTGGGTCCGGCCATGAACCTGCTCATGCAGGTAAGTGTTTATCTACTATGTTTACAATCAATACTTGAGTGTGTTAGTACACACACACTTATCGAATCCATTCATAAATAGTATACAGTACATCTAAATGGGATACAATTTACCACTGTAATCTGTCAACAAGTTAGGACTGGGAATGACTAAATTAAAATCATATGAAGGATATTTGCATCTAGTGTTTATAATAAAACATATTTATTAATGTTTTATATCTATTTATAACGACATGCATTGATTAGATATAATGCTTTACATTTTCAGAAAGTATAAATTAATTTTTGCAACCTCCGAAAATAGAATTCGGGCTATATATATATTTTCTGCTTTATAACTATTCAAATCCTTGAAAGTGTGTAGCTTTTTTCATAAAAGGTTCCATTTTAGATTAGATATAATTATGAATAGAAAGAAAGATATATAGATCAATAATATGACATTCGAATGATAATCCTATTAAGTAAATCCCCATTTGTCTGGAACCTGTTCGAAAATAATAACAAAATGTAATATAACTGAAGCTTTATGTTAATAGTTAAAACTGTTGTTTCTTATTTGTGTTTGTACAACCTTCTTCTTCTTTTTTTTTTTTGCATTTCTCAAGAAACAGTCTTTCGTTTCAATTCTGATGAACAATAAATTAAAAATAATCATGGCTTTTGAATAATTATCTTAGTCACAATGTGGCAAAACATTTGTACATTAATCACGAAAAAATTGTACTCCCTGAATTTAATATGGATTACTGAATACATATTTATTATTGAGGAGTCCATAAACACATATTTTGATACACCGTTTGAGCATGTCAATCCCAAATACTGTGCGTTTAATACCACAATTTTGTCAATGTTTGTAAGACTGTTGTTTTATGCACCCATCTGGTTATATATTTTTATGTAGTTTTTATCTAATCGACAGATATGATTAAACAACAGAGCTATAGCTTATACTAATAATTAGATCTGCATCTATGACTATATGAATATTATTTCATTCATAATTCGAAGGTTTCGTTGGCAAAGGAATGTTGAGTGGTTCTGTAGCCGGAGCTGTATTTACATCACCTCCTCCACAAAGTATACTTGCATGTCTTAGAGCTGTCGCAAAGAAAAATTCAGGTATGTAAAACTAAAATAGAATGAAATTCAAAACAGTGTGGCTGTGGCCATTGATTGACACATTAAATTCATCCATTGACTGGGACAATTTACGTGAATGTTTGTCTGTAACGACCACTGTTCACGACGTACCTACGATAGACATTTAAACTGTGGGGTCACCAAAGGTTTCTTAACGCCTTTAATTATAAAATAATTCGAAAAATTAATCAGGAATAACCTTTATGTTTTGATTTATATAATTGATATAAATCAAAACATCGTGTGAACCTTTGGTGACCCCATAGTTTAAGTGTCTTTAAAAAGTACATAGTGAGCAGTGGTCGTTACATACAAACGTTCACCTAAATTGTCCCAGTCAATGGATGAATTTAATGTGTCAATAAATGGCCACAGCCACACTGTTTTGAATTTCATTCTACTAAGATACCAAGTGTCAATGTGAATGCTTGAAAATTTAAGCACTGTATGATTACATTTATTATATATAGGTTTGATAATAGCTTGTTAACCTTATAAAACGAATTTTGTCCTGAAAATGCATGAAATATTTGCCACTGGGCGTTGATCAAACGACAATCAATATAAATAGTTTTTAATTATGTACGAGCATATGCATAATGATTATTCTCCCATGTTATATTCTTTAAGGAAAGTGTGATTTTTTAAATTTGTTTACCTACGTAAATCTTTAGATTTAATAAACTTTAAGAATAATAGTTGAAAAGTTGAATACATACACTTCTTTCAATATAAAAATAAGGAGATGAGGTAAAAAGGGCCAATGAGACAACTGTCCAACAAAGTTCGAATAAAGTGGATATAAGCAATTATATATAGGCAACCATACGACCTTCAACAATGAAAAGAGCCCATTTCATAAAAGCGTATGGTCGGCTATAAAAGGCCCAAACATGCAAAATATGAAACAATTAAGTTGAGAAAACTAACGCAATCGTAAGTGTAAGTGTAAACGTCATTTATGTTGCTACAGAGTATGAAGAAGGCCAAAATAAATCACAATGTATAATACCAGTATCATAATTACAAGTAGTATAAAATAGTTTGATGTATCATGATAAGACATTTATATCATAATGACTCTTACGAAATACGTAAGGGGGTTAAACTCTTTATTGGTCAATCAAAGTAAGTAAATGTACTTGGGTATCTAAACAATAGCAAACGAAGGATGGCAACCAATATCATTGACACATAGACCGAATGAAGAATCATAGCGCGCATTTAATGTACTGAAACTTAAGATTGAGCAATAGAAATCTTACAAAAAACTGGGGGAGAGGGACTCTCGACTAAAGTGTTTTTTTTATATATTTGTTTAGGGGCCAGTTGAAGGACGCCTCCGGGTGCGGGAATTTCTCGCTACATTGAAGACCTGTTGGTGACCTTCTGCTGTTGTTTTTTTCTATGGTCGGGTTGTTGTCTCTTTGGCACATTCCCCATTTCCATTCTCAATTTTATTATTACTTTGGCCTTATTAGTTTTAATATTTAATGTTCTGCAGCTGGTTGTGTAATGGTTGTTACTAACTATACTGGGGACAGACTTAACTTTGGTTTGGCCCTGGAGCGTGCTAGACACGAACACATAAACGTGGAAATGGTCATTGTTGGCGAGGACTGTGCTGTTACTAGCAGTGATAAAACTGCGGGGAAGAGGGGACTTGTCGGCACCATTCTTATTTTAAAGGTCGGTCTATGTCATGAAGAAACCACCCGCTAGTGCATGCATCCCATCCGCTTTAGTATTATTTCAGAAACCTTACTAATATCCGAAACAGACGTTCGAATTTTTTCTTCATAAAACTATGAACAGATTCATATATACGCGTACCTGTCTTTGCCTGGAACTCTTGCGTTACTATTGTTTGACTAAAACTATAAAATTCCCGCTGCTTTTATGTTTAAAAGCAAAGTAATTTCGTTGCACAATGAACATCCATTTATTCCAGTGCGCCATATTCGTGTCCTCACAGTCCTGATTGTAAGGTAGCTCGTCGCATGGATGTGTTTAAAAAATGTTGTTGGAAGAAAGAAGGAAATTGCCTCTATTTCAGAAATCGTTTTCGTAACATCCTATCCCCTTATGTTTTGGCTCCACATGTAACTGGGTTAAGCATAGACATGCGCCTAGGTGCAATATGATCCGTCCGACTGTAGGACTAGAAAATGTACGCATGTCTTCTCGAAGACAATATGTCGAAAGCATGTAAGAGTAGACTTACCACGATCTGTGTAAAAGATAAAAGTTCTTATGGGCCTTTTTAGTTTTGAATAAAAAGCCTTACGACGGAAAACTTTATTATAAAGTGCACGTTAGCAAGCGTGCTGATAACTAAATAGTTGGTCTTGATAGTACGTGCATTATATGTTGATGTAGTTTAAAATTGACCAATCTTGTATTAGGGGGTACAGTTGTCATCATAAAGAACTACACAGGAGACAGGATAAACTTTGGTTTGGCAGTAGAGAGAGCTAAACATGAAGGATATAAATGTGACATGGTTGTCGTTGGTGAAGACTGTGCTCTCAAATCCTCGGATAAAACTGCTGGACGGCGGGGACTCTGTGGTACCATTTTTATCGAGAAGGTTGGATATAACTGAATTTCTTTTTCTTTTGATATTTCAGAATGAACGTCAAATCGATTTTGTATAGTTAAGCCTGTTTTCCCCTGCTTGTCCATCCTAGTTGCTATTAGCTATAATGCCAGTACCTATTTTGGCTCGAAGCCGTATATTGATCATTCTTATATATAAAACAGCAGGTTTCCAGTCGATATTTCACCCATCTTGCACACCTATATTGCTCCATTTGCAGTTCATTAATTTCCCTCAGTTCTGTTACCATCATTTGTTATTTTCTAGTTTTGTACATTGGTTTACTACTGTTGCCTTATACATATATAGTATTTATTTAGCACATATAAGTAGTGTTTCAGCACTATCATCGTCATTTTTATAATGATAGTATCAGGTTAAAGTTTGCTATTACAAATATCAATATCAAATATGAATTTTAAAGTAAACACGACCTACAGGCACACTTTAATCACAATTTCACTCGTTGTTAAAATATTGCACTGTATCAAAATGTTGTTAAGGTGGTATGGGAGTCTAAAATAAAAATGATAGAATTTGTTCATACTTTACCAAAACGTAGTATCTATTGATACATGTTCAAAAATATAATAAAAACAAGAATGTGTCCACAGTACACGGATGCCCCACTCGCACTATCATTTTCTATGTTTAGTGGACCATGAAATTGGAATAAATTCTCTAATTTGGCATTAAAATTAGAATGATCTTATCAAAGGGAACATGTATACTAAGTTTCAACTTGATTGGACTTCTACTTCATCAAAAACTATCTTGACCAAAAACTTTAACCTGAAATTTGCACTATCATTTTCTATGTTCAGTGAACCGTAAAATTGGGGTCAAAACTATAATTTGGCATTTAAATTAGAAAGATCATATCATAGGGCACATGTATACTAAGTTTCAAGTTGATTGGACTTCAACTTCATCAAAAACTACCTTGACCAAAAACTTTAACCTGAAATTTGCACTATCATTTTCTATGTTCAGTGAACCGTAAAATTGGGGTCAAAACTATAATTTGGCATTTAAATTAGAAAGATCATATCATAGGGCACATGTATACTATGTTTCAAGTTGATTGGACTTCAACTTCATCAAAAACTACCTTGACCAAAAACTTTAACCTGAAGCGGGACAGACGGACGAACGGACGAACGAACGGACGAACGAACAGACGGACGAACGGACGCACAGACCAGAAAACATAATGCCCCTCTACTATCGTAGGTGGGGCATAATGATAGGTCACCGCGCATTTTCTCAAGCTACAGGTTGTGATAAAATGACACATTTTGTATGGATTATACAGGAAAAAAACACCATTTGGTGATTAGACACTAAACAAAATGATAGAATTGTAAAATAAATTAGGAAAAGATAGCTTTCAGACAATGCTTTAGTAATATCAAAAGAAAAGATAAGGTCACCGTACGTTTTTTCCGGCTAGAATACAGAATAGGAAAATTCCATGTAGAATCCTTCAGAAAATGCACTGTTTTAGAGTTACCTCCCCTTAAAATGCCAATTCAAAAACATTTAAAAACAACTAAAAGTAATCAACACTTGTAAAAATATTAATATTTATAAGTTGTATTCTTATAAATTGGTTCTTTTGAATGAAAATGCAAATTAAATATCTGCATTCCTGTATCAAATTTTGCTAACTTGACAGAAAATGTGGACCTTAGGTTTTCCGTTTTTTACAATCCAAGATGGAGGAAGACACCCATACCACCTTAAATTGCAAGATGTAACTAAAATGAATAAAAAGCTCACATTTAGTAAAATATTTTTCTGGTTAAAGAAGTCATTTATATATAAGCTATTTCTTATCAGATGATATCTTTAAGTTTTGACGCTATATTCATCTGAATATTTTCAGATATGTGGTGCTCTAGCTGAAGAAGGCAGATCATTAGAAGATATTGCGAGAATTGCAAAAGATGCAGTAACAAAAATGGGTAAGCTTGTTTATAACCCAGATGGGTAAGCTTGTTCATAACCAAGATGCAAGGGAATAATTCATCATCAATGTTAATTAAACTTATTTTGGCAAAATTGAATCATACTGGCTGCGGATTTTTTAAATTTCACCTAAGCATGTACTTAGGTGAAATTTAAAAAATCAAGAAATTGAAATTGATACTACATGTTGAATGAGCATCAGCTATGGAACAAAATAAGCTAAAAATATTGATAGGTCATGGAGCTCCTTTTCGAGTTATTTGAGTTTTAAAAATTGGCGGGAAAAGGCTGACTCGGACTTTTACCTTACATTTGCATTGGTATTATTTGGGTCTCAAATCGAAAGAACAAAAATTAAGAATCTGCTTAAGTTTTGGAAAATGGCCTTTTATGAGCTATTGAAGTCATTTTTTATGAAAAGAAAAATGGGTGTTATGGGGCAAAATATCTAACCCTGTATTGATGGAAAAAAACCCAAGGAGTCCGAACATCTGACACCAATTTCCAAAACCTCACCTAAGTACATCCTTAAAGCGAAATATTATTTCACTGTTTCACTTTCATTAATGATTGAATAAAACAAATGATATTTTATATTTTTATATATCAAGTAGCTGGTAACCCTTTAAATGTTATGCTGAATTGTAGTGCTGTTTTCTTAACGTGTTTTGCATCCTACATGATACAATAGAATAACATTAACATAGCCCATGCTTGATAAAAAAGGCATGATTTCAACATTATAACAAAATAGTAATAAATTATTTGATTTCAACCTTTTTGTATTTTCAGGAACCATTGGATTAAGTTTATCGCCGTGTACAATACCAGGAGCAGGAGCAACATTTACTTTAGGAGCTGATGAAATTGAACTGGGGCTTGGTAATGTATAGTGTTAATCTAGGGATAATACCTTTGTTTTGATAATAACTGAAACATATACAAGAAAAAAACTCATCACAGATAAAGGGCTTAAATTTACTAACACAATACCAGTCAAAGGTAAATACACTAGTAGTAACAGCATTGAAAATCAATGCGGTTTTTGCACATTTGAAATTCACTAGTAAATAATTTTCATTCTAGAACTACCAGTTTTATCAGCGAACATTAATTTTATCAGATAATACGACATATCGGTAAACTTCCGAACAAATACATTTTAATTGCATCGTCTTTGTTACGAAGCAGTACTTTGTTTTCACAAGATTGCAATTTGGAAACTTCTATTGCCAAATTTGTTGAATAGAGGCGGAATGTATGCAAATTAACTCATCATAGTTACCAGGATTGAAATTTTATATTTGCGTAAGAGGCGCGTTTCTTCTACAAAAGACTCATCAACGGTCCTCAATGCTCTTCAACTTCGTACTTTATTTGGCCTTTTTAACTTTTTTGGATTCGAGCGTCACTGATGAGTCTTTTGTAGACGAAACGCGCGTCTGGCGTATACATTAAATTTAGTCCTGGTATCTTTGATGAGTTTATTCTTCTACAAAAGACTCATCAGCGACGCTCGAAAAATGTAAAAAAGGCTAAGGGAAAGTCAAATTCGTTAATCTAAAACGAATCAAATGCCATTCCTAACCATCGACAAATAGATAAACAATAGAATATAAAACCCAACATAGAATACTTCTAACTGCATCACGCTATCTTTATTGTGCGTAACATATTAAAGTTTGTTTTTTAGGAATTCATGGGGAAGCTGGAGTGAAGAGAACAAAGGTATGTGTCTTGTGTCAAATAATCAAACCTCTCCTGCTATCCTCTTAAACATACTTAATATGTGTGATATGTACATAACAGAAGACGTATTTCATGTAATAACTGATATCTTATAAGCATGGTACCTTTGATAACTTATTACAACATTTAAAAAAAATCATTGTTTGTATCGTTTGGTTATTGTAGTTGGTGACGGCTAATGAAGCAGTGAGAATGATGATTGACCATATGACAGACCCGAACAACAACTCAAGACTAGAAGTCAAAGCTGGTATGTAGTTGCCCGTAAACCGAAGTGATGGCAGATAACTGTTTGATTTATGACTTTCAAACAGCGGTATACTACTTTTGCTTCTATTTTGCGTTAGTTTGGATTTCAGCACTTCACTTGTATAACGGTACAGTTGTTGGTGGGTGTTCCTTGTAATCTATTGATCAGGTGTGAATAAAAGCACACGTTTACGAATTGAAATTGGGGTTGAAAAATTGTCCAAAATATACTACACATAAAGCTAAAGATTGATTAAAACGACCTAACCAAACATTTGAGATTAACTCCAACGGTGTGAAATTGTGAAAGGGTAAACCAAAACTGATAGACTAGTCGTATTACTAGTATGTTATATGCATATACATATTCATGAATCTACAATCTGTCGATACCTGTAACTTGGCATTACACAAGGTCATGTTTTTCTCTGGCTGTTTATGACGTCTTTACTCTAAATCCATTGGATGTTGGGTGTGTACGGATTGATAGGTTAGTCTTAGTTGCATGATTTTTTATTAGTTGTTAGTGGCTTTGAACTAGCTGACAGATAACTGCGAGTACTCTCAGATCTGTTCATTGTGTCTTTTTGTGTCGGTATGTATAAGTACCGGACCACGTCCACTTGTATTTTTGTCCATCTGATGAGTTAAGCCTTTTTCAACTGATTTTTATAGTTCGTTCTTTTGTTGTATTGTTATACCACTGTCCCAGGTTAGGGGGAGGGTTGGGATCCCGCTAACATATTTAACCCCGCCACATTATTTATGTATGTGCCTGTCCCAAGTCAGGAGCCTGTAATTCAGTGATTGTCGTTTGTTTGTGTGTTACATATTTGTTTTTCGTTCATTTTTTTTTACATAAATAAGGCCGTTAGTTTTCTCGTTTGAATTTTTTTACATTGTCTTTTCGGGGCCTTTTATAGCTGACTATGCGGTATGGGCTTTGCTCATTGTTGAAGGCCGTACGGTGACCTATAGTTGTTAATGTCTGTGTCATTTTGGACTTTTGTGGATAGTTATCTCATATGCATTCATACCACATCTTTTTTTTATAATTTCATGTTTGAATAACTATTAAAATGTCTATAATTTCCTAATTTTCACAATTTGATCTTTTATTTCATTTCCATCATTGAGTAATTTCGTATTTTGTTACCACAGGTGACAAGGTTGCATGTATGATTAACAATCTTGGTGGTACGTCTGTGTTGGAACTAAATATCATTGCCAGGGAAGCCATCTTGTTGTTAGGTAAGTTATCATTACTGTATGACATGGTAAATTTTTTCCTGTTGTTTATTTACGTTGCACAATGAATAATATTACAAACAGCAATACACATCGACAGGAAAGCACATATAAAAATCATTTCTTGTTTATTCATTAATTTGCTTGTTTTTATTTATTATTCATTTTTGTCTTTGTCTATCTAAATATAAAATGGAAAAAAAAACGCGTTTTAGTTTTTTTTCTTTAAGTATATTCTTGAATGCATTTATTTGAATATAACTGAAACGAAAGATTTATTTCATGCAAACGTCGTTCATAATCTGAAGAAAAATAAAACTGGCATAAACGTTTGTCTTTATGTCAAAGCTTGCAAGAAACAACCACTGAAATGTCACATTCATATCTCGTTGCTAAGTTAAGAGAAAAAAGGTTTACATCAATACATGACTAACTCTCTATTTTGAAATCATCAGAATCGAGAGGCGTAGCAGTAGAAAGAGTTTATTGCGGGTCTTTTACAACATCCTTAGAGATGGCTGGTATTTCTATCACTCTGTTGCATTTAGACGATACACTTAGGAATTGTTTAGGTGAGTACAATAATGAATTGTTTAGGTGAGTACAAAAAGGAATTGTTTAGGTGAGTACAACAAGGATTTGTTTAGGTGAGTACAATTAGGAGTTGTTGAGGTGAGTACAATAAGGAATGGTTTAGGTGAGTACAATAAGGAATTGTTTAGGTGCTCTGTTGGTCGACAAACGTTACAATAATGTTATTTGATAACACAATATTCGTCCATGTGTTATTTCTTTTCTTATTGCAAAGCTATTTTTTTCATTAAAACTACTTAAAAAGGAAACTGTTCAGTTGGAACACATTATTTAGGCATTACTTTTTTAGGATACAAATAAAGAAATCAGTTACTAGTAAAACACGTTTTATAATTGAAAATAAAAATACTGATTTTGTAATTGGAGAGCATGAGCTATATATGTAATTCCATAGCTCAACCGCTTCAACTGGCTAAGTATCAACTACCCAAGGAATCTTTAAAATGTTTCATCTCTGAACAATATATTTTCTTATAGATGCAGAAACAAGTGCACCAGGTTGGGTTCGTCCTTATTTACGCTGTGGCGAACGTACCAGAACAACTCCTCAAAAGCTTGTTACAGAAGATTCACACACTATCACAACACAGCAAGCTGTGAAAGACACAGTCAGTGCAGGTATAGTAACACAAGATAAAAAGGCAGACATACGTCAAGTGCATGCATGATAAAAGACAGCAAAAATACACAACAAGGAGCCAATCTTTATATTGTAGATGCAAAATACGATTCATAGACTTTTTTAAAAGACATTAGGATCGTTATCTTGAGTAGAACAAAATATTATAGTATTTTAGATAAAAGCATGTCCTACTGGTTTATAACTTTTTTATACACCTAAAGTTTAAATACCTATTTAAACATCGATAAACAAACTCATTATTGATACCAGGTTTAATAACTTAAAAGCCAGACGCATGTTTCGTTTACAAAAGACTTGTCAGTCACACCAGGTTAAAAAAGTAAAAAAAGAACAATAAAACACTACGGCGTTGAAAAGCATTGAATACCGAAAGCATCTTAGGTCATCTATACATAAACTACCGTTGCATATATTGATCAAATGGGATGACTTATGAGAAAAGATCGTCTGTTTAAGATATGAAGAAACTACTATATGATATGGTTAAAACGGCCGCTGAACAGCTGATCGCATCTGAAGAGAAATTAAACGGTCTAGACAAAGAAAGTGGTGATGGTGATTGTGGGAGCACTATGGCACGTGGAGCACAAGGTACCCAGATCAATTAACATAAATTTGATTCTATGGATAAAACAGAAATGTTTATGTTTATTGTACAACATTCACTAAGTATAGCAGTGTTGTACGTTTAAGAATGAAATGAATGTGACCTACCGAATTAGACTATTAACCGTATTTGTTATCACATAAACAACACGACGGGTGCCGCATGTGGAGCAGGATCTGCTTACCCTTCCGGAGCACCTGAGATCACCCTTAGTTTTTTGGTGGGGTTCGTGTTGTTTATTCTTTAGTTTTCTATGTTGTGTCATGTGTGCTGTTGTTTGTTTGTCTTTTTCATTTTTAGTCATGGCGTTGTCAGTTTGTTTTAGATTTATGTGTTTGACTCTCCCTTTGGTATCTTTCGTCCCTCTTTTAAAGGAAACACATAAAAGTTATTCACGATACCAGGTTGACAATTAAGGCAATATCCTCATAAGATAAGGCATAAATAAAAAAAGGCTTTTATTTATAATTGAACATGCTAACAGATAAATAACAGGAACAGTAATATACCACTGTTCAATAGTCATACATCGATTATGCGAAAACAAATCCGAGTCACAAAACAAGACCGAGATAAACACACCAACTATAAGAGGAAAACAACAGAATATAGGAAACACTGAATTACTACAAATACTAAGCCTTCATATGTAAGAACAATTATGTGTTAATTCAGTGATAAAAAGAAAGAAAGAATAAACTCACTTGGTGATTTACAGTTTTAGAGACAAACAGTAGATGCGTATATTTTGGTCAGTGTTTTTAATGTCCTATAAAAAAAAGGGTATTGGATGTTTTATGAACAGGGTTGTCTATGTTTTATGACACAGGGTTTTCGTTTTTTCCTTTTGACGACATTTGGTTAAATCATCAAAGATAACCGACATACATTTTTGTACGTTTAAGGTCATCAGCGACACTCGAATTAAACAGTTAAAAGAACACATATAGTACGAAGTTAAAGACCACTGAGAAACCAAATTCAGAAATGTTATATCAATACAGCTAGGTTAAAATTGGGAATGGAAATGAGGAATGTGCCAAAGAGACAACAACCCGACCATAGAGCAGACAACAGCAGAAGGTCACCAACAGGTCTTCAATGCAACGAGAATTTCCCGCACCCGGAGGCGTCCTTCAGCTGGCCCCTAAACAAATATATACTAGTTCAGTGATAATGAACGCCATACTAAACTCCAAATTGTACACAAGAAACTAAAGGTTAAAATAATACAAGACTAACAAAGGCCAGAGGCTCCTGACTTGGGACAGGCCCAAAAATGCGGCGGGGTTAAACATGTTTGTGAGATCTCAACCCTCCCCCTATACCTCTAGCCAATGCAGAAAAGTAAATGCATAACAATACGCACATTAAAATTCAGTTCAAGAGAAGTCCGAGTCTGATGTGAGAAGATGTAACCAAAGAAAATAAACAAAATGACAATAATACATAAATAACATCAGACTACTAGCAGTTAACTGACATGCCAGCTCATGACTTCAATTAAACTGATTGAAAAATTATGTCTTCATCATATGAATATCAGGCACAATCCTCCCCGTGAGGGGTTTAGTATCATACCATCATAACATATATGAGAAGAACATAACCCGTGTCATGCCAATCTACTGCTGGGGTGTAAAATCTTTGCTTTATCAAAAGTATGTCCATAACTGGGTCAATTACAGATGTTATGGGTATATTGTTGTAATGAACCTTGAAATAACTGTATGTTTATAATTAGCTACGTAAATGTATTTTTCATAGGAAATAAAGATAAAATTCAAAATAAACGGAGAAAAAACTGTTGTTTCCTTGTGTTTGCCAAAATACCGTAGTGCTATTTTTTATATGAAAACTATTATTATCAGTCATTTCACGAAGATACTGGTCATGTTATACTGTAGTGGTCAATGTACTATATGTACATGAATGAATATTGATGTAAGTCATTAAACCAACAAATACTCATCTTTATAGAAGTTTTATCAGAACTTAATAGCAAAGACAATCCATTGCCTGTTGGTAATCCTGCAGAACTGGCCAAGAGACTGGGGAACATTGCAGAGGTGTCAATGGGAGGTTCATCTGGAGGGGTAAGTTGCTCATTTTATGTGTAGAAAAATATAACATCATCTGATTGACTATTATTCCTGGTGGTAACATCAGCTCAATAAGCAATTATTCGATATAAACGTCATCATAATCTATTCTAGTTTTAAATTATAAACATAAATAATCCTGGTACATCTTTAATGAGATTCATTTTGTACGCTTTAAATATAACAAATATTTGATATTTTTTCTGTTCTTATATTTCACAGTTATACAGCTTATTTTTCACCACTGTAGCTGGTGAACTACAAACAGATGTGTCTCCTTTAGCATGGAGCAGTGCATTAGCTGCAGGTGTTACAACCATACGGAAGTAAGACAAATATTCTATTTCATTTTATAATTGAGGCATATTTCAACTCATTATATCATGAAAATGAGATTATTTTCTAATACACTTTAAATTATTGTAGATGCACTTGATTGGCACATATTCAGATTTTACACTTGACAAACATTTATTTGTAACATGTTCTCATTGAGACTATGCGAATCATACCTGTAAATGTCGAAACAAATACTTTGCTTTAAAAGGTAACCGCAGAAAATACCACATGGAAATAATGTATCAAAATATTATTGCACTTCATCTATCAAAAACGAACTATTTTGAAGACAGTTTGTGTCATGGTCATGTTGGAGCATGTAGTATCAATAAGAGAAAATATATTTTGTTTAATCGTTTGTTGTGTTTGCGCTTTTGATATGCCATTTGATTATGGACTTTCCGTTTTGAAGTTCCTCGGAGTTCAGTATTTTTGTGATTTAACATTTTGTTTATTTGATAATACATGTAATATGAGTTATCTCTCTTGCACTTATCAGTTGATATTGGGAATAAAAAGTTTTTGATTTGCTTCCTTAATTTTAATGATACAATTACATTGTGTAACAACCATACAGACGTAAAAGAGGGACGAAAGATACCAGAGGGACAGTCAAACTCATAAATCGACAATAAACTGACAACGCCATGGCTAAAAATGAAAAGGACAAACAGACAAACATTAGTACACATAACACAACATAGAAAACTTAAGAATATACAACACGAACCCCACCAAAAACGAGGGGTGATCGCAGGTGCTCCGGCATGCATTATATTTCATTTTGAAATTGATGCACATTTTTAACTTATAACAGTAACATATTATTTTTACTTATAATACATGAGATCATTTCGTTCTAAAATAATTTTGAATTATTGAAAATTTGCATCTTTTATTTGAGAATATGAGTTATCTTTCTTGCACTTGTCAGTTGGGAATAAAAAGTTAATAGAAATGTTACCCTTGTACTGTAGTCTGTGTATGCTTCATTGATTTAATGATACCAATACATTATAGGTATGGTGGTGCTGATCCTGGGGATAGAACAATGGTAAGAATGGTACAATAGAAAATGTGTTTCCCTGTGTGGTATTGCTTCAGAATCTGTAATATTACTGCGATCATCGCAAACTAGTTGATTTGTTTAAGAGTGTACTTAAAATTATCTACTTCATTCTCTGAAAGACGGGATATGCTAGTTAACCCTCGTCCATCCGTCCTCTCATGAAACTTTCGTCAAATTTTATTATTAACTTAACAAAGAAGCCTGAGACTCGTGAAATTTTAGAACTATCTTGAAATTGGAACACTATACCATGTAATGCGTTTTTACACTTGTCACTCATCTACATTCCCTTCCTCGAACACTTGCGTATTCTAACACATAATATCCATGTATGAATTGCTTGTTGTTATTATCTCAATTACCAATAATTAAAACTTATTTAAGTTTGGTGTAAAGCTTCATGTGAATATGATCTATCCTTTTTCGTTTTAATCATTTTACATTTGTCTTTTTTGTGGCCTTATATTTATTTTCTATGATTTTCTATGCATTACGGGGACAAATATTTGCTTACTTCTACGTCATTCTGTCTATGGATCATGATAGTTACTTCACTGGCCTTCATACATCATTTTCGTAGTTTTATATATGGTATTCGTTTTATCGTGTAATGCGTTTTTACACCTCATCTTTTAAACGTCCTGTTCAGAGTATACATAAAATGGAATATAATTATTGAACTATAGCTAACACTTTATTTTTATTTGTCTGTACCATTAAACCGATTGCACAGTGTAGCTATATACTAGTGGTTGTTTTCCATTGGTACTTTTGATACTATTTTCCAACCCGCAGAAAGAGCTCGTGAATTCGTTCATTCCGTTTTATTTTCATGAAAATCAGTAAGGAAATAAATTTGTAACAGTTTTACTCCCTGTCGGGTAATAATAATCAATGTCTTCTTACATATTTATGATAAGTACTGAAAGAGAGACGTAAGATACCAAAATAGACATTCAAACTCGTAAGTCGAAAATATACTTACAATGCCATGTCAAAAAACGAAAAGCGACATAAAGAATAAAGAACAGTAGACACTACAAATATATTACTAGCAAACATCTAAAGTGTTTATATTTTAATTGTGCATACATTGTTGGTTTCGTCAGATCTTTGAAACAATATTTATTTATTTACATTACTGCAAGGATATGAAAAAATAACGAGGAGAGTTAGTATATCAAGAATGTTCTGTATGTGTCTTAATATTTTTATTCAAAATCTTAGTCAAGACACGGTTAATACCATTACCGATATCTATTTTAAATGAGTTGTGATATATTGAAAAATCTTAAACAATCAGCAAGTATTTATTTCGTATAAATAGAAAAAGTAATATAACAAAAATACCGTACTCAGAGGAAAATTTAAAACGGAAAGTGCTTAATCAAATGGCAAAATTAAAATCTCAAACACACCAATCATTTTCTTATGTTGAGAATGGTGGATAAAAACTAGTTGTATAGCTAGCTAAATCTCTCACGTGTATAACAGTCGCATAAAACCCCATTATATTGACAACAGTTTTTGAACAAACAGGCCCAACTGAATCGATGACCATGAAAGTGAAAGTAACGATGGACAACATCCATCATTAAGTTAACTTGTGACTTTGATATATATGTTGTGATCATTTTTTATATGATAATCTATAGTTGCTGTCTTTATTTTCAATAGTTTTTATGTTAGAATTTTTTTCACCACTACTTTATAATTTAGAACGTTTCCATTATATTAAGAATTTTTTGTTTCTATTTTATAATTATTTTTTTTTTGCTTTGCTTGTTACTTTTGTATAAAAAGACAACAATCTCCACCGTGACCACTTAAAAAAATATACGTAAATAGACGATGGACAAATTGTCACGACAGCCAGACTTTTCTACTATAAAATAAAGTGTTATAATACAAAACTCATTTGTTTTAGTTGGATGCATTGTATCCTGCAAGCGAGGAATTATCATCTTGCCTAAAAGCCAACAAGTCACCTCTAGAAGCATTTAAATCAGCCGTCCAGGTAGGTTAAACAGAGGAATTTTACGATAATAGGTGTCAACATTGTAAAATTCTCATTTTTAATACAAAACGACACGAGGCTATATAATGTCATACGATTGATTGGTGTTTATTTAATGTCACGTTTCGGTGAAAGCCTGTTTAAGATGCGATATACAAATTCAGTGATACATGATACGACCAACCAACCTCGATACTCCATCATAGGAAATAGTGAAACCGTTGATGCAACTGTCATCTTTTCTTTAGTTTAAAATTCAGTCGTTAAATTATCCTCTAGTGAACTGAATTTAGCATTTAATGATCTAAAATGTGTTTCTTTTTAATGTATCTAAAAAATGAGCTTCCTGTTACAGAAATGTACAGAAGGTGCTAAAAGTACAGCGACAATGAAGGCCAGGGCAGGACGATCTAGTTACGTTAGTCAGGACAGGTTGACAAATCCCGACCCAGGTGCAATGGCAGTTACTATCTGGTTATCGGCAGTGCTGGACATTCTTTCCAAATAGTTTACAGACTTTGTATAAGTACTACAACTTAATAAAATTGTTTTTGCCACTTGATAAGTCTCAGTTTAGAAATACCAATACATTTCTATCTTGATTAATAATTCACGTTTTGTGTCTTATCTTTTAATTAGTATGTGTGATATAGAGACGTACATAAGATAGTAAACGAACAATCGGAAGGTGCAAGTTGAAAAGGTACAAACAACACATCAAGAAAAATAAATCTGAATAAAAACACATTTCTATATTGCAAATAATTCTGAGCTAAATTTTCCACGGTACAGCAAGTTTGATCACCTTGAGCGCAATCTTATGAAACAACTTGTATGCAAGCTTTTATCTTTCTGAAGCTCCGGAGTGTATCCAGGGTTTTATTCAATCGGTAGCGTTCTGGGCAGTGTACTATATACGGTTTGTCTGTTTGAAGTTTTTCTTTATTGTCATTGTGTATGTTTTTAATGTTTTTGGTTTATTCTTCCCTTTTAAACCATTTCATTAGAATTTAAAACCCTCAAGAATCCTATAACGTCTATCTTAAGAATCCTGTTGCTTAAAGTATTTGAAGATACCAGGTTTTCACTTTTGATAATTTAGCATAAACTAAACTTTAACATACATGTAAAAACATTTGTTATGCAGCCGACAGATATAATTCTAGTTCATGTGTTGTTTAGTGTCAGTAAAGTTAAAGATGTAATACACCACCAAATGAGTCTCGCTACATGAACGAGTATCTGAATCACCATTGGCGTTTACCCAACTTTAAGATACTTCAGTCATCACACAATCATATTCGTCCCCTTCTGGTATGTTGGTCTATGGTTTGACAAATAGAAAAAGAACTTTCTTGTTAACAAATCACTACTATACACAATGTCATGTGTATAGTAACTTGTATAAATACCCCTGAAATATTGGCACTATCAGAATACAGAGCTGCCATTGGTGGTTGAACTTTACATCTTTCGTTCATATGTTATATATGAAGTGCATAGGTTTTCAACTTTCATCGATTAACAAACATTTGTTGTATTATTTTAACGTTAAAGTATGTCAATTGATACTACCAACAATTTACAGTTTACGAATGACGTAATTTGAGTAGGAAATATTGAATACAATTATTTCCCTTTGTCGCAATGTTGGAGCTTTCCATGCACAAAATCTTTCATGCATCAACCAATTTCAACATTATTTACTGGTCGTTAGCCAATAGAAAAGTGTTTTTTTTTTCGGAATGCCTTGTTGGTTAAGCCTTGTATAATTCATTACTACGATCTAGTTAGGATCTCTTACCAGACATGCTTGTATCATATGTTTAATTTGGGTGGTCAACAAAACTTGACCAGTTTGTCATCAAACGTAAAAACCAAGGGAAATAATTCTAACCGAACAAAAACGGGAAATAAACTCATCATAGATACCAGGATTAAATTTTGTACTTACGCCAAACGGGCATTTCGTCTGCAAAAGACTCATCAGTGACGCTCGAATCCAAAAAAGTTTTAAATGCCAAAAAAATGATATCGAAAACTATCGATAAATCTGACAAACTTACAGTGGTAACGAAAAGTCAGAAGAACATTCAGTCGAACAATGGCCTGTCAGTTGTATTTTCAAACTTGATGTATCTGTTGGAAGGAATAAAGAACATTATATATTTTTTTCATTTTATTTCTATTTACAGTAGTCAGCAAGATACTGGCATATTGCACTAACTTCTTCAAAACATTTAAGTTTAGATGAAATATCGCTATACATATAAATGACATACTAGTAAAAGATGCAATTGACTGAAGTTTTATATGGAATGTATACAATCAACAGGCCAGAGAGATGTGGCAATTTACCAATGTATCATTTTCAGTCAGACAGCCATCATTTCAACGATTATATCAAATTATAGCTACACTATATTTAAAAAAAAAAACCATGTAGGATCCACTATAATCGTGAAACATAATATGAGTAAATTATAACTCAGTAATTTCACGTTTTCATTACATCAAATTACTGGTACAGTTGATAAATATAAAATTAATTTAAGTAATATAAAATGACCTGATAATATATAACATTTGTTCTTAAATTTGATTAAGATGCTTTAAAAATATCAAGTGTTACCTCCCTTTCCATCTAATATGACAAGACACATATTTTTTCTATGTTTTTATATTATATAACATTTGAACCCGATTTAACATTTAATTCAATGTTTTGTTCAAAATGTACTTCCTTTCCCTCTATAATACGTAAAATGGTAAAAGAAAGTCTATTAAAATTGCAGTTTTGAGTGATCCTAAGCTAACACATAACAGTTTAGTTTATCAAAAGGTCACACCCCACATATAAAAGCAGCAAGAATGTTTTTTTATACTAAAAATTTGAGAACAGATTCAAAGACTCTTTGAAAATTACTATTCTGGTGAAATGAAAAGAGGAAACATAGTTTCTCCCCTTTGCATTACACGTGAAAAACCCTAGTATCGGCTATCGGTTATGACTATACAATACGTAACAAATTTCAAAAGCTGCTGTATACGATTTTGCATAATTCATTGTTTTGCAATGCATTCAGAATAGCAAACTGTATTCGATACAGTAAAAACATTTTTAAAGTGAAATCGAGGACACAGATCCTATTGATTCTGTCGTAGTTAAAGTCAACAAAAGAGGGTGAACATCAGTATTATAAAAACATTATTATCTTATTATGTTAACATTCTTGTACTATTGCACAACACAAAAACCCCAACCTGATAATATCAGTACTTTCATACCAATTTAACCATTGTAGCATACATATATATATTACAATCAAACATCCATATGGCAATACAAAATAATAAATAAAACATCAATGAAATATAATATAAAAATGATTGTAGTATCAGTTCCAATAACTTTGAGATTTGTGAACCGCTTTCGGACACGAATTGTAAATGAAAAACAAGGTTGCTATTTAAGAAAAGTATAGAATTTAGAAGAAAAACACATAAACCATATACATTTAGCAATCTGTACAGTGGACATGTCTTCTACCCAATATGTCTTTACCTATACTGTGTATTTTCTCCGCCTCAATAGATTTATACTTTTATTTTGATTATCTCTTTAAAGATTTTTTAATTGAAAAAATTTAATTTGTAAAAAAAACACCTTATATTTCATAAGAAAATGTCCTTTATGCAAAAATCTTGTGTGGTCTGACCCTGCTACTTTGACATTTTAGGAGACGAGAGACAATATTTTGATATAAACAAAATATTGTAAAAATAATAAGTTAGTTAGTTGTAAGGTCAAGGCAATCATTGTTTAATCAAATAAAATAAATGAAATATATGATAATAAAGACAAACTGTCAATCAAATATAATTTGAAGAGATGGGATACAAATTTCAAAATGGCGGTTCGCAGCGGGTATGACTTCGATTTTGTTTTTTAATACAAATGGCAATATTGTGTCCTGAACATATGTTCCTGCGTCTTTATTTACATGAATGGGATATTTAAAAAAAAATATGATGTCAACGGTTACCCTACGTCACTTTACTCTATAAATTAATAATTATGCAATAAATGGTGAATGGACGGAGAAATTCAGAGGTCAAATGATTACGATCTAAGAAGATCAGAAGATTCCACTGTGTCAGAAAAAAATGATCCATCAAATGAATTATCACTACATTCCTCCTCCTCTTTATCATTTTCAGTCTTGTTCAGGGCCTGTAATAATCTGGCATTGTGCTCCTGCGCTTTGGCCCGAAGTTGAGCTATACTCTCAGACCGGAAGTCTGTATTTTTATTGTCCGTGTTATCAACGCAATCTTCTTCTTCTTCTCGTATTTTCTTCGAAGCTTCTAACGATTTCTTGTGCATTCCTAAAACAAGAAGAACATTGCCACTTAAAAAAAAAATAATATGTGTAAATTTTTATTGAGTTATTTAATGTGTGGGACATAGAATGGTAATTGTACGAATGGGCGAATATACATATTGACAATGATTATTCTGTCATTTCTATTACCTTTGACTTTTGTCATCCCATTTGGCGGGAAAAGAAACTTAATATAAGGAGGAAACTTGTTAAAATTATTTTACAAAATATAACTTCAGAATTAACTGCACAAATGCTTTGTTAACGCATCAATGTAAATATAACGGAATTTGATGAGACTGTCATCAAAGTGAGAGGGTTAGCGCTATAAAACCAGGTTTAATCCACCATTTTCTACATTTGAAAATGCCTGTACCAAGTCAGGAATATGACAGTTCTTGTCCTTTCGTTTTTGATGCGTTTTGTTATTTGATTTTGCCATGTGATTGTGGACTTTCCGAATTGATTTTCCTCTAAGTTCAGTATTTTTGTGATTTTACTTTTTGCATCTTCTCAATGACCGAAAACATAAAACCATCATACCTAACAGCCATGGTGCACTCGATTTCTCTATTCCTTTATCAGCAGTATTAATAATTGATTCCGGAAGCGGAAGGGCGTGTCTAACCATAGCACCATAGAGACCATACTCCGCCATAATGCTGCTCTTTCCCCATCTCTTCTCAGTTTTTCTCCATTTGGCTCTCTTGTTTTGAAACCAAACCTATCAAAACAATAAACATACCTATAACTATAGTGAATGCATATAAAAAAAGAAAGAAGAATGTGTGAGGACACGAATGCCACCGTTGAAGCTAATGTGTGAGGACACGAATGCCACCGCTGAAGCTTTGCTATTTTAAAAAACTTTAATTGCTAAAAAAACAGGTTCAATCCACCATTTTCTACATAAGAATGACTGTACTTAAGTCAGGAATATGACAGTTGTTGTCCATTCGTTTGATGTGTTTTATCTTTTGGTTTTGCCATTTGATTAGAGGCTTTCCGTTTTGAATTTTCCTCGAAGTTCAGTATTTTTGTAATTTTACTTTTTTACAAGGGCATAGAACGATTACTAGCGACTCGCTGCCCGAATTCAAACTCAACTGTCTACTAGTTTTGGTTTTAAGCATTGTGGAAGCTTTGAGTTTCATAAAATTTAGATGGGGAATTTAAATAACACAAACATTTGATAATTTCATAACTGAGAAAAAATATAAGAAATTACAAGTTTGAAATTTGAAGACAGATACCCATTTCAAATTACAAGGTTTAGAAAAAGTGAACAAATGGGCAAAATATATAAAATACAGAACAAGATCAGGCATCCATTTCATAAGATATCAGGGAGCGTGGAGTAGAAAAAAAAAGATATTCACGTAAGAGTTTCATTCATTCCTATTATTTACAAAAGGTATGCATGAGAGCTAGTGATTTTAATTAGTACTTCTTTATTTTACTCAAGATAAACATTTTACACTAGAAGACATATTTATCCGTCATAATTAGATAAAGGTTTTACTTTTTTAAATTGGCCGTGAAATTAAAGAAAAAAAAAATTTATTATAAAAAGATGCAGAATATGCTTTTTTGTTATCAGTTTCGACAGAAACACAAATAATTATAAAATGTACAAATAAAGGTCACATTAGGGGTCATCGATAAAATAGTATATTGATGTTCGGTGTTTATTTTCCAAACTAGCTAGCATATTTTGGCATGTTAGTTTCCGTTCCTTATCGCTTGTGACATGCATGCACGTGCCACTATCTTCGATATTGTCGGAACAATTTTGATTAAATAAATGCAATGTAAACATAAGACACAGCATGGTGCAAGAATAACAACTCTACAATTTCCTCTCTAACTTTCAGAAAGAATTTTCAGTTCGCTTCGTACATTCTTTAAAGAATTTTAATCAGGTTACGAAGAAAACTTTCAAAATACAAGGACGACTGTTAAAAAATGTTAGGATTAAAAATAACTGAGTTTTATTTTTCGAACAGTACGGATGGTATAAAGGCAAAAATCTTCATCACTTTGTCCGATTTCTTGTTACTTGATTGAAAAGAAAATTAAACATTGTAAGAACGTTGGTTAAAATTTTAAAAATATAATACGAAGATAAGCAAAATCTAAACAAATGTACTTGTTAGTTTGGCGCATCTTTTTTTTTTTCGTCATCCAGTCAAGCATATTTTTTGCATGAAACGAAAACCATCTGTATCAAGTTGAATTCAGTATTTTCTGCTGACGTGCATTGGTGAAAAGGTATGTAGTAAATTCCAACGTTTTCTTCATAAGGATAGGTCTGTACAAAGTTGTTTTCCATTCGTTTAATGTGATTGTGCTTTGGATTTTTGCTATTTCAAAAAGCAGTTTCCGTTTTGAATTGTCCTTGCAGTTCGGTATTTTTGCTATTTTGCTTATTACACTCGCCCTTTGAAGATGTGTTATATAAAAACATATATATAAGACTTTACGTATAAAAAGGTTAAATGGTTGCTATTGGTGTTCTTACCTGTATTCTGTCTTCTGGAAGATCTATTTTTAGAGCTAGAACTTCCCTGGCATACAAATCCGGATAATGAGATTCTTTGAAAGTCTTTTCTAGTTCTTCTATTTGGTAGCCAGTAAAAATTGTTCTGCAAAAGTACAAAATTAAATAACTTTGACATTGTTTTAAGATTTGAAAGAAAATACTAAAACGCCACAAACTGGTATATATTTGTTTAGGGGCCGGCTGAGGGACGCCTCTGGGTGCGGGAATTTCTCGCTACATTTAAGACCTGTTGGTGACCTTCTGCTGTTGTTTTTTTCAATGGTCGGGTTGTTGTCTCTTTGGCACATTCCCCATTTCCATTCTCAATTTTACTTATATGTGAACCAATTCATTTTTTTTTCATAGACGTGAACTCTTTTTTCACGATTGTGTGGAAATTATTGATTAGCATTATGCTGATGTGGTAAAAAGATACATTTAATAATGTGTACCAGTGTTTTTTAGAGAGAAAATAAATTGCACAAACCTTCCTTCCGATTTTTTTTATTTACCTGACCTTGGCTGGTCTGAAACCATTAATGTAACTTTATAGTTTATATTTTAAAATGTAATTACAATGGAATAGTATTTTAAGGAGCTATCATTTGATTTTTATGGGGAGGGGGGGGGGGGGGGGGGGGGGCTAGGATGAAAAATGTTGTCCTGCATTTTTTTTTAGTTCTAATCTCTGTCCTGCCTTTTTATTTTTCACTCTATTCGGTCCTGCTTTTTTTTTTTTTAGTTTATCCTGACTTTTTTTACATAAATTGTCATCCTGACTTTTTCCTTTTGCAAGTGTCGCATCCTGCCTTTTTTTCACTCAAAACTCCTGTCCTGCCTATTTTTTTCAAATTTCATCCAAGCCCCCCTCCCCGCGCTAAAAATCAAATGGTAGCTCCCTTATAACATTAGTTTTGTAAGTGCTATGGGTGAAATGCATTTCAATCATTTTAGATGTTGAGTTTTAAAGATATACAGCTATCTTTTAACCCGGAATAAATTACTACACTTAGTGACTATATAGCGCTCCTGTACACTTTCGACTGTACATGCATTTCATTTCTTAAAGAAGCGTGTCTCAAAGATACATATCCATGCATGGAATAAATACAGCATTTATCAAGATGCTTTGTGAAAATAAGTCGTAATTGCATACATTAACTTTTCTTTTCCATGTTATTCCATGTTTTAACTTTTCTTAATAGAAATAATTTGGGCAGAAGGAAAGGAAACTACATTTGAAACGATCCTGATTTTTTTCTCATTTGTGAATTTCAAATAGCTTTATGATTAATGGCCGTCAGTTTCTGAACGTCTCCTGTCTTGTTTTGTAACTTATGTTGAATTCATATCCAGATTCCGTTTGCCATTTCTTTCTGTTTAAGCAAAGGTAATGAAGATAGAAACATAACAAGCAATTATTTGTTCAGTTCAAACATTATTGGCAGAAATGATTAAATTGGAAAATGAAATAACTACTCCTTCCTTTTATTTTCAGTAACTATCCTTAATTACTGAAGACCGGTCGATCTTATAACGTTAATAAAGAAGCAAATTTGGACATTAAGCATTCTGGAAGAACTAATTGACTGAGCTGGAGCGAAAATGATTAGGTTGTTTATTTCATGGTCATGACATCCAGTCAATCACATTACTGCTAGGAAAGAAACATAATATACAACGCACATGCCTCGCTTATTAAATTTTGAATTATTCTCCGGTTTTGCTTAATTTGAAATATAATAAAGCATTGTATATCAATTTGCTGATATGACGAAATTATTTTTTCCAATTAGATCGTTAAAGAAAAATCATCTTTTAAAAAATAAAAAATATAAGATATTGGATGATTGTATGCAGAACGACAATTTTGTCATATAAACGCCAGATTCGTTTAAATAATTCCAGTTTTGTTGAGGTGTCTTATACAAAATGCACAAGGTCCTTTACAAAATGTGTGCTAATGCGAAACAATGCCTACTTTTCCGCGGTTGAACAATCCCAACTATCCTCCGTTTGATAAATAGGTGTATGACGATGACTACATATTCTTCTTCGATGAAACACTCTTCTCCAAAAATAAACACGTAAAAAAACTTTTCAAAATTAACCAGCGAAAATATACCCTCCATGACCGTGTAATGGATATATATAGAACCACTAATCAGGGTGTGACCACGAAGAACATATAATAAAGTAGTACCTACGCATTGCTGCAACTTATTAATTAGTGACTGAAAGGCCCGAGACCATTGTCCTTGTATGTAGTAAAAAAAGTAATGGACATTACAAAAACGGTATAAACAAATTAGAGAAAGATAAAAATATGAAGAAGAAATAAAATAAAGATGAGAGAAAAATGGCTTTAAAAATTAAAGAATATAGAAGTATCCCCACCCCAACTGTCGTATAACAGACCCTCTTAAATAAAGGTAATCTTGGGAAGCATCATTGAGATAGCAAGTCTGCAATAGAAGAACATAAAGTTGGTTTGAATGTAATACCTGTGTCTTCGTCGTTTTTTCTGCTTTTTATTTAACTGTTGTTCTGTTTTCTCAAGATGAGCACATTCTGGTCGTTGTAAACCTGAAAATACAATCAAAATAAACATATGTATATAACATAGAAAAAATCATAAATACTTAATCATATGCAGTCAGGAAAATATATAATTGGAATAAGTGATTCGTAGATTTAAGAAGATGTGGTATGAGTGTCAATGTGACAACTCTCCATCCAAGTCACAATTTATAAAAGTAAACCATTATAGATCAAAGTACGGTCTTCAACATGGAGCCTTGACTCAAATCGAACAGTAAGCTATAATTAATCGGCCCCAAAAATTACTAGTGTTAAACCATTCATTTCAAACAACCTTTCAGGTAGTTGGTTTCACTAATGTTGACCGACATCACACTCTAAAAATTGTGTTTAGAGCCTAAACACTTTCCTAAACACATTTGTGAAACCGATTTTTGACATGTTTTAAATCTAAACATGTTTAATATTTAATGTGCTAACAGCCTAAACGTGTCAAGCTATAAAGTGCTTAGACTGTAAACATGTTTAGATGTAAAGTGTTTAGACTAGAAACATGTTTTGCTAAAAAGTGCTTAGACTGTAAACATGTTTAGTTGTAAAGTGTTGTATCTTGAAACATGTTTAGTTCTGAAGTGTTTTGTCAGGAAACACGTTTAGCTGTGAAGTGTTTTGAATGTAAACATGTTTAGACCATAAAGGGTCGTGAAGAAACGTGTTTATCGTTTTAGTGCGATAAGCCGTTACTTCATTAGACCCCAAATAAACTAATATTCCGGAAGACTAGACTGTAAAACGTATGATAGCTTTCAATACTACATGTGTGCATACCATCACAATAGGAGCCAAACGCATCAAACTAAGAAACTTGAATTTCCAAATCAAATTGATTGTGACTAATACCTTTTTAATCTGAATGAGTATTTTCTTTAATTCATTTGTCGACATTCGACTATTGCATTTTTTCTTCATTTCAAATATTCATTAAACAGTCTAGAACTTATGAAATGAAATTATTATTATACTAATTCTAGGATTAAAAACAAAATTACAAGATATGAAACAAAGGAATTTATGTAATTGTTTATTTCCAGTTAATCATTGAAGACAATCAAATATAAACTCATAAAATCATAAATTCATAGCAACGTACATATACATAATATTGACCAATCAAAACAATTTGAAAATGTCCTGTTTTCATTTTACAAGTCAATAAGAGCTTCTCCTTTCTTAGTACCCAACTGCTGGTCACTGGCCTGAAAGATAGAAAAATATTGATAAGCAACTAAGTAGAATTAATCTAAAAATATAAGTATACGAACTACAACACCAAAAAGTAAATGCATGATTTAAGACCAAGATAACAACATTAGAACCTTGGTATAAAAGCATAAATGTACTGATGAGTAAATTGATATTTTTAATATAAAACTTCTTTTCATGCTTAATATCATTCATTTGATCAAATATATATTGACATTTTTAAATCAAATACACTTCGGATTCTTACCTAGCAATATAGTTGCTACTGTGCATTATCTCCTCTTTTAGCATGTCAAGACAAATGATTTCCTCTGCACTTCTCTCATCTAGAATAAAACAATACATATCAATAAAAATATAAGAAAGCACAACGGCTTATAACTATTGAAGAAAAACAAGCATCTTTTTATTTATTTTGAGCAAATGTTGATTGTGCATTTAGGAAGTGCTTACTAAAACAATGAACTCGACATGACACTGGTTTTGCGAATGATGCACTCGGCAGATTCCGCTTCCCTTCATGTTCCATTATAATCTGCCGAGGAGTACCAAATGAAAATTGTCCTCACAAACTCCTTTCCAAGAACATATATATATATATATATAATAATAGTGCTAGCTTGCATGATAGAACATTAAACAACTCTTATCTTTACACAAGATAGTTTGAACACTAAAATCTCTTACAAGCACTTGTTTCGTGGGATGGTTCCCCCTTTTTCTTCTCCTGCATTGACTATACGGTAGTGTACTTGTACATAATACTTATAACTGTCAATAATCATTTAAAATTGGCAGTACAAAATAAAAATCAGTATAATTATAACTCCTTACCTTTCTGAAACAGTTAAGTTACGGTCAGTTATGGTCAGAAGTAAACAGCGTGGCCTTTGACTTCGGGTTCTTTGTTTCTTCTTCCCGCTCAAAAAATAGCACGTGGTATGCATACCGTCTTCGGCCTAAATGTGTTGTAATTCTAAACGTGTTTAGGAAAGTGTCAAAATATTGAAAGTGCTTAGAATTTAAACACGTTTAGCTTCATATACTTGACGATGTAGCTAAACATGTTTAGCACAACAACATGTTTATTGCAAAGTGCTGAGAGCCAAAACATGTTTAGTGCGAAGTGCTGAGAGCCAAAACATGTTTAGTTTTTAATGCTTAGAAATTAAACACTTTCCTAAGCACATAAGTCTTGCAACACGGTTAAATTCTAAGCACTATTTTTACAGTGCAAAATTCTGGAAAGCCAAAGGTCAATTCATTGGGAAAGTTCATTCAACTTGCATGTCTACAGATTTTAAATGTTTGTCAGTGAAAAGAGATAGTTTGTTTACACCCCCTCATTTTACCGGAAGTACTTCTGACTGACAAATGACCACATCAATTTTACATGCAAATCTATTACAAGCCACTTTATTCATAGGGCCTACAAAATGTCGAAGGTCAAGAGAAACCTTAATATTGAATTTAAATTGTAAACAGACGTACTTTTTGCTTTCTCTTAAGTAAAAAATAAAGTGGTATTTTAAATAGCTCTTCATTATATTGATTATGATAAAAGAAAAACAAACAAATACGATTTAAAGATCGTTAAAGGACAGGAAAAGGCACTGACTACGACACAGAACATGGCGCCCAGTGTCATGGCTGCCAAACCGATTGTGTCAAAAACTTGAGATAATCTGTGGTACCAGTTAAGCACTTAAGTATACTTTAATGTGACTAAGACAAGACTGTGCAAATAAATGGTAATATCTGAATACACAAACTCGAGAGCCGGTAGAACGGACGCAAGTCTTTCGGATTTAACATTCCGAACGTTGTACGATGTTGGTATACAGCTAGATACGTTAAAAGTTAAATTTAATTAGCGGGACGTTGACACTGGTAACTCATTTTACATGTAGTAGTACATGTAATAGAAAGATAAATGTGAATCGGTAAGAGGGGATCGAAAGAACCTATCAATATCTATCATTCTCAACACGATTGGAAATGCATGCTGTCTAGTTCTATTTACTATAAATTAAGATGTATATAACACGAATGAACATACATTGTAAAATACATGGTAAAAATTGTATTACTTGTAGTCTAAAATACAGATTTTACTTTGATTTAATTTTTCTGTTTGTTTTTGAGAAATAGTCATAAAAAGGTGAGCGATAAAATCATCTTTATGTGCGAGTAATACAAGTAGAAGGGGCGGAACCAGAGAGCGCTTATTGACAAAAAATATGGTTTCTGCGACTAGACAAACCGTATGAATTCAAATTATCATGTTCGCAACTGTAAACACGATATCTTGCCCATTTTGAGCAAACAATGACGTTTCCAACAACCAATTTTCCTTCTTAACACCCGGACTATCGGAAATGGATTTTCTGTGTTTTGACCTGATAAGGAATTCCAGGTGTTATGGAGCTCAATTCGACGGAACAAACATTTACTGAATTTTTCATAATGTTAATTTATTAGAAAACCGGAAAATACAGCATGAAACTGTCATTTGTTTGAGGAAAATTAGGTTTCGATCCTAAACCAGATCAAATTCACCTGCCGAAATAGCGCTTGAAAAATTTATCTGCAAGTTCCTAGCATTTTATCCGTGGCTACATGTTGAAAGTCAGAGACAAAGAAAACATCTTATAATTGTCAAGTAGACGTGACAGTTTTAATCATCTCTTGTATTGATTGAAATAAGATAAGAATTGAAATTCATACATTTATTTTAAATAGAGTTTAATGTTTATCAGACCTTCACATGAAATTATCGTATACATCCGTCAACAAAGAAATACATCATATATTTGCAGTTAAAAAAATGTGCAAACGGTAATGTGTGTAATCTACAAATGTATGAAAAATATATTTATTAAAAAGAAGAGATGTAGAAATGTACGCTCTATATTTGGAAAATGGAATTATCACAAAAGGTTTATTATTGGCCAATGAAGTTCGCGAAGTTTTATTAAATAACGAATTAGTATACATGTATAGCTAGGGATCTGACGCTCGCGAAATCCTATTTAATAGCGAAACATAGGGCACTGTCGCTCGCGAAATCTTATTTTATAACGAAAAATATAGAACACTGACGCTCGCGAAATCCCATTTTTAAAATAACGAAACATAGGGCACTGACGCTCGCGAAATCCTATTAAATAACGAAACATAGGGCACGGACGCTCGCGAAATCTTATTAAATAACGAAACATAGGGCACTGCCGCTCGCAAAATTCTATTTTCATTAATAACGAAACACATGGCATTGAAGCCCGCGACGTGTATATGCTCTCCATCCAATTGAAACACAAAGGAGGAGAGTCTGGTGGAGAAACTTTACGGGACGTGGAAGAAGTAAAATAACAAAATTATCGAACTCCGAGGAAATTCAAAACGCAAAGTCCCTAATCAAAAGACTAAATCAAAAGGCCAAACACATCAAACGAAGGGATATCAACTGCCATATGCCTGATTTGGTACAGGCATTTCCTTATGTACATTGAAAATGGTAGATTAAACTTTGTTTTATAGCTAGCTTAACCTCTCACTTACATGTATGACAGTCGCGCACAAAATACAAGAAAAGAAAATTGGTAATGCATAGTTAACTTGCTTCAAATGGAAACACTCAGATACTACCCATTATTTTACCGTGCAGAAATTCAATGTTACATATTCGTTGAATATTTAAAATTATAGAAATAAACAAAACATACCAAAAGAAAAGAACAAACAAATAAAAAATATAATAAAGCCTTCATAAGTAAATCACTTAAATAGTTTCTTGCAAAAATATTTTTTCTTCGACTAACAATAAAATGCAGTTTTATATTTTAATTTTCAACTACATACGATAATCAAAATATTATGTTAAAAGTTTCAACGATCTTGACCCCCTTAAAGATGTCAACAACCGTACCGGGAAAAAAAGCAAATATTACGAATTTTACAAACTACTTGACCAGTTTTTTTCCTTTTAATTAAAATGCACCATTTGACGTGAACACCAGTGCAGTAACATAACAGGTTACCATGACGTTTGTTCCCATCATGAATTAGCTGAAGGAGCGATCAAGTGCCGCGTAATAAATGGTCGGTGTTTATACGTCCAACGTGAAGATGTCATCAGGTTATAGTGTTAATTGTATTGTCATTTTGTCCGTGTTCACTGTACGATATCACCTCCGGTACAAAAGATCGCACTAGACCACGACGTCCCGTGGTACTCGCACAAAACATCATCTCTGCCCAATTGGCCATCTTTGTACTCATGTCAATAAGCAAATGGCAACCGTGTCGTTACCGACTTGTTTAATGACAATATCGGCTCGGATAATTGGAAGGCTAACTGGGCGAATTTTGCCGGTTTTAATCTAATAGACAAATCGTCAAATTAGTTTGTTTAATAAGTTGTTATAACGTGTGAATTATAACACGTTTTCCTCAATTTTACTTCCTAAATCAAGGGATACATCATTTTCTCAGAACTTTCTTATTTTAGTTTTGATAACGAAGTAGTTATGTCACAAATTCAAACATTTATTGAACTGATGTGAAGTGTTTACTATTTTCATTGAATTTGACAGCCCGAGGTACCCCGGGTATGAGTCGATGTGACAGCAACCTGACGACAATATTAAAGTAACACATCTAGAGGCACATCGTAAATATAAACCTTACATATAAATTACAAGAATTTTTAAAAACGTTCACACATATTTACTGTCATCGAAAATTTAATGCATTTTAAGAACAAAATGACAAATAGCTGTTTACATTTGCGTCTTCTCCGTCTCTTGTAGAAAATTGTCTCATTGACAATCATGTATACCACATCTCTTATATTTTTCTAATTTTCTAATTGATTTATGTCAACCTCCTGTCGTGAAATTTAGTTTCAATTACACATAATCATGATTTAGCGAAAACAAAAGTTTTAGAATAAGCAACAAAACGCCAACATGTATATTTACATAACTTCAACGAAGTTTTACAAATACTCCAAAATTGTTCATTGATAAAATTCTCTCATTTTTACAGGTATGAATAACTTAATCCCTTCCGCATTACAGGAAATAAAAACAAATTGTATTAGTTGATGTTAGGGTTGTAATCCTCCTTAAACTAACAAATCATTCTTCAATGGATTTACAATAATGCGATAATTGGCTAAATATTGACTCGTAAAGCAATGAAAATACTGATATCTGCTTGTAACTGTTCCCGTTAGAAACAATGTTTGAAAATGAAATATACGAAAAATCTGATAAATATCAGGTGAACTAAATTAATTTTGATAAATAATTTGTTTTCTTTCAATGAAATGCGATGAAAGGGAAAAAGAATAAAATAACATGATATATTAAAAAATAACAGAATAAAATACTAAACCGATTGAACTGATTACATCTACATTTTAAAATATGAATCAATTTTAAAATTATAAATGTTTAACATATGGAATATAAGTCATGCGGTTTCTGTTTATACTAATTATGTAAAACTATTTGAATGCAAAACTATATTTTTTTATGATTAGAGAAGGGAAAACTAAGTAATTTAATTCTAATTTAGCTTTTTCAAACAAAAATTAATAATATGTATAAATATATCAATAATTATCTCTTAATATTAGCTTGTTAAAAAAAAATCATTTTGTTAATTTTATTTTTTATTTTTACATGTATCATATATTAAAAAATATTTTTTTCCAAAAAATGGTTAGAATCTCACTGAATATAACATTTCTTCTTTCATGCATCATAAGCATACATTTATTTTAATATATAATACATGAAATATTTGCCGCTGGCAGTTTAGTAACCCACATGTATTTAAATGAATGGGATTTCGTCTCAAACCGAAAGAATCGTTAAACAAACAAAAAACTTTAATGTAAAGCATATAATGAGACGGATGTTTAAAAACTTATTTCATTCGTTTTTTTTTAAGTACTTTTAATTAAAACATGTTGTATACATTGTATTCATGTTTGTATTGTACATGTAGAGAGGTGAGACTATAATAAAATATTTGATTTGATTTGATTTGATTTGATTCGTTTGAAAACAATATTGAACAAACCTATAGTCCTTTTTTTCCATGTATTTGTTTTCGTTCCATATTTTGTGATGCTGTATATATTAGCATTTTATTGCAAGGCACCTATTTTTTACATTAATTTTCTGCTGTTCTTAAATCGGTTTTATTAGAAAATTTTAGTTATTCATTTCCTTGTTTAATTATCATTTGTTTTTCATTAAAACAAAGACGAATTTTAATTTTAATTTTTTTATTGTCAGATAAATATCCCCCTCCAGAATATCCCCCCTCCAGAATATCCCCCTCCAGAATATCAAAACCATAAGGTACAAAAATAAGAAAACACATATTCGGAACATGCTAAAAGAAGAACGAATGTGAAAATAGAAAACTGTGAAAATACAAACCGGAAATTAGGGAAACATCTTGATCATTTTAACATTTTGACAAACCAAGGGCATGACCCGTGTTTATAACTCAAATCAAAACAACAAAACATGTTAACAATATGTTAGGCGAACGAAAATACCAAGTTGTACCAAAAAGATAATTGAAAAGCAATTAAATTTGAAAATTGTATTCTATGTGAATGAATTAAAGAAGTTATAATGTATAACATGTTAGAAAATATGTATCTGCTTAAAATATCACATCAAATAGAAAAAGGGGTGTCATTTGCCAAAAAAGTACTGAGGACCCGGAAACGTTCCTCCGTAATGTTCGAAAACATTTTAGACAAAAGAAAATCCTCAAACCTACTGGAACCAACAACATTTGTATCTGATAATTCACATAAATTCTTGTTATTTATAGGTATGAATTATAAAACATATTTTTATATACATGTATGTTCCGTTTAACTTTTTATTTAAAGAAACTTCTTAAATTTATTTTCATCTATTAAGTAAAGAACTCAACAACAGACCAAGCAACGAATATTCAATGCATGTCTAAAAAGTCCATAATTTAGAATTGTAATTTTGGGGCAAACTTTAAAGAATTTTTGGTTTACAAAAGAACAGTCCCATTTTTTTGTTGACACCATCTATGGAGAGACGAAAAGAAAAAATAATCATGTCTTCAATATATGATATTTTAATTAACTAATAAATGTTAAATGTATTATCTGAATTGTGATAGATTGTAAAAGTCCTGACGTTATTGATATAGCTTATACAACATTTAATCATAAGTGTTACTTTTTGTAATTTATTTTGTAGAAGATCGAAATGAAAATAAGGAAGATCAGTCAAATGATGTATGATTCCAAACAAAACTAAAAAGAAAATGCAAGTCGCCTGAGAAATTTTTTTTTGTTTTTAAATTTTGTCTGTCTTTACTATCCACCAATAATTGTTGTTTAAATAATATTAGAAAAAAATCATTTACATCTGACTACGAAAGAGACATATTTTTTTAGATTCAGAATTATAATTTCTTAAATAAAAATCAGGTTCATTTTCCTCTCTGAAAACTTAAACTTATTAGTTTGACAACCTTACACTACAATTGACCATAATAATAGCTGTTAATCCAATAATTTCATATCCCAAAAATGCAGAAAGAACGTGAACTCACCTTCGTCCAAGGCCGGTGCCTTGACTCCGTACCCCATGTTGTCTGTGTACCGTGGTGTACCAGTGGTATATGTTTGGGCTGTAACTGTCCCCGTATCCAGTCTCCATGGACAAAACGAACTACTTGTACCTTGTGGAACAGTTTGGTCTCTGTAGAAACTTTGGGGCTGTGTTTCGAATCCAACATTGCCTGTTTGGTATGGAGACGTCGGTGTTAGACCTGGTACATACGATATGTTAGTGTAGCCCTGGGCATCTAGAAAGTCGGGGCTCTGGTTCTGTCGACAATTTGGCAGTCCTAGAATTTCATGGATTGCAAAAGACTGTCTCTGTTGTGGTGGACTGTAAAGTGTCCCATTATTGTACGGGGTCTGGAAGCTCATTGATTGCTGTGTATTCATAGTCCAAATAAACTTTGTAAATGTTGGTAATTAATTGTTCACTTATGCTAATTGTTGAGGAAAGCAGTAAATTTGTCCGTCCTTAGCAGGCCAATTTAGAACTGTTACAATTATATTTAACTTCGCTAATTATATCCCACCATTATGATGCACACAGACCAATGGGTTCTCCAACATTAATATTTGCATATTACAGATTTTATTACCTGTTAAGAAGGTATCCACCCCATCACTTTGAAAGTCACGTGGTCATCACATCCTAATTACCTTTTTGTTTTTCGTCACTATCTCCTCCCATTTGTTTACACAAATATCTTGTATTTGTCAATCACTTGTGAGATTCGACAGGTTTAACAGATTAACTGGCGATGAAATAAACACGAACCTTCGCAAAGGGGCGCCTTACTATCCGTCCTTTTTACACATTTAATGCAACAACCTTTATATTCAATTTCTGTCAATTGCTTGGATAAATAATGATTTGATATAAGTTAAAAAATGTGTATTTGAGATTTCTAGTACAATTAGCTTTTATTAAATGGACAAATGTTTTAACTATAATTGGCACTTTGAAGGACGTCCTGGTGGGGGAGACGAACCAAGTGATATAATGAATTGGGTAACACTTCAAACTGGCCTAAACAAAATGTCAAAAAGAGAAAGTTCGGAACAAAACAAACTTTTCATGTGAAATTTGACAGTTTTTTTTACTTACACCTTATTTCAACCTTAGTGTTTTTATGATAATATGATGAACAAGCCATTTGTATTCTATTTAAAAATCAGAAAACGTGGCTTGATTGTCAATAAGACAATTCTTGTCAGAGACAAAAAATGCGTAGACCCTCAACAATGAGCAAAAACAAAACCGTATATTTATAGTGACCCAGAAAATGTACTGACATGACACAAAATGATAAGCCAGACCAGAATGAACAACCATGGTTTTTACATTTACAGTTTCAATTCATTGCCATTAAGAATGAAAGAAAGAAAAAAAAAATCATATAAATGAAATGTGTGATGTAATTTAAGTTAATTTATTCAAATTGAGAATAACATGATTTATATTAATTTATCGTTATACACTATTTTGTTATCATTTTTTCTTCAAATCTATTTATTATATCAAAAGGTTAAAAATCAGTCAAAGAAGAATGACTAATAAAAAAAATCATGAACTTTGTGCGATTTGTAAAGTCTTTACATTTTTAAATGGTAATTATATGTTTATAAAACTTTTATTTTTAGATATTTAACACATCATCTGCATGGTAGTGATTCAAAACGAACTGATGCATGTCTTATTCTAAATTGTCAAAGAAATGCGAACTTACTAACGAGAAGCCATATATACACACCGGATAAAATATCCAACAGGGGGCACGTATAGTAGTTCAGTTTTGTTCTTCTATGTTACTGCGGCCAGTTTTGTCGTCTAGGTATTATTCTTATTAACATAAATAATCACACCTCCCTTTTTAACCGCCAAAAGATGTGAACATAAAAAAAGAAGATGTGATATGATTGCCAATGAGACAACTCTCCACACGACACCAAAGGCAAAGGATACATAAGTTATCAGCTCTGTCACCACACCACACCAAAGGCAACAGATACATAAGTTATCGGCTCTGTCACCACACTGCATCAGTAATAAGCAAAGCCCATATCGTATAGTCAGCCATAAAAGTTCCCGAAATGAGAAATGTATAACAAGTCAAACGAGAAAACTAAATGACTTATGGGCTTTGCTCATTGTTGAAGGTCTTACGGCGACCTATAGTTGTTAATTTCTGTGTCATTTAGGTTTCTTGTAGAGAGTTGTCGCACTTGCAATCATACCACATCTTCTTTTTGTCGAGCCTGCGACTTTTGTCACAGAAAACACGACACCAGGATAGTGAACCGGCAGGGGGCAGCGGCGGCGTTAGTTAACTTCTTAAAAGCTTTATATCTTAGAAGGTGGAAGACCTGGGTGCTCCATACTTTGTAAATGGATGCCTCATGTTACGAAGTTTCCGTCAGTCACATGTCCAATGTCCGTGACCTCAGAGACTACCTGAAAAAAAGTAAAGATTTTTGGTAATGTTAAATTCTCTCTTATAAGTAATAGGATAATTATATTTGGTATGTGCGTACCTTGCAAGGTACTCATGACCTTCAGATAGTTTTCACTTGACCTCGAACTCATTTCATGGATCAGTGAACACGGTTAAGTTTTGATGGTCAAGTCGATATCTCAGATACTATAACCAATAGGTCAAGTATATTTACTGTATGGAAGGACTGTAAAGTGTACATGTCGAACTGGCAGGTGTCATCTGACGTTGACCTCATTTTCATGGTTCAGTGGTTATACTTAAGTTTTTGTCTTTTGGTCTGTTTTTCTTATTCTGTATGCAATAGGTGTACTATATTTGGTGTATGGAATGATTGTAAGGTGTAAATTTCTAGCTAGCATATGTCATCTGACCTTGACCTCATTTTCATGGTTCAGTGGTTATAGCTAAGTTTTATGTTTTGTTCTGTTTTTCTTATACTGTATGCAAAAGGTATACTATATTTGGTGTATGGAATGATTGTAAGGTGTACATTTCTAGCTAGCAGGTGTCATCTGACCTTGACCTCATTTTCATGATTCAGTGGTTATAGTTAAGTTTTTATGTTTTGATCGTCTGTTTTTCTTATACTGTATGCCTGTATGCAATAGGTCTACTATATTTGGTGTATGGAATGATTGCAAGGTGTACATTTCTAGCTAACAGGTGTCATCTGACCTTGACCTCATTTTCATGGTTCAGTGGTCAAAGTTAAGTTTTTGAGTTTTGGTCTTTTTTTCTAATACTATATGCAATAGGTCAACTATATTTGGTGAATGGAAATATTTTATGATCTATATGTCAGTCGCGCAGGTTTTATTTGACCTTGACCTCATTTTCACGGCTCATTTTTCAGTGTTGAGTTTTTGTGTTTTGGTCTGTTTTTCTTACCTATAAGCAATAGATCAACTATATTTGTTTTATGGAAGAATTGTTAGCCGTACATGCCTGCCTGGCATGGTTCATCTGAACTTGACCTCATTTTCATGGTTCATTGGTCAATGTTTAGTTTTCTTGGTTAATGTTAAGTTTATTTGACAGTTGTAATAAATCGTTATATTTAGGACTATCAACATAATATCAATGATTAGTAAAAGAAGGCATTTGACATTTCAGCGTGTGCACTCTTGTTTTATATTTAAAGGTATAATTTATGTTCAAAACAATGAACGAAAAACAAATATGAATGTAACTCAGCAACAAACGACAACCACTGAATTACAGGCGCCTGACTTTGGACAGGCACATACAGAATATGGCGAGAATAAACAAGTTTGAAGGCACCAACCCTTCCCTTAACTTGGGACAGTGGTTTGATAGTACATCGTAAGAACAAACTTTAGAAATCGGTTTAAAAAAGGGCTAACTCATCAGATGGAAACACAATTACATCTAACAAACAAAAAAAAAACAGAGTTAACGTGGATGGGTACTTATACATCCCAACAACAAAACGACAATATAAGTTCAAATCTTAAAGTACTTACAGTTACGGACAGCTATAGTTCAAAGCCAATAACAACTAATAAAACAAACCGCTTGAATGATAATTCATATTTTTAGATGTACTATCTGACATTTATTTTGACTGTTTGAACATGTTCACGTATGCAATTATTCTATTCGCATTATTTTTTCTTACAATTGCCTTGAACCTTCCAGGTTATTAGGTTTGGTGTGTTTTTTTCCTACTCCTTGTCAAAAGAACCAGTATGAATAATTGTAATCACGGTAAACTATCCTTAGGCTATCATGTATGTATACCCGAAAATAATTTGACCAATTGAAACACATGTTTATAGTAATCATACATTTAAAGTATATATGCTGCTGGTAACTGGTCCTGAAGATGTCCTACATTCTGACTAACCCTTTCATATAGGTCAATTTACAGTAAATTTTTCAAATTCAAATTCAAATTCAAATTTTGATTGCCATAAAACTACAAATTTATAGTTTGTGACACAACATAACAAAATGAAAATAAAAAATAACAACAAAATCATTAATATACACAATAAAAGTACATATTGTAAGAATCCCCTGTCCTCAGTTCAATAGACTGTTTTAAAAAGGATCCTAGTTTATTTATTTTATCTATGTCATTTAAATTTATAAAGTTGATATTTTCATTTATCAAAAAATCAAAATAAACTTTTCTATTATTATGGTTTCTATTACAATATAAAAAGAAATGAATTTCATCTTCAATTTGTTTACAGTTTTTACATAATCTTTCTTCTCTTGGTATTCTAAGGTATCTTCCCTTTTCTATTAATAATAAATTATGGTCAGTTATTCTAAATATTGTTATCAGTTTTCTGAATTCAAGTTTTGAGCAAGTTAAATATTTTTCGTCTGTATTATTTATTTTTACATGTTTATAAATAGTGAGTTTGCTGTTATCCTTTATATCTGATAGTTTATCATTTACTAGTTTTTCATAAAAATGCTTCTATTTTAATTTTATTTGTTCTCTTATATTTTTAGTTATCTTTTGTGAGGAATATGTTACAGATTTTTAATATTTTCTATTTATTTTTAATGTTCAATTGTAGACAAATATTAAACTTTACCACTTTTAATCATCGTGAATGTTGTAAATCGCAAACTATCAGATAGTATATATATGACAGCTAAGATTTGCTTTCTTTTTTTTTCTTTTTTTCGTACATGGCAAAACATGGACGTACATGTAGCTATATGACAAACTAAAAACTTGGGAAATTTGACAGACATTTCAAATATTACAGTATTAAGTAATGTACAAATGGTTTTTTCATACTGCATGGACACATTGAGTATGCTTAGACTTTACAATACCCAAGGCTCGTACAGGACCTTGACGATTAGAAAATTTGTCATTTGACTGCACGAATCAAAATTTGACAGTCGGATTGAAACATGTTACAAGCATTGCTCAGACATTCTCATTCTTTTAATCATCGCATTGTTACATCTCATATGTAAATATTTACCTTCAGTATTACCTGAGAATTAGTTAGATTTACCTGCTCTTATCTCCTGATAGATTACGGTATTTTTGTTTTACACCTCATATTTATTATTTATTTGAGGACGAGATCGAAGATTAGTATTTTTTCCGACAAAGAAAAGATTTGTATACTAAGAGAAGAGACAACAAGCCAAATCCTAAGTAGATCTTCTTCATATAAAAAAATACAAAAAAATAAATATGTCACATTATGAAGAAAAAAAAAAGAATTCAGCACTTCATAAAATTGAAACATTGAAAATCCTGCCTCTTTATTAGAAACTATATCTCTTGCAAAAATATTTTCTTTATTTTCTTTTTTTTTTTTTATTAAAAACCTGTGTGAATGATACAATTGTCAATTTCAGGTAAACTATTTAAAGATAGCTTTACAATAGAGAAAAGAAGATGTATAGTGTGTGATAACATTGTGTGAGGGAATTCGACGTTTGATGTACCACTGTTCACTCCAGTGCAATTTATGACAATACCACTGCATCAATCAGATTTATTTTTTTTTGCAGTGTTTTAAGAAATGATTTTGCTTTGTTGTCGCGTATTATTTGTGAAACATTCAATGTTTTAAAAAGGCGAATTTTCTTTATAAAGTCAATGATTATGTTGACTTTTGAAGGCCAAACTTTCTACAGCCTTAAATACGCTAATGAAAGATCCAAAAACTATACCAATACATAACGACATGATTATGAAATTATAACAAATCTATTGGTTAACAAATTTTTACTCGTTATTGCAAAATAATGAACTTAATATATCTGACATTTTCTCCCTACCCAGTTTACCCCTATACATTTTTATGATGTGGACTGGTCATTGTTATTGAATCGTAGGCAATTTGATTGGATTAAGTTGTTATTAGTTTACCTTCAAACTTGTTTGTGTTTTTCATACATGACTATTGATTAATTAGAACGTGCATGAATGTGACCGGTAACTAAAATGACCTTCAAACTGGACACTGGACGAGTCAATATTATGTTTTATCAATGAAAGTTAAGGTATGAAAGGTAAGAATTGCCACTTATTCGATTTTCACAAAATTTTTGGAATATACAGTTGGAAAGGTTATTTTTTAAAAGCCTATTGTGAAGAGTAAAGAGAAAGTTTACAAATAATACGTTTTGTTCCATTAAACAAGTCATTTTCGTAAGAGAAATACCGAAATATATTTTACGCACGACTACGGCAGGTAAAATTATTATTTATCATAATAAAAAAAAGCATTTTTCAGTCTCATTGGAATATGTTGAGTACAATTAATCCCAAACTTAAGAAGTAAGTAACTAAAGTCAAAATATGTCCGATCTGCCTATTTCTGCACATCAAAAGTCAATACGATCGTTTTAAAGTCAATTTCGTCTACCTCACAAAATCTTGTTAGGCACTATAGTATGACTGCCAATGAGACCAAATGACACAGAAATTAACAACTATTGGTCAGTATACGGTCTTCTACAATGAACAAACCCATGCCGCATAGGTCAGCTATAAGAAACCCTGAAATCACAAATGTAAAACAAATCATTTAACAGTTTAACGTGAAGACTAACAGCCTAATTAATGTAAAAAAAATTAACAACACTAAGTACAGATCTGAGAGTTATTTATTTTTCGTAGAATGAAAATTTCATTTCACGAAATATAAATATATGAAACAAAATGGTAAAATTTCGTTCTTTTAAAAGTTTCAATGACAATTGTCAATGATGTTTTTATAATGATACAGATGGGGCTGTTTTATTTTGTTTTCTTTCTTTAAATTATTTTTATTTTAATTTACCACCAGTACGTATACGTAAAGATTTTTAACGACATAATTTCTCTATCAACTATATATTAACTTTTAGGAACCTGTTGTTCAGTGGTTGTCGTTTGTTGATGTGGTTCATATAAGTGTTTCTCGTTAATTTTTAATTTAGATTAAAACGTAGGTTTTACACTAGCCATTTTAGGTGGTCCTATTTAGATTGCTGTTCGGTGTGAGACAAGTTTCCATTTTGAAGGCCATACTTTGATCTATAATGGTTTTTTCGTTTACAAATTGTAACTTCGACGGAGAGGTGTATCATTGGCACTCATACCACATCTTCTTAGATCTCTTTGTACAGATTTTAGAAAAAGAAAGTTAAAAGAATTTTCATTGTAACAATGACTAATAAAAAGATTGAGCTTGTCTTTTATTTGCTTAGCTCCAATTGCAAATTATTTCATGCGTAGCCGGTTATAGCTGACAATTCGTTGAGGGTTTTCAGTCTCATGTGTGAAGGCCGTATGGTGACAATTGTTGTTATCTTTTACATCATTGAATGCAATCAACTTAAATTCCCTAACTGGATATAAGAAGATGTGGTATGAGTGCAAATGAGACAACTCTCCATCCAAGTCACAAGTTTCAAAAGTAAACCATTATAGGTCACATTGACTTGGTTGCTTTTGGATACAATGTGTGCAATGTACCGCGCTCGGTCATTATAGAGATCTTGGCGCTCGGTCATTTTAGAGATCTTGGCGCTCGGTCATTTTAGAGATCTTGGCGCTCGGTCATTATAGAAATCTTGGCGCTCGGTCATTATAGAAATCTTGGCGCTCGGTCATTATAGAGATCTTGGCGATCGGTCATTATAGAAATCTTGGCGCTCGGTCATAATAGAGATCTTGGCGCTCGGTCATTATAGAAATCTTGGCGCTCGGTCATTATAGAAATCTTGGCGCTCGGTCATTATAGAAATCTTGGCGCTCGGTCATTATAGAGATCTTGGCGCTCGGTCATTATAGAAAACTTGGCGCTCGGTCATTATAGAGATCTTGGCGCTCGGTCATTATAGAGATCTTGGCGCTCGGTCATTATAGAGATCTTGGCGCTCGGTCATTATAGAGATCTTGGAGCTCGGTCATTATAGAGATCTTGGCGCTCGGTCATTATAGAAATCTTGGCGCTCGGTCATTATAGAGATCTTGGGAATGTCTCAATCTCATTAATCTCTCTGTTTGATTTTTTTTTTATAATTTTTATCGAATAACATAACACCGTTTTATTTTTATGACGCTATTATTTTTATAAAATTCTTATTTCAGTTTTTGTTTTTAGGCGAGAGCACCGAATTTATGTATTTGAAAATCATACAGATATTATATGAAGTGATACGAAAGTATAATATTCAAAAGTGGAAATAAAATTAGCCTTTCCCTGAAATGATAAGAGAAATTAGAAAGAAATTACGTAAGCGAAAGTTAGCTATTAAAATGAAACCCCAACAAACACGAAGAGTCACATTATCGGGTATTTGTTTCACTCACCTATATGCAAATGAAAAAACAAAAGATACTTTTACTTATACAGGTGATGTCTTAAATTGGTGCATTGTTATTTTTATTCTAACAAACAAAGATAATCATTTATGATTTTTAAAGGAATGTTATAAAAATTAACATATATATAATATTGTTTAAATATACTTCTTCACCTTTTTGTTCTTTTGGAAAATGTTGTTTGTGCTGTATTTAGACCCTTCTACAACGAAATTTGTTTTACATGCACACGTATAAAAATTGCGGTTTTTATCCAACGCAATCATAGGTTTGAACGTAGTTTTCAATTTAGACTCGTTTATATTTTTTTCGTTTGGGCTTGTATCATATTTTCCCTCCGGTTTATATGATCCGTTCATCCTATATTGACTCTTAAAATTCAAGAGTCTATCTAAAAATGAGGGTACATTTTATATGGCCTTCCAAATACCGTTTCGATCCCTAACATCACTGAAGAGACATGTATTGTCGAAATCCGGATCTGGTGTACAAAAAAATATTAACACCTTATGTTTGTGGCATAACATCGTGGCCATAAGTTAATTGTTTTCTGTTTAGTATTAAATTCATATTAAGATCCATTTTGTTACATCTTGTGATCAATTTTATTTGGCAATCGCCAATAGCAGTCAGCAGGGTTAAAGAACATCAGTTGTTCGACCTGTTAGTCAAATGCGTTTTGTTTAAATATACTTTTTCACCTTTTTGGTCTTTTGGAAAATGTTGTTTGTGCTGTACTTAGACCCCTCTACAACGAAATTTGTTTTACATGCACACGTATAAAAATTGCGATTTTTATCCAACGCAATCATAGGTTTGAACGTAGTTTTCAATTTAGACTCGTATATATATATTTATATATACTAAATAATTGTCTTATTCAATTAGGGAAAATTGTCAAAACTTCTTTAATTGGTGTGATATATGTAGGATAGTTTTACATTTAGCCTTTGCCAGTTTTGAACCTGAAAAATGGTTTGTAAAACAAAACTTGCTGCATAAATATCTTGCCAATGGTTTTCTTCGTAGATCTTTTGTGAATGTAATACAATGGACAGGATCAGCGCACATCGGATGTCGTATATTTAACTTTTTACAGCTATCTTTCAAACACAAAACAAGCAACGGTTTTAACGAACAGAAAATGTATATTAGATGGTTGTATGATAAACTAGTATGAACTATATTACCCCATGTAGTCCAGTGGTAGCCATCACTCACATTTGTTATTTTAACTAACAGTCTGGGCAATTTGACACTAGTTATTAAGCCAGTTACAAACACACAAAGTTTTTGGTTACCTGATAACACAAAATAAATAATGCTGCTGTGTTAACTCCATTGATGTGAAGTTTACAACATGTGAATTTCAAACTAATTGAGGACATCAAGTTTATGTAAGAATTTTTATCAGATTTTATATTTTTATCATAAAGTACTCAAAAATATAGTTAAGTTATGAAATCAAAAATGATTATTTCTGTTTCATATCGTGTATGTGAAAGTCGACGGAGAACCATTGGTTGCGCAAAAAAAAAAAATAAAATGGATGACTTCAAGCTATTTAACAAATATCTTGATTCTTTCCTTGTTTGAATTGTGTCTCTTTCTGAACATTTCGATTTTTGGTCCTCCCTTTTATGCTCTTTAACTGCGAACTTTGTTAGGGATTTTAACAATTTTTCATTCGAGCGTCATTGGTAAGTTGTTTGTAGACGAAACGCGCATATGGTGTACAAAATTACAAACTAGATATCTATGATGAGTGTTTTACAACTAGATTGCCACACATTATTTTGACAGAATTATGCATATAAAAAAGAAGATGTGGTATGATTGCCAATTGCCAAATCTACACAAGAGTCAAATGACACAAAAATTATCAACTATATATGTCACCGTATGGCCTTCAACAATAAGCAACACCCATACCGCATAGTCAGCTAACAAATGCCCTGAAATGACAAATGTGAAACGATTCAAACAAGAAAACCAACGGCCTTATTTATTTACAATTAATGAACGAAAAACAAATATGTTACACATAATCCAACGACATACACTGGAATACAAGCTCCTTACTTGGTACAGACACATACATGCAGAATGTGGCGGGGTTAAACATGGTTGCACTCCCCCCCCCCCCCCCCCCCCCCCCCAAAAAAAAAAAAAAAAAAAAACCCTTATCTAGGACAGTGGTGTAACAGTACAACGTAAGAACGAACTATTAAAATCAGTTGAAAAAGACTTGACTCGATCATCAGATGGATGCTAGTATATACAAATAGAAATACATCTAACAAAACACAGAGTGAACGTGGCAGGGTACCTGTATATCCCAACAACAAAAAGACACAACGTACTGATCTGAGAGTATACTCGCAGTTACTGACAGCTAGTTCACAGCCACTAACAACTTTTTAAAAAAAATATGCTTCTAAGACTAAATTTTCAATCCGTACACATCCAACATCCATATTTAATTATCACTTATATAAAATGAGATGTGGTATGATTGCAAATGTGACAACCAGAGACCAAATGATGTGGATATCACGCTGTATTCCAGTAATGAACTGATGTAGCCATAACGATATCTTTTAAAGAATTCCGCTCAAAGCGGTGCTAGAAAATTCGTTTTGAACTTCTGCCGCGATGTATACGTACAATGTACTATAGTGATATCGGCTCCGATGATCCTGAAAGTCTTATTGTGATAGAGTGGTCCTGGAAGCCTTATTGTGATAGAGTTGAATGCATGCATGGTAAAAGCAATAAAACCACTGTTGATTTGCTTTTGACTTTAAAAGTTGTGTCTGTAGTTTTGTATTATATAATACACTATATCCCATTTTTCTATTGACCGGAGTAGTCTCCATTCGGAATGCTATTAGTAGTATAAGTAGTATAACAAGGTGTATATACATTATATACATGTACATAGGAGATTATTCGGTACTAAAGATTTAGCCTTCAAAAGAAATCTGATCATGTTTTGTTTATCATCATCGTGTATTAATCAATAATCTCTTATGATCAGAGACATTTAACATATTTTGGGTTTCTGTTTAAATTATATAACTGTGATTTGAAGGAAGACCACTTTTTTTTTAAGAAGGGACGAGTCAAAGAAGAAATATTGAAAGGATGGATCAGTCGGTATCGGAAACGTGTTCACTATATCCATTTCTTAAAAAACTCTAGTGCCGAGGCGAAAGTGTCTTAATATATAGAAAAATCAAATAAACCATACCAATAAAACGATAACCGAATAAGATTTTATAAATGATCGAATCAACAATTTAAAAGGAAAGAAATATTTTACTCAGACATTTTGTGATATAATATATATTTACAAATTGAAATTTAAGTTACTCTTTGGTCGGGTTGTTGTCTCTTTCACATTATTCCCCATTTTCAATCTCAATATTATACTGTATTTCCAGTATTGTATAACCCTTTCTGGTCGAATATATATTTAGTAACTTATTAGTAAAAGGTGTGCAGACTGCATTGTCTGTAGGGTTCCAATGACCCAATAATCCTCGTCCACAAGATAGTCCGTAAGACAAAACCATAGCATAAGCAGATTGTACAACCAAGCCAAAAATATAGAAAAATACCAACTATAATATACTATTGAATAAAATTGAACTGCGTAAGACAAAACCATAGCATAAGCAGATTGTACAACCAAGCCAAAAATATAGAAAAATGCCAACTATAATATACTATTGAATAAAATCAAACTGCTCCCAATCTAGTTTTCGAGAATAAATCCCACTCACAACATAGGTATTACTTATGTACACATTTTGTGTACTGGATTATCCTTATTTACTGTGTAGAGTGGTCAGTAAAAGTTCAAAGACTTTTGTGTATGGTTTTAACTTTTACTATAAAGAAGACGTGATTTCTATGATTGTTATACATGTAAGTATTCTACATTTTTATTACAGATCCTGAGAACCCACATATATTCAAAATAAAGTTACAATGGAAAAAATGTAAATTAAAAATATCCATGCATGTCTTAAATATTACGGAGCCCCGCTAGGGACATGCAAAGAAAAAAAATATATTGTGCGCACAAAATAATATATTGTGCGCACAACTTAATTATATTGTGTGCACAAAATAATATATTGTGCGCACAACTTAAATATATTGTGCGCACAAAATAATATATTGTGCGCACAAAATAATATATTGTGTGCACAAAATAATATATTGTGCGCACAACTTAATTATATTGTGTGTACAAAATAATATATTGTGCGCACAACTTAAATATATTGTGCGCACAAAATAATATATTGTGCGCACAATTTAAATATATTGTGCGCACAACTTAATTATATTGTGTGTACAAAATAATATATTGTGCGCACAACTTAAACATATTGTGCGCACAATATGATGTGGTGTGCGTCCAAAGTTAGGAAAACAGTTTTCACTTGACTCATTTTATTGATCATTCAACAAGGTTAAATGTTCGTGGTTTAGACAAAATCTCAGATACCAAATACAATAGTTCTTCTATATTTGGTTGTATGAAACGATTTTAATGTCTAAATGTCAACTTGACAGGTGTCATCTGACCTTGACCTCATTTTCAGGGTTAAGTGGTCCGGCAAATTCGTTTTTTGTTTTTGGTGTATTTCTCGGATACTATAAGCATTTAGCTGGATATATTTGGTGTACGGAATGCTTGTATGGTGTAATATTAATCTGACCTTGATTTTATATTCATGGTTCGTGTTATTTGATTCTTGTTTGGTCTGTTTTTCAGATACTATAAGGAATAAGTGAACTTTATTTGTTTTATGGAGTGATTGTTATGTATATATATTTGTCTGACCTTGACTTTATTTTCATGGTTTATTGGTCAATTTTAAATATCTCAGAATTGGTCTATTTTTTAGATTCGATAATAAAGGTGTAGTTTAACTGTATTTAACGTACAAAATAATTATAAGGCGCGCATGTTTTATAAGGTTTGTTTCTCAGATATATTTGGTTCTTCAATACAACAAGAAAATCTCGCACCCAAAGGCGCGCTTCAGCTGGCCCATTAAAAAAAAATATGTACTAGTTCAGCGATAATAGACATCATACTAAACTTCTTCAGTGTTTCTCGTTTCTCGTTTTTTATATAGATTAGGCCGTTGGTTTTCCGGTTTGAATGGTTTTACACAAGTAATTTTGGGGACCCTTTATAGCTTGCTGTTTGTTGTGAGCCTAAGCTACGTGTTAAAGACCGTACCTTGACCTATAATGGTTTACTTTTATAAATTGTGACTTGGATGGAGAATTGTCTCATTGGCACTCATACCACATATTCCTTTATCTATCCAAAATATATTAAAGAAACTAAAATTAAAATTCATAGAAGACCAACACAAGGCCAGAGGCTCCCGACCTTGGACAGACACAAAAATGTGGCGGACTTAAACATGTTTTGTGAGATCTCAACCCTCCTTTTGTACCTCTAGCTAATGCAGATAAAAACAAAAAACAGCAATACCGACAGTAAAACTCAGTTTAAAAGAAGTCCATGTCCGATGTCAGAATAGGTAACAAATGAAACTTAACAAAATGACAATGATACATAAATTAACAAAGGACTACTAGCAGTTACTGACATGCCAGCTCCACACCTCAATTAAACTGATTGAAAGATTATGACTGTCTTAATTATTTGAATATCAAGCACAATCCCTCCCGTTAGGGGTTGCATATCATACCATCATAAAATATATGAGAAGAGTATAACCCGTATTTGTATGAGCTATGGGGTATATGTATTATGTTGCCTCATTGGTACTCGCATCGATCGCGATCAATCGGGCCACAAGTTTTTGAATAAATGATGCCCCAAAACGGACCATATTTGGAAAAATTGAATCATAATTGTTTCGTTTGTTTTCAAATATATACCACTGAGGAATATTTTTTCATTGACTATTCCTAAATTGCTTCGTAACATTTCAGTTTCATAATGAATACGAACAATATTCTGTAAAATTGTATAATGAAATTGATCAAAAATAGATACTATCAGTGACCTCTTGCACTCTCTTCTTTTAATCAGAATGAATCTATAACTTGGCCTGAAACATTTGTACACAACTTTAAAAAAAAATCTAAATCATAATTAGCATACTGTTCTACGTAGGAAACTTGTTATTCAGTGGTAGTCTTTTATTGGTGCTCAATCGTCAATCAAAGTCGTGAATTGAGGAACATGTCAGTCTTGTGTCAATCAAAACGAAATCTTGAGATTTTCAGAAATAAAGTATAATGCATAAGTGCAAATAGTAGTTGTATATTTGGTACAAAAAAAGTCTACATAAGTTAGATAGTGTCCTCGATCTATTGCCAAGTCTGTTTCAAACCGTTCCAATAAACTCTGATATAAAGTGGAGGCTTCCGACGCATCTGTTGGTAAACCAAGTTTCAGACGAAATAAACGTAATTTATTCAGTATTCATGTCAGGAGTCGATACGAATGCACTGATGATTTTTTGAAAGAGTATTTCCATGTATCTAGCCCCATTTCAAAAGAAAACCTTATGCATTTCTCCATTCTGTCACTTTAAAAAGGAGACATTGAAGCCCCGTACCATGTGTAAGGTCAAAGAATTTAACGCACACTATATTATGTTGTGCACACAATATGTTTAAGTTGTGCGCACAATATATTTAAATTGTGCGCACAATATATTTAAGTTGTGCGCACAATATATTTAAATTGTGCGCACAATATATTTAAATTGTGCGCACAATATATTATTTTGTGCGCACAACTTATTTAAGTTGTGCGCACAATATATTTTTTTTTCTTTGCATGTCCCTGGCGGGGCTCCGTAAAATATTGTGTTTGAACAACTGGGAAATTAAAATAAGAAAGGAAAGAACCAGTTTATATGGAGAGGATTATGCGCCCTAAAACCTTTTTAACACACTATGTGTGGCTCAAGGAGACTGTGAATTAATGGATGTCTGTATATGTATAAGACTGCCAGTGAATGAACTATCCATTAAAGGTTAAATCAAGTACGCAATCATTAGCAACTGTACGGCCTTCAACAGTGAGCAAACTCATACCGTGTAGTCCGATATAAGGGATACATTATGAAAAATATGAAACACTTTATCCGAGAAAAGTTTTTACTATAACAGCCGAATGTATAATATAACAATTTACGAAAATAAATATGACAAAGAGGAACCATCAGCAAATACTGAACTACATATAATAAAGAAGATGTGGTATGATTGCCAATGAGACAACTGTCCACAAGAGACCAAAAATGACACAGACATTAACAACTATAGGTCACCGTACGGCCTTCAATAATGAGCACAGCCCATACCGCCGCCAGAGCTCCAGATAAGCTGCGTGTTTGCGTGATCACGCAATACAAATAATTAAAAACCCAATACAATTGCCCATTGCAGGGTTCAATAACCCAATTAATTCAACAGAAAACCCAATTATATGCCAAAACCATGAGTTTTCAACGCTTTTATTCTCTATCGTTTGCGTTATTTACCCTTATCAGTTTATAGTCTTCGCGTAATTCTATTTTTATAATATTTATAATTGTAAATGTCCTTTCGTTCTAAAGATAGAGCCCTGCATCAAGTAGCTGAAATGGGTCCCCGTTGGAACTTTCTTATGCTCAAAAGGTACACATGTTTATGAAACATTTCGATCTTCTCAGCGTTTATCCAATTAGCGTGTATCATGTTGTCATATTTTTTTTCAAATTTCTCGGGATTTATCATTACATACAATGAATTAAAACGAAAGTTAATGTCCGGTAAAAATATTGAATAAAAACAAGTTTTCAGCTTCTTTTGAATAGCTGATGGAAAGTTATGATGATAAAAAGACTCATCTAGTGTTTTTAGGAAGGGTCCATCGAATTCAAGAGAGTACGTGTTTGCGTACCTTAATGAGAACATTGCTAATAACGTCCCAGAAAAAAATAAAATAGCCTTCAGTTGCCAGACGTCATAATTATTTGGACTAATTATAATAATGGGGTTTCGTCAAAAACGAAATCAGTTGGAAAAAGTGAAAAGCCAAATCAATTATGACATGATATGTAGTTGGAAAACATTTCTAATAAGGGACAATTTAACCCAGATTTATGTAAATTGAATTAAACAAAAACATTTAAGTATAATTTTAGTTTATATACTATTTTTTCATTTTAGTTGAGTGAATACGCATATCCGTTTTTCACAGTTTATATAAGTTTTGAGAAAATACAAAACTGCCCGGCAGAACGTTTGAAACGAGACACAAATTAAATCTACGCAATTGCTCGTCAGTGAATAAAACAGCTACATGTAGCACGTATACAAAGAAAGACACATATATATTTTAAGATGGAAAAATATTTAATATTGTGTTGATGAAAAAAACCCAACACATTAAGGAGCATGGTGGTGAAAAACCCAATTTGATATTTGCTTGAGGGGTGAATTAAAATTGATAATGCAATTCAAAAACTTTATCACCCAATTAAATAAGAAAATGGTGGGTAAAAACCCCAATTTGTGAATTCTTATCTGGAGCTCTGTACCGCATAGTCAGATATTAAAGGCCCGATAAACAAAGTAAAATAATTTAAAGGAGAAAACAAACGGCCTTATTTTAAATAAAAAAATGAACGAAAAACAAATATGTAACACAAAAACAAACGACAACCACTGAATTACAGGCTCCTGACTTAATACAGGCAAATACAGAAAGTGGTTGTATTAAAATGTTTGAAGGCACCAATCCTCCTCCCTACCTGGTACAGTGGTGTATAACGCATTACATTTGCGCGCATTAATATTACATTTGCGCGTATAACGGTACAACACGAGATCAAACAATTCTTTTTTCAACTTTGGTTGATAAAAATAAGATTATGTCGGGCTTTTTATATATATAGCTTATTATAACTATATAGTATGACTTTTGCTCCACCCTGAAGGTCGTACGATGGGCTGTCCCTGGTTATATCGTCGTTATTTTGCTCCATCCTGAAGGTCGTACGATGGGCTGTCCCTGGTTATATCGTCGTTATTTTGCTCCATCCTGAAGGTCGTACGATGGGCTGTCCCTGGTCATATCGTCGTTATTTTGCTCCATCCTGAAGGCCGTACGATGGGCTGTCCCTGGTCATATCGTCGTTATTTTGCTCCATCCTGAAGGTCGTACGATGGGCTGTCCCTGGTCATATCGTCGTTATTTTGCTCCATCATGAAGGTCGTACGATGGGCTGTCCCTGGTCATATCGTTATTTTGCTCCATCCTGAAGGTCGTACGATGGGCTGTCCCTGGTTATATCGTCGTTATTTGCTCCATCCTGAAGGTCGTACGATGGGCTGTCCCTGGTTATATCGTCGTTATTTTGCTCCATCCTGAAGGTCGTACGATGGGCTGTCCCTGGTTATATCGTCGTTATTTGCTCCATCCTGAAGGTCGTACGATGGGCTGTCCCTGGTTATATCGTCGTTATTTTGCTCCATCCTGAAGGTCGTACGATGGGCTGTCCCTGGTTATATCGTCGTTATTTTACTCCATCCTGAAGGTCGTACGATGGGCTGTCCCTGGTCATATCGTCGTTATTTTGCTCCATCCTGAAGGTCGTACGATGGGCTGTCCCTGGTTATATCGTCGTTATTTGCTCCATCCTGAAGGTCGTACGATGGGCTGTCCCTGGTCATATCGTCGTTATTTGCTCCATCTTGAAGGTCGTACGATGGGCTGTCCCTGGTTATATCGTCGTTATTTTGGGCTCTGTTTGTTAGTTGTCACAATGAAAACCATATTACAGGATCTTTATTTATGACTGGGAAAAAATATTGAATGAGATCAATAATGTTTTCTCGCCGTTCGCTGCTGAAGAGCAACTACATCTACTGAAATTGTTATTATAACAGTAAGTTATAAAGAAAAGTTCCAATAAGCCCGGCTTACACAAGAATAATATAGAACAAATATTAACAGAAGAGCACAAACTATATTATAACGTCTTTACACTAAATCCATTGGATGTTGGATGTGTACGGATTGATAGTTCAGTCTAAGATGCATGATTTTTTTATTAGTTGTTAGTGGCTTTGCACTAGCTGTCATATAATTGCGAGTACTCTCAGATCTGTTTCTACTGTCTTTTTTTTTTGGCGGGATGTATAAGTACCCGGTCACGTCTACTTGTATTTTTGTCCATCTGATGAGTTAAGCCTATTTCAACTGATTTTTATAGTTCGTTTTTATGTTGTACTGTTATACCACTGTCCCAGGTTTGGGGAGGGTTGGGATCCCGCTAACATGTTTAACCCCGCCACATTATTTATGAATGTGCCTGTCCCAAGTCAGGAGCCTGTAATTCAGTGGTTGTCGTTTGTTTATGTGTGACATATTTGTTTTTCGTTCATTCTTCTATAGGAATGAGATCGTTAGTTTTCTCGTTTGAATTGTTTTACATTGTCATATCGGGGCCTTTTATAGCTGACTATGCGGTATGGGCTTTGGTCATTGTTGAAGGCCGTGCGGTGACCTAAAGTTGTTAATGTCTGTGTCATTTTGGTCTCTTGTGGACAGTTGTCTCATTGGCAATCATACCACATCTTCTTTTTTATATTAGATTTGTCTAAATTATCTGTTTCTTTCGAACTTTTCTCGCAGGTCTTTCCTAAGTATACATTTTGCCCCGAATACGATTTTCCAGATTATCCCGTTCTTTTTTATCCTTTCTAGGTATACACTTTGCCAGGCTTGAAATCTGATATGACCTACATGTACATCGTGATCCAGATTGTTTTCTTGAATATAACTGAGACGCATGTCAAGGTTTAAACAATCTACTGTTAAGTATAATGTACCAGTAAGAAGCTGCATGCATCTCCTTATTAAAGTGTTTTCACATGAATGTCCTATAAAAAAAAGTTGCAGAAAAAAGACATTTTGTAAATATTACTTACGATGGTGGAGTTAAGTTTGATTAAGAAGTGGGACGAAGAAGGTAGCCACAAATGATAAGGACCGACAGTTATCATAAAATATATACAAAAAAAATTCCTTATTACAAAACGAAATCACGTCCTGCTGACTATACGGTATGGACTTTACTCATTGTTGAAGCCCGTACGGTGACCTATAGTTGTAACCTTCTGTGTGATTTGGTCTCTTGTGGAGAGTTGTCTCATATGCAATCATCTTCTTTTTATAAAGGAAATTTAATAACCATTTTTTTTTTGTGAACAAAATATTGCTTTCTTTCAGTTCAGTTTGCTGATATATATATATATATATATATATATATATATATATATGAAACAAATCCATTATCTGTAGTACGACGCTAGATTAAAACTAACGTGGAAAGGTAACACCAGGCCACCAAAAGCTTCATTTTCTATGAAGCCCAGGTTGGTCTAGCGCGCCAGTAACAGTGCAGGTGAATCAGTGTCAGTTGTCACGATATCTCAGAAGCATGGGTTCGAATCCCGGCGAAAATAGTTTTTACATAGCATGTAAATGTAGCAGTAAAAAGATTAAGTCGTAGATCATGTTTGAAACATAATAACCATGCAAGGAAATAAAAACCGAAAACAATCTACAGCGCACTACAATAAAAGGTCACAATCCCCATTTGTTATTGGTTGTTGCTCGCTAAAAGTAACACACTAGAAAATGAATAAATAAATTATTTGCACACAAATTCTAGTGAGAGATTCCGTCCTGACTAGGAAAAAAAACTTAGTTACATATAATGTTTTTGGTCATTTTCACTAAAACAAAATCGAGAATAACGACAATATCAAATTGCGCAAAAGAAATATATAAAATGTTCAATTGGATCAAAATATGATCAATAAAAATAACAGCAGTGTGGGAAAGTTGTTTGTGCCAATTAAATATTTACACTATATTAGATCTGTAGTTACGACACACACCCCTTGTCAGTTCAGCCACACCCTTTTATCTGCTTGATTATCCCTTATTCTGCATCAATTTCTAAATCACTTATTAACAACAAATATTTATGCACGTTGTAAGAGAGATTTTGTTTGGACGTCAATTTTATGAAGTTGCACCATGTTGTAGTTTTTGGTAATTAGGGAGCCGGTTTAAAAGCAACTGAGTTAATGACAATGATAATTAAAGGCCAGTCAGCATTTTAAAGTTTTCTTCAAATTTATTTGAAATCAAGGAGATGTTTAAATTGAAACATTGTTATACATGGTAAGGCTAAATTTGTGTTTTCCATATTCTTGGTTCTCCTTCTAGCGAGTTTTAGATGGTCCGAGTAAAAAACAAAGAAAAATAATTGAAAAAAAGAATTTTAATTGAACTTTAAACTTAAATGAACTGTTTTTTTTTTTCTTATTCAAAATTCGGTTTAAAATATAGATAATCAACCAATGTGTAGTTTGCTTGTTTGAGACTTTTTTGAAATTGTCAATTCACATTTCAAAACTTAATTTATTTGTAGTCGGTGCATATGTAGAAGATTACACACATAAGCTCCATAGGGCTTTTAAAACTGCCAATATGTACATGCATGTACACATTTAAGTAAAATTGAGAACGGAAATGTGGAATGTTTCAGAGACAACAACCCGACCAAAGAGCAAAATACAGCCACCAATGCATGGGTCTCAATACAGCGAGCAAATCCCGCATCCGGAGGCGTGCTTCAACAATCAGCTAGCCCCTAAACAAAAATGTGTACTAGAGTGTATTTATTTGGAGGTTATGTTTTTTCTTCCTCTCTCGGTTGTACTTTATTAACAAGTAACGTGCATAAAACGTTTAAAAAAAACAAATAAAAGGCCTTAATTTCAAGCTCAATGTTTCAGAGGTAGGTCTACATTAGCTTCATACATTGAGGAAAAATAAAAAGTAATGCGTTTAATATAAAGTTGCTTAAGGGTGTTTTTCCTTATAAAATGTATTTTCCAAATATTTTAAGAAAAAAATTATTGATTAAATAAATGGATCAACAACAAAAACGAACACAATAATTGAAACCATTTTTAGTTGTGGTAAAATCATACACTGCGATTTTAATTTGCATTGGATTGTGTTAAAAGAGTGACAACTCATTTTTGCCATTTTAGAATTTCATACGATCTAAGGGAGATAACTGTAGAATATTTTCTGTAATATGTATCTAACTTTTCTTTAAACAATATCAGCACTGATTGACGGAATTAGTACCATAGTACTGACTACCGAAATCCAGAAGCGTTATCGATCTAGTGCTGCAGCAAATCTTTCTTTTAACACGTACGTATGGTTTCCGCCAGAGTTTCGAAATGATCCAGTCGATGAAATAGCATCTCAGTCACACAGCAGTAATTTAATCAAAATGGAAAGTTTTACCAAAAGTCTTGTCTACAACTTTTCTTAACTCGCAGGGATTAAGCTTTACATATTGTATATACCGCTTTATTATTGAAGGCAGTATTCTTCCCTCTCTATGTCTTTGGTTTGTGGCATGTAATTGCTGTTTTATTGGCGAATACCTAATATGTATCATGAAGTTTCTTTTAATTCGATAAATACTGGTTTTACAGATGCATTTTATGCAAGTTAAAAAAAAGGTAGAAAAACATAAATCATTTTACAACCATAGCTATATTGAATATTACATTGTTCTTTGTGCAATCCTTTTCTCTCGATTTTAATTGTTCTAAATTAAACATGTTTGTTGTGTTCAGACGACAATAAAAGTTTTACCAACACTTTTGAAAACTAGCAATAAATGTGCATCGACTGAATCATATTTCTAATTATCATAAATTTTTGCATGTATGCCAATTTTCGCCAGCACACACAAATTTTCACACTGCCTAGATCCTTCCCTGCTTAGCTTTAGATATGCTAAAGGTGGAATGAATATATATATACTATGTCATCTATGTCATCACTGCTTATCACATGGATCAAACTCTATTGAAGATGAGACCCATTTTACAGTAAATTGTCCATTATATAATGAACAGAGGAAATTATTATTTGATAAAGTTGTCACTTTTTGTACTAATTTTAAAGAACTACCTAATGATAAGAAATATTTCTGGCTTTTCACAAATGAGCATTTACCTACTTTCATGTGCCTAGGAAATTACATTATTAAAGGTTTAGAAATAAGATCCAGATGTAAACAAAATATATGAAATAATATAATATTTTATTGTTATAACATTTTAATATAATAGTTATATAAAACACATGTTGTGTTAGGCTCTGATCCTGTCCATAACGTTATAGTATGGTATTTGTTTTCTGTTTTGCTTTTTCCAATCATATTGTGTTGTAAAATGATGCCCTTTATGGGTTCTTGATTAGATTAATAAAATTCTTATCTTATCTTATCTTATCTTATACTTAAAAACGTATTAATTAGCGTTTGACATCAATGTTTAAAAAATACAAATTAATATTGCAAATGATATTTAATGGTCATGTATATAGCAATATAATCAAACAATAATATTTATAATATAGATATAATGAGAATAATAAAAAAAACACATTAAAACAAAATATAACAATAAATGTATGACACATATTTATTCAACATCAATCTCGTCTTGTGAACTTTCACCCAATGAATCCTTCCCAGGTTCCTCGAATCTGCTTTGGTATGTACCATAGTGTTCATGTTCATTAACAGATTTCGTGTCCTCGTGTTCAGATTGATCACAGTTAAATTTGGCACTATGTTCAAAAGCTTTGGCTCGTAACGTCGCGATACTTTCCGAACGCATTTCGTCTTTGTCTTTAGTACTCTTGCCATCATCAGATGATTGTTCATCGACGTCTTTAAAGGTCTTGGCTGCTTCAATGGACTTCTTGTGCATACCTGAGGACAAATCTGAATGTAAGTGTTCAGAGTACTTTAGTTATATGATATATACACACTTGTGACATGTCTTCGCTTCATTGTTGCTCTACTGAGTTTAAAGTCTGTGTAATTGTTTTATATGTGTTTCAGTTGCCTTGTTGAGCTTCCTCATACACGAAACATCATTTCAAAGTATTGGAGACCACGCAATATGCTTTGACTTACATATCTATCTATTGTCTCACTATTTCGTTTGCTTTCAACGAGTGGGTCTCGAGGGTATCTTAACAGTTTCTTTAAGAAAACATATGTGCACTGAATTTGGGAACAGTTAGTGCACATAGATCATGGATTAGTGTGTGTTTTATTGGTAGTTACACTATAATATGTGTATACATGTGAGTATGGTTGTTTTGTTTGTTTGTTTTTTTATGTTGTTCTGTTTTGCACGACGTAAAATAAAATATAAAACGTCAGTTCCATTGTTTGCTCATCTATATAGTATAATAAATATTTACTTGTAAAAAAAATGAAATGTGTGATGTTTAGCATGTCGTTCTTTAATATATTCAAAATCATAGGCTATAGTGATTACCTAAAACGTTTAATGGTATTCACTTAATATGACAGTGATCCTCTATACGAACTTTTGATTGAATGTTATTATTGATATTTTTGTATATTTAATTGCCTTTAAAATGTACAATGCACAGAAATATGCAAGTTAAAAAAAACTTGAAATAAACTCACTTAATAACCATGGTGCACATGAATCCATCACTCCACGTTCAGCACTTTTAATAATGGTTTCCGGAAGCGGAAGTGAATGCCTAACCATGGCTCCATAAAGCCCATACTCTGCCATGATACTACTTCTTCCCCAAGTTTTCTCTGTTTTTCTCCATTTAGCTCTTCTATTTTGAAACCAAACCTAATTAAGAAACAACAGTTTTAGATAACTTCACATTTATTTTATTTCTAAAAAAAACTCAGGCTTATATAAAGGTAAAATATATAGCTCATTCTATTTCTAAAATGAAAAGGAAATAAAGAGGAATATACATAACCTAACTGGTACGTGACATGGCTAAGATTATACGTCTGAATCCTTTAGGGCATGGCTGTAAAGTTACAATTTGAGCATGTGCAAGAGTTGCTCAAAATATACCTGAACAATTTGTCGCTGGACTTTTATGGTCCATATCAAAAAACAATAAGTGCTTGCTTGATAACGTCTAGTAAAAGTACAAAGCAGGGCATCTTCAAAAGATGTCCGGTTTATTACTATATTATTAGCCACTAAACGTTTAAAATCCACCAAGACATGAGAAGGGTTTATCTCACAACGTCATGTCCAGTATAGAAATGCAAAACAGGACATATTCAAAAGGTGTCCGGAATATACATGTAGTATTTGCCACTGGGCGTTTGAAATATGTTCTAAAAGGACATGTGTTTCCCTTATAACGTAAAGTGGTAATACAGTGAAAACATTATTGATTTGATAAGTGATTTGGGATAGAGAAAACTACGTGAGGCATTTGTTGAAAAAAAAAACAAATATTATTGTCAATTTATGTAAAAAAATAGTGTTTAATTCATATGTACAACAACAAAAAAGCACTCTTCAACTATCAGTATATATATATACAGAGATAAATAATGTGTTTTTGTTTCTTTATAATTCATAAAAACTGGTGCTATATAGACAAGTAAGATACTGACTGTCTAGTAGCTGCATCATAATACAAGACACTGGTCCTAAATCATGCAACAATTATCGGAAGCGTTTAAAAAAAAAAACACTAACAAACAAATGTGCGCAAAATCAACGTTTTTACAACCCTATAAAATAATAAAAAGGAACTTTTAATTCTTTTAACTACATTTTTGTTTTTTAATCATGAAATTGAGAGTCATATCAATCTTTTTGTTTTTGCAATGCATCATTTACATACATGCAGTCATAACTGTACTTTATACCGAAATAAAATACGATATTGGAGTGTTCGCGATTGATACTGGCCAATCAGAATCATGGATCCTTATAAAACATATTATATGTAATGAATTATATACAAGAACCACTTTAAAATATGAGTTATTAAACATGCGAAATAAGAAAAATAGAATACAGTAGTGCTAAAATGCACTTTGATGTTGAATATTTGAAATAATTATAAACGTTTAATGTCATCAGGGATTTTGATGTAGTTTAGAAATTCATCGTTCTTCTTTTGAAAAAAAATATAGACGAAGGGGTTGCATAAAATATTTCAATTTCGTTTATTTATTTATTCAAATATTTTTTAATTTAAAGAAGAATCAATTATAAAAAAAAACCCATTTCAATCGATTTGAAAATAAAGACTAACCATCATTTTTCAAATCCCGTCCGCTAAAATCTTTATACTAATCTTGCATATTTTTATGCATTAAAATTCGTTGAATTATCTCATTAGTTAGCTACAGTTCACATCAATTTAGTTATAATTTTCCGCTGGTTGGCTTATTATCGTAAAAGAGTTTTAAATATCCGCAGTGCCGGTCTAATCCATATAGAAAATATAGTTCCTTTGTTAATATTCAATAAAACAACAAAATGAGTCTAACTGATTTAAGGCAGTTGACCGGATTCGTGAGAAGAAAGAATTTATCTGAAATACAATGATGCATTGACAATATAATTAGAGGAAAATGCATTACATCGCTAATATCCCGTTTTCCAATTGGAAACCTATTAATTGATGTGCAAACATGTGCTTGTTCGCGGTAGAACGTGTCTAACGGGGTTGTCAGATTCAGTAGGTGGTATTTATCTGATCTTACACTCTATACAAGGCAAACTTGAAATATCTGATGAAACAAGTCTATTAAATACAATATTGACAACCAAAATATTTCGAAATTTATTGCAAATCTCCAATAAAAGTTTTATGATCTTATATTCGTATGAATTTAATTTACATTTTAGATATCATAGATATGAAATGATTTCATGTTTAACTGTTATGTATTGTGGTAAGGGATGTTTACATGTAGAAATTGGATTTTCTAAATCGCATTATTCGTGAAAATTTATCTGTGCATACATTTGCCATTTTTTCAACTTGTGTACTACAATCCGATTAACATTAAACCGTTGAATGATTAAACTCATGATTTTATATTCGCCAGTAAAGAGCAGTTGGTTATCTTATGATTTCTGTTGTTGGGTTACTGCAACATTGACGTATAAATCATGTCTCCTTTTTTCATAAACATAACAATTGTATCAATGATTGGAGAAAGAAAAAAAATCAAAATTTAAATTGGCATAAAAATAATGTCTTTTAAAAGTGCTTTCATAATAAAAAATGAATCACTAAATAAATATGAATGAAGTTGATGCGACAAGCGATTACGGTATACTCCAACGAGACAGCAATCTTACAATTCAACAAATCCGGAAGAATACGGTCATCAACATTAGACATCCATTTAAATATTAAACCGAGGCTATCAAATTTCTACCATCAAAACAAAATTCCAAATATGACAACATCATAAAAACCGAATTACAATCACTGAAGAGGCTCCTTACATGGAAAATATTTGTACCCCTACATGTTTTATCTACACGAAATGAAAACAAAACTCAATAAATTTTGAAGAGCTTTTCTTGATTACCTTCTTCAAGTACGCCCAAACCTAAGCATTTGAAGGTTAAGGCTAAATGACCTAAGGGGACCTATATATCGTTATTTTATCGTAAATCAAAATACGATACTGTCGGAAATAAATCAATATATAAATTCATGAATGAAGCAAAAGCAGAACTTATTTTTTTTTATCAACAACAACTTCAAAATATGAGATATGTCATATTTATTGCACTATGAGACTTTTTATTCAAAATATATGAGAAAAAAAATGAAAACAACATGTTATAAATTCATGCGTACGAATCGCTTTTCTGATAATGAACCTGAATGTGCCGTCCCATAATGACGTACTGTTGTTACTTGTCAGTAGGTCAAAAAGATTTGCATTTTTTTACGTAGATCTAGATGTTCAATGCCGACTTCTCAATTGATTTAACATTTAGTCTAAATGTGTTTTATAACTTGTGTAAATAATCTTTAAATTAAGAAAGGTTTTTTAATGTTCTATAACAACACGGTGCTATTCCTCTGTATAAAGTCAAAAACTTTATAAATTTTACATTTGAGGACCAGGGGTGGTGTTCTCGAAAGTATCCTAAGATTCGTCCTAAGTCATAGATGAGACCGATTTTAGGATGGACTTAGGATCGACTTAGGACACTCTTAAGTTGTGTCTCGAAGCTATCTCAGAAGAATCTTATGTTAGGACGTCCTAAACATATCCTAAGTCGAAATTTTAAATCGTTAAAGTAATTTTTTGACAAAACTTTTATTAATGACGAAATTATTTAATAAAATTGATTACGAATTTTATAATAACATGTATAGAATTAAATGCATAATTACCAATGTAATTATATAAAAAAAGGGTCGTAGTTTAAACTAGAAAACAATTTGTTTTGAAATGAGAATTAAATTTGTAGCGTAATCGTATCGTGAAACACGAAGTTCAAAGTTTAAAATCATGCACAATTTTTTTATATACGAGTTAATAACCGATGGTGCGTTTCATTTCATGTTCATTTTCACGTAAAATAATGAGCAAAAAGCGAAATCCAAACTTGTTTATGCTAGGATGAAGATAGGATGATCTTAAGACACCTTATTGGGTGTCCTAAAGTTAGGACGAAAAATGAGATATATCATAAGTTAAGAGAGCTTCGAGAACACGACTTAGGACAAAGACTTGTCATAAGATAGACTTAGGACACGTCCTAATCCTAAGATAGCTTCGAGAACACCACCCCAGGATGCCTATATAATTATGTGGAAACCGGAAGAACGGTATGACAAAAATAAACATAACTTTCATTAGCTTTGTCTGAGGGATTTTGGACCTCAGTTTCTTAATTATTTTCTAAATTAACCAACACAGTTTTATAATATATAGAATAAATAGGTTACACTATCCCATTATAATCCATTACATCAAAAGCTACAGATAAAATGTGACAAACTAAACTAATTAAATCTAAGTTAGCAATACAGAGACAATGGATACAAACTGTTCGAACTGAACAAAACCTAATAGGGTGTAACAAGGAAACGGTCACGCTTTAATAAACACAACTGCAACAGCAAGATGTTAATGTACGCTATTCTCATTGTGCTTTAATGAAGAGTACGAGACCGGTTTGAACTATTAAGATAAAATCTAAAACCCGGACAATGATCGACCTAGCATTCGGAAGACAGCAGTGTAGCTATACCAGTTAATAAATACGATACATTGTTTCCAATTTCCAAACCGGATCTAACACCAATGAAAAGCAATATGGCTACCTTGCCGCGTGGTGATCACTGCAATTAGCTTTTAATTGAATATGGTCACGACAGATGAGATTGGAGTGCTATAACAAATCTATTAATTGGAATCACATAATTGTTAAAAGATTCATTGGAGAATACAGCTAATCTATTAGATAAATTGAAAATTCTAGACATCATTGCACTCGTTGGGTTTCAAATATTCTGCTTAGCAAAATACAATTTGACAAATTCGTCTCCTGGGGTGTTTATTTCGACCTTAGAAAAGATAATAGTTCTAACGTGATATTCTTTATTCTGTTTGAACGACTATTAATTATCCTGTACAATGTTATTGGACGCACTTGTAAATGAAATGTCCATGTTGTCGATGGGTTTTCTTCTTCAATGACAGATAAAAGCTAATAAATGGAGGGAAAATATATGCATGTTTTACAGATATATAGAATATAGATACATCACCGAAAAAAGAAACCAAATTGCTTTATTCAGCTTATTTAAGTTAACATTCATTATATTGCGCAAATTTATAGAATTTATAATTCCGTATCTTCTACAACTATACAAATTATGATTTTATCAAATGAATGCTAACTTAATTAAAACTAGGTTGATCATTTGGATACATTTTATAACCACACATATGATAAATTTTAGCCAAATCTATTCGAAAATATTATACAGTATTTTCTCCTAAAATCACCATTAAAACAGATTAACTACTTAACCTCACTATGAATATACTTATGCTCTCTCTAAATTAAAAAATGCCCGGCCTTTTAATTTTTAGAATATACATCACAATAAACTTAATTATTTTTTGGTTGTGGTCGAATGTTCATTTGTCCTAAATGGTCTCCAAAATTGTATACTATTCAGCACGACAGAAGATCCTCTTCTGTATGCTCGATTTATGGGTAAAACCACTGGTTGTCATGAACAAGAACTTAGGTATATATATATATTTCACTTTTGAGATGAGTCACATCGTGTATGCTTGCATTGGCCTCCTATCGCTAACTATACGCTGACAAAAAGTTATAAGAAAGAAAAAAATGCATTTTTGTTAAAAATGAGGCGATGTGGCATGGTCACAATGAGACAGCTATCCACCGGAGTTAAAATGAAGAGGTACATACATGTATATATAGTAAGCAATTAAAGGCGACCATACGGCCTTCATCAGTGAGAAAAAAAAACCTTAACGTATGGTCGACTATAAAATGCTCCAACATGAAAAAATGAATCAATTCAAACAAGTAAACTAAACGGCCTAATGCATAATAAAATCATTTACAAAAAAACATTTACAGAAATAAACAAATGACAAGCAATGCACTATACAGGCTTCTGACTTGGTAAAATGTCATCGCTTTCAGAAATAACTTGTCACACTTGGGCACTCATTTACGAATATTCCCTCAACTGCTGTATTTTAAATGGTACATGTAGTTAATCATGGTACATAAGATATATCATAGAAACAATAAAATACCGTTTCCCTGTCTAAAAAGCATGGATAAAAACTGCTCTTTATGTCTTCATTCGGAGATTGAAAAATGATCTGTCCAAGTTTGGCCAGACTCATTAAAAAGTCCAACAAAAAACCGCATGTACACAAAAAAATATATCAATGCAAATAATCCCAATCAAACCTTCTTTACATTATTCTTATACTTTTTCCGTAATCTCTGAGTCAAGCTATATTGCAGAAAAACATACTAAAAGAGTATAACGCATGAGCTTGACAAAAAAATGTACACAAACCTGAATTCTATCCTCGGGGAGACTTGTTTTGAGTGCTAGGACCTCACGTGCGTACACATCCGGGTAGTGGGCCTCTTTGAAAGCTTTTTCAAGTTCTTCAAGTTGATAACTTGTAAAAATTGTTCTATAGAAATAAAACAAATTAATGTTACAATTTTATTATTAGAAAGTAAATGATAATTCATTTGAAATTACTATATATGTGCATTCGTTACATGTGTAATTGTGTTTTGACGTCGATGACATGACCTAAAATTAAACTTATTAATCGACATTTTCTGTTACAAATTTCGATAACTTTTACAAGTTAATCTATTTATTGCATGGATTAACAAAATAATCTGTTCATCATTTTAGTGAGAAGAACATACAGGGGGTTATTTTGTCATTGAAAAATCATTCCAAAGAAATTAAAAATCATCACTCAAGTTTCATGTAATTTGTCTTGACAACTTATACAGCCATTTTGAACACCAAAAAGTATAAACCTTAATTGTTAATTCGCTAAACATTCTTTCTGTGTCATTTGGTCTCTTGTGGAAAGCTGTCTCATTGGTGATCATACCACATCTCAGTCTTTTTTATATTTGAAATTCTTTAAGGCAAATATATAGTATACAATGTAGATTGTATGGAATGCACTTGGAAAAGTTACAACAAGAAAGACAACTCTCTCATCTTAATTTTAATTTCTTTTTAACTCATAGACTCAGGACGGCATGCATACACGTGTATGTTGATATATACATGCTTGATTAATCATTTAAAATGATATTCAATTATAAAAATTGAGATACGTTTCAAAAAGGGAGAATAGATACAAACGAGGCTGTCTACAAATATATACATTTAAGTTGAAAAAAAATTGGTATACCAATTTCCAAAGAGATATATCGCAGTCAGCGACAAACGACATAGAAATCATGATATGGTGCAACTATAAAAACCAAGGGTGGACTCCTGGGATTCGGAAGGGTAAGCATTTCTAGCTAGTATATGATACCCGTCGTGACCTACGAGATACATGCAGAGAAAATATAAAAGCAAACGCTTAAATATAAGTTTAAGAAAAAAAATGTGATCCTATCGAAGAAGAAATGAAGGACAATTTATATATTTTTTTCCATTTAACAAAGGCTGAAATCATGAAAAAATAAATAATCCCTAATTTGTCTTCTTGTCTTAATTTAGTGTCAAAGCTAAGAGCATTATATCAAAATTATTGTTAACTAAATTTCATTCCCGAGAGATTTTCATAGCTACAAATTATAGCTTCCCGAACAAAAACAAAACCGCGAAACTGAATTAACGCGATAATTCTGGTTTTGCATTTAAAGTATAGGGGGAAAATGATTATCGCAATAATAGAATGCCGCGAAATTATATTTCTTTAAAGTAACTAAAAGTACACCTAAACCAGACTATGGACTGTGATAATAAAACAGTTTCACAAAATACAAGTTTGATGGAGCGTGCTTTGTAATACAAATGATATACACAAAATAAGTTAATCCTAACTAATTAAAACAATATCCTGTAAAGTTATAACAGAAAGAGTATTTTCGTGTAAGCCTTTGAATGATACGTGAATAATGTACTTTATTCTGCTATGGCGGAAAGATTAACAGTTTCGAATTATACCAATTGATAAAGGTTACTCGGAAAATTAGCTAAAATTAGACAATTTACCAATCGAAATTGATAAACGAATCAAGCAGACAACGCAACAATTAGAAAAAATGTCATCCCATTGTTTGTTAGGGACCGGGAACAATCGTAGCATTTACCGTGCTAATCTGTTAATGCTTCTCTATTGTATTAACAATGTGTAAAATGCAAACGAATGCCTCCCTGGGTATACTTCAATTATGGCTGCATGTCATTATCATATAGCACGTCAAATCCACAAAACAACAATATACAACTGACTTGACAATAATTAGGTTATTATACCAGGACGGCAATTCTGGTTTTATATTTCACAAGTTTTCATGGCATAAGCATAGACACGCGATGGTTCTGTGTTATACAGCTAAAAGGATGAACATAATATTTATTAAATTGTATTTTAAACTAGCCGTATTTATTGATTCTAGGTAGAGAATGATATTCTACAAAATTACCTTAACAAATTATTATCTTCTCAATTTTAACTAATTAGAAATTGTCATGATACGACTATAAGAGAACAATGATAAAACCTCGTTTATAAAATTTTCAAATGTTAGGGAAAATTCCAATACTTTTGAAAAGGTATGGATCTAACAAAGGTGATTTATGTGAGCATCTGGTTCTATATTAAGCTATTTAAAGGAGAATTGGATATTCCACATTCCTTAAAAGAATCATCAAATTTCACAGGACAACACGTAAAAAGTATTTCTGGAAATTATATATGATAAACTGCCTCATATTGCATTGTATTAAAAATTGAAACATCCCATAAACTTCTCAAAATAAAACTATAATAGATGCTTATGTAAATTTCAAGACCTTATCCCATAAAAGTTTTACATAAACTGTTTAGTTAACAGCACGTATAAACGACGCACTCATTAAAATTACGGCCCGGATTGGAATTTGGGACGTCCCATCACGGATTTATACTGATAAGTACATAACTTGGCACCCAGTGAAGTTTTGCAGCTAGTAGCAGAAAGTTAATAATCCACACTTAAGATTGGATATAAAAATAGTAAACCTACACGATGCTTTTTTGAAAACGTCTTCAGTCACCTAATTTATTGCCGTTACAGAGGCAAAATCTAAGGATGGCGATTTAAAGAGATTTCATAATTTTATCCAAAGGAGAGCAGAGAACAGTTTCAGCACTTGATGTACTAAGATATACAAAACAATTGTATAAATGATGTACAAAGATATACAAAACAATTGTCTAAATGATGTACTAAGATATACAAAACAATTGTCTAAATGATGTACAAAGATATACAAAACAATTGTCTAAATGATGAAATAAGATAATACAAAACAATTGTCTAAAGAAAAATTTATGAAATTGGTATACAGAATAATACACATAGATATTGTTTTATATTGTCAGAATTATAAAATTACACAGACCTATGTCGTCGCTTCTTCTTCTTTTTCTTTCCTCCAACCGTCGTTCCATCTAGACTGTCAACACTTCCTTTATCTCCAATACTATGTTCTAAATCTAAAAATTAAAAAAAAGATATTAAATAATTTTATGATCCGTAAAAGTAAAGTTAAACAAAAAAAATAATTTAAAAATGCGTCAAATTGAGAGATTCAATTTTGAATATATTTTTATTTTATTCTTTGTCCATCAAAGTATTAATTTATTTTCCAAACACGACCACTATGCATATAGTTATATAGTCTGTTGAAATATTAAGTTAGCAATTTTCGTGCAACAGATGCCCATTAAGACATTGAATGTCTCTTCAGTGATACTAGAACCACAATAATTTTTGAAAGTTATTAACCTGACACAAACGTCGAAGAGCTGATGAAAAAAAAAAAGGACAAAAAAGCCAAACTCGGACAGGGAATCCGAGCTATGCTTAAAATATAACAGTGTGTTTGTCTACTTTTTGATATTTTTCGTCATCTGTATATTAGTATAGCTTAATTACGACCAATTTTATCAGAGAACTGACTGTATATAGTTTAATCACTTACACGAAATTTGTTTCTGATATATGAACTTGAGGTCCTACTGTAGAAAAAGTACATGCAATCAATTACACGGACTATGTTTCTGGTATATGAACTTAAGGTCTTACTGTAGAAAAAGCACATGTGTCAAATGCGTTGTCTTTAATCAGAGACATATAAATTATATTATATGTCTCTGCTTTAATATATAATTTATAATTCAAGGTTGCACACTTTGTTCCGTTTTAAACTTTCGTCTATTCTGCGATTATGATATTTCATATCTTTTATTTTTTAATTATAGTAAGACTTAATAAATTTTGAAAATAATAATGGTACAAAATGTTTTAAATCTGTCGGCAATTGAAATTATATAAATGAAAAAATTAATATAGGTTTTATTTTCACGTGATAATTCAAAGAACAGACTAGAAATATAGTTCAAAAATTCCCACCACAAATAGGTATGTAAAAAACGAATTTGTGAAGTCTTATGTTTTTGATTTTTTTTGCTTTAAATCAACTTATGTATAATACGCAAGAATCAAAGTAAAAACATGTAAAAGTATTGTGTCTTCAAAATTCAAAGTAACATATTCATCGAAGCGAAAACAAACGAAATTACAAATATCATAATAATTAAGAATTATATCTTAAATAATTTCCTATTAGACGTTATACAATATGACTAATTTCAAAAGTTTTATAAGTTTTTTCTTCTGAATGATTTCATTGTTAGTAAATTCTGGATTATTCCCGTAGGAAAAACCACAACTTTGTCATCTACAAAATTAAATGTTTCACGTGCAAGATGATAATTTTGAAAGAAGCGTTTCCTGAGTTTACCCGCGAGTAGAAAACAATCTAGTCCTCTGTGCGTTTGAAGTGTATATAATGTGACACTCGAGGACAAACACCGGTGAATCCCGGAGATCCAGCACGTGCTTACCTGTTTTAAATTAATTGAACAGGTAACCGTAATATCCGAGAAATATGAATAATAATTTTATTGCTACATCTTTTGTCAATCAGCCAAATGGAATAACTAGCGATAATAAAAAGTTAAATTAGCAAATTAATATTTGATAATGAGTAATATGAAGATATTTAATACCTGAATACACTTTGAAGCCCTGCAGGGATTGCCATTCTAGAAATTATCTTTTTGCAGGTATAAACATTACGAATGCTTTTGAAATTAGTTCATTTTTTTTTATGATAGCATTAATACAAAATGAAAACTGTTGATAATTTAATTAAACGTATTTTATATGTATATTATCAGAAATATAGATCGCTCAAACTGGTACCATCGAAATGGCTTCAGGTTAAGGTTGGCATCCAGTGATCTTATCTCGGACAACAGGCTTTTAGAAAATTGCCATCGTTACTATTAATCTTGGTTTGGCTAATGAATGTTTATTTGTTATAAGGATGAACCCCAGTAAACATAGGCAGCGATGTGTCAATTGTTAAGCCTATTATTTCAGAAACCGTTAGCATTATCAAAATGACAAGCAGTGAAGATTTCGCTGAAATATACAAAAATCAGTATATTTCCGCGTGAAATAAATTACTATGTAAATGTCACTAATAACATAAAAATCATAAAATAGAAATTAGCTTTCAGATTTACGGTGTATTGATGAAACAATTGTTTTTTCGTAAAATTAAATTACTATTAAATCATTATTATTTTTTCCATGGGTTGTTTATATTTTTCAAAATTACCACAAATTGTATTGCATGCAGCATTGATTTAGCGTATTTATTCATAAAGCAAACAAAAAAGAAAGAAAAGAAAGAAATACAAATATATATAATTTTTAATTTAAATATTATATTTGAAAATACAACATTTTAGACCCTAAAACTGTTGTATATTTAAGCACTCAAAAATAAATATAAAACCGAACTACATTGTATCTCCAATGCAATAGTGGAGCATACACTATTTTTTGTATTGGTTTACGATAATTAAGATATATAAATAAACAAAAAGTGTCTTTTACTTACTTTCTTTTATTAAATTTCATTCTTTTATATTTTTTCCATTAAAAATATATAGTTTAAAAAGAAACAGAAATATGACAAAGTCGTTTTTTACAATGAGTATATTTTATTGTGCTTGTACAAAACACAATTGCAATTTTAAATTATTTATTTACAATAAAATATTGAAATTTTCACTTACTTGATTTAATATCGCCTTTTGGTAAACCTTGACCAGCTCCAATGCCGAATACAGTTTGTGCTGAGCTATTTAGAGCATTTATAAATGTCGATCGCCAACTGGAATAAGGGAGGCTAGCAGCAGATTCCTTAAGCCCCGGACTCCCTAAAGGTGCCAGGGAGGTAGCCAAATACGCAGAAGGAGAAATCAAAGCGTCACTGTGAGTTGTCCTGACTTTTTCTTCATCCTCACTTCGAAGTCCTAAAAGTTCTTGTATAGCGAATGAATTTCTAGAATGTGAAAATGATCGGTCTGAGTTTTCGGCAGTGTGTAGATTATGTGAAGCAAAATTGGCCGAGAATCCTAAAGAACTAGCGGCTGTCATCCCGAGCGCGGCAGCATAGCTTGGATGATGGGCAAAATTCATCATTTTCTCAAAGTCTATATATAGTATTTTAACTATATTTATATGCTTTTTAAAACTCTATTTTTTCTCGGTTTTTGTACAAGAAAAATTAGAAAAAATGAAACATATAAGCGGCTGAGTCTCCGTTCTCTCAAATTACAATAATAAAACAATTAATCCATTTGCAGTATTTTAGAAATCTATAATAAACAGATTCAGAAAACATTAATTTATTAGCTTATATCTTTATGCATATAACTATTTAACGCCCATTCTAATTGAATATCAATACAAATAGCTGTCAATCTATTGTAATAACCAATACAATATCGGGACGGATTAGCTGATACGTTGAAATTGACTTCCCGCAGTAATGAGATGTCTTGCGGCGTTCAGCGAGCTCGCGATACTAGACTTTGAGTAGCTTTCAATAGATTTTTTTATCAATTTGTAATTTTACCATATTTTCAATTTTTGTTCTAAAGGAATAAAATGGACGAACGTGATGCTCAGGAGAATAGAAAATCAAGTCCACTTAACTTTGTCTTCCCGGGGAGGTTAGGCTTTAAACTGTGGCAGCAAGAAAAACAATTTGTTGATTACTTCTTAACTAACTAATTTAGCATAACGTCTGACTGCTTGTTAAGAAAACATCTTTTGCCATTTTAGATTTTAAGAGTTTTGACAATAAAGTTCATGGTACAGGACGAGACGCGTTTCTCACTTTGATCCTTGCTTTTATAAGTCACTATAAACTACAGATGGTGTATAAAACGACCAAAAGTACCACTCATAGTTGTAAGACCTCAGTTTTAAGGTTTGAGGCTTCTCCAAGAAAAAAATAAAAGCAATTCACTATAATAGTATAGAGATAACTCCATTGTAATAACTAATTTACGACAGAATAATAAGAAAAACGAATAAGATTTTTAATTTATAAAAATAAGGATCAAAGATTAAGAAATTTGTTTTATTACTTAAAACCACAAATGGAATTCAAAATAGTTTAAGTCTAACTTACTAAGTAACTATACTGCAGTTAGTGATAATTATGGACTAAGAGATAGCTATTGTTTATTTTTCTGAAACAATCCTGTAAACATTTATTAAAACAGAACAAAGTAACTTAACTTCTTTCTCATTAAACAACGGTATATAATGAAGGTAGATGTTCTCTCCCCGAAGAGCCTATAGTAGGTAAATATATATATTATTATGATGCTAACAAATACAGTTAAATGATTTGCCTGAAAGAAATGAATGCTTTTCTTTTTAAATATTGTTTTAATAAAGAAAATTATTTTACACCGTGATATCTTTTTTTTAATTTCAGTTTCACAATTAACTTGACACTACGTACAATGACCCTTTTTCATAGAAATATTACATGTGTATACATGCAAGCCCCTTTTTTTTACAATGATTGTACAAGCTTTAGGTGGACCAGAGTAAATGTTTTACTAACAAACAGTGAAACATTCAAAGGAATATTTCTAAAATAATATGACATGAATGGAGGCAATACAGCTAATTTCTTAAAGACGAATGGGTTTGTTTTGTCTATCTAACGTCCAGTAGCGCATATTTCATGTAAATTCAGACCAAGCACTACTCTAGCAATAAATCTATGCTAAGTGGTTCGACTCGGATGGAGGTATAGGTAGGATTAATAACACTCCAACAGAGAAGGCATTTTGGATACACAGATTAGATTGAACACACAGGACTTTCTCTTAGTTGTAACAGGCATATATATAGCCCAAGCATATGACAAAACATATAAAGTTGTAACAGGCACCTATATAGCCCAAGCATATGAAAAACTTACACACCAAATATAAATGTGCTATTTTAAGTTGATTTTTCCAGAATCCTCTGTCATCACTTCTATTGACAGATTTAATAGAAAATTAATCGTATTTACCCGAATGTATGATATAGGGTTGAGGATACTATTATCTGTCATTTTATTTTATCTCTATGGATCAATGGCGGATTCAGGTAGCGTATTTAACACTTTGATCGGAATAAAACATATTTTTTTGCAGAAAATTGTCAAAAACTTTGTTCACCTCGCTATGCTTGTTGATCTACACATAACACATGCTTTGTTTTAAGGAAGTACGTCTCCCCCTTTAGAAAAAATCCTTTAATCGAATCTGATTCAATCTAAATTTCAAATTTCTGGTTTGTAATAAAAAATGAATTTCGTACTTATACAGTAAAGTACACTTTTCACTACGAAGCTTTTAAGTTAACAATTTATAACCTAATCTTGTCACTGAATTTCATCCAAATGCTTCCATATCACATACCCGGTACACGTATGTAAATGGTCCAAACAATTTCTTTATAACTGTAGATTCATTATTAATGCTCAATAAAAATGTCTATAAAACTATCATTGCTTAGTTATATCCAATTTAGTTTTATAAATGCAGACTCCTTTTCTGCAGCACGTGCAGGTTCCCTGTTTTATTGACTATTATTTTTTTTCATCTTGCCGAAACAGTGTAATTAAGAAATCTAAGCTTTAATGAGCGTTCGAAATCTTTCACCCAAAGTCCAAAGCGAGACTTGGTAAGGAAGCTTGAATTCATGTAACAATACATAAGTGAAACCATGGTTTATTTGAGAAGAATTTTCGTACAAATTTTATATCTTGAATAAAAAGCGAGAAGAAAAAGGTGACTTATCATTCGCCTGTTTTATTTGTTTCAATATGGATTGACGTGAACCATCTTTTAATAGATCTAAATTTGTATTAAATTTGAAAGATATAAAGGAGAAAGTCCACGAAGGGTTAAAATTGGCCCTAAATTTTTGACGTTTTTAAAATGGGGCCAATAAATTACAAATTCTTAGAAATACTTGTGATAATACTATCAATACAAAAAAATATATTTTATTGGCACCTTCCTTTAAAATTTATGAAGCTATGACCCCCTGAAGTATACTTTATTTGTATTTTACGTCAATTTTGGTCATTTTTTCCCACAATTTTAATTGTTTTTGGAATAATTAACCTTGGCCTCCATCCACGATCCAAAATGTCTTTATATTGATGAATTCTATATCAAAATTGAAATCTTTTGGCTACAAAACATTTTGGATCGTAGGTGGCGGCCAATATTTTCCTAAAGCTTTTAGGTCTGAAAATTGCACAAAATCACCATATTTTAACAAAATGTCCAAAATGGGCCTACTTTGGAGAATATTATGTACTTTTTTGAAAAGAACTGATTTATTTAGCGTTAAGTCTTTTGAAATAGACCCATTTACGAATCAAATCGTGACTTTTTTGGTGTTTAATGATAAAGTTGATATTTAATAAAAATAAAATGCCATATTGTGCCATTAGTGAACCTTGTCCTTTACTGATGTAAGAAATCAAAATGTACTTCCATTTGATTACCTTGTATATTCATATTTTAAAATTAATTTCTAGTTAAAAATCATCCACTTTTCTCCAAATAAACGTTTGACTTGGATTGATATAAATATTACACATGTATCTGTGTCTGAGTGTTCAAATAAAATCTTGAATCTTGAGAATTGTCACATTGGCCCTCATACCTCATCTTTCTTTATATATTCAGCATTGACAACAGAAACATAAAATAAGTATATTCTATCCACTAAATGGATTTATTTATACAAGAAGTAGATAGTTATGATCAGTTGTATATTAAAAACAAATTAAAGATATTTTTCAATCAGTTCGATTTTCTAGAAATCTTACAGATTTGATATCAATATTAGTAAGCAATGTAATAGGAAAAAATATGAATACCGTTACCGAAATATTTATATATGTCGTGTATATGTTATTATCGGCGTTTTGATTTGCGCCGACCTGCATTTCATATGCGCCGATTTTTTTCTTTCATTTGCGCCGATTTTTTTTACAGGTAAATAACAGGTAAATTACAGGTGAAATGATATAAGAAGATGTGGTATGAGTGCCAATGAGACAACTCTCCATCCCAGTAATGTTATTTTCATTTATCGTTAAAGACCTCTTCCGTTAGTCAGTTGTACATATGTTATGAATTGTCAATCATAACATGTATATAACTGTTGTCTCCTGCTTAAAATCATGAAGTAAAAACCTAAGATAAAAGCACTTTGTTTATACTAAAATGACGAATTAAAAATATACAAAAACAATGTATGTACAGCATTCAAATCCATAAAAACGGAATACATTCAAATCATAAATCTGTTCTTGCCGAGTATATATAGGCAACACATCTAATATATTCCTTTTTTATGATTTCGTCTCTTCTATATTTGGCGCAATTGTCGATAACGAAGGCCATCTTTTCTATGTCTGGCATACGTACTGGTGGGGGCATTTCTAGAGTTCGCATTTTCTCACAAGGAAGCTATTAAACCAAGAGTTCCAAATGGTGAAGTTGAAATCATCCCTTTGTTGATTTTATGGACGCCATCACGAATTGGTTGACTGTTATGGAATGTGTACTTGTACGTTGTCTAAGAATGTATGACATTTGTCATCAGAAGGAGCGTCAGACAATGTCAAACGTGAAGCAGTCATCAAATTCATTTAGGGAAAGGAAAGGTAACCCGAAACATTGGGATAGCCATTTACCAATTGCAATGTCACTTGATTTGTCTTTATACTCTGTGTTCACCCAATGTAAAAGTATGAACTTACCTGTAACTTACCTGTAAATCTAATTAGGAAAAAACATAAAATCGGCGCAAATGAAAGAATGAAAATTTTCAAAATCGTCGCAAATGTCATACGCCCGTTATTATTTTGTTCACGTTATTACTTGTACAAGCATTTTATACAAGTAATTACTTGTATGAAGCCATCATACAGGTTATTACTTGTACAAATCAATTGTACAATTAATTATTTGTACAATGTTTACTGAGAAAAAGATAATAACTTATACAAATCATTATTCTACATTGGCCTATGTGATGTTCTCAACAATCGTTTCGTATTTAACAAATAATGTATGAATAACACCTAAAGGTATAACCATTCAACATGTGTGTACTTTTTGTTTATCAAATATACGAGCAAAACTTTAAGAAAAAGTTAAAACTAAAGTGTAAGATGAAAAACAGTGTAGAAACAAAATAGCATGGTGAAATGATTAATTTTGGCATGACAATAACTCTTCAAATATTCTGACATTCACACACGTAAGAATATTATTTATGTAAGGAAGTAAAATTAAGTTCCAAAAAGACAGCACATCAAAGATATTTCTTACGGCAGTATGTTGTTTTGAATGTAGCAGAAATCAAAATGCTCATTCGCAAATGAGACGAAATTATTTGTTGTTGTACAGTTGATAGACCGAGGGTCCGAATGACTGTAGAAATATCAAAAGTGCTAAATATTGCCTAAAAATAGATACAAAATAGAAACAAAACCTGGAATCATGATTGGTTTAATGAGTCAAAATCAATCGAAAAGATTCAGAGACAATGTGGGACATACAAGAGAACACCGAGCTTAACGTGCATGAAAGAAGTACAATTGCTTACTTTAAGTGGTGACCATGGCCATGATCACTACAGCTGTCAAAGTGGCTGTAAATGCTAAAGATTGAGCTTATTGTGTAGTTTTAGATGTCATGCGTCCTTGTCTTGTGCTAACCAATAGGTTATTCAATTTATCAAGCTTTACTTTTGTTTCCAATATAGGATATTACATATGCAACTTTTTATCATGATTTATGTTTGAAAATGAATAGAAGGGTTTTTAGTTTGTTCTTGATTTTAAGGACTTTGTCACTTTGCACCAGTAGTCTGTATGTGGCAACAAGCTGTCATGTTACCTTATGTTTTGTCTTTGCGTCCGTTAATTTTTTGTAATCTTCTAATATTTAAAAAAAATATCATCGATACTCAGTTGATAAAAAGAAGGAAAGAAAAACAAATCCGATATAGATTAAAAAAAAACATACGCTGAATGATTACAATAAATAAAAAAAGAACGAATAAGTAAATACCCAACAATAGGCTATTTTCCATCTCCCGTTGTTGACCCTGAAATTAGAGATCCCTTCTTTTAGTTGTCTCCCGTATGAGGGACACCTTTTATTTACAATGGAGAGCCAGCAGAAAGAGCAAATTTACCTGTGCATAATGTGAGTTATCTTTAAGGTTTTTAAATCTTTTAATTACACCAATTTGAACATTCAGCTAAATACTTCATCAAAAATTAATTTTATGAAAAATTAGTTAAACCGACGATACATCACTTTCAATGCATCATGCTTTGCAATGGCAAAACCCATTTTTGTCCGGTATGGAACAAGTTTACGATTGACAAAGGGAAGTAATTCGTTTAAAAAGTGTGTAATAACAGAATCAAATCGGTAATTGACAAATGAACTATTGACAAAAATTTCCCGACTTAAAAAACCCAAAGAAAAAGAAAGAATAATACATAAAATGCGAAAGAAGAAACAAATATAACCCAAATATATTGTGTTGTACAAGTTATTATCTTTTTCTCACCAAATATTGTACAAGTAATTACAGGTACAATAATATTTGTACAGGTAATAACTTGCATGATGGCATCATACAAGTAATTACTCGTACAAAGTTTTTGTACAAGTAATATCCTGTACAAAATAATAAAATGTATACGACATATATATTTTTGCAAATATGTTATCCAATTCTTCATAAAATCTGTGACACCACGAAATCAACTGTAATTAATTTATATTGTTGAGATTCGATGTGCCAGATCGAGGCAACTTTGGTTTGGAATAACCACAGGCGGTTGAGGAAGGGACACTACTTGTTTTCTCTCTCTCATTTTTGTGTTTTAATCAAGAAAATAAGCAACATAAAATTTAAACAGCTGTTATTGTTATATCATATGGATAAGATCAACATCATATTAAATAGGTTAAATGTGGTTTAAATATTAAATATACTTTTCAGAAATTAAAACAAAAACATTTAAAAAACAAGGGGGTCCATTTCCGAAGCGCCTGTCAGAGTAACGGACAGAAAGATTGTAGCCTCTGATAAGGAATGTCAATCGAACATCGCATGGTCAGCACCACCACATGATGCTAAGCCGTAGTTATGTCCCCTACAGTTAAATCCTCTCAGTATATTTACAATACTTATATAGGCACTGATAGGATTATGATTGATCTTGAATTTTCACGTTATTCATAACTAATGCATGTAAGGATTCTCAACTGTTTGGGTGTAGGTGCATGATCTGATCAATAGTATATGTAAACAGGCTATTGGACGTTTTTGAAAACATCCTTCAATTAAACTTGCTAAAATTTACAGAATTATATTTTCGTGTGTATCTATCTGCTTGAACACGATGACATATTTGCCACTGGACGTTTAGCAACCAATAATATACCAATCAGCGTGTGTATATTTATGATGTGAGCAATATACTCGCGTATCTATAACGATGTCACAGAGCGGCAATATTACTTTATCTAAAATATGTTGCAAATCTTAAGTAATTTTTTCTCAACAATATTAAAATAAGAAGACCATCTTTAACAAACCATTAGTGCATTTAGATCAAAGTATTTATTTTTCTCTTGATATAAAGTATTTATGTCCATCGCTTTTTTAAAATTCTGCAAATAGAATCCATATTAGATTTAACAACCATATAAACATGTATGTATTGTTGTATGAACTCTCGTTTTATAGATCTATATTTTTCATATTTTTGACGATTATATGAGTATATTGTGTTGGCTCTGTAATAATTCACGTGCACATTTTAGAAGTTTTCAATATTGATCCTGCGAGTGAAACTTTGCAAATGCAGGGTCATTGGCCCTATACGTCTCTTCAATGAAGTACTGTTATTAAAATTTTCCTTTTCCTCTATTCGAATACATTTTAAAATACCACCCATTAAAATAAGCAAGAGAGCAGTATCTCTAAAGTATAAAACAGGGGGACTTATTCGATAAAAGTTTATATTGTGTTACAATAATCTTTTAACTTTTATTTGGAAAACATTTAATAAATTTTAAAACGGTTTAAAAATAATTAAGATGACACAATTCTTGACAACTACCAAAGGTTAAGAAAGGAAATCCTTCCCATTTAATAACAGTTCTTTGTGAATTTAAATTAGGCCCTGTCAAATTAATCCAATTGAGCATAAAAGTAAAATATTTTCCTGTTCTTAATTAAGATTTAAAAATTTGTAAGCCAGTATTCTGACTTCTGCGTTTAAAGCTGAGTGATTAATTTTTACGGCAATTAGTCAGCTCTGTTAATGAGAAGAAAACTGTTGTTTGATATTTCTTTAAGGACAGGTGACGTCGCTGACAACGGTTAGACCGTGCTGTGATTTACTTGGTAGCGTGTCTTAATAGCCACGCCCACTCCCTATTGCTATGAATCTCCCGCTGAACGAAATGCCGCAAACATTATTCTCGTTAATTTATCCAATAATTAAGCTCTAATTATTCTAGAAATGCCACCAGTCAAGTAATTTATATTTTCCTGTAACGGTATAATGATTAGTTATAAACACCAACATTTTGTAGTAACGATGTCATAATGATGTCATCTAATTACGGGATCCGTTCAACATTTATAGTCTTACTCGCCCATCGCTCGTTAGAGACATCGTTCCCAGTCCTTCTCGTACATCGCTTGGTACAGATAAACGGGTATAATTGTATTGTATAACAGTAGTAATGAGTTCTTAAACATCTTACTATAACTATGAATGTCTCTGATGGTAGCTATATATAGCAATTGTGTGATTTTCCAACAAGAAATTCACTAGAATAAAGCTCCAAAGTAAAATCTCAAAAATACTGAACTCGAGGAAAATTCAAAACGGAAAGTCTCCAATCAAATGACAAAATCAAATGATAAAACACATCAAACGAAAGGACAACAACTGTCATATTCCTGACTTGGTGCAGGCATTTTTAAATGTAGAAAATGGTGGATTGAACCTGGTTTTATTGCGCTAAACCTCTAACTTGTGCGACAGTCGCATCAATTTCCATTATATTGACAATGATGCATGAACAAATTTTCACAAATAGGGGAACAAAAAAACAACACGGACCCCACCAAAAACTAGGGATGATTTCAGATGCTACGGCAAGGAAAGCAGATGCTGCTCTAAATGTGGCACCCGTCGTGTTGCTCATGATGTTCTAAAGCCTGTAAATAGTCTAATTCGGTAGGTCACATTCATGAAAAGGGAACGGGATCTTTTGTAGACGAAACGCGCGTCTGTCGTATATACACAATTTAGTCCTGTTATCTATGATGAGTTTATATGTATAGTTACGACATAAGGAACATATCCGATAACAAATATAACGAATATTCCATTCAAACAACTCGTGATGGCGTCCGTAATATTGACGAAGTGATGATTACAACTTCACCATTCGGATCGCTTGGTTTAAAAATGAAAAGGTAACAATTGGGGAGCTGAAATCATCTCTTTTGTCGTAAAGTTTTGTTTTCAATCGACCCTCATAGTCAATTTCTAGATATAAGTCCGAATCAAATGGCAAAATCAAAAGCTCAAACACATCAAACGAATGGATAACAACTGTCATATTCCTGACTTGGTACAGGCATTTCTTTTGTATGTAATGGTGGAGTGAACCTAGTTTTATAGCGCTGAACCTCTCACTTTTATGGCAGTCGCATCAAATTCCATTATATTTACAACGATGCGTGAACAAAACAGACATAATAGGTACATTTCAATATTCAGCCCCATTCTACTATTTAGTCAGCCATCAGTCCTACCCTGATATACCCTATCTTTTTCGGGTAATTTATACTGATGGCGTTTGACATTTTTAGCCGAACAAATTTATCCATTTTATATAACTTAAATTATTGTATGCTGGTTCATATTCTGGACGCCAATCTTTGCTCCTTTAGAAATTAGTATGGCGTTTATTATCACTGGACTAGTATATATTTGTTTAGGGGCCAGCTGAAGGACGCATCCGGGTGCGGGAATTTCTCGCTACATTGAAGACCTGTTGGTGACCCTCTGCTGTTGTTTTTTATTTGGTCGGGTTGTTGTCTCTTTGACACATTCCCCATTTCCATTCTCAATTTTATTTTTTACAGAGTTTGTCTTTAGTGCCGTGTGGAAGCAGTAGAGTGCCTCCCCGTGCTTCAGGTTTATGCTCTTATAATATACTAGATTATGGAGTGTGTGTCCGAGCGAGAACTGCTCTAGTTCATTATTTTAGGAATATTTATCAAAAAGTAGTATTTCAATATTCAGCCCCATTCTACTATTTAGTCAGCCATCATGCAGTCCTACCCTGATATACCCTATCTTTTTCGGGTAATTTATACTGATAGCGTTTGACATTTTTAGCCGAACAAATTTATCCATTTTATATAACTTAAATTATTGTATGCTGGTTCATATTCTGGACGCCAATCTTTGCTCCTTTAGAAATTAGTATGGCGTTCATTATCACTGGACTAGTATATATTTGTTTATAGGGGCCGGCTGAAGGACGCATCCGGGTGCGGGAATTTCTCGCTACATTGAAGACCTGTTGGTGACCCTCTGCTGTTGTTTTTTATTTGGTCGGGTTGTTGTCTCTTTGACACATTCCCCATTTCCATTCTCAATTTTAATTTTACAATAGTCAAAATATAGGTACAACGGTCATCACTGTGTCACAATCTCAAAAACAAACAAATATTTAACAAAATGATTTTGTTGTTCAAAGTTTAAAAAAAAAATGTAATTTCACTTGGGGAATGGTGGTATACAGTGTTAAAAAATCAAAAATATGTTAGATCTGATTTCCGAAACAGACCGAGATTGAAAATTAATAAGTAGTTCTTTAGAATTTTTAAGAATTCACATATGGTTAATACCATTACGCAAGAAAAATAATTTTGTTGTTCAAAATAAAATCAACTTTATAACAGAAAAATAACATAATGACATATAATATAACAATAACACATTGGCGGGATCTTTAAATATACAGAGTCACGTCATATGAACCAAAAAAACACAAAAAGTTGCACATAAAATAGTTATCAAAGGTACCAGGATTATAATTTTGTACGCCAGACGCACGTTTCGCCTTCATAAGACTCATCAGTGACGCTCACATCAAAATATTTATAAAGCCAAACAAGTACAAAGTTGAAGAGCATTGAGGATTCAAAATTCCAAAAAGTTGTGCCAAATACGGCTAAGGTAATCTATGCTTGGGATAAGAAAATCATTAGTTTTTTCGAAAAATTCAAAGTTTTGTAAACAGGAATATTAAAAAATGACCACATTATTGATATTCATGTCAACACAGAAAAACACACCAGCAAAAATGAAACATTGAAAGACTAACACTTTGACGGGATGTTTAAGTACAGAGCCACGTCAAATGGATATCACAGAAAACAGAACAAATTGAACAAAGACAAATGAAAAAACAATATAACACACTGCTAAGATGATAAACAACGTCAGTACGCATAATCTGTACATCAAGACCATCGTGTATTATTTGTGAAGTTGATACGAAACATTTTTAAACAAGGTTGAGCGATTGCATATTAATGGTTCTTCTTTCACTCTTTGATCATTGAAGTAGGTTGACTTGAAAACATACACTGCCGATCATGAAATTATCCACCTTTTACAGATTTTTTGTGTTCATTCCATAAAATTTCTAAATTTAGTATATCAAAGATTACCATTGATATAAATTTGCAAAGCAAATATTAAAAAGGCTATCGAAACCTTGTTTAGCTTTTTACAGTTTTTGCATCAAGTTTAGTTGAAGTATTGAATTGTATATATACAGCGTTTTGATATAGGTATGAAATTTTGTACTTATAATATGAATTTTAATACATATCTCGAAGAAAGTATTTTGCATGTGGACCCAGCTTGTAAATAGAATCAAATTTTATGACATCAAAGGTATTAAATGTAACCCCCCAAAAAAACAGAAAACTATGGAAAGAAAATAATAAATAATCAATCAATCAATCAATTGTATATATCATACGGTACACAAATGTTTACTCATGTGTAAACAACCTAACAAAATAAAAAAACAACACCCAAACATTATAAAAGACAACAATGAAAGATATCGTAATTTTAACATACAGTCGTAGACAGTTGTCAGATGCTATAACTGCAGGTATTGCATAGATGTGGTGACGGTATAGTTAAAACAGACCACTAGTATACGAAAACTGCCTTTACAGTACTAGTATGTATAATTTATAGATATAATTTCATGATGACTCAGTGGCGGATCCAGAAATTTTCATAAGTGGGGGCCCACTGACTAGCTGACCTAAGAGGGGGCCCGCTCCAGTCACGCTTCAGCAAATGTTTTCCCCAAAAGGGGGCCTGGGCCCCCTGCCCCCCCCCCCCCCTAAATCCGCCTCTGGATGTTGAAAGAACTTCAAAGCATTTCGATAACAGGAGGAAAACCATGCATGTGACATACTTTTCATTTGTTAAGTTATATCACACATATATATGCAACTTTTGATACAACAAAGAATTATATTTGAACTTGAATGTAATTAATTTATAACAAATTCTGGTAGATTTATTCAAACATAGAAAAAAGTTTGTTTTCCTGAACGGTAACCCCAGCCACAGAGATATGATTTAATTAACAAAAACTAGAACTTTTTGGACTTGCAAAATCATATCATTTTGTACATTTCATCTAGATTTTATTCAAACATGAAAATTGCTCTTCAAGAAAAGAAAAGAAATTTGAAAAATGATGATACGATTATAAAAGAGTTGATCGAGCAGACGAAGATTGTATTATTGTTGAAATTACCATTTATTTGTAATTCTGTAGTTATTATTTGATCATATTGAATTAAGTGAAATTAATTTAGCCACTACAATGTTACAATCATTTTCTCAATGCCGAGTAAATTGACACGCACTTTGCATTTTACCGAATTATATCCCATATAAATTTGTTTGAAAAATAATGATTCTTTGAAAAAGGTATCTTGACCCTGATGAAACACGACTTCATCAGACATCTTAATGCTTCAATCAGCCAATACGTTTGTTAAAGAAGACCTTCTCGAGAATTATCTCGCGGAGTGATCAGATTAGCGGCCACTCACTGCAGATTACAACTCATTATAGGTCACGCACGAGGCTTCCGCGTACACTCTCGATTGGGTCTTCCGTTAATAAAACACTTTACTCTTCCAATCTTAGTTCAAATAATGATCTTTGAAAAGGCGATAAAACGTAGTTATCTGTGTTTAAACTGTTGGATCTAATAAGTAATCAATTTGCCTGGCACAAGTTAGCAATTTTGTTAAACGCGTGATTACTTATATAGGGTTTCTGATAACAGACTAGTTTTGTTGGTAACAGGGGACGAGTTTTCTTAATTCCTACAAATTAAATATGAATGTTTTTTAATCAAATTAAGTAATCGTAAATGTGAGCGGAGAAGACGTTGATTAAAGAACAACAAAACAAGAATTTAATTCGAGATTGAAATTTAATTTCTGCTATAATGCAAATATGCAACTTCTCTTGAACTGAATTTTAATGTCCGTATTGTTATGCGTTTAATTTTCTACATTGGCTAGAGGTATAGGGGGAGGGGGGGGGGGGTTGAGATCTCAAAAACATGTTTAACCCCGCCGCAATTTTGCGCCTGTCCCAAGTCAGGAGCATCTGGCCTTTGTTAGTCTTGTATGATTTTTAATTTTAGTTTCTTATGTATAATTCGGAGTTTAGTATGACGCCCATTATCACTGAACTAGTATACATATTTTTTAAGGGGCCAGCTGAAGGACGCCTCCGGGTGCGGGATTTCCTCGCTACATGAAAGACCTATTGGTGGCCTTCGGCTGTTGTCTGCTCTATGGTCCACTTCCTTACTCAATTTTATTTTAAGCATTTTTATGAGAATACTACAAACGATAAATATTATATTCTCATTGATGCATTCTGGACGTTTGGTCATTTCAAAAGTACTCTGTTACCAAGTGAACAATAGAAAATCACGAGTCGAAGCTTTAATATTTTCTGAAAGGGTCACTGACTATATCAGTTTGTTAATTTTTTTCCTGAAATCATTAAAACAAATTAGTTGGCGCGTTTAAATCCATCAATTGAAGAGAGAGTGCAACACGATCAAATGAAAAACTAATAACGTAAATACTAACGAAGGTTCACAGAAAAATTAAACATTTAACATAAAAGTCCCTGCATAAAACTCAGGTGAACCGAAAGGATAATTTGTTCTTGATCAACCAAGGACACTATTTGTGTCTCGAACGACAAGCATTATTAGAAAGAAAGGGAATATTGCTGTACGGCAAATGATATCGTGATCTGTTACACAGGTTACCAAATAGGTCAACTAAATAATGGTGGGGTCATACATTTTACTATTTCTATGCTTTTTATTGAAGCCGAAACGCATATTAAAATGTATTATGCTGTTAAAATACAAAAAATAATTCCTGTTTATAATACCTTTATATAGTTGTTTTATTAGTCAATGTTGCCAAAGCACAATCAATCTATAAAAGATAGGCACATATAATTAATTAATTAAAAATGTAGTAAAATGTAGCTAAGACAGAAAAATTAAAAATTCCAAGACACTTACATCATGCATATATATCACAATTCTTGTAAAAAGAAGGTAAATAAACTCATCGTAGATACCAGGATTGAAATTTTATATTAACGTCAGACGCGCGTTTCGTTGCAAAAGTCTCATCAGTGACGCTCTAATAAAAAAAATGTTCAAAAAGTAAAATAAAGTACGAAGTTGAAGAGCATTGAGGATCGAAAATTCTCGAAAGTGTTGCCAAGCTAAGGTAATCTATTCCTGAGGTAGAACAACCTTAGTATTTCAAAAATTCAAAGTTTTTGTAACAGTCAGAATTATAAATATATCAATAATAGTTGAAGTCAACACAGAAGTGCTGACTAATGAGCTGGTGATACTCTCGGAGAATTAAAACTCCACCAGCAGTGACATGGACCCAGTGATTGTAAATAGACTCATTGTATATACCAGGATTGAATTTTTATATTTACGCAAGACGAGCGTTTCGTCTTCAAAAGACTCATCAGTGACGCTCGAAAAAAAATGTTAAAAAGGTAAAATAAAGTACGAAGTTAAAGAGCATTGCATGAGGACCAAAAATTCCTAAAAGTTTTGCTAAATACAGCTAAGGTTATCTATTCCTGAGGTAGAAAAGGTTTAGTATTTCAAAAATTCAAAGTTTCGGTAACAGATAATTTATAATTATGAACATATCAATGATAACTCAAGTCAACACAGAAGTGCTGACTTCTGGGCTGGTGATACCCTCGGAGAATTAAAACTCCACCAGCAGTGGCATCGACCCAGTGGTTGTAAATAAACGCATCGTAGATACCAGGATTGAAATTTTATATTTACGTCAGACGCGCGTTTCGTCTACAAAATACTCATCAGTGACGCTCGAATAACAAAATGTAAATATACATTTCATTTTTGAAAATATACACGGTAGCATGATACTTCTTGTTCTGCTTACTGGGTCAGTTGGTAATTACAAAAACAAACATCCCCAAGACAATTGACATGGTAACTTATTCATTTGCAAATACTACTAGCTTTTTGACCATTATTTTGGATGCGGATGAATTGGTAGATTAGAGCTTAACGTTTAGTGGCAAATACTACATACCTATATCTTGACAAAAACGTGTCCATGTGTTTTGAATAGGAAACATATAGCTTTTACAACAACAATTATAAAACAATTGAAAAGTTCACTTGCAGTGTTCCAACTTTGTTTTCTTGCGCATATTATGCGTCTTTGTAAATTTTTATAAGACTCAGTGCATTTAGCAGTTTTGATAGCAGAGATATAAATTTAAGTTGAAAAGACAACACTCTATCATGGAATTGCAAATTGCACTGATTTGTGACCTTATCCTTAATTTAAAACGACGGCAAATCATTGATTTGTGATCTTGTCCTTAATTTCAAAAGACGGTAAAACATTGATATGTGATCTCGTCCTTAATTTCACAAGACGGTAAAACATTTATTGGTGATCTTGTCCCTTATTTCACAAGACGGTAAAGCATTTATTGGTGATCTTGTCCCTTATTTCACAAGACGGTAAAGCATTTATTGGTGATCTTGTCCTTAATTTCACAAGACGGTAAAACATTTATTGGTGATCTTGTCCCTTATTTCACAAGACGGTAAAGCATTTATTGGTGATCTTGTCCTTAATTTCACAAGACGGTAAAACATTTATTGGTGATCTTGTCCCTTATTTCACAAGACGGTAAAGCATTTATTGGTGATCTTGTCCTTAATTTCACAAGACGGCAAATCAAATCCTATACATTGACATTTATATCGATACGTTGTTAAGGGCAAAAGTTATATAGGAGAACCGTTAAGTATAGATATGATTTTATCATAATTATAAACAAACAAAGGCCTCCTACTAAGACATCCATTACTCTCACGAACAAAAGGTGATACATCAATATTACTAATAATAGATTATCAGGGCATATAAAGATAAAATCACATTGATAAATCAATTAATGTCAATTAACGGAGGTTGTGGACACACAGACAGATATACACTATGAACAATTTGTTTTCATATTAGTGTCAACACTAACAAGCTATTATTCCTTCGATTTTATTTATTGGAATATTTAGTTACAAACAAGACAGAAGGTTCTGGGAACAATGACGAAATTAGTTTATTGAAACGTTCTTTCAAACAAGTGTTAGAAATATGTTGCATACAAGTAACAAGTGCGGGTTCAATTCTGATATTTCATCACTTCCAAAATATACTCCTTTGTGTTTGACACTTCATCGTTAGGAGTTTGTTGTATTAGATGAGTTTCGTGTGTTTGAGCTTTTGATTTTGCCATCTGATTAGGGACTTTCCGTTCATAATTTTCCTCAGAGTCCTGTATTTTTGTTATTTAAATTTTTTACAATTTTTTTTTTTAATGGTAGAAGGGGAACAATTAACTCATAAGGTGATAGCAGTTTTCTGTAAAATTAGTTGTTAAAAAAAAATCTGATCATAATGGTCCTACCAATATTTATTTGTGTTATATCTGTATATGTCACTGAAATTTACCAATATTACTTTGTAGGAAGCTAAAGCAGAAAAGTTTTTTAAGATAACTTACATTATTTTTGCCCAACATACAGTTGTGTTATATATTTGATTTGTATATGGTTGTTGGAAACGTAGTTCAGTACGTATCATACCGGAATCACAGGGGTGCTCCGGGATGATGTTTGTAAATAGTATAATCATCTATATATCCTCCGTATCATATTACATTAGCATGCCTTCTCTCTCTTGTTACCACCGCATGTTAAGGTAGTCACACACAGATATATTAAGAGCAGTAAAATTAGTTTTTAGAAACGATTTCGTCCTTTATTAGTCCCCCAAGGACGTTGAATGGTGGAGGACCTCAAATACTTCCCGCTGACGTTATGAACATTGTATTTTTTGTTTGCATTCCGTCTTTATAAATGAATTAATTGACATTTTGATTGTGTGAATTTGACCCAAATTACAGCGTAGTGTGTGTGTATCGTCTGCACGCAATCATCATGCAGATAAGGAATGTATTTTTAGATTGCAGTGACCAACTACATGATAATGAGCAATGATAAGCTACAGCGTGAAATTGTTAAATTGAGAAACAAGCTTTCGCATCAAAGTTTTAATAAAACACCTATAATTTTATCCGATAGTAAAGGGAAATACTTAAAATTATGTAACGTGTAACCAGGCGTTTATATCCCAAACGTCCGTTCCAGTCAATACTTGGATCCAAGTTGTCTACAAACAATACGGCAATACTAAAACTACAACTATCTACGTTATGCACAATGAACTAAAATATACACACTGACTCTTTGTCGAAATAAAGTTACAACAGACAAATATATATACAACTATAATACAATAGAACAGCCTGTCCTCAAGATAGGACGATGTGTCACTAAAAGACAGTATGGCTGGTACAGTCCGTCTGTATCCTCCGAATGGGACAGTCTGTCAATTCCAGACAGTGCGGGCTGGTACAGCCTGTCCTCCGAGTGGGACAGTCTGCTATGTCAATCCTATCAACGTGTACGTTTACTTTGTACCCGGTACAAAGTGTCCTTTGAATATTAAGGCTCTTACTAGCGCTTAATATAACCAACGTACGCTCATCGACAGCCAACCGACAGCCTCGAATGCCGTTTCTCACTCTCTTATATACCCCAGGGCGAATATACTATTTTCTGGATAGGGGTGTTCTCTAAATGTTACCCTTACGGAGCATAGAGAGTCCCTTACGATCACCCCTATAACTTTCGACCCTGCCACTAATTTCCCCGCCAAACGTCTAAATCTACACAACGCTTCTTTCTGTATAAAATATGCATATATAATACAAGATTCTCCAGATTTATAACCATAACGACAAATAAACATTACATAACCCACGCCTCAATCTACATGCGTCCCGCATGATACATTCAAAATTACAAAATATAATTCAACAAAATTTATACACAATATGAAATTACTTATTTACATAATCAGCAATACAGCCTGGTCTTTTACTCTGATGACGACCACTGTCCTCCTCAAATCTTATTGAGACATGCCTCCGTTTCATTGGGCGTTTTCTCCTATAACATTTAGCACAACTAGCGACATATGCCCTAACGTCGGACTGTATACCAGGCCAATAGTAAGACTGGCATATCTTCTCTCGAGTCTTATGCGTACCTAAGTGACCAGCATACTCTGTCTCATGACAGCATTGTAAAACTTGCTTACGCTCAGACATTGGAATTACCGCTTGTAATTTCACAACGTTAAGTTCACGGTCCATGTGGCGTCTAACTACTACATCACCATGGACTTCTAAACAACTAAACTGACTCCATAATGACCTAATAGAGTATCCCTTACCGGATACCTCATTGTACTGTGGCCTTTGACCCTCTGTCAGCCACCGCTTAACAAGTTTAAGGTCCGAGTCATTTGATTGTAACTCTATTAAAGTCAAGTCTTTACTTTTGTCTGGCATCTGACTTGTAACTATGTTTACCTGACTTTGTTCACTCTTAGAATAATCACGGTCCGTTTTTGACTGTCTGTCTGATGTTAACCGACATTGTTTTCTCTGAACATCATCATTTCTAATTGGAGTACCTTGAGAAAGTAGAAGGACCTTAAAGTTATTGATATGTAATAGGTTATCAGACATGTCAATCAGACACTTATTTTTCTTCATAAAGTCCAAACCTAGAATACCATCGACTTGTAGGTCAGTCACAACGGCATCTGATATAAACCTCTCTTTACCAAAATCAAGTGTGAAACTACCTTTACCTCGAAGACTGAGATACTTGTCACTGACGGACTTTATCTGTGACCTAGTTTCACTCAAATGTGGCCTACACAAGTCAGGAATTGAATCATATACTCTTGTAGAAACTAACGTTAGTGTAGCTCCAGTATCCACCATAAACTTGACTGGTACACCTTGAATGTTTAACTCAGCAAACATTCCGGCATCCCCTGATGCTGAAACAACAACAGCGCCTTTGTCATTATACCTAACTTCAGACTTCAGTGTCTTGACCGTGCCGTCTGTATATGTTCTGTTGTTATCTGTTTCCCGAGTACTTTGCTTCTGGTTATTATTATTAGGACAATTTCTTGCAAAATGCCCTATTTCTCCACAACTAAAACAGGGACCACACCTTTTCCCTTTACTTTGTGTGTTATCTATCTTCCCCCGTTGTTGGAACTTTCTCTGGGACTTTAAATCTTTAATCTCTTTTGTTAAGGCCAGTAAATTATTCTCAATCGTCTGCATCCATGTCGTCATTTGTACCATAGATATAGCCGTCTCAGGACTATTAGGTGCTTCTGTCCGTTCGTCACTAGAAGTCTGTCGTAAACGACCCATACTTTTCAGTGTTTTGCTCTCAGCCATGTTATAAGCTTCAAGCTCAACTGCCAACCGTATAGCGTCGTTAAGACCTTTTGGACGAGACTGTTTAATTCTCAGTCTCATTTCGGAGTCTGCTAGTGCATCTATAAATTGTTCTTTGGCGAGCGTGTCCCTTAATTCTAACGGGGCAGTCGGGTAGGCCAGATTAGATAGTCTTCGAACTGACTGACCTAACCCCGGCAAAGTCTCGCTTACTTTCTGCCGTAATTCCTTGAATTGAACACGATAGAGTTCCGTTTGACTAGATGGAGCAAAGCGTTCCTCTAGTGCGTTTACTAGGTCTGAAAATATGTGTCTCTTTTCCTTTGGTAAATCACCAAGCACTGCTTGAGCCTGTCCAATCAGTGACACGGCCAAGTACAAACCTTTCTGGTATTCAGACCACATATTAACAAGTGTACACATCTCAAAGTGTGCTAAGTAATCTATCCAAGGAGTATTGCCATCATATTTTGAAGGTTTGATTTTAACATAATCCGAACCAGAGCAAGCAGTATGAGCAGTACTTTGATTTTTCGTTAATTCCTGCTTAGGATGAACATATCGATCTTTATCTTCAACAACCATCGGACGTACACCCTGATCTTTAGGTGTAGGTGATATAAAACCTTGCCCATGTTGTATTGTGCTTTCACTAAGCGACTGTATTTGTCTACTTATTTCCGCAATCTGATCGTCAATATTTGACATATTTATTGCTATACAGTGTAATCAAAATAAAACAATTTTTATTAAATAATACACTCGTGTTACAACTCACCCGTGACTTTAAGTGTCTTACGACTTTACCTCACGGTTGATTCACTTAAATCTTTTAAGTAAACATTGATGTTAAATGACAATAAATTAAATAACGATCAATCAATAAATCAAATAGTATATAGACAACTTGAATCCCACCGCTGCCACCAACTATGTAACGTGTAACCAGGCGTTTATATCCAAAACGTCCGTTCCAGTCAATACTTGGATCCAAGTTGTCTACAAACAATACGGCAATACTAAAACTACAACTATCTACGTTATGCACAATGAACTAAAATATACACACTGACTCTTTGTCGAAATAAAGTTACAACAGACAAATATATATACAACTATAATACAATAGAACAGCCTGTCCTCAAGATGGGACGATGTGTCACTAAAAGACAGTATGGCTGGTACAGTCCGTCTGTATCCTCCGAATGGGACAGTCTGTCAATTCCAGACAGTGCGGGCTGGTACAGCCTGTCCTCCGAGTGGGACAGTCTGCTATGTCAATCCTATCAACGTGTACGTTTACTTTGTACCCGGTACAAAGTGTCCTTTGAATATTAAGGCTCTTACTAGCGCTTAATATAACCAACGTACGCTCATCGACAGCCAACCGACAGCCTCGAATGCCGTTTCTCACTCTCTTATATACCCCAGGGCGAATATACTATTTTCTGGATAGGGGTGTTCTCTAAATGTTACCCTTACGGAGCATAGAGAGTCCCTTACGATCACCCCTATAACTTTCGACCCTGCCACTAATTTCCCCGCCAAACGTCTAAATCTACACAACGCTTCTTTCTGTATAAAATATGCATATATAATACAAGATTCTCCAGATTTATAACCATAACGACAAATAAACATTACAATTACAACGAAATTTAGCAATTGAATCTGACGTTCGTTTTTGGCACAAAAAGGGAGCAACAACAAGAGATAGTTATAAAAATTTAGAAGGACAGATCGAAGAAGCTGTACGACATTACAAACACATTGTATTTTATGTATGGTTAGGAACTTGTGACTTAACTGATTTTAATCGTAAAAATAGATATATCAGTCTCCGATCACGTGACCCTTCCTCGGTCAATGATATAATAAATAACTTCAGGCGAATTTATGCACTTGTCGCTACATATAAAACAGTTGAATTGGTGTTTTTGGAAATACCTGTTTATTCCATCGTATGTTGGAATAAATACCAAGGCCATGCCGGAATGAACAATACACTTGATAGAGCCAAAGAACATTTCTTTTTTCCAAGGATGGGGAAAATTATAACGGATTATGTACAAACATGTCATTTTTGTCAAGTTCGGAAAGTTACAAATTTTAAAACAAAGCAAGCCATAGTGGCATTTCCGACTCCTTCTGAGCCTTTCGAAGTGTGGCAAATCGATTTATGCGGTCCGTTTCCGAAGTCAGTCAATGGAAATACTTATGCTTTTACTGCGGTCGACATGTTCAGTAAATTTATATTTGCGCACCCTTTGCGAAATAATGACGCTTTGACAGTTGTGAATTTATCTATCGTATGTTTACTCAATTTGGTGTGTGCAAAACTTTAGTCTCAGATCGTGGATCGGAATTTGTTAATCAGTGCACTGCTGGACTTTGTAAACTATTAGAAGTGACACAAGTGTTCACGCCCGCCTTTGCTCACCATTGTCTTGGAGCATGTGAACGACAACACAGGACTTTAAATGAACGCTTAACCGCTCATGTTTTAAAAGACAAATTATGGGAAACGGAAATAAATTCTGTTACTTTTTCAATGAATTCGTCAGTCAACAGCAGTATAGATTTTTCTCCTTTTGAAATTGTATTTGGAAAACGCCCCAAATTCCCCGTGTTCGGAGCACATTTCAACCTAAATGACCTTCATCCAAATATGCAAAATTATTTTTCGGAATTAACAGATCGACTTACAACAGTTTGGGAAATGGTTGTCAAAAATGCTCAATATTCGGGAGAAAAAATGGAAGAAAATGCAAACATTAAACTCAATGAACTAAAAGTTTCAATTGGCGATTATGTATATTTACAAAGAACTTTAACAGGTCAGGGTAGAAAATTTCAGCCACTTTACGACGGACCATTTGTAGTAAACAGCATTCCTAGTCCTCACTTGATCAAATTACGCGATCCAGCCGGAAAACGGAAATTGAAATCACCTGTTCATATTAACCGACTAAAACTTGCGCATATAAGAGCACCAGATCCACAAAATTATTTAGTACAAGTTCCACTGCAAAATCCAGTTTCAACAAGTTCCGATTCTGATTCTGATAGTTCAAAACATGAAATAAATACTGAACAGGATATTCAATTACAAAATGATAATCCTACTCCGTTAAGGCGAACATCTCGGGTTGTCCAAAAACCTATTAGATACCGTGACGAAAATTTTCTAAGTGGGGCTATGGTTTTTTTTGGAAAAAAAAGTTTGTTTCCAGTTTTTGGAGAAAAAAATAATTTGTTTTTGATTTTGAGAAAAAAAAATTGTTTGTTTCACCCTCAGCTGCCACTATATGTAATGCTAAAATTGAAAGAAAAAAATTGTTTTCGACTTGTCGCGAAAAAAATAGATTGTTTTCGCCACAGGCGAAAAAAAAAGTTTGTACAGAAAAAAAAACCATAGCCCCCCCAGAAAATCAAATGGTTGCTGCCTTAGTGATTTGATGTTCGGTGATGATTGCATCGCCACACTTGTTGGACAATGATGATGTTATAATCGGTGATGATTGCATCGCCAAACGTGCTGAATCCAGATGTTGTGTTAATCTGTGATGATTGCATCGCTATTATATTCGTCCAGTACCAGGAACCAGTTATCGTTGATAACAGTAGACATAATTGAGACTTTATTTGATTTGATTGTTAATTTGTATTGAGATTTATGATTTTTGAATGTACTGTGTGTGACTGCCACCTTTCTCTTATCATTGTATTATTAATATGAGGCAGGCATTACCTGTGAATGGGGACGAAGTTTGTTAAAATTATTTTTTTTGTAACTTAAATATTTGTTAAAAAAAGAAACGGAAATACCGTAACGTTTCCGATTTTGGTTCTGTTGTTAGGGATTTTACTTGTGACGTTATTTAAGTTATGACGTCATGTTCAATGTAAACAAAGAAACGCAATGCATCAGGTAACGTTTATTCATACCAAAGACAAAGAATGATTAAAAATGAAATATTGGTATTGTGTTCCTTGAGTTCCTATATTTTACTAGACTAATCAAAGTCTCACGACAACAAGACCGGAAGAAGGAAGTAGAGTTATGTGTTCTGCGCAGATCCGGAAATTAAAAAACACGACAAAAAAAAAAATTGAATGATTTTGAGTTCATTAGTACAATGAAAAATTCGGGAAATTTTCCCGGATTTTTTTTTTTTTTTTTTTTAATTGAATTTTCTACTGTAATAGGGGACTTCGTCCCCATATTACTAGTTGTTATTGGTCGTTTCATGAATAGACTTTGTGTCAAATGAGGTTGATTGGCATGTTCTAGATATAAAACCTGTTTATTTTTCCTATAATATTTTCGTATGTTTATGTAAGTGAGAGTGCCAGTGTTAACCAAATCTGTGTGTAAAAGTTGATATTATTTATGAATGTATTATCTGAAATATTAGGAGTTTTAGGTCTCTGCTAGACTTATCAAATAGACTATGATTCCTCAATTGCATAACTGAAATTATGATTCATTTGAATGTTTCATGCGTAAGACCAGAACTGTGATGAGAAAATATTACATTGTAAGAGATTTGTGTGGTAGTCGGCGTCAGAGATTTGATGCCTGGAAGTTTAGTGAGAAACTTATATATTTTTTTAAATAATTTTGATTATGGTCGACTATAATGTTTGTTGTCTTATTTTAGTTTTATATTCTCTGACCTACGTTTACCAACAACCATCACGAAATTTTATGAATTTCTTTTTCTTTCGGGGCGGGGATGTTATATACTTGATTTGTATATGGTTGTTGGAAACGTAGTTCAGTACGTATCATACCGGAATCACAGGGGTGCTCCGGGATGATGTTTGTAAATAGTATAATCATCTATATATCCTCCGTATCATATTACATTAGCATGCCTTCTCTCTCTTTTTACCACCGCATGTTAACATGGTTAAGGTAGTCACACAGATATATTAAGAGCAGTAAAATTAGTTTTTAGAAACGATTTCGTCCTTTTTTAGTCCCCCAAGGACGTTGAAGTTGCGAATATCTCTCGAACGCTTAGGTTGACAACTTATAAATTGTGCAAATTAATATGCTTTTCCCTTAATATCTATTTTTAATTGTGTATTGTGTAGATATCATAATAATATTGTTCTTTATACATATGTTACTATTATTCTGAGGACTCTCAGGAAGGAAGATTAGTTTTAACTAATACATGGGAGTATTCTTATGAAAAACTGGTGGATTCGAAATTGGGATAATATGCCCGTTATTAGCAATACTTTAAAAATGTATACCAAGTATTGTGTTAGATTTGTGTTAGCGTACACATTTTCATTCTGTTTCTGTGTCATTGCCCTTGTTTGTTGTAACAGAATTATTTCCAGTCCTTGTGTTTGCTTATGCTGTTTCATGCGATTATAATTTTGACAGATAATTGAGTATTTATTAGCTAAGAAAAAAAAAAAACCCAGTTCACCGATAAAGAGTTGGATTCTTTTGAGAGTTTGATTTTTAATAATGAATATCCAGTACAAAATAAGTGAGATCACTGCTTCCAAAGTACATGTCCAGCCTCTCTTAAAAGATTGATTTGTTATTTTGGTTTGCTTGAACCAATATGCTTGGATAAAATAATAAACTGTCCTTTACATTCTCTTCATCCCAATGATGCATGACTGGAGGGGGATACGTTAATTTTTGTTTTTTTAAGACCAGCAGTTAAACCCTTGCAAAATTGAGGCATTCTTTTTGCTATTTTGGATGTATGGATACGCAGCCACGTCCGGTTAAAGATGAGAAGTTATATTCGATCCTCGTTTACAGAGAGTGTCACAATCTTTTAACTTTCAAGAATCCTTACAATATTTTTTTGATGAGTCCGTATATGGGTCTGTTCCTTTCAAATACGCATAGTATATCCTTATTTCCTAGTGGCAGTCCAAACTTCTCATCCTTCATTTTGGTCAATTCACTATTACACGGCCTATTATATTGATGGTTAATTTGTTTTCCTCCAGAATTTGCATGAACTATTTGCCACTGGATGTAACAACACCAATCAATCAATCAAATTTATTGATAAGGTATTAGACTAATGGGGTGTCGGACAAATGAAAAGTCAGAAACTTAAGTTCAAAGTATCCCTTCGAAATTTTACGGACGCCACCACGAGTTGGTTCACCGTTATTGAATAACCGTTACACGGATGATATCGGATATGATTCTTACGTCGTAACTACAATCCCCTTCCCTTTTATGAATGTAACCTACCGAATTAAGACTATTTATTGGGTTTGTAATAACATGAGCAACACAAAGGGTGCCACATGTCCAGCAGGATCTGCTTACCCTTCCGGAGCACCTGAGATGATCCCAAGTTTTTGTGGGGTTTGTGTTGCTCAGTCTTTAGCTTTCTATGTTGTATCTAGTGTGCTATTATTTGTTTGTCTGTCTTTTTCAATTTTAGCCATGGCGTTGTCGGTTTATTTTCGATTTATGAGTTTGACTGTTCCTCTGGTATCTTTCGGCGAGATATATACATTCAATTTTCTTTAATTTAATAAACACAACTTTATTCGGACGATTAACAGGGATAACTTATATTGCGACTTAAAAAGTCCCAAATGTACCTCTTTCTTTGCGTGTCTTTCCGTCAGGTTTTTTCTACGGTCCAATTAATATGCAATAGTGTAGGAGCAGTGTTTAAATGAAAAGGATAGTTTTACAAACAGAGATAGTAAAACCGTTTTGGTATTATTAAATGAACATTATGCTTTAGTGTTTTGATGTACTATTCCGTTCGTGTCTGTGATCTTTACTTTGCCTAACAGTCTTATTATTCATTTTGTCATTATTAAAATCTAGCACTTATGTTTATTGTCAAAATATTGAAAAGCATCGTTAAATTAGTTTTTTAATTACGAAACATATTTGATAGGGAATTAAAAGGTCCAACGGAAAACAATAGAATATAAATAATTCAGGTAATTGTTAATGCACGTGGTGATCACCTGTATATTACTGTATCGGCCAATCAGCGTAATTGACAGTCATTTGTCGCAAATTTCCCAGGTGACATAGGTATTCCTTGATCTTACAAACATTAAAATTATGAATGTTTCTAGGGGATCTGCTTTGATTTGACTTGTGCCCGATCGTATGTTTATTTTGATCAACTCATTTGATGATTAAGTATAACTAGTTGCATTTGTAATCTCGTGACAAGCAGACGACATTTTATAATTATTCGTGATTACTGTAAGCTGAATTAAACTATCATATTTTCGCAAATTGGTGTTTACATTTCAAGGTAAATATTAGAAAATGGTAAATTAAGAACTATATTTTACATTGCTATTACTATTATATGACAGCGAAGGGAGCACGACGTACTCTCGTGGGAATCTCGAATAATATATCTGTTAAATCATTAAGTCACCTTTCTTAATTGGATGTTAATGATGTATGTATCCTAAATAATAAGACAACAATACCGACCTTTATTATATACTTTGTTGTAAATACAAGTAAATCGTATGCGTGATACCATCTATAGTAATTGTTCTGCACAAGCCATCCGTGATAATATCGATATGAGTCACGTATATATAGGCTAAAGGAAACCAAAACAGAAAAGAAGCTTTTTAAGTATAATATTTAAAAGGTATCTGATATATGGCGTCCCAATAACTCGCATAGCTCTGGAGATTATTTTTGTATCTCGTCTTGATACGAGTGAGGCATTGAAAAAAGCCATATCATTTTTCCATAAGTACAGTCGGAAACCCGGTTGAAATAGAACAAAAGAATCGAAGCTCTTTGTTAGAGAAGGCGATAAATGTGTACTGTAATGTTTACTATGGTGACAAAAAATTTAAAAGTCAAAATTACAAATTTCTTCTCAATTACGAAGTGTTTTATTTTAAAAACACCGTTTGCCTAAGTTTTCAATTTATCTTGTACATAGTTAAGCAGAACAATTAGATATCAAGTCGACGACAGGGGTATCTTTCAAGTTGGATGTAAAAAAAAAATACCACGGAAAAAAAAACATATCAATCTATTAGTTCAGTAATTTTCTTGTCTGCCCTTCCATTATGTGACTCAAGAAAAAATTTCAAAAATGGGTAACAATAGTATCGAAAAGAGAAAATCGAGTGCACCTTTTTATGTTAGGGCGTGTTTGAGTTGAATATTTTGACTTGATATAGTACAAAGCAAGAATATTTCATACATCGTCTCGCTTCAGATTCTATCATTTTTATATATCAAAGCTACAGGTTGACTTTATAACATATAAAAATTACAGTACTAAAAGATGAAATGTATGGGTCAAGTGAAATTCCTATCTAATGAATCACAAAAACAGAGTAGGTGTGTTCGAATAGCTATTGTTTTACTGAAAGTACTTGACGACAGTTGGATGATGAAAATGCATATCTTCAAAAAATTATAATTTTTTGTGTGTGATAAATAGGGTTTATAGTCTTCAATCACTAAACAAATCTAGTCTGCCCTTCCATGAAATATTTGATTAGAATTTTTTTTAAATGTTTATGAATTTTCGAAAATTCCACCTGACAACCGATCAGACAAAAGTCAATAGTTTTAAGTTGAATCAATGCAGACAAGATCATTAACTGATGCTCATTAGCTAGTTGATACATTTGTCTTTTAAAATACAACTGACATATAAGGATCGTAATGGTACACTGTGGATAAATTTATCGGTAATTGGTAGCGCGTCATCCCTACAATGGCTTCCATTTCTACAGTTACAAACTAAAACTGAGGGAAACGCATCAAATATAAGAGAACTACGACACAACTTTAAAATGTAACACACACAGACACGAACTATAATATAACAATGGCCATTTTCCTGACTTGGTACAGGACATTTTAAGAAAGAAAAAAAAAATATGGTGGATTGAACCTGGTTTTGTGGCATGACAAACCTCCAAACAAATTTATAAAAAGTTCAGAGACTCTATTTAACCAAATAATTGTATCATTTTCTGTTGACGCGTACGCCATCTATATATTTTCTTATACTTCTTGAAGCGATGTTAAAAAGTGATTTGAAATGTTGTTAAAGGCGCTGACGCCTTTCGCCCCTTCCCCATGACCAATTAAAAAAAACAAAACTTATAGTTGTGGTTTATGATAGGGCTTTTGGTTGTCTGATTTTGTTCGGACTGCATATTATCATGCACACAATATATTTGGATGTACAAGGACAGAAAAATGAGGAAATCTGTTTTGCAACAAAAATCAACATTACAGTGTTCATTTGCTGCAAAACAGTAGTCGAAACTTAGGGCCATTCGAGTAGTTATTTATTAAAAAATATATAAAACACTTTTAAGAGGCAACAAGTCCATGTATGCGTGTTCAGTATCGATTAATTTCTAAACACATAAAAAGTAACCCCTAAGCAACTGCTATACAAGTGAGAAGTTTAGCTAGCCATAAAACCCAGAAAGCCCTATATGCCTTTTTATCTTTCTTCGTTACATATATGACGTGGCCCTGTACTTATTCATTCCGGTAAATTTGTGTATTCTTGTATTTATTTTTTTCTAATATGCTTGGTCTGCATGCCATTTTGAGCTTCTTTGTTACATGTTTGTATGTTTGTGACTGCCGTATTATTGACATTTTTACCTATTATGTAACCTATAATATTTTTACTTATATTATGAGGTCCAGCTAGCTATAAAACTAGGTTAAATCCACCATTTTCTACATAAGAAAATGCCTGAACCAATTTAGGAATATGACAGTTGTTATCCATTCGTTTGATATGTTTGAACTTTTAATTTTGCCGTTTGATTAAGGACTTTCCGTTTTGAATTTCCCTCGAAGTTCGGTATTTTTTTGATTTTACATTATATCATAACAACTTCCTGTTTTCTTGTTGAAGTCTATGTAGACATTAATTTATCATTGAACATGTTTAAACCACGAAGACTTGTCTGTATATACTCAAGTCAGATCTTCTCTAAGCGTAATTTTATTATTGATTAAACAATACCTTATTTAATTTGAAATATTAATTAAAAGTGTTGTCACTGTGGACAAACTAGCTGTGTGTTATCTGTACGAGTTTTACGAGCTAAACACATTGATTAGAACCTAATACGCCAAAAATTGAATGAAGAGATAGGAAATGTACGGAAATTTATTTTCCTCGTTATTTTATTACGCGATTCTGTCAGTAGCAATAACTAATTACAAAGTTATAAACAGCATTGTATTTCCATACCCGCAGTAAAACGACTCCTCCGATGACAAACCATTAGCTAACGTTAGATTAATGAGACCCCAAAATTTGCCGTAAATAGGAAAAACGACAGATTATTTTTACACTGCTGTTAGCAATGTCCTAATATATTTTTTGAAAGACAGTTGTGACTTTTTCCATGTGTAAAGAATTGAACGTTGTAACCTGGTATGTGATAAAGAAATACCATTTATCATTCAATTTCTTTAGAAAAAATACCTATACTATATTAATTTATGTTTCACAGACTTCAACTGTCCATCTCAACATCCATAAGACCACACCAATTAAATTTTTTGTTCTACTCCAAAAATTTGGGCGAGCAAGCAATTTGAAAAATTTTATAAAAAAAATTGCAAATATTTCAGGCGAAGCTTGAAAATTAAAGGCGAGCGATACTATTTTTTTGGGGGGAAAATATAACATAATATTTTTGATAGTATTTATCAAAATAAGATGGTAAAACACTTGATTTACTACATGTACTTTGATATGAAGTGTTCTTTTTTCCTGTTCACTAAGGCGGGAATATATATATTTTTTTCCGTTTTGAAAAAAAATATGTTTATGCGGGCGGGGCCGTCGAACCAGGAATTAAATTGGTGTGGCCTAACATGTGAATTATTTCTTTTTACAATATGTTTACATATATTAAGTATACTTTTCAAATTAAAAAATAGAATAAAAATGAGATCTGCAATTGCGTATAAATACCTCCATTGATTTAAATATTGGAACTCGAGATCATGTTTTTAGAAATTTTCACTGCTGACGTAACGAACGAAAATCACCGAAGTTATCAGATAGATATAGAAAAACACGAAGTCGCATCAATTGTACAAGAAGATAACTATGTTGCAAAGCCAGAGAAAGTGTTCATTTATCGTGCTACATACAAGACGAAACAAGTTACTTCAGGTTTACGTTGACAAGGTGAAAAACAAATCAAGTTACTTCAGGTTTACGTTGACAAGGTGAAAAACAAATCAAGTTACTTCAGGTTTACGTTGACAAGGTGAAAAACAAATCAAGTTACTTCAGGTTTACGTTGACAAGGTGAAAAACAAATCAAGTTACTTCAGGTTTACGTTGACAAGGTGAAAAACAAATCAAGTTACTTCAGGTTTACGTTGACAAGGTGAAAAACAAATCAAGTTACTTCAGGTTTACGTTGACAAGGTGAAAAACAAATCAAGTTACTTCAGGTTTACGTTGACAAGGTGAAAAACAAAACAAGTTACTTCAGGTTTACGTTGACAAGGTGAAAAACAAAACAAGTTACTTCAGGTTTACGTTGACAAGGTGAAAAACAAATCAAGTTACTTCAGGTTTACGTTGACAAAGTGAAAAACAAATCAAGTTACTTCAGGTTTACGTTGACAAGGTGAAAAACAAATCAAGTTCGTTAACTGTTGGTTGCTTTATTTTCAGTGACGAATATTTCATTCATATTTAGGACAATGTATAAGACACAAATGTCGAATGAATATAGTATATACGCTTCATCTTTAACTAAGTACACACAGTTGTGTTAGCTCAATAAAAATATCATATTTGTTTTATAAAAACATATCAGGATAAGAAACTTTCCGTTCTGAATTTTCGTTGTAGTTCGGTATTTTTTGTTATTTCAATTTTCCATTTTCTCCGTTTACTTTTCTGACAATTCATTGGCTAAACATTAAAAAAAAATCAGCAACTTATCTCTTGAGTATTTTTTTTCCATGTAAATTCAATCTAGTTAAAAGAGTTTTATAATTGAAAACGAGATAAGAACATTGTATAATTGTACATACAGAAGTCAAATATGGGACGAATTCTAATTTTTAGACATCATATATTCATGCAGTATGTTATCATAAATTTTTTATGCAGCAATAATTTCCGCAGCATATATATCCAGACTGCAATGCCCTGATTTCCCCTAAAGGAAGCCCTACTGTGTCATCAAGTAGTCTACAGTTGACGACTTTGATACAATATCACCACTATAAAATGTTGTAAAGTGATGGCATATGCCTGTACAGATATATATTACTCTATGAATTGTACCCTACAGATTGGACTTATCCTATATGTCGGTATTTGACTAACATTATCAAGATGTGTTAAATTTTAATGCATTTTAATAAACGTATTAGCAAGAGATTGGATGTCTGAGGTAAACGTCCCTGGGAATTGTTGATGACGAGCTTTAAATCTCGGAACTCAGATTTAATCATTCAATCAAATTTATTTGTGCCTGTAAAACACAACATTTAACTTGATATGATCTTTGAGCAATCATCTATGTAGAATAATAATGGATTGTAATATGAAAACGGGTTTATTGCCGATAATAAGCACTTCATATAATGAAACCTCTCTACTTTAGCTAGTTAATTAACAAGTCAGCGCTAAACAATATGTCCATGTATCATTAACGCTAGCTACCATTCTTCGTTCCTTCGAGATTCTCTAGCATTGGACCAGAACTTCGGAAGAAATGATAAAAGCTATCACTTTTCAATGCATAAAAACTTTTAATTTCAAAAATTGTATTGGGTTCCCAGGAGTTTACCTTCAAATCCAAATTCCGTATTTTTGCCCCTGGATAAGCTGAGATTAGTAATTATAGAGTTGACAATTGATACGAGTTGTTGAGCTAGAGTTTCGTCTCTCTGGGCGCCATATTTACAACATTTGTTACAGTTAATGCTTTATTTTTGTAATAGGTCGTTACGATTGATTCCAGGTTATAACTAGATATTACTCCGCAGAGAGTTCACACAAATTGACTCGTTTGACACTCAATACATTCATATAATTCATGATTATTTCTTTTTATTAATTTTAAAATTATACGTTTTGTCTGTGTTTTTATGACAGAGATTTGTTTTCATCGTTTTTTCTCTTCATTGCAAATTATATTAAAAGTTATGGCTGAATCGTTTCACTGCTTTATTTCATTTTTATTTTACTTCCAGTCTTAAACTTTCACTTTATGTAGGGGTAGTCTCGTTTTCAACTGTTGAAAAAAGAAAATTGCATAACAGTATATAAAAACAAATTTAATATTTAACCTTGTATTTGGCTGTTAACAGAAAGCTCGGAATCAACACATAAAATGTTAGGTATGGTACATGTCAACATCACACAAAAATTTCTTCAACATGTGTTTTTTAATACAACAAAGAACGTTTTCTCTTCCTCCCGTTGATAACACGATAGCAAACAGGGAAGCACTCTCTATTATTAAAAGAGGAAGATATTAGAAAATGAACTGGACTGTTCAATATAAAAATGACAGTAGAAGGCATGCTTCTAGAGTTCACCGTACGGCCTTCAACTATGAGCAAAACATTAGTACATATGCCTTGGAGTGCATTATTTTTGTTATTCTTTATAGTGGAAGTTCCTCTAGAAAATGACTATATACATGTATATAACGAGGCAAACGAGGCAAAGTATACACAGTTAACGCCATCAAAATTCCTTTCTGTACATGTGCATCACTTTGAAACATCATTCCAGAATATTTCCTCAATTTAGAACCAATTTATTTTCCTTGCCAGTATAGTTAGTCGGAGCTTTTTTTCCTTCATTTCTTTGTTTTTCAAACAACCGTAACGACTGTTTTCTTGTTAACAATTGAAGTATGTAGAAATGCAAAACAAATACCATTTACCAGATCCGAATGGAAGCGGAATACGGAAGAAAGGTTGGTTTCCATGACGACGCTTTGAAAAGATTATTTAATTAGATTCTAATTGGAAATTTGATTCACCGTGAATCTTTTACTAATAGAAATTAAACAATATGTATGGACAAAAATCTCAATCATAAAAAGCTAATGCGATATGAATAGATGTGACGTTAAACGCTGAATAACTTTGTTGACACTGTCTACTTCAATTGCCTTCCCATATCAATCTGTATTCAAAAATAATAAGATCTAAATGATATCGGCTATAAACACTAACTAGTTAATTACAAACGAGCGGTAAACCTTTTAACTACTTTAGTGAAATGAGATCAAACACGTAAAACTGAAGATTGATAGGCGGACTACATTGTCGCCAATATGAAGTCAGACCTCGAGAGACAACAAACTAGATATTAGGAGGACGAAGTGCCATGAATTTCAATCAGTTTTGCCCTTATATTACTTATTAATTCTATTCTCCGGAGATCCGCTTATACAAATTGGTAGTCAATTAATTGCATGCAATCCAAATGTCATTTCGAGTATTTATGTAGACAATTTTCCAATTAGCGACTAATTGATTATCAAGTTGATAATTAAAACGATAGAAAAACACTTTACTTTGGAATACTGTCACAATTCTGACCTTCCGTTTATTGGCACTCTGGTATTCTAAGGGAATCAATTCTTGCCCCGTATTTATACCATGCTTTTTAATCTAAAAACCTCGTTATTTAGATAAATCAGAAAAATATAACTAAATTAATACGCGATTTATATAACTAAATAGAAGATTTATAATTAAATCAAAATGTGATGCGTTTAAGAATTAATTTATATTCTGAACAAACGATCTAAAATTTTAAGGTTCTATAATTCTTTCTGTTGAATAATTCTATTAAGATAAATTTAAAGAACCCATTTGTTAAAAAATGCTGACGGTGCATGTTATAATTTCGATCTTGTATATATTTATTTTCAGCTCTAAAGCAGCAAATTTGAAATTCACAAGTAAAAATATTGGTGATTGACTTTTACAAAAACGAAGCCTGATTCCTTGTAAATATTAATAAAATTACCCCGGTTTATAAAAACATGATTTTATTTGTAAGTTGAACTTTGATTGAAGTAACTAGTACAGTTAGCTTAAAAAATATGAAGATGTGTTATGATTGCTAATGAGACAATTCTACACGGGAAAGCACTGACATAAAAGGATAACAGCTATATACAAAAAGTAGATGTGGTATGATTGCCAATGAGACAACTCTCCACAACAGACCAAAATGACACAGAAATTAACAACTATAGATCACCATACGGCCTTCAACAATGATCAAAGCCAATACCGCATAGTCAGCTATAAAAGGCCCGAAATGACAATGTAAACTAATTCAAACAAGCAAACTAACGGCCTTATGTATGTACAAAAAATGAACGAACAACAAATATGTAACACATATACAAACAACAACCACTGAATAACAGCTTATAGGTTATCGTATACGACCTTCCACAATGTGCAAAACCCGTAACGTATAGCAAGCTATAAACGGCACTGGAATGACAAATGTAAATCAATTCAAACGAGAAAACCAATGGCGTTTTGTTCTTCTTCTCTCCTTTTAAAAAAATTCAAATGAAAGAGTCCATTTCATTTATTATTTTCCAGTCTTAAGCAATTTCAACTGAAACACTATCATTGAAAGTTCATTAGCAAAAGAAAAAAAAAAACCCAAATAAATAAATTATATACGAAATTTTAACTCTTCGCATTTATGACACAAGTGCGGAAGAGCATTGACAATGTGTTGAAGGCCGTACTTCGACCTAAAATGGTTCACTTTTTAAAAATTGTGACTTGGATGGAGAGCTGTCTCATTGGCTCATATGTATTGGTATCCCTATAAACGACTAATATAATAAATCTCCATTCTATTGTTTTGATATTGCTCAAATTTGTGGATCCAAAATAATTCTTTAAAATAAGAATATTTTTTCCAACATGTCTGCAATGTAAGCAGATTTATAACCTGGAAAGGTTAAACAGAAATGTAAGGTTTTCAGTGCCAATTTAGGAAAGAATAACTAACACATGAAGTCATAAAACTTTCCTCAGTGCTTGGAGCATAAAAATCATGTTCGAAACATGAAATCCAGCATTTTGATTGGTTGATTTTAGAATATGAGTACAAAAAGTGTGCTCGAATGTTTTATAACGCCATCACGTGTTGGTAACTGTTATGAAATAACCGTTTCACAAATGATATCGGACATGTTCCTTTAGTCGTAGCTCCAATCCCCTTCCCTTTCATGAATTTGACCTACCGTTTAGACTATTTACCGGATTTGTTATAACATAGACGTTACGCACGTTATTGCGTCAATACTGTGTATTCAACAAGTCCACACTAAAAAACAGCTTTTCTATAAAATCATAACAGTTAAGATATATAAAACTTATATCCATAGACTAGACAGGTAAATACTATTTCGAAAAAAAGTGAAAATTGTTTTATCATACTTTACTATAGTCTAAAATAAGGACAACATATTGACAAAACGTCAAAAATATGCAAGTCAGACGTAACAGACTATACGCATAATAACTTTAGCAGGGGTGTTTGTGTTCTTCAAAACAGTGTTATATCCACGAAAATTCGAATGAATGATATGCTTTATATATAAAGTATTACAATATTACTGAATATGCGTTCCTGTAACGATCAACGCTATTTTTTGGTAAAAACAAATAGTGGTCATTATGGTCAGATTTTGGAAAATGTTAAGTTATCAAAATTTATAGGTTTTAAAATATAAGATTATATGATATTTCGTTTGTGTAAATTATGCTAACAAATGTACATACACAGACCATATCAGAATCGAATTTTTGCAGCACTCACACTTCATATAAAAATGCAACGGCTTCTGGCAAATGTCTTGCAAGATGTCCAATGTCGGATTTTGCCGCTTTTTACAAATAAATTGGCATTTGCGACGCTATGCATTGAAAAATTAGATTAGTTGCATGCTACATAGTGCTTTTCCGTAATTGTGCTTTAACTTTGCAAAACAGCTACATAGTTTTTAATAATTTGCGTAGTCAAAACGACTTCGTTTTCAAAGAAATGAAATGTCTTGCAAGTTTGTCCACAGGACGATTTTCATACGTTTTCAACGTTAATTGTCTATTCGGGGTACGCTATTTATGGTGGATCGCCGTCTGTATATTTCCTCAGACAGAATTTTCTTGATGGTCAGATACTATCAATAGGACCACAAAGTATTAAAAAAAAATCCGATGACTGGGGTTGTTCGTTTAGATGAGGTTCTTAAGTTGTGAAAAAGTTAGTATCACGAGAGGATAAAAAAATCCTCTTTTTCAAATTTTCAAATTTGGGAAGCGTAAAACTTCGATTTTGTTTCATTTCTCTGCAATAAGATTTATATGTATAAAACTTGAAAGTAAAAATGAAATTGGGCCTAAAGCGTGCCATTGGCTATATACACCTCTCCTCATCATACAATTTGAAAGCTTGTAAATAATGTATATGAGATGAATTATAAATAACCTTTTATTCATTTTTTTAATCTAATTGTACCGCTATTAGTAAATTGAATATTATAAGCAAGACCCGTTTAACTTGTAATTCCCGACAAACTTATTATAGTAAAGCAAAATATATATCTTCCTCCTTTTCGGATCTAAATGGGGAAACATTGCATTTTATTAAGTTTTATGTCAATTGGTCTCTGGTAGAGAGTTGTCTCATTGGCACCCATCATACCGTATATATCTTCTCATTTCATATAGATTTATGCATTACCGAAATACGATATATCTTGTTGTTTGTTGCTTACGTTACTTTCAGTGGGAAATATTTCATGCATATTCAGTACAACTATTCATTAAGAAGTATCCATATTGATATGCAAAACAAAAATTACAAGCAAAATAAAAAAACTTATCCCACATAATCATTAATCGCCGTAAAACGTAAGAAATTGACGTTACCATTTGAGACGCAATATCGTGCTTAACGTCATAAGGAACACGACGGTAGCCACATGTAGAGCAGGATCTGCTTACCCCCCGGAGCACCTGATATCAGCCCTAGTTTTTGGTGGGGTTCGTGGTGCTTATTCTTTAGTTTTCTTTGTTGTGTCATGTGTTCTATTGTTTGTCTGTTTGTCTGCTTTCATTTTTAGCCAGGCGTTGTCAGTTTATTTTCGATTTATGAGTTTGACTGCCCCTTTGGTATCTTTCGATCCTCTTTTAGTTTTATTTATAATTGTACATTACAGTCTTATCTAGGATGTCGGATTGTACTCAGTTTGTCTGTATATCTAAAGCATGTTAAATCGATTTCATTAAAATATATATAGGTTCAAAATAAATAAAGCTTTAAGACTATACTGACTATAATACACTAGATGAACCCATATTTCGCACACTACTGCAAAAAATCCTCGGTAATACGCCTGTTGAAAACATATCTCCGTAACTGAAGGGGAATGTAAGGTTACCGGTACTGCAAAAACAGGCTATGATGGTTTAGGTGCATACTTAAAAGCTATACATAATCTGTCTTGCAACAAGTCACCTACTGGTGTTCTGGTTGGATAGTTGATTTCTTAGGTTACTATATTTTAATAGTCTCGTCAACCACTGAGAGCCGTGATGTAGTGGTTAGTGCATCGGACTACTAACACAAATGTTCCTGGTTAGATTACCGTTCCGGAATGAAAATTTCAGGGACTGAATCTTCGGCTCTCCCTTGACACCATTTGCGAGTATGGTCTTGAGGAAATGATGATAGTCCGTCGGAAGGGGATGATAAATGGCTAACCCGTATTAAGAGAGAGCCATTTCTCTTGCACGTAAAAGACACCGTTGTAGATTTCGAAAAAGAGCAGGTGAATGCCGCTACAAGGCAGCGCTGGCACCCGCAAAGTGGAAATGGATTAATATAAGTTGCAAAACATGTTTCCTAATCCACTATAAATAAATATGTATAAACTAACCATTGGTATCTAAATTCAAAATCTTAGATTAGGACCAGTGGAATATCTAACATGATAACCGCTACATGTAATACTTATTTTTAGCAATATTGATATCTCCATTTAAATGTGCTGAGATAAGTCGACGGCACGAGCAGGGACTTATACCCAATAATAAAACTGTTCAAAAGAAATTTAAAAGATGCCTGAATTGATTTGTTAATTTAGCAAAATTAGCGAAAAGCTGATTGACACCTTAGTCCCGCATAAGGATTTTTCTCCTGAAAACTCATCATCACATTATATAAAATCTTATGGACATGATACTCAACTTATTATTTTTTTTTTTTAAACGAGTGGTGCTATTTTTTTTTACTACTATCACACACATATTATCCAATAAGATATGTTCGCTACTTCTCTGGATTTATTAGAAACATAAAATACACATTAGTATAATTAGTTAGTTATATTTTATAGCTAATATGGTCATTACTTAATAGTCTTATTAAAAAATCCTTTGTGTCAGGATAATTACACGATGGATCCATTTATCTAACACTTCTAATCACACATTTATTCATCAAATGTTTAGTTGATACCGTAAAATACTAATAAATAAACCATCGTAAAATATTCAATATCCAAATCCAATCAAAAGAACGCCATCCGAACAAACCGAGCGAAAAGAAAATGAACTTGTCCGATGATACAAAATATAATTACAGTATTTCTATATTATCCATTTTCATAACGCGACTTAAGGTTAGACATAATGATGTAATGAAATTGTTTATAACTGACACGGATAATTGAAATAATAAGCGCATCCAACCTCACATGGCCTCTTTCCATTAGACACCGGAATGCCAAATATGGGCATAGTTCGACTTAAGTCAAGATGCAATGCTCACTGCTCCAATTGGATAGGTAACAGTTCATCTCCAAACGAGATTAAGCTTACAAAAAAAGTCCATTCGAAGTATTCAACTCTTAAATAAACACCTCCAACGAATTGAGTATAGCTATTTCATATCTTGACCAGTCCCTCAAAATTTGACCAGTGCAAATAACATTAACAAGTATCGGCAGAATTGAGGACCAACAGGATTCTAAAATGAATAAATCCGATGTTGTCACAATTTGGCAAAACAATAACAAGAAGGTTTTCGCGTATCACGATGCGATGGTGCTTTAAATTACAATTATGACAATGTGGCAGATTTATTTCTGTTGAATAGTTTCGGTTAATAATATATTATAGCAGATACCGATACTTTAATTTATTGGGGTGTAAAAGCGTTCATTGTAGTGGTGGTCGTTGCTACCTTTTATCAAGATGTCTTTCGCTTATTGTTTTTGTTTTAAAAAAATGCTGTTGGTTTTTAATTTTAATATGTTTCAGATTTTATCATTCAGTGTCCACAAGTTGTTTACGCCTTATCGTTTCTGGGGGATAGGTTTATCAGGGGACAATTGATCCCACAGTTCCAATTCTATTTTTTTTACCAGAGATTTAAAAAAAAAAAATAAGCATTTGTTATATTTTCTGATCTAATTTAAAGTTACCCTTGTATAATCGAAAACTCCATTTATATATTCGATATTAATTTGCTAAATCATGTTTCTCTATCAATTATTCTCGTATTTATTTTAACTTAACATAGAAAAAATTAATTCACTCTATATATGTTAAATGTACATTTGAATATAATGCTGACTAAATGGTACTAAAATTTTGATTGTATATTTTAATTTTCAACGCTACCTTTGTTAAAATACTCACACACAATGTCTACTATCTAGTGAAGTGTTGGTGCTGATTTATTCATTTGTTTTTCATGCTAAGTGTTAGATATAGGAAGATGTGGTATGAGTGCCAATAAGACAACTCTCCATCCAAGTCACAATTTTATTATTAGCACAGTAACATGATTATAATTTTAAGATTTATAGCAAAATGATACAGATAAGAACATCATGTTTTTTTCAGACCAATGCATCTTTTATAAATTACTATAATCACGCCCAGTTTTTGGTGGGGTTCGTGTTGCTTAGTGTTCAGTTTTCTATGTTGAGATTTGTGTATTAATGTTTGTCGGTTTTGTCTGTTTCTATTTAGGCCATGACGTTATCAGTTTATTTTAGATGTATGAGTTTGAATGTTGTCTGGTATCTTACATCCCTCTTCTAGAGTGTGTCACGGACAAAACCGGGAAGGATAGGTAATTCTGTCTTATAGATTATTGTTATTGCTATGTCTTCGTTCTTTTGCTCTAAAATATAAAGTAATAAAATTTACTGTAATTGCATTTAATCATTTAGTTCAATTCGCAATCAGCCTTAGCTGAGCTCCATCAATAAGCAAAACCCGTACAGTATAGTCAGCTACAATAAAAAGGCAACACGACAAAATGCGAACAAAAAACACAATATGAAAAAACAGTAAACGAAGAAAAATATGATCAAAATAGGTCAGTTTATACTTGACCGTTCAACATTTCCAGAATTCTACATAGAGACGCATTCTCATTCTGTTTATATGTAAAATACAACAACGATATAATAGAAGTACCTAGGTCCCGATATTTTGGTTCATGTTAAATTTTACTCGCTCTAAAATATTCGCATTTAATTGTCGACAACCCATTGAATAGTTGGTGCTAATTTATTCATGATAATGATATTTATAAAGTCAATATATATGCAAACTATTTTACAAAGTATGTACAAACATAAAACGAGACGGTTGCAAATATGTGCAACTGGATAATAAATAGTGTTTTAATATTATTTCTACATTTTAATTCATTTAACACATTAGGATTGACAGAAACGATTGATGAAATAGTGATCGAGTTTTCTGACGGAGATAATACTGGTGCAGTTTCGGAAATGTTTCCTAATTTAGAATTCGTAGATAAAGTAAGCTTTTATCATATTAAATGAAAAGATGTACATATAAAGATAAGGAGAATGGGTGTTGAAGATTGTTTTCTATCATATTGACTAGTTTCCTATTTTGTCATGTCGCGGTTATACCATCTGCCAAAGTTCAGTAATAAGAGTTCCTTTTCACCAACATCGTTTTTTTGGTGTTCCTATTTATTATCAAATATTCCTCTTTTTGGTGTATTCCAACTCTCCTTTTAGTTGTTTTGTAAAAAGGACTTAAAAAAAAAAAAGAAATCATATTCAATATACCTTATTCGTTATCTTTTTACACGCAAGATGCAATTGGTGTTGAATGTGTTTTGTTTTTTAGAATTAAGAATTGAATAAAGTTCAAAAATATATATTTAGTTCTAGATATTAAGTTTGATTAGGGCGCAATGTTATACATCGATAAGTTCAGCACACAGCAAACAATCGCAGTTTTGCGATAGTGTTGGCATAGAAATAGAACAAAAAAGAAATATCTTTTCTTTACTCCAGATTATTGTTTAGTAAAAAGGAAAACATAATAATATTTAGTATCTCTAAAATGCATTATCTTTTTACACGCAGGTTGCAAGTGGTGTTGAATCTTTTTTTTAGAATGTTAAGAATTGCCGGATTATTTGAATAAAATCCAAAGTATTTTTCAGTTCTAGACATTAAGTTTGATTAGAGCGCAATGTTATTCAGATCACTGCAAACAATCACAGTTTTGCGATCGATCGGCATTAAAATAGAACAAAAATAAATAATTTTTTCTTTACTTTAAATTATTGTGTAAATTTGAAAAAAAAATAATCTTAGAAATCGGAAAGAAATAAACCCCTAGTCTTGACTGTTATACTGTAAAAGGAAAGACAACCACAATTTCTTTGACACCCATCGATATTTTGTAGCTAACAATAGGAGAACGAAAATTCTATAAGTTTAAACTTAGAGACAGTGATGGTGGACACTTACCAAGCACGTCTAGATCTGATGCAAAGGATACTACTATCAGAGCTCTTCAAACAGATTCAACCGTAAGTATATATCGCACAAAGGATGCTACTGTCAGAGCTCTTCAAACAGATTCAACCGTAAGTATATATCGCACAAAGGATACTACTATCAGAGCTCTTCAAACAGATTCAACCGTAAGTATATATCACACAAAGGATACTACTGTCAGAGCTCTCAAACAGATTCAACCGTAAGTATATATCGCACAAAGGATACTACTGTCAGAGCTCTTCAAACAGATTCAACCGTAAGTATATATCGCACAAAGGATACTACTATCAGAGCTCTTCAAACAGATTCAACCGTAAGTATATATCGCACAAAGGATACTACTATCAGAGCTCTTCAAACAGATTCAACCGTAAGTATATATCGTACAAAGGATACTACTATCAGAGCTCTTCAAACAGATTCAACCTTAAGTATATATCGCAAAAAGGATACTACTATCAGAGCTCTTCAAACAGATTCAACCGTTAATATATATCGTACTTAAAGGCTAGTGGAATCCTCAATTTGACGATCATTTTACAGAGTAACTGTTCTAATTTGATTGGTTGTAATATTATAAAGTTTTTTTAAGGGCAGTTATTACGTAAGTCCAAGGCCTTTTACTCCAGTTTCAGTCCGATTATAATATCATAAAATTTGAGGGCGGTTATGACATTTAACTTCAGTTTAAATCCACTCTTTCAGACATAAGCTGTAACTATAAATGTATTATTTCAGAACACATTTTTTCTCTCTCAACTGATCTAAGCACACTACACAGTAAGAAAAAGGAATTGTTTCACACCTGTAAAATTTATGTTGTTTACATTAATTAACTTTTCGAGACAAAATAAAAATGTGAAGAATAACACAAAACTAATAACGAATAAATTTCCTGATATAAAGGACATATATTTAGTAATACTCTACATATTATTTTGTAGATTGGATATGTCGGTCCTCAAATCAGACGTCATTTCTACAAGAAGACTTTCGACGAGGGATGGGAGAAGCAGTGGCACTTGGTAATATATTACTAAGTTTTAATAAATATTTTCATTCTATACATTTCTGATGTTAAATTAAAATTAAAATTAACTGTTTATTGTTTTTAGAAGTTTAAGACAAAGAAATAATCAATTTAGCTTAAACTTTTTATTTTTGAGGACCACAAGCCATTTTCTTCATCTTTTATATCTAAATTTATACTTGGTGTACACAAAAGGAGTGTCAATTTTGCTGTATTATCAGAACTGGGACGTTTCCCCTTACATTATGATATTGTAAAGTCAATTGTAAAATACTGGTATAGATTTGAAAATCTTACAACTGAATTCAGTCTATTGAAAGATGCTTATAAATGCAGCCAAGAGCTTCACAAATCTAACATAACTTCTTGGTTCTCATTTGTTAAAAAAGTATTAGAAGTTTTTGAAATTAAACAAGAAGTAAAACATTTCGGACAATATAAATTTTTGAACATATCTAGTAAATTAATTCACACTAAATATATTAGCAATTGGTATGCTAGCCAAAATAAAGCTTCTGATGGAAAACTGTTATGTGAAATTTAAGCAGAATTTTGGTTATGAAAATTATCTTTCTTTAATTAAGAACTTTGATTTTAGAAGATCTATTTGCAAATTACGTATTTCTGCTCACAAGCTTCAAATTGAAGTTGGTCGTTTTTCAAATATTCCACGAAATGAAAGAATTTGCAAAAAATGCTCCTCTGGCTGTGTTGAAGATGAAATCCATTTTTTAACTAACTGTGAAAATTTTAAATCAGATAGAGATGCTCTCTTTGACTTTGTTTGTCAAAGAATTCCAAATTTTTCTATACTTGATAATCAGCATAAATTTATTTATTTATTAAACTGTGAAGACAATCAGGTCCTTAATGCTGTTGGTAAATTTATTAAAGTGAATATGAGTTAGTAATTGTATTGTAACTGTATGTAAAAAAAAAAGTTGTTTGTATCTATGTATCTATGCAAATCAATATTCTTTTGCCTTATTCATGTATACTCTGTATGCCCCTTGTGGGCCCTTAATTGGAAATAAAATATGTTCTGTTCTGTTCTGTTCTGTTCTGTTCTATAAGCTTTGGATTTTACATATTTTGGCCACGAGTATCACTGAAGAGACATGTATTGTCGAAATGCGCATCTGGTGCAGACAAATTGGTACCGTTAATGTTATTAATGTCGTTACTTAAAAATTGCAAAACAATTTTGCGACGGCATATATAATGTAAATACCAACAAACGAAAGAAATTTAATGAAAATCAACAAAGTTTTTTCCTGTTCTTCATTTCAAAGTAAAGAATAAAACATTTCAATTTGTTTGAGATTAATATAAAGGAATAGATTGATTGTTGTAGAATGGAGAAATCTATCCATCAATGAATGGTCACAAGGCATGGGAAGCAGGCTATACCGGAAGTGACGTAGTAATAGCAATAGTTGACGATGGCATACAAACAAATCACCCAGATTTAAGAAATAACGTGGTATTTATTAACTTATTTACTGAAGTACCTTACTGGAAAGAAATTACTATGTACATATTGATTAGGAGGCAAAGCAACATTATATGAATAAGAATAAAGCAACAAGTCGATAAGATGAGGAGCACAGTTGGTTACCATGGGAATGTCGATGGTTTGTTGACAAATTTTGATCAGCGGACGAATTTGATACGTTTGTACTTACGTTATTTTTATCAGCCCGAGGTTAGATGAATCTTCTTGTGAAGGGAACATAGCTCAATCTTATCATACAACTTGAAGCTTTATGTATATATATATATTTGATTAAGATCAATGCTACATATCGTGATCAATTTATTTGACAATCGTCAATGGCAGTTTAAGAACATCAGTTGTTTTACCTGTTAGTGAAATGCGTTTTGTTAAAATAATTATACTCTTCACTTTTTTGATCTTTTTGAAAATGTTGTTTGTGATGTATTTAGACCCTCTGCCAAGAAATTTGTTACATGCAAATGAATAAAAATTGCTGTTCTTATCCAACGCAATCATAGGTTTGGACGGTGTTTTCAATTTAGACTTTCAGATCTTTTTTGCTACAGTTTTAATCTTACATTATATAGAAATAACTGAGTATTAACAGACCACTCAATTCATAGATATATTTTTCATATCTCAATTATTATTAGGCTTGAGTTGAAGTTTTTATTGGAAAGTTTTACACTTAACACAGCAAAAATAATCAAAATACTTCATTTCTTGTAGGATACAGTTAATGATTATGACTACATTTCCTCTGATTCAAATCCTTTTCCTACATTCTCCTCCGACAGGTAACTACTTGAGATCCTTAACTATAGCAGTCAGCTGAACTTAACTATAGCAGTCAGCTGAAAGGCTACTTATATTTTGGAATCTGGAATCAAAATCATGTTCTTTGTTGTATTATGGTGTATATTTGACAAAACAAGTTATTTATTGAAATCCCATAGAGGGTTAACGAAAAATACCAAGGGGTAATCCGAAAACATAGGTCGACGAAAAGTTCGCACCATTACAAAAGCAACAATAAACTACGGAAACATAGACACAGTGTATGTAAAGTGCGGATCCTAAAATATCATTTTTACTGTATATGCCATAAATGTCTAATGTAGAATGATAAATAAACAGACGAACTTTTTTTAATTTTTGAAGAAAATGAAGAAAAATAGTTAAAATGTATATGTTCAGAAATACATAATACTAATAAAACAAAGTAAGAGATGCGAGCGGGATTTATCGCGCCTAAAGCCACCCAACTGTGAAATATATACCAAAATAGGTGAATTTTTAGGACATTTCACGAACAGATCGTGCAGGTGCTTTATAACTAACAGGTGAGATGTTGTTGCAGTAAAAAATATTCATTTTAATACAATTATTAAAGTTGTATAACGTAGAATATGTTTTGTCATTCAGTTTCTTCATATTTAACTAAATTCCACTATGATGATTTCGTAATGCTAGTCATGTTTACTGTCGAATAATGATACTATTCTTTCATTTTAACTGTGGAGCGAATCATTAGTATTGTATATGCGGTGCATTTTCACTGTATAATTATTATTTTTTTTATCTATTACAGCTCATTTCTTTAAGCATGTAGAGCAAGACTTTAGTTGATTTGCTTGCTTTTTTATTGGATAATCATTATGATAACACCCAATTTAATTCAAATATTAAAAATACAGGTTAAACTATGCCTATTCATATTGTTTAAAAATGTCAATCTTATTTACAAAGTTTGTATAAACAATTATACAAACAAAGCAAGCAAGCCAACCAAAGTTTTGCTTTACATGCATTAGGAAATTAGCTGTAAAGCCTTAATTTAGCCGACTTGCTCAAATAATAGATAAAGTAAGAGAAAGATTTGATAAAATTTAACTTACGGATAAAAGTTTGATTTTAAAACACTCTACTAAATTCAATAGAAATAACATTTATTTCAAATGTATTCCATTTAGTTTCTTATAAAGCGTATAGAGATCTTTATCCTTATTTTTTTTATCCATTTCCATGACACTTCACCTCTAATTACGTACATCTTGATATAGATTGCACCTTTGTTTTCCCGTTTAAAAGGTTTTACACTGGAGCCCTTTATAACTTGCTGTTCGGTGTGAGCCAAGACTCCATGTTGAAGACCGTATTTTGACGTATAATGGTCTACTTTTATAAATTGTGACTCGGATGGAGAGTTGTCTCATTGTCACATACGACATCTATATGGCTCAAAAACGAAACGAGACGGGATAAAAAGGGATGAAAAAATCTACGCTACTTTTTAAATATATTTATAATGGGCTTTATATGAGTCAAAATAGAATAAAATAGTGGGTCGCATTTGGGTATAAGCGTCACGCCGGATTGCCGATTTTTTGCAAGCGTGACAGGTGAAAGTCAAATGATTGTGTAGAGAAAAACGGGAAATGAAGTCTAGCGGGACACGGATAATTACAAAAAATTAGAACTGCATAGTATAAGCGGGATACGGGAATCTGACAAAACAATAAGCGGAATACGGGAATCTGCCAAAACAGTAAGCGGGATCCGGGATCAGAACCCCCCAATGAGACCCCAGAAAAAGATATTTTTGTATATTCATCCTATTGTTACAGTCATGCCTTCAATAACAAAAGTATCCGATGCATGCATTTTTTCATATTTTTGGTCCCTTTTTCAATTTTGTGGGGTCCAAATTTATAAACAAAAGTTCTTTAATATAGATATTTGGAATTCGTTGACATGCTGAATCTGACCATGTATCAAGTTTGGGGATTTTTTGCCTAGTTGCTGAAATAGCCCACATAGAGTTCCAAAGGGTCTAAAATCAACAAAAATGAATTGTAGCATGCATTTCGTGTACAATAACCCAAATGTGCATGGTTTTACCTCTGTGGTAGTATCCATTCCCGGATCTAGAATTTTTCATAAGTATGGGCCCACTGACTGCTTAAGAGGGCCCGCTGCTGTCACGCTCCAGTGATTCACTATATAAGTTAAAATCAAGGAGAAACGTAATCTGAAGAATACAATATGACATTTTGAGAATCGCTTTTGTTACAAGTTTGAAAAGCTATACATTTGATGAAGAATGAATGAGGAGTTTGTATTTCAATTGGAAAATACATGTATCATAAATCCTAAAGTCATCAACTAAGTTTTTTTTCATTTGTTGCAAGTGCATTTATCACATAATTCTACAATAAAAATTCCTCGCATCTTTGAAAATTCTACATTAATAATGACTGCACTAACAGTGATAATTCATCGCATCTATAGTTAAAATGGATCGCTTTCAATAATCGATATGCTATATTATGATGCTTTTATAACACTTATTTGAAGTTTAATGCTATGTTTGTATATTATAAAGACATATCACAATGAAAATATGTTAAAACTTAACTTAAAATCCTTTAACTTGATATTTTCAAAACGTAAACAAATACAGTTTTCCCATGATCCTTTATTCTACAATAGACATACCCGCATATAACAGTAAAAATGAACTAGCTGGATTCGCACTTTATATACACTGTAGACAGAAGTCTAAACAAGATTACAACGAGGCAAACGTTGAAAAAGTCACAAGTTAACCCCATCAAGACCGGGAATAACCGCAGGTGCTCTGTTAGGGTAAGCTATCCTCGATACAACAATGTCATCAGTTACAAATAATGTTTGTATTAGGGTCTAAACAAAAAGTAAAAATGAAGAAGATTTGACATAATAACCTTACACGTGTTACGTCAAATGATAAAAAGATTAAAAGATAAAACCCTGTATTCTAAAACATGTGTTGCTTTTCAGCCATGGTACACACATTGCAGGTTTGATCGCTGATGAGAGAGACAATGGAGAATGTGTGGTAGGCGTGGCATATAATGCATCATTAGTTGGTACGTATCCATGTATGTAGGCGTGGCATTTAATGAATCATTGGTTGATATTTATACTATAGTTATAAATTGGCATGACATATGATGAATCATTGATTGGTAATGTTTGGTGAATGAAGGCGTGGTGTATAATGCATCATTGGTTGATAAGTTTGTATGTATGCAATTGTGACATATAATGCATCCTTGATAGGTGTTGGTATGGCGTATACAACACTTTCTTTTGTTAATTCATACATCAATATTGCAATTAGTTATCAAAGGTACCAGGATTATAATTTAGTACGCCAGACGCGCGTTTCATCAGTGACACTCAGATCAAAATATTTATAAAGCCAAAGAAGTACAAACTTGAAGAGTATTGAGGATACAAAATTCGAAAAAGTTGTGCCAAATACGGCTAAGGTAATATATGCCTGGGATAATAAAGTCCTTAGGTTTTCGAAAAAAATCAAAGTTTTGTAAACAGGAAATTTATAAAATGACCATATCATTGATATTCATGTCAACACCGAAGTGTTGACTACTGGGCTGCTGATATCCTCGGTGACGAAACGTTCACCAGCAGTGGCATCGACCCAGTGGTGAAAATAGTTTCCAAAGGTACCAGGATACAAAGGTGCAAAATATGCCACACCTACGGAAATTTATAATAACATATGTTGCAACAATTGATGCTATGAAAATATACGCGCAAGTGGAGACGGCGTTTGACAAATTTTAAATGTATAATTTGAGCGAGGCAGTAAACTTAATTTGCTATCATCAAATCACTAATTGATGTCGTCGGAGCTCAAAATACAATACAATTATTTACTAATTGCAAATACTGATTTAAGACAACAAACCATGCACACTTTTGAACAACACACACTTACAGGCCAACATACGGTCTTCAACAATAGAGAAAAAGTTTATTAGTACATTATGAATAGGTAGGACAAACAATATGATGCCTGTTTTCAGAAAGTTAGTGGAACGACAAAGGTGTATTGTTCAGTATGTGACAATCATTTTCATTCTGTTAGTACATTACATAACTATTGTAAATACGATATTAAAATAAAACAACGCATCAAATGACGTGTATGTAATCAAATCCTTCGAAAATGGATATTTTAAAAGAAACTTAGCCTGTGTTTAAGATATCAATAAAACTCTTTAACAGACAAACATACGTATGTTTATCTTTACCTTTTATCTGCATACACTGTCAGGTGTCCGGCTGATTGGAGATTTTGCTGTCACAGATTTCGAGCAGGCACAGGCACTCTCACATTATAATAGTGACGTCGACATTTATACCTGCAGTTGGGGACCAGAGGAATTAATTGACTTTGACAGTATGGATTTTCTAACATCTTTAACCATAGCACATAATGCAAAAAAGGTTAAAAATTTGATTATTAAACTTATTTTTATTTAATACATTGTGAAATGACTGTATAAAAAGTTAAATAACAAAAAAAAAAAAACAAGCTCCGATGAAAATTCGAATAGGACAGTCCATAAGCAAATGGCAAAATAAAAAGATCAAACACATCAAACACCTCAAACGAATGGATAACAATTGTCACATTATGTAGTGAAAACACAACAAAGATAACTCAGAACCGAGCTACATGAAACCCACCAAGTAATTTATATGAGTCACATGTCGTGCTATTCATTTAAGTATGCATTTGGTGATAAAGTATAATTTGCGGAAATCACAAAAAAACATATTCAATAAGGTTAAAAAAAAAATAGCAAATTCATATATAAACTTAACTATACAGTGATAATAATTAGAGTATACAATGTACATGAGGTATGAAATTAGAATACATAACAAGTCACACATCAAAAAGGTCAACACGTGCCAATCCCATTTACAAAATCAATCTTTTAAAATACATATGGAAGTAAAATATAATTTCTAGCATAATTCATAACAAAATATTAACCAATATATTCAGGGGAGATCTGGAAAAGGCATTATCTACACCTGGTCTGCAGGAAATGGGGGATCGAATGATAATTGCAATGCTGACGGGTTCACTAACAGTATATACACAATAGGAGTTACTGCCCTTGGAATTGGAAAAGAGGCCGACTACGCAGAAGTGTGTGCTGCTTCACTTGCGACAGTATATGGTGGTATCGCCGATTCTTACTTGGTAATTAGAATAATTATCATTAACAATAATGATCGCAGAAGTAGTCATTCTTCGAATAACATTAAAGTTGAAAGATTAAAAAATATCCAGTTAAGTATTTAAGATAGAGTACACTTCTTTAATATAAAATGTTTGAAACAAATCAATACCTTGATTATTATACTTACTTCTCTCAATTTCAATAGTTTTTCTTTAAACATGAATAAATGCAGATATACAATATATTAAGGCAATGAAACATGTGTCCAGAGCACATTAAAATCTAAAGTTCGTGATTGAATGCTAAATATTAAGAAATGCATCAAGTGTAGAAAATAACAATTGAAATAATATGCTTTAGTAATGCTTATCCTTGAAATGTCAACATATGTCACCGATTTAATTACTTCCGGTACAAAAAATAAAAACACTCGTCGAAGGTGCCAAGGACTATCGAAATGAAGATATAAAGACAGCATTAATGCCGTGAAGTTAAAAAAACAACAACATCGAAATGACAACAAAAAAGAAGCGACATTCAACCTTATCAATCAAGAGTGTCAGCGGTTAAGAAATGTTTTCCTGTTGTATATAAATGCAGAAATAAAAGGTATGATTAACCATGACTTTTTGCTACACTACAGTAGTCTGTAATTACTCTCCTAAATATAACTCTACCTTATTTTTTAGATGACAACTTCAACATTAAGTAGATGTACAGATGATGGTATCGAAGGGACTTCATATTCCGCGCCAATAGTTGCTGGAATCATAGCTTTAGCTCTGCAAGCCAAGTATGAAAGTAAACTTTTACAATTGAACATTTTTGTTTATCAAATTACCGACTTTGTCGTTTTTTATTTTTGCTAAAGGATAAACTCATCAAATAAACCCGGATTACAATTTTGTACGCAAAACGCGCTTTTCGTCTTCAAAGGACGCTGGAACCAATAGGAACAGTTATAGGAAGTACAACTTGTATCCCTAAACAAACAAAAAACCTTAAAATTAACATGTTAAGGTGATACCATGATGTAATTGATCTGTCTTTTGTTGTCCAGATTTGACCTGGATAGATGTACAACATTTAATTGTGTATTAACAGGTGATAACATGCTATGATAGATGTGTCTTTTGTAGTCTAGATTTGACCTGGAGAGATGTACAGCATTTAATTGTGTATTCGTCTTCACGAACCAATTTAACGGACACTTATGATCGTTGGCAGACAAATGGTGCTGGAAAAGAAGGCATGTTTAATGATATATAAGACAGTTGCAGAAGAAAAACGAATAACAAAGAATGTTAAAGATAACTATTGATGCATTGGTTCAGTCGACATTACAAACATGCCCTTATTTCTTTTCTTGAATTCTTATGTCTTATATCAACATTGAAGCCCCCAACAATGAGAAAAAAACCTTTATTGTGTATTCTTGTTCTGTTAAATTATTGACATAGTTATCATCAGTATCATAATTTTTCAAACACATTTTTGGTATTTGAAAAGTACATCTAGCACACGTTCTTTCAAATCAATAGTATATTATAGGACTACAAATGAAAAAAAAAGCTATCAGTTCCAAATATCAACTCAAATTTAAAAAGAAGAAGAGAAAAGAACTATGGAATAGAGAATAGTAACAAGGAATATTTCAAAGAGGCAACACCCAAACCACAGAGCTGACATCATCTCAAGTCCACCTAGGTTTTCAATACAGCGAGACAATTTCACATCCGGGGGCGGTCTCCAGTTTGTTCGGTAACAAATATGTATACTAGTACCGTACAATAACTTATACTATATATAAAAAAGAAAATGTGGTATGCTTGCCAATGAGACAATTCTCCACAAGAGACCAAATGATACAGAAATCAAGAACTATAGGTCAACGTATAGTCTATTATTGTTTGTTCCCTATAATTTCGAATAGCGTGTTCATTGATATATCGCTAATCTCTTAATTTTGTGAACTCGATAAATGATAGAGTTTACTGGATTTCATGTTTATGTTCGTAATCACTAAGAAATTGTACCAAAGTAAGATGGAACTCAACGAAAACGGACATGCAATTTTAAGCATTAACAATATATTCATTTACTGTAAATTCATTGTTATTTCTTGGATTTCGTGTGTGAACGTGACATCCAAAGATAAAACATGCAACGAAGTACAAATTTCCTATTGGCTTGAATGCAGAAAATGGAGAATCTTCGAAAAAACTTTAAAAAAACCCTGCATACCCAGGCAAATAAAAGAAATCAAGAGTATAATGTTTCAAACAATTTCAATTGTAAATAGTACGTTAAATAGCATTTAGTAACATATGCCGAATTGTACATTTAAAATGTTAATGATATTGGTAATGTCCATGACGTCTACAAATCGTCTGTGGTACGATACCGGATACGGCCTTCCATTTCCCGAATTTTAGTACGAGAGATTAGATTGGTGTTATTGATGTAATAGGACCAACTAATACAATATTATTAAAACCGAGTTAAGTCTTGTTTTTGTAAGGGCATGTGGCGTTGAATCTTAAGTGTAGAGATTTCTTGTACCCTTGATATATCTTTGTGTGCTTTTAATAAGTATCTCCAATTTTCGACTTTGATATTATAGTGAGCCAGGTTCTATCATTCGGAATTTTGGATGCAGACAAAATGGTAACGTTGTCAACTAACTGGACTCAGGTTCCTGCTCAAGAAACTTGCAAACTGCCTGAACAGTTTAATACGAAGTAGGTATATGTCTTTATACTTACAAATACTCAACTGCCACTACGGTTTAATACAAACGCTTTTTCTTATCCCAGGCATATATTACCTTAGCCGTATTTGGAACAACTTTTTGGAATTTTGGATCCTCAATGCTCTTCAACTTTGTACTTGTTTGGCTTTATAAATATTTTGATATGAGCGTCATTGATGAGTCTTATGTAGACGAAAGGCGCGTCTGACGTACTTAATTATAACCCTGGTACCTTTGATAACTATTTTATTATTTTCAAGTAGTATTTGCACTGTTGAATTATTCTGTAACTTCATTTTTTGGTCCTTTTTTCTCTACTTCTTATTTTGGATGAAATCCAATATAAACTTAAAATGCTTCATACAACGATAATTTTGCCATTTGAATTTTCGCGGTTTTCAGCTATTACAAAAAAATAATTGTAAACGTTATATGTTTTGAAGAATATCGAGTTATATAACTTGCTTAGAAAGTACCTTGATGTTTAAACAAATCTTTTTAGAAGTGTCCAACCTTCATGTACTAGTATCTGACGAAAACGTTTCGATTTGAAATCCATATAAAACTTTTTTTAACATTCTGAGACAGTTTTTGTCTTGTGTCCATTTCTATTGTTTGCATAATCGTTCTGTAGTTCTAGACCAAAACATACAATTTTTTTTAAACAAAAACATGTTTTTGTATATTAATTGAAATTGTAAAATGTCATGCATATTCAGAACGAACCAAATAAATATATACAACAAATAGAAGCATTCTGCAATAATTGTCGAACAGATGAAGGTTGGGAGCTCAAGGCTGAGAATTAGATATTTTACCTTCATAGTTTTCAAAAGCGTCTTACTGGACACAGATCATGACACTACCCAATCGCAGAACATCAAATGTATTTCCTAAACGGACAAAGAGCACGACATTACACGATCTAAGTATATCGAATCCACCTCCTTAACGTACACGGAGGATAATACTACCTAACCACAGTAAAAAGAATTCAGACCCTTAACGAACATAGAATATGACACTACCCAATCAAAGTACACATAATTTAGCTCCTTAACAGACAAGGAGTATGACACATCCAATCATAGGACAACGAATTAATATCCTTTACGGACACAGAGCATGGCACTACCTTATCATAGATCATCGAATGAAGTGGCCTGCATGTGAATGGCTTTTAATTAATACATCCTGTATGACTTAAAAAGAAATTGAAAATATGTTTTATTTCCTGACGCAAGTAATACCACTTGTGTTTGTAAATTCCTGAGTATAACACAGCAGGTAATGTTATATATTTGTAATTGTAGAGGAACAAAAGGATCAGCATTTTCGACAGTTTCACTAAAGTTTCATTATGATGAAGACTGTAACATTAATTTTCTAGAACACGTGACAGTCGATGTAGAATTCTCGTTCTCAAGATACCGTGGTGACACTGAAATATATTTGAAATCACCGAGTGGAACGACAAGCCACATACTTACGTATAGGCCTTTCGACTCCTTCGTATATTACGATAGAGGGGATCTATCATGGACGTATATGTCCGTTCATTATTGGGGAGAGGATCCAAATGGAACGTGGGAATTGTTATTCCGTTCATATCATGGTTTTTCAACAGGTATTTACAATTACTAGTATTGATAATGATAATCAGTTCTACTTCAAATTGTAATTTTTCTCTCGTTGGGGTACGGCAAGACATAACATGAATTGTAATCCTGCATTGTTAAAGTAATAAGTAAAATCCCCAAAATATTGAACTCCGAGGAAAGTTCAAAAAGGAAAGTTCCTAATCAAATGGCAAAATAAAAAGCTCAAACACATCAAACGAATGGATAACATCTGTCATATTCCGCACTTGTTACAGGCATTTTCTTATGTAGAGAATGGTTGATTGAACCTGGTTTTATAGCTAGCTAAACCTTTAACTTGTATGAAAGTCGCATCAAAAATCCATTATATTGACAACGATTCGTAAAAAAAACCCAAACAGAAACAAAAAGTAACAAGAATGTGTCCATAGTACACGCATGACCCACTCGCACTAACATTTTAAATGTTCAGTGGACCGTGAAATTGTGGTCAATACTTTAATTTGGCATTAAAATTAGAAAGATCATATCGTAGGGATCATGTGTATTAAGTTTGAAGTTGATGGACTTCAACTTCATCAAAATCTACCTTGACCAAAAACTTTAACCAAAACTTTAACCTGAGCTTCGCGCTATCTTTTTCTTTGTTCAGTGGACCGTGAAATTGGTGTTAAAGTTCATTGGACTTCAACTTCATCAAAAACTATCTTGACAAAAAACTTTAACCTGTGTGTATTTTAAACCTTAACTGTTCAGTCCAGTTTTGGTAATAACCCATTATCGTGGCTTGGTGTTCGTACATCCCGCCATTGTTTTAGTTCTATTGTATATTGTCTTTTATTTCTATGTGCTTATGTGCATTGTCTATAGAGTGTCCATTTGTTTATTTTTATAGTGATTAAAATAATAACGCAATGTTGACACCTGTTTTCATATTTTTTGACTTGTTTACCTATTGTGTCTTTGTTTTTTTCACACATCGTTGTCAATATAATAGAATTTATTGCAACTATCATACAGTTGAGAGGTTTAGCTTAGAAAATGCCTTTACCAAGTCAGAAATATAACTGTTATTGTCCATTCGTTTGATGTGTTTGAGCGTTTGATTTTGCCAGTTGATAAGGGAATTTTCCATTTGAATTTTCCTCGGAGTTCAGTATTTTTGTGATTTTACTTTTTTTTCGACATTTAGTCTTTCTTTTTTGACATATTTATTAATTGTTTTTGTGAAACCATTGAAAATATTGACTACTGATATCTTTGAATTATAAGTTGTGCTTACTAATTGTTATCAATATGATGGAATTATATGCGACTGATATACAATTGAGAGTCTTATCTCGATTTCAATCAAGGTGGAATCAACAATTTCTTCATAATGGAATGTCTATACCAAGTAAGAAATATGCCATTTGTTTTTCATTCGTTTGATACGTTTAGCTTTTGACTTTGCCTTTGGATAAGGTACTTTACGTCTGAGTTTTCCTTGGAACGATTTCCGTTTTGAGTTTTCTTTGAAGTTTTTTATTTTGTTAATTTAATTCATATTAAGTTAATATATTTGTCCGTACGCATGGTTTCCACTGACCTCATTTTCATGTATTATCATAAAAATTGAGTCTCAGTGATTTATTAACCATTGTTTATTGTTCAAAAGCTACCTTTTGATAATTTCTTAGTTAAATGTACGTATAAGTAAAACTCTAATTAAGTGTAAATGCAAACAAAAAAATCGAAGTTTAAATTGTGCATTTTTACACCTTACGTTATAAAATGTAATTTTTTATTGTGTACATACAGTTATTGTGAAAGAATGGAGTATTACGTTGTATGGTACTAAGACAGATCCATATCTTGGTGACAATCAATGTAAGTACAGTTTTAATGTGAGTTGCGTTTGTCTGTTTTAACAAAGAAGTTTGTAATAAGCATTACAGGTTTTGACAACTTTTTGAATTTGATGTTATACCTAAAAGAGGGGCGAAAGATACTAGAAGGACAGTCAAACTCATAGATCGAAAATAAACTGACAACGCCATGGCTAAAAAAGAAAAAAATAAACAGAAAAATAATAGTACACCTTACACAACACTGAAAACGAAAGACTAAGCAACATTGAAAACTAAAGACTAAGCAACACGAACCGCACCAAAAATTGGGGTAATGTATGATAACGTCAAAAAAAAAAATATGGGGTAAATTGACCATACCTTTCAAATAACAATAATGAAAGAAAAGGAAATTTTACATTTAAAAGTCAAATAGCCGTACGAGCTAGCCACTTGTAGGACAGATGATTTTAGTCACGTTTATATTTTCGCTTATTTTCAAATCTTAAATGTTCCTACGAATTACATTCTGTGGACCTAATTTAACAGAATTTGTTATATCATTTTCGACTCCTGATCAAACTAGTTCGAAAAACAAACATTTTATAAACAGTTCTCGGTTGCAGTACTTAAGTGCTAGGAGCTGACGTTAAGTAAAATATTATGTAAATAAGCTTTAAAATAGAAATGATTTATTTGACAGTATTAACGGACAAGCAAAGAATAAATCAAAACGGTAAGTTTATTTCTGATATAACAATTTTGTTGAAAATTCTATTTCCCAGGTATTTCGTCGTTTAAGAATCTACTAACCTACGGGACATTACATTGCTAGTACCTAAAAATGAAAAAAAAAACGTCATAACATAGCTTTTATCTTATCGGATAGGTCATTGCTAGACAATCTAAATGTTCTTTATACAATTTTGAAAATATCAGAAAGAATGCATTAGATCTTTAAAATACCAACAAAAAACAGCAGAATTTATTGATCGAATATTTCTTAAAATTGGCGAAAAATATACCGTCCACCGAAAATATTTTGTCCTTTGATAGGAATAACTATATTTTATTTTGTTTGTGATATTCTTTAATGTCAGAAACCTTCATGTATCGTTTTAAATTAAGGTCATCACTCAAGAAATTTTACGGTCGCCATCATGAGCTGATTGGCCATTATGACAAAAGTGTGTCAGAAATCATATCTGATATTCTTCTTCAGTCATAATAACCTTCCATCATTACCGAACTGAACAAAGAAAATAACAGGACGGGTGCCGTATACGGTGCAGGAAATGCGTGACCTTCCGGAGCACCTGATTTCACTCACGGTTTTTAGTGGAGTTCGTGTTGTTTCTTTATATTTATAACTGTTGATGTTAATGTCCTTTGGTTTTGTGAGTCTTTGTTTACTGCTTGGTTTTAATTGTTACTGTCTTATCCTTTTATTTATAAGTAATTTTATTTACGAATTATTGTTATTTAACTCTATTAAAAAGTGATGTGTTCTAAACGATATTTGATTGTATTTAATTTGTTAAATATTTCATTGGGAAATACATAAGTCATGAACACTGTTTTTTGCATATGCAGATCACAGAGAACATATTTTATGAGAACAAATGTTTCACTCAAGAAATAATTGGAATTTGCAAGAATGAATGAGAGTTTTTAATGTTTAGTATGTTTAAGTAACTAGTTTTTTGTAATGTTACAGACTGATATTTGCGTTAAATGAAAGGTAACCGAGTTAATTTAAACAGAAATATATAATAAGTTTTAGAAATAATCAGGAACCTATATTATCACGATTTGTTTCCTTACCCAGTGTATTTACAAAAAACAACATGGCACCGTCGTAAAATAATCAAAGCAGCTAACTTAGCAAAAACATATTTTGTCATTGTTTTTCATAAACAGTGAATGTATTAATTATGTATTGATTCGAATGACGTCAAATATTTTAGAATATAATACATGTAATATACTAGTCAACAAAAGAAACGATACACGACTTTTTTTTCCAAATTAAAGATGAAGCTTTCCGTTTATCGGACCAATATTGAAGGTAGTAATACTTAATAACCATGGAAATGTAAATCCGTTTAAAAAAAATTCTTTTGACTTTCATGACGTCATTTGATGAAATTTGATTTTTTTGACAAAATTTACATAAAACGACAATTTTAAAAACAGAAGTTCCAAATAATGATGCCAACCTATCTTTTAAAGGTATAGGCAATGTTTGCCATCGAATCGCTTTTAAAAATCATACAGTTTCTTCCTTTACTTGTAAAGCAAAGTTCGGCCCTACAAGAAATCGTTAAAATGTATACATTATCAATAGATTTACCATAGACAGTATGTGTAAAGTGAAATTAAAAAAAACGGTAACAATATTAAAACTAATCCGTAAGGTTCTAAATTTACAGTGTGCTGTTTTTATATCTAAAGCATTGATTTGCGACGAAAACAATTTTTATATTTTTTTTGCATTTTTTGAGATTTCAAAAAACACTTTTTTTTTTACCAAAACTTTAGAAAAACGATATTTTAACCCATAAGTTACAACATGAACATAACTTGATTAGCATTTTTAATATTTTAAGTACTTAGAAAATTGTGTGTCGATTTTTTATCCAACTTTCCGCATAAATAATTTCCACCCTATGATCGTTTACACGGAATTTAAGTTCCTTTCCAACAGGTTTTGATATTCAGTATCATATGTGCATAGATTGCAAATGAAAGCGTTTTCAAATAGTGTATATCTTTTTGTTTTATATTTAATATATTTGATAAATTTTATTCAAAAGTCGTGCATCGTTTCTTTTGTTGACTAGTATAGTTCAAAATACTCTCAATTCCTTTAAATTTTGTGTATAATGAATAATAATGCTATCTCAATGTTGTATTGTATTACAGATGGTTCCAACGACACGTACATTATAATCGGAGCAGTACTAGGAATATCTACTCTTTTGTCTATTGGATTCATCTTATTAAAAAAGAAATCAGTGTCTACAATTGTACCATCCAAATCAATTTCAAAGGATTCAACTTGTAAAATCATCAGTCATACGAATTCTGCATCTACAGTTGTACCACAGTTATCATGACTCATGAAAACAATTTAAAATAAAACTTATAGACAATGTATAGATTTTTGGTCAGTTGCGCAGTCCAGTTGACTGTTTAGACATATTCGAGACAGTCGTTGATTATAGTAAATAAAAGGTTCTGAAATACAAATAATTATTAACAAGGTAAACTAGTTTTGGTGAAAACAGGCATGATTTAGATGTTAACGTTAACAAACGCACAATAATCATTTCTTTGCAACAATCCGTAATTGTTGTTTTCAAATGTTTTGCCCCGAGAACACTCAAGGACAATTTTTGTCAAAAAGCACATTTTGAGCATAAAATTGGTACCGTTTTTATTATATGAAACATATTTTTTTTAAAAGAGCCTGTCGAGTTTGAAAGCCATTTATAGTGTTTTAGTCCCAATGATATCATCAAACGTCGAAAATAGCGTCTAAGCTGAATATTACTGTTCATGAGTTAAGAAACTGGATTAATTCAATTATACAAAAAAGAAGTAAAATCACACAAATACTGAACTCAGGGGAAAATTCAAAACGGAAAGTCCCTAATCAAATTGCAAACTCAAATGAAAAAACACGAAACGGATGGAAATAACAACTGTCATATTTCTGACTTGGTACAGGCATTTTCAAATGTAGAGAATTGTGGATTGAACCTGGTTTTATAGTTATTTGAAAATGATTTTTTTCTAGTATGCCGGTGTCGAACGATTATGCAAATACGGATAATTGATGATATTACTGAAAAATAAATCTGCACATGAATTCAAATGTATCTTATCTTTAATTAGATTTGCAAAAATAAAAATACATTAACAATCATGCAAGACATCGTTTATGCATATTTATCTTACCTCCTATACATTTCTAGGATATGATTGGTAACAAGCGTCCGCGTTCAAACCGTGTATATTTGATATTAGGTTAGTAGGAAGGCGTTGCTTATTTCATACACGGTTAGTAGGGGTGTTACGTCCCTTTATAAACAAAACGGTACTGAGAAAAAATCTAAAATGCTTCAACAGACAAAGAAATTGATGATTATGATGGAAATAAATTCATTAAACACATTTAAACCTTACCAGTTTTATTGTTTACATCTGTTTTTGTAGGATCAATGGAAGATGGAAGAAGTTTCTTAATGCTAACAGTATTGAAGACATGCTCATTTTATAGGTCAATTTCTAAGTCAAAATTTCACACGTTAAGATAGTCGGTAAGATAAATTCGTTAAATAGTGTGCTAGTGACGTGATATGGTATATATGGGGTCAGTAAATTCCATATGGGGATTCAATCTTCGCTCTCACCCCATATGGAATTTACTGACCCCATATATACCGTATTAGATCACTAGCACACTATGTAACTAATAATGTTTCTCTTAGAAATAAAGAAATATGTATTTAAAAGTTATAAAATAAGCGAAAAATTTATTAAACTTTGAAATATAAAAAGATATAAAATTAGGAAACAATTGCTAATACAGGAGATAATATCGTTACAAAAGTTAAAAATGTTCAGCATATATCTTCCAGTAAATTGTCACATGTGCACATTTGTAATAACAGTAACAATAAATTACCTCCAATTAGTAACACAGCATTTATAATAAAATTAAAATATTATATTGACAACAAAATAGAGAGGCCTTATAAAAAGATGTAAACTAGAGGCTCCAAAGAGCCTGTGTCGCTCACCTGTATTTACTTATGCTTTGGAAATCATGTAAAATAAGGTAAAAATCATAATTTATAGTATGATATATCATTAGATACTATAATAACATCTAAGATAATAGCAAAAAACTGCAAATTTCCATAAATTTACTATCTCAGGGGCAGAAACCCAACAACTGGTTGTCGGATTTGTCTGAAATTTTCAGGGCAGATATATCTAAATCTGATGAACATTTTTGTCACCAGTCAGATTTGCTTCAGTTTCAGAGATATAAACCAAAAACTGCATTTTACCCTATGCACTATTTTTAGCAATGTCTGCCATCTTAAATCGCGGGCAGGTTCATCGGACACATTTTAAACTAGATACTCTTATTATGATTGTGTACAAGTTTGGTTACACTTTGTCTTAGTAGTTTCAGAGGAGAAATTTTTTGTAAAAGATTACAAAAATTTACGAAAAATTGGTAAAATTGACTATACAGGGCAATAACTCCTGAAGGGGTCGACTGACCATTTTGGTCATTTGACTTATTTGTAGATCTTACTTTGCTGAACATTATTGCTGTTTACAGTTTATCTCTATTTATAATAATATTCAAGATAATAACCAAAAACGGCAAAATTTCTTTAAAATTACCAATTAAGGGATAGCAACCCAACAACGGGTTGTCCGATTTATCTGAAAATTTCAGAGCAAATAGATCTTGACCTGATAAACACTTTTAACCCATGTCAGATTTGCTCTAAATGCGTTGGTCTCAGAGATATAAGCCAAAATCTACATTTTACCCCAATGTTCTATTTTTAGCCATGGCGACCATCTTGGTTGGTTGGCCGGGTCACCGAACACATTTTAAAACTAGATACCCGAATGATGATTGTGGCCAAGTTTTGTTTAATTTGGCCAAGTAGTTTCAGAGAAGATTTTGGTAAAAATAAACGACGACAGACGACGACGACTACGCCCTTCGTGCCAGGTGAGCTAAAAAGAAGTTGAAGAATAAATTCTGCCTTGTAATGAAAACCATGGTCATTACGTCTAAATGATTTTATCGTTCTTATCAAAATGAAAATTGCTGTATCAGCACCGTAGACGACTGACACATGTATGCCGAGTATTGCAGTGTTCCGGAGTAGATATGTAAACTTTTAATAAGACTATTGTCTGATATTGATGCAAAGGTATTTGATGTGATAACATCTTTCTTTTATGATACAATGGTTTAACTTCGCAAAACGATAAGGAATTTTGATCCTCAGTTTTCTTAAACTTCGTACATTATTTGGCCTTTCACCTTATTTTCATACGAGCGTCACTGATGAGTCGTTTGTAGACGAAACGTGCGTCTGGTGCAAATACACAATTTACATCATTTAATCTATAATGAGTTTATCTAACATTTTTTATAACAGTATTGTATGTTACTTTGCAAGTTGCAACGGCTCTTAAAATATCATGTTCGCTTATTTTTCAATATGGAAAAAAATAGTATTAAAAAACAGTATTTAAAGTACAACAGAAATAGCACAATATATGAGCAGGTTTATGTAAAAAATAAAGATTATGGTATAAAAATTCATGTATAAAAATGTTGAGCAAATGTTTAAAAAAGTATTGCAAACTTCTAACCGGTTACAATTATCTGTTAAAAGTCATCAAATATTAAGTTTGACAGACTAGTTCTTTGATAAAATATCATGATTGTCATAAAGAAATGTGTAGGAATATTATAAAGTTCATATAAATATGAATACCTCCAGAGAAATAAAAGTGAAATAACACGTTTCAATAAAACACAACAAAAAAGGGGTTACACGATACACAACAGTCTATTTGATACTGCAACATGCGCACTTTTATATTGCGAAATACAGATTACAGCGACTGAAAGGAAATTAAACTTTATAATATAATAAACGTCGCATTCACAAGTTGGAAAACTGTGTGAACGATCGACCAAAGTCCGTTTTCAGAGACAAAGAGGCCATGAAATGTCTATCATGTCTTCATGATAAGTATGTTGTTGTTCCTGCGGACAAAGCTTCAAATAATATTGTCTTTGTATGTAAATCGTATTACTACGAATGTCTTGTAAAAGAATTGAGTATAAAGGAGCACTCAGGTAATCCCTCATACAAAGACATATCATTTGACAAGGATGAGATTTTAGCAAATCATAAGTCCTTCATGGCTTCAATAAACATTACATTGAACACCAAATCGGAGGACTTACCTTGTTTTTATCGGCAATTTGTACATTTTTCCTTTGATCTTACTGCCTAATATTTTTGAGATCATGGACAGGACTTGATACTCGAAAATATTAGGCAATGACGTCATGTACCAGTGCAGCAACGTCGCTTGTTCAAGTCCATCCGCATCAATTTATCAATTAAATTCTCGCGACTTCATTCATAAAACCGAACAACTATCCCAACGTTTTGTACGCGTAAAAGTAGTTTTACGAACTATTCCATTTTACTTCATATTCTCAACAACAAATATATACAATTAATTTCAAATTACCGATAAACAGAATAATGGCATTTTATTTTTTGATACTGACTTCATCAGCTCGAATATCAGCTTGCCCTAACGGGCTCGCTTGATATTCTTGCTGATAAAGTCAGTATCAAAAACAAAAATGCCATTATTCTGTATGTATTGGATACCAAAGCTTCATAAAATTCCGTACAAACAACGGTATATTGCTGGCTCATCTTCATGTTCCACTAAAGAATTGTCCATTAGATTGACTAAAATTCTGTCCGCAGTGAAAGAGGGTCTTCAGAAATACTGTGAAACTGTTTACTCGCGTAGTGGTATTAACCATATGTGGATTCTTAAAAATTCTAAAGAACTTCTAGACAATTTTACATCTCGGTCTTTTTCTGCAATTAGTTCTATCAAAACTTTTGATTTTCAACCCTGTATACCACCATTCTCCATGTGAAATTAAAAAGTAGCCTAAAAGAAATCATCCACAATGCCTTTAAACATAAAAATGGTAGCATACGCTATAAATTTATTACTTTGGGTTGTCATAAGGCATATTTCGTTAATAGTGATAAACAAAAAGGTAAAACATGCTACACAGAAGAACAAGTGGTCAGTATGCTGGAGTTTCTTTCTTATCGACAACATATTTGTTGAGTTTGGAGGTAGACTTTTCCAACAAATTGTCCGCATTCCTATGGGAACAAACTGTGCACCTCTTCTTGCCGACCTCTTCTTATTTCATATGAATCGGAGTTTCTCCAGACACTTGTCAAAAACTAGAGGATCAAAGAAGCCAGATTTTTTAATTTCACTTTCAGATATATTGATGATGTTCTTTCTATCAACAATCCGAACTAGTCCGATTTGGTTCCATTGATATATCCCCCAGAACTAGAAATTAAAGAAACAACAGACTCGGCTTCCTCCACTTCATTTTAAGACTTATATCTCGAATTTGACGTACACAGTCATCTCAGTACCAGAATCTATGACAAACGAGACGATTTTGATTTTGAAATAATAAATTTTCCCCACCTTAGTCATGTTAGTTGCAATATACCAACTTTACCTGCATATGGGATATATATTTCTCAACTTACTCGATATTCAAGAGCTTGCAGCTCATTCTCAGACTTTGTAAAACGTCATCAGTGTCTGAGTAGAAAGTTGATGAACCAGGAGTATGTCAAAGAACGTCTCGTCCTTTTCTAAAAAAGTTAATCGGAAGGTACCAAGACCTTGTTGATAAAAGTTCCGTATCAACTTCACAAATAATACATGACGATCTTGATGTATAGATTCTGCGTACTGATGTTGTTTATCATCTTGACAACGTGTTTTATTGTTCTTTCATTTGTATTTGTTCTATTAGTAATACTACTTTTTCTGTTGGATTGTTTTATGTAATATTTGACGTGGCTCGGTACTTATACATCCCGTCAATGTGTTTGTATTGTCTTTCATTTTTTGGTGGTGTGTTTTGTATATGCAACTTTTTGTGTTTCTTTGGTTCTTATAACGTGACTCTGTACTTTATAAGATCCCGTCAGTATGATATTTTTCTACTTCATGTCATTATGGTATATTTCTATTGTGAATGACAAAATGCGTTGAACCATAAACGTCAAAACTATTCAATGGCGTAGTGGAATTAGCTATTTGTGGATTCTTATAAATTCTATATATAACTTTTGGACTATTTTAAATCTCGGTCTATTTATGAAATTTATTTTTACATACTTTTGATTTTTTAACACTGTATGCTAACATTGCCTATGTGAAATTTTAAATTGTTTGTATATATATTGAACGACAAATATATGTGAGGTTTAAAAATTTCTGACGTCAGACACGCAAATCAATGAATGTGTTTGTAGATAGATGTATTTGTGTTCTCTTAAATTGTTCCCTTTTAAAATTGTTACACGATGATGACTGCTGTTCCCATATTTTGACTATTTTATTTATTGTGTCTGTTTAGTTAACGCATCATTGTAAATATAACGGAATTTGATGAGACTGTCATCAAAGTGAGAGGGTTAGCGCTATTGAACCAGATTTAATCAACCATTTTCTACATTTGAAAATGCCTGTACCAAGTCAGGAATATGACAGTTTTTGTTCATTCGTTTTTGATGCGTTTTGTATTTTAATTTTGCCATGTCATGATGGACTTTCCGGATTGATTTTCCTCTATGTTCAGTATTTTTGTGATTCTACTTATCAGACGTGTTATAGTTACAATTTCAAATTGCACGATACATAACTTAAGAAAAGGGCAATTTAAAAGGGTACAAAAGGAAATCGAATGCACCAGTTAGGACAGCAAGGGAGCAACCATTAAACATCAAGGGGGTTGGGGTATGGTTTTTGTTTGAGTCAGATATTTTTTTCTAGTAAAAAAAATTGTATTTAATTTTTCAACTCTACCAATCAAATTCTTTTCTGAGCATCTAACACCATCAGGAATGGGGAATTCTTGGTTCAGAATATTTTTCTTTGTCCTCTGTTGGAACAAAATATTCTTTTTTTGTCAATTTGAGATTCAGAATATAGGTTTAAGAATAAAACATAACCCCATTGTGATTAAATGATCGTTCTCTAAAGGCATACAGTACATGTATACTTTACAACATAGTCATCATCTAGACGCGTGATTTATTGCATGATTTAATATGTATAATAAAAGAGGTATACAAAAGATGAAAAAAATGTTGATGATCTTATTTACTGTAAGCAGATAAGTTTAATAAATTGGTTATTTTTTTGTGTGACTAGGGTACATGTTCTTTATAAGATAATTATTGATAAACCTGTATGATCGGCTATCTTTGTTGACTATATACATAGGTTGGAGGTTACAAGACATACGGTAATGTGTTTCCTTTTAGTTTAATATATCACCGTACCCATCTACAATATACTGCATTAATCACTGGAAACTGTTTCCTGTTATATAATCCTTATAGTTCTATTTATTCTTCCTGTCGTATCTAGAAATGAAGAACAAAAATGTATGTCTTATAATTAGAGTATACTTTGCTTAGAATAACAGACTAAGTATAATAGGAATGTTTTTTTTTGTTGGAGTTTTGTTTGGTGGTGTACATGTTTCATTGATGTTTACCTTATGTACAGATTTATTCATATGGTCTTACTTTGTACAATTCATAGATTTTGAAATGAGTGTTAACTTTTCTACATTCTGACTTAGAATAATAAATGTTTCATTGTGAAAGTTGCTTTTATTTTTATCACTTGAACTCATATATAAACATTTTGACAGAGATTCATGGAATAAAAAATAAACAAGTGAAAAGTTAACGCTATATTTAAAAGTTATTTTCCAATGAAGCAAGCTAACCTAGAAATATTATCATCATTGAAGAATATAATTTGACGGTCTTCATTCGAATGTACACGGCATAATAATTTTTTTATGATAAAAGATAAGACAGACTGAAAATTACTTTAAAAACATAACAAAGCAGGGGAAGAATATCCTGAAAAGATTCCAAATTTACAAAATATACAACGCCATACCAAACCAATATAACATCACCATTAGAAACAGGTGCTCCTGGAGCAAAAAATAAAAAAATAAAAAAAAATAATATCTATTTTATTACTCGTACGGTAAAAACTACAAGTCGCACAATTATCTGCATAACTTTTTACCAAATTCTTTGAAACAATCGTTTATCTCAGCTTTAATAATATAACTTTGTTCTACAAAAAATTCAGACGAATAGTTGAAAGATAAATGTAAAAAATTTGAGCTCGTCTCATGCCTCTCTCAATAGGTATCACCCGACTATTATAAGAGAGAGAGGGAGACAATTAAGGATCATTATCAGTCCTCAACATGCTCAAGTCAGGAATCTAATGCCAGTGGTTGTCGTCTGTTTATCTAGTTCAAAAGTGTTTCTCGTTTATCTGTTTTTATGTAGATTAGACCGTTGGTTTTCCCGTTTGAATGGGTTTACACTAGTGATTTGGGGCCCTTGATAGCTTGTTGTTCGGTGTGAACATAAACTCCGTGTTGAAGCCCGTTCCTTGACCTATCATGGTTTACTTTTTAAATTGTGATTTGGATGGAGAGTTGTCTCATTGACACTTTTGGCATCTTCCTATATCTATAGACTAAAAAAAGAACATAAAAAGAAGTAAAATTTGACCTTACCTGACGCCCTATTTGTTTTTTTAACACCGCATGGAGGGTACCTTGAAGCGGTTGTTATGTTAAACAGATCGATCAGGCGTTTATTTAGTAATACATTTAAAATAAAATTAGCGGACAAAAGTTATTTGAATGTGAAAGAAGTCTAAACGGCAATTGTTATAACGGAACTGTACATAGACAATTTTACTTTTACTCAGGATTGTTGACCAAATTTGAAACTATTATTATTGAATTCGGACAACACTTAAATAATCGTTGAGTCACATTTATTACTAATACTAATATTAAGTAACATAACTTCAGCACGTTCATATTGTAGACTAATAGTAAATGTAATACTAACTTTTTAAGTCTCTATTTTGTTGCATTAGTAACAAACACTACCCCAGCAATGGAGATAATTGCAATAAAAACCCCAACACCTCTGATTATTATAGTGCCATTGGTATCGTTAACTGAAAATTTCATGGAATATATATAAATAATCATTGATTTCATTAAAATACAAGCTGCGTACATTACAGAAAAATTGTTGGTATGAGGAAAACGTATCTGAAATAAAAAAATCATTATGCATTTAGGAGAGCTAACAAAAAGAACGCCACAGGATATAACACGTGTAAAACAGAGTCTGCGCGCTCTCTCTCTCTCTCTCTCTCTCTCTCTCTCTCTCTCTCTCTCTCTCTCTCTCAAACCAACCTCGAAAATTCCACATCCAAAACGATTTCATTATAACATGATACATATGTACAAACATGCACAGATACAGGTAAACCTATCTAAACTCATTCATATAATTTCACATGTATAAATAGAGGCAACAGTAGTATACCGCAGTTGCAATTTAAAACTGATGAAATACCATTTCGAAAAATAAATGTCTTCGGATAGAATGGTAAACTATAATTTCTAACTTTAATTGAAACTTTGTTTTACAGACTGACAGTAATATGGCACGACACTAATTTCTTATTTATTAGATGAATTAAAAAAAAAAAAAAAAAAAAAAAAAAAAAACCCGCAACATTAAAACTGCGCAACACGAACCCTACCACTATTGTTGAAGATCTTAGGTTATGTTAAAAGTTAAGTAGATCCTGCTCTGAAAATGACACACGTTGAGTACAGACTGTGATTATTTAAATTCTGGGACAATTCATATGCGATCGGTTCGATTTCTTTTTAACTGCATGTTGTTATCAAACTCCAGTATTCCTGAAAAGCAATATACCGCATAATACAAATTCATTTTTTTTGTACCTAAAAGATACCATCAGTACTTACAAGTAGCCATTGTGCTGGTTTTAACTTTTTCTCTTGTATGTCTTGGTGTAGCTGTATGTGTTATGTGCAACATCGTCGTTTCAGTTATATCCCTTGATGTTGGAACGAACGTTGTAATGTCTGTTTGATGATCAATTGTTTGAAAAATTGTACTGCTCTGTGTTGTAGATGCACTAGTAACTTTAGTCGTTTGAACTGTCATAGTGCTTTGAGTTGTAGGTTCAGTTGATACCTCGTTCTTCAACTCTTTGGTCGTAATGATATCTTGTGTTGTGCTTTCTGATAAAATTGCGGAAGTTGTGGCCTCAGTGCCTACGAAGATATCTCAAAGTCAAAACAATCATTTTAAAAATTTCGGAATTATATATGCAATTTAAAAAAAAAATGTAGCTGCTGCGAAATGTTTTATGTGAATGTATATAATGAAAGTCTTACGTGAAAATTTAATTTCAATGAAATGGCTTAATTACATGGAATTTATTTCTGAACATATACTTATGAAAGTTATGCCATAATATTCTAAACTAAATATTTTTAGTAAATCGGTACTACTGAATGTAATGACCGACATTCAAATATAAGTAAATATTAGTAGGAAATAAAGACTGTTGTTGCTTTCAAGATGAAAGCATTTAACTCTCGATTTCTTTTCTCAAAACGATTATTAGTGTATGAATTTCGCTTTTTAAATCTAACAATTGTTTTGACATTTTACACCAATATCAAATAAATTTATATATTACACATAAGTATGTAAACAATTTAAGATTAATTGTCAGTTTATTCTGTATTGTATTAGTTACTTACTTGGCCATGGATCTACAGAAGTTCCATAAAGCGTGAGAGACCAGCTGTCTAACGAAACTAAAATTATATATAAAGCAAGATTAAATTCAGTGCAATATGAATTCAGGAACACAATACACTTGCCTTGAATAAACATCTGTCAATAATCACAGTTTTGCAACTCCAAATGATATAATATTATTCCATTGTTGTCGTGTGTGCTCGTATAGCAAAATGTTATTTGTGAGCTTGTAGCTTATTCATCTTTTTGTTTTATTCATATGTGGCTTCCTTAATGGATTATTATTCATCTTTTTTCCGAGTAATTCACTGATTTAGAGTATTCAATATCATTCCTGTATATCTGTTATGTATGTCCATATAAACAGGCACTATTTATCAATAATAATTCGTTTCGTCGTTTTCACTGTTGTCCTTAAAATGTGGTAACACGTAAAATTACAAAAATACAGAACTCCGAGGAAAATTTAAAAAGTCTGTAATCAAATGACAAAACCAGAGGCTCAAACACATCAAACGAATTGATAACAACTGTCATAGTCTTGGAACAGGCAGATTCTTCTATAGAAAATGGTGGATTAAATGTACACTACACTTTTTGACATTGACTTTGATCATTTATAATCTATGAACAGCAAGGACACAGAAAGATGTTTTCATGCTTAAAAATTTGAAACGATGCGATTAAAACCATATTTTTATTACCAGTTATAATATCATTGATGTACGAACTAATTTCTAGGCTCCAACTTCCAATTGGATTTTCCTTCCAATAATGTACCGACATAAAGGTCCAGGTTAGAGTCCCTGCTGGTTCGTTATCAACAGCATCATTGTATCTGTAGTGTAATAGATGACTTCTGGTACCAGATGGAGATACCAAATACAACTGTGTTACATCTCTGAAGCCTGTGTACGAGAAGGTAATATGAGCCAGCACGTGCTCAAGATAGTTTAGAGATGAACAGTCACCAGACGTTATAGTAATAGAATCAGATGCCGAGGTATTGGTACTCCTATAAAGAAAAAATACGATATATGTTTTTACTTATGGGATTCTGATTGACATTAAAGACAAATTGTTTGAATGTAAGACGTTCTGCCGACATGGAGTGCTTGGATAGCATAATGCTATTACAACAAAATAATACATGTGTATTACCTTTACTACCAGTTTAGAACCATTATACAGAGCGATGACTACAATGTACATGTATATGCTTCTGTAACACTTTATCGCAAAGAACGGGATTGAAATGAACATTTAACAACAGACATTAACAAACTAATAGAATAGAAAACAAAAACAAAAACGTAAAAGAAAATATCAAGATGGAGATCAATGAGCGACGAACAATTATCTCAACAATGTTTACTGTTATGATTAAAATTAACTGATTATGCATTCAATAGATAATAAATACCTCACAACACTGTTATAAAACAAATAAAAAGTAAAATCGCAAAAATACTGAACTCAGAGGAAAATCCAATCGGAAAGTCCATAATCACATGGCAAAATCATATGACAAAACACATAAAAAACGAATGGACAAGAACTGTCATATTCCTGGCTTGGAACAGGCATTTTCAAATGTAGAAAATGGTGGGTTAAACCTGGTTTCATAGCGCTAACCCTCTCACTTTGATGACAGTCGCGTCAAATTCCTTCACATTTACAATGATGCGTCCGGGCACTTGTTTAATTAAATGTAATTGTTTGAAACATGAGGTCCCTTAATGTTTCATATGCAATGGACTGGAAAAAACCCAATGTTTTAATTTGAGCACTAACTGACTATTAAAACCCTAATCTACTGTATGTATTATAAAAACATTAATCGAAAAATATTTTACCACCAGATTTCGTAGACCCTATAACACAATATTGAGGAACGTTAGAATGACGTCGCAAATTAATTCAGAACACAGTCAAGAAAAAAGTCAGAGGGTTGGGTTTACAAATTATGAAGGAAAGGACATGATCAAACGCAATCTAGAAATATTTTTCTTTTTAAATTTTAATATTGAACAATTGTATCAATACCGTAATTTTATAGTTAAATTCTTTTCTTTTTACCGGCCTTTGTAAAGTGACCACAAATTTTAATGTTTTAAAAAGCTTTTGGTGTCATTTCCTGGCTCTATTTTGTCATATAAATTGAAATAATAAACTTTTGATGACCTTTTGCGTATTCCCAAAAACCATTTAAACCCTTTTTTGAATATTTATTTTCTTTTCGTCTTGTTTGACTCAATAGAGTATTTAAAACACATCATTTATGGTATCGCAATCACCGACAGACAAAACTAGTGGGTATCATTTCGTTATTTCATCATAGTTTACACGAACGTTTCTTTAATAGAAAAAGGAAGAAGTGGTATTGGTGCCAATGTTACAACTATTCATCCAAGTCACAATTAATAAAAGTAAACCATCATAGGTCAAAGTATGGTCTATAGATTTGTATCTTTTTTTCTTAATTTTAATAAATAGGATCTGAGTGCTATAAGATTTCCTACTAAACGCTCTGTTTACGACTTAATTGATAGCAAATTAACGAAACAAGCCATACGCAGTTAGAAAAAAAAACCATATCACTTTATTGTATATACTCACAACGCCGGAGAACTTGTATATGAACGGCACGTTTGTTGAGTTGGAACTGTTACCCAATGTTTTCCGTACTTAACCATAGCTTCCGCATCCATCAGACCAAAACCTAGAACCTGGCTGACTATCAATATAAAAACAAAAAAATAATATATTTGAAGAATATGCAATAAATCAGTCAATTTAAAAAATTGTAGAAATGGAAAATGATTTAAATTTTCATTTGTGGATTTTGTTTTCACATATGTCATTCCGTCGTAAATTTTACGGACGACATTACGATTTACATGTAGTTGACTGTTACGGAATATCCGCTTCACATATGATATTGGATATGTTCCTTATGTCGAAACTTCAATCCTGTGACCTTTCAACGAATGTAACATACCGAATGAGAATGTTAACCGGGCTTATAATACATTTGTAATGAGCAGCACAATTGACGCCACAAGTGTAGCAGGATTTGTTTAGCAACTGGTGCAACTGAGAACAAATAGATTTTGGTTTGGTTAGTGTTGCTTAGTCTTTAGCTTTCTGTGTTGGGTCTTGTGTACTTTATTTTGTTTGTCTGTCATTTTCTCTTTTAGCCATGACGTTGTCATTCTATTATCAACCTAAGAGTTTGAATGTCCCTCTGATATCTTTCGCCACTTTATTGATGTTTCAAAATGTCGAAATTAATTATTGTACGGTTGTCCTGTTATAGGATCAAATTGTATGAAATAAATACCATGCAATACGAAATGCATTTCAAGCTGTATGATTAGTTCATAAAGATAACAAGCATTTAAAGGAATAGACATTTCACTCATTAAAAAAATACCTACAAGGGTTTTGTAAATTGTGTCACCAGTTTTAATTTTGTGTTGGGTTTTGAAAACTAAAATTTCGGACAAAAGAGACGATTTAATCTTCAAAATTTTGAACTCTCCATTTAGACGTAGCAACATTATAGGAGCGCATGCAGACAGACTACATATTTGCTAGTTTATTTGATATTCCTACCATGCTTTCCTTTAGGAAGGTAGCTGCTTACAAAGAAGATATTTAAACAAGAGTTCTAAGTGAGGAAGCTGAAATCATCGCTTAATTAATTATACGGACGATACCATGAGCTGGTTGACTGTTATAGAATATCTGTTTGACAGATGATGATGGATATGTTTCAATTGTCAAAATAACAATCCCTATCCCCTTTATCACCGGGTCTGTACTTATATGAACAAAATGACGAGTGCCACATGTGGATGACATTCTACCTGACCTTTAGGAGATCCAGGAATCACGCCGAGTGTTTCGTTTGATTTGTGTTTAACAATCGTTTGTTTTCTATGTTGTGTTTTGTGTGCGGTTCTGTGTCTGTTTGTCTTTGTCGTGTTTAGCCATGGCGTTGTTAATTTATTATCAACTAACGAGGGTTTATGTCCCTTCAGTATACTTTGCCTCTGGTTTAAAACTAAATAATCCTTTTTTGAACTTTGGTTTTTGTTTGGATAGAGCTTTTTTTTTATTTATTATTATTTTTCCGTGAGAAACTCACATTCTTTATTTGCGCCGTTGATAGACCATTCAGAGTACGTGTCATTAAAATCATTCCTGTTTGATGTGAAAACAATCAGATGTTGTATATCTCTCCAGGTCAGGTTTGGACTGGCAATATAAATATAAAGACAATAATCTACACAACTGAGGGTAAATGTAGCAACATTGCTTTACAATCTAAGTATCATCGAAGATATTGTTTAGAAAACATGTACCGAGAATGCACTTTAACAAAATATAAATGTTATGTTTTAGAGATACGTTTGATTGTATGCGACAATATTAATACCAGTGTGTGATCCATATTCAGTCTGGCATGTAGAAACAAAAACCATGATCGACACTGTATGCTATACAAAGAATGTTATGGTATGTCATGTCAGTCATAATAAGCTAATGAAACTAGCAGTTATATGTTTACTTTACTGATTCCCATGAGCTGTTGAAACACAATTACTTTGTGCAATGAATACTCGATTTGCATTTGAATGCTCAAGTATCAACTACTTTATTGTATGTACTAAATGCGTCAAATAAATTTATTGCAGACTTTTGTACCAATTAAATTATTTCGAACAGTGGTGACGATACTGCTTTGCAAAATGATACAATTATAGTCATTTTATGCAATATTCTGGGAGAACTGCATGTACATTTACCAAACCCAACTGACATTAAAGTTTTTAACCTAAATTATACAAGTAAAAGCACGCGATGTTTTGTGTGGTGAATATGCCTTTTCTGCAGATTATTATGCTAAGTTATTCAAATTCCCATTCATAAAGAAAAAAAACTATTTAAGTTTTATTAATATGGAATTAAGGAATATATTGACTTGTATTAACCTCATACAAAGACTACAATTCTTAATTTCTGACCATATGTTTGTCAAAATAGTCCGTGCATTGTATTGTATTGTATTTTTTTTTTATTTCATTGGAATTTTATAAATATCCTAATGTCTGTTTGACAATGACAACATATTTCAGAATTACTTTACACAGGTCCGTTACGCTACTTTATATTGATCATTTAGTGGAACTATGCGCGTTTGTTTAAACAGGAATGTCAACTATTGAAGAAGCATGCGTTGAATACGGAATCACACAGCAGCATTAGTTACAGGTGACGATACTTATAAGAGCAACAAAAAAGATCGAAATGTATTTACTTAGCCTCTAGGGTCAGGGCAGCAATACCAGTGGCTATTGGTGCGGCATATGACGTTCCTTGGACACCCTCGGTTTTACATCCTGATGCTGTTGTTGTTGTAGTCTGAAAAAAGATAGCTTTTATTTAACTTAGATACATTAGCTGTTCTATGTTTTTGTTCTACTTACAATGAAATGTTAGAAATGACAAATATATTGGACACCATCACGAATAGGTTGATCTATTCGATGGGTCTGTGTCTAAATAAGTGTCGAAATTTTACCAGGTCTTTGTTTATGTTTTGTTTATGATATATCGTCGTAAATTAATGCAAAGTGTTCTTTGTTATTCTGTGGTTAACATATTGTAATGTATTATTTTGCTATTATTTATGTTTTTCTCTGTGCTTGGTATTCTTGCGATTAATTATACTGAATTCCTGTCATGTCATGTTACCAATTTAGCGATATTTTCATCATTGCCATATATATGAGTAAATCTGTAAATATTGGTGTATGCAATAAAGGATAGGAAAATGATTAACACATTTGCAGGGAATTAAGTCCTCCCAATTTTAATAACCCTTCAACTTTGTACTTGTTTGGCTTTATAAATATTTTGATATGAGCGTCGCTGATGAGTCTTATGTAGACGAAACGCGCGTCTGGCGTACTACATTATAATCCTGGTACCTTTGATAACTAATTACCAAAGCACAATATAAGACTTGCCATAAATCTGTCATCTTCACTGCCACCATACGCTGCAGCTAAAGCAGGAGCACAAACCTCAGAATACCATGCATTTTTACCAATTTGTACACCAGTGATGGCGACAGTATATATACTGTTGGCATAGCCGTCAGCATTACAATTGTCTGCCGTTCCTCCGTTACCTGCAGCCCATATGTAAATAGAACCTTTTCCATTCCTTCCCTTTCATATGAATAAATGATAAGAATTTTGGATAATCACCTTGTGCAATATGAAATAATGAGATGTGGTATGATTGTGAGACAAATAGATGAAATATCATTTATTTATTTTCCCAATTGTATGTTCTATTGCTCTTTGTCCGAAACATTCATCTTATTTTATTTTCTGCTTTTAGTACTTTTTAAGTTTGATAAAGGTTTAGATCCTTTATTATATTTTGATTATGCTTTCAGGATTTTATGAAGGGAATTTGGACCCAACACATGTTTAAACTAGTTTATAAAATGATCCGGACAATACATGTAAAAATGACACCAGAACTTTAATAAAATATATTTGAATTATCAATCGTGTTTATTTAAATGGCGTTTTCAGGAGAAAAAACTCATACTGTCTAAGCTTTATTGTTGTTGCACTGTATAATCGTGGCCTAAATATTATGAATTCATATTATAGTCACTCGCTTTCAGTTTTAATACTCATACTGTTTTAGCTTTAGTATGGTTGCACTGTATAATCCTTGTCTATATATGATTGATTCATATTATAGTCAACAACATACTCTGACAATTATATAGACTTCAATGTATACCGCATAGCTAAACGGACACCTTACACTTTGGTAAGAGTTAAACATCCTTTATATATACATCGGATATATAAACTTACATTAGTTACTCCATTCTGCAGTGCTGCCTTTGTGATTGGACCGGGTTCTTCGAAACCAGTTAGCTCTCCTGGCCCCCAGCTGTTGCTATATATATCAATCTTTGAAATATAGTGATTTAAAGCTTTGGCTTCATCTGAATCTAATAAAGCGCTATCACCTAAAATCCGAATTCCTGTAAATCAAATTATATCATTGTTAAGATGTAAAACGATTATTAATCATCATGATCATACCGTCTTGCTTTTGTTAATTTTTATTAACCGAGATATCAAGAAATATTACAGCAAACTTCTGTTAAGGACGGATACACAGAAAGAAAAAAACCTCGCTGATTCCGTTAAATATATTGTAGTTTATTATAATTCATTTTCTAAAATTTGTTTCTATTAGGTTTTCTTAGCTTGTTTAATTTGTAAAGAAAACCATGTTTTCAGATCTAAAAAAATGGAAGATATAATACAACACTAAATATATCTTAGCAGACTGGCATTTTAAGTTTTAATTCACTCATATGGAAAATATAACTTACCACTCGACAATACCAATGAAATAATTTTACATCTGTAAAATCCCAAGGTAAATAAACCAAAAAAAAAAAAGAGTGTATAATTTATAAAGGCTAAATATGTAAAGCCATTGCACAAGGACTTATTTGCATAAGAGCTATATATGTATTTATCTGATTTACTCGTTTTAAAATGAGTGTGAACAAGTTCTTAGCTACAACCCATAATTAACTCTAGATTTTCCAAGATAAAATCGACTGGAATGCAGATTTTATTGAAATTCAACAAGCAAGACACGTTTACCAAATAACAAGTTATTTCTCATCTTTTCAGTATACTTATAGTCCGAAAGAAAATCTTAAAACTGCCAGTACTGAATCATTGGCCATCGGTATAGAGTTATACAAAACGTTATTTTGTAACTTTAAAAAAACTCACAGCAAACTTACCAATGAGAGTACAGCTAAATGCCACACCAACTACACATATATTGTTGTCTTTAACTGCACCTATTAAGCCACTACATTCTGTGCCGTGACTAAAATAAGACAAATACCTATACTGTAATGATGAACACAAAGTACTAATTAAATCACATGTAATATGAAAGCAAATGACAAAACAAAGATTGCAAGTTGTATTTGGCTACAAAGATCTGTGTTATTTGCCAATGATTTTCAAAACGGTTTAACCAAAATATAATAAAAAACTAAAATTTAGCATAGTTATATTCAATATTTTGCATAGCGTTATAAGTCATATTACAAGATTTAGAAAATCTAAATTTGACTGAAAACTTGCAAATGATTTGTCAGCAAAGCAAAATCAGCTATATAGGATTCCTACAGCTTTAACTGAACTGTTTTTTTGTATCAGATGATTATGATTATTCCTAGATTTGGCATTGTGTCAAGGATTATAATCCGTCTTTAGCGTGATGATAATATTTAATTCCTGTATCCCCTGTGATGATAGATATTATATTTAAACGTGTATATGTCATTATGAGAAGGATTATTACCTCTTCCCGGCTTCATTATGAGGGTTTCATGATAAGGATTATTAACGTTTTTCATCTTAAGTTTAGGATTTTTACCTGTTTCCACCTTCATGACGAGGATCATTATCATAGTCATACAAATCTTTATCATTGACAGTGTCCTGTGCGGTATGAAAACATAAACATTATGGATAAAAAAACATTCATTACTGGATACCAATCAATGTTAACAAAGTTGAATGAATTTTACTTACTACCTGAAAATAATTAGATGCACAAACGTCATCGAAAACACAAACGGTCATCGAAAAGTTCACATATATGATTACAGATGTATACTTTACATATAACAAACTTTTGAACTGAGTTTTACTGTGCGTAATATTGTGTGTTTGTTTGACACATTGCCTAAAGGTACAAGGTGAGGGTTGAAATCTAAAAAAAACATGATTAACTGTGTCGCATTTTTGCGCCTGTCCCAAGTCAGGAGCCTATATAACTATTGCCTTTGTTGGTCTTGTATGATTGTTAATTTTAGTTTCTTGTGTATATTTCGGAGTTAAGTATGACGTCACTGAACTAGTATACATTTTTGTTTAGGAAAATGCTTAAGCACGCCTCCGGTTGCGGGAGTTTCTCGCTGGGTGGAAGATTCATTGGTGGACTTCGGCTGTTTTCTGCTCTGTGGGCGGGTTGTTGTCTCTTTGACACAGTCCCCATTTCCATTCTCAATCTTATTGTTTATTGTAAGTAGTCCAAGGTATTTACGACAGGAATTTTGACTGGTACTTTGGATGAGTGGAACAACATCAGAACTGTATTCTCATATTATATAGTCGTACATTGAGGTGTTGTTCTATAAACATTTAGACCTTCGACGGTGTGCTACATAAATATTTTTTCTTCTTCGAATCTGTCAACATTCTATCATGTTGAATCGGATATAGTTCGTTTCAGTTTCTTAATTTACAATGACTAATGTTAATAAATAAAGACAACAGTATTATACCGCTGTTCGAAATTCATAAATCGATTGAGAAAAACACAAATCCGGGTTACAAACTAAAACTGAGGGAAATACATCAAATATAAGAGAAGAACTATGACACAACAGAAACACAATGAATCACATACAGAAAAGAACTATAATATAACAATGGCAATGATCCTGACGTAGTGTAAGACATTAATAAAACAGCATCTTACGACATTAGCAGCAAGATCAGGATGGTCTGTCTGTAAACCATCATCCAACACCGCTATAGTAATACCCATACCAGAGTAACCATCCGCCCATGCTTTGTCAACTTTCATTGATGGGGAAACATCACCATTCTGAAATAGAAGTTGATAGTTCCAATTCTTACGCAATACCCGACGAAATCATATTTATTCGAATGTAGGAACATATATATGGAGTTCCCCATTACAAGTTAATCACAAGTGAGTCGATTATTCCATTTACATCATATTCATTTGTGGAACTTCAAAAATTAGAACCTGTTTAGATTCAGTAAAAAAAAAATCAAAACATGTCTATATTCTTTTTTGAAGGTTTGGCTCTTCAATTATTCTACCCTCAGGCTGAAGAGATATATGCTGTCGCAATAAATCCGCATAAAATGCAGTAATAAAATTAACAGTACCAATTTTGTTGCACCAGATGCGCATTTCGACAATACATGTCTCTTCAGTGATGCTCGTGTAAGATTGGAACCGTCATTGTTATCATATCAAATGTAGGAATCAACGATTTTTACGAAAGGATTCAGAGTCATTAATCCGATTAGTGTTTCAAGTTTACCTCTCTTATCTGGTGTTTTGTTTTTTCAACATCAGACGTATTAAAGAGGAACGAAAGATACCAGAGTGACAGTCAAGAGGGGCTTACAATACCAGAGAAACATTTATAAGGCTAAACAATCTTTGGAGTTTTTCTATATTTAGGTAAAATTGACACATCCGGGCAAGAAAAAAATCCTTATCACTTAATTGCTTATCACTAATTGAAGGTTAAGGAATTTAAAAGACAGTAAACCGTTAACAAAATCATGATGCGTGAAAAGAATGTGTATTCAAATTTTAAATCCTGATGTTAATAGATCTGATACCTTATTTATTAATCGTAAGCTTTTCAAGAAAGTTTTTTAAAACATAATGCGACGGGATTCACCACAGACACCAATAAGAAGAGATTGTACGCTTATTCATGGGTCAATTTGTCTATGAAAATTTCCAATGAAAACGGAACGTTAGCTATTTCATGTAAAAATAACTATTGTTTTGTAAATGTGCACACAGTTGATGTTATTTGCCGATTTGTTTTTATATTCATATGAAGCAGAATTTGTCCAAGGGCTTGTATAAAAGGAAAGCCTAGTCTTTTAATTTCACCTTTCGGTATATTGATGATGTACTGTCTCTTAATAATAATAGATTCAGTGATCACTTACATTTAATATATCCAAATGAACTTGAAATTAAAGATTCTACCGACACAGATAAATCTGCTTCATATCTAGACCTTTTTCTCGAAATGACTACTGATGGTAGGTTGAATACAAAAATTTATGACAAACGCGATGAGTTTAATTTACCTATAGTCAACTTTCCATTTCTGTGTAGCAACATCCCAGCGGCACCAGCATATGGAGTACATGGGTCTCGATTGATACGTTAATCTAGAGCTAGCTCAAAGTACGTTGATCTTATTGAACGAGGAATACTGCTTTCTCAAAAGTTGCTAAGACAGGGCTATGAATCAATCAAATTAAGGTCATCACTCAAGAAAGTTTACGGTCGTCATCCTGGCCATTACGACAAAAGTGTGTCAGAAATCATATCTGATATTCTTCCTCAGTCATAATAATCTTCCATCATTACCGAACTGAACAACGAAATAACACGACGGATGCCTCTTAATTTTGTGAGTCTTTGTTAACTCCTTGATTTTGATTGTTATTGTCTTTTTTAAAGCTTTTTGATTAAATGTGACCAAGAAAAAATCTTTAAGAATTTAAGCTAAGAATTCAATATATAAAAATAAACTGTTATTGTAGTGTACAAAATTCAAGCGAAATGAACATACAGTCATGGGCAACTTATCAGACAAGAAATTTTGGCCCTTGCTTCAATAACCAAGAGAAAAAACATGTGTGTCCCGAAACACAACTCTTGTGTGTTATTCAAGTAATGGGAATACAATGTATCTGGATACATTTAAAAATCTCTTGTTAGCATTACAGGTCCGTTACTTACCAAATACCAAAGTTTCGGCCATTTTGTATCTAAAGTTCTCGCCCTTCTGGTGTGTGCCTTTTCTTGTGTAACCCAAGCAATCTATAATAGAAATAACACCCATCCAATAAATCAATTAGAGTGTTGAGAAGAACACATATGATAGATTTAGTTAAAACATCAAAATGTTTATCAACAAAAGTTTTTTTTCAAGTATACACAAGACATTTAGGAATATCGTGAACATATGAATTAAGAGAGATTGATGGTCAACTCCCTCAGGCAAAGTTGACTTTAATACAAATAACTAAAACACATCTTCATGTAAATTAAGAAGTGACTCTGCACAATGTCATGCTCGTAACCGTCAAAAGTTGAAAGATGTTTTTAATATAGTCCATTATTTGAACAAAGGAAACATTATAAGAGAATTTCATGGCTTCATTTCAGCTTTACAAGAACAAAACCAAACCATAAAACTAACAAAAACCTGTTAGTTTGTGTAAGTACTGTCATATGCAATTACAGATTTTAGGTTGTGATTTAATACCTTTCCTTAACTTTTGATATTAAGTCATATCTAGAGTTAAGTGAAACAGTATGGTTCATTGCAGAGATGCATGTGACTAATTCACATGATATGTGATAAAATAGTGCATATACATGTATGCAATGATTCTGAATTGTGATTGTACTAATGTAATTTTGAAATGCACAAACAATTCTCCATAATATGTAGTTGATATTTTACAATTTATTTTGAGAAAGTTGAAAAGCTATAAACGTTTATATGTAAAAAATTTTAAATGTTTTCCGATTTCATTTTTCCCATTAAAAAAAAAAAAACCCTTGCACTTTTTACATCTTACCTCAAGATTTTGTCTCAAGACGTTCACATCCGGGTCTTCTCTTAAAGTACTTAATACCTCTTTGGTTTTTGTCTGACGTAATTGAGCAGTGATAAACTTTGTTTCCCCAATCCAAAACTAAAAATATTTATATGTTCGTTGTAATTGACAATAAAAATAAAATAAAAATATAACTGTATGTATTATGTGGATTGTCCGGAGTCAGGGGTAAATAAGTGCCTGTCATGTGGTATAACATGTCATATTCATTATTAGCTTTTGTTTTGTCCTTATGATTAGTTTTTTTTGTTGAAATTTTGTCACTTGAGGATTCTTTGGAATTATCTTTATGATTTTGCCATGTGATTATGGACTTTCCGAATTGATTTTCCTCTAAGTTCAGTATTTTTGTGATCTTACATTTTGGTATGAGTCGTAATCCTTATTAGAGGCGATCTATAAATTCATTTCAACACATTTGAAGAGTTTTTTTTTATTGGCAATCATATAATATAGGAATTGTAGGTATGGATGTTCTCCCTGCGATTGAAGACCAACAAAACCAGAGACTTTTATTTTAGGTATGGATGTTCTCCCTGCGATTGACGACCAAGAGAAACCAGAGACCTTTATTTTGGTAATTGATGTTTATCTATACGCAGTATCTTAACTGAGGAGTAAGGACAATTAACAAATGTCAAAAGGATGATAAATAAACATAAATAATAGTTCAAGAGTTGGTTTTCAAAATGTTTAATCACCTTTTTAATACTCAATCAATTAGTAAATTGTAGGAATTATCAATTAAAATTCATAGTTTTCAATGATTACCTGCGTTTTTTAAAATCTGAATTTTATTTAATCTAAATATTTGCTTTAATGTGTAAATAATGAGGGATTTCACAAAACATATAATTTTCATATATTTGATTACTTATATACTTTAGCGGTCGTTATACCATTAAATCTGTAGATATCTTTTTTTTTGCATATAAAAACAGGGAAGGGGATACATTCAAAAGTAGAAAGTCAAGAAAACTGTAAACGACATGGTTACAAAAAAGTAAAATCACAAAAGTACTGAACTCAGAGGAAAATCCATAATCACATTGCAAAATTAAATAACAAAACACATCAAAAACGAATGGACATGAACTGTCATATTCCTGACTTGGTTCAGACATTTTAAAATTTCGAAAATGGAGGTTTAAATCTGGTTTTATAGCGCTAACCCTCTTACAGTGAAAAGCAAAGACAAGACGAACAAGTTCACAAACAATACTACATAGAAAGTTAGGTATCTCGAGTAAACCTAGAGACATGTGACATGCTCATTGATGGCAGTAGCATATGTATACATTTTAAATGATCTCCGTTTAAATTGTGATATGTACTGAATTTTAGACAAAGTTTAATGTTATCGTAGTTTCTGCTCAATTAACCTTTTCAAAAAATATAAATCACAACAAAGTAACACGATCATACTTTTGAATAATTACAAAAGTACTTGTGCGTGGGATTTAAACGGGTAGGGTCCTTTTTGTTATCTTATTATTGTTATGAAATATTTATACTGAAATGCTTTTGAAAAGTTTACTTTATGGTAGAAGAGTACATACACTCTAAGTTTCGTTCCTTTGGCAATTATATTATCGTTTGTTTTGTCTACTCGTCTAACCATTACACTAGTATACTCCATGCCTAACTTTTAGACAAATTGATAACATGCATAAGACAAGTCAAGATTTTGGAAACAAAATTTTTCCAGTAATGAGATGCTAGAATATTTGGTTGACAACACATTTCTTGCGTTTGGAGGACGTATTTTTCACAAATGAAACAAACTATTAGCATTCATATTACTTAGTAAACTCCTATTCTCGACGAACTCGTACTTCTTATGAAAAAGACTTTAATAGATAAAAGATAAAAGCCATAATTTCCCATTTAACGTCACGTTACGCTATATAGATGATGACCTCTCACTAAATAATCCAAAGTTGGGGACTATTTTAATCACATCTATCACATGAACATTACAATAAAGAATAGCACAGATATAAGTAATTCTGTCTCATAACTCGACATACATCTAGAAATTTGGAATGACGTTCAATTGAAAACAAAACTTTTGGTTAAAATAGATGTTTACAGCTTCCCAACTAATAATATTTCATTTTTTTGTTGTAACATTTCAGCAGCTCAAGAGTTTGCTGTTCATAATTTTCTTGAAAGCAGATTTCTGCTTACGAAGGGTTCAAAATGGTGAAGTCAAACGGACTCAATCTTAAAGTCGCCCTACGATATATTGTAACTGTTTCTTTTTTTCCCATTCGTTTGATGTGTTTGAGCTTTTGATTTTGTCATTTTACAAGGTACTTTTTGTTTTGAATTTTACTTTCAGTTTTGTATTACTGCATGTATTGAGAGTTTACTTTTTCTACATATTTTGTGGACATGATCGAATTTTCGTCGTTTTCGTTTTTTAATGGCGTTGTCTGGTTTGTTTTGTCTTGCTTGTTTTAAAAGACCCTATGGTATTTCCAGCCTTTATTCATTATACTAATAACTAACCCTGGACTTTTACACAAATACACATCAACAAAGGATATCGGAAATCTCAAACTTTCACATTAAACCTATCTGTCTATTTTATTATCAACTCTTAAAAATGCAAAAAATGCGTTTGTAATTTAAACTGGTAAATGTCTCGAGTTTCGTAAGGTCAGGATAACTTTAAAGCAATTCATATATGTTTTTGTACACAGTCTTTTGATTTTTCTTTTTTTTTTACCAAATTTAGAGACAAAGCATTGTTTACAAAATAAATTCAACTCACCTGTCCTATGTATTCATATCTATGATATTTTTTATCAAACCATAATAGTGGATCATCTTCTCTTGTTGTTGTAAAAACTATTCTGTTCGTGAATTCTCCATCCTTTACGTTAACCCTTTTTATTTTTTTCTGAACATTATCCTCTTTTTCGCTAACCAATCTGTCAACATGCTCTAATCCACTAATCAGATAATTAATCTGTATCAATATAATGACAAAAGAGACTTTCATTACAGGAATTGTTCAGCACACTTAGAATTTTAACTTATAATAGAAGAAGGATGGTTCAGTTTTGAAGGAAAGAACTAGTCCGTGAAATAATGATTGTTTTGTGTGTAAATCCCTTTAAAAGTTACATATTCTATAATTGATAGGAGGTTAATTCATAGGTTGCTGTGTATTAATAGAACATTTAGATAAAGGCAACAGTAGTATACCGCTGTTCAAAATTCATTAATCCATGGACAAAAAACAAAATCGGGGTAATAAACTTAAACTGAGGGAAACGCATCAAATATAAGAGGAGAACAACATGTAACACATACACACAGAAACGGCCTTTTAGTAGTATAACTTTTGACGTAATTATTGTCTACATATAAAAATGTCTGTATCATTCAAGAATGTGACAGTTGTTGTCCATTGGTTGATGTTTTTTATCATTGATTTTTCCATTTGATTAGAGACTTTCCGTTTTGAATTTTCTTGGGTGTTCAGTATATTTGTGATTTGAATTTTTAAACAAAAACTCATCATAGATACCAGGACTAGATTTAGTATATACGCCAGACGCATATCACATTCAACCGTTTTATATTGTTGACTTTTTGACTTTGGCATCATGATACAGATGAGATTCAATGTGCGATTTGGACATAATTTTTGTTCTTTAGTTTAACAGTGATGTTTCTATATGTTTTATTTTATTTGCCTTGATATTTATAGTTAATTTTAACTTACAGAGAAACTGTAAAACTGTATATATCATCAACGACAAAAAACATTCTGTTGACGTCATTGTCAACTGCATGTTGTTTATATCTTCTCTTTCGTTGTCGTCTCGGTAAGATTAATCTTATTGTTGTTTGAATATTGTTTTAGTAAATTATGATGTATATCTGTGATGTATGTTTACCCAGTTTTGACTGCTGGATCCAAATAATTGTCATCATATAATCTATCATGTATGTTGTTTAAACATTTTTTTCAATACAATAGAAATATTTTTTGACCTTTTTACCTATTGTGTCTGTTTGTTTTGTTCACGCATCGGTGACAATATAATATAATTTGATGCGACTGTCATACAAGTGACAGGTTTAGCTAGCTATAAAACCAGATTCAATCCACCATTTTTTACATTTGAAAATGCCTGTACCAAGTCAGGAATATGACAGTTCTTGTCCATTCGTTTTTTTATGCGTTTTGTTATTTGATTTTGCCATGTAATTATAGACTCTCCGAATTGATTTTCCTCTGAGTTCAGTATTTTTGTGATTTTACTTTGTAGAAATGTAAACAACTGCCACATTATTGAACATGTAGCCAGCTATAACACAAAGTTTCTGTTCCTAGTCAGATATAAGACAAAGTTCCTGTTCCTAGTCAGATATAAGACAAAGTTCCTGTTCCTAGTCAGATATAGGACATTTTTTCCATTGATTGAGAGCGTTTGATTCTGTCAGTTGCTATTGATTGAGAGCGTTTGATTCTGTCAGTTTCCATTGATTGAGAGCGTTTGATTCTGTCAGTTTCCATTGCTTGAGAGCGTTTGATTCTGTCAGTTTCCATTGATTGAGAGCGTTTGATTCTGTCAGTTTCCATTGATTGCGAGCGTTTGATTCTGTTAGTTTCCATTGATATTCTGTCAGTTTCCATTGATTGAAAGCGTTTGATTCTGTTAGTTTCCATTGGCGTTTGATTCTGTCAGTTTCCATTGATTGATAGCGTTTGATTCTGTCAGTTCCCATTGATTGAGAGCGTTTGATTCTGTCAGTTTCCATTGATTGAGAGCGTTTGATTCTGTCAGTTTCCATTGATTGAGAGCGTTTGATTCTGTCAGTTTCTATTGATTGAGAGTGTTTGATTCTGTTAGTTTCCATTGATATTCTGTCAGTTTCCACTGATTGAGAGCGTTTGATTCTGTCAGTTTCCATTGATTGAGAGCATTTGATTCTGTTAGTTTCCATTGATATTCTGTCAGTTTCCATTGATTAGAGCGTTTGATTCTGTTAGTTTCCATTGGCGTTTGATTCTGTCAGTTTCCATTGATTGAGAGCGTTTGATTCTGTCAGTTTCCATTGATTGAGAGCGTTTGATTCCGTCAGTTTCCATTGATTGAGAGCGTTTGATTCTGTCAGTTTCCATTGATTGAGAGCGTTTGATTCTGTCAGTTTCCATTGATTGAGAGCGCTTGATTTTGTCAGTTTCCATTGATTGAGAGCGTTTGATTCTGTCAGTTTCCATTGATTGAGAGCATTTGATTCTGTTAGTTTCCATTGATATTCTGTCAGTTTCCATTGATTAGAGCGTTTGATTCTGTTAGTTTCCATTGGCGTTTGATTCTGTCAGTTTCCATTGATTGAGAGCGTTTGATTCTGTCAGTTTCCATTGATTGAGAGCGTTTGATTCCGTCAGTTTCCATTGATTGAGAGCGTTTAATTCTGTCAGTTTCCATTGATTGAGAGCGTTTGATTCTGTCAGTTTCCATTGATTGAGAGCGCTTGATTTTGTCAGTTTCCATTGATTGAGAGCGTTTGATTCTGTCAGTTTCCATTGATTGAGAGCGTTTGATTCTGTTAGTTTCCATTGATATTCTATCAGTTTCCATTGATTGAGAGCGTTTGATTCTGTCAGTTTCCATTGATTGAGAGCGTTTGATTCTGTTAGTTTCCATTGATATTCTGTCAGTTTCCATTGATTGAGAGCGTTTGATTCTGTCAGTTTCCGTTGATTGAGAGCGTTTGATTCTGTTAGTTTCCATTGATATTCTGTCAGTTTCCATTGATTGAGAGCGTTTGATTCTGTCAGTTTCCATTGATTGAGAGCGTTTGATTCTGTCAGTTTCCATTGATTGAGAGCGCTTGATTCTGTCAGTTTCCATTGATTGAGAGCGTTTGATTCTGTCAGTTTCCATTGATTGAGAGCGTTTGATTCTGTCAGTTTCCATTGATTGAGAGCGCTTGATTCTGTCAGTTTCCATTGATTGAGAGCGTTTGATTCTGTCAGTTTCCATTGATTGAGAGCGTTTGATTCTGTTAGTTTCCATTGATATTCTGTCAGTTTCCATTGATTGAGAGCGTTTGATTCTGTCCGTTGTTATTGACGTCCTCCTTTTTGTATTTGCATAGGAGTACGTCTTGTTTTGTTTTGTTTTTGCATAGGAGTACGTCTTGTTTTGTTTTGTTTTTTAGATATTATGTTGGAGTCTTATAGACATACAGTAAGTATGTACATATCAGCAAATTTAAGGAATGCTATTGTTAAGATGTGGAATCATGAAAATTCATAATAACAACAGAATATCTTCAATCATATTCTTTACAATTTTGAAGGCATATCAAAACTATTTTAATTGATATAACGATTTTTTACTCTTATAGTACCCAAAGTGAATTAAAAGACAGTGAGTATGCATGCATGATACTTCTAACCTGTCGAAGCCTCCAGTCTGTCATCATTTAAATGCCTATTACGCAGTATTAATTGGTATATTTGTTTGACTTTTATACGAACAGTTTATCTACGGACCGAAACATATTCTTCTTTTTGAACATTTATTCAACTCGGATAAAGCGAAACTCATGTTCAAACTACGTTGATTACAAAGTATGCAAAAGCTAGCATTGAAAATAGTAAACTTATTAAGCTATCGATGATACATTCTAACTGATTAACACGATGATTGGTAACTATGTTCATGATATTGAATGCATATATCTTAAATATATTATATTATCTTTAATATATCTTAAATATATTATATTAGTATAAAAAGTTTGAATTTTTCGAAAAACTCAGGATTTTCTTACCCCTGGAGTAGATTACCTTAGCCGTATTTGGCACAACTTTTTCGAATTTTGGGTCCTCAATGCTCTTCAACTTTGTATTAGTTTGGCTTTTTAACTATTTTGATCTGAGCGTCACTGATGAGTCTTATGTAGACGAAACGCGCGTCTGGCGTATAAAATTATAATCCTGGTACTTTTGAACTAATTAAATAGCTTAAATTGTCATAGATCAAATCAAGCCTACTTTATATTTCGTAAATATTTCCCTGCTTTAAAGATCAGTATGTACCTATGATCTTTTCCATCTATACCCCACCAATTGAAACTAATTTTCAATTAATAACATATTTAAATTGACGACTTCAAGTTCAAACCTTCCGATTGTACATATTGGTGTGTTTCTTTAGTATATATGACGTGGCTCTGTACTTTAAAACCCCTTTCCCCCATTATGTTACTGTTCTATTATAATGCCATTATGTTATTGTTCTATTATAATGCCATTATGTTATTGTTCTATTATAACTTTAAAAATACTTTGAACAACAAAATTATCTTACATCTCTTCCTATGTGACGTTTACTTTCTGACGTCAAACAATCGGATCTACACTAGAGTTGATGTGAACATTGCCATTCAGTCACATGAACTATTTCAATCCTTTATGTGTTGATTTAAAATACATAATATGTAAGTAAACAATGAATGTGGTTTTTAATTTGATAGATGTTTTTCAATACATGTCTCTTCAGTGATGCTCGTGGCCAAAATATTTGAAATCCAAAGCTTATATAAAAGATGAAGAGCTATAATCCAAAAGGTCCAAATTTTAAGTGTCTTATGATTCTACCGATCCGACAAAATATTGGTATCGTTTTAAGGCGTCTTTGAAGATTGATCATGGTGTCTAACTGCTTTTGTGAATTTACTTACAAATCACAAAAATACTTTAACAAGACAACAAAACACGAATTTGTTTATTATTTTGCTACTTTGATCAATAGAAGGGAATATTTAAAAACAATTTCAAGTATGCATAAGTTATATTTATAAGAAAGCAATTATAACAAAAAGACAAAAGAATAAATATAAAAAAATTAAAAATTAATATATAAAAAGATAAAAAAATATACGATGTAAATATTTAACAATATTAGTACATCATACCATGTATCATATACACAAACACACATATTTAAAAATACAAATACAATTTATGGTTTAAATTTGCAATCAAACAAAAAAAAAAAAAAAACATATTTTAAAACACACGTTTGTTCAGATTCAATTCTTCAATTAAGAACAGCAAATGGTTATAGTGTATGCCATCAGAAGAGTCGACCGTTGGATAATTATTCGCCAAAATATGTCATGAAGTCTAAATACATAGAAATGTGAAGTACATAAATGAGATAGTATCACAAATATATATATGTCGTGTACATTTTATTATTTTGTGCAGGTAATAATTACTTGTACAAAAACTTTGTATGAGTAATTACTTGTATGATGCCATCATACCAGTTATTACCTGTACAAATATAGTTGTACCAGTAATTACTTGTACAAATTTTGTTGAGAAAAAAATAATAACTTGTACAACACAATATATTTGAGTTGTATGTACTTCTGCTTTGATTTATCTGGTTTAGCCTTTAATTTCAATGTATGATATTACATATGCAACTTTTTATCATGATTTATTTTTGAAATACATTGTAGAAGGGTTTCATTTTATTTTTGCTTTTAAAAACTTTGTCACTTTGCATCAGTAGTCATTATTTAAGTGGCAACAAGCTGTTAAGGTTATAATTTGCTCAATGTCTCATGCTAGGGATGACTCTGCGTTCATCGATTGTTTGAATTCTTCAAACATTTAAAAAATAATACTAGAGTAAAAAAGAAGATGTCATATAATTGCCAGTGAGACAACTCTCCACAAGAACACAAATGACACAGAAATAAAAAAAATAAGATATCACCACATGGACTTCAACAATGAGCGAAGCCCATACAGCATAATCAGCTTTAAAAGGCCCTGAAATGGCAAATACAAAACAATTCAAACAAGAAAATTAACGACCTTATTTATGTACAAATATGAACGAAAAATATGTTACACATCGACAAGCGACAGCCATTTAATGACAACCTTGGGACAGGCACATACAAAATGTGGCAGGGCTAAACTGGTTAACAGGATTACAACTCTCCCCTAACCTGGGACAATGGTGTAACATTACAATATAAGAACGAACTATAAAAATCAGTTGAAAGAGGTTTCACTCATCAGATGGATATAATCAGAAATACTACACAGAGTCGACGTGGTCGGGTACTTGAGTATCCCATACAAAAAAAACCCACTAAGTACAGAATACGCATTTGAAAAAAAAAGAAAAAAAACCAAACAAAATATAGATATCAAAAACACATATGCTCTATGATAAGAAACTAGATGTGTCAAAGTGACACGAATGGTCCCGTCCCAAAAAATTGAAAAATCTGCAATTTCAATATAAACACATGTGGACACAAAGTCAAACATGATGGTAGTCTCACATACCAAACATCAGCTCAAAATCTGAAGGCGTATAGAAAAAAAATCTGTATAACTGTGATTTTCAATAATTTATCAAAGTCCAAAGTCCCGTTATTTCAGCAAAAATTAGCGAAGCAAAACTAAACTTAAACTTGACCTGTAACTCATCATGGTTAACCCACATACCAACAATCAGCCAAATATCTGAAGGCGTTTAGAAAAAAAATCTGTACAACTGTGATTTTCAACAATTTTTCAAAGTCCAAAGTCCGTAATTTCGACAAAAATTAGTGGAGCGAAAAGAAACTAAAACTTGATCTGTAACTCATTATGGTTAACTCACATATCAAAAATCAGCCCAATATCTGAAGGCGTTTGGAAAAAGTCCGTATAACTGTGATTTTCAACAACTTTTCAAAGTGCAAAGCCTGTAATTTCGGCAAAAATTAGTGGAGCGGAACGAAACTTAAACTTGATCTGTAACTCATCATGGTTAACTCACATACCAAAAATCTGCCCAATATCTTAAGGCGTTTAGAAAAAAACTCTGTATAATGGTTTGTTGCAGAATGACGGAATTTTGGAATTTTGGAATTTCGGAATTACGGAATTTCGGACAAGGGGAAAACTATTTGGCACCGACAACTCTGTTGCGGGATCATAAAAAAATGTAAGGGTTCTACAGAACTCAGAAGTGTCTCGCCTACTTTTGCGGTTAATGGCAGGCTCAACAAAAATGAGTAAAAAAATCAACAAAAATATTCCTTTCGTAGCGGTACTATCTTTTGATTACAAGAAGCTTCTGTCCAAGTTTGGTGAAAATCCAGGATAAGTCCATTTATAAGTAAAAAACGGAAAAAAAAATGTTTGTCTTTAACAAATTTACATATAGATACTATCATATGATCATAAACAACCTTTTGTCCAAGTTTGGTAGAAATCCTGGATAGTTTAAGAAAGTAATTAAAATCTTAAAAACGTAAACCACAGAATAACTGTAATGTTTCCCGGGAGAAAAAATATGTCCATTTACAAGTAAAATACGGAAAAACAGGAATTTAATTTTTACAAAATTTACTTCTGGAAACTATTTTATATTAACAAGGTTCTGTCCAAGTTTGGTAGAAATCCAGCATAGTTTAGGAAAGTTATAAACATTTGAAAAAAGTAAACCACAGAGTAAATATTTGTGGACTCGACCTCTGCCACTGCCGCCGACGCAATGTAGGACCACTATGTCTCGCTTTTTCAACTAAAGTCGATGGCCCAACAAAAAATAACAAATGATAAATAAATACGAGAAAACAGTAAAAAGAAAAATAATACCCAGCAATTGAGAAAACCATCCTAGACTTACTAAATCAAAGAAATGTATTTTTCAATGAATCATTTTGTTTAAAGCAAACGTAGAAGTACATACAAGTCCTAGATATTGTGTTGTACAAGTTATTATTTTTTCTCAATAAAAGTTGTACAAGTAATTACTGGTACAATCATATTTGTACAGGTAATAACTTGCATGATGGCATCATACAAGTAATTACTCATACAAAGTTTTTGTACAAGTAATAACCTGTACAAAATAATAGAATGTACACAACATATATATATGTATTTCAAGACATCTATAGCTAAACAAGAAACACACCATCTAGAATTATGAGATCAACGAAAGAGATCTACAGATAAACCATTACATCTAGACGTTAACAAATACATCACAGGGGTCAACATATAAATATAGAAGTAAAAACTTACATTCAGAGTTCAATCAAGGTGACTTCCTATTGCAAAGATTGATACTTAGAACGATATTCAGACACGTATTGAAAATAGAAAAATTACTATAAAAATTTATTGATGACAGTTAAACATTTTCTTCCAAAATTAGTCCTAGTGTATGAAGTATCAGTATACAAGAAACTTTAAAGTCTTATAAAATGTGAATCATACATGATGATGGTACATAACAATATGCAAATTAATCCTGAATAAATTCTCTGATGAATTCGAATTAATCGTTACTGATTATCTGGCAATGCACAAACGCAATGTACATGTTTAAGCTTTGTGGCTTTTAGTTAGTTTAATACACATCTATTCGTCTACCATATATTTGTGTAACAGCTTGATTTTGTTCCCTGTCATACATATACAAGTTTGGGATTTCTGACTTGCGTTGCTTCTTTGTTTCAAGTCTAAAAACAGTAAGAAAAAGAAATATTAGGAACAACATGTATTCCCCTTAAGGTCATACGATAACAGGAATGCTTTCTGTTTCTTTGTTTGCTTGTCTCATCGTTGGTTGCAATTTCATTGATGACAAGTTTCTAGGTTATCTTACCTGTGTATATGTGTCCAACTAACAAAAAAAAAAACCTATTCAAATAGGCATGATATGTTGTTGTCTACAAATACATTTTTGTATGTTGGTTGAAAAGATTTAACCAACAATAAAGGGCACGACCTTTTTACTGTTTGTTCTGGTAACAGCAAAAAATTGCAATATATTCGGAACAGTTTTTTAAATCTTCTTTGTTTTGCTGTTTTTCTGTTTTTAACTTCGTATTTAATGTAACTTCCAATTGTTTTGACAATGAATTTTTCATTGGTCTTAGAAACATGAACTCATTTAGAAATGACCAGTTTTTAAGAATTCAATGTTTTTTTTACTTTCATATAAACCTTAGTAGCATCAAAGAATATGAAATTTACGAAGAATCTTGTTTCATTAACAAATTTGAGTTGTGTTGTTATATCTTTGAACCGGGTTGAGGGAAGGTTGACGTAACACAAATGTGTTAAAGCCAGCTATATTCTTGAGGTTCTTGTAACAAACCAGGAACATGTTAACTGGAAGTTGTCGTTGATTAATGTTTGCCATATAATTTGTATTCTTTATTGTATGATAAATCAGTCCATTGTTCTTTTTAATTTGAATTATTTCATATAATTTGTCAAACAGATGCCGTGTATTGCTTCACTCAATGTTGAAGGCCATAAGGTGATATTTCCATTACCCAATTCTTCTGTTTGTAGTATTTAAGGATAACAGTCTTAGTGACAATAATTCTGACATAACATGTTTTTTTTTGTGTTATCTATATGAAGGCAGCATCTCATGCATTTTTGAATGTATAAAGATAATAAAATTCGTACGTACTTTCTTATGCTCTTCATTAATGCATAAGTAGCAAACACTGCTCCAACGAGTGCTAGAATTGCAATAAAGGCTCCAATAATACTGGCAATCATCGGAACATTGGTATTGTAAGCTAGAATGAATAATCGTTTTAAATTGTTAATAATTCCACAATTCTGATTGGAAAACGATCTTCAGTGCTGACTTCACCAAGAAAATCTACAATACAAAACCATCAAAGCACAACTGCCTGCATTCAGTAAATCACCTTTACAATATGACATGCAATTGAGTACCTTTACATTTAGAATTTTTACAGTATTAATTTCACCTCTACAAAACACTCATTCGCTAACATGGAATGTTTTGCAAGGCCTTGTTTTTTGCTGATTTTACGAATTTATTCTACCATGAAAGGAACCAAAATTGTAATTAATATTAACGTGAATAATTGATATAATTGAAATAAGCCAAAAGCATAACAAGAGATATGTTTATACAACTAATTTGTTTAGGCATACTATCAATGCTCTTGTTAAGTACAAGTTCACATCGATAATAATACGCTTCGACTTGTTCTGTAATTGACACTCAAATTTATTTTCTATTCTAGCGCCACTAAAAGATTAATGTTTTGTAGACAAATCGCATCTTGCGAACGCAATTAAAGACATGGAAATGCCGTTTAAGAACAGCAGGTGTTTTTTATGGTCAAATTCGTAAAGCAGACATTCTATTCTAAGCCATTAGTTTTAAATCTTGAGAGCGTTTATCTTAGAATTCTTGTTCATTTTAATCAGTCTGTTTCTCATTGTTATCTTTATCTTAGCGTTTTGATATTACATGCTTGCAAATCAAAGCATTGATACTTACTGTTAGCTATTGAACCATTGGCATCCTTTGATGTAGACACCAATGTTGTACTTGCTGTGGTAGGTTTAGTTTTAAGTTTAGTTGTACGACGTGATGTTTTACCTACTGTTGTGGTTTCTGTCTTTGGTTCTGTTGTAGTTTTGGTAGTAGCTGTGCTTGATTGTCCAATGCCTACAAAACATCTCAAATTATCTAAAATTTAATTGATAACAATGATATAATATTATTAAGGTCAGTGTAAAAATAAGAGACGGTTTAACAGTTTAAACAATAAAACAATTATTTTGCCTTAAAATTAGACATATTAATTGCCCAAGATGACTAAATGACTAAGAAATCCAGTTAATTTCTAATCATTTATTTATTGAACATTGACTTTATCAACATTGATTTGAGAAGTAAAGAAGAAATGATATGCGTTATAATAATTTTATACAAATTTATACGTTATAATAATAACGCTAAAATATCCATGAACTATGTATCTTAAGAAAAAAAAAGTTTTTCAAGTCGACAGCCTTAATATAGTATATGACAGGAACTTTCATTTTGAACTATGAAACCAATCTTTTTTAAAATGGACTTTACGAATATTGCAGAATTTCGTTTGGTTTGAATGTTAAGTTGACGTCGTGAACATGTTCAAATCGACACATATGAACTACGATTCATTTTGATAAGACTTTTTATTTCATTTTTGTGACATTGCAGTATGGTGTTGCTAATGTAGGAGCTATTACAATATGAAAACAAGCAAATTTGTTTTTTATTTGATTTGTAACGTACGATGTAAGATCAGGTAACAAATTGTTTTGGACATGTATATGCACGATACATCTGACGAACAAGAATTAAAAGAACTTTTCCTCAAGTTGAAGAAAACTTAGAAAAGTTGAGCAACTTTTAAGATATTCGTATTTGTAAAACATGTTTCTCGTGATGTCGACTTCCATGAATTATATTAATTAATCAAGCGAACATTTGTTGGAAACAATCGACCTGCGGGTAATATGTATTCAGGTTTTTATTATGGTTTACTCGAAAATTAAAAATGGAATTTAAGAAATCTTTTCTTTAGTATTTTAATCAACTTTGAATAGAATAAATCATTATAAGTTAAAATCTTATAGTACTTTGTCGTGTTATAAATACCTACGGCAATGCAAATTGTAAATTTCTGTTTGATATAGTTTGTTTCTGCATTGCTTTAGTTAACTTACTTGGCCATGGATCTGTTGATGTTCCGAAGAAATTAAGTGTCCAACTGTTTAAGGTTACTACAAGATCACATACATATATAATAAGACAAATGATTGATGAAAACTGTTGGGTTCAATATACAAAATATTCACTAAAAAACTGTCTACAAACAATAATTTCATTCTAATTCCAATCGCCAATATAGACTTGACCGAATAACTGTAACCTAATTGATTAAGGCATTATATTGCACCTTCCCTTTGCGTTATAATGTTTTCCATGACAGAGTTTGTGGATAAAAAAATTCCAAAGACACAATCACTGACGTGATGATGGGCTACATTAGTGTAATGATCTTCAGCCGTAAACCAATATGATATTTTATTTGTGCTGTCATGTTGAATTATAAAGATAACCTCAAATATTGATAACATAACTAAAATGTGCATGCTTTACAATGACAGTTGAAATTGAAAATACATCAGACCACACAAAACATGAGTTGGAGAATCTGACAACAATCCATTGTTTAAATCAAGAAATCCCTAAAGCGAGGACAAAGTTGTGTCACACTATGATATTAAAATTAGGACATTAGACAATGATATTGTTTACCTGTTACAGTTTCCACATAGGAAGTGATTTCCAGGTGCCAGCGTCCGATGGGATTTTCTTTCCAAAAATGTACTGACATGAAAGTCCATGTTTGGTTCCCGGCTGCTGTGTTGTCGATCTCGTCCTGATATCTGTAGTGCAGCAAATGACTAATGGTACCAGATGGAGATACCAAATATAACTGCGTTGCACCTCTAAATCTTGAGTATGAGAATGTAATGTCAACTTGCACATGTTCCAGATAGTTAATGGACGAGCAATCACGAGATGTTACAATAATTGAATCCGATACCGCTGTAGTGGTGCTCCTGTAAGTAAATAGTCTGGTAGATATCGTTTTACAATCTAAATTACAGTATAAACATGTTGTATGAAAGGCGTGTTACCTGTACTGTACTTTCGAACGAGTGAGCGGACAAAGCGAGAACTGTATATTAAAACATATTTCAAGAACAATTCTAGTAAAGAATTTGTTAAAGTCACGATTGAAAGCATAACAACAGTTTACTTAAAGATATATATAGAAATAAAGACATTTTAGAACTTTAAAAGAGAACCTTTTTTTGTAAGATTAGCAATTTTATTTTTAACTTCCATTATATATAGAACAAACAATAGTTCATTTGACAAAATTATAAATTACCTTCAGAAACATCAAAAGAGAACGGTGTATTTACAACCATTTTCTTTTCAAATGTTTACAATTTAATAAGTAATATATTTTAGCAGACCGTTTAATTACCAAGTCCATTTCGAAAGAAAACCAATGTTTCTGACAATGTTTATGTTTTTATTACAGACGTATACAAAGTGGTTCGTCGTGTCGATGTTACTTCATTACCTTCTTTTTACTTGCTTGAATTGTAAATGTATTATTAAAATGAAAACCATCTGCCCGAGTGATTAACACTTTCAAGTTTGTCTTGATATATTCAGAAAAACTTCCGATTAAAAGAGAGGCAAAAGATACCAAAAGGACACCAAATTTATAAACACAAAGAAATATTGCACATAACGAAACATAGAAAACGAAGTACTGACCCAACTGAAAACCAGGGATGATCTCAGGTGGTTAGGATACATTTGTAGGTTAGCAGATCTTGCTTCACATGTCGCAAACTTTCTGTTGCTCATGTGAGTACAAACCCAGGAAAAAGTCTGATTCGGTAGGTCGCATTTGGGAAAAAATATATCAGATTTAACATCTATCCAGCTTAATCAAATATTACACTGATACCATACATTATTACCCCGTTCACCATACATCAATACACAATTCACTGTTTCACTTTTCATGTCAATAAAAAGCGACTTGTTATTCGAATTATCCGCAATTTAAGTTAAGGGACAAGCAAATTGTTATTCTTGTCCATTCGTGCTTGATGCGTTTTGTTATTTGATTTTGCCATGTGATTATGGACTTTCCGAATTGATTTTCCTCTAAGTTCAGTATTTTTGTGATCTTACTTTTTATACAACTTCTATGAAACAAACTGAAGATTAAGCACCAAACCCCATTCCATGTACTTTTATTTTTCACAATAATCATTACAATATACACCACGACACTTCAAACCTACATCTAAACACCTTAACGGTTTCATTGGGAAAATTATATTCAAAAAAGTTATGACAACTGCACAAAGTATGCTGCTTAGAAGGTCTGTCATTGAAATTATGACACATAAACACTCACAACAAACCGCTTTGTAAGGCAGTGTAAGACACAGTGTATACGTAAGACAAATACTTACATAGATGGAGTCCTTTTTGATAAGATACAAGTTTGTTGTATTGGAACAGGAATCCAGTTTTTACCATAGCTCACCATACTTTCGGCGTTCATCAAACCAAAACCTAACACCTGACTAACTAGAAATCAAAATTAAAACATGAATATAAGACACGTGGAGTAAATAAATATATATATCTACTTATCTTTAGCTCTTTATTTCAGCTGTAATTTATCTAAAATAAGTAATATATCTCCCTTATGCAAAAGCTCTGATTTCTTGCCTGGCTTTGGCTATACTTGTTTGTCCTTTTTTGTTTATAGCTCTTCATTTTTTTAAGAAATTTTGAATTTGCAAATATTTTGGCCTCGAGCATCACTAAAGAGACATTGACTGTCAAAATTGGGATCTGGTACAGAAAAAAATGGTACCGTTTATGTTATTGAATTAATTTGGATTTTGTATAACTTGTCAAAGGTGCCAGTAAACTTCACCCGCTAGTCCCACTTAATTAACTTCATGTCAACTCAATTTTCTATATTTCTGGAAACTCACATTCTTTTTTTGCACCATTTAATGACCAAGCATCGTATGTGTCATTAAAACCATTCCTGTTTGATGTGAGAACAATGAGATGTTGGATGTCTCTCCAAGTCAGATTTGGACTGTGAATACAAAATGAACCAGAAACATATACAGTGCACATACAAAATAGGTATATTGTTCAAAGTTTAGTTTATTTACATGTGTACCTGTATATAATTTAGGTTAAAGAATACATGTCAAACTAGACCAAGAATAGTAATCATTTGGTAAATACAGAGAATGGTACATTAAAAAAAAATCAAAAGCTCAAACACACCAAACGCATGTATAACAACTGTTATATTCCTGACTTTGTACAGGCATTTTCTGATGTAGAAAATGGTGGAATAAACCTGGTTGTACAGGACATTTAGCTTCAGAGCTAGCTAAACCTCTCATTTGTATGACAGTCGCATAACATTCCATCACTGCGATGTGTGAATAAAACAAACAGACATAAAAAATAGTTATACAGCACTCAACATTGTGTTATAAGCTCATAAGCCATAAAAACAATCAAATATATATCACCAAAGAGGAACAAAAAGGCATAATATCTGAACAAATAAATAAGCAATTAAGACAAGAATACAAAAAATAAATACCGTAGAACAATAACACAATGACGGGATGTATACAAAATTAATTCAGAAATAAAAAAACAGGAACATCTATATGCAATGAATATAAATATGCAATACCAACCCATTCATTTGATTTCATTTCGGGTTTTTGAGGGAACACTGACAACATTTTTTTATTACGGTACTTGTTTGTGTATACAAAACTCTGTTTCTTTATAGATATATCTTAAACTCTATATGATAATATAATTTCAGTTTGAGTAATATCGCAATTATTTAAGGGTCACATGCTTACTTAGCCTCAAGCGTGAGAGCAACAATACCAGTAGCAATAGGTGCTGCATACGATGTCCCCTCCACGCCTTCACTCTTACATCCTGATGGGGTAGTTGTTGTTGTCTAAAATAGAGAAATAAATCTTATTTTGGGACTATTAACCGCTGTTTTACTTAACATTATTTTTTATGTGAATTGATAGTTAAAGATAGGCAGATAATACCTAACAGATATTTAAACTCATTCTTTGAAAACGAACTGACTTCTAAGTGCAGTATTTTTGTGATTTCTCTTTGTACCGAATGTTGACGTGTTCATTTGAAGAACTTTATAATTAAGCATATATTTTGGAAATATTATTGTATTGCATGGATAGTTTTGTAATATGTAATATTAAAGTATCACTTAATATCTATAACGTTAAGAAAATTGGTTCTTGTAGCTATCACTTATCCTTAGACTTCTATTATTTTACAGAAGACTTACCAGGAACTTGTCAAACTTGCTGCCACCATACGCTGCAGCCAAAACAGGAGCACATACTTCAGAGTACCACGCATTCTGACCTATCTGTACACTAGTGATGGCTACAGTGTAAATACTATTGACATAGCCATCAGCATTACAGTTATCTGTTGTACCTCCATTACCTGCAGCCCATACATAAATAACTCCTTTACCATTCCTGCCCTTGAATGTGTTAAAGAATTACAATTTATTTCTAATGATACAATAATGGAATTTCTATCATCATGATTATGAACTTTTTTCTTCATTTTCTTTAAGAGTCAGTGCTATTGCTTAAACTATATTCTAATTTCATGATAATACACATTTTGCCGTGTTGTTTGTAAAATTGTCAAGCTTGTTTTTAATCACATTCTTTCTGCTTCAAATCAATTGATGCAAATTTCTAAGATGGTTTTGCTACGCATATAGCTCCTGGTAAGGTTCATGAAAGGACAAACACCCGGTGATAAACCACATTCGGCAATCTAGTTTATCAGCATAAAATGCGGGTTCATATATATTTCCGTTAGTACTAATTTTCTTGCATACTTTCGCGTTAAAACCTATATTGATTGTTACTTTATTGAACACTACAGTTCGTGCTTCGCCATAACCACGAACGTTAGTACACCACTTATTATAATGAATCAACAGTTTTATCAAGTGATACATATACACTTCATATTTGGCGCTGTTCGGATATTCCTACGCAGAAATATATGTCAAATCCACAATTGGAAAACTGCATTCTTCTCCTTTGCCGGAGTGTATAGTTTTCATCCACATCCAATTATTTCTAATCCCAGGAATACATGCCTTAGCTGTATTTTACTAATTTTTGTTCTCTTTAGCCTCGGTATATTTGGTTAGCTTTGCAACAGAATTAGTATCATGAAGAGTCACACATAGATCAATGCGCGTTTAGTGTACCCAATTTTTAACCATATGTCTTCAGTGAGTTTCACAAAAGTGCCATGGTGTGGACATTTCTTACCAATTCGAAAAACTTATTACAAAAAACATCATATCGTCACGTGTACATTATCACTGATTGACATGTACTGTAGGTTTTCTTTTCATATGTTACATATGGTAAAATTTGCGGTAATTTGCTAATTTGCATAGCGGCCATTTTACCTTATCATGACGGCGGCCATTACAATAGTATTATATGAGCCCTTTTAATAAAAATGCCAATATGCAAATACCTATGTCGAATGAACAATTTGTTCGCATATAGGTGAATTGTACATGATTTTAGGCTTCTGTTTGTGTACAAATGAACAGTGTCTACTCTGAATACATTCCATTTTATTGGTGTGTACATGGAAACAATAACTAAATAAGTCTTTTAATTCCTTCACTGTTTATTAGCGTTTCGATATAACAAAAAAGATATCAAGAATCTATAGCTTGGTTGATAAATGCATCTTAATTTGTTGGAACGTATTGCTTTGTATCGCATTTATATTTTCAATCTCTATTTCACCTTTGAGACAATGACATTCCTAAGGATATGTACTAGAACGTATAAGTCTATGTTAATCTTGATGTTTTTTTTATGATTGTATTGATCATAAATCATATATTGTCATAGCAACATTTATTGCATATATAGTCTACCTTGAAGTTTCATTTTTTCTAGTACGAGAGTCCAAACGGACGGCTTCGGGACGTAGGTAAAAATCGGAAATTAACTCTTAACTGGAGACTAACTGCTGTGATAGCATAATAACGACTATTTCGTGTAGTATCGTGCTGTAAGTTTTTGTCTAATCAATTAAAACGATTATTTTGAATCTATTCAAATATGCTTCGAAGTACGGTCCATGAAGGATTTTTTTCTGTAAAAGAAACGCCCCGCTAAATTGTCATCTTCATTTTTTCTTAGAGTTTCAGGGCAAGTAAATGCGTAAAATAACATTTGTACTTTGCATTTTCTTCATCCTTTTATTGGGACAGTAGAGTTCTCTCTGCAATTAAGTCAGTCATTGTATATTCAGTGCCAGTTGTGTCGTCTTCGTCAGTATGTTTTTCATCAGGTCAAATATCAATATATAAAGGCACGACCTCATTGCTACCATGCAATTGAGTTTTTAACTAGTATACATTCGTCGCATGAATAACATAAAATATATATTAGTTTGTCCGGGTGTGAGTAAAATATTAATGTGAAGTTTGCATCCACTAGTAGGTTAAAAGTTTTGAACCGAATCAAGATTTGTTGTGTCTACAAACCTGAATATACGCTTCCTTCAATAATGAGACTTCGTATTGTTCAGGTTTAAATATGCCAGGGTTTCGGTCAAAACTATATATTTTAAATACAAAATTCAACGGCATGTGGTAGAATAAAAAAAAAGTCGTATATTTTAACCGTTTTCAAAATCTTTTGAATAATCAGAAAAATGGTTTGTAACGCTTACGTCAAAATTGAGTCTGGAACGTCGTTTTTACGCAAGTGCGACATTCTAGTAAGACTCCGAAAAATCGACGGTGATTTTAAATTACTAATAGGAAATTGATGTATTTTAGATTTTTAAAAAATTAAGAATGATAACATTTCGAAAAATCATTTCAATTCGATTTTATCATAGCACGGGTAAGTAACAAATTGCCGTAAATTTGAGTTAAGTTCGCTTTTATGCCAAAAAATGGAAGTGCGACAACATTGTAAGCCTCTGAAAAATCACCCATAAATCATCATTTTATATTTTTTAGAATATTTGTCTAAAATTTTTAAAAATCAAGCAAAATAACATTGACGTAGAAATAAAAATTCTAACTTTTTTCAATTCTATATTAATTTTTTTGAACTTTCAAAACTGTAATCCCCCTAAAAATTCCCAGTGGGACACAATTGCCTTAGTTGTATAGAACGCATGTTTTTCTTAGGAATTATAATAACATCATAAAATATTGCGTAAATGACTGAAGAAACATTTCTGTAAGACAATGGAAAAATCTGTTTTTTAAAATATTTAATGGTTATGATACAAATCATGGTTAAATCAGTTGTAACAATAAAAGAAACATGTTACGCGGGACACCCTAAAAAATCCCGTTTTTTTAAAATTGAAGCTTGTCGCATATAACATAAAACATAGTTTATACAATTATTTTCTTCGATTTTCTTTTGAAAAACCTTTTATTTTAAAATGCTTACAACAGAAGTTTATTTTAAGTTACAAAATTGCAATTTTGAGACCTGTATCTTGCCGAGCACGTCAATTTTTTCAATGAGGTACGAACATCGCGCGTAACGTCTCACCATTGTGTAATTGCTATTTAAGATCGAATAAAATGATAAAAAATCGTAAAATAGCAAGATTCAAAACAGAAATACTTATGCAAGAAGATATTGTTCTTGATTTGTTCGCATATAGGGAAACACCTTGTAGGTTGAATGTTAAAGTTAAATAACTTTTAACTTACCTGCTTTCTAAAGTTTACGGCCAAATTCTTTTAAAAACATGATGATTTCAACCTTCCAATTTCGTAAAATGTCAAATATTAAGCATTTTCACTTAGAATTACACACAATTTTTGGAGTTATCCGCCAGAGGAAGTTTTTTTTTAGATACATTAGTTTTAGAGACATGACGGAAAGGACTAGATTATTTGCAAATCTAAAATAAATTATATTTTCTATCTTAAGCTAAGGGAAGTAATTTGATTAAAAGGGACAAAGTCACGTGGTGCAAATCATGTGAATAAATTAAAGCACCCTTGATTTTGCCATATGATTTGACAGATAGTTTAACTACTTTTGTTCGATTTACAAATGAGTTATTGAGTTCGTATTCAAAATAGTAGTTTCCATCTATCTTCTATGTACGATCTATATTTTCGCATGGTCTTCATATTTGTACTAAAAGGAAGCCTACTGGTGGTTCCCATAAACAAGTACAGCTATGAGGGTATCTTCTTTTTCTGCGTGTTCTATCTTTTGATTGCGATTGATAAACTATTCTTAAATATCTTTATCGATATAAACACACTGCAAATTAATTGTATTTGATTTCATTGATAACACTTTCTTGTTTAAGAACGGTCAAAAATAGACTTGCCTGTCCACACGTGTGAGCTGGCTCACATCTGTCAAAACAATCGAAGCAATCATACAGAAAAGACCTAGGTATGCTTTGATATCGCAAAAGTTACTTTTTGTATTATTGAACATTAAGTATATATGTACACTATTTTTTAAACGATATTTTAAAGGAGACTACAAACAATAAAAAAAAAACCATGTACGTATTAAAAAAGAAGACATGATATGATTGGCAATGAAACAACTCTCCACAAGATACCAAAATGACATAGAAATTAACAACTATAGCTCACCATACGGCCCTCAACAATGAGCAAAGCTCATACTGAAAAGTCAGCTATAAAAGGCCCCGAAATAACAATGTTAAATAATTCAAACGAGAAAACTAACGGCCTGATTTATGCACAAAACAAGAATGTGTCCAAAGTACACGGATGCCCCACTCGCACTATCCTTTTCCATGTTCCATGGACCGTGAAATTGGGTAATTATCTAATTTGGCATTAAAATTAGAAAGATCATATCATAAGCAACAAGTGTACTAAGTTTCAAGTTGATTGGACTTCAGCTTCATCAAAAACTACCTTGACCAAAAACTTTAACCTGAAACTCCCACTTTCATTTTCTATGTTCAGTGGACCGTGAAATTGGGGTCAAAAGTCTAATTTGGCTTAAAAATTAGAAAGATCATCTCATAAGCAACAAGTGTACTAAGTTTCAAGTTGATTGGACTTCAGCTTCATCAAAAACTACCTTGACCAAAAACTTTAACCTGGACGGACGAACGGAACCACAGACGGACGGACGGACGAACGGAGCCACAGACCAGAAAACATAATGCCCCTCTACTATCGTAGGTGGGGCATAAAAAATAACGAAAAACAAATATGTAACATATAAACAAACGACAACCAATGAATTATATAAGTGTGGTTCCGTTCGTCCGTCCAGGTTAAAGTTTTTGGTCAAGGTAGTTTTTGATGAAGCTGAAGTCCAATCAACTTGAAACTTAAAGCATTAATGTACTTTAATTAATGATAAGTGAGAGGTTTAGCTAGCTATAAAACCAGGTTCAATCGACCATTTTCTACATAAGAAAATGCCTGTACCAAGTCAGGAATATGACAGTTGTTATCCATTCGTTTGATGTGCTTGAACTTTTGATTTTGCCATTTGATTCGGGACTTTCCTTTTTGAATTTTTCCTTGGAGTTTAGTATTTTTGTGGGACAGGCACATACATACATAATGTTTTGGGGTTAAACATGTAAGCGGGATTCCAACCCTCCCCGTAACCTGGAACAGTGGTATAACAGTACAACATAAAAACGAACTATAAAATCAGATGGATAAAACGTATGGATTACACGGATATTTGTTACGTATATGATATTTACATTATTAACTCCATTTTTCAGTGCTGCCTTTGTGATTGATTTAGGAGCATTAAAGCCAGTACCATCATCAGGTCCCCAGCTGTTGCTGTATATATCAACCTTAGAAATATAGTGAGTGAGAGCTTGAGCTTCATCTGAATCTGTTATGCCCAAAGCACCCAAGATTCGAATTCCTGTAAAGCAATTGAAGAAATAATGTACTTTAATTAACTTATTCAAAATTATTTTTTTTCTATTTGTTATTGTAGTACCACATGATACAATACAGAACCTAACAAAAAGTTAAAAAAGACGAAAACCGAAATATGATAATAGTTTCCTGATATTCCACTCTTTACTGTGCTTTGCTAGGGTATTGATATTCCGACACCAATTTAATCTTTGAAACCCATTTACGGTCGCTGTTAAGTGACATTGTGTTTCTCAAAAGGAAACTCGTATTTAGAAAACGATATACATGTAGTGTTCAAATGGTAACTGAGGAAAATCATATTTTCAAATATGTTTAACTTATTAACAGAACCAGGTTTAATCCACCATTTGCTACATAAGAAAATGTCGATATCAAGTCTGGAAAATGACAGTTATTTTTTTTATATGTTATGTATTTTGATCGTCAACGCTGTTTATTTTTAGAATTCATTTGTCCTTTTGCCTTTTATTTCTACATATTTAATGAGGCTTTTGTAAAAGAAACGCGCGTCTGGTGTACAAAATAGTATAAGCCTGATATATTGCATTGTTATTCCTATATGTTTTGCTCTACTATATATCGACAAGAGTTGGGTTATCGTCGGTCTTACTAACTATATATCGACAAGAGTTGGGTTATCGTCGGTCTTACTACTATATATCGACAAGAGTTGGGTTATCGTCGGTCTTACTAACTATATATCGACAAGAGTTGGGTTATCGTCGGTCTTACTAACTATATATCGACAAGAGTTGGGTTATCGTCGGTCTTACTACTATATATCGACAAGAGTTGGGTTATCGTCGGTCTTACTAACTATATATCGACAAGAGTTGGGTTATCGTCGGTCTTACTAACTATATATCGACAAGAGTTGGGTTATCGTCGGTCTTACTACTATATATCGACAAGAGTTGGGTTATCGTCGGTCTTACTACTATATATCGACAAGAGTTGGGTTATCGTCGGTCTTACATAAGGTTCATTTTGGGCAGTGAACGTGTTTTAGTGGGTTAGTATGTCTTTTTGTATCATTAGTTGTTGATCGTGTTCTTGTATGGCTTTCTTAGACTTGTACTTCAGTATTTTTAACTAACCATTGCTTTCTTCTTGACACTTATTGTTTTACCTGTTTATCTTTTTGGTTTTGTTTGACAATCTATCTACCTTTTTATTTATTCTTCTTTATTTATATTAACATCTTTTTGGGTCTTGTATCGTACCAATGAATACGCATGCGCAGTGGCAGATGTCATTTTTTTCAATACCTACATTTGTGATAGTTTTGTGAAATGTCATACAAAATCAATCCAACACTTAACTCACGTATAAGACAGAGTGAAATTTCACCGAACAATACTTAACATACCTAAAAGGGTGCTTTTAAAGGCCACACCAACTACACATACATTGTTGTCCTTGATAGCACCTATAAATCCACTAGTTTCTGTTCCATGACTGAAATAATAATTTTGAAATGTATTTGGAGTGTCATGAAAGTATCGTATATATATATATATATATATTTCATTTATTAAATGATATATACTGTCATATATTAATTAGTTGTAATACGTTAATTTTGGCTCCCAAATTACCAGTAAAAAATTGAAAACAAGACGTTTAATAATTTTTGGCGTCTGAATCGATTTTCTGGATTTACCTTCATCAGAAACGCTCAAAACAAAACATTTGAAATCCGAAGATGTATAAGTACCGAAACCGATGAAGAGCTTTATGTCAAAAATACCTAAAATAAATAGCCAAATTCATCAAAGAGGGACAAAAGATACCAAAGGGACAGTCAAACTCATAAATCGAAAATAAACTGACAACGCCATGGCAATTTAGTAAGCTGTATATACCTGACTGTTCAAACAGTTGATTCCATCTGAATAAACAGTCAACGTATTTCAAGAAAATGACACATAATATATCCGAGAAATGCATTTGTTGTCTCATTGAAACAAGTTTAGTTTCGTGAATGCTAGATGACGCCCGATGCACTTGGTTTTTTTTTAAACAAACGTTCAGGAAAAGATAGCAAACTAAAAACGAAAAAAGTTTATCCAAGCTCGGACATTTAACAAACATGAAAGTTCGCTTGTTAATTCAATAGAAGTAATAGTTCCTGGCATGTTTTAGTACTTATCAACTTCGAACTTTATAACGCCTTTTTGTTTTTTTTTGCATACGATCGTCACTGATGAGTGAATTCTAATCCTGGTAAATATAATAAGTTTATGTAGACTTATAATCGAACTGGTTACCTGCTTCCGTTTGTTGGAGTAGGATCATCATCATTGTCATAAACATCTCTATCATTGGCAGTATCCTATATAATGTTTAGCAAATATAATTATTAAAATTCCTTGAAAATTAGTGTAACCTGAATGGAAGATAAATAATATAAAGCAAACAAATCGAATGCATGTGGTATCCGAAAATCAAACCTTATTTTAAAAGATTTAAAAAAATAGCATGATTATATCTATATTTTCGAACAATATTATGAATAAAAAAGGAAATGTATCAAAGAAACAGCAACTCGACCAAAGTGCAAAAACATAGGTCTTCAACACAGCGGCGTGTTTCACCTGGCCCCTAACATGGCTGTTTTCTTGTTCAGTAAAATGCATGATATCTGTGTCGTAATATTTCAGGACAAAGAACAAATATTCAAAAAGCATCAAAATGCATGTGGTTATCCTGATTATTATACTAACGGAAAGTTGTTTTCGACTTTTAAAAACATATTTTTTCGCTTTACTTCTTGCTTCATTTAGAATCTAGTCATCAACTCAATATACATCAGGAGGAATATTCTAATAAACCATACGTTTTCTCTCAATTTTATACTTGTTTGGCTTCTAACTATTTTGATCTGAGCGTCACTGTTGAGACTTATGTAGATGAAACGCGCGTCTGGTTATGTAATTATAAGCTGTGTACCTTTGACAACTATTAAACATAATTTTTGAAGAAAAAAAAAGAATATCGCACGAAGTCAGTCCTTAGTTTGTGCTGTTTTAATGCAATTTGTAATCTCTCTAGGTTGATGTGTACCCTGACATATGTTTACAGATAACGCGTCCTTTGCCTTATGTTCTCTATGTAAATACACCATTGCTCTGTCAGTCTTTTTGATTTCAATAATTATTATCCAGTGTATACAAATACGTTACAGTCAATGCTTATTTGATATTATTACTAATTTATAAAAAATATTATGTAAAAATACAATATTCGAAACTGTTTAAATTTAATCTTGGTTATCCATGCACGTTTCGAGTAACAAAATGTTTAATTACTTAAATACACTTAGAGATATAATAATAATAATGTGTACTTACGATATTGGCTGCCAGATCAGGGTGGTCTGTCTGAAGACCGTCATCCAAAATTGCTATAGTAATACCCTTACCGGAATAACCTGCCGCCCAGGCTTTGTCAACTTTCATTGACGGAGAAACATCACCATTCTTAAATTTAAACATACATTTGATTTGTTATGGTACCTTTTTGATTACAACATTTGTTTTTACATTTTTGAACGTATTCAAAACACAAAATATCCTGAAATGATGAATTTTAGTCTGCTCTTTAATTGTTTTTGTAAGGTTGGTTACTATGTTTTATATCAGTAATGCATCTGACTATCCCTTGCTATTTTCGACATTTGTACATGTGATATCTGTTTGTTTTGTATACACATCGTTGTCAATATGATGGAATTTTAATGGACTGTCATTCAAGTGAATGGATCAGATACTAGTAGCTGTAAAACATTAGAAACGGACGGCACTATGTAAGTCAGGGGCATTTTTTGTTATTTTACCTTTTGCTAATTATGAGTAAGTCCTACATTAACCATTCTATTACTAGTACTTTGATTTGTATAGTCTGCAAAATTCACTATTGTCTAAATAAAATTGGCAGTTGTTTTCCTTTTCTTTGATGTGGTTGAGTTTTTGTGCGAAACATTTAGTGTTCAAAAATACATAGTTACATGCTTGCAGTTCGGTGAAAGCCAAGGCACGAATCGTGTTAGCCACAGAAAACTATTGATGTAAGACGAAACATAGAATTATAAGCTAGGTTACAAATGAGTTCAAAATAATATGTTTTGATAACAAATATCAGATTTCGTAATGAAGCCATACCAAATACCAAAGATTCGGCCATTCTGTATCCACTGTTCTCGCCTTTCTGACATATGCCTTTTCTTGTTTAACCCATGAAATCTGCAATAAAGTTTAATAAATGACATAATAATGCATTATATTCGAAAATATAGACTTTTAAATTTTTGCGAAAGAAATGTTTTATTAATTCAAATCAAAAATTAATATTACTTCAATCCTCATGATTAAAACAAAACTACATATTTAACTTCATGCATCGTTTAAAGAAAGTCAAATCTTAATAGATTGCTATCGTTCCAACAAGTTTTAAGATAGAGTTAAAAAAAATGTCTTCGGATAAACAAAATACCAATGACCATCACGATATGCGTTCAAAATCATCACCATTACCATGAATGAAGATACAAACTATCATTTTTGCGCCTGTCCCAAGTCAGGAGCCTCTGGTCTTTGTTAGTCTTGTATTATTTTTATTTTAGTTTCTTGTGTACAATTTGGAAATTAGAATGGCGTTCATTATCACTGAACTAGTATATATTTGTTTAGGGGCCAGCTGAAGGACGCCTCCGGGTGCGGGAATTTCTCGCTACATTAAAGACCTGTTGGTGACCTTCTGCTGTTGTTTTTTTCTATGGTCGGGTTGTTGTCTCTTTGGCACATTCCCCATTTCCATTCTCAATTTTATCATTGAGAACGATATATCTAGCGGGCTTATAAGAGAAAAAGAGAAACTAAAGGTATTTAATTTAATATGTAAAGATTTTCGTAGGAAAATTGTTTCTATGTCGGTATACACGGACTGCAGTTAGATAAAACTTCCATCATGGTCCTATGTATTATCGTATTTGACGTTTCGGAAATCAATGTGTTGATCTTATATGTCTGATAGTGCTTGGTTAATTAATTCACATCCAGGTAAACCTTGGATTTAAAGTTGAACATTATGTCAGTATACCTGTATATTGTTACAGACCACTACATGTTCATTTCATGTTTGTGTCTGATATCCGTCTTAATTACATACATCCGACTTGTTCTTTTAATCATAATATTATATTTATGCTGTCTATTGTCATCCATCAAAAAGAGTTACAATAAAAAGAAATCGCTTGAAGGTAAATGGAACTAATATTATAAACAAAAACAATAATCTTGCCTATTGAACTGCTATCACTGATTTCATGGTAAAGCAACTGGGTGTAATAATACTGGTATTAATTTTTTCTGAGATAGTAATTATAGATGATAATCCAGTCAACGTACTCAATATATCTCTGTACTTAGAGTGTAGCAAGAGACGACAATATTATCAACACAGCTGATGTCTCTGTATCTTGATAAAGATGCATAGTAATATAATATAGTCACTTAAAATACTAGCAGTACATTACTTCTCTGAAAATTTGTCACAATTACAATACTTCATTCGGAGATATACAAATATGTTTGGTCCTATTCTCATGTGAATAAAACACAAGACTACATATACCTGAATTATTCCTCCATTGCCTGGAAAGTATTTTTTCTCACTGCTATCAATAAAATTCATTGTGTATTTTTTTGTTAAGGCATGAGAATTGTCATTTCAAAAACAGGTAAGGGTCTGAGACACGTAGGCATGCAGTAAAATAAAATACAATTATCTTTCAAGCTAACTTGAATTACTGAACCTGTATATAGATTTAGTACAAATGTCTTTATTTAAACAATTTTAATTCAGAATAAATAAACATATTTAAGAAACAGGTAACGGTCTGAGACAAGTAGGCACGTCAGTAAAATAAAATACAACTATCTTTCAAGCTAACTTTTAAAACTGAACCTGTATATATATTTAGTACAAATTTCTTTATTCAAACAATTTTAATTCAGGAAAAATAAACATATTTAAGAAACAGGTACAGTCTGAGACAAGTAGGCACGTCAGTAAAATAAAATACAATTATATTTCAAGCTAACTTTTAATACTCGAACTGTATATAGATTTAGTACAAATGTATTTATTCAAACAATTTTAATTCAGAAAAAATAAACATATTTAAGAAATAGGTAACGGTATGAGACAAGTAGGCACGTCAGTAAAATAAAATACAATTATCTTTCAAGCTATTTTTTTTAATACTGAACCTGCATATAGATTTAGTACAAATTTCTTTATGTAAACAAATTTAATTCAGAAAAAATAAACATATTTAAGAAACAGGTAACGGTCTGAGACAAGTAGGCACGTCAGTAAAAAAAATACAATTATCTTTCTAGGTAACTTTTAATACTGAACCTGTATATAGATTTAGTACAAATGTCTTTATTCAAACAATTTTAATTCAGAAAAAATAAACATATTTAAGAAACAGGTAACGGTCTGACACAAGTAGGCACGTCAGTAAAATAAAATATAGATTTAGTACAAATGTCTTTATATAAATAAATTTGGATTCAGAAAAGATAATCGTAAGAAAAGTGATCACAAAAAATATAACGAGTACGGTTGAAAAAACAAAGAACAACATTTAAAGCGGGATACAAAATGAATAAGGAGTCACGATTTAGAAATACGATATTCAGAAAAATCAAACCAAGGTTTTTTTATCATAGGATTTGATAGTTTTGTACAGTACTGTTAGTTCTTACTTGTTTGAGTTTAAATGCTATAATGAAGTGGTCACATCGAGTCGCTTTAGAATAAATCTGCTCTTACCTCAGGACTTTGTCTCAGAACTTTGATATTCGAATCTTCTCTGAGAGTACTCAATACCTCTTTGGTTTTCTTCTGTCGTATTTGAGCAGTGATATACTTTGTATTCCCAATCAAAAACTAGAACAAAGAAAAATATTACACAGTAAACAAAATATAAACACAGTTGAAATACAGTCAAACGGGAGTAAAGTCAAGTATTTCATACTTACAAGAATAAACATTTCAGTAAACACGAAACTAAAAAAAAAGTAAAATCAAAGAAATATTGAACTCGGATGAAAAATCAAAACAGAAAGTCCCTAATCAAATGGCAAAATCACATGATAAAACACATCAACCAAATGTTAATGTCATTTAAGAAGATTGTATCTATACTATTTTAATAATAAAATATCATGGATACCAGAATTTAAATTTCAAATATGCACCAGATACGGGTTTCGTCAACGAAAGACTCACCAATGACGCTCGAACAAAAAATTCAAGAGGCCAAATAAAGCACGAAGTTGAAGAGCATAGGACAACACAATTTCCTAAAAGTTTTGTCAAATACAGTTAAGGTAATTTATTCCTGAGGTAAAAAAAGTCTTGTAGACAGTTAATTCCTGATTATGACCATATCAATGATAATTCACAAACAAATTAATTAAAATTTTCTCGACCTGTTGGATTTAAGTTTTATATAGACGAAAGACGTGTTAATCGTACTTTTCTATATTCCTATCAGAACATTGTTTAGTAGAAAATATGAACCTGATTCCCAATCAACATTTAAAAAAAAATCGGCTCTCAGTTTACTTATAGTTCTATCATTATAGTTCATAAACAAAGGATGATTTAATACAACGATTGAGTATGATTCATGCGTTTAGTCACACCGAACCAACACTATGAATATAGTATTATCGCTCAACCTTGAGTAAAATCCTCAACTTTATTAATCCATCTTTCAGACTTGGCAATAATTTAAGATACCTTTCAGCCCAACAGCTAATGTTACGCTATCGGTATAATTTAAATGTCACTGCTATGTATGTCATTTTAACTTTTAAGGTTGGTAGCCTTGAAGAGTTTTTGTAATCTGCAAAACATGATCGGTTCATAGTTCCGACTGTATCGAATTAAAACTATTCAAGGTTGAGTCTTTCATATAAATTGAATTGAAATTGAAATATCGTTCAATCTACTCTATCGACATTTAACACTACATGAAATTTAGTAAATATAACGACTTATATCAAAAGTATTGTAATGGTCATCATTTAAAACAGACACAAAATTACTCATCATCGAGGAGTACATCTATTAACTGCTCATGTGGCGCAGAACATTCGTACCATAAATGTTAATATAGCATGAACTGTGTTTCAATACTGTGCAGTACGTTTTGTCAAGGTATTACACAAAGACATTTTGACATTGTTAAATATATAGATAACTAAATGTTTGAAACTGCTCCTTATCATTTAAAGCAATTGACAATAAGAATATATTCTAAACAGCTTTTCGCATGTTTGTCTAAGTCGTAATGTCGTATCATTATTTAAGTAAAAATAAATATATCAAAATGAAAGGTCAATTCCAAAAGTCCATAAAAAAATCACAAAATTGATCGTTACAATCAATCAACAAACGGAAAGAATGAAAAACACTTCTTTTTTTTCCTGACCATACCAAGGTTATGACAGTTGTTATCAATTTGTTTGATGTGTTTTAGCTTTCGATTTTGCCATTCGCTTATATGCGAAGCTCGGAACTCGGTATTTTTATTATTTTACTGTTTTCCAAAGACAATATTTGGTGTTATAACCAAATTAACCTTCAAATTGAATAAAATATAATTGCATAACAATAATATTTATAAAGATGTTTTTATTTTGATTGGCAGAAATGTTTACTCGATGAAAGACGTGTCATCGTCCCAATTTTAGTTAACATCACAAATGACTGCACTCCTCACAACAAACGTTACAACAATGTTTAGGAAACATTTAAGATTATCACAATCGAAAATTTATATGTGCTTGTTCAAACAAATGAACGTTATATAATACAGATTCACCATTTAAACTTATATCAAATATCCTTTTAAATGCAGAAGAGAAACATAACGTCTTCAGAAACTTGCTAAAAAAATGCTTAAAACGATTAAAAAGTAAAATCACAAAAATACTGAACTTAGAGGAAAATATAATAGGAAAGTCCATACTCACATGGCAAAATCAAATAACAAAACACATCAAAAACAAATGGACAAGGACTGTCATATTCCCGCCTTGGTACAGACATTTTCAAACTAAACAAACATAATAAATCAACAGTCAAAATATGGGTACAACAATCATCATCGTGTAACAATTTTAAAAGGAACAATTTAACAGAACGCAAAAAACATCTATCTACAAACACATTGATTGATCCGCGTGTCTGACGTCAGAATTTTTTTTATACGTCACATATGTTTGTCGTTCAATGTATATACAAACAATTTTAAAATTTCACATAGACAATATTAGCATACAGGGTTAAAAATCAAAAATATGTAAGAATTAATTTCAGAAATAGACCAAGATTGAAAATAGTCCAAAAGTTATATAGAATTTATAAGAATCCACAAACAGTTTATTCCACTACGTGATTGAATAATTTTGACGTTTGCGGTTCAACGTATTTAGTAATTCATAATAGAAATATATCATAATGACATAAAATAGAACAATATCATACTGACGGGAGCTTTTAAAGTACAGAGTCACGTTATAAGAACCAAAGAAATACAAAAAGTCGCATATACAAAACACACCAGCAAAAAATGAAAGACAATACAAACACATTGACGGGATGTTTAAGTACCGAGCCACGTTAAATGGATATCACATAAAACAATCCAACGGTTAAAGTAATATTAATAAGTTTGTTTAATAAAATTCGCTTTCTTTTTGCAATTTTTATGTTATCCTCTTCAGATTTTAGGTAATTATTACAATCTTTGACGGTTAAAACTTGACGGATAAAACAATACATGTATACATGTATATATACGCATTAGATTTTGTAACATAAAGCAAAGATCAGGATGGCTTCAAACGAACAACGATCAAGATAATATACGGTCTATGTTGACTAATGACAAAATATTTACACTCAACCTCTGATTTAGAGGAAATGTGTTAGAAGACATATTAAAAATACCTAAGATATTTTATAAACTCATAAGTATGTATTACAACTGTTTCTTTGCACTTATTTCGCTTTTTTTGTTTTTGGTTTGATAGTTTCCTTTAATACACGTATAGCTCTAATTTTGTGTATAAGGGGCCTATGTGGCCCAGTAGTCTAAGTAGTAACTACTATAATCAATTGCGTTAATCTCAATATGATAACTTTAATCGGAATCTGGATTGAACTGGTAAATATCTGTTCTTTCCACATCAAAGAGAAATATACCTAGTCAGATCTAATCATGTGGAATATTGGTAGTAATAATGTCAGACAACATATCTGTTCATTACGGAAAATTGGTTTGTCATAATAGAAAGGAGAAATCTAGGGTGTATCAATTTATAATTTGTAATCCCTACATTACTCTTTATAAAATTCTGTTTTATTTCATTTCCAATATATGTAATCAACAAACTAAGATATAAAAAGAAAATAATTTATTTAAAATGACGACCATATATTGTGCAAAAAAAAAAATACTCAAAAAGAATAAAATTGAAACGCGCATGTTGTTCACGTCGTGTCTACACCCTTTTAGCCTCTTTAAAATATTACAAATTTAAAATTAATTCTTATAAGGCGGTAATCTAGTATAAATAATAAGATGTTGTAAAAGCTATTTGTGTGGTCAAATAAAAACTCATACGATATTCATATATTCGTCACATATTTGTAATGAAATTTCATATCCATTTCAGGTTCAAATACATATTTTCGAACTCCACTAAAAACTGGGAGTGAAATCAGGTGCTCCGGAAGGGTATGCATTTCCTGCACCGTAGCTATAGAAGGTGATAGCTAGTTTCTTTTTAATACCAACAGTGCCAACACTTTACAGTGAATATGACATTTCTTTCACTTTTTAATAATAACTGAATTGAATCGCGGTGCAAAACGGAATGTAGGAAATGAATTAACAGTATTGGTATTCACGACTCGAACAAAATTGCTTCACGTTGCATTGCTGACATTTAAAATACTACGAAGCACGCCATATATTTTTGAAAGGTTTAACTTGTTATACATCACATTCAAAAGTATACAAAAGATGATTTTATGTGACATTTGAGTTGGGTTACAATGAGAACTCGTTGAAAAAGGTATAATACTTTTGAACTCAATACTAATGAGATAGATGTAGCCTGTTGTTTGAACTAATATGCCTGGTTTTAGGTTTTTGAAATTCCTCAATTCTGGGAACCTGTACACATTCACATGTAATTACATTAGCACAAGGCAATACAATGTATACTATATTACATGAAATACCGGTCATTTAGTTTTAACTGAATACAAAAGAGCCCTGCTTATAAATCAAGTACTTAACATAGAAAGCAGTGAGGCAAATAATAAGGTGTAAGGCTCCTCAATTCTAGCACAATACTCAAGCTCCTAGTTAAGATGGAAGAAAAAGTCATGGACATGTTTTAGTTTTGTTTTCCTACTTTTGAAACAACATGTTTGCTTGACATTATTTCCTGTCAATTACATTTATTTTAAAATTTTTAAAATAACATCGTCTCTTTAAAAGAGGGACGAAAGATACCAAAGGGACAGCCAAACTCATAAATCTAAAACAAACTGACAACGCCATGGCTAAAAAAGAAAAAGACAAACAAAAAACAGCACACATGACACAACATAGAAAACCAAAGAATAAACAACACGAACCCCCCAAAAAACTAGGGGTGATCTCAGGTGCTCCGGAAGGGTAAGGAGATCCTGCTCAACATGTGGACCCGTCGTGTTGCTTATGTGATAACAAATCCGGTTAATAGTCTAATTCGGTAGGTCACATTCATGAAAGGGAAGAGGATTGTAGTTACAACGTAAGGAACATATCCGATATCATTTGTGAAACGGTTATTCCATAACGGTCAACCAACTCGTGATGGCGTTCGTAAAATTTACGAAGGGATGATTTCAACTTCACCATTTGGAACTCTTGGTTTAATAGCTTCCATGTGAGCAGCAACCCTCTATCAAGAAAATCATGACAGAAAATGCAAGCACGGGGATATATACCCCGTATGCAGGTGCTGCTGAAATGTTGCTACTTAGAAATGGAAAGTTCACAATTGGAAAGCTGAAGTCATCTCTTTTGTCGTAAAGTTTTGTTTTCAACCGACCCTCATTGTCAATTTCTAGATATAAGTCAAGATATGAGGCTGACGTAACTGTGCATCCTTTATCTCTAGCTCGATGGGATAGATGCGTTCCACATAGTCACCAAATTTTGAATTATTTAGTGAAAGAATATCATCTATATAGCTGAAAATAGAGTTAAAGGATATTGTCAACTTCTTATCTTTCTTCCTAAGAAGTTCCTGCATAAAGTCAGCCTCATAATAATAAAGAAACAAGTCGGCAAGTAGAGGGGCACAGTTTGTTCCAATTAGAAAAGGAAAACAGCGAGTGAATATATAAAAGTAGGAATATGTGGTATGATTGCCAACGATACAACTCTTCATAAGAGACCAATTGACACAGAAATTAATTACAATAGGTCACCGTTCTTCCTGAAACAATGAGCAAAGTCCATACTTGTTTCAAAGTGTGAACTGGTCGTTCGGTTAGTTTCCATGATTTTTACAAACCAGTTTTAATAATGAAAAGAATATCGGTTAGTTTCCATGATTTTTACAAACCAGTTTTAATAATGAAAAGAATATATGGCGATGTGGGGTATACGTCAATATAAAATAGAATAAAAACAAAAATACAGAACTACAAGCTCAATTCATTAAAATCCTTCAAAATCAAATGCTCGATCAATAATGCGACAGACATGAACGACAAAAATAACCCAGCAGTTACCTAGAGGGCAGCACAAACAAACAAAGATATGTATATACAATATATCCATTCCTTAAGTGTTTCTAATCTAAATCGTGTTAATGTAGCAAAATTAAGCAATGATGTGTCCAAAGTACACGGATGCCCCATCCGCAAATCAATTTCTATGTTCAATGGACCGTGAAAATGTGGAAAAATCTCTAATTTGGCATTACAATATTAAAAAAAATCATATAATAGGGAACATATGTACTAAGTTTCAAATAGAGTGGACTTCAACTTCATCATGTTGATCAAAAACTACCTCGACCAAAACATTTAACCTGATGCGGGACAGACGGACGGAATAACAAACGAACGATCGAACGGATGAACGAACGGACGAATAGACGGACGCACAGACCAGAAAACATAATGCCCATAAATGGGGCATATACAGATCTTCCATTAAAACAAAATTAGCGAAGTAACAGATATATTGAAAACATTTTAAAGCCTTTTTAAGATAATACATTTTCTACATTAATCAAGTATTCTAATGGATTATGTAATTCAGACCCTTTTTTCAAGAACATATCTCACCTGTCCAATGTATTCATATTGAGGATATTTCCTATTGAACCATACACTTGGGTCATCTTCTCTCGTCGTTGTAAAAACTATTCTGTTTGTGAACTCTCCGTTTCCTACGTTCAGTCGTTTGATCCTATTCGGTACTTTTCTCTCTTCTTCATTTAAAAATCTATCAAAACAACTGGTAATATAAATCCCATGTATCAATATGATTACAAAGTAACTTTTCATTACAAATGATCAAAATGGTTTTAAAAGATTATTTCGCAAACTCAGATGTAATCCCAAATAATAAACTGTCACTGGCGAATTTACGGAATGATGTTGATCCGTCAGTGGTTCTTCATCTTTCTACGTTTAAGGATTATAATACTACCTTATATGTCGATAAGTTCAATGATCTATAGATTCAGAACGTTAGTTATTGGTTATCAAGCTTCATTAGAAATTATACGCCTTTCCATCATTTTAAAAATATTTGGAATAAATTAGTGTGATTATGAAAGTAGAATAGAACGAGACAGACGTTTATCGATGTCCAAATCACATGAACCCATTATCGTCACATCAAGGCAAACAAAACCTGAGGGAATCAGAAGACATCTTTTATGATTTCTGCAATTGTTGTCATTATATTTGTATATTTTTTAATAAAAAGTATTAATTCAAATAAAAGAAATGATTGAAACATTCGTGATTCAACAACTGATATATAATGATCTATTAAATTGAGAATGGAAATGGGAAATTCGCAAAGAGACCACAGCCCAACAAAAGGTCAGAAAACAGTCAAAGGTCACTGATGGGTCTTCAACACAGCGAGAGAAAAAAAACGAAGAAAAATCTTTGAAATGCTTTTTTGTATATTTTAAAAAGTGAAATAACAGAAGTTCCGAACTCCGGACAAATTGGAATTCGATATGACACTTATCAAAAAACAAAATCAGAAGTACAAACACATGAAAAGAATTAAAAACAGCGATCATATTCCTGACTTGGAACAGGGATTTCCTTATGTAGAAACTTTGGGGGGGGGGGGGGTACACCTGCTGTTTTTCAGCTATCTATATTTCTCACTTTTTTGACAGTCGAATTGATTTCAAATATATTGACAACAATGTGTTGGGAAAACAAACAGACGTAACAACACAATTTTTTAAATAACAAATTATTTAAAAAAAAAAAAAAAACCCAAAAAGTATGTTCATTTACGGTAAAACAATTGATGTAGAACACTACAGAAGATGTCTTTTAAAATTTAGATAATGTTTTAAAAGTCAGTATGATACAATTAATCAATTTAATTCTGTTTTGTACAATACTACTCAGTGAGATGAAAGGATTTCGTGACACTGTATTAGCATGACCATTATAGTTGTTAAATGACTTCAACCCAGAAGCAATCAAATATGTCGAATGTATATCTTACCGTCATTTTCTTGTATGTAAATTTAAATACTATTTTATTTTTTCTTTTGAAGTCCTACAGAGACGGGTTTTTAATATAACACTTTCATATTCATTAATTTAACAAGGTTCTATAGAGTCAAATATAAAAGTAAATGCATTCGAACGTCAGGCTATTCCCGTGACCACCTGTAAATCATTATTACAGTTTTAATTTCACCGCGGTAACTAACAAAATAAAGATACTTTTGTCGTTTGGAATTCTGAAAGAATTAGTGTCGACTTTTATACTTTTTCATCCTATTCGAAAGACTGGTATAGCCTATTTCCTCCAAATTTTACCATTTAATATGAACTGTGGGAGGATCTGCAAGTGCATGAATGTCACTTAAGATCGAATATAAAGAATGAGTAAAATAGTAGGGGAGTGAAACAAATTACCATGAAAAATATATCATGTTGTAGAAAATACAGAAAAGTATTAGTATTAGTAAAACCATTTGATGTTTGTCATATCGTGTAAGGACTTTACAACAACATCAGCAACCAAAACTTAAAAAATACAATAACATGAATAATGCAAAAGAGATTCCCTTGTACATAAACCCTTTCCTGTATTTTTTTCTTATCCAGGTTCCTCCACTGTAGTTTTATCAATAAATGAATATCAGTTGAGAGTTATTAATTTACAATTTTTTCTCTTTGAAACAAATCCCGATATGTCATACGTTTCATAGATATTCTCTTGTAACTCTCTAAATCCCACACCCTTCGATTTGTTATTTTTTCGTTTCAACTCCATAGATGTTTTAAAATAGCTCAAAATAATTTTCAATGTCAAATGTGAAGATGCGAGTATTTATATCATTGATTAAAAGGGCAATTCCTGTTTGTTGTTGAAATTGTTGACAAATTTTGGTTTACCCCATCGTTGTTTTTTTTTCTTATCGTTAACTGTTCCTCTGGTATATTTCGTCCCTCTTTGATAAATACAGATTCTTAGGAATAGAGACAATGTTATGTAATTAGTTTTATAAACAAATTGGTATTTTAACATATTGTGCTGTACAATTTAATATTTATGTTTATAAAGATGGTTTGCTAAGATTCCAAAGACGTGTTCTCTTAATCATAATTTTATTCAACTTTTTTATTTGTTTAATCGGCAACATAATGTTCTCACTATTAAATCTATAACTAATAACACCCGATTGTGTATGCAAAATTCAGAACGATATGTTTAAGATTATAATACAATTAATGTTGACTGCTGTAACCCTATTTTGACATGCTTACCTATTATGTCTGTTCTGGTTTATTCACGCATCGTTGGCAATATAATGCAATTTTAAGCAACTATCATACAAGTGAGAGGTTTAGCTAGCTAATAGGTTTATTCCACCATTTTTAAATTTGAAAATGCATGTACCAAGTCAGAAATATGATAGTTGTTGTCCATTCGTTTAATGTGATTTATCATTTATTTTGACATTTCATTATGAACATTTTCTTTTGAATTTTCTTTGAAGTATTTTTGTGATTTAACTTCTTTGTGCGAAATCAGTGATATAACAGTTGTTATCTATTCGTTTGATATGTTTGAGCCTTTGGTTTTGCCTTTTGATAAAGGACTTTCCATTTCGGTATTTTTTATTTTACTTTCAACACACATCAGCATGATTATAATAATCTTTTATTGAATATGTTTGCTTTAAAATTAGGGACAACAATCAAACCAAAGACAAAAGCCCAAGGCCACCAAAGGGTCTCCAAAACAGCACGAAAATACTGAACCCAGATGCAGTCTTTAACTGTCCTTTAAAAAAACGTGACTGTATAAGTTAAGTAAAAATGTAACATATATGAAGTATAGATAAACTTCATATTTTGATAATAAATTCTTAATATTTTTGTTTGTTTTTACTTCTTATATAAAGTTACCTGTTGGAATGTAGACAGTATATATAATAAGGGTTATCTTTCTTTTATCGATAATGATATCGTAAACTTTATTGCGGGAGAAATCAAATGTATTAAGCCTTAGCATATTGTGCTTGAATTTTTTAATAGAACAAATGTTATCATTTTAATTGCAAAAAAAAAATCAAACAAAAAGTAAAATCACAAAATACTGAGCTTAGAGGAAAATCAATTCGGAAAGTCCATAATCACATGGCAAAATCAAATAACAAAACGAATAAAAAACGAATGGACAAGAACTGTCATATTCCTGACTTGGTATAGGCATTTTCAAATTTAGAAAATGGTGGTTTAAACCTGGTTTTATAGCGCTAACCCTCTCACTTTGATGACAGTCTCATCAAATTCCATTATATTTACATTGATGCGTTAACTAAACAGACACAATAAATAAAATAATCAAAATATGGGTATATCAGTCAAGAGGTGGTATTTCTGTATCCTGAATTCTGTATAAATAAGATTTTTTTCTAAACTAAAACTAATCTATTTATTCCAGTTTTGAAAAGGTTTAGTTTTTCTTTTTGTTCATAATAGATGAAAAAGCTTTTGAAATTTCAGGATACTGGTATCTCACGTGATTTCAAATTTGTTTAGAGAATTCACCTCTTCTTTGATTTTTTTTAAAATTAAAAATGATTTGATATGTTTCGTCTTTTTTTTTTTTTATTCCTAACTAAAAATGATCATAATCAAAACCGTGTTTCTTATTTAAAAATGAAGTTTGTAATGTTTTTAAAGTAAAATTTAGTGTTCGTTACATTTCGTTGCTTTTCGGTTTTCTTTGTTTCGTGTCGTTTTTATACTGTTGCACAATTTACAGGTATCTACAAGCGAACATGATACGTATGTTCTTGGTCGCCCGTTTTCCTTTTTTGATATCATAATAAAAAAAATAAAAAATCAAACTTTCAAGACACGAAATAATCAAAATTTTGCATATTAAGTTTAGTATTTTTATTTTTTGAAATAGCTATCAAATTTTAAAATGAATTTTAGTATTTAGAAATTTTGATTAATTTTTGAAATTTTCCAAATTTCATAAAATTACTAAAATTTTAAATGTGAATCATTATTAATGTTTTAAAACTTTAAACAGAAATCCGAAAGGTTAAATTTTAAACAGTTTTTAAGATTTGATATTTCATTTGATATACGGACCATATTGTTCCTATTGTTACTATTTTCAGATATATAAGGCATACTTGTACTTAGTGACTGAGATAATACCATTCCTTTTTAATGTTTATTTATTATCAATATATATAACTTGTGAATACCTTCACATGTGTATACCTTCACATGTGTATACTGTTATCATAACCTGATATACATGATATATTTACAAATAAAATTATGTCAAATGTAACGTTTTATTCAAATGATTATCTTTAATGTTTTTTTAAATCATTTGCCAGTAGTTTTTAAAGAGAAGCTATCTTGTTTAAAGTTTTTTGTCCTCAGTATTTAATTAACCTCGATGTTTATGAGCTATGATAAATACCAAAGGAGGATCAAAGCGTGAAAAAAACGTACTATATAAATACCTATCCTATTAGTATAAGTCATCAACCATAAGGCTAAAAAGGTGTGCACATAAAATGACTTATACACACTTTAAACACCAACGCATGTACCTTTAATGTACCTTTAATATAAAGATACAATGACATAGACCTTTTTCCGTTTCATTTCATTTCTTTATTTAACGACTTAAAGGGGTACTAGCTATGAGATATATAAAAAATATAAAATAGGATTTTTTTGGTTCAATCATTTATGAAAGGGAAAGAGTGAAATGATATATCGCTTTTAGCTGCCAATACGGTTCAATTTTGTCAAAATATGTTAATAAATATTGATGATGAGTTAGACAAAACATAAAAGATTGGCTGTGAAATACCTGAATGTAAAACATGCCTGCAGGTTGAGTTATATTTACGAATGATTTCCTTATGCCGATGACAAAATTTAAAAAATATTTTTTTTTATTAGTTTGTGAAATCAAAAAAAAATTCTGGTGTAATTATGTTTTAGTAATACATAAATTACTCTAATACGATGTTTCCATATACGAGCGAATCGTACAAATTTAGATATATAAACACCATAAGATGTTACAAGGAAACATCTAAAAATGAATACTTAACGATAGAAAATGAAAAATCATCTCCTTTATCATAATTTTTTTGAATTAAGCTTCCCGTAAATGATATAGATATCAAGATTGAGGGAAGGGCAATGGTCATTGTTAGTATTAGCTTTATTTAAAGTAAGTTCAACAGGATAAATGTCTTTAGTATACATACTGAACATGCTGAAGTTGTATTATTGAGAGTCAATATATCATCCAAATATCTAAAAGTATTGTTACATTTTTGTACCAAATGTTGTTTACTTGGGTCTTTTCTGATTTTAGTCGTTAATTGTAACTCACAACAATACAAAAACATGTCCGTAATAAGGGAAGCACAGTTAGTCTCCATTGAAATTCCAATAACTTGACGATATACGAAATCTTCAAAGCAAACAAACATATCATGAAGTAAATATTCAAGCGCAGATATAGTATCAAAGCATGTCCAATCGACATAGTTCTTTTATTTGTTGCTACTAACAATGACTTAAAAGAGTTCGAACATATGTAATATCATTCTGACTTTTAAATGCCCACTTAGTTAGGTGTGTGAATATTTTCTGAATAATAATATTGAGGCAAAGTGGTATATAGGGTAGAAAATCAAAACTTTGAACGGATTCAAAATCACACTATATATGAATGCACATACGTACATATCAAGTACATTGCACTTCCAACGAATTTTTGACACTCCAAAAGTAATTAATGCCACTTTTTTCAAATGCCTTATTTTAACAATTCATTATCAGGATTTTGATTGTACTAAGTGTACAAGTAATTAAAATAGACAATAAATGTTGTAAATGGTTTTAAATCAAATATGAGAATTTGAGTCAAATCGGTGAACATGATTTTTGACAGCTAATACCACTTTAAAGTACACATGAAACTGTTGTTTGCAGAGATAATCTTATTGTTTTAACATGTTTGATGAAAACAACCTTTTTCTGAAAAGAAAAGAAAAACATTCCCTCCCAGATATATGTTGTGGCTTCTGTGATACAAAAATTACAAGTCGACAACAAACTGATAGTACCATGTCAAAACAACTGGGGATATCACCCGATACAAAAATGAACCTTGATGCAAATATTTCTACCTTATATGTTAATCCTTTGTATTCGTTTGACGATTTATTCGCCTATAAACATACAAGGAGATAATTAGTTTATGATATCTAACTTATTCATATTTGATTGTAAGTTAATGAACCCCGCCATATGTCATTTAAAATTACAGTGAATGAAGACGAGCATCAGTAGGAGCTCAGCGCTGGGAAACTATATCAATTAAAACTCACTAAATGGAACTAATAAACTTGACTTTTAATATAAATAAAAACACAAAAAACAGTTCACATAAAACAAAATTGCTTATCATTTAATTAACCACAAAAAATTTCTTTTACATTACACACTTTGTAAAAGCAAATCATCTTGCTTATATCACTCGGAGCATACGTGATACTGATATTAACCGATCGTATGTTTTTAATGGATTTTAATCTGGTTTTATATTGTCCTTTTTGGTATTATATTTCTGTCAATTTGTAATATGAAATGAATATGATACGGGATATATGTAAATACAAGCATAACCCACAGGGGTGGTAAGGTAATCATATCGAGGAACTTTTAGTACAGTGATTTTGTCATAGTTTGGTTAATTTATATTACTTCCCAAACAATTGCCTCAGTTCTATTCAAACGAGCAAATAAAAAGCAAATATGATGTTTGAATCTGTATTGGAAGTAAAAAGACCTACATTGGAATTGTTATTTCACAAAATTAACGCAGAATAAGCAAGATATCGGAATTGCTATGGTTTGGTTAAGCGATTGAAATGGTTCGGTAAAGTGTCTAGAAATTCGTCATGGTTTTGGTTAAAGTTTGTCATGGTTTAGATCGAAATTAATATATATATGTGTTTCACCTTAATACTGATAATTTGTTTGATGGCGCCTGTTATTGAACGAAGTTACACAATATATATCAACTGCCAAAGAAGAAAAACCCTTTTTAACCAAATTTGGTGGGTGTAATCGGCAAAGCGTAAAGTAGACATGTCAGGTTACTTTTCGTAAGTTTCCTACGATATAATTTTAAAAGTTATTGCTCTTTCAAACTAGCTTTTGATATATATTTAAAAAAAAAAAAAAAAAATACAAAGCGTTGCTTCTGTTTCACATAGAATCTGTTCTTCGTATGTCCATGCTTGAATCTACCCGGAATACCGTAAGCGGCATCACTACTCAAATAGCTAAATACTTCTACTTAAAGTTGCAAAACGTAGCAGCTAGTCAAAAAGTAAATCTGGTTTTTATATTTTTTTTTCTAGAAAACTATGTATTTGTTTGTTTTTTATTTATTTTAACTTTTGAACCAGTTTTATGATGAATAAAAGGAGTGTGTGCGGGAGGAGGGAGTTATAGGCCAATTATACAGTAACCAAACTAGAAAACTAACAAAATAATACAAAGCGGACAGCATAAGTCTTGGTTTTATAAGCTATATTTGAAATTACAATAAAAAGTACTTGCAAAGTATTGAATTTGAAATATGAAAGATCACAATTTAGATTTGACTTACACCGACATAATGTTAAAATTTATCAATTATTATTGCGAATGAATAAAATGACTATGGTTTGTAATATTGCATAACTGCATGGTGTATTGTCAATTAATCCTTTCTCATACTTTTTATGCAATAAAGTTTCGATAATACCTGAAAAAGCTCCTGCGATTTAGTATTAAGTATGAAGTGGTACATTATTAAATAAAATTGAAAAACAATATTGATATTCAAAGAAACACGTGTTACTTGTATGTTGTCGGCTACATGTACATTTAAACTGTGTACGACCGACCTTATTTTTGACCTGACTAGACAAGCAATCATCATTTGTAATAGATTAAAAACTTCCAAATAAAGTTGCGAAATATAGCAGCTAGTCAAAAAGTAGTTTTTGTTATAATTCCAGGTTGAATTGATTTTGGCAGAACTGTTGACTGTTGATTTTGAATCTTCAGGATACAATTTTCCTCGTTTTGCAATATTTTTAATATTAAGTTTTGATTACCAAGTCCTCTCATGAATTTTTAACCCCATTGATGTACTATTACACGTCTGACATGGTTAAGGGGAAGAAGGGGTCGGGGAGCCCGCAAAATAGTTTTAACTCCACGATATTCTAAATATACTGTCTCAAGTTTAAGAGTCTGTGATGCAGTGACTATTGTTTGATACTGTATATCATATTTTATATAGAATTACAAAATACGTTGAACCATAAACGTCAAATTAATTCAATCGCGTAGTGGAATTAACTATTTGGGGATTCTTATAAATTCTATATACAACTTTTGGACTATTTTCAATCTCGGTCTATTTCTGATATTTATTCTTACATACTTTTGATTTTTTAACCCTACATGCTAACATTGCCTATGTAAATTTTGAAATTGTTTGCATGCACATTGAACGACAAATTTATGTGACGTATAAAAAATTCTGACGTCAGACACACAAATCAATGAATGTGTTTGTAGATAGATGTTTTTGTGTTCTGTTAAATTGTTCCTTTTAAAATTGTTATACGATGATGACTGATGTACCTATATTTTGACTATTTTATTCATTATGTCTGTTTAGTTTACGCATCAATGTAAATATAACGGATTTGACGAGACTGTCATCAAAGTGAGAGGGTTAGCGCTATAAAACCAGGTTTAATCCACCCCTTTCTACATTTAAAAATGCCTGTACCAAGTCAGGAATATGACAATTCTTGTCCATTCGTTTTTGATGCGTTTTGTTATTTGATTTTGCCATGCGATTATGGACTTTCAGAATTGATTTTTCTCTAAGTTCAGTATTTTTGTGATCTTACTTTTCGATTATTGCTTTGAACAGAAATCAGACTGTTGGTTTCTCATTTGAGTTCTTCTACATTTAAATTTGTCGCAGCCTTTAATAACTTGCTAAGATGTATGGTTTTGCTCATTGTTGAATGCTTTATGGTGACATATAGTAGCTAACATCTAGTTAATTTGATCTCGGGTGGATATTCTTACGAGTCGGCAGTTCATTACAACCCAACATTGACAGATGTTCAATAGTTTAATTATTTGAAGGCCCAATAAGAAAACGAAGCCGCTCAGACAATTGTCGGATTTTCTCTAACTAACGCTAACTAGACACACCAAAGACCCCGACAAGAGAAGTAACTCTGACACGAACAATTCTTTAAACAGTAGTAATAAGAACGAAACTACGCCATCTACATCAACTATAGTAAATCTTGTGAAGGACACCAAGATACAAGAAGATTCCACGATTTTACACTCGTCAGCACAATTTCACTCAAATTTATTGTTAAAAACTGCCGTGGCCGCCGTTTGGTCGCATCTTCATTGCACTGATACGAATATTTTGTTTAATGAAGGCGCTAAAAGATCTTTTGTAACGAAGAGTCTTGCGCGTAAATTGAATCTACAGAGAGAAAGAGCCGACAATATTCAACTCTCATCATTCGGAGAAACCAACACTAATGCTAGGCGACTTGATAAAGCCACAGTTTATGTTGAAACTGAAACTGGACATAAAATCCCAATACAGGTTTTAATCGTTCCAAAGATAGCTACGCCATTACAGAACCACATTCGTTACATTAACAGGAACAATTGTTATTTGAAAGGACTAAAGCTCGCACATCCTGGTACGCAACAAGATAACTTTGAAATTTCGTTATTAATTGGAGCCGATTTTTATTGGGAAATAATTGAAGATAAAGTTGTACGCGGAAACGGACCTATCGCAGTCAAATCGAAACTAGGATACTTACTTTCTGGACCGTTACACTCAGAAAAATCATAGTACTCAACAACGTCTATTATTTTCAATGTGCTTATTTCACGTAATACTGAGGAACACGAATTAGAAGCGTTTTGGAAGCTCGAGGCTATAGGAATTGAATCTCCGGAAGTACACGAAAAAGAGAATGATTACATACGAAATTACCAAGAATCTTCAATTGAGTTTCGAGACCACAAATATTACGCAAAGTTACCCTGGAAAACCGACCACGATGAGTTACCATTAAACTATGCTGTAACACAGAAAAGAACAGAAAGCGTAATAAGAAGACTGTGCCAAGAACCAAGTATGTTAAAAAAGTATAGCGATATCATAACGGATCAAGAAAACCGCGGATTCATTGAAAGAGTGTATGAAACTGAGCCGATTCCGAACAAAATTCACTACATTCCACATCATCCAGTAAAAAAGGACTCAAGCACGACACCAATTAGAATAGTGTACGATTGTAGTTGTCGGATTTCACCAAACCATTCCAGTTTGAATGACTGTCTCTAAACACTCCGCCGATGCTGAATGATTTAACGAAAATTTTAATTCGATTTCGACTCAACCGTTATGCCATAACAACGGACATTGAAAACGCCTTTCTACACGAAGACGACAGGGATGTTACACGTTTTCTATGGCTAAGCAATCCATCAGATCCTGATAGCCATTTGGTTGAATACAGATTTATAGCTTTACTATTTGGAGCAACTTGCTCACCTTTCATTTTAAATGCCATGTTATAAAAGCATTTACAGCAAACCGACAATACAACAACGAAATTATTAGAAAAAGACCTGTATGTTGACAACATATTGTCCAGCTTAAATACAGAAGATGACGCCATTGTTTTTTTAACTGCTTATGTACAACGTTTCGTTTGTAAGTGTCGTAAGAAATGTAATTCAATACAAACAGGACAATTGAAACTACCAGAAATACAGAAATCCGCGAAATTATGGATAAAGCACTGTCAGGAGACGAGTTTTCCACAGAATATAAGGCGCTGAAATCGAAAACTACAACGAATTTGCCTAGAATAAGACAACTACGTTTATTCTTATGAGATGTCAAGGACGAATACACAACGCACCAATATCGGAATCCGCAAAATTCCCGTATATACTACCATCAGATCACGCATTATCTGAACTCATCATGATTGACGCGCATAGGCAAATTTTACATGCAGGCTGTGATATGACAATAACTCACATAAGACATATATTTTGGATACCTGCAATTCGACAAGTTGTTAGAAAAATGCTGAGAACATGTGTTACATGCCGTAAATTAATAGGAAAGCCATATTCAGCACCAGACCCTCCTCCTTTACTGAAGATAAGACTGCAAGAAGCGCAACTGTTTACGGCTATAGGAATATATTTGAAAAGAGCACTACATTTAAGACACACAGAAAAGTCGTTAGTTAAAGCATACCTTTGCTAATATACATGCGCTTCAACTAGAGCAATACATTTGAAAGTGGTAACAAACTTAACAGTGGACACGTTTTTACAAGCGTTTAGACATTTTGTTTGCAGAAAATCTTTACCGCGATTGATTCTATCAGACAATGCATCTACTTTTGTTTCTGCTTCAGATGAAATAACACGACTATGTAAATCTGAGAAATTACAGGAAGCATTTGCTTTACAAGGAAACAATGGCGATTTATACCGAAACGAGCACCATGGTTTTGAGGCTGGTGGGAACGCCTCATTGGTTTAACGAAAACTAGCATACGAAAGGTACTTGGAAATCGCTAATTGATTTAGAAAACAGTAACAATGGAGATTGAATCGACCCTTAACTTACATTTCTTCAGATGTAGTGGATTCGGAACCTCTTACTCTAGCTCATCTTTTATACGGACGACGCATTAATACACTACCATATCCTCGTGGAGAAAATATTGATATTGAAAACTATGATTTCATGAACATTACGAATTTAGATAAACATGCAAAGAGACAATCGTTAATAATTCAACAATTTTGGAATCGATGGAAATCAGAGTACCTGACTTCCCTCAGCGAATTTCACCAAAAAAAACGGGAATAATAAAAGAAGGATTGAAATTGGAGCCTTAATACAAATTCACGGTGTATTTATTTTCACGCATTTCGCGGTTGGTTTATTTTCGCGAAAATAAATACACGCGAATCTGAATCAAACCAGTACTTACCAAAAACGTACAAGTACAGTATTTGAACATTGATATTGGGTTATATCTCATCAACGGATGAACAAAACGTTTCCGACTACAAAATGTACATGATGGACGTCTCAACATTGATAATTGCGCATAAAACATGTATAAATGAACCTTTAATAAGACTCCTACTCCTAAGCTACGTACTTTAAAAAGTTAAAGGGACTTTTATTTTATTAGTTATTTTATAAGTACAATGTATGAGTAGGTAGATACATCTTTATATTTTGATTTCGTTTACGAGTTTAATAAATAATAATTGCACTTTCATTTTTATATTTTATTTCAGAATTAATAGCTCATTTAAAACTTTAAAGTACATATCTTTTTATTATTATTAACCCAATCTTTTTTAAAATTACATGTCAAAATCAAAAAAATATAATTATTCAACATCACAATAAAAGAAAATTTAAGGATGTATAGGATAAGAGCCAAATCTATTTGGTTTAAACATGAATGAACACAAGCTTTAGTGAACATTGGGCTATTTAGCAGTGTGTTGCTGGGTTTTTTTTACTATACAATTGAGAATGGAAATGAGGAATGTGTCAAAGAGACAACAACCCGACCATATAACAGACAACAGCAGAAGGTCGACAATAGGTCTTTAATGCAGCGAGAAATTCCCGCACCCGGAGGCGTCCTTCAGATGGCTCCTAAATAAATATATTTACAAGTTTAGTGATCAACTCCAAATTATACACAAGAAACTAAAGTTAAAAATAATAGAAGACTTAATAAAGGCAACAGTAGAATACCGCTGTTCAAAACTCATAAATCTATGGACAAAAAACAAATCGGGGTAACAAACTAAAACTGAGGGAAACGCATTAAATATAAGAGGAGAACAACGACACAATATTAAAATGTAACACATACAGAAACAGACTAAGCATTAACAAAGGCCAGAGGTTCCTGACTTGGAACAGGCGCAAAAATGCAGCGGGGTTTAGCATGTTTATGAGATCTGCAGCCTCCCCCTATACCTCTAGCCAATGTAGAAAAGTAAATGCATAACAATACGCACATTAAAATTCAGTTAAGAGAAGTCCGAGTTTGATGTATTAAGATGTAACAAAAGAACCTAAACAAAATGACAACAATACATAAATAACAACAGACTACTAGCAGTTAACTGACATGCCAGCTCCAGACTTCAATTACACTGATTGAAAGATTATGTCTTCATCATAAAAATATCAGGCACAATACTCACCCCCCCCCCCCCCCCCGTTCAGGGTTTTATATTATACCATCATCACATATATGAGAAGAACACAACACGTGTTATGCCATCAACTAGTTTTTAAATAAATTTGTTTAGTTCCGATGCAAAGACCCTATGAGTGATTCAATAGTAAAGCCAAAATAGGCAATCTTTAATGACCTGACAACAGTATCGTAACTATATCCCTTCTTAATAAGTCTATTTAAAGGTTAACGTCTGAGGTGAATACTGACATTTTTGTGCTTTATAAAAAATATTACCATAAACGATTGGATATGAAATGCCTGAACGTATAAGAAGTGTGCATGTAGAATTATATTTACGAATGAGGTCCTTGTACCGATGATAGAATTTAGTAAATGTTTTGACTACTTTGTGATATCGAAAACCCTGGTGTAATAATTTTTCAGTAATACATAAATTTCTCTCGTTAAAATCTAAAAGGTTGTTACATACACGAGCAAATCCTACAAGTTGGGATATATAAACACCGTTAGATGGTGACAAAGGGGACGTCACCATCTAAAAATGAATAATTTACGATAGGAAATGAAAAATCATCTCTTTAATCATGAATTTTAGTATCACGCTTCTCGTTCATGATATAGATATCAAGAACAGGATATTTTTTTTATAGTATACATACTGAAGTAGTCGTTATTGAGAACCAATATATCATTCAAATATCTCAAAGTATTATTAAATTTTTGTATCAGATGTTTTTTCGATGGGTCGTTGCTGATTTTTGTCAAAAATTGTAACTCATAGCAATACCAAAACAGGTCCCAAATAAGTGGTGCACAGTAGTTCCCATTGGAATTCCAAAGCGAACAAAAATGCTATCTAGTAAAAAATCAAGGGCAGATATAGTATCAAAGCATGTCCAGTTGACATAGTTCTTTTGTTTATTGATATTAAAAATTACCTAAAAGAGTTTGAACATATATATTCACATTCTGATTTTTCAAATGCCAATTTGATAAGGTGTGCGAATTTTTTTGAATTTTTTTGAATTTTTTTTAATTTTTTCTTAATAAGAATGTCAGGCAATGTGGTATAAAGGGAAAAAAAATCAAAACTTTAAACAGACTTATAATAACCAATAGAAGCATGCAATTTATCAAATACTTCCAACGAGTTTTTGGCACTCCAAAAGTGATTAATTCCACTTTTTTCAAAGGTCTTATTTTATCAATTTTTTATTATGTTTTTGATTGTACAAAGTGTACTGGTAAGAAGAATAGACAATTAAGTAGTGGAACAATGGCTTGAAGACGAAATAAATCTATATTTGTAAGGTGTTTTGTGTAGCGTCGGAAGCCAATACATAGTTGGGACTTTCATTATATTTAGTTCTGCTTGTAAAGAGGTAAATATTTATGTTTGTTACAGATGTCGTTTCCAGAAAATGGGATCATTTCGAATGTTGGTGAGTTGGTAATTTTTTTTCAGAACCTCAATATAAAATTTACGTCAAACAATAATAATATAATTAGCAGCTTTATGGGCCGGGACAAAAAAAAAATTCTTTGGGTAGATCTTTTAGTTTATTTTGGATACGAGAAATAAGTTTGTTGTTGTTGTTGTTATGAGTGAAATGTTCCTTAAAATGTTGAATACGTATATCAACTATGTTCATTACTGAATTAAAAAAAAGTCCAAAGATTTTTTGTCAGCCTTTTCCTGTTTAATCCATTTCAAACAGTAAGTACTGAGTGAGTCGTGGATGATATTGCGACACTCTTTTTAATTAATAATTGACGGGGGACGATATTTAGGTCCTGTACTGAGGAATGATTTTAACTCTCGGTCTTGAACGATGTTAAGATCTCCTGTTATAACATAGAAAATTGGTCCATACATATATTCGTAATTACCACAATTACATGAAGTATGTGTATTTTCACCGATATTAACGTCCTTACACAATTGGCTGTAATTAAACACACATTTCCAGGTAGATTTTTTTGTAAATATAACAAATAAGAGGGAGCTCAGTATTATCAAAATATCTAGGAATTTGTTCTTTAACAGAATGGTCGTTAAAAATACCAGCAATATTTACAAAATCAAAACCTTTCTTGACATATTGCATTTTAATAAAATGTTTTTTTATGATCTTATGTATGATAAACTTGAAGCTTAATGTGGTACCCAACACTACAGGGAGATAACTCTGTAAAAATCAGCTAAACATTTTAATCACATTGTATTGATAAGAAAATATTAAGCTTCTCAATAACCAGAATTATTATTTTGTTTATTTTTGTATATATATGTTATGTTTGTCACAGATCATGTTTTTGATTTATATGGCAATAAAATTATTTGATTTGATTTGATTTGATTATTGTTTGTCAAACTGCTATGCATCTTACCCAAGGGTTACGATCCGTTTCATTTTCTCCACCCTTGGCGGATTGAGTAAAAATTTTGGAGACACAAGGTCATGATTCTCATTGGTTGCAGTCGGAACTCTCTGCATCCAATCAAAAAGCGCCTATAACATGATCACGTGTAAATGTGGAAAGTTAATGTCAATTACCACGTGCTTATTGTGCAACAAGTCTTTACTTCTCTAAACATACGACTATATGTAGTGACAATTTGAATGTTTTTAACCAACAAAGTTCCTGTGTATTATATCTTGCGCAAATGCTTGAATTTCAACGTATATTTTCGTTTCCGGCTTTACCTAGTGTGTAGAATTAAGACGCTACCGTGTTTTTACCTTCAAATTAAAGAGTTAAAGTGCTACCATTGGTCAAGACTAATGTATTCGGAATGGCGTGACTTTAATCTACCGATAGATGGCGCAACATTGTTATCACAAATGTTGGGTCAATCTGCCAAGGGTGGAGAGAATGAAATGGATCGTAACCCTTGGCTAGCGAAGATGACTGCTATGTTACCAATAATTTTTTTTTAATAAAGTGGTTGGTTCGAATTTTTTGAAATGAGTCAAGGTGTTTGGTACTACCTTAAGAAACAGTGAATTTAAGAAATCTGAAGCCTCAAATAAATATAAGAATTTTAAAGCCTTATTGACAGTTAATATATGAATTTTGAAGCCTCAGTGGCAATAAATATAAAGAGTTTGAAGCCTCATTGGCAGTAAATATAAGGAATTTGAAACCTCAGTGGCAATAAATATAAGAAGTTTGAAGCCTCAGTGGCAGTAAATCTAAGACGTTTGAAGCCTCAGTGGCAATAAATATAAGAAGTTTGACGCCTCAATGGCAGTAAATTTAAGACATTTGGAACCTCAGTGGCAATAAATATAAGAAGTTTGAAGCCTCAGTGGTAATACATTTAAGACGTTTGAAGCATCAGTGGCAGTAAATATAAGGAGTTTGACGCCTCAGTGGCAATAAATATAAAAAGTGTGAACCCTCAGTGGCAGTAAATTTTGAAACCTCAGTGGCAATAAATATAAGAAGTTTGAAGCCTCAGTGGCAGTAAATATAAGGAGTTTGACGCCTCAGTGGCAGTAAATATAAAAAGTTTGAAATCTCAGTGGCAGTAAATTTAAGACTTTTGACGCCTCAGTGGAAGTAAATATCCGGAGTTTGACGCCTCAGTGGCAGTAAATATAAAAAGTTTGAAGCCTCAGTGGCAGTAAATATAAGGAGTTTGAAACCTCAGTGGCAATAAATATAAGAAGTTTGAAACCTCAGTGGCAGTAAATTTAAGACGTTTGAAGCCTCAGTGGCAGTAAATATAAGAAGTTTGACGCCTCAGTGGCAGTAAATATAAGAAGTTTGCCGCCTCAGTGGCAGTAAATATAAGAAGTTTGACGCCTCAGTGGCAGTAAATATATAAAGTTTGACGCCTCAATGGCAGTAAATTTAAGACGTTTGAAACCTCAGTAGCAATAAATATAAGAAGTGTGAAGCCTCAGTGACAATAAATATAAGACGTTTGACGCCTCAGTGGAAGTAAATATGAGAAAATTGACACATCAGTGGAAGTAAATATAAGAAACTTGAAGCCTCAATGGCAGTCAATATAAGGAGTTTGAAACCTCAGTGGCAATAAATATAAGAAGTTTGAAGCCTCAGTGGCAGTAAATATAAAAGTTTGAAACCTCAGTGGCAGTAAATCTAAGACGTTTGAAGCCTCAGTGGCAGTAAATATAAGAAGTTTGACGCCTCAATGGCAGTAAATTTAAGACATTTGGAACCTCAGTGGCAATAAATATAAGAAGTTTGAAGCCTCAGTGGTAATACATTTAAGACGTTTGAAGCCTCAGTGGTAATGAATATAAGAAGTGTGAAGCCTCAGTGGCAATAAATATAAGAAGTTTGAAACCTCAGTGGAAGTAAATATATAAAGTTTGAAACCTCAGTGGCAGTAAATTTAAGACGTTTGACGCCTCAGTGGCAGTAAATATAAGAAGTTTGACGCCTCAGTGGCAGTAAAAATATAAAGTTTGAAACCTCAGTGGCAGTAAATTTAAGACGTTTGACGCCTCAATGGCAGTAAATTTAAGACGTTTGAAACCTCAGTAGCAATAAATATAAGAAGTGTGAAGCCTCAGTGGCAATAAATATAAGACGTTTGACGCCTCAGTGGAAGTAAATATGAAAAAATTGACGCATCAGTGGAAGTAGATATAAGGAGTTTGAAACCTCAGTGGCAATAAATATAAGAAGTTTGAAGCCTCAGTGGCAGTAAATATAAAAGTTTGAAACCTCAGTGGCAGTAAATCTAAGACGTTTGAAGCCTCAGCGGCAATAAATATAAGAAGGGTGAAGACTCAGTGGCAACAAATATAAGACGTTTGAAGCCTTAGTGGCAATAATATAAAAAGTTTGAAGCCTCAGTGGCAGTCAATATAAGGAGTTTGAGACCTCAGTGGCAATAAATATAAGACGTTTGAAGCCTCAGCGGCAATAAATATAAGAAGGGTGAAGACTCAGTGGCAACAAATATAAGACGTTTGAAGCCTTAGTGGCAATAATATAAAAAGTTTGAAGCCTCAGTGGCAGTCAATATAAGGAGTTTGAGACCTCAGTGGCAATAAATATAAGACGTTTGAAGCCTCAGTGGCAGTAAATATAAGGAGTTTGACGCCTCAGTGGAAGTAAATATATAAAGTTTGAAACCTAAGTGGCAGTAAATTTAAGACGTTTGACGCCTCAGTGGCAGTAAATATAAGAAATTTGACGCCTCAGTGCCAGTAGATATAAGAAGTTTGACGCCTCAATGGCAGTAAATTTAAGACGTTTGAAACCTCAGTGGCAATAAATATAAGAAGTGTGAAGCCTCAGTGGCAATAAATATAAGAAGTGTGAAGCCTCAGTGGTAATAAATATAAGAAGTGTGAAGCCTCAGTGGCAATAATTATAAGACGTTTGAAGCCTCAGTGGAAGTTAATATAAGAAGTTTGAAATCTCAGTGGCAGTAAATGTTAGAAGGTTGAAGCCTCAGTGGCAGTTACTTTTAGAAAATTGGAGTCTTAGTAGCATTGAATATAAGAAGGTTGAAGCCTCAGTATCAGATAATCTAAGAATTAGATAGTTAAAAAGAAATAGAATAAAACTATCTGTGATTTAATCAGTTAGTCAATAGTTATCAAAGGTACAAGGATTATAGTTTAGTACGCAAGACTCGCGCTTCGTCTACAGAAGACTCATCAGTGACGCTCATATCAAAATATTTATTGTTCCAGTTCATGATCTGAATTATCAAAACCTTTTATAATACTGTTACGACTAACCACCAACCATTTCATGATCTGTTTTATCTATTGTTACCTCTGATAACATTGTAACGACCAACCACCAACCAGTTCATGATCTGAATTATCAAAACCTCTTATAACACAGTAACGACAAACCACCAACCAGTCCTCGATTTTAATTAGTTATCAGGTACCAGGATTATAATCTAGTACGCCAGACGCGCGTTTCGTCTACATAAGACTAATGAGTGACGCTCATATCAAAATATTTATAAAGCCAAACAAGTACAAAGTTGAAGAGCATTGGGGATCCAAAATTCCAAAATGTTGTGCCAAATATGGCTAAGGTAATCTATGCTTGGGATAAGAAAATCCTTAGTTTTTCGAAAAATTTAAAGTTTTGTAAACAGGATTTAAAAAAAAAAAATAACCACATTATTGATATTCATGTCACCACCGAAGTGTTGACTACTGGTCTGGTGATACCCTCGAGGACGAAACGTCCACTAGCAGTGGCATCGACCCAGTGGTGTATATAGTTTTATAATTTAGTACGCCAGACGCGCGTTTCGTCTTCAGAAGACTCATCAGTGACGCTCATATCAAAATATTTATAAAGCCAAACAAGTACAAAGTTGAAGAGCATTGAGGATTCGAAACGTTGTGTAAATATCCTTTCATGATATAGGTTTATTTTTTGTTTTTTGTTGACAAGATAGGCTAACAATTTTTTTAATAATTTTTGTTGTTACAGTTGAAACTGGTAAAATATGGATATGTGAAAAGATCAGTTAACAAGAATAAAAGTCCTCCCTGGCTAGATAAATTTAATTGTTCACTTTACAGGTCATCGACCAGGTCTATTTAAAAATAAATAAAACTATTGAATTTACACAGATGACGTCTTGGTGGGACGCACTAATTCTTCATTTTATTGTTGTACTAAACCATAAATTTTTGTTGTTTATTGTGATTTTCATCTAAAATAAAGAAAATCATACAACAATTATACAAAAATAATCTAATTTAAATATTATTTTTATCGGACAGAAGTTTTCTAAATTTTCATCACGTCGAGTTAAAACTGCATTTTTCAAACAATTCGCTTAAGACATTTATTGAAAACTGAGTTTTGAATCTCGTCATACAGTTAAATGTATGTATACAAGTATAAATCTCTGAAACTAATTGAAAATGTCTCGTTCTAAACGTATTACAATTTTTTTTAAATATATAATTTACCAGTGAAGCTACTATTTTTCACTATTTTAACTATGAACTATGAAAGACGCGTATGAACATTAAAAAAATTGTATAGGTGTTTAAAAAGGGTTACGGGTTTTAAATCAAACGCAACTCGTCAACCAATACAAAAACTTATCATTTCAAAAGTAGACAGTAAAAAATAAAGTTAAATTTCATGGACCAAGAACTTCTGACGAATTGAAATACTTTAGTAATTGTGATCGCTGTCAGATGGTTATTCTAGATTATAAGTTCTGAGGGTATTGAACACACTTTTTGGACATTAGTAATGAAACTTGATTTAGTAATTATATTGATACATGGGATTTATCTGGTCAGTTGTGTTGAAAGATTTTTCAATGAAAGGGAGGAAAATGTTTCGAATAGAATAAAAAGATTAGATGTTAAAGACGGAGAATTCACGAACAGAATAGTTTTCACCACTACGAGAGAAGATGACCCAATCGTATGGTTTAATCAAAAGTATCCTCAGTATGACTATATTGGACAGGTAATTCAATGCTTACTTTTTAATCAAACGGAGTGGTAAGGTTAACTCTGATTACGTGTTTTCTACAAAAAAAACAAACATAGGGGTTTTATCTTTGTTCAAACATGTACCATATACGTTGTTTTATGATAGTTTTATATGTATATGAACGAAACTGTAAACTTTGACATTTGTACGGGGCCAATATAATAATAAAAAAAATCAAAGTACTGAAGTACTGAACATCGGATGACCGCTAATTCTTGTGGTTAGTCACAAACACTTGTCTCAGAAAATAAAGCACATCTTTATACCTGAAAGTGAGATTTATGTACAGATGTATTTTTTTTCCGAGAAAAGTTCTTGTGTGGAAGATAAATAAATGAAAGGGAATTCAACAACACCGTAATCTATACTATTAAACGAGAAGACCTCATTTTTGGTGTCGCTTCTCCTCCTTTCACAATAAATTAATCATCATGCCTCTGTGTCCTATAGGTAACATGTATAGTCGCATTTGTCATCCATTCTTATGATCATTAAGTTTGGGTTATTTGGGATAAAAAACGAAAAAGAATGCGTCCGAATATTTTCCCGTCATTGGACAAAACTTTAAGTCAGATTAGACTTCCGGTTTGTGTTTTTCTGTACTTCGAACATACAAAGACTATGAAATAAAGTATATGAATTTGCTTTCTGCTATCATTTTGAGTACTAGCATGTATCATCCTTGCTTAACGTGTTTCAGTTTGGGTTATTTTGGGAGGAAAACGAAAATGAATAATATTTGCTATTTACTATCAATTAGTTTACAGTGGTTGATCCAGAACTTTTCATAAGGGAGGGGGGCGCTGACTGACCTAAAAGGGGGGCGTCACTCTCATGCTTCCCCATATAATCAACAATTTTTTTCCAACGAAAGGGGGGCAGGGCCCCCCAGCCCCCCTGGGATCCGCCTATGGTTTACTATCAACGGCGGTCACTGCGGATATATTTCTATATACTTACATACATTTACTATGAATTACTGTATTTGTTATAATTTACTATAAATTCCAATGGTTATCTTGGGTGGGGGGGACTATATATAAGTACCTTTGACTTTTGATACCTCTCCTGAAATTCTCTGTATTGAGTAATTAAAGTATATATGCATGTTCATAGAGTACAGAAAAACAGAAGGTATAAAAATCGGTATTTGGAAAATAGGAGGAGGGCAAAAAAATGTGCCCAGTCCCTAAGTACCTTTGAATTTTGATACCTCTCCTGAAATTCTCCAGTCAGTATATTTTTTTTACAGTTTACATACGCTCTATTTCCCCGCGATTTCGCGGGTGTGTTCTAGTAATTATTATATATTGATACAAATCAATATACTCTGGTTTATATTATATTAATATTTGTATATTACAGTTACATGTATATATAATTTTCATCCATTTTGATATCATTCTATTCTATTAGTTATTAAGAAACAAGAGAGCGAGGACAAATAACTCTGCATGTATCTGTATAAAATTTTCACTTCCTTTATAGGAGATTGAAATTGTTCTTGAGATATTCTTCCGCATGCGTTAACAAAATTTTTCTGTACATCTGCATAGATATTAATAATTTTTACTTATATACACATAAAACATTTTAATATTAAATTTTATTTTAAAAAATATTTGATGAGTATCCATTGAAGAAATGAATTTATATTAAGCGATAAGGAATTTTATTTTGCATTCGATGATGTCGGCGTATTTATCATGTTTGTAGATCGGTTAAAAACCCATACTAATTTACATAATGGAAATTTAGGCGATAGCAATACATCGGAATGCCCTCAACGGTCATCCGCTGTAAAAATAATTATAAAGTAAAAAAAAAACCCAGTTTATTATTGTATTATCGTGTTATTTCCGTAGCCTTGTGATATCTACTGGAATCGTTCCTGCTGGAAATTTGGGGTCCTCATTGCTGGTCAACTTCGTAATGATTAAACCCTTTAAATATTTTGTATTTGTTTTAGCTATGGTTTAGTAATGGTGTTTTACTCTTTCATATTTTAAACTCTTCAATGCAGTTCGCATGATGTATCTTTCAACATATCAATATTGTTCTTATCTCTGTCAGGCTGCTTTCGTAACTTGTTCGAAAACTGACATTTGTGTGAAAAAACATCAACATTTTTTTGCTTTATCATAATTGCTAATGTGTGTAGTGCAGACAACTATATAGAAAGTTTAAAGTCTTTTTGTCAAATGAAGTATTAAATGACATTCTTGACATAAATCTAACATTTAATTAAGTACAGAGTGGCGTAATAATTGACAAACATTAAAATTTTTATTAAACGGGATCAGAGGTATATATTTCCTCAAATAGAAGTTTAAAAAATATAAAAATGTGGGTAACCGTTCTATATTTTAAGCTACAAGTCGTGCAAAATTGCCAAAATTTGCATAGATTGTTCATGAAAAAACACATTTTTGTGAATACAATTTTTGAAAAAATTAATTGCAAATTTGCAGATTTCGGCAAAGAAATAGATCAATAATGCACTGCTATTATACAATCCAAGATGGCGGCAAAAAAGCTAGAGTCTTATAAGTTCTCTTATTCCATTTGAATAATTATTACTAAATTTTTGCCGAAACTGAATTTAAGCTTTAAACCATCTATGTGGAACTAAAATTTGAACAACGGAACCTACATTACAGTCCAGAATCCTCATATTACAAATATGAATACCGCAATTTCTACTGGTAGGTGTCGGATTTCTGAATTGTAATGGATTAAGATTAGTATAAATCAGAAATTCTATACCTACTAGTGGTATTGGAATTACAATAAGTACTAGGACAATTCTTGATTCTAATGAATTTAAATGTGTACTTCCCCTAAAAACTATTTCCCATCCCCTAACAAAAATGAAAATAGGACTATCACGTGTTTACTATATTCAATGTGAGTGTCGATAACAATGTAATATACGCAGATTACATTCACACCTCCACCACACATACGTATGTATAAAAGATATTATGATCCACTCCCCTCGAGGGAAAAAATCCCCAAAACAAGACCAACAAGATTTTGTTTCCCTTTTTGTAGATTTTGTGTACATCGTCTGTCACTAGTATGCTCCATAGATGTCTCACATAATTGCATTGTTGATTCCAATGAATTTGACGAATTTAGAGATTTGATTATTTTGTGCGTTTGAAGCGTTTTTCTAAGTTAAATCAAGAACGCCCCCTTTCAATATTAAAAAGGAAGGCCAAGTATGTATCAAAATGTAAAATAACAATAAAAGACATAAAAACTATAATTTTCAATAAAATGTAAGGCCACACCAATTTGATTCCTTGTTCGACGGACCCGCCCGCACCTATTTTTTTCAAAACAGAATTTTTTTATTTTTTTTATATTCCCGCTTCCCGCATCCGGAAATGTAATCATGTCCATTTCCCGCACCGTTTTTTTTTTTGTAAATATTATAAAAAGATATCAACATTTGTTTTTAAAATCACAGTCTAACCTGTATATAACAATTTTAAACATAAAAGCACCCCACCACACTTTGTAAATATCTGTGAGAATATTTGTTTCAGCATGAAACCTATTTATCCAAAGCGGGAATGCTCCGAAATAAATTTAAACAGCGGAAATATGTAAAGAACAAAAAATTGGTTACTTTCCCCCTTACTTATATTCCCTATCAAAAAATGTTCGTTGTTAGAATAAAGTACAAAGAACTTCTGAAGGATTTGCCTTCAACTGCAATTATATTGTATGCTGGCGAAACAAAACTATCCATAGCCGCTGCATGTTTATGCACCTGTCCTGATTGATTGAGGGGCCTGTCATTCAGCAGTTATCGTTTGTTGATGTTGTTCATTGGTATTTTCCCGTTTGGATATACATGATATATAAATTAGATCGTTGGTTTTCCTGTTCGAATTGTGTACGCTAATAATTTTGGGGTCCTTTATAGCCTGCTGTTTGGTCTGTATCAAAGCCCTGTGTAAAAGGCCGTACATTGACCTGTGTTAGTTATTATTAGGTTGAGAACAACCCTCCCTCAGGCAAGGGGTCATTTTACTGATGTAGAAAAGAAAATAGAAATACCAAGGATTTGTATAGTTCTTCTATACAAAACCTTTGAAAACTTAGAATTTTGCACTCAAAAAGAGGAAAGTTACATTATATTTTAAACAACTTTTTCTAAAAGAGGGGTCCACTTATTTTGAATAATATTAAACTGTTAAAGTCAATGTGTTAACATGGTTAAAGTCCAGGAATATTACAAAATTCTTGGACATTTCTTGACCATTTAATACCAGATAGATATATAGTTCTTTGAGAAAATATGAGCCTTTTGTACAAACAAATATATAACTTATATTGATCCCTCATAAAACATGGAAAAGGGATATTTATAACATTAAGGGGTTGTCCCCAAACTGATTATGACTTGGAAGGAGAATTGTCTCATTGTCAGTCACACATACATAGACCAGATTTAATTATTTCTTGGTGAACAGGGAAAAAATACTTCAGAAATTAAAGAAATGTCAAAGTACAAGTGATAAATCAGGCTTTAATATTGTCAAAACCTACTATTTAATGTTTACAAAAAAAAAAAATTATAATCGCTCGCCTTTACTTTTCAAGCTTCGCCTCAAAAATTTGCAAATAAAATATTTTTTTATTAAAATTTTCAAATCGCTCGCTCGCCCCAAATTTTGGAGTCCAAAAATCCGTAGAACAAGAAATTAAATTGGTGTGGCCTAACGTTTGAATATTTTCAATAGGAGTTGGTTTAGCGTTAACAGTGTGTACTCTTCATTTCAGTTCGTTTTTTAAATGAGAAAAGAGATGTAGGAGGAAATACTATTTGATATACTAAATCATATTTATACATTTCATCAACAAGAAAGAAAAAAAAAACAACAACTAATGCATATGTATTTGTAAGACTGTTTACTTATTGTTACTACTATTTTGTGTTAAGCGCGATGTAATTTAAAATACGTTCAAGCGCATGTCATAAAAAATATCTATTCCTTTTAATTAAAAAAGCAGTAGCTGTCGGAAGTTAAAATATTTATTGTTTGATTTCAAAACATACTATTTATTTCGCATAGTTTCGATAGAGATGAAAAGATCCACACTGATAAAGTCATGACACCCCCATTGAAAGTTATCTGATTAGTATAAATATAGTACAACAATAAAATATAGTACGTTTAAGTAAAATGTACTAACACAAATACTTATACTAATGGGATTAGTCTACAATTTATATTTACAATTACTCAATCATTTAGACAGGTGGTCAAAGGTAGTTTAAATGTTAACAGTGGCGGATTTAGGGTGGAGGCCAAGCCCCCCTTTTTTTGAGGAAAAAAATGGTTGGTTATATAGGGAATCATTGAAGCGTGAAGAGAGCGTGACCCCTCTTAGGCAGTCGGTGCTCCCCCACTTATAATATTTCTGCATCCACCACTGGTTAATAAATTGTCAATATTATTTATATACGTACATATGTAACTATAGTCATCATTTCATAGATCGTTGTAAAATGTTTATCAAGAAAGAAATGAAATTCCAAGTTTCCCGCTATCCTTGATAAAAGGGAAATTTAGTTGAGGAAGTCAGGAAATCGGAAATAATTTCATTGCCAAATTCTTTCTTACTTTTTTTTTACTGTTTGTTACATTTTGTTGGCAACCAGACGACGCTTTTGGCATGTTGTTGGAAAGCCGCCGTCTCATGGCACGTTAATGGAGCCTTCATTACTGGCTTACAAAAATAATCGGCAGCATTGTATGTTAATACATTATCATCGTCATTAATACTTATTTTAGACTCATCAAATATAGAGTATTTTAGGTTAGAAGGTGTCATGATGACAAAATATAATATTTAAAAAAGACAAATATATGAAAACAAAAATTATTTCAGAAATAAACCAAATCCCGTTCAGAACCCCAAAATGTAAGTCACATTCTTACCAAATATTAAAAATGTATATTTAGAAATACAGGTATTTTTTTTTCCTTCTTTCTTATCGCATTTGATTTTTAATTTAAATTTTAAATATCGACGAAGTAGGGAGTGCGGTAACTTTATAACTTTTTTGTTATTAATACGGCAAAATCCGGCAAAACGATATATATTATGCATTAAATTGTTATGAACTAGCATTTAGAATCGAATGAATTATAAATACATTTAAGATGTGTATTGATGATAAAAGAATTTAAAATTACACCATAGCTTTTGTTAGTCGATGATGCAGTGTCTGTCCAGCTAAGTTGCAATGCAGCCCAACCTACATGCATGTACAATTAAATTGTATACATACCATTACATTTTATTTATTTTTTTGTAAGCATGGGAGACCAATTGATGGCCTTCGGCTGTTAACTGCTCTAGGGTCGGGTTGTTGTTTCTTTTTAACATATTCCACATTTCCATTCTCAATTTTATCATAGTCCAGATAACAAAATGAACTTATTGTACCTACCTAAATATCATGTAGGCGTCTGTGAAATGCTAGGCGATGTTATCGTAAAAGTATGAAGTGAAATATCTTAAGTAGCAGGAGCTCGAATCCCGGCCAGGGAAGACTAAACATTTGCTTCCACAAATTTACAGATCTAACATTATTGGGCTAATATTTAGACGAATTATATATATTTATATAAATATAGAAACCGTACATTTAAACAATCATCAACTCAATTGTAATTCATTTTTACATACAATTTTATATGCATTATAATGAGGCTAAAAATCGCAAAGCATAAGAATGGCAATGAAATTCTTTTCATACTCATTATTTTTTATATATATATTTTTTTACATCAATATCTGTGATAAAAGAAAATACATGTACGTTCACTTATGAAAGTCATAATCCTATGCATTTGACAGTTATGACTTATATTATATCACATATAAGATGGTCATTACATTTGTCCTAATAAATATCTTAGGACAGTATAGAACACCAGGCTGGTTTAGATGAGTCAATTATGCGATGATCATTTGTAGCTTTATTATCATGCGTATTTCTTGATTAATAATTTAGAATTTCTGAAACTTTGCGATTAATTTATCATGTTCGGTATTATTGTTTAATTGTGTTTGTTGGATTACATCGTGAAAGTGACAATCATTAAAGTGGCGTTTGATTTGTTGCATATTTAAATAAAAGGACAATTACAGTGTTTCGTTAAAACTGGCTCCGTCCAATGTCAAGAAAAGGTGCTCTAAAGCTGAACAAATACATAACCTGCAATTTTGTATTTGCTGAAATTTTCAGAATATAAACAACAAAAAATATGGTTTCTACAAAAACATCTGATTTTAATGCTACAGCACCAGACATGAAACTCTTTGTTGTTTGAAAGTAAAGTTGACCCGGTTTCTCTGATTGACAGTACAACAAAGTAAGGAACTACACAAATCATTTGAAAAAAGGCCTAACTCATCAAATGGATAATTATAAAAAAGAAGATGTGGTATGCTTTATCAGATATAAGCAGCATGCCAACTATATTGTGAATACGGAATGATTGTCGAGTGAATATTTCTGCTAAGAATAGTTTATTTGACCATGACCTCAATTATTTGGATTATTGATTAAATTAGGAACCCTTTCATTTCGATCCCGAGCTTAATTTTTTTCTTCTTAAAATGCCCTGTACCAAGTCAGGAAAATGGCCATTGTTATGTTATAGTTTGTCTCTTGTGTGTTACATTTTAATGTTATGTTTCTGTTGTGTCGTAGTTCTCTTATATTTGATGCGTTTCCCTCAGATTTAGTTTGTAACCCGGATTTGTTTTTTCTCTATCGATTTATGGATTTCGAACAGCGGTATACTACTGTTGCCTTTATTTACCTCGTATACAGAAAGCCTAACGCAGATAAGAACACTGTTGACACTATTTGATTTTGTATTTTATGTTAGTTTTATTTCACTCTTGACACTATTTGATTTTGTATTTTATGTTAGTTTTATTTCACTCTTGACACTATTTGATTTTGTATTTTATGTTAGTTTTATTTCACTCTTGACACTATTTGATTTTGTATTTTATGTTAGTTTTATTTCAGTCTTGACACTATTTGATTTTGTATGTATGTTAGTTTTATTTATTAACTTGTAAATAAGAATGAACATTTGAATCTTTCAGTTTTGGATCGGGAATACTAGATATATCACTGCTCAAATACGTCAGACAAAAACTAAAGAGGTATTAAGTACTCTCAGAGAAGACACAGATGTAGAGCTACTGAGACAAAGTTCTGAGGTAAGATGACAATATATGACTCATGTCCGAACTGACTCTTGTTAAATTAAAGCAATAAACAAATTAGAAAATTCAAAACTAAAGGTCACGACAGTACTATTACATAGGCAAAACAAAAAGTCCTACACATATTTCGGCAAACAAAAAATCCAACACATTTTCCAAACTAAAAGTCAAACAAATATATTGCTTTACAAGTTTTTTTAAAATATTTTACAAAGTTTTGACATCTTAAATGCACATTGTAATACTCTAGCTAATGTGTAGTGTATTTGTTCCTGTATTAAAGATTTCTGGTAGTCTCAATCCTTTCGCTCGTACCCATTACACAAACCACTAGACAACACCGAAGGTACTGTTTAGAAATGAACTAGACACCAATCAAACGACATAAATAACTATAAGACAACAATAAATCAAACTCTCAAGCTTCCCGCTTCGCTCTCACCCTATATGGAGTTTGCTGAGTTTATCCTATAAGGTCACTGACACACCATGTAACGAAATTATAACATCTTATTACACTGTAACGATCAACCTCCAACCAGTTCACGATCAGTATTATCCTAACCTCTTATATCACTGTAACGACCAACAACCAACCAGTTCATGATCTGAATTATCCTAACCTCTTATACAACTGTAACGACCAACACCCAACCAGTTCACGATCTATATTATCCTAGCCTCTTATACCACTGTAACGACCAACCACCAACCAGTACACGATCTGTATTATCCTAACCTCTTATACCACTGTAACGACCAACAACCAACCAGTTCATGATCTGAATTATCCAAATATCTTCTAACATTGTAAACAACGACCAACCAACACCAAGTTCACGATCTTTATTATCCTAATCTCTTATAACATTGTAACGACCAACCACCAACCAGTTCATGTTTTTAATTATCCAAACCTCTTATAACACTGTAACGACCAACCACCAACCAGTTCATGATCTTTATTATCCTAACCTCTTATAACATTGTAACGATCAACCACCAACCAGTTCACGATCTGAATTATTTATTATAACATATTATCACACAGTAAAGTCCAACCACCAACCAGCTCAAGGTCATTACTATCCTAATCTCTTATTTCACTGTAACGACCAACCACCAACCAGTTCACGATCTGAATTATCTATTATAGCATATTATCACACAATTAAGACCAACCAGTTTACGATTTCAATTATCCTAACCTCTTATAACACAGTAAGGACAAACCAACAACCAGTTCACGATCTGAATTATCTATTATAACATATTATCACACAGTTAAGACCAACCACTAACCAGTTTACAAATTTATCTATCCTAACCTCTTATAACACAGTTAAGACCAACCACCAACCAGTTCACGATTTTTATTATTCTAACATCTTATAACACTGTAACGACCAACCACCAACCAGTTCACGATCATTACTATCCTTATCTCATATAACATTGTAACGACCAACTACCAACAAGTTCATGATCTGTATTGTCTATTATAACGTACTATTACACAGAAAAGACTAGCCACCAACCAGTTAGTGGTCTTAATTATACTAAACTCTTATAACACTGTAACGAACCCAACTACCAACCAGTTCACGATCTGTTTTATCTATTTGAACATCTTAGTACATTTTTACGACCAACAACCAATCAGTTTATGATATTTGTTATCTATTGGAACATCTTATAACACTTAAGACCAACCACCAACCAGTTCTTGATCTAAAATATTCTTACCTCTTATAACACAGTAAGGACCAACCACCAACCAGTTCACAATCTGAATTATCTATTATAACATATTATCACACACTTAAGACCAACCACCAACCAGTTTACGAATTCAATTATCCTAACCTCTTATAACACAGTAAGGACCAACCACCAACCAGTTTACGAATTTAATTATCCTAACCTCTAATAACACAGTAAGGACCAACCACCAACCAGTTCACGATCTGAATTATCTATTATAACATATTATCACACAGTAACGACCAACCAACAAACAGCTAACGATTTTCATTATCCTAACATCTTATAGCATTATTGTAACCACCAACCACCAACCAGTTCACGATCATTACTATCCTTACCTCTTATAACACTGTAACTACCAACCACCAACCAGTTCATGATCTGTCTATTATAACATATTATCACACAGTTAAGACCAACCATCAACCAGTTAGTGATCTTAATTATTCTTACCTCTTATAACACAGTAAGGACCAACCACCAACCAGTTCACAATCTGAATTATCTATTATAACATATTATCACACAGTAACGACCAACCACTAACCAGTTTACGAATTTATTTATCCTAACCTCTTATAACACAGTTAGACAAAACACCAACCAGTTCACGATTTTTATTATCCTAACATCTTAAAACACTGTAACGACCAACCACCAACCAGTTCACCATCATTACTATCCTTATAAGTTACCTCTTATAACACTGTAACGATAAACCACAAACCAGTTCATGATCTGTAATATCTATTATAACGTACTATTACACATAAAAGACCAACCAGCAACCAGTTAGGGATCTTAATTATACTAAACTCATATAACACCGTAACGACCCCAACTACCAATCAGTTCATGATCTGTTTTATCTATTTGAACATCTTAGTACATTTTTACAACCAACTACCAATCAGTTTATGATATTTGTTATCTATTGTTACCTCTTATAACACTGTATCGACCAACCACCAACCGGTTCATGATCTAAATTATCCAAACCTCTTATAACACTGTAACGACCAACCACCAACCAGTTCATGATCTTTATTATCCTAACCTCTTATAACATTGTAACGATCAACCACCAACCAGTTCACGATCTGAATTATTTATTATAACATATTATCACACAGTAACGACCAACCACCAACCAGTTCACGATCTGAATTATCTATTATAGCATATTATCACACACTTAAGACCAACCACAAACCAGTAAGTGATCTTAATTATTCTTACCTTTTATAACACAGTAAGGACCAACCACCAACCAGTTCACAATCTGAATTATCTATTATAACATATTATCACACACTTAAGACCAACCACCAACCAGTTTACGAATTTATTTATCTTAACCTCTTATAAGACAGTAAGGACCAACCAACAACCAGTTCACGACCTGAATTATCTATTATAACATATTATCACACACTTAAGACCAACCACCAACCAGTTTACGAATTTATTTATCTTAACATCTTATAACACAGTAAGGACCAACCAACAACCAGTTCACGATCTGAATTATCTATTATAACATATTATCACAGAGTAACGACCAACCAACAAACAGCTAACGATTTTCATTATCCTAACCTCTTATAGCATTGTAACCACCAACCAACAACCAGTTCACGATCATTACTATCCCTACCTCTTATAATACTGTAACTACCAACCACCAACCAGTTCATGATCTGTCTATTATAACATATTATCACACAGTTAAGACCAACCATCAACCAGTTAGTGATCTTAATTATTCTTACCTCTTATAACACAGTAAGGACCAACCACCAACCAGTTCATGATCTGTCTATTATAACATATTATCACACAGTTAAGACCAACCACCAACCAGTTAGTGATCTTAATTATCCTAACATCTTATAACACAGTAAGGACCAACCACCAACCAGTTCACAATCTGAATTATCTATTATAACATATTATCACACAGTAACGACCAACCACTAACCAGTTTACGAATTTATTTATCCTAACCTCTTATAACACAGTTAGACCAATCACCAACAAGTTCACGATTTTTATTATCTTAACATCTTAAAACACTGTAACGACCAACCACCAACCAGTTCACCATCATTACTATCCTTATAAGTTACCTCTTATAACACTGTAATGATAAACCACAAACCAGTTCATGATCTGTAATATCTATTATAACGTACTATTACACAGAAAAGACCAACCACCAACCAGTTAGGGATCTTAATTATACTAAACTCTTATAACACTGTAACGACCCCAACTACCAATCAGTTCATGATCTGTTTTATCTATTTGAACATCTTAGTACATTTTTACGACCAACTACCAATCAGTTTATGATATTTGTTATCTATTATAACATATTATCACACAGTAACGACCAACCAACAAACAGCTAACGATTTTCATTATCCTAACCTCTTATAGCATTGTAACCACCAACCACCAACCAGTTCACGATCATTACTATCCTTACCTCTTATAACACTGTAACTACCAACCACCAACCAGTTCATGATCTGTCTATTATAACATATTATCACACAGTTAAGACCAACCATCAACCAGTTAGTGATCTTAATTATTCTTACCTCTTATAACACAGTAAGGACCAACCACCAACCAGTTCACAATCTGAATTATCTATTATAACATATTATCACACACTTAAGACCAACCACCAACCAGTTTACGAATTTATTTATCCTAACCTCTTATAACACAGTTAGACCAATCACCAACAAGTTCACGATTTTTATTATCCTAACATCTTAAAACACTGTAACGACCAACCATCAACCAGTTCACGATCATTACTATCCTTATAAGTTACCTCTTATAACACTGTAACGATAAACCACAAACCAGTTCATGATCTGTAATATCTATTATAACGTACTATTACACAGAAAAGACCAACCACCAACCAGTTATTGATCTTAATTATACTAAACTCTTATAACACTGTAACGACCCCAACTAACAATCAGTTCATGATCTGTTTTATCTATTTGAACATCTTAGTACATTTTTACGACCAACAACCAATCAGTTTATGATATTTGTTATCTATTGGAACATCTTATAACACTGTATCGACCAACCACCAACCAGTTCATGATCTAAATTATCTATTATATCCTCTTAAAACACTGAATCGACCAACCACCAACCAGTTCACGTTTTTAATATTCAAACCTCTTATAACACTGTCACGACCAACCACCAACCAGTTCTTGGTCTTTATGATTCAAACCTCTTATAACCCAAACCACCGACCAGTTCACGATCTGTATGATCTATTGTAAAATCTTTTAACACAGTAACGACCAACCACCAATAAGTTCACAATCTGTATTATATTTATAACCTCTGATATAACACTGTATCGACCAACCACCAACCATTTCATGATCTTTATTATCCACACCTCTTATAACACTGTAACAGCCAATCACCAACCAGTTCATAATCTGAATTATCAAAACCTCTTATAACACTGTAACGACTAACCACCAACCAGTTCATGATCTGTTTTATCTATTGTTAACTCTTATAACACTGTAACGACCAACCACCAACCAGTTCATGATCTGCATTATTAAAACCTCTTATAACACAGTAACCAACAACAATCAACCAGTTCCAATTTTGACTATCTAAACCTCTTATAACACTGTAACGACCAACCACCAACCAGTTCATGATTGCAATAATCCAAACCTCTTTTAACACAGTAACGACCAATCACCAACCAGTTCATAACCTGAATTATTCAAAATCTTATAACACAGTAACGACCAAAAAAACCAAGCATTTCACGATCTGTATTATCTGGTGTAACCTCTTATAACAATGTAACTACCAACCACCAATCAGTTCACGACCTGTATTATCCTAACCTGTTTTAGAACTGTAACGACCAACCACCAACCAGTTCATGATCTGTTTTATCTATTGTTAACTCTTATAACACTGTAACGACCAACCACCAACCAGTTCACGATCTGTATTATTCAAACCTCTTATAACACAGTTACGACCAACCATCAACCATTTCAAGATCATTACACTTAAAACCTCTTATAACACTGTAACGACCAACCACCAACCAGTTCATCATCTGTATTATCTATTGTAACCTCTTATAACACTGTAATAACCCACAACCAACTAGTTCATGATCTTTATTATCCAAACCTCTTATAACACTGTAACAACAAACCACCAACCAGTTCATGATCTGAATTATCAAAACCTCTTTTAAGACTGTTACGACTAACCACCAACCAGTTCATGATCTGTTTATCTATTGGTACCTCTGATAACACTATAACGACCATCCACCAATCAGTTCATGATCTGAATTATCAAAACCTCTTATAACACTGTCACAACCAACCAACAACCAGTTCTTGATTTGAATTATTAAAACCTCTTATAACACAGTGACGACCAACCACAAACCAGTTCACGATTTTTATTATCTAAACCTCTTATAACACTATAATGACCAACCAACCAGTTCATGATTGTAATTATCCAAACCTCTTATAACACAGTAACGACCAACCACCAACCAGCTCATGATCTGAATTATTGAAACCTCTTATAACGCAGTAACGATCAACAACTAAGCAGTTCACGATCTGTAATATCTGGTGTAACCTCTTATAACACTGTAACGACCATCCACCAATTAGTTCACGACCAGTATTATCCTAACCTGTTATTAAGCTGTAACGACCAACTACCAACCAGTTCGGGATTTTTGACTATCTATTGTAACTTCATATAACACTGTACCGACCAACCACAAACCAGTTCACGATCTGTATTATCCAAACCTCTTATAACACAGTAACGACCAACCACCAACCAGTTCATGATCTGAATTATCAAAACCTCTTATAACACAGTAACGACCAACCACCAACCAGTTCATGTTTTTAATTATCTAAACCTCTTATAACACTGTAACGACCAACCACCAACCAGTTCATGATTGTAATTATCCAAACCTCTTATAACACAGTAACAACCAACCACCAACCAGTTCATGATCTGAATTATTCAAACCTCTTATAACACAGTAACGACCAACAACCAAGCAGTTTACGATCTGTATTATCTGGTGTAACCTCTTATAACACTGTAACGACCAGCCACCAATTAGTTCACGACCTGTATTATCCTAAACTGCTATAAAACTGTAACGACCAACTACCAACCAGTTCGGGATCTTTGCTTATCTATTGTAACCTCTTATAACACTGTACTGACCAACAATAAACCAGTTCACGATCTGTATTATCCAAACCTCTTATAACACAGTAACGACCAACCACCAACAATTTCAAGATCATTACTATCAACACCTCTTATAACACTGTAACGACTAACTACCAACCAGTTAATCATCTGTATTATCTATTGTAACCTCTTATAACAATGTAACGACCAACCACTGACCAGTTCATTTTCTGTATTATCTATTGTAGCCTCTTACTACACTGTAACGACTAACCACATATCAGTTCATGATATGTTTTATCTATTGTAACCTCTTATAAAACTGTAACAACCAACCACCAACCAGTTCATGAATTGAATTATCAAATTTTTTTATAATACTGTTACGACTAACCACCAACCATTTCATGATCTGTTTTATCTAATGTTACCTCTGAGAACATTGTAACGATCAACCACCAACCAGTTCATGATCTGAATTATCAAAACCTCTTATAACACAGTAACGACCAACCACCAACCAGTCCACGATTTTAATTATCTAATTAGTTATCAAAGGTACCAGGATTATAATTTTGTACGCAAGACGCGCGTTTCGTCTACATCAGACTCATCAGTGAGGCTCATATCAAAATATTTATAAAGCCAAATAATAACATTAACGGTACCAATTTTCCTGCACCAAACAAGTACATAATTGAAGAGCATTGAGGATCCAAAATTCCAAAAAGTTGTGCCAAATACGGCTAAGGTAATCTATGCATGGGATAAGAAAATCCTTAGTTTTTCGAAAAATTCAAAGCTTTGTAAACAGGAAATTTATAAAAATGACCACATAATTGATATTCATGTCAACACCGAAGTGTTGACTACTGGGCTGGTGATACCCTCAGAGACGAAACGTCCACCAGCAGTGGCATCGACCCAGTAGTGTAAATAGTTATCAAAGGTACCAGGATTATAATTTAGTACGCCAGACGCGAGTTTCGTCTACATAAGACTCATCAGTGACGCTCATATCAAAATATTTATAAAGCCAAATAATAACATTAACGGTACCAATTTTCCTGCACCAAACAAGTACATAATTGAAGAGCATTGAGGATCCAAAATTCCAAAAAGTTGTGCCAAATACGGCTAAGGTAATCTATGCATGGGATAAGAACATCCTTAGTTTTTTGAAAAATTCAAAGTTTTCTAAACCACTTATAACACTGTAACGACCAACCACCAACCAGTTCATGTTCTGAAATATTCGAACCTCTTATAACACAGTAACGACCAACCACCAAGCAGTTCACAATCTGTATTATCTATTGTAACCTCTTATAACACTGTAACGATCAACCACCAATAAGTTCATGATCTTTATTATCCCAACCTGTTATAAAACTGTAACGACCAACTACCAACCAGTTTGGGATCTCTGATTATCTACTGTAACCTCTTATAACACAGTAACGACTAAGCACCAACCAGTACACGATCATTACTATCAAAACCTCTTATAACACTATAACGACCAACTACCAACCAGTTCATGATCTGTATTATCTATTGTAACCTCTTATAACACTGTAACGATCAACCACCAATAAGTTCATGATCTTTATTATCCCAACCTGTTATAAAACTGTAACGACCAACTACCAACCAGTTTGGGATCTCTGATTATCTACTGTAACCTCTTATAACACAGTAACGACTAAGCACCAACCAGTACACGATCATTACTATCAAAACCTCTTATAACACTATAACGACCAACTACCAACCAGTTCATGATCTGTATTATCTATTATAACCTCTTATAACACTGTAACGACTAACCAACAACCAGTTCATCATCAGTTTTATCTATTGTAACCTCTTATAACACTGTAATAACCAACAACCAACAAGATCATGATCTTTATTATCTATTGTAACATATTATAACATTGTAACGACCAACCACCGACCAGTTCATGATCAGTATTATCTATTATTAAAACTCTTATAACACTGTAACGAACAATAACCAACCAGTTCATGATCTGTATTATCTATTATAACATCTTATACCACTGTAACGACCAACCACCAACCAGTTCACGGCTTTATTATCCTTACTTTTTATACCACTGTCACGACAAACAACCAATCAGTTCACGATCTTTATTTTCCTAACCTCTTACAACACTGTTACGACCAACCACCAACCAGTTCATGATCTGAATTATCCAAACATCTGATAACCCTGTAAAGACCAACTACCAACCAGTTTATGATCTGTATTATCTATTGTAACATCTTATAAGACTGTAACGACCAACCACCAAACAGTTCATGATTTGTATTATCAATTTTAATCTCTTATAACACTGTTACGACCAACCACCAAACAGTTCATGATCTTTATTATCCAAACCTCTTATAACACTGTAACGACCAACTACCAACCAGTTCACGATCTGTATTATCTAATGTAACCTCTTATGACACTGTAACAACCAACCGCCAAAGAGTTAATGATTTGTATTATCTATTGTAACCTCTTATAACACTGTTACGGCCAACCACCAACCATGATTTTAATTATCCTAACCTCTTACAACACTGTTACGACCAACCACCAACCAGTTCATGATCTGAATTATCCAAACCTCTGATAACCCTGTAAAGACCAACTACCAACCAGTTTATGATCTGTATTATCTATTGTAACATCTGATAACACTGTAACGACCAACCACCAAACAGTTCATGATTTGTATTATCAATTGTAATCTCTTATAACACTGTTACGACCAACCACCAAAGAGTTCATAATTTGTATTATCCTAACATCTTATAACACTGTAACGAACAACCACCAGCCATTTCACGATTTTAAGTATCCTAACCTCTTATAACACTGTTACGACCAACTACCAACCAGTTCACGATTTAAATTATCCTAACCTCTTATAACACTGTAACGACCAACTACCAACCAGTTCACGATTTTAATTATCCTAACCTCTTATAACACTGTAACGACCAACCACCAACCAGTTTATGATTTGTATTAATATCCTAACATCTTATAACACTGTAACGACCAACCACTAGCCACTTCACGATTTTAAGTATCCTAACCTCTTATAACACTGTTACGACCAACCACCAACCAGCTCATGATCTGTATTATCTATTGTTACCTCTTATAACACTGTAATGACCAACCACTAATCAGTTCATGATGTAAACTGTTTTTATATTGTATTATAACACTGTAACAACCAACCACATCTGCATACTTATTATCCAACTGCATCGTATATAAGGACCTTTCTAGATATTTGAGGGGAAAAAACAATAACAGGAAAAACATGAACAGAAACTAAACAACCTAATGGAGAATTATAAACCCGATTCATAGTTATGCAATAGAATTGTTGAATTGATAGATGTACGACAGCGACACGACTACATTTATTCATTATCAACACATGACACATACATCAGCATATATAAATTGAACAGTCACTTAAAAATAATGAGCGACCAAAAAGTTGTTGACGTGACGAATGAAATATTATTGGAAAAAAATTAAATTGCGAAAAATAAAAACTTTCAATCTGATTACACTTTTTACATAATTTTCTCACTAAAACTGTTTAAAATGGTTCTTGCGAACAAGTGGACAAACTTTACCTATTGTAGTGCAGTTAGACAATGTGACATCAATGATGGTACTTTCATCACATTTCTTCCTTTGTATTTATGGTTTGAATAAAAATAATTTGACGTAACCCATTAAGCCTGCGTTTACTTTCCCCCGTTTTTTCTCTTTATTTGAGGTTTACATTAAAATCATTTGAATAAATTATATAGTATACCATTTCAGATGTAACTATATTATGTATGGTATACTATTTCAGATTTAACTATATTATATATGGTATACCATTTCAGATTTAATTATATTATATATGGTATACCATTTCAGATTTAGCTATATAATATATGGTATACCTTTTTCAGATTTCCTGGGTTAGACAAGAAAAGGCATATGTCAGAAAAGCAAAAACAATGGACACAGAATGGCCAAATCTTTGGCATTTGGTACGTTACATAGTTTGATAATGGTTAAAAATATTTTATTTGATACAAAAAACAATGTAATCTATCTAAACTGCTCGGATAAGAATCTCTCAGGTTATTTCTTTATACGCTATGTTTTACCAACAGGCACTGTTTTACAAATTGTTTTTCGAATTCCTTGTATAATGTGTTTTACATTACGAACATTGTTAACGTTGTCATCAATATTTTTGTGTTTTCTAGCAATGTTCAGTTTACTATCCATACCCGAATACTGAAAAATACTAAAGGGGGATCTAAGTCGTTAAAAAAAAAAAAAAACGTATGAACCGGAAAGTTTCCGAATTACAGTTTCTCCAATTTTGTCTGGCGTATTAAATTGTAATCCTGGTATCTTTGATAACTATTTGCACCACTGGGTCGATGCCACTGCTGGTGGAAGTTTCGTTCCGGAGGGTATCACCAGCCTAGTAGTCAGTACTTCAGAGTTGACATGAATATCAATTATATGGTCATTTTTATAAATTTCCTTTTGACAAAACAAAACATTTCGAAAAACTAAGGATACTCACATTGGCCGTATTTGGCTCAACGTTTTGGAATATTTGGTCCTCAATGCTCTTTAACTTTGTACTTTTTCTGCTTCATAACTATTTTGATCTGAGCGTAACTGATGAGTCTTATGTAGAGGAAACGAGCGTCTGGCGTATACCATTATAATCCTCGTACCTTTGATAACCAATTGTTGATGTTGTTAAAAACGACACGCTGTTGAATAATCAGACCGTGCTTATAGGTAAATAGTTCAAATTCTTCAAATTCTGTCGGTACATTTTCAGAATGGTGATATTTCTCCAACATTGAAAGTGGACGAAGCATGGACGGCAGGATACTCTGGGCAGGGTATTACTATAGCAGTATTAGATGATGGTTTACAGATAGACCATCCTGACCTTGCTGCCAATGTCGTGAGTAGTCTCCCTTAACCATTATCTGTATGTATACGGTATTTAGAGACTTTTAAAACCGTTCTCTACTTATGAAACTTTTCCCTCTGCAACTTTGTCTGTTGGTTAAGACAATAAACTATCTATTTAACTTGAAACGACGTGATCACAGTCGATGTTAATGCTGCGCGGCGTTTCGACTCGGAGGGCATAATTAGGCCAGTATTCAGTTCTTCTGTGCTGGCATAAAATGTAATTGATACGTCTTTTTTTAGTAATGGAGGAGGTGTTATGAAACCTGTTTGTATTCACTTGAAATCTAAAACCAAGTTTTATGGATCTACCAAATAACATCCTTCAAATGTTGATAAGACATTATTATGTCGAACACCGGTGTTACATGTATGATTTTTGTCTTGCATATTTATATGACCCGACAATTGATCGTCAAAGTTCACATTTAGGATTTTGTATATTTTTATAATATTAGCTTTTTATTATTATTCCGAGTCCTCATTGCGTTTTAATAATTCATATGACCAGGTTGTTGGTAACCTCTGTCATATTAAATAGTTTCTGGCGAAAACTAGCGGTAGTTGAGATAAAGTCCAAGTTGCTGGAAAGTTTATATATTTATTTCACATCCATGTATTTCAAATATTAAAAAAAAAACCGCCAGCAACATACAAACAAATAGCAAACACAAATTCAAAAGACTGATTGACATACGGAAAATAAAGCAATCAAATATCTATTTATCAAATAATATTAATTCGCGTTTTGCCGAAAGCGGGGATTACGGATTAAAAACATGCTTCGTATAAGTTTGTCAAGAATGGCTTTCGGCAGTTATCACTTAGTGTCAAATTATCTATATTCTTCGTTACAAAACCTTACCTTAAAGACGGATATAAATCTTTGATTTGTAGGTTAGACAATGCTTGGTCATGTTTTATGAAGATTTAAGCCCAAGGCGAAGCCGAGGGCTTATATTTTCATAAAACATGACCAAGTATTGTCTGACCAATTAAGAACACATTCACACTTTCGAGTGACCTTACAAAACTATCCTTTCCCATTATAATATTCAAGGCTAAATAAGAGTTCACTTTTTTTTTTATAATGAACTAAATATAAAACATAGGTAACTAATGATCATTACAATGAATTAAATGAAATATTTGGAACGCCACAGCTGTCTTATGTGGAACTCTGATATTACTTTATGTTGTTTAATTATTACTTAATGATATTTTGTCTTTACTTAATATGGTTTTGACATTACGTAATGATGTTTTAATATAACTCAATATGGAATAGTCATTACTTACTGATATTTCGATATTACACGATATGGTTTCGTATTGACTTGATATAGTTTTCTCATTACTCAATATGGTTTTGTCATTACTCGATGTGGTTTCACCATTTTTTAATATGGTTGTGTCATTAGTCAATGTGGTTTTAACATTACTTGATGTGGTAAAACCACGTGACCAATTCGGAAAAACCTGTTCTATTTTTAGATAGATTTACATGTTGTATGTGCCTTGAATGCAGGTGGTCATCCAATTTACTTATAAGTGTTCAAATTAAAGTTCGGGTTACTGTTTGAGTTAAACTTTGAGTTAGTTTTCGAATTCAAGTCATGGTTAGAATTAAAGTTCTAGTTAGCATTGAGTTTCGAGTTGGACTTCGAGTTTGAGTCACATTTAAAGGCAGAGTTCTAGTTACAACTTTGAATTTGAGTCTCTTCTTGAGGTAGAGTTTGAGTAAGATTCGAATTTAAGTCTCATTTAGATTAATTAAGATTTCGAGTTAAAATTCGAGCTATTTTATATGTCTTTTTGAGTTCGTAATTAAATTTTCTATCGCGGAAGAATGGCTTCCATGCACTATGTGAAAAAAAATCAAACAAAAAATTATGGTCTATTTTACAAAAAAAACAAATATGACACATATGTATGAAACGACAACAATTGAACTTCATGCTCCTGACTTGGGGCAGGTACATAAAGAAAGTGCATTTAACATGTATGTGAGCGAACACCGGACTGTAACAGTAGTGTAACAGCACAACACGAGAAAAAAAATGTAAACTAGACAAAGTGATGTCCCCGCACTCCACTCATTTAACCGCTTTTCCCCAAAAAGGACAAAGTTCAATTTTCTCCTAAAAAAGGAAAAATAATAAAAAGATAAAAACCCTGACCACATGCACACAGAGAAAACTTTCTAGGATTCAAACTGTTGGAGGAGTTATGCGGAATAACTATATACCCATACTGGGACGGAAAGACGGACGGACGGACAGAGGTTAAACACTATGCCCCCAATGTTTAGTTGTGGTAAAGTTGCGGTGGCTTAAAAAACAGTTTCAATTGGCTGTCTCAATACATCGGTATCACTGGGTAATTTAAATCCATCGGGGTGATCGCGGGTTCCCCAGAAAGGTAAAGAGATTCTGCTCAACGTGTGGCACCCGTCGTGTTATTCGCGAAATTACAAACCGAGTGATTTGGTTTTATTTGGAGGTTCACATTTGAGTAAAAGATGGTATTATGGTTACGACAACTGGAACATGTTCGTCGTCACATCTGAAACAGATATTCCAAAAAGTTTATTCTTCAATTAGTGCGAGGTAGATCAGAGAATTCAATTGATTAAAAGTAAAAGATTGATATTCCTATATATGTTCAAATGATCATTAACGCTAAAAGAAATTTGGAGAATTCTTATTTTATAGTATTGATGTTTTGTCGTTTAGTCCGAAACCACTCCCCCCATTTTCCTGTGACTTAAGTGTGAGTTGATTTGAAGTGTCTCATTTGTTAACAATAAAGTATTAGTCTTTTGATTTGTGTCGAGCCTGCGCATGCCAAGAAATCCTCGCTTAAAATTCCGGTCGACCCCCTACGGCAGTCATTAGTAGCTAAAGATTTGATTTCATTGAAGGAATTAATTTATGACCTTCATGTACGTGTCGCTTAGAACACATCCATATACCAAATGGTCAATATTAATCATCCATGTAATTTGCTCTATGGGGTGTTTGCAGAATTTCAACGGAGGCAATTTCTTGGCATGGGAGAAAGGAAGAAAGACCAATCACAATTTGTCCTATATTTGTTTTTCTCTTTTTTAATTACATAAAAAAATAACCGTTTCAAATATAAGAGTTCATAAGATACAAATATTCCCTGTGGACCCCCCCTTTTATTTGTGCTCTCTGTTTTCAACCCTCGAATTAAGCTTTCGAATCTAATTAAATTTAAAACCTTGCTTTCTAACCAATCTATTCATGTACCTTACCGGCAACTTTCTTTATTTAATACGAAAATCTACAGTGCCGTTATCCACATGCATGTTGTTTGCTTGGAGTCTCCGCCCGAAAAGAAAGAAATAGTCTAACTCCAAGATATTATATTCCTGCATCACGTGATTTTTACCATGTGGAGCTTACATTTGAATAAATACCGAATATGGAAAGTGAAACTACAATTCAAAACATAAAGTCGGAAGGCACAAATAAGAAAAAGAAAGGTTTTTTTTTGGCAAAAGGTGCAGGTAAATTCTCTCCGTGTTCAAATATACATGAAATATTTGCCACTGCCCCTTTTCTGTTCTATGAATTCTAACTCTGAGTTTTCTATCTGTTACTCCGAACATCAATGTAGCGGCAGTGAGACATAACAACGTCGTCAAAAGTGGCGTCATTTCGGGACCTTTAATAGCATACTATGGAATATGGGTTTTGCTCATTGTTGAAAATCATACAGTTTTGTTTTAGTTAAATAAAATCGAATTAAACTGTTTTGACATGATAAATTTAGTACCTCAATGAAGTGTTTTAAAACTTGTATAGGAGTTTTTCCTCAATATCAAGAAAAAGCATCTACAGAAAAACATTTTTAAAAATTTTTTTTGACCGATGAATGTACAGCCGATCAACATTACGCGTTTACACTGAAAGCAGCAATATCAGGCGAGACACAGAGTTCCGTGGACTATTTTACAAAGGAGTAGGTTCAGTAAAGACCCCTTTTTGGCCCAAAAATATAGCAGTTTTACAAAAGTATGAAAATGTAATCTTTTAGCTATTTACTGGAAAGTAAAATGCTTCTGCTACATAAATAAGCGCTGTTTTTGACAAAACAATGCACATATATCGGGTACTAGCATCATTAAGTCATTCGAAATTACTGAAATCTTCACAATTTGAGCATTTTAGTTAAATTTTAAACGGTTTCCGTCTTAAATAAAAGTGTCCGCATTCGTGTTCATTTATGATATTGAAATGTAAGTTGTATTTGATGATAATACATAACATATATAAAGGTTGAGGATGAACACGGATGCGGCCACTTTCATTTTTGACAAAAACCATCTGAAAAGTGACGTTTTTTGGCATATTTGATAGATTTTTCATATTTAAGCTTGAATCGGAGCGTTTTTAATTACTAAATCAGTTAAAATTCTTTACAGAAACTAATTGAATCAATTTAAATCGACTCTTAAGTGTTTAAAAAGTGTCAAAAATCTTTCGTTCGATGAACGTGAAATTTGTGGCCAAAATCGGCCCTTACCGGACCTACTCCTTTATTATAATACGCTTCTATTTGAAAACTTCGGATTTTATTTTTTTATTATTGTCTGCCGTTCCCCTTTTTCATACCAAATAACTCCGAACAACCACTCGAACTAATAATTTGAACTCTAACTTTGGCGATACCCATCCAAAGCACATTAAACAAACTACATATTGAAATCTGTTAAAAAAAATAGATTTTTTTTTTCACATAGTGCATGGTGGCCTTTTGTAGCTGACTATACGGAGTGTTGAAGGCTGTACGGTTGTCTATATATGATTTCTTACATCCACTGCATTTAAACTCTGGTGGATGGTTGTCTCATTGGCAATCACACCATATCTAACTTTATTTCAAGTCCTTTGTTGCGTTTTGTGTACAGCAACATTGTTTATTTAGTACACATATCCCGGAGCACTCTTTTCGGAAGCCCGAGCAAAATTCATTGTTCCGCGATAGAAAATTTAATTACAAACTCAAAAAGACATATAAAATAGCTCGAATTTTAACTCGAAATCTTAATTAATCTAAATGAGACTTAAATTCGAATCTTGCTCAAACTCTACCTCAAGAAGAGACTCAAATTCAAAGTTGTAACTAGAACTCTGCCTTTAAATGTGACTCAAACTCGAAGTCCAACTCGAAACTCAATGCTAATTAGAACTGTAATTCTAAGCATGACTTAAATTCGAAAACTAACTCAAAGTTTAACTCAAACAGTAACCCGAACTTTAATTTGAACACTTATAAGTTGGATGGCCACCCGCATTCAAGGCACATACATGGAAATCTATCTAAAAATAGAACAGGTTTTTCCGAATTGGTCACGTGGTTTTACCTCATCAAGTAATGGGATAACCACATCAAAGAATGACAGGACCACATCAAAGAATGACAAGACCACATCAAATAATGAAACAAACACATCAAGTAGTGTAAAATCGTCAAATTTTGAAACATCATTACGTAATGTTAAAACCATATAAAGAATAGACACATCATCATTACGAAATAACAAAACCACATCATGAAATAAAACAACTACATTACGTTAAGTCACATACACATCAAGTAATGTTAAAACCACATTGACTAATGACACAACCATATTAAATAATGGTGAAACCACATCGAGTAATGACAAAACCATATTGAGTAATGACAAAACTATATCAAGTCAATACGAAACCATATCGTGCAATATCGAAATATCATTAAGTAATGACTATTCCATATTGAGTTATATTAAAACATCATTACGTAATGTCAAAACCATATTAAGTAAAGACAAAATATCATTAGGTAATAATTAAACAGCATAAAGTAATATCAGAGTTCCACATAAGACAGCTGTGGCGTTCCATAGAAATAGCACAAACATAGTTTGTGAAGGATAAATTGTTTTATTTCTGCTTCAGGTAAATTTTAATACTCATATATCTTTATATTTTTTTTTATTTTAAAAAGCAAAACAATATTATATGAATCCCCTTTTTGGAATTTGATTTTTTTTATAGATATAAAACTCTCTGTATGAATATTTGAATTCAGACCATTCAACATAAAATATTTACTTTTTATTGATAAATTTAAATGTATTTCGTTTCTCCAAAAACAACCCTTTGCTTTATATATCAGCAGTCTGGCATTGTCTTTTTTTGAAGGAAAGAAAAATAGTTCCCTCAAATGTAAGGTATATAAATTAAATAAATATCATTTAATTTATCCTGACGAATTTTTTTTTTTTTTGTGTATTCTATTATGTGTACCATGTGAAAATGCATGAAAGAATTCCCTTTCATAATTAACTGACAATGAAAAGTCATTCATGTATAGCATTTCATAGTGCATGGAAAACCATGTACTATGAAAATTAGAGGGCAAAAAACTGACTTTTCATTGGACGAGAAGGGGTGAGTATGTTCTAATATTAACCTAAATGAAATGATTATAGTTAAGTGTAGATTTATTTGACAAAACAGTGACTTAAGGCAATGATAATGTTTATATACATATTACTGATTTATTTTATATTCCCATATAGATTCAAGTATCGAATTTCTATGAGAGAGACACAGTGTCAATTTGTTATTTGCATGGTGGCAAACATTACAGACTGTTCGTTTTATACATATTGATTCGTGATTTATTCGTGTTGGTATTTAGACACAATTGGATTTAATCAATTTTTAAGAAATTTTGAGAGAGAAAAGTTAAGACGACAAATGTTCGTAATAGCGCGCTTGTAAATAATGTAAATAAATTTTGCTCTTTTCAATTTTTCCTGTATGCATTTTGAAATAGTATTCGTTCATAATTTACACATTCTGATACGGGAGTATCAGATAAGGAGCGACGGGGTAATATGACCCGACAATTGTTCGTTCAAAGTTCACATTTAGGATTTTGTATATTTTTTATAATATTAACTTTTTATTATTATTCCGAGTCCTCATTGCGTTTTAATAATTTATTAGTTTATTGTATTTTACGCTATTCAAAAGTTACTTGTATTTTACACTTAACTATAATTCTTCCATTTAGATTAATAATCAAAGATTTATATCCGTCTTTAAGATAAAAGGTTTTGTAACAAAGAATATAGATAATTTGACAATAAGTCATTCTTGACAAACTTATGCGAAGCATGTTTTTAATCCGTAATCCCCGCTTTCGGCAAAACGCGAATTAATAAATAGATATTTGATTGGTTTATTTTCCGTATGTCAATCAGTCTTTTGAATTTGTGTTTGATATTTGTTTGTATGTTGCTGGCGTTTTTTTTTTTAATATTTGAAATACATGGATGTGAAATAAATATGTAAACTTTCCAGCGACTTGGACATTATCTCAACTTCCGCTAGTTTTCCCCAGAAACTATTTAATATGACAGAGGTTACCAACAACCTGGTCATATTTACCTTATGGCTTCAAAAGTCTTGCATTTTGTGCAACAATCTGCCAAAACGATCTCGTTTTGGAATCTTGTCTTTTATATAAAGATAAGATCTGATATGAGCAACTGTAATAGATTTACACAAAAAGATATTTGCTACAAAATGTATTTCACAAAGATGGCGATGGGTGAAATATATTTTTGTGTAAAGCTGCTGCTCAGATACATTTTGACCAAAACGTAAATTTTGAGATGCTTATGACTTCATAGTAATATCAAGTGACCTAAAATGGTCAGATCATTATAACCTGTTCATTTATCTTTAAAGTAACAAATACATAAAATAAGTTGATATTTTTTGCAATTTTCGGAACCAAATTATTGTTCTTATCATATCACCTTCCTTACTGTTCTTTAAATGTTACAAATATTTGAAACACTAAGGTTTTTTTTTACCCCAAAGCATAAATAGTCTTAGTCAGATTTGTCAGTTATTTCATTTAATTTTGTATTTTCAATGCTGCTCTACACTTTTATTTTATTCTCTGAGGCAAAGTTGTGGTCCTTTGTAGTCATATAGCTTCTAACCAGGTTACGTCTGATACATCTTCCTTGACATGTGACATGCTCGACTGCGCACATGTTTACGTCGTATACATCCTCCTTTGACACATGCTTGACTTTTCACGTGTTTACGTCTTATATATCCCCCTTGACACATACTTGACTTCTCACGTGTTTACGTCTTATAGATCCTCCATCCTCAATACTTCAATTCACCCTATTACCAGAAGCCATGTAGTTTGCGCTTGTTTATAGGGAGATGGAAAGGTTGGAAAGGTTGGCCTACCTGAATGTCAGTCCTCTGATAATTCCACTTATTATTCTTCCAACAATTAGAAATTTTACATAGACATTGTCCGGCTGTACAGTTTTATTTTCTTTATCTTTCTCCTCTGGCTGAACAGCTCTTCAACGGCCGGTTAGTTATTAATCATTCAACAACATTAGAAAGTGTTTGACGATCTAGACTGGCTTCTTGAAAAATGTGGATGGGATCGATAAAATATATAAGTTTCTCACTGAATGTATCCAAAGAAGGTAACCAAAGATTTTGCGACGATGCAAATATTAAACTTTACAATATAAATAAATATCTTTAACCAATGAATTCAAATAGCAAAAGCTATGCAATTAACAAATATATACTTATTAGGTCGCATGTAAATTATTTAACAATGAAATACATTAAATATGAAATTTGGAGTTTTACCAAGGGAGCTAATAATTACTTAATAACACTCTGCCACACAGCATTTCGGGGACTCTCAATCTGGTATCTTTCCTCCCTCTTTTATAGCTGACTATGCAGGGGCTTTTCTAATTATTGGGGGCATTATGATGACCTATAGTTGTTAATTTCTGTGTCATTTAGTCACAAAGTCTTCCTCATCGCTTCCCTCAATCTTATTCTATCACCAATAGTTTCAACACCTAGTCTGACCAAGTCTTGATCAGTAAGGTGCTGAAAAGTGTCATCATATATCCTCTCATCTTTAAATTTTTGAAAGATTTGCAGATTAAGTTCTGCAAGAGCACGTTGTATAGCAGACAACATGTTGACAGTATGAAAATAAACCCGAAAAAATGGTCCGGCTTCGTATGTTTTCGGTTATTTTCGGAAGTCTACCACCACCACATAATGAAAAAAAGCACTGAATATAATTGATTAACCACCTAGTATAATATTTTTTTTAACCAAACATAAAACATTTTGACCACTGATCATAAAGTTGTTTGTACTGAACATAATATTTATTTTACAGAACATAATGATCAGTCTACAGAATATAATATTTATTTCACTCAACATAATGATAACAGTACTGATTATAAAGTGTGTTTGACCACTGAATATTCTCGGTTTCTGTAGTCAACATAATGAGAAATCTACATAATATAAAAATATGTTGACAGAAAATATTTTCAAAAGTACAGAATAAAAAGACAAATCTACTCAATAGAATAATTTACCTACTGAACATAAAGCCAAAACTGTTAAGTATATTGATTAAAGTGCTGAATATAATACCAGATCTGCACAATATAATGATTATTCTACTGATCATTATGATGTTACTGCTCAAAATAATTGCTATACTACTGAACATAATGAAAACGGCCCTCATAATCGAGAAAAAACCAGCTGAAAATAATTAAATGATCACAGCATATACTAAATATGAACAACGGAAGACAGCTATGGCGTTCCATACGGGACACAATATATATTTGTTAGATAATTTGGTATAAAATTATATAAAAATAATGAGATGTGGTATGGCTGCCAATGAGACAGTTTTTCAATAAGATCAAATGACAGAGATGTCAACAATTACAGGTTACCGCATGACCTTCAGCAATGAGCAGTGTAAAAAATGGGCAAATAATTGGGATGGACTTTATAACGCTTTTCGATAAACAAACAAAGAGAAACGGTAAGTAATACACATAAAACAGATTTGTCTCAGAAAAAAGAACCATAACTATACATACTATACACCTAAAGTTTCTCGTTTCTCGTTTTTTTTTATATAGATTAGACCGTTGGTTTTCCCGTTTGAATGGTTTTACACTAGTAATTTTGGGGCCCGTTAATTTACTGTTGTTCGGTGTGAGGCAAGGCTCCGTGTTGAAGGCCGTACATTGACCTATAATAGTTTACTTTTTTAGATTGTAATTTAGATGGAGAGTTGTCTTATTGGCACTCGCACCACATCTTCCTATATCTATAAGATATTACACCTCCAACACATGAAAAATGTCAGCAGACTCTTCACAGACAAACGTTGTCCATGTCATGAAAATTAAACTATATGTTCGAAAGCCAAGAAGGATCATTCATATGAGCGTCACTGATGACTCTTTTTTTAGACGAAGCGCGCGTCTGGCGTATATATAAAATTTAGTCCTGGTATCTATGATGAGTGTATTTAAAACCACTGGGTCGATGCCACTGCTGGTGGAGATTTAGTTCCCCGAGGGTATCATGCACCAGCCAAGTAGTCAGCACTTTTTGTGCTGACATGAATTATCATTGATATGGTTACATTTATAAATTAACTGTTTACAAAATAGTGAATTTTTAAAATACTAAGGCTTTTCTACCTCAGGCATAGATTACCTTACCTGAATTTGGCAAAACTTTTAGGAATTTTGGTCCTCATTGCTCTTCAACTTCGTACTTTATTTGGCCTTTTTTTTTTTTTTTTTAACTTTTTTGGATTTGAGCGTCACTGATGAGTCTTTTGTAGACGAAACGCGCGTCTGGCGTATATATAAAATTTAGTCCTGGTATCTATGATTAGTTTATTTACAACCACTGGGTCGATGCCACTGCTGGTTGAGATTTATTTCCCCCATGGTATCACCAGCCCAGTAGTCAGCACTTTTTGTGCTGACATGAATTATCATTGATATGGTTACATTTATAAATTAACTGTTTACAAAATATTGAATTTTTGAAATACTAAGGCTTTTCTACCTCAGGCATAGATTACCTTAGCTGAATTTGGCAAAACTTTTAGGAATTTTGGTCCTCAATGCTCTTCAACTTCGTACTTTATTTGGCCTTTTTTTTTTCTTTTTTTTTTTTAACTTTCTTGGATTTGAGCGTCACTGATGAGTCTTTTGTAGACGAAACGCGCGTCTGGCGTATATATAAAATTTAGTCCTGGTATCTATGATGAGTTTATTTATAATCATAATTCAAAATTCTGAAATCAGAATTCAGAACTTGCACATCGAAAGAGATAATCCATGTTTCCTGCGCTATTGCAGTTCCAATCTAAACACTTCAAATACAATTCTTGAATGATCATGAATACACAAGGAAGGATTACACACGTTGTAGGTGAAGTCGAACCTGCTTTGCACTCACGACTTTGCAGCTGTAAAGATTGTCAGTATAATATTAATCTTGATCTTATACCATTGATTATTGATATAATCGTGCACAGACAAACAAGGAAAGGATATTATTTCAAGCAACTGAAAATTGTCCGAGTAGTTATAGTCTTATTTCTTGATATCACTTATACTCCAGGGGAGGAGATGGTTGTCTGTTCAACGTTTTGAAATGTGTCATTTTTTTCCTTAGTTCGTAACGTAGACTTGTTCATCATGTTTACATTTTTTTCCTGAAGAATACAGTTAGTCACTCGGCTAATTCGTCAGTAAAAAATGTGACTACTCAAAAGCGATATAATACTAACTGGTAACTATATAAAAAGTAGTAAAAAAAAAAAGAAGATTACTGTTAGAATTAAAATGTAACAAATCATGAGAAACTTCGACGATAAATGAAAAAAAAAAATTGACTTATAAATATACATATTGCATTAAAAAACAGAATGTTTTCATATATTATGAAGCTTAAATTCCAGATGACCATCCCAGCAAGGATGATTTCTTTGGAAGAAGAGTGCACACTTGGCTTGAACAAAATAAACACCCCCAATGTAGCAAATACATCAACAGAAGTTGATACAACTTCAACAGAATTCAACCCGGTTTTTATGGACTTGTCATGATTGCAATTTACCCGTTATGAACTTCAGTATAGCAACATTCATGGCCAGCATCGCCTGTATATTGATACTATTTACAATACGATATCCCAGAGCTTGCGCTGCCGATCCCATTTCCTTGATAAAAGGTTGCTATTAACAAGGAAGCTGTTGTATCAAGGATTCCAAATTGTAAAATTGAAGTCATCCCTTCGAAAGATTATGGACCCCTCGCCTTGGGGTTTCATGTTCGTAACAAACTTAATAACAAAACTTACCGTAGAGTATCAAAGTGCGATCCTTCTAGGCCTTCGTAAACGCAGGAAACATATGTTATCTGTCTTAATCTAGGATTTCTGAATTCTGAATTTGGAATCTTGAATTCTTAATTTTGAATTCTAAAATATGAATTATCCTTCTCGGCTTTCATATATATAAAATAACACGGGTTATGTTCTTCTCATATATGTTATGATGGTATGATACTAAACCCCTAACGGGAAGGATTGTGCCTGATGTTCATATGATGAAATCATAATCTTTCAGTCAGTTTAATTGAAGTCTGGAGCTGGCATGTCAGTTAACTGCTAGTAGTCTGTTGTTATTTATGTATTATTGTCATTTTGTTTATTTTCTTTGGTTACATCTTCTGACATCAGACTCGGACTTCTCTTGAACTGAATTTTAATGTGCGTATTGTTATGCGTTTACTTTTCTACATTGGCTAGAGGTATAGGGGGAGGGTTGAGATCTCACAAACATGTTTAACCCCGCGGCATTTTTGCGCCTGTCCCAAGTCAGGAGCCTCTGGCCTTTGTTAGTCTTGTATTATTTTAATTTTAGTTTCTTGTGTACAATTTGGAAATTAGTATGGCGTTCATTATCACTGAACTAGTATATATTTGTTTAGGGGCCAGCTGAAGGACGCCTCCGGGTGCGGGAATTTCTCACTACATTGAAGACCTGTTGGTGACCTTCTGCTGTTGTTTTTTTTTCTATGGTCGGGTTGTTGTCTCTTTGGCACATTCCCCATTTCCATTCTCAATTTTATAATTCATGAAAAAAAATCCTTTCACATTCTAAAACAAACAATTAATTATTATAGTATATTAACACTTATTGTTTGTAATTCACTTGTTCCCATGAACTGACTTCATAAGACGCACGCGATATGCCTTCTGTACAAAAGGCTCTGATTTAATGTATTTACTTCAATAAATGGATGCGGCAACAATTACGTTTTCGCTAAACAGTCGATCAATAAAGCAACAAGCTTGTGTATTGTGAACCTTGATATATCTTATAATGTAGTTTAATTATCATGGGACCACACAAGTTGACCGTTGTGGTATACAATCACGCTTTTGTATTTACTTTAATTTGTAACTGATTTGAAAATGTTCTTATTTATTTTCTTAATTTGTTATGCAGGATACTGCCAATGATAAAGATATATATGGTTTTGATAATGATCCTTCCCCTCCAGCAGGGAAAAGGTAAGCAGTTCATTTATTATTTTAGGGTATACTAAAACATTGGTTAGAACGATTTTCATTGTTTGTGCATAAAGCACCATTTAATGTTTGTATCCTAATCAGTAAAACTCACTTATACACATTGTATCCTAAACAATAAAAACCTAGAAAACGTTCTGAAGTCCTACCCCCGAACAGATTCTGAAGTCCTACCCCCGAACAGATTTTGAAGTCCTACCCCCGAACAGATTCTGACAGCCCTACCCCTAACAAATTTTGAAATGCTATCCCACAACAGATTCTGACAGCCCTACCCCCGAACTGATTCTGATAGTCCTAACCCCGAACAGATTCTGACAGTCCTACCCCCTAACAGACTTTGAAGTCCTACCTCCGAACAGATTCTGAAGTCCAACCCCGACGTCCTAAACCAGAACAGATTCTGACAGTCCTAACCCCGAACAGATTCTGACAGCTCTACCCCCGAACAGATTCTGAAGTCCTACCTCGAACAGATTCTGACAGTCCTAACCCCGAACAGATTCTGACAACCCTACCCCAAACAGATTCTAACAGTCCTACCCCTAACAGATTCTGACAGCCCTACCCCCGAACAGATTCTGAAGTCTACCCCCGAACAGATTCTGATAGTCCTACCTCCAAACAGATTCTGAAGTGCGACCCCGGAACAGATTCTGACAGTCCTGCCCCTAGAACAGATTATGACAGTCCTACCCCGGAACAGATTCTGACAGTCATGCCCCCGAACAGATTCTAACGGATCTACCCCGAACAGATTCTGACAGTTCTGCCCCTAGAACAGATTCAGACAGTCCAACCCCCGAACAGATTCTGACAGTCCTGCCCCTAGAACAGATTCTGAAGTGCTACCCCCGAACATATTCTGAGAGTCTTGCCCCTAGAACAGATTCTGACAGTCATACCCCCTAGAACAGATTCTGACAGTCATACCCCCAAGTAGATTCTGACAGTCCTGTCACTAGAACAGATTCTGACAGTCCTACCCCGAGCACATTCTGACAGTCCTACCCCCGAACAGATTATAACAGTTATACATAAGAACAGATTCTGTCAGTCCTAACACTAGAACAAATTATAATTATTCTTACCTAGAACAGATTAAAAGTATAACTGTTCTACAGTAGACATGTTCTAGAGCAGCTTAGAACAGTTTTAGGACAACTTATTCTGACATTTCTGAAGAGAGTTAAAGGCTGATCATAACTGTATATTTATAACAATTCAAATTTATTTCCTTTCAATTTCTTACACAAGTCTAGAACACTACTTTATATGGATATACATAAATTAGCATACTTATGTCCTCGCACATGTAATTGTTTATTTACGTATGAAGCATTTTTTAACCTGGGTTTTTGACCAACCATTATAATAATAATAATAATAATAATAATAATAATAATAATAATAATAATAATAATAATAATAATAATAATAATAATAATAATAATAATAATAATAATAATAATAAAGTCATTATTTAAAGAGGGTAACTAAATTAGAACTACATGTAGTCTAATTTTCATTGAGACCCTTAAACACAATACATGTATACAGTTAACATTCATACATTAAAATATATATATATATTGCTAGTAAATATGTTACAGTGAATTTGTATAATCAGTGATTATGTAGAATCCCTAAAATTTTCAGGGACTATGTAGAATCACTGGTCAGTTTAGGGATTATATATAATCACTAAAATTTTTAAGGGATTATGTATAATCACTAGAAAAAATGTCAGGGATTATACATAATAACTGAAATGATGAATTTGTTTTAATTTTATAGAAAATGAATAAAAGTTAAATAATTCATTCTATAATACCATATTAAAACATCATTATAAACATAAATTCTAAAATGTTAAGGACAATTTATTAAAATGATAACCTCAATACATTAAAATATTAGGCACAACATATTAAAATGTTTGGAACAATATATTAAATATAAAGTACAATATATTAAATAAAAAGTACAATATATAAAACATGGAGAACTATATATTAAAATGTTAAGAATACTATTTCAAAAACAATTATTTATGTTTTACAAACTTAATATGGATGACATCGACTAACACTGTGCGGGACAAATTTTCCATTCCAGAATTAAATTGGCAAATCTGACTTTGTCGGTTAACAAGATATCAAAAATAGTTTTTGCCCAAGTGATAGATAATAAAAAAAAAATAATTTCCTCATATGTCCCATCACGTCACCGTTGTCACTGTTGTCACCACAGCTGATTAAAAGTACATTTCCCATGGGAAAATTAAAAATTCCCATGGGAATATTCGAAGTTCCCATCGGGTACTTTTCCCATGGGAATTTTAAAGTTCCCATGGGAAAAGAAGAATACTGAGAGTTCCAATGAGAATTTAACTTTTCCGATGGGAACAGTTTATCTTCCCATGGGAACAATTTTTCTTCCCATGGAACAACTTTTCTTCCCATGGGAACAATTTGTTTACCTATGGGAACACTTTTCTTCTCATTGAAACAGATATTTTATGTGTGGAACATGTTTTCCGTTTGATTGTTTTTCTCCTAAAAATAACCAGATGCTCCACAGGGCGCAGCTTTATACGACCGCAAAGGTCGAACCCTGAACAGTTGAGGCAAGTATGGACAAAACATTCAAGCTGGATACAGCTCTGAATTTGGATTGTGATTAAATAGTTGACACAGCATATGTTTCTGACACAGAATAAATGTGGTCTAATGAACTTAAAATCTTTTTTTGCTTTTGAGCAATTCACTATGCTGTTGAATATTACAATCCTCTCAAAAAAAATATTTTAAGAAATTTTCTTTTTAATTTCTGAAATCTGAAATGAGAACAATTGACCCCCCCCCCACACAAACACCATTTTTTTCACCTCCCCCTTTCCCTTATTCCAAAAATGATCTCAATTCAAATTTCTAATGAAGTTTGCAACAATAACTACTCATTTAAATACATCATAGAATATTAAAATATAAAATGTCATACAGTCATGGTTAAAATTAATATTAATTAATAGTAACTTCTAAAAAAATAAATAGGGAATGTGTCTAAAGAGACACAGATGATGCCCCCGCTAGCATATAACGTTATAAAGGGACATAACTCAAGAACTGTAAAAGTGAAGCTGCAAAAAATTTAACTTAAACTGAGTTTAGAGGTAATAAGCATTATATACACATTTCATTAAATTTAGTTGAGACAAACTTAAGTTAAGAGAACAGAAATGAAAAAATTCTTCAATTTTTCCACTTGTAAAGGGGCATAACCCTAGAATACTTGTAATCACTGAATGGCAAAGATTGCTTTAATATATCAGTTGGTAGTAAAAGTGAATATTGCATTGCATATTGTATATGGCATTGATTTAAGTTGATTCAACTATTTTTCTGGACAAAGAAAGATAACTCCAATTTTCAAAGAAGATTTCATAAAGCATTGGTTTTAGGTGATTCAACAACCATTCTGGACAAAGAAAGATAACTCCAATTTATTGTCTTGAAACTACAAAAATGCTTGTTTTGGCCCCTTTTTGGCCCTTTATTCAGTTTGACCCATAACCCATAAAATATATAGAGAATATCATATGGCTTTTTCAATATCGCATCCGTATCAACCCAAGACACCAATATAATCCCAAGAGCTCTGCTCGAGGGATTATATTGGTTGAGGGTTGATATGGTGTGTGATATTGAAAAAGCCATATCATATACACTTTATTATATACATATACCTCAAGTAGATGTTTTTTTATGTAACATGACGTCATACAGATTATAGGTTTGACATGACGTCATACAGATTAGGGATTTGAAAGCCTTTGCAACAGTGACTGCAATCGATGACGTGACGTCATACAGATTAAAGGTGTGATAAAGCTTTTGCAACCGTGCTGATATCGATATCATCACGGGTGGCTGATATAGCACGCTTGCCAATGATTGTATTACACATACAATTTATCTGTATTTACTACTAAGTATATAATAAATCCCTATCTTATACTTATGGTATTAAACATTGTGGTACAATTTCAGAACAATTGAAATACTAATACACAACTTATTGTTCTGACACTAGATAAATGCTTGTTTTAGTCCCTTTGGGCCTCTAATTCCTAAACCATAACCCCCAAAATCAATCCCAATCTTCCTTTTGTTGTTATAAACATTGTGTTAAAATTTTATTGATTTCTATTTACTTATACTAAAGTTATTATCCGGAAACCATCCGTCTTCGGACGACGCTGACGACGACAACGTGATACCAATATACGACCGCAAAATTTTTTGCGGTCGTATAAAAATTTGTTGAAATTGCAGGATTTATGTGAAATTATTGTAGTATGCAGGTTTTCTACAAGATGTCAATATGGTTTCATATCTAAAGTTGCTCTCAACATGCAACTTCCATAAAAACTCTGATTATCTAGTTAAATATGAAGCAATGGCAAGTAAGTTTTTAAATAAGTTGTACGTGTGTATTTTTATTACAAAATATTCTGTTTTCTATTTATATTGAACTTATTGGAAATTAGATAATAAATGTTTAACAACTTTTTTTCCGGTGCTTATAGAACAATCATTAAATGATTTTGAAAAAGGTTGGAAAAAAATATACATGTATACAAAATATAATTATAATAACAAGCAAAAAACATAAAATTAATCAATCTGTTTTTGATATGATATACTCCCACCACTGTGGTACAAGTTAACTAAATGCAAATCATTCTCCTTTTTTTTTGCCATGGCATCGTTTTCGATTTGTTAGTTTTTGACTGCTATTTAGGAATAAATAAAATATACATCTTTAAAAATAAGGGAAACTATTTAACATGAAAGAAAGTGGAAGTGAAATTGAAAAGGAATCTCAGACTTATTTAGTAGATATTTCATATAGGACAGAAACTTTTATTGTTCTATTCAGAAGGTAGGGCATAGATTTATTTTAAGGGAAAAATACGAATTGCACCGGTCCCAACCCCCAATACATATTGACCGGTCCCTAAGATAATAACGAATAACAATATAGTAATTATACATGTAATACAAACTATAAACAAAAACTAAAATGCAATATTATAGTTTTGTAATATGAACTGGCGTGAAAAGTAGGAATTCAGAATTTTAATTGTATGCAAAGTTTTGAATCTTTGTGTAATTCTGATGTGAGATGGCAAAGATTCAAAAATTGCTTTACTTTGCTGAAATTTATAAAGGCCACCGTGGACAGCCAATATAAGTTCAATTGGTACAACATATCTTTTTAAAATCAAAAACAATATTTCTCTTGCTTCATAGTGAAATGGGCACTCGAAAAAAATGTAAATACAATCCTCAACAGCATGGCTATGGTTAATAACGGATATTTCAAAACTTTTAAATACTGATTCACAATTCGACATGCATTGTAATATATGTCACTGGACGTTAAAATTATATCATTGATTTCGTCTTCGTCAAATGCTGCTTTTGGTTTCTTCTTTTAATTACATATACATCACAAGTTATTCCTATGCGAAGTAAACTTTAAAGATGAAAGTCAATTATTTCGATATTGCTTCAAACTAAATATAAACTGAGAACATATGTATAACTGCTATATTCCGAATCCCTGACATTCATTTGTGTATAAATGAAGAAAAGATAATAATGATCGGTATCTGAGTGAATCTACGTCTCAAACCAGCTCCATAGAGATATTACAGAATATTCAAAATTTACATCTTTTCTTAAAATATATGATTGGCCAATGAAATAAACTATATATATGCTGGAGATTTCAAATTAGCCCAATTAACGACTGAAACTGTAACACTGCTGTAGTGCACTTCGATCGTATCTGTAACAGGAAGGCGTATGGTAACCAGGCTACCAGACTAAGTTAAATAACCTAAGTACATAACAACCCTTTCTTTTTGCATTATACGCTCAGGAACATACATCTTACTATTTTGCATGGATTGGTAGCAAATATTACTTTGCAACCGTAGTCCTTAACCAAAAGCGTTGTTTTCCATCTGACAAGTTTAATTTTAGATCAAGTGATCGATACAAGTACAGAGGCTAGAATTTATCATTCGGTTAGTCTGGATGACTTCATGCAATAACCCCTCTCCGTATTCATTATAGTTTTTACATAAGTCATTTAAATTCTAGATCCTTCAGTTTGCATATAAATATGATATTTAAATTTCGTATGGCTTAGTACAACCTGCAAAACATTTTATTTGATGTCACCACTAGTAAACATGTAACTGAAACAATAACTTACTATACCATTACAGACTTTTGTTGTATGTTTATACACACCGAAATCACTACTAGACGATACACGTTCAAATTAACAAAATTGTGTTTCAATGAACCAATGCTCTAAATTGATTTTATAGGATTTAGTTTAACATTTAAACTTGTTCAATGATTGTTTTACTTTACAAGATTTAAATGTAGGATAGAATCGGCTTACAACACGAAATTTGTTCAAAGAATAGTACCAAGCATGTGACAAAATGACGGGTATGTAGCAGAGGTATCGCAATTGCAGATGGCTTGGTGGATAGTTACTGTTTGTTCAACGTTCAGACGTGTAACATCATTGCATTAGCATGATAAGTAAATTTGACCAAATGAATGAAAAACAAACTTTAAAAAAACTAAGTGCACATATTTCTAGTAGCGAAAACCACGCATATCGAGTTACGTCGACGAAAAAGAAAAGTATAGTAATAATAATAAATACGATGTCAATTTCATGAAGTTATAGGATTATTATAGTTAGAAAACAATCTTGACAACGATTCATGTTTCCCCATGTATATAGATTAACACAGATTTATAATTTTCATTCTTAAATTAAATTTTAAAATACAAAAACGTGGCTCTGATACTTGACAGTTCAGCGAACACTATTACATGAAATGCACGATGCTATTGATCGAAAACAAAGGTGAGAGATTCAAATTGTAAAATCAGCTGCTGGACGGTAGAATTTTTATCAATACAATTATTCAACGATAAGAAAAGACCTTTGAGTGTACAAAAATGACAGAAATACTTTTATTTTATTGAAATAACATATTGTTATCAAATGGAATGCTTGTTAAACTGCTCCAGTCATGGTTACTAGTAACTGTCAGTCCATTGCGATATTTCATAGCTCTTTTACAAATTCTGAAAAAAAAAATCAAAAAAATAATGTTCCCATGGGAAGAATAAATGTTCCCAAGGGAAAAAGGTGTTCCAATGGGAAGAAAAATTAGTTCCCTTGGGAACAAAAATGGGAAAAAACTATCTACTAATGTTCCCATGGGAAATTGTAGTTCCGATGGGAACTTTAAAATTTCCATGGGAAAAGTACTTTTTCCGATGGGAACTTTAACTTTTCATATGGGAACTTTGAATATTCCCATGGGAATTTTTTAATTTCCTATGGGAAATGTCCTTTTAATCAGCTGTGGTGACAACAGTGACAACGGTGACATGATGGGACATATGTGGAAATTTTTTTTTATTATCTATCTATAAATTTTTGATATCTTGTAAACCGACAAAGTCAGATTTGCCAATTCTGGAATGGCAAATTTTTCCCGCACAGTGTTGACTATTGAACATTTGCCCTGCTTTTCTACAGTCACATATATTTGATTCACAGCATCCAAATTAAGAAAAAAAGCCTTGTCCTTCACATATTGAATCAGATTTTACTACACGTCTATAAGAGAAATAAAGTTTTCAGTGCAAACACCTGAAAAAACATTAAAACTAGAGGCTCTCCTGATTCTACTTTGATTTTGGAAATCATGTTAATAGATTAAAATCATAACATATACTGCCAATCATTCGTTTTGGCTGTTTTTCTATATATTTAGTTGCGTCAGTTCTCTCAGTTTGAATTTCTTGTTCATTTGAAAACAAAATACACAAAACAGATGTTCCATAACCTTCTTCACCTTTTGTTTTACCACAAATAACATACACTGTGGATTTACACTTCCAACATCTTTGTCATATGATCTTGGTAAGCCATGATGGACTTGAAATTAAGTAAATTGCATATCGACTAAAAATAATTGTCTACCCGGTACGTGAATTAAATTTTCCGCTAACAATAGGTTTAACAACAAGTCTCAAACCTGATCAAATACAATAGTATACCAATGAGACGCTAATCGTAGAGATGTGCATATGATACACAGTACTTTTATTTCCTGTATATCATCTAGTTTTTATTACTTTTACTATTTCGTCAGATATTTAATATTTGTTATTTTTTCTAGATCCATGCCCACCAACTCATCCTATGTTAATGTATAATGACGTTAAGTGTAATCTGTATGAAATATAGATGGTAATATAATGGTAGACGCCTTTACCTTAAACAATCTAAATCATGATTTACTGTTAACTTTACCCTTCAAGGAAAAACAAATGATAATTTGTTTATATTTAATTCTTATCAAACAAAGTATCTTTGAATTATTGATAATTCAAAGAATCATTTCAGGGAATTTGTAGAATAGTTTGTTAAAATGTTCAGTGATTATGTAAAATCACTGGTCATTTTCATGGATGATATAGAAACACTAACGATTTTAGTGATTCTACATACACCCTGAACATTCAGGGATTCTACATAATCCCTGATTATACAAATTAACTGTTACATATACACAATTCAATCATCCAAACATACAAATGGCAATCATTGTTTTAACCATAAAAGAAGAAAACAAATTCAACTTGCATAGAATTTTCAAGAAAATTATTATAACAATGTTTCTTAAATAATTCCAAATTACCACCTTTTTTAATGTTAGTGGTAAATTATTCCATACCTTGGTTGCAGAATAATATTTTTTTATGTATTTGGTCTTGGAACAAATAGATTATTATTAGAAACAGATCGTTAGTTGTGGTGTTGAACATCATTAATATTAAGCATTGCTAAGTAATCAGGTGTTTCTCTTTTTTTTGAAGTTTTATGATTGTTTCTGAATCTTTTTGTAATAAATTTCCCCAAACTGAACTACATTTTTTGATGTTTTACATTGTCATTTCGGGGCCTTTTATAGCTGACTATGCGGCATGGGCTTTGCTCATTGTTGAAGGCCATACGCCTACCTATCAGTGTTAATTTCTGTGTCATTTTTTTTTTGTGGAGAGTTGGCTCATTGGCAATCATACCACATCTTCTTTATTATACAATAGTCTATATATGGTAGAATATATGCATTATAAAATAATCGTCTTGTGTGAATATACTTTAATTTTATACTAAAGTGATATTTTAGATGAGATAATCTTACATATACGATCAACATGACCTTCCCAGCTTAAATTTTCATCAATGTCAATTCAAAGTAATTTGAATGAATGGAAATTTTCAATACAGGTTTCGTTGACGGTAATACATAATTCTGATAGTTGTGTAAGTTTTTGTTTTGAACCCAATTTCATACACTTTGTTTTTGTGCATTAATTTTCATACTGTTATTGTTACACCATGATTGCATAGCATTTAAATCATTTTGCAATATTCTGTTTATTTTTTCAATAGATATAGGAAGATGTGGTATGAGTGTCAATGAGACAACTCTCCATCTAAGTCACAATTTATAAAAGTAAACCATTATAGGTCAAGGTACGGTCTTCAACACGGAGCCTTGGCTCATAATGTTCTTATTATGAAAATTTAGCCATTAATATGATTGATGATTACACAAAGATTTCAGATGTTCGTCCACAAGGCAGCAGCGAAACAACAGTGAAAAACACAATTTCATACCCATAAGATAAACTTTCATTCAAATACTTAAAAAAAAGAAGGGATCCTTGAATATTGGGCTCGTAAAAAAGCGAAAAACGTAGATGTAACAGTCTCCGGGACAAGTTCCACTGAGTGCAAAAGTTGTCACCTTAACTTTTGGTGTTAGGTCAAAATGAAGTTGATAACTTGGTTGGTATTGATTCCCTGATATTTGCCCTAAATGTTTTTGGTTCTAGCACCACTGTTGAAAAAGTTATGCCCCTGTTTCTTAACAATTTCCTCATAGGACAAGTTGTTTTCCTCAACGGAAATCAAATTATCCTAATGGAAAAAGATTTTTAATAAAGGGATTTTTTTTTCTTCCTCAAAGGAAAAGTTTTCCCTTAGGAAATTTGCTGCATAAATGTTTCCTTGGATGAAAATTACTGCATTAAATTTCGTTACAGGAATTTCTTTTTTCTGTGAGGAAAGATTGTCAAGAAATAAACTCATCATAGATACCGGTACCAAATTTTGTATATATGCCGGACGCGTGTTTCGTCTACAAAAGACTCATCAGTGACGCTCGAATCGAAAAAAGTTAAAAAGGGCAAATAAAGTACGAAGTTGAAGAGCATTATGGAACAAAATTCCTAAAAGTTTTGCCAAATACAGCTAAGGTAATATATGCCTGAGGTAGAAAAGCCTTAGTATTTCAAAAATTCAAAATTTTGTCAACAGGTAATTTATAAATATAACCATATCAATGATAATTCATGTAAGCACAAAAAGGTGCTGACTACTGGGCTGGTGATACCCTCGGGGAAATAAATCTCCACCAACAGTGGCATCGACCCAGTGGTTGTGAATAAACTCATCATAGATACCAGGACCAAATTTTGTATATACGCCAGACGCGCGTTTCGTCTACAATAGACTCATCAGTGACGCTCGAATCGAAAAAAGTTAAAAAGGCCAAATAAAGTACGAAGTTGAAGAGCATTATGGACCGAAATTCCTAAACGTTTTGCCAAATACAGCTAAGGTAATCTATGCCTGAGGTAGAAAAGCCTTAGTATTTCAAAAATTCAAAATTTTGTCAACAGTTAATTTATAAATATAACCATATCAATGAAGTACCATTTCCTTTGAGGAAATTTTTGACAAACACTTTTCCTTGAGGGAAAATTCAAGACAGCAAATTTCCTCTAAGAAAAATATTGTTCACCAAATTTTCTGTATGGCAATTTCTGTACATCAAATTTCCCCTAAGGAAATGTTTCCCCCTATTTTTCCTCTCTGTAAATTTCATAACAATACAAACAGTATGAATATAATTTTTACTAAACTGAACAAATGATACTAAAGATAATTCAAACTCAATATTGTTTTTACTGATGAGTAGCATGACAAAAAAAATTAATTCAGTCTGGCTGTTTATGTCTAGGTATTGTACATACTTTATTTGACTTAAAATTTTGATTAATAAAATATTTTTTGTAGCAAACTTTTGTTTTTTGTTTTTTTTATTGTTTCATTGCAATATAATAGTAAGCAAACCGATGAAAATTTCATACCATTTGTGATGTTCTTAACATTGTGCTCATATTTGCAGATTAAATAAAATAAACACTTTTCATGTTAATTTAAATTTTCTTCTGTTTCAGCTGCTGTGTACAATTATTTAATCCACTATTTAAGAGTTCAGAGCATAAATAATTCCATCCACTAGATATTCTCCTTCAATTGGTAGAGAAACATTTTTTGCTATTTGTTCTTCAATAGATATAAGAAGATGTGGTATGCGTGTCTGTCAATGAGACAACTCTCCATCAAAGGCACAATTCCTTTGTTTGGTGGGGTTCGTTTGTTTATTCTTTAGTTTTCTATATTGTGTCGTGTGTGCTGTTGTTTGTTTGTCTTTTTCATTTTTAGCCATGGCGTTGTCAGTTGTTTTAGATTTATGAGTTTGACTGTCCCTTTGGTATCTTTCGTCCCTCTTTTGTAAAAGTAAACCATTATCGGTCAAAGTACGATCTTCAAACATATTCCTTTGTATATTTGATATGACTGTGTATGAAGCAGGTGTGTTCATTTCGACAACAAAATACTATTTTTTTCTACAATTTTCCTTTCTTTCAATAAATATTTAAGTTGTCGCATATACACAATTGTGTTCTTGTGCATCTATGATCAGAGTTCCCCATTTTGTTCATATCCATTTTGTTGAAATTTCCTAATTCTTTTAGCAGGAAAGCACACATTCCATTTCACATTGATCCAATTAGCACACAATGTAGAAAAATATCAACTTTAAGTTTCCTCTTCAGTATTGACCTCGGGCCAGTATCATGAAAACCTATCTTAAGTTGCATTTAAGAGAAAGCTTACGAACGCTTTAGGAGCAAATTACGATGGTGCTAAGCGTATCTCCAGTCCCCTCGTGGTTTATTCTTAACAATTTTAGAGCTATTTTAGTATACACTTACGACTACAGGTTAAGATAGTGCTCTTATTTTTTCCAAGTGACCGTCTTTGAATTTTTAAGAGAATGTTAGAATTCGATACAAAATCGAGAGAAAATGTCATCTGTGCGTTAAATAGAACGGCCAAACATACTTAGATTCAATACTTTTTATTGTTTCCTTAATTGTACTGTTACACCACTGTCTAATACACCACTGTCTCAGTTTAAGGGAGAGTTGGCGCCTATAACATGTTTAATCTCTCCACATCCTACATGATCCTATTTGTGACTGTCCAAAGCTCGGTCAAAAGTCATTAGTTGATGGTTGAGCATTTAATGTTTTTTCGTAAATTGTTTGTTAATAAATAACCCCGTTAGTTTTCTCAATTGAAAATATAGTTTCATATTTTTCATGTCTATTCCTTTTATAGCCGACTATATGGTATGGGGTTTTCTCATTGTTGAGGACCCTACGGTTGCCTATAATAGCTTACACCCACTACATTTGAATTCTATTGGATAGTTGTCTCATTGGCAATCATACCAGTACATATCTCTATTCTTATATTAAAGAAATATTTTCAAACATTGGATAAAAAAAACAAAAATGTTAGAAGGAGGTGCTCCAAACGGTCCGTAAAAAACAAGGGACGATTTTATCTCTTATAATATTGTTTATTTTCAACGTGTGGTGTTTATATTTCTTAATTCGTTTTCTATTTCCTTGTCTTAAGGGATGTTTTAGATTTTAATGATCGTTATGAGGGTTGTAATGGGGGTACCTTTATGACAAATAACGGTAAAAACTCTTGCCCTTGCCTAATGACGTTAACGGTACGCAATTTTTAATGCATCTCTATATAATATATTTTCTTTATGACGATAAAAAAAACCCGACTGATTTTGACGAATCCCGATAAAGTCTTTCCAAAAATTAAACGGTAACGGATGATTATTTGAGACCTGTGACGAATCACGATAAGGATATTTTGACAAATCACGTTTTTTGTCGTTAACGGTAGTCGAAAATTGACATTAAAAGGCATTCCTAACCTTTTGTTTACCAAGCCTGCAAATTGTATGATATCAGATTTGCTCATTATTAAGAGAACCATAGTTGTTGTTTTTATATGTCTTTTGGTCTCTGGTTGATAGTTGTCTCATTGGTAATCATTTCACTTATTCTTTTTGTTATATTAACCACGCCATATTCTTAATGTGCCTTTCCATAGTCAGGAGCCTGAAGATCAGTGGTTGTTATTGGTTCATATCTATCATTTTTGTTTTTTGTAAATTGTTTTGTTACATAAATTAATATGCAGCTAGATTGATAGTTTGGGTTCGTTTTTACGTTTATCAACTATTAATCAGGACACTTAAAAAAATTTATCTCCGATCTGATACAATTCATGTACCTTCATATTAATAAATTGTTAAATTCATCAGTTTTCTAAATTTGAAAAGTGAGCGAAACAAATAAAGGGGAAATTGGGCATACCTTTTTGGTAAGTGGAAAGAAAGTCAAGAACAAATTGTTTATAATGTTCTAATATTAAAGAAAAAGTTCTTAAAACGATATCTATTTATTACATGTTTTCATTTTAGTAAATTGTTTATTAGCAATGAAGTCATTTATGTATCAAGCAATTTTGACTAATTGTTTCCTTAACAAAGCATTGATCGTTATTGACCTTTTAAGAATAAATTTTCAAATAAATAAATTTATATATAGAAGTTCAAAAAAATATATGTATTTTAGATAACTGTTTTCTTTTTTCTTTATATTCAATGGAACAAGAAGTGAATAAGTTAGAAGAACTAGAGTAACGTCCTTTATCACGTGAATCGTTATTATTTTACAATAGGGTAAACAAATATAACAACAAAACAATGGGAGCCCAACGGGTGACTTGGGAATAGAAATTTGGTCGTTACCGGTCTTCTTCTGACCGGCAATAAAACCCTAGCAGAAGTGGTTGTAAAGAAAAAAATCCGCCAAAGTGGTATGTTAATTTACTGGCTCCAAAGTGTAAAGAATATAACCTTCTTTTTTTTTACAAATAAAGCAAACCATATAGTGTCATTGATAGTGTTTGAATTTTATGAATGTGATTAAAAAACATTAATCATAATATTTTCATAATGCTTTGGTGAATTGTTTTTATCTATTGGCGTAAACTCTCTTTCGAATTTTATAGATTTTCGATTTAACATCTCCAAGTTCAGGATCTAATTCATAAGAAAGGGGGGGGGGGGTTCAGTTTTCTGACTATAACTCAAGAATTCTTTGAGCCTTTTCATGAAACTTGGTGAATTGTTTAAATATATAAACATAATTTCCCTTTCAATTTTAATAAATTTCTGATTTTACTTTTTTTTAGCAACTCAAAAATGCTTTCACCAATTTTCCTGAATTTTTGGTGAATTGTTTTTATCTGTTGACGTAAACGCCCTTTTATTTTTATAATTTATTTTTATGCCCCCGCCATATTGGAGAGGCATTAAGTTTTACCCTTGACCTTCCAGACGTCCGTCCGTACGTACGTCCGAAAGTTGGTTTCTGTTCTCTAACAAATGTTATGAACCGTTTACAAAATGCTTATTACCACAAAACACAGATCAAGTTTGAATTTTGGTGGCGTCCCTTTAACCGTTTTAACATCCCTTTGCAAATTTACAAATGGAAACATTACTGAATTTTCGTTTCCATTCTCTAACTTCAGTTTGACTCAACCAAATGTTATGAAACTTACACACAATGCTGATTACCTCAAAATATAGATCAAGTTTGAATTTTGGTGGTGTCACTTTTACTGTTCTCGAGTTATGCACTTTACAAATGAAATAAATGCTGAATGTTCCCTTTCCTTGATCTAACTTTAGTTTGCCTCAACCAAATGTTATGGAACTTAGGCATAACACTTATTACCACAAAACTTAGATCAAGTACAAATTTGGGTAGTGACACTTTTACAGTTCTTCCCTTATGTACCTTTATAACTTTATATTGTATTCAAGCAGGATCATCATATGTGTCCAATGGACACATTCCCATTTATTTTGGTATAAACTGCAGAGTTATGGAACTTTATTTGCTGAAAAGTCGTTTAAAAATCAGACCACAAAGTTATAAACACTTGAGATAGCCTAAATGGAACCATATTATTAATAATTTGTGTCAATCAATATCACTTTGTTTGCATGTCTTTTTTTCGAGGGGGGGTGGGGGTGGGGGTTTGGGGGGGGGGGGGGGTGAAGAACATGTTTGCTGGAGCCAATTTCCTGCAAAAAAAAAAAACACATACCGGACTAGGCAGGAAATTTATACATCCCCGTTAACAGAAAAAAACACAAATATCTGTTAGTACTCACAGTTACTGACAGCTAGTTCAAAACCAATAACAACTAATAATAAAAAAATATATATGAGCGCTCAACCTAACCCTAACTTGGGACAGTGGTTTAACAGATCAACATAAATACAAACTGTAAAAAAAAAAAAACCGTTGAAATTTCCTCAACTCTAAAATCGCTAAAATTCACAAAATCAACTAATATAAAAACCAAAGACAAAAAGCACGGAAATAAGAGAACTCACAAGTAAGAAATGAAAGTTTCTTAAAATGAGGAAGATCTTTGAACAACAAATTGCAAAAATGTTTTCTCTGAGTATTAAAGGGAAATGTATATTGGATGGAATAATTTATGCTCTGAACTCTTTAAACATGTTAAAATACATAGTGGATTGAATGACTGTACACAGCAGCTGAAACAGAAGAAAATTTAAATAAACATGAAAAGTGTTTATTTTATTTTATCTGCAAATATGAACGCATTATTAAGAACACCACAAATTGTATGATATTCATATTGGTTGCTTATTACTGGTTTGCAATGAAAAAATAACAAAGAAACAAAAAAAAAACTTTGCTACAAAAAATATTTTATGAATTAAAATTAAAGTTATTTAAAAGTATGTACAATACCTGGACCTAGACAATCCAGACTGTATTATTTTTGTATGTCATGATACTTTGATATCAGTCAAAAGTTTAAGTTATCATTTGTATAATTTTTAAATTATTCAGTCTAGCAAAAAATTATATTCATACTGTTTGTATTGGTAAGAAATTTCCATAGAGAAAAATAGGGGAAAACATTTCCTTAGGGGAAATTTGATGTACAGAAATTTCCATAGAGGATATTTTGGAGAACAATATTTTCCTTAGAGGAAACTGCTGTCTTGAATTTTAAAGGAAAACTGTGTGTCAACAATTTCCTCCAAGGAAATGGTAGTTGACAAAATTTTTCAAAGGAAAAAGATTTTCTTCATAGGAAAATTTGATGCAGCAAATTTCCTCTCAGGAAATAGAATTTCTTCAGAGGAAAAATGTATGCAGCAAATTTCCTAAGGGAAATCTTTTTCCCTTGAGGGAGAAAAAAATTCCTTGAGTAAAAATCTTTTTCCATTCGGGAAATTTGATTTTCCTTGAGGAAAAAACTTTTCCGCTGAGGAAATTTGTAAAAAGGGGCATAACAGTGGTATTAGAGCCAAATTCTTTAGGACAAATATCAGAGTAACAATACCAACCAAGTAATCAACTTAATTTTGACCTAAACGCCAAAAATAAAAGTGTCCCAGAGACTGATTTGTGTCAAATACCTGTTTAGGTAGCTAAAATATCCCAGCTTTTCACAAAATTGATGTAATGATACTGTACCTTCTTTTATGATTAAAAAGTCGTTTAAATCGAATAAGGGTATGTATTTATTAATTAATCTTTTAGAAAGAAAAGAAAAAAAAAACATGTGTAATCATCAAATGAGGCCATTTATAGCCGACTATACGTTATGGATTTTTCTCGTTGTTCAGTTGAAGGCCTAACGGTTGCCTATACTTGCTGAAAACCACTCCATTTGAACTTTGGTAGATAGTTGTCTCATTGGCAATCATACCACATACATGGAATTTTTTATATTCCTAACGGAGTTGGATATTTGCCATTCTTAATAAATCATGTATGGTGCTATACATGTTTATATATGCAACAAGGACGCGCAGTTCGATATGTTTTCTGAAAATTGCAAAGTTGAATCTAAACCTATTATATTTCTCTCATTTATTGGTATTTTATACCGGATAGTGGTCACTTCATTTAAAATTTCACTGTTTCACTTGAAATTAATGCACATGTACAATGTATAAGAATGGACAAAATCTGTTCAGCTACTTTTACAAGGCGAAAAAGAAAGCCGAATCGTGAAGCCAGTTAACAATATTGTTTTTAATCTGAGCATGCAAATTAAGAGTATGTTGTACATTTTATATTAAACACATTCGCCGAACAAAAACATTTATTATGAGAGTCCCAGACACTATATTAGTTGACAGTTCTCCCACTTATTCCACGTGTTTTTAATTGGTAGTAAACTGGTAGTAGCCCACAATGCATTTAGTTGATTGAGTCGATTGGTTAGTTTTACAAGGCCTTGTTTATACAACAGTAAATTTGGTCTGGTAGAAAAATTTGTCCGCCAGATTTTTTTCCTAGGAATATTAATGACATGGACATGATTTCCTAGGAAAAGTAGTCTGGGGACATGAATTTTATCAGAATATTAATGCACAACTCTTTAACAATATTAAAACATAAAAAATGAATTTCCTTTATTCACATGTAAATAATTTGTTTTATTAAAACTTTCCTTTAAAAAAGGGCATGGACGTTTTTACCTAGGAATATTACTAAGATGGACATGATTTGCTAGGAAAATTAGTCTGGTGACATAAATTTTATTAGAATTATTGATGCACAACTCTTAAACAATATGAGAACATAACATTTATATTTACCTTTTAAAATAAAGGCCATGGACGTTTTTACCTAGGAATATTAATGACATGGATATGATTAGGAAAATTAGTCGAGGGACATCAATTTTATAAAGAAAAAAACTCTTAATCAATATGTACATTTTCTTATTTTGTACAGGTTATTACTTGTACAAACACTTTGTTAGAGTAATTACTTGTATGATGCCATCATACAAGTTATTACTTGTACAAATATAATTTTTCTAGTAATTACTTGTACAGTTTTTGTTGAGAAGAAGATAACAACTTGTACAACGCAATATCTCTTTTGTTTCTTCTTTTGCCTTAAATGATTTATTCAAAAACTGCATTCTTTTGGTTTGTAAGTCTGGATTTGTTTTTGTCAATTGTTGTTTTTTTTCTTTTACTTATTTATTTGGTTGTTTATTTTTTCTTATCATTTAGCGTATATAAAAAAGAAGATGTGGTATGATTGCCAATGAGAAAACTATCCACAAAAGACCAAAATGACACAGACATTAACAACTATAGGTCACCGAACGGCCTTCAACAATGAGCAAAGCCCATACCATATGTTTTTTATTAATCTATATAGTGTTTGTCTTTTTTTTAAAATTTTTTTCAACTGTGTACATGTATTAGTATTACTTTTAAAATGCTGGAAGATTACAGACAAACGACGGACGCAAAGAAACTTTGGTCAACACTTAAAGAATGCAATTGTACTGTTTTTTATGACATTAACCTCAGTGTTCTCTGGTATGTCTAACATTGTCTCTGAATCTTTTCAATTTGATTTCGACTCATTAAACCAAGCATTTTTACAATTGTGTGTCCTATTTTGTATTAATTTTCGGCAATATTCAGCACAACTCCTTTGATATTTATACAGTCCATCGGACCTCGGTCTACTATTTGCACTGGAATTATAACATTGTCTAAAATTTCTAAATCTTTTAATCATCTTTTGGAATTTGCTGTTCTAATCAAAGGGTAAAGTTCATCAACTGTACAACTGTGAGGAAATAAATTTTTCCTCACACAACAATAAATAATTTCGCCTCCTTCGCGAATGAGTTTTTCAATTTTTGCTGCATTCAAAACACCAGACTGCCGTCAGAAATATCTTGGAAGTGCTGTCTTTTTGTCTTCCTTTACATTACAAATACGCGTGTGAAACCGAATAATTAGAAGAGTTTCGTCAAGTTATTTATGTCATCATGATATTGTTTTCTACACTGTTTTCCATCTTAACACTTTAGTTTTGACTTTTTTGAAGTTTTGCTCATATATTTGTTATACAAAAAGTACAAACATGTTAAAATAAAATTGAGAATGGAAATGGGGAGAAAGTTCATACATTAAGGTTTTAGTCATAAATTATTTGTTTAAAGGAAAACGATTTACTGAAAACATCAAATAGGCCAAGGTAGAATAATGATTTGTATAAGTTATTATTTTTTTCTCAGTAAAAGTTGTACTGGTAATTACTTGTACAATTGTAATTTGTATTAGTAATAACTTGTATGATGGCTTCATACAAGCAATAACTTGTACAAAATAATAACATGTACACGACATATATATATTATATATATTAACATGATTAAAATTTAACACACTGGCGGATCTAGAAATTTTCATAAGTGGGGGCCCACTGACTGCGCTAAGAGGGGGCCCGCTCCAGTCACGCTTCAGTGATTCCCTATATAAGCAACCAATTTTTTTCCCAAAAAGGGGGGGCCCGGGCCCCCTGGGCCCCCCTCTAAATCCGCCTCTGTAACATTTCTATTATTTAAATGTAAACGATTTGAATTATTTATATTTTTCCTATAGAAAAAAGGACATGGACGTTTTTACCTAGGAATATTAATGACATGGACTTGAATGATCTTGAATTGCTATAAAAATTAGTCTGCCCAGTGGGGACATCAATTACTAACATCGGACCAAAGATACTATCAAATTTTGAAACCATGGACTTTTTTTTACTAGTAACATATTTTACCAGGACAAATTTATCTCTTACATTTTACATACTTTTAATTTTAACCCTGCATGCTAACATTGCCTATGTGAAATTTTAAAATTCTTTGTATGGACATTGAACGACAAATATATGTGACGTATAAAATTTTCTGACGTCAGACACGCAAATCAATGAATGTGTTTGTACACAAATGTTTTTGTCTGTTTAGTTCACGCATCTTTGTAAATATAGCGGAATTTGATGAGACTGTCCCTTAAATACCAAATGACGTAGATGTTAGCTATAGGTCACCGTACGGCCTTCAACAATACGCAGAACCCAAACCGCACCGCAAGCTGTAAAAGGACCCAAAAGCAAATTTAAAACAATTCAAACGAGAAAACTAACGTCCTGATTTATGTACAAACAATAAGTGATATACTAATATGATACGCAGCAACAAACGACAACCACTGAATTATAGGCTCCTGACTGTTGACATGCACACACAGAGTGTGTCAGAGTTAACCATGGTGCGGGCGCTCAACCCTACCCTAACCTTCAACATATATTAAAAACAAATTTAGAAATAGAAATTTTAAGGATTTATTGCATTAGCTTTTATTAAGTAGAAATATAAGTATAAACATTAATTCTTTGTCTAAAATCAGGCATATTTAGAAACTGAAGATCATTTTATTCATAACAAGCCTGGTTAAGTTCAATTTGATTTCATACAATTTTCTGCAAACTGACTTTGTGGGAAAAAGCTTCAAAACCTTTTTCGAGTTATAAACCTTACCCAATTTCGGTTTTTGATAGTTTTAATCATGTTGACAGTGTTGTATTTACTATTATGGCTAGGTCAGCTTATTTGAGGACTTATAAATTGTCTTAAGCTGATGCTTTTCCCAGCTGTACATGCTTGAATTATGAATTTGTTTATAGAAATATGATAAATATAGCAATAAGAAAAAGTGGATTGTTTTGTTATGTTTATTTCTATGGTAAATTAGGGAGGTAGTCATAGGTTAAGGGAAATAACTATTAAAATCATCAATACGTTTGTGTCTACCACTTTCATTAATATATTTTAAGCTTCTGTGTTACATAGTTTATTTCCAATCTGTTTCGGGTAATTGTTTAAAATACATTGATTATTTCGATGAAAACACTGGTCATTCTCCATATCGGTCTGTGCATTTCGGAGTTGAAGTAACAAAACTTAAAATAATGCGAGGAAAAGGTTATAAGACAAACATAAATTTAGAAGAACAAACTATATCAAAGTCAGTGGCGATTATGTAGAAAAAGAGGGTCAAACGAAATTAAAAAAATGAACTTTACTAGGTCGTAAGTTTTCTCGTTTGAATTGTTTTACATTGTTATTTAGGGGCCTTTTATAGCTGATAATGCGGTATGGACTTTGCTCATTGTTGAAGGCCGTACGATGATCTATAGTTGTTAATTTCTGTGACATTTTGGTCTCTTGTGAAGAGTTGTCTCATTGGCAATCATACCATATCTTTTTTTTTTTTTTTATGAACTATTTATGAACTAATGCCAAATATTAAAGCATAACTAAAAGAGATAGGGCGATACGAAGACTATTTCCGTATTGAAATCCATATCTTATTGAATATTTACTGAACATATTGCTTTTCATTTGTTACTGGATGTCGGAAGGTTTTATTCCGTCAACAATATACTCCATAAGATATGTTACAGAAACACTGGCATTCTGCATTACTATTAAACAACTGTTCAAGGTTAAGGGAGTTAACATTTTACGGGCTATAAAGCAAAAGGACTATCTGCTGAAAACATACCAGTAAAACCAACTGAATGCAAAATAAATTTTGTAGTTCCATCGGATCCGGTGCTGTCAAGGGAATGTGTCATTTTTTGGCAGATGTTAAGATTTTAATGTGCTTCCTCTGGAACCATACACATGTACTCGATTACTGAATATTCATATGTTTATTTAACCGGGTTTTTTTTTCTTCACCTTTTTGTCGTATCGCTGGCAATTTGTATTCAAATTTTAATGTCGTTATCAATAAATATTTAATTATTTACGAGAAATATGCTATTTACTATCATTGTCATAAATTCAAAATACAGGAAATAGTTAAAAGAAATTAATTAAATATATTTATATCCGCTAATCGAGCCCCTATTGACACAAACTCAACAAAAAGCTATGAATACAATTATGGATATTTCTTAGAATAGACGGTCATTCTTTAAAAGTTACGGTCATCCTTTACAAATTACGGTCATCTTTTAACCAATTACGGTCGCCCTTGTTATGAATCGCTGATCCTGTTACGGTCATCTGGATTATAATTTACGGTCATCTTACCGATTTTTTCAAATCCAATTTTCTGTTTAATACCAATTTTTCGGTAGTAATTTGTGATTTCCGTGAGAATCTTTTATAAATTTACATAGTACCAATGTATGCTTTGTAAAGAAAATGATATAGAAACACTTAAACAAACAATACAAATACTGCCCTAATTTTTCGTCCGACATCTTGGGATGACCGTGAATGCAGTTACGGTCATCAGCTTTACCCCAGTGATAATTGAAACACGCTTCTGTATGGCTAACACATAACTTGTTAGTTGTCGGTGAAAATTAGAGTACAGGGTTTGTTCAGAAGATGAATTCTTTTTTCAACTTATGCCTTTTTTTTGTTCAATAAAAGTTCAATTAAAATAAAATAAGATTGAAAATGATAAAATAAACATAAACAAATAGGATTTTTAACAATTCATTTTTGAAACCATCAATAAAAAACTACCGATTTGAGTTAATTCTGTACCTATTCTCACTGGGGTAAATGTGATCTCCGTAACTGCAGTTACGTATATCCAAAGATGTCGGACGATTTTCTGCTCAATATTTCTTTTGTCAATTTTGTAATAATAATGAATTATTCTTCGGTATTTCGTGTCTATTATAACGTATTACTAAATTTAAAACTACAATACTAAGTGTTTTATTCATAATTCAGTCGCTAAATGGAGAAAATAGACATCTAAAATATCGTGATGATATGGGTAACTGAAATAAATATTCTTTGGATGATATACGTAACTTGAAATATTGATATCCGTAACTGATTTTATTTCTTAACAATTCAATCATGTTTGAAATGAAGTAAATGTCTCCGGTTATAAAAAGTGTAATAAATATGATTCAGAAATGTTCTTTGAATATTAAAATGATTATGTGAGATATTTGATCAGGCTTCCACTTCTGTATTTCTATATAGTCAGTAGCATGCAAAGTGAACTAGAGGACAAACATTTTGTACCTTATTATAGATGAAATATAAGTATAATTGAGAACGTACAATCCTTAAGCAAATGAAAAAATCTAAATCTCAAACACACCAAACGAATTGATAACAAATGTCATATTCTTGAAAGCATATTGTTACGGCCAGAAATCGCCTTTAAATTGTAGCCAACAAAAGACACAAATCAATTATAAAAATTAACAAGATTTATTATACAAATGTTTACAAGAAGTATTACACAAATATTACTATTAACTTAACTGTCAAAATATGAGTCCAATCTTTTATCTTTATCTGTATCCGGAAATCTTCTCGGAATCCAATCTGAAATTATTATGTTCACTGCTAAGTTCAAAATCCAGTATGATGTTGTTTGTAGAATTAAAGTGTCAATCCAAATGCGGTGAATACTAATGTCTATCGATGTCTAAGTCTAAGTCCAAGAGTGAGCGTTTAACTTTAGTGTCTGCATATATATAATTGTCAAGGAAAATTCTAGAACAATCTATACTGGAACATCCTAGAAAGTTACAATGGAAGTTTCTAGTAAAATGTAGAAGTTTATATAACGCATCTTGGAAAGTTCCAATCATTCTGTAATTGTTCCAGTGATTTCTAAACTGCACAGTTCTAAGATTATTCTGTAAACAACTATCAGGCCACACAACACAAATCAGGCCAACATAGATAAATACAATAATTACAATATCATAACACCTTCCCCCCTTAAAAGAAGTTTTAGTGTAACAAAAACTTATCATGAATAATATGAACACAAATACATAGTATATACAAAGTGTTTTAATAAGCTCTAGATAAAGCATCTGCTATTACATTATCTTTACCCTTAATATGTTTTACAATTACATCATATTCCTGTAGCAACAAACTCCACCTAGTCAACCTCTGATTCTTGTTTCTCATTTTATGTATGAAGGTGAGAGGATTATGATCAGTACAAACAAGAATAGGATATACAGTGGGATTCAAATATACATCAAAATGTTGAAGTGCTGACAACATTGCAAAACACTCTTTTTCGATAGTTGAATAATTTTTCTGATGTTTATCTAATTTCTTGGAAAAATATGAAATAGGTTTCTCAACATTATCATCTGTCTCTTGATATAAAACAGCTCCAATTCCTACATCGCTTGCATCAACGGCAAGTTTAAATTGTTTTTCAAAGTCTGGAGTAATCAGAACTGGACTATTAATTAAAAGTGATTTGCTATTTTCAAAAGCGTTTTGACAATTTTCACTCCAGATAAATTTAGAATCTTTTCGTAAAAGATGAGTCAATGGTTGAACCACAGTAGCAAAATTTGAACAAAATTTTCTGTAAAATCCAATCATGCCTAAATATCTCATAAGTTGTTTTCTATTTGTAGGAGGAGGAAATTTGGAAATAGCTTCCACTTTAGCCATAATAGGTTTCACTTGACCTTGGCCAACTGTATGCCCTAAATAATCAACAGTGGCCTGACAAAATTCACTTTTACCAAGATTAACAGTCAAATTTGATTGTGACAATCTATCAAAAGTATCATACAAATGTGTTAAATGCTGTTCCCAGCTATCACTACATACAATTAGATCATCAATATAAGCATAACAACAGTTCAAATCTTTTATAACATTATTGATCATTCTTTGAAATGTAGCTGGTGCACTTTTCATGCCAAATGGCATTACAGTATATTGAAATAAGCCATCTGGTGTAACAAAAGCTGATATTTCACGAGCTCTCTGTGTCAATGGAACTTGCCAATAACCTTTCAACAAATCAAATTTGCTCCCAAATTTTGCTTGACCAAATGTTGTCAATACAATCGTCTATCCTTGGAATCGGATAGGAATCAGATTTTGAGACTGCATTTACTTTTCTGAAATCAGTCACGAAACGAAAGGTTTTATCTGGTTTTGGCACAAGGAGACAAGGAGAGCTCCATTCACTGTTACTCGGCTCAATAATATCATTGTCAAGCATATATTTAATTTCTTTTCTCATAGCTTCAAGTTTGAGTGGATTGAGCCGGTAAGGATGTTGCTTAATTGGAGGAGAATCTCCTACATCAACATCATGACAAACAGCAGTGGTTTTGTTTGGCACATCTGGAAAAAGATTTTTAAAAGAAAATACCAAAGTTTTTATTTCTTCTCTACGATCAAAAGACAGATGTGCAAGTTTTGAGTCTAAATTTGACAAAATTTCTGAATTTTTCAATCTAACTGTCTCTTCCATAGTTTTAGAACTAAAAGGTGGTTCAATTACATCTGGTTTGTCATGATTGTTCTCAAATTTAACCATGCCTAAAGTGGCAACTGGTTTACTCTCACATTCATTAGTACGCTCAAAATATGGTTTTAACATATTAATATGACACACTCTGTTTTGTTTACGCCGACCAGGAGTTTTTACAATATAATTCAAATCATTGATTTTACTCTGTATTGTATAAGGACCACAATATTTAGCCTGTAAAGGATTCCAGGGACTGGCAAAAATACAAGTACCTTATCACCAGGCTCAAAATCTCTATCCCTGGCATCTTTATCATACCATATTTTCATCTTTGTTCTGTACATTTTTTAAGTTTTTCTGAGCAATTTGACAAGCAGTATACAATTTTTCTTTAAATCTAGATAGATAGTCTAAAAGATTCAAGTCAGTATGTTCAGTAAGCCACTTTTCCTTAATCAATTTTAACGGTCCCCTTACAGTATGGCCAAATACCAACTCAAAGGGACTAAATCCAAGGGATTCTTGAACAGCCTCTCGAACTGCAAAAAGTAGAAAGTGAACTCCATCATCCCAGTCTCTGTCAAATTGAAGACAAAAAGTTCTAATCATGTTCTTCAATGTTTGATGAAAACGTTCTATGGCACCTTGAGATTCTGGATGGTACGCACTTGATCTATACTGAGCAATCCCTAACTGGTACACGACTTGCTGAAATAGACCTGACATGAAATTTGATCCCTGGTCGGACTGTATAGACTTAGGAAGTCCTACTACAATGTAATGTGAAAAATTTGATAAGTGCTTTGACAATAGTAGGTGTCTTGATATTTCTTAGCGGAATAGCCTCAGGAAAGCGAGTAGATGTACACATGATCGTCAATAAATACGCATTTCCAGTTTTGGTTTTTGGTAAAGGTCCAACGCAGTCAATTAGAACTCTGCTGAAAGGTTCGTCAAAGGCTGGAATAGGCAGAAGTGGTGCTGGTGGTATTTTCTGATTAGGCTTACCAACAACCTGGCATATATGACATGATTTGCAGTATTCTGCAACATCATTTCTAAGTCTTGGCCAGTAGAAATGCTGCAAGATCTTAAGGCAAGTCTTCCTTATACCTAAGTGTCCAGCCAAGGGGGTGTCATGGGCAAGACCAATAATTTCTTGCCTATAAACTTTAGGCACCACCACTTGGTATACCACTCTCCATTCCTCCTCTGGGGTAGCATCAGGAGGTCTCCACTTCCTCATTAAAATGCCGTCTTGATGGTTGAGCCCTCTTGCGGAGCTGAAGAACCTCAGGGTCTTTATTTTGTTCTTCCAAAAGGTTCTTTCTGTTTAATGAATGGCTGTTTACATCTGGCCATGGCATAATTACACTCTTGTTGACATTAGGTGGTCTTATTATGGCCTTTTCTGAGCTACCAGGACCTTCAATGTCTGCTAGGAAAGTGTCAGAAAGGTCCATGTAATCAAACTGGTTTTCTTGCAAATCCTCATCTTGTTGTTTTCTAGCCATCGCCCTAGTTACAACACAAGCTGGATACAATTCAGCATCATCTTCAGGTAATTTAACATCCACCACCGGTTCACTGGTAACAATTGGTTCAGCAACCACTTTGTTCCTAGCTAGATCATTTCCTAGCAATAATGTAACACCCTCAACAGGGAGATTAGGACGAACACCCACAATAACTGGTCCAGTTATCAAATCTGACTTCAGATAAATACGATGGAGAGGAACATCTATACAACCTAACTCTACACCTTGTAACAAAACGGAGGCACCAACAGAAGTCTTCTCGAACAAAGGCAACACACCTTCTAACAATAAAGACTGAGAAGCTCCAGTGTCCCGTAAAATCTTAATAGGCTGAAGAGTGGTATCATCAACAATAGAAATAAACCCATCAGACATAAAGGGTTTATATTCCTCCATGTAATCACAAAAACTGGACTTAAAAGCCTGACTCGTAGGACATTCCAACGTACTGGTAATATAAGGTGTCGTACAAGCACTGGACTTCGGCTTATTATCTCGTTCATTCTTCTTCTGGAGTCTAAAACAATCAGCCATCAGGTGACCATTCTTCTTACAATAAGCACAAATCAGTGACTTCTTCTCAAAAGTATCAAATTTTGGACTAGACATATTAAAACTTGACTGACTCTTATTCTGTGCAACAGGCTTACTATCAGTACGCTCAGTGCTTTGATTTTTGTAATTTCCACTTGAATTATTAACATTTTGACCCTTGAAACTTCTTTTATGTGAAAGGGTATAATTATCTGAAATTACAGCTGCATCATGTATTGTTCCAACAGTTTTGTCGTATAAATGTGTTTTTAAGTCTAAATGAACACATTGTTTGAACTCTTCTAATAACATTAATTGTCTTAGGTTGTCAAAATTGTTATCTGTTTTCTTTGAAGTAATCCATTTATCAAATAAATCTTCTTTTTCCCGAGCAAATTCCACATAGGTTTGCGAATCAAACTTTTTATAAGATCTAAATTTCTGTCTATATGTTTCAGGTACTAGCTCATAAGCTTTCAAAACTTCCTGTTTCACCGTGTCATAATCAGAACTTTTTTCTGATGGAAGTGCGGAGTATATTTCAGCGGCCTTACCCTCAAAAACACTTTGTAGCATTGTAGTCCAATACGGCTTTGGCCAATTCAAATTACGAGCGATTTTCTCAAACTGTGGAAAATATTTATTGACTGTTTTTTTTCACAAAATCTGGGAACTAAACGTATATTTTTTGCTGCATCAAAATAATCTGATTTCGACTGGACTTTAGAGTTGCTTTCTTCTTTGACCATTTCAATTTTCAGTTTTTCCATCTCTAGCCTTTCTCTCATTTCAAGTTCTTTTAATTTTAATTCATCTTCTTTTATTTTCTCCCTCTCCTTCATTTCCAGTTCTTTTAATTTAAATTCATCTTCTTTTTCCTTTTTATCCATTTCCAATCTTTCCTTCATTTCAAGTTCTTTTACTTTTATTTTCTCCATCTCCTTCATTTCCAGTTCTTTTAATTTAAGTTCATGTTCTAATTCAAGCTGTTTTAATTTAAAGGCGTCAACATTTTCGACCTTAAGTTCAAGAGCCTCTTCACCTAAAATTTTTGTGTCAACTAATTTGTCTATTACCAAGTTTTTTTATAATTTGTTTTCTCATAGATACTTTAAAATCTAATTTCAGATGTTTTGCAAGCAACACTAATTCCTCTTTCTTTAAATTATCAAACCCCTCCAGGTCTGGCGTTTTCAAAAATTTACCAGCATCAAATGCCATTTTGTAGAATTTTGTTGGCTATTTATAATAAAAATTACTAAAAAAATTTTGAATAAGATATTTTCAGCTCCCGGACGAGCCCCCAATTTCTGTTACGGCCAGAAATCGCCTTTAAATTGTAGCCAACAAAAGACACAAATCAATTATAAAAATTAACAAGATTAATTATACAAATGTTTACAAGAAGTATTACACAAATATTACTGTTAACTTAACTGTCAAAATATGAGTCCAATCTTTTATCTTTATCTGTATCCGGAAATATTCTCGGAATCCAATCTGAAATTATTATGTTCACTACTAAGTTCAAAATCCAGTATGATGTTGTTTGTAGAATTAAAGTGTCAATCCAAATGCGGTGAATACTAATGTCTATCGATGTCTAAGTCTAAGTCCAAGAGTGAGCGTTTAACTTTAGTGTATGCATATATATAATTGTCAAGGAAAATTCTAGAACAATCTATACTGGAACATCCTAGAAAGTTACAATGGAAGTTTCTAGTAAAATGTAGAAGTTTATATAACGCATCTTGGAAAGTTCCAATTATTCTGTAATTGTTCCAGTGATTTCTAAACTGCACAGTTCTAAGATTATTCTGTAAACAACTATCAGGCCACACAACACAAATCAGGCCAACATAAATAAATACAATAATTACAATATCATAACAATATCCTTATGTAAAAAAATGGTAGATTAAAGCTGGTTGCATATCTAGCTAAGCCCCTAACTTGTATGAGAGTCACATAGAATTCTATTATATTAACAATAATTTTTTAGCAAAACAATCAGTTTAGAGAGAATTCCGGGCTCTTTGTACGTTAATAACCTTGAAACAATTCTTTGAGGCATGTAGCAAAGAAAAACTTCCGTCCCTATCCAATCTGCCATTCTCGTGGCAGTCCAAATTTATTCGACCTTCTTCCAGGACGGCATCTGATGCAAGACTTGCCTACTGTATCTATTTTTTTTTTTCTCGTCTTGGACATATATATAATAAAAAGAAAATGTGGTTCGAGTGTAAATGAGACATTTTCCACAAGAGACTTACTGACACAGAAATTAATATTATTGGTCACCATACAGCATTTAACAGTGATCAATGCCCATACCACATAGTCTGCTATAAAAGGCCCCGAAAGGACAAAATTTATGTAACAGAATTCAAACAAGTCAACTAATGGCCTTATTTAGGGGCAAAAGAAAATAATAATGAAAAACACAGCAACAAAAGACAACCACTTAATTACAGGCTTCTGATTGGTGTCAGGCCTAGGCAAATACAGGATTTGGCGATGATAAACATGTTAGCTGGCGTCGAATCCTCCCCTTACCTTGGACAGTGGTGTAACAGTACAACATAAGAGCAGACTAAACAATCAGTTAAACAGACTTAACTCGTCAGGTGGATACAAATAAAATAATTTTATTACAAAATAAGTGAAGATGGGAAGGAACTTGTACATCCCAAAAATAAACATACATTAAATAAAGATCTGGGAGTAATGAAGTACTGAAAGCTAGTCCAAAGCAAAAAAAAAACTAATAAAAAATGCATGCATCTTAGACTAATTTATCAGTTATTACACATCCAACATCCAAAGGATTAAGTGTGAAGAAGTCTTGAACAGTGGATTTTTTTCTAATGTTGTTATAACACTGAGGGTATATCATTTTTGATCCCGATGATTTCATATATTTTGACGAATTTATGACAGTTTTATTTCCAAAATAAAGGATGGTCCGAACTATTAAATCGGAGATAATGAATGAAACAGAAACAACACAATTCAACAGTTACGAATGTCCTTCTCTAAACATTTATTACAGTTACGGATATCAGCATATACAGTTACCCATATCCTCGGGATTTTTTAAAATGATGATTTCTCCATTTAGCGGTTGAACTATGAAAAAAAGCTATGTATTTAAGTTTCAAACTTAGTTATACTTTAGATAAGACACGAAATACAGAAGAATAATACAGAATTATTACACAATTGACAAAATAAATATTGACCAGAAACATCGTCCGCCATCTTTGGATATACGTAACTGCAGTTACGGAGATCACATTGACCCCAGTGTATTCTAATATTTCAGTCATGGAACAGAGGTTAGTGGACTTATAGGAGCAGTAAAGGACAACAATATATGTGTAGTTGGTGTGGCATTTAGCTGTACTCTCATAGGTAAGTTATGAATTGGATAAATTGATGCATTGCAGTACAGGAAAATTAATGATGTGTAGTATTTAGTCCTAACCTTACAACACGACGGGAACCATATGGGGAACAGGATCTGCTGTCCCTTCCGGACGCATGAGATCATCACGTTTTTTTTTTGGTGGGGTTTGTATTGCTCAGTTTTTACTTTTCTATGTTGTGTTTTGTAGACTGTTCTTTGTCTTCTTGTCGTTTTTTTTTTTTTTTTTTTGCCATGACGTTGTCAATATCTCTTCGCTTTATGAGTTTTGTCCCTTTAGTATCTCCCATTTCTTATTAAGACAAATTTATTATTGTAAAATTGATTATTGTAGCATTGAAAACAGCATGCAATTGAAATGTTGTTCGTATGAGCAAGAACTCTCTAAGATAAATTTGAAGTACCTTGAACTTTATTAACAGCTTATAGGCTGATTATCTAAGTTCATTTAATCCAACATTCATAATCTATTGTACTTTCTTATTGATAAATTATAACATCGTAGAACAATCTATGGAGTTAGTATTGCATTGAGTTCTCAGACTACTCTAAAACATTCATAAACATTGGTGTAAACGAAATATCCCAAATCGTAATATGCTTGGCAAGTATTCTCATATGTTAAGTGTAAAAGTGTGAAATGAATCTATTATCAACAGGCAAAAATACCATGTGTTATTTATAAACATGTAGATCTACACCAATGAATGTAATTAGCATAACATTGACTTCCGGTAAAATTGCCTGCCTAAAGAAAATCTGAAAAGAGGACGTTATCACAGAATTGAAAGTAATTAATCAATGCGAGAATCTCAGCCTTTCCTATTGAACAGAGTTAAGTGGATTTATAATATCGCTGGAAGATACCAAGTTGAACAGAGTTAAGTGGATTTATAATATCGTTGGAAGATACCAAGTTGAACAGAGTTAAGTGGATTTATAACATCGCTGGAAGATACCAAGTTGAACAGAATTAAGTGGATTGATCACATCGCTGGAAGATACCAAGTTGAACAGAGTTAAGTGGATTTATAACATCGCTGGAAGATATCAAGTTGAACAGAGTTAAGTGGATTTATAACATCACTGGAAGATACCAAGTTGAACAGAGTTAAGTGGATTTATAACATCGCTGGAAGATACCAAGTTATACAGAATTAAGTGGATTGATCACATCGCTGGAAGATACCACGTTGAACAGAATTAAGTGGATTGATCACATCGCTGGAAGATACCAAGTTGAATAGAGTTCAGTGGAATGATAACATCGCTGGAAGATAACAAGTAAGTGGATTTATAACATCGCTGGAAGATAACAAGTAAGTGGATTTATAACATCGCTGGAAGATAACAAGTGAACAGAATTAAGTGGATTGATAACATCGCTGGAAGATAACAAGTGAAGAGAGTTAAGTAGATTTATAACATCGCTGGAAGATACCAAGTTGAACAGAGTTAAGTGGATTTATAACATCGCTGGAAGATACCAAATTGAACAGAGTTAAGTGGATTTATAGCATCGCTGGAAGATACCACGTTGAACAGAGTTAAGTTGATTTATAACATCGCTGGAAGATACCAAGTTGAACAGAATTAAGTGGATTGATAACATCGCTGGAAGATAACAAGTGAACAGAGTTAAGTGGATTGATAACATCGCTGGAAGATACCACATTGAACAGAGTTATGTGGATTTATAACATCTCTGGCAGATACCAAGTTGAACAGAATTTAGTGGATTGATAACATCGCTGGAAGATACCAAGTTGAACAGAGTTAAGTGGATTGATAACATCGCTGGCAGATACCAAGTTGAACAGAATTAAGTGGATTGATAACATCGCTGGAAGATACCAAGTTGAACAGAGTTAAGTGGATTTATAACATCGTTGGAAGATAACAACTGAACAGAGTTAAGTAGATTTATAACATCGCTGGAAGATTCCAAGTTGAACAGAGTTAAGTGGATTTATAACATCGCTGGAAGATACCAAGTTGAACAGAGTTAAATGGATTTATAACAGTGCTGGAAGATACCAAGTTGAACAGAGCTAAGTGGATTTATAACATCGATGGAAGATACCAAGTTGAACAGAATTAAGTGGATTGATCACATCGCTGAAAGATACCAAGTTGAACAGAGTTAAGTGGATTTATAACATCGCTGGAAGATATCAAGTTGAACAGAGTTAAGTGGATTTATAACATCGCTGGAAGATACCAAGTTGAAAAGAGTTAAGTGGATTGATAACATCGCTGGAAGATACCAAGTTGAACAGAATTAAGTGGATTGATCACATCGCTGGAAAATACCAAGTTGAACAGAATTAAGTGGATTGATCACATCGCTGGAAGATACCAAGTTGAATAGAGTTAAGTGGATTGATAACATCGCTGGAAGATAACAAGTTGCACAGAGTTAAGTGGATTTATAACATCGATGGAAAATCCAAAATTGAACAGAGTTAAGTGGATTTATAACATGGCTGGAAGATATCAAGTTGAACAGAGTTAAATTGATTTATAACATTGCTGGAAAATACCAAGATGAACAGAGTTAAGTGGATTTATAACATCGCTGGAAAATAACAAGTGAACAAAGTTAAGTGGATTTATAACATCGCCAGAAGATACCAAGTTGAACACAGTTAAGTGGATTTATAACATCGCTGGAAGATACCAAGTTGAACAGAGTTAAGAGGACTGATAACATCGCTGGAAGATACCAAGTTGATCATTGAACAAGGTAAAGCTGATTATAACATCGCTGGAAGATACCAAGTTGAACAGAGTTAAGTGGATTGATAACATCGCTGGAAGATACCAAGTTTAACAGAGTTAAGTGGACTTATAACATCGCTGGAAGATACCAAGTTGAACAGAGTTAAGTGGACTGATAACATCGCTGGAAGATACCAAGTTGAACAGGGTTAAGTGGCTTTATAACATCGCTGGAAGATGCCAAGTTGAAGAACGTTAAGTGGATTTATAACATCGCTGGATGATACCAAGTTGAACAGAGTTAAGTTGATTTATAACAGTGCTGGAAGATACCAAGTTGAACAGAGTTAAGGGGATTGATAACATCGCTGGAAGATACCAAGTTGAACAGAGTTAAGTAGATTTATAACATCGCTGGAAGATACCAAGTTGAACAGAGTTAAGTGGATTGATAACAGTGCTGGAAGATACCAAGTTGAACAAAGTAAAGTGGATTGATAACAGTTCTCGAAGATACCAAGTTGAACAAAGTTAAGTGGATTTATAACATCGCTGGAAGATACCAAGTTGAACAGAGTTAAATGGATTGGTCACATCGCTGGAAGATAACACGTTGAACAGAGTTAAGCAGATTTATAACATCGCTGGAAGATACCAATTTTAACAAAGTTAAGTGGATTTATAATATCGTTGGAAGATAACAAGTGAACAGAGTTAAGTAGATTTATAACAGTGCTAGAAGATACCAAGTTGAACAGAGTTAAGTAGATTTATAACATCGCTGGAAGATACCAAGTTCAACAAAGTTAAGTGGATTGATAACATCGTTGGAAGATAACAAGTGAACAGAGTTAAGTTGATTTATAACAGTGCGGGAAGATACCAAGTTGAACAGAGTTAAGTAGATTCATAACATCGCTGGAAGATACCAAGTTTAACAAAGTTAAGTGGATTGATAACATCGCTGGAAGATAACAAGTGAACAGAGTTAAGTAGATTTATAACACGCTGGAAGATACCAAGTTTAACAAAGTTAAGTAGATTTATAAAATCGCTGGAAGATACCAAGTTTAACAAAGTTAAGTGGATTTATAACATCACTGGAAGATAACAAGTTTAACAAAGTTAAGTGGATTTATAACATCGCTGGAAGATACCAAGTTGAACAGAGTTAAATGGATTGATGACATCGCTGGAAGATACCAAGTTGAACAGAGTTAGGTGGATTTATAACATCGCTGGAAGATGAGAAATAAACAGAGTTAAGTGCATTTATCACATCGCTCGAAGATACCAAGTTGAACAGGGTTAAGTGGATTTATAACATCGCTGGAAGATACCAAGTTGAACAGAGTTAAGTGGATTTATAACAGTGCTGGAAGATAACAAGTTGAACAGAGTTAAGATGATTTATAACATCGCTGGCAGATACCAAGTTGAACAGAGTTAAGTGGATTCATAAAATCGCTGGAAGATAACAAGTGAACAGAGTTAAGTGGATTTATAACATCGCTGGAAGATACCAAGTTGAACAGAGTTAAATGGATTGATGACATCGCTGGAAGATACCAAGTTGAACAGAGTTAGGTGGATTTATAACATCGCTGGAAGATGAGAAATAAACAGAATTAAGTGCATTTATAACATCGCTCGAAGATACCAAGTTGAACAGGGTTAAGTGGATTTATAACATCGCTGGAAGATACCAAGTTGAACAGAGTTAAGTGGATTTATAACAGTGCTGGAAGATAACAAGTTGAACAGAGTTAAGACGATTTATAACATCGCTGGGAGATACCAAGTTGAACAGAGTTAAGTGGATTCATAAAATCGCTGGAAGATAACAAGTGAACAGAGTTAAGTGGATTTATAACATCGCTGGAAGATACCAAATTGAACAGGGTTAAGTGGATTTATAACAGTGCTGGAAGATACCAAGTTGAATAGAGTTAAGTTAATTTATAACATCGCTGGAAGATACAAGTTCAACAGGGTTAAGTGGATTTATAACATCGCTGGAAGATACCAAGTTTAACAGAGTTAAGATACCAAGTTCAACAGGGTTAAGTGGATTTATAACATCGCTGGAAGATACCAAGTTTAACAGAGTTAAGATACCAAGTTGAACAGGGTTAAGTGGATTTATTATATCGCTGGAAGATACCAAATTGAACAGAGTTAAGATACAAAGTTAAATAGAGTTCAGTGGATTTATAACATCGCTGGAAGATACCAAGTTGAACAGAGTTAAGTGGATTTATAACCTCGCTGGAAGATACCAAGTTGAACAGGGTTAAGTGGATTTATGATATCGCTGGGAGATACTCAGTTGAACAGAGTTAGGTGGATTTATAACATCGCCGGAAGAAACCAAGTTTAACAGAGTTAAGTGGATTTATAACATCGCTGGAAGATACCAAGTTGAACAAGGTTAATAGGATTTATAACATCGCTTGATGATACCAAGTTGAACAGAGTAAAGCTGATTTATAACATAACTGGAAAATACCAAGTTGAACAGAGCTAAGTGGATTTATAACATCGCTGGAAGATACCAAGTTGAACAGAGTTATGTGGATTTATAACATCGCTGGGAGATACCAAGTTGAACAGAATTGATAACATCGCTGGAAGATACCAAGTTGAACAGCGTTAAGTGGATTTATAACATCGCTGGAAGATACCAAGTTGAACAGAGTTAAGTGGATTTATAACATCTCTGGAAGATACCAAGTTGAACAGAGTTAAGTGGATTTATAACATCGCTGGAAGATACCAAGTTGAACAGAGTTAAGTTGATTTATAACATCGGTGGAAGATACCAAGTTGAACAGAGTTAAGTGGATTTATAACATCGCTGGAAGATACCAAGTTGAACAGAGTTAAGTGAATTTATAGAATCGCTTAAAGATACCAAGTTGAACAGAGTTAAGTGGATTTATAACATCTCTGGAAGATACCAAGTTGAACAGAGTTAAGTGAATTTATAGCATCGCTTAAAGATACCAAGTTGAACAGAGTTAAGTGGATTTATAACATCGCTGGAAAATACCAAGTTGAACAGAGTTAGGTGGAATTATAACAGTGCTGGAAGATACCAAGTTGAACAGAGTTAGGTGGAATTATAACAGTGCTGGCAGATACCAAGTTGAACAGAGTTAAGTGGATTTATAACATCGCTGGATGATACCAAGTTAGACAAAGTTAAGTGGATTGATAACATCGCTGGAAGATACCAAGTTGAACAGAGTTAGGTGGATTGATAACATCGCTGGATGATACCACGTTGAACAGAGTTAAGTGGATTTATATTATGGCTAGAAGATACCAAGTTGAACAGGGTGAAGTGGATTGATAACATCGCTGGATGATACCAAGTTAAACAAAGTTAAGTGGATTGATAACATCGCTGGAAGATACCAAGTTGAACAGAGTTAGGTGGATTGATGACATCGCTGGAAGATACCACGTTGAACAGAATGAAGTTGATTTATAACATCGCTGGAACATACCAAGTTGAACAGAGTTAAGTGGATTGATAACATCGCTGGAAGATACCAAGTTGAACAAAGTTAAGTGGATTTATAACATCGCTGGAAGATAACAAGTGAACAGAGTTAAGTGGATTGATAACATCGCTGGAAGATACCAAATTGAACAAAGTTAAGTGGATTTATAACATTGCTGGAAGATACCAAGTTGAACAGAGTTACGTGGAATTATAACAGTGCTGGAAGATACCAAGTTGAACAGAGTTAAGTGGATTGATAACATCGCTAGAAGATACCAAGTTGAACAGAGTTAAGTAGATTTATAACATCGCTGGGAGATACCAAGTTGAACAGAATTGATAACATCGCTGGAAGATACCAAGTTGAACAGAGTTAAGTGGATTTATAACATCGCTAGAAGATACCAAGTTGAACAGAGTTATGTGGATTTATAACATCGCTGGGAGATACCAAGTTGAACAGAATTGATAACATCGCTGGAAGATACCAAGTTGAACATGGTTAAGTGGATATATAACATCGCTGGAAGATACCAAGTTGAAGAGAGTTAAGTGGATTGATAACATCGCTGGAAGATACCAAGTTGAACAGAGTTGAGTGGATTCATAACATCGCTGGAAGATACCAAGTTGAACAGAGTTGAGTGGATTTATAACATCGCTGAAAGATACCAAGTTGAACAGAGTTAAGTGGATTTATAACATCGCTGGAAGATACCAAGTTGAACAGAGTTAAGTGAATTTAAAGCATCGCTTAAAGATACCAAGTTGAACAGAGTTAAGTGGATTGATAACATCGTTGGATGATACCAAGTTAGACAAAGTTAAGTGGATTGATAACATCGCTGGAAGATACCAAGTTGAACAGAGTTAGGTGGATTGATAACATCGCTGGATGATACCAAGTTGAACAAAGTTAAGTGGATTTATAACATCGCTGGAAGATAACAAGTGAACAGAGTTAAGTGGATTGATAACATCGCTGGAAGATACCAAATTGAACAAAGTTAAGTGGATTTATAACATCGCTGGAAGATACCAAGTTGAACAGAGTTACGTGGAATTATAACAGTGCTGGAAGATACCAAGTTGAACAGAGTTAAGTGGATTGATAACATCGCTAGAAGATACCAAGTTGAACAGAGTTAAGTGGATTTATCACATGGCTGGCAGATACCAAGTTGAACAGGGTGAAGTGGATTGATAACATCGCTGCAAGATACCAAGTTGAAGAGAGTGAAGTGGATTTATAACATCGCTGGATGATACCAAGTTAGACAAAGTTAAGTGGATTGATAACATCGCTGGAAGATACCAGGTTGAACAGAGTTAGGTAGATTGATAACATCACTGGAAGATAGCGCGTTGAACACAGTTAAGTGGATTGATAACATCGCTAGAACATACCACGTTGAACAGAGTTAAGTGGATTGATAACATCGCTGGAAGATACCAATTTGAACAAAGTTAAGTGGATTGATAACATCGCTGGAAGATACCACGTTGAACAGAGTTAAGTGGATTTATAACATGGCTGGAAGATACCAAGTTGAACAGGGTTATGTGGATTTATAACTTCACTGGAAGATACCAAGTTGAACATAGTTAAGTGGATTCATAACATCGCTGGAAGATACCAAGTTGAACAGAGTTGAGTGGATTTATAACATCGCTGAAAGATACCAAGTTGAACAGAGTTAAGTGGATTTATAACATCGCTGGAAGATACCAAGTTGAACAGAGTTAAGTGAATTTATAGCATCGCTTAAAGATACCAAGTTGAACAGAGTTAAGTGGATTTATAACATCGCTGGAAGATACCAAGTTGAACAGAGTTAAGTGGAATTATAACAGTGCTGGAAGATACCAAGTTGAACAGAGTTAAGTGGATTGATAACATCGCTGGATGATACCAAGTTAGACAAAGTTAAGTGGATTGATAACATCGCTGGAAGATACCAAGTTGAACAGAGTTAGGTGGATTGATAACATCGCTGGATGATACCAAGTTGAACAAAGTTAAGTGGATTTATAACATCGCTGGAAGATAACAAGTGAACAGAGTTAAGTGGATTGATAACATCGCTGGAAGATACCAAATTGAACAAAGTTAAGTGGATTTATAACATCACTGGAAGATACCAAGTTGAACAGAGTTACGTGGAATTATAACAGTGCTGGAAGATACCAAGTTGAACAGAGTTAAGTGGATTGATAACATCGCTGGAAGATACCAAGTTGAACAGAGTTAAGTGGATTGAAAACATCGCTGGAAAATACCAAGTTGAACAGAGTTAAGTGGATTGATAACATCGCTGGAAGATATCAAGTTGAACAGAGTTAAATGGATTGAAAACATCGCTGGAAGATACCAAGTTGAACAGAGTTAAGTGGATTGATAACATCGCTGGAAGATACAAAGTTGAACAGAGTTAAGTGGATTGATAACATCGCTGGAAGATATCAACTTGAATAGACTTAAGTGGATTTATAACATCGCTGGAAGATACCAAGTTGAATAGAGTTAAGTGGATTTATAACATCGCTGGAAGATCCCAAGTTGAACAGGGTGAAGTGGATTTATAACATCGCTGGAAGATAACAAGTGAACAGAGTTAAGTGGATTGATAACATCGCTGGAAGACACCAAGTTGAACAAAGTTAAGTGGCTTTATAACATCGCTGGAAGATACCAAGTTCAACAGAGTTAAGTGGAATTATAACAGTGCTGGAAGATACCAAGTTGAACAGAGTTAAATGGATTTATCACATGGCTGGAAGATACCAAGTTGAACAAGGTGAACTGGATTGATAACATCGCTGGAAGATACCAAGTTGAACAGAGTTAAGTGGATTTATAACATCGCTGGATGATACCAAGTTAGACAAAGTTAAGTGGATTGATAACATCGCTGGAAGATACCAGGTTAAACAGAGTTAGGTGGATTGATAACATCACTGGAAGATAGCGCGTTGAACAGAGTTAAGTGGATTGATAAAATCGTTAGAACATACCACGTTGAACAGAGTTAAGTGGATTGATAACATCGCTGGAAGATACCAATTTGAACAAAGTTAAGTGGAGTGATAAAATCGCTGGAAGATACCACGTTGAACAGAGTTAAGTGGATTTATAACATGGCTGGAAGATACCAAGTTGAACAGGGTTATGTGGATTTATAACTTCGCTGGAAGATACCAAGTTGAACAGAGTTAAGTGGATTGATAACATCGCCGGAAGATACCAAGTTGAACAGGGTTAAGTGGATTCATAACATCGCTGGAAGATACCAAGTTGAACAGGGTTATGTGGATTTATAACAGCGCTGGAAGATACCAAGTTGAACAGGGTTATGTGGATTTATAACAGCGCTGGAAGATACCAAATTGAACAGAGTTAAGTGGATTTATAACATAGCTAGAAGATACCAAGTTGAACAGCGTTATGTGGATTTATAATATCACTGGGAGATACCAAGTTGAACAGAATTGATAACATCGCTGGAAAATACCAAGTTGAACAGGGTTAAGTGGATATATAACATCGCTGGAAGATACCAAGTTGAACAGAGTTAAGTGGAATTATAACAGTGCTGGAAGATACCAAGTTGAACAGAGTTAAGTGGATTTATAACATCGCTGGATGATACCAAGTTAGACAAAGTTAAGTGGATTGATATCATCGCTGGAAGATACCAAGTTGAACAGAGTTAAGTGGATTGATAACATCGCTGGAAGATACCAAGTTGAACAGAGATAAGTGGATTGATAACATCGCTGGAAGATACCAAGTTGAACAAAGTTAAGTGGATTGATAACATCGCTGGAAGATAACAAGTGAACAGAGTTAAGTGGATTGATAACATGGCTGGAAGATACCACGTTTAACAGGGTTATGTGGATTTATAACTTCACTGGAAGATACCAAGTTGAACAGACTTAAGTGGATTGATAACATCGCTGGAAGATACCAAGTTGAACAGGGTTAAGTGGATTCATAACATCGCTGGAAGATACCAAGTTGAACAGGGTTATGTGGATTTATAACATCGCTGGAAGATACCAAATTGAACAGAGTTAAGTGGATTTATAACATCGGTAGAAGATACCAAGTTGAACAGAGTTATGTGGATTGATAACATCGTTTGGATATAAAAAGTTGAACAGAATTGATAACATCGCTGGAAGATACCAAGTTGAACAGGGTTAAGTGGATATATAACATCGCTGGAAGATACCAAGTTGAACAGAGTTAAGTGGAATTATAACAGTGCTGGAAGATACCAAGTTGAACAGAGTTAAGTGGATTTATAACATCGCTGGATGATACCAAGTTAGACAAAGTTAAGTGGATTGATAACATCGCTGGAAGATACCAAGTTGAACTGAGTTAGGTGGATTGATAACATCGCTGGATGATACCAAGTTGAACAAAGTTAAGTGGATTTATAACATCGCTGGAAGATACCAAGTTGAACAGGGTTAAGTGGATTCATAACATCGCTGGAAGATACCACGTTGAACAGAGTTAAGTGGATTTATAACATCGCTAGAAGATACCAAGTTGAACAGAGTTATGTGGATTTATAACATCGCTGGGAGATACCAAGTTGAACAGAGTTAAGTGGATTTATAGCATCGCTTAAAGATACCAAGTTGAACAGAGTTAAGTGGATTTATAACATCGCTGGAAGATACCAAGTTGAACAGAGTTAAGTGGAATTATAACAGTGCTAGAAGATACCAAGTTGAACAGAGTTAAATGGATTTATCACATGGCTGGCAGATACCAAGTTGAACACGGTGAAGTGGATTGATAACATCGCTGGAAGATACCAAGTTGAACAGAGTTAAGTGGATTGATAACATCGCTGGATGATACCAAGTTAGACAAAGTTAAGTGGATTGATAACATCGCTGGAAGATACCAAGTTGAACAGAGTTAAGTGGATTGATAACATATCTGGAAGATACCAAGTTGAACAGGGTGAAGTGGATTTATAACATCGCTGGAAGATAACAAGTGAACAGAGTTAAGTGGATTGATAACATCGTTGGAAGATACCAAGTTGAATAGAGTTAAGTGGATTGATAACATCGCTAGAAGATACCAAGTTGAACAGAGTTAAGTGGATTGATAACATCGCTGGAAGATACCAATTTGAACAAAGTTAAGTGGATTGATAACATCGCTGAAAGATACCACGTTGAACAGAGTTAAGTGGATTTATAACATGGCTGGAAGATACCAAGTTGAACAGGGTTATGTGGATTTATAACTTCGCTGGAAGATACCAAGTTGAACAGAGTTAAGTGGATTTATAACATCGCTGGAAGATACCAAGTTGAACAGAGTTAAGTGGATTTATACCATCTCTGGAAGATACCAAGTTGAACAGAGTTAAGTGGATTGATAACATCGCTGGAAGATACCAAGTGGAACAGAGTTAAGTGGATTGATAACATCGCTGGAAGATACCAAGTTGAATAGAGTTAAGTGGATTTATAACATCGCTGGAAGATACCAAATTGAACAGGGTGAAGTGGATTTATAACATCGCTGGAAGATAACAAGTGAACAGAGTTAAGTGGATTGATAACATCGCTGGAAGACACCAAGTTGAACAAAGTTAAGTGGATTTATAACATCGCTGGAAGATACCACAACAGAGTTAAGTGGAATTATAACAGTGCTGGAAGATACCAAGTTGAACAGAGTTAAATGGATTTATCACATGGCTGGAAGATACCAAGTTGAACAGGGTAACGTGGATTGATAACATCGCTGGAAGATACCAAGTTGAACAGAGTTAAGTGGATTTATAACATCGCTGGATGATACCAAGTTAGACAAAGTTAAGTGGATTGATAACATCGCTGGAAGATACCAAGTTGAACTGAGTTAGGTGGATTGATAACATCGCTGGATGATACCAAGTTGAACAAAGTTAAGTGGATTTATAACATCGCTGGAAGATACCAAGTTGAACAGGGTTAAGTGGATTCAAAACATCGCTGGAAGATACCACGTTGAACAGAGTTAAGTGGATTTATAACATCGCTAGAAGATACCAAGTTGAACAGAGTTATGTGGATTTATAACATCGCTGGGAGATACCAAGTTGAACAGAGTTAAGTGGATTTATAACATCGCTGGAAGATACCACGTTGAACAGAGTTAAGTGGATTTATAACATCGCTGGAAGATACCAAATTGAACAAAGTTAAGTGGATTTATAACATTGCTGGAAGATACCAAGTTGAACAGAGTTAAGTGGATTGATAACATCGCTGGAAGATACCAAGTTGAATAGAGTTAAGTGGATTTATAACATCGCTGGAAGATACCAAATTGAACAGGGTGAAGTGGATTTATAACATCGCTGGAAGATAACAAGTGAACAGAGTTAAGTGGATTGATAACATCGCTGGAAGACACCAAGTTGAACAAAGTTAAGTGGATTTATAACATCGCTGGAAGATACCACAACAGAGTTAAGTGGAATTATAACAGTGCTGGAAGATACCAAGTTGAACAGAGTGAAATGGATTTATCACATGGCTGGAAGATACCAAGTTGAACAGGGTAACGTGGATTGATAACATCGCTGGAAGATACCAAGTTGAACAGAGTTAAGTGGATTTATAACATTGCTGGATGATACCAAGTTAGACAAAGTTAAGTGGATTGATAACATCGCTGGAAGATACCAGGTTGAACAGAGTTAGGTGGATTGATAACATCACTGGAATATAGCATGTTGAACAGAGTTAAGTGGATTGATAACATCGCTGGAAGATACCAGTTTGAACAGAGTTAAGTGGATTGATAACATCGCTGGAAGATAGCACGTTGAACAGAGTTAAGTGGATTGATAACATCGCTAGAAGATACCAAGTTGAACAGAGTTAAATGGATTAATAACATCGCTGGAAGATACCAATTTGAACAAAGTTAAGTGGATTGATAACATCACTGGAAGATACCACGTTGAACAGAGTTAAGTGGAGTTATAACATAGCTGGAAGATACCAAATTGAACAGGATTATGTGGATTTATAACTTCACTGGAAGATACCAAGTTGCACAGAGTTACGTTGATTGATAACATCGCTGGAAGATACCAAGTTGAACAGGGTTAAGTGGATTCATAACATCGCTGGAAGATACCAAGTTGAACAGGGTTATGTGGATTTATAACATCACTGGAAGATAGCACGTTGAACAGAGTTAAGTAGATTGATAACATCGCTAGAAGATACCAAGTTGAACAGAGTTAAGTGGATTGATAACATCGCTGGAAGATACCAATTTGAACAAAGTTAAGTGGATTGATAACATCGCTGGAAGATACCACGTTGAACAGAGTTAAGTGGATTTATAACATGGCTGGAAGATACCAAGTTGAACAGGATTATGTGGATTTATAACTTCGCTGGAAGATACCAAGTTGAACAGAGTTAAGTTGATTGATAACATCGCTGGAAGATACCAAGTTGAACAGGGTTAAGTGGATTCATAACATCGCTGGAAGATACCAAGTTGAACAGGGTTATGTGGATTTATAACATCGCTTGAAGATACCAAATTGAAGAGAGTTAAGTGGATTTATAACATCGCTAGAAGATACCAAGTTGAACAGAGTTATGTGGATTTATAACATCGCTGGGAGATACCAAATTGAACAGAATTGATGACATCGCTGGAAGATACCAAGTTGAACAGGGTTAAGTGGATATATAACATCGCTGGAAGATACCAAGTTGAACAGCGTTAAGTGGATTTATAACATCGCTGGAAGATACCAAGTTGAACAGGGTTATGTGGATTTATAACATCGCTGGAAGATACCAAATTGAAGAGAGTTAAGTGGATTTATAACATCGCTAGAAGATACCAAGTTGAACAGAGTTATGTGGATTTATAACATCGCTGGGAGATACCAAGTTGAACAGAATTGATGACATCGCTGGAAGATACCAAGTTGAACAGGGTTAAGTGGATATATAACATCGCTGGAAGATACCAAGTTGAACAGCGTTAAGTGGATTTATAACATCGCTGAAAGATACCAAGTTGAACAGGGTTATGTGGATTTATAACATCGCTGGAAGATACCAAATTGAAGAGAGTTAAGTGGATTTATAACATCGCTAGAAGATACCAAGTTGAACAGAGTTATGTGGATTTATAACATCGCTGGAAGATACCAAGTTGAACAGGGTTATGTGGATTTATAACATCGCTGGAAGATACCAAATTGAAGAGAGTTAAGTGGATTTATAACATCGCTAGAAGATACCAAGTTGAACAGGGTTAAGTGGATATATAACATCGCTGGAAGATACCAAGTTGAACAGCGTTAAGTGGATTTATAACATTGCTGGAAGATACCAAGTTGAACAGAGTTAAGTGCATTTATAACATCTCTGGAAGATACCAAGTTGAACAGAGTTAAGTGGATTTATACTATCGCTGGAAGATACCAAGTTGAACAGAGTTAAGTGGATTGATAACATCGCTGGAAGATACCAAGTTGAACAGAGATAATGGATTTATAACATCGCTGGAAGATACCAAGTTGAACAGGGTGAAGTGGATTTATAACATCGCTGGAAGATAACAAGTGAACAGAGTTAAGTGGATTGATAACATGGCTGGAAGATACCACGTTGAACAGGGTTATGTGGATTTATAACTTCACTGGAAGATACCAAGTTGAACAGACTTAAGTGGATTGATAACATCGCTGGAAGATACCAAGTTGAACAGGGTTAAGTGGATTCATAATATCGCTGGAAGATACCAAGTTGAACAGGGTTATGTGGATTTATAACATCGCTGGAAGATACCAAATTGAACAGAGTTAAGTGGATTTATAACATCGGTAGAAGATACCAAGTTGAACAGAGTTATGTGGATTGATAACATCGTTTGGATATAAAAAGTTGAACAGAATTGATAACATCGCTGGAAGATACCAAGTTGAACAGGGTTAAGTGGATATATAACATCGCTGGAAGATACCAAGTTGAACAGGGTTAAGTGGATATATAACATCGCTGGAAGATACCAATTTGAACAAAGTTAAGTGGATTGATAACATCACTGGAAGATACCACGTTGAACAGAGTTAAGTGGAGTTATAACATAGCTGGAAGATACCAAGTTGAACAGGATTATGTGGATTTATAACTTCGCTGGAAGATACCAAGTTGCACAGAGTTACGTTGATTGATAACATCGCTGGAAGATACCAAGTTGAACAGGGTTAAGTGGATTCATAACATCGCTGGAAGATACCAAGTTGAACAGGGTTATGTGGATTTATAACATCACTGGAAGATAGCACGTTGAACAGAGTTAAGTAGATTGATAACATCGCTAGAAGATACCAAGTTGAACAGAGTTAAGTGGATTGATAACATCGCTGGAAGATACCAAGTTGAACAAAGTTAAGTGGATTGATAACATCGCTGGAAGATACCACGTTGAACAGAGTTAAGTGGATTTATAACATGGCTGGAAGATACCAAGTTGAACAGGATTATGTGGATTTATAACTTCGCTGGAAGATACCAAGTTGAACAGAGTTAAGTTGATTGATAACATCGCTGGAAGATACCAAGTTGAACAGGGTTAAGTGGATTCATAACATCGCTGGAAGATACCAAGTTGAACAGGGTTATGTGGATTTATAACATCGCTGGAAGATACCAAATTGAAGAGAGTTAAGTGGATTTATAACATCGCTGGAAGATACCAAGTTGAACAGAGTTAGGTGAATTGATAACATCGCTGGAAGATACCACGTTGAACAGAGTTAAGTGGATTGATAACATCGCTGGAAGATAACAAGTTGAACAGAGTGAAGTAGATTTATAACAGTGCTGGAAGATACCAAGTTGAACAGGGTGAAGTGGATTTATAACATCGCTGGATGATACCAAGTTAGACAAAGTTAAGTGGATTGATAACATCGCTGGAAGATACCAAGTTGAACAGAGTTAGGTGGATTGATAACATCGCTGGAAAATACCACGTTGAACAGTGAACAGAGTTAAGTGGATTTATAACATGGCTGGAATATACCAAGTTAGACAAAGTTAAGTGGATTGATAACATCGCTGGAAGATACCAAGTTGAACAGAGTTAGGTGGATTGATAACATCGCTGGAAGATACCACGTTGAACAGTGAACAGAGTTAAGTGGATTTATAACATGGCTGGAAGATACCAAGTTGAAGAGGGTGAAGTGGATTTATAACATCGCTGGAAGATACCAAGTTGAACAGAGTTAAGTGGATTTATAACATCGCTGGAAGATACCAAGTTGAACAAAGTTAAGTGGATTGATAACATCGCTGGAAGATAACAAGGGAACAGAGTTAAGTGGATTGATAACATCGCTGGAAGATACCAAGTTGAACAAAGTTAAGTGGATTGATAACATCGCTGGAAGATACCAAGTTGAACAGAGTTAAGTGGATTGATAACATCGCTGGAAGATACCAAGTTGAACAGAGTTAAGTTGATTGATAACATCGCTGGAAGTTACCAAGTTGAATAGAGTTAAGTGGATTTATAACATCGCTGGAAGATACCAAGTTGAACAGGGGGAAGTGGATTTATAACATCGCTGGATGATACCAAGTTAAACAAAGTTAAGTGGATTGATAACATCGCTGGAAAATACCAAGTTGAACAGAGTTAGGTGGATTGATAACATCGCTGGAAGATACCACGTTGAACAGTGAACAGAGTTAAGTGGATTTATAACATGGCTGGAAGATACCAAGTTGAAGAGGGTGAAGTGGATTTATAACATCGCTGGAAGATACCAAGTTGAACAGAGTTAAGTGGATTTATAACATCGCTGGAAGATACCAAGTTGAACAAAGTTAAGTGGATTGATAACATCGCTGGAAGATAACAAGGGAACAGAGTTAAGTGGATTGATAACATCGCTGGAAGATACCAAGTTGAACAAAGTTAAGTGGATTGATAACATCGCTGGAAGATACCAAGTTGAACAGAGTTAAGTGGATTGATAACATCGCTGGAAGATACCAAGTTGAACAGAGTTAAGTGGATTGATAACATCGCTGGAAGTTACCAAGTTGAATAGAGTTAAGTGGATTTATAACATCGCTGGAAGATACCAAGTTGAACAGGGGGAAGTGGATTTATAACATCGCTGGATGATACCAAGTTAAACAAAGTTAAGTGGATTGATAACATCGCTGGAAAATACCAAGTTGAACAGAGTTAGGTGGATTTATAACATGGCTGGAAGATACCACGTTGAACAGAATTAAGTTGATTTATAACATCGCTGGAAGATACCAAGTTGAACAGAGTTAAGTGGATGGATAACATCGCTGGAAGATACCAAGTTGAACAGAGTTAGGTGGATTGATAACATCGCTGGATGATACCACGTTGAACAGAGTTAAGTGGATTTATATTATGGCTAGAAGATGCCAAGTTGAACAGGTTGAAGTGGATTTATAACATCGCTGGATGATACCAAGTTAAACAAAGTTAAGTGGATTGATAACATCGCTGGAAGATACCAAGTTGAAAAGAGTTAGGTGGATTTATAACATCGCTGGAAGATACCACGTTGAACAGAATTAAGTTGATTTATAACATTGCTGGAAGATACCAAGTTGAACAGAGTTAAGTGGATGGATAACATCGCTGGAAGATACCAAGTTGAACAAAGTTAAGTGGATTTATAACATCGCTGGAAGATAACAAGTGAACAAAGTTAAGTGGATTGATAACATCGCTAGAAGATACCAAGTTGAACAGAGTTATGTGGATTGATAACATCGTTTGGATATAAAAAGTTGAACAGAATTGATAACATCGCTGGAAGATACCAAGTTGAACAGGGTTAAGTGGATATATAACATCGCTGGAAGATACCAAGTTGAACAGGGTTAAGTGGATATATAACATCGCTGGAAGATACCAATTTGAACAAAGTTAAGTGGATTGATAACATCACTGGAAGATACCACGTTGAACAGAGTTAAGTGGAGTTATAACATAGCTGGAAGATACCAAGTTGAACAGGATTATGTGGATTTATAACTTCGCTGGAAGATACCAAGTTGCACAGAGTTACGTTGATTGATAACATCGCTGGAAGATACCAAGTTGAACAGGGTTAAGTGGATTCATAACATCGCTGGAAGATACCAAGTTGAACAGGGTTATGTGGATTTATAACATCACTGGAAGATAGCACGTTGAACAGAGTTAAGTAGATTGATAACATCGCTAGAAGATACCAAGTTGAACAGAGTTAAGTGGATTGATAACATCGCTGGAAGATACCAAGTTGAACAAAGTTAAGTGGATTGATAACATCGCTGGAAGATACCACGTTGAACAGAGTTAAGTGGATTTATAACATGGCTGGAAGATACCAAGTTGAACAGGATTATGTGGATTTATAACTTCGCTGGAAGATACCAAGTTGAACAGAGTTAAGTTGATTGATAACATCGCTGGAAGATACCAAGTTGAACAGGGTTAAGTGGATTCATAACATTGCTGGAAGATACCAAGTTGAACAGGGTTATGTGGATTTATAACATCGCTGGAAGATACCAAGTTGAACAGAGTTAGGTGAATTGATAACATCGCTGGAAGATACCACGTTGAACAGAGTTAAGTGGGTTGATAACATCGCTGGAAGATAACAAGTTGAACAGAGTAAAGTAGATTTATAACAGTGCTGGAAGATACCAAGTTGAACAGGGTGAAGTGGATTTATAACATCGCTGGATGATACCAAGTTAGACAAAGTTAAGTGGATTGATAACATCGCTGGAAGATACCAAGTTGAACAGAGTTAGGTGGATTGATAACATCGCTGGAAAATACCACGTTGAACAGTGAACAGAGTTAAGTGGATTTATAACATGGCTGGAAGATACCAAGTTAGACAAAGTTAAGTGGATTGATAACATCGCTGGAAGATACCAAGTTGAACAGAGTTAGGTGGATTGATAACATCGCTGGAAGATACCACGTTGAACAGTGAACAGAGTTAAGTGGATTTATAACATGGCTGGAAGATACCAAGTTGAAGAGGGTGAAGTGGATTTATAACATCGCTGGAAGATACCAAGTTGAACAGAGTTAAGTGGATTTATAACATCGCTGGAAGATACCAAGTTGAACAAAGTTAAGTGGATTGATAACATCGCTGGAAGATAACAAGGGAACAGAGTTAAGTGGATTGATAACATCGCTGGAAGATACCAAGTTGAACAAAGTTAAGTGGATTGATAACATCGCTGGAAGATACCAAGTTGAACAGAGTTAAGTGGATTGATAACATCGCTGGAAGATACCAAGTTGAACAGAGTTAAGTGGATTGATAACATCGCTGGAAGTTACCAAGTTGAATAGAGTTAAGTGGATTTATAACATCGCTGGAAGATACCAAGTTGAACAGGGGGAAGTGGATTTATAACATCGCTGGATGATACCAAGTTAAACAAAGTTAAGTGGATTGATAACATCGCTGGAAAATACCAAGTTGAACAGAGTTAGGTGGATTTATAACATCGCTGGAAAATACCACGTTGAACAGTGAACAGAGTTAAGTGGATTTATAACATGGCTGGAAGATACCAAGTTAGACAAAGTTAAGTGGATTGATAACATCGCTGGAAGATACCAAGTTGAACAGAGTTAGGTGGATTGATAACATCGCTGGAAGATACCACGTTGAACAGTGAACAGAGTTAAGTGGATTTATAACATGGCTGGAAGATACCAAGTTGAAGAGGGTGAAGTGGATTTATAACATCGCTGGAAGATACCAAGTTGAACAGAGTTAAGTGGATTTATAACATCGCTGGAAGATACCAAGTTGAACAAAGTTAAGTGGATTGATAACATCGCTGGAAGATAACAAGGGAACAGAGTTAAGTGGATTGATAACATCGCTGGAAGATACCAAGTTGAACAAAGTTAAGTGGATTGATAACATCGCTGGAAGATACCAAGTTGAACAGAGTTAAGTGGATTGATAACATCGCTGGAAGATACCAAGTTGAACAGAGTTAAGTGGATTGATAAACATCGCTGGAAGTTACCAAGTTGAATAGAGTTAAGTGGATTTATAACATCGCTGGAAGATACCAAGTTGAACAGGGGGAAGTGGATTTATAACATCGCTGGATGATACCAAGTTAAACAAAGTTAAGTGGATTGATAACATCGCTGGAAAATACCAAGTTGAACAGAGTTAGGTGGATTTATAACATCGCTGGAAGATACCACGTTGAACAGAATTAAGTTGATTTATAACATCGCTGGAAGATACCAAGTTGAACAGAGTTAAGTGGATGGATAACATCGCTGGAAGATACCAAGTTGAACAGAGTTAGGTGGATTGATAACATCGCTGGATGATACCACGTTGAACAGAGTTAAGTGGATTTATATTATGGCTAGAAGATGCCAAGTTGAACAGGTTGAAGTGGATTTATAACATCGCTGGATGATACCAAGTTAAACAAAGTTAAGTGGATTGATAACATCGCTGGAAGATACCAAGTTGAAAAGAGTTAGGTGGATTTATAACATCGCTGGAAGATACCACGTTGAACAGAATTAAGTTGATTTATAACATTGCTGGAAGATACCAAGTTGAACAGAGTTAAGTGGATGGATAACATCGCTGGAAGATACCAAGTTGAACAAAGTTAAGTGGATTTATAACATCGCTGGAAGATAACAAGTGAACAAAGTTAAGTGGATTGATAACATCGCTAGAAGATACCAAGTTGAACAGAGTTAAGTGGATTCATAAGATCGCTGGGAGATACCAAGTTGAACAGAATTGATAACATCGCTGGAAGATACCAAGTTGAACAGAGTAAAGTGGATTGATAACATCACAGGAAGATACCAAGTTGAACAGGGTTATGTGGATTGATAACATCGCTGGAAGATACCAAATTGAACAAAGTTAAGTGGATTGATAACATCGCTAGAAGATACCAAGTTGAACAGAGTTAAGTGGATTGATAACATCACAGGAAGATACCAAGTTGAACAGGGTTATGTGGATTGATAACATCGCTGGAAGATACCAAATTGAACAGAGTTAAGTGGATTTATAACATCGCTAGAAGATACCAAGTTGAACAGAGTTAAGTGGATTCATAAGATCGCTGGGAGATACCAAGTTGAACAGAATTGATAACATCGCTGGAAGATACCAAGTTGAACAGGCTTAAGTGGATTTATAACATCGCTGGAAGATACCAAGTTGAACAGAGTTAAGTGGATTTATAACATCACTGGAAGATACCAAGTTGAGCAGAGTTAAGTGGATTTATAACATCGCTGGGAGATACCAAGTTGAACAGAATTGATAACATCGCTGGAAGATACCAAGTTGAACAGGGTTAAGTGGATTTATAACATCGCTGGAAGATACCAAGTTGAACAGAGTTAAGTGGATTTATAACATCGCTGGAAGATACCAAGTTGAACAGAGTTAAGTGGAATTATAACAGTGCTGAAAGATACCAAGTTGAACAGAGTTAAATGGATTTATCATATCGCTGGAAGATACCAAGTTGAATAGAGTTAAGTGGATTTATAACATCGCTGGAAGATACCAAGTTGAACAGGGTGAAGTGGATTTATAACATCGCTGGAAGATACCAAGTTGAACAGAGTTAAGTAGATTTATAACATCGCTGGATGATACCAAGTTAGACAAAGTTAAGTGGATTGATAACATCGCTGGAAGATACCAAGTTGAACAGAGTTAAGTGGATTTATAACATGGCTGGAAGATACCAAGTTGAACAGGGTTATGTGGATATATAACATCGCTGGAAGATACCAAGTTGAACAGAGTTAAGTGGATTGATAACATCGCTGGAAGATACCAAGTTGAACAAAGTTAAGTGGATTGATAACATCGCTGGAAGATACCAAGTTGAACAGGGTTAAGTGGATTTATAATATTGCTGGAAGATACCAAGTTGAACAGAGTTAAGTTGATTTATAACAGTGCTGGAAGATGCCAAGTTGAACAGGGTTATGTGGATTGATAATATCGCTGGAAGATACCAAATTGAACAGAGTTAAGTGGATTGATAACATTGCTAGAAGATACCAAGTTGAACAGAGTTGAGTGGATTGATAAGATCGCTGGGAGATACCAAGTTGAACAGAATTGATAACATCGCTGGAAGATACCAAGTTGAACAGGCTTAAGTGGATTTATAACATCGCTGGAAGATACCAAGTTGAACAGAGTTAAGTGGATTTATAACATCGCTGGAAGATACCAAGTTGAGCAGAGTTAAGTGGATTTATAACATCGCTGGGAGATACCAAGTTGAACAGAATTTATAACATCGCTGGAAGATACCAAGTTGAACAGGGTTAAGTGGATTTATAACATCGCTGAAAGATACAAGTTCAACAGCGTTAAGTGGATTTATAACATCGCTGGAAGATACCAAGTTGAACAAAGTTAAGTGGATTGTTCACATCGTTGGAAGATACGAAGTTGAATAGAGTTAGGTTAATTTATAACCTCGCTGGAAGATACCAAGTTGAACAGAGTTAAGTGGATTGATAACATGGCTGGATGATACCAAGTTGAATAGAGTTAAGTGGATTTATAACATCGCTGGAAGATACTAAGTTGAACAGAGTTAAGTGGATTTATAACATCACTGGATGATACCAAGTTAGACTAAGTGAAGTGGATTGATAACATCGCTGGAAGATACCAAGTTGAACAGAGTTAGGTGAATTGATAACATCGCTGGAAGATACCACGTTGAACAGAGTTAAGTGGATTGATAACATCGCTGGAAGATAACAAGTTGAACAGAGTGAAGTAGATTTATAACATCGCTGGAAGATACCAAGTTGAACAGAGTTAAGTGGATTTATAACATCGCTGGAAGATACCAAGTTGAACAGAGTTAAGTGGATTTATAACATCGCTGGAAGATACCAAGTTGAACAGAGTTATGTGGATTTATAACATCGCTGAAAGATACAAGTTCAACAGGGTTAAGTGGATTTATAACATCGCTGGAAGATACCAAGTTGAACAAAGTTAAGTGGATTGTTCACATCGTTGGAAGATACGAAGTTGAATAGAGTTAGGTTAATTTATAACCTCGCTGGAAGATACCAAGTTGAACAGAGTTAAGTGGATTGATAACATGGCTGGATGATACCAAGTTGAATAGAGTTAAGTGGATTTATAACATCGCTGGAAGATACTAAGTTGAACAGAGTTAAGTGGATTTATAACATCGCTGGATGATACCAAGTTAGACTAAGTGAAGTGGATTGATAACATCGCTGGAAGATACCAAGTTGAACAGAGTTAGGTGAATTGATAACATCGCTGGAAGATACCACGTTGAACAGAGTTAAGTGGATTGATAACATCGCTGGAAGATAACAAGTTGAACAGAGTGAAGTAGATTTATAACAGTGCTGGAAGATACGAAGTTGAACAGGGTGAAGTGGATTTATAACATCGCTGGATGATACCAAGTTAGACAAAGTTAAGTGGATTGATAACATCGCTGGAAGATACCACGTTGAACAGTGAACAGAGTTAAGTGAATTTATAACATGGCTGGAAGATACCAAGTTAGACAAAGTTAAGTGGATTGATAACATCGCTGGAAGATACCAAGTTGAACAGAGTTAGGTGGATTGATAACATCGCTGGAAGATACCACGTTGAACAGTGAACAGAGTTAAGTGGATTTATAACATGGCTGGAAGATACCAAGTTGAAGAGGGTGAAGTGGATTTATAACATCGCTGGAAGATACCAAGTTGAACAGAGTTAAGTGGATTTATGACATCGCTGGAAGATACCAAGTTGAACAAAGTTAAGTGGATTGATAACATCGCTGGAAGATAACAAGGGAACAGAGTTAAGTGGATTGATAACATCGCTGGAAGATACCAAGTTGAACAAAGTTAAGTGGATTGATAACATCGCTGGAAGATACCAAGTTGAACAGAGTTAAGTGGATTGATAACATCGCTGGAAGATACCAAGTTGAACAGAGTTAAGTGGATTGATAACATCGCTGGAAGTTACCAAGTTGAATAGAGTTAAGTGGATTTATAACATCGCTGGAAGATACCAAGTTGAACAGGGGGAAGTGGATTTATAACATCGCTGGATGATACCAAGTTAAACAAAGTTAAGTGGATTGATAACATCGCTGGAAGATACCAAGTTGAAGAGAGTTAGGTGGATTTATAACATCGCTGGAAGATACCACGTTGAACAGAATTAAGTTGATTTATAACATTGCTGGAAGATACCAAGTTGAACAGAGTTAAGTGGATGGATAACATCGCTGGAAGATACCAAGTTGAACAGAGTTAAGTGGATTGATAACATCGCTGGATGATACCACGTTGAACAGAGTTAAGTGGATTTATATTATGGCTAGAAGATGCCAAGTTGAACAGGGTGAAGTGGATTTATAACATCGCTGGATGATACCAAGTTAAACAAAGTTAAGTGGATTGATAACATCGCTGGAAGATACCAAGTTGAACAGAGTTAGGTGGATTTATAACATCGCTGGAAGATACCACGTTGAACAGAATTAAGTTGATTTATAACATCGCTGGAAGATACCAAGTTGAACAGAGTTAAGTGGATGGATAACATCGCTGGAAGATACCAAGTTGAACAAAGTTAAGTGGATTTATAACATCGCTGGAAGATAACAAGTGAACAAAGTTAAGTGGATTGATAACATCGCTAGAAGATACCAAGTTGAACAGAGTTAAGTGGATTGATAACATTGCTGGAAGATACCAATTTGAACAAAGTTAAGTGGATTGATAACATCGCTGGAAGATACCAAGTTGAACAGAGTTTGTGGATTTATAACATCGCTGGAAGAAACCAAGCTATGTATTTTCAATCGATATTTGGTTTTATCTTGACTTCCAAGATAGAAGACATAGTATATGATGGTCACTTTATCTTGAAGAAAAAAATTCAAAACAATTATGAGTACATAGAGTGACATAAAAACTCGCGTTATTGAGATTGAATTCAAATTGATTAAATGACACATACATTAAATATTCACCACGATATACATGTATCAACGGTGTTGTATTTAGCTTCGTTCACCTTCATAATTTTTATATAATTTTGATGTGGAATTGTTTTTTTTTGTGTTTTTTTTTTTTTTTTGTGACTGCAAACAAAACAACTTATTTTAGTATTTGTGTTGTATATCTTTGCAATATCGAACAACGTATGCATTCGATGGATCCCAAGAGTTTTATTGCGAAACTGGGTTTAACCCCAAAACTAGATGTATAAAAAATATTGCTAATAACGACGAGTAGTGAAGCTGTTCCACAGAGATACCATCGGGAAAGCTAGCAAGCTTCGTAACTTTTGTTCCTCAGTTCCACTTCTAAATCTGTCTCCATATAAATATTTTCGGATCTGTCTGTAAGACATTCTTTTCGTTTAAAACCAATCAGCTGTCTTATGTTGTACTCTGATATTACGTTATGTCGTTAAAATATAATTACTTGATGATATTTTGACATTACGTAATGATGTTATGATGTAACTCAATATGGAATAGTCATTAGTTTATGATATTTCAATATTACATGATATGAATTCGTATTGACTTGATATAGTTTTGTTATTACTTAATATAGTTTTGTCATTACTCGATGCGGTTTTACAATTATTGAATGTGGTTGTATTATTATATGCGGTTTTAACATTACTTGATGTGTATATGACTTAACGTAATGTAGTTGTTTCATTACATGATCTGGTTTTGTTATTTCGTAATGATGGTTTGCCAATTCTTGGCTTTAACATTACACAATGATGGTTCAAAATTTGACGGTTTTACACAACATGATGTGTTTGTTCTAGTAATGATGTTGACGAGGAGTCTCGCCAGACTCGTGACCCTAATGTTTCTTTTTATTTTCAGAAAGCACATTTAAAGAGCTATCTTCTAATACTTTATCTTAAAATTAGTTTTCATTTTATTACACATAATACGGTCTTCATGTATAATCTGTACAAAATCTGACATGTAGAGTGAAAAAAAGCCAGGTGACACATAGTTTTTATCAAGTTTTTGAAAAAAGCATGAATTAAACTTCATTTTGGTAAATTATAAAAAGATTCTATCGATTTAAATTTAGACCCCCCATCCCTGTCCCCCATCTCCCTGTGTAAAATATAAGAGGTTCAGTTTCTATTGTTGTATTATGATTTTCACGCGATAATAATTAAATACTAGTATATAATAATTGCTGACACTTGTTTACTACTAAATTGATATTGTTGGGAAAGGAACTTTGTAAGTTGTGTCCGATTTCATCGTTATACTTTAAATTTGCAAAATGCTGTGTTTAATCTAATCTACTAATTTACCCAAAATCTGTTGTTTTTTTAAACCTATTTTGGATATTGATATTAACGTTTCATTATAACAGTTCTACAAAAATAATTCTATTTCAATTTCTTGTAGACTTGAAACACTATTCGTTGTAGAAAAATGAACTTAATAAGGACCTTACCGCACCTATCCCTTTAAATCCTGTTTTCATTTTGTCACTGGCCAAATATTCTCTCCGCTTTTATCTTGACCAACTTGTATCGACTAAGAGACATGGATTGTTTTCTTTTGAAGGAGTTCGGATATTGGGTGACTTTGCTATAACAGATTCCGAGGAAGCTCAAGGTCTGTCTCACTATCTTTCAAATGTTGATATATACAGCAATAGCTGGGGACCTACAGATGGTACTGGTTTTGATGGACCAGGGTCTGTAACAAAGGCAGCACTACAGGATGGAGTGACTAATGTAAGTTATATCTATATATATAAGGCAGCATTACAGGATGGAGTGACTAATGTAAGTTATATCTATATATATAAGGCAGCACTACAGGATGGAGTGACTAATGTAAGTTATATCTATAAATATAGGCAGCACTACAGGATGGAGTGACTAATGTAAGTTATATATATATATATTTGTTAGCAACAGATAACATACAAATCTATTTTAGTGTATAATAATCAGTACAAATTATTAATTGCCCAACAATGTCATTTTAACACACAATTTAGTATGTAAATATTAAAATGTTAAAAATATCTAAAATAAAATGGGATACAATTAATAATTCTTTGTCTTTCCTGTATCTTTTTCGTCTTTTTTATTAAGCCCATCAGACTCTAAAGTATGGAGCTGGTGGTTCCAAAAGTTTTCACTTCTCCTTCTTGCCGTGATGTCCCACTCAGTGTTAACTTCTATATTTGAAAAGTTACATTACTAAAGGGATGTTTCTTTGAGCTAAAATGGCTTGTGAGTGGACAGTTTTTGTTGGTTTTGTACCATGATCGATGGTTATTTAGCCGAATATTAAATTTGTCCATTGTTTCTCCCACGTACATAAATTGAGTTCTACATTTTAGAGTTGGAATTTGTGTAGATAGTATAATGGCGAAAAATTAAGTTTTCAGTGGAAAAAGAGGCTCTGGTGCATAGGAACAAGAATTTTATCGCGTTACAGACCACATGAAAACAGAAATCTTCTAAGACTTGTTTGTGAGGTCTTTTAGTTAACCTAAAAAGAGCATGCATGGCACTCTCTTTTCACATGCTACAAGAGGCATCATATTTCACGTCGAAATTTCCAGACACGATTTTTATTGATACATTCCCAGCAGCCAAAACGGACGCGCCTCCTTGGCATGTTTTTTCCCCTGACGGAATGGGGAATTCGAAGAGACCTGCATATTTCTATTTCCCGGTCATATCTTGGGGTCTGTTATATTTGTGTTTACAATAAATGCTTTATCGGAGTTTATTTAAAATATGTTTGTACTTTGCATGCGCCATGAACTTTTAGGCAAACATATGATTAAAGTCCAACAAATAACAAAAACTCCAACGCACCGCAACGTACAAAAATAAAACCAAAATGACAAAAAACAAACAAAAAAATCAAAGAAAAAGAAACAAGATTGGTATAAAACTTACAAAATTGAGTCTATGATTAAGGGAAGAAAAACAAATGGACGACAAAACGGTTCAATTACTTTTCTAGGAATGTAAAATAACCTACATGTACGTTATCAGTTGCATTTGGGTCCTCAATGCGTTCAATGCTCTTCAACTATATTTGGCCTTTTTAACTTTTTTTTTTATTCGAGCGTCACATATGAGTCTGTTGTAGACGACACGCGAGCGTCTGGCGTACAAAACTTTAATCCTGGTATATATGATGAGTTTATTCGATACCCTGAATATTGATAAATTAATCTAATTCATATAGACGTGAACTCCTGGGTGTCTTATAGTATAATATGAATTTATATTTTCCATAAGAAATAAAGCGTAGAACCAATTTTACCAATCTTAATCTAATTTACATACTGCAGGGAAGGAATGGTAAAGGTGCTATTTACATATGGGCAGCAGGTAACGGAAATACTAGAGACAACTGTAATGCTGACGGCTATGTCAACAATATTTATACTGTAGCCATTTCTAGTGCAATGATTGGTTCCAATGCATGGTACTCTGAAGTGTGTGCTGCCGCCTTAGCTGTAACGTATGGTGGTAGCCAAGATGACAGATACCTGGTAAGTATGCGCTCCTGCCTTAAGTGTAAAGTATTGCAGCAGCCAATTGCAAGATGACAGATACCTGGTAAGTGTGTGCTCCTGCCTAAGCTTTTACAGCCTTCAACTGTAGATAACAATTAGAAAGTTCATATTTTCTTCAAAATATAAATAAGAAGATGTGATATGAGTTCTAATGAGACAACTCATATATCTCCAAGTCACAATGTGTAAAAAGTAAACAATTATAGGTCAAAGTACGGCCTTTAACACGGAGCCTTGGCTCACACCGAACAGCAAGCCATTAAGGCCCCAAAATGACTGGTGTAAAACAATTCAAACAGGTAAACCAACGGTCTTATCTATATGAAAAACGAGAAACGAGAAACACTTCTTATGAACAACACCAACAAAGGACAACCACTGAACAACAGGCTCCTGACTTAGGACAGCTGCATACAAATGCAGCGGGTTTAAACGTTTTAACAAGCGCCAACCTTCAAACGTACCTGAAACAGTAGTGTAACATTACAACATAAAAAGACACACTATAAAATATCAGTTGAAATGGCTTAATTCGATCAAAAAGACGTACAAACAAAAACAAGCAAACACACACTGAACGAATAAGTTCGACCCATGACACAACACATACATTGTAGCTTTATTTTAAGGCCCCGTCTACTGATCTTGTTGTGCTAGTTTTTCAACAAACATTGATAAATATGTATAATATGTTATTCCAAATTGAATTATGGTGTCAAATTTGTTAAAAATCACAAGATTTTGAGAAACATCTTTTTGTGGTAGGATTTCAGCAACAATTTAGATTAGGTACAATAAATTATTCCAAATTGATTTCCGGTGACAACATTTATACGTCAGCTGCCAATTTCTATAAGGCCGCTAAAATTCATAAACATCTCATAGTGCTGGGATTTTATGTTTTTTACGAAACTTGGTATTTACGTTGAACATATCCTGAATAATCCCTGCTGTCAAAATTTACATATCATGTGTCAAATTTGCAGTAAGTGAATTACAAATGTAAAATTAAAAAAGAAATCCCGTAGCCAGATTTTGGACAACCTTTTTTAAAGTTTCAATGCTCTTCATCTGCCTTATTGATTTAGCCTTTTAACTCTTTTAATTTGAGCGCCACTGTCGAGTCTTGTGTTCACGAAACGCGCGTCTGACCGCGCGTCTGACCGCGCGTCTGACCTACAGTATTAATAGCCTTGTATATTTTATGAGTTTATACCAGTGCGAGATATTTTTGCGGCGTAAATTTTGTTTCAGCCAACCAATTTTATTGAATAAGCAACCAAGCGAAAACAGTAACTAAAAGGCATCTGAAAATCAATTTTCGTTTTTCCAACAAAGATCGTTAAAAGAGTTTTTCATAAAAAATAGCTAGTTAATATGGATGTTAACATTTTTGAAATAAATAAAAGCCAGTATATGTACACACGGAATGTTCCTTTTGTTTAGGGCATTTTTTATTCCTGCATCTTACAAGTATTTTAGGTGTTGAATTTAAGTAGTTTATAGGGGGTCTTAAAAGCAGCATGTGGAGCCATTAACTTGGATTAAAAATCAAATTCAAAAACTATGCATGATATCGATGTGTACTTGTCTTTTCTGCTATTTGTTCTATTTGTACTGGACAGATTTGATATATCCATGACTGTAGATATGGTGTGATTAAACTATTCTTCATTAAGTTGAAACAAGTATATGAAATAGACAATTGTATATTTTCTAAACGACAATAAAGGTAATCAGCGATTTTTTTTTGTAATTTAGACAACAACAACAACATCATCAGGATGTAAAAGTAATGGTATCCAGGGGACGTCGTACGCAGCACCTATTGCTTCCGGTATTGTTGCTCTTACACTCGAGTCTAAGTACGTATATGTCGCTGCTGCAATAAGTCCTCGAACACTAGAAGTTAAACGGTATCATCACGTAAAATTAATGGGATTTGCTTTCATGCATCTCAATATCTAAAGGTGTTTGTTGAGTTCCTCTAACGGACCAGGCGAATTGTTTTCGCTTTGATATTTGGTACACAAATTATGACCATTTACAGCTATTGGAACTGCTGTTTTAACAGAAAAAACAATATATCACCACTTACAACTTATTGTACTATGGTTTCAATTTTCAAAGTAAAATCTGCGCCTCTAACTATTCATATTTTTGTTTTAATACTCCGAGCAAAGCAGCTTGTATCTTTGCCGTAATAATGTAAATAACCTGTCGCATCGTTGATCTTCATTTAGATGTACACAATTACATAAAACAATAACCTAATAGTATTGCTGCTGTTGAAGTCAAGACAAAATGTGTTTAGCTCTTCCTAGTCTTGTACAGCTAAACACTTCTTTGCATAACGTTATCGAATTTATAGCTAACAAAACTGCTACTTTAACAATCAAGAAAAAATAATGATTAGAGACAGGTATAGTAACTCGAGGAAAACTATGTACCTGTAACTATGGAACGCCACAGCTGTCTTATTGTGAACTCTGATATTACGTTATGTTGTTTTAGTATTACTTGATGATATTTGGTCTTTACTTAATATGGTTTTGACATTAAATAATGAAGTTTTGATATAAATCAATATGGAATAGCCATTACTTAATGATATTTCGATATTACACGATATGGTTTCGTATTGACTTGATATAGTTTTGTCATTACTTAATATGGTTTTGTCAATACTCAATGTGGTTTCACCATTATTTAATGTGGTTGTGTCATTAGGCAATTAAAAAACGTGCTACAGTTACCCCATACTGAACAACAGTAATCCAAATTTGGAAGAATATAAGGATTGTAAAATAGAATGCGTGCATTATGAATCAAGTATTTCTTGATTCTGTTTTAATAACTCTAAAGAAGAAATAACTTTTTTTGATAATATGATTAATTTGATCATACCAAGACAGGGTGGCGTCAACAAAAACACCAAGGACTTTTTCACAGTGACTTTCATGAATATGTTGACCATTAATGGATATATTTAATGTGTCAATGCACATGACAGATGGTTTTTGTTTTGAACCTAAACACATTGTCTTAGTTTTTGACACATTTTCTCACATTTTGTTTTTATCAACCTAATGACAAATATTTTCTAATACAACATTGCGTGCCTGACTTGTACATCTTTTGTCTTTTCAAATCACAGAAATAGTGCTACCATCAGCAAATATCAGTATTATGATTAGGATTAAATAAAGGCAAATCATTAATAAATATTAAGAATAATATAAGACCTAAAACTGACCCTTGAGGTACGCTTACTTTTAATGTAGATGCAGTTGAAAAAGTATTTGAAATGATACGAACTGATGTCTATCGCCCAAATACAGTAAGGAGATGTGATATGATTACCAATTAGACAATCATCCAACAGATCCCAAATGAAATGGCTTTAAGTACCTATAAGTTATTTGATATACCTTAGCAACAATCACTGGGAATATTCGAACGATATAAACCTGAATGTATTGCTGCTTTTTGCAAATTATTATTTTATAGACCTGCAAATACTGCTAAAAAGTAAGCTTATACATTATGATAATACAACGAATAAGCGCAGTCTAAAGTAGATTCTAAACTTTATATCAAAAGATGTTTAAAAAAAATTAACTATAGTCATAAGTTTTCATGCTGTTAAAAACACCAAACAAACATAAATATTGATGTAGGTTACGCAGATTTTTTGTAAACACATACAGATATTTCTAGTCATACACGGAAAGACATTTTTGTCATTTATTTCTCCTTATTGATGTGTATTGCATATTTGGCAAAATTGTTCTATTTTGGCAGTCCAGATCTGACCTGGAGGGACATTCAACATCTGATTGTTTTCACATCAAACAGGAACGGTTTGAATGACACGTACTCTGATTGGTCAATGAATGGAGCAAATAAAGAATGTGAGTTTCGGGGTAAAAAAATGTAATAAAAAGTTATAGAACACACCATTACAAGCATGTCCCATAGAACACACAAGTACAAGCATATCCCATACCCCATACCAAACACCAGACTGAGTACAATCATGTCCCTTTGAACATATCAGTACAAGCATGTCCTTTAGAACACATCAGTAAAAGCATGTGCCATAGAACACACCAGTACAGACATGTCCTATAGAACACACCAGTACAAACATGTAACATAGAACACACCAGTACAAGCATGTCCCTTAGAACACATCAGTAGACATGTCCCATAGAACATATCAGTACAAACATGTCCCATATAACACACCAGTACCCGCATGTCCCTTAGAACACATCAGTACAGACATGTCACATAGAACACATCAGTACAAACATGTCCGATAGAACACATAGGTACATACATGTCCGATAGAACACATAGGTACATACATGTCCGATAGAACACATCAGTACATATATGTCCGATAGAACACACCAGTACATACATGTCCGATAGGACACATCAGTACATACATGTCCGATAGAACACATCAGTACAGACATGTCACATAGAACACACATGTACAAGTGCGTTCTGTACACAAATCAGCTTACGTATATCCCATTGAACACATCGATACAGGAATGTCTTCACTTAAGTAAATTTCAAAAGGGATTATTAAATATTCAGGGGGAAATCTCGAGAAACAAACGCTTATGTTAGACAGATGATAGAAATATCAGATATTTGTTTTCAAATACATGTGTTGACGAGACAGATGATAGAAATAATAGAAATTTGTTTAATAGTGCCGAAAATCTTGTTTCATTTATATATATTTTTCTTGTTGTTGCATTATCAGTCAGCCAAGTCATGGGTTTTGGTTTAATGAACGCTGAAGCAATGGTGAGCTATGGGAAAACCTGGACAACAGTTCCAATACAACAAACGTGCACTTTATCAACAAGCTTTCCAGCTTCGTAAGTATCCGGCTTACAATGATATTTACATGTGTTCCTTATAAAAGCCTCCCCTTTCACATCTCTATAGTATTGGCATTTTATCAGTAATAATCATTATGTAACAAAAAGTTTATAACGATAATTCTGCGAGAAATAAAAATAATGAATCTCAAAATATTTCTTCCTTTTTGAACACTGACAGGAGGTTGTGGTATTGCACGAAGGATATAAAATCCAAAAAGAAGGCGAAGGATATAAAATCCAAAACAAAAAAAGAGAATTGTACGAAAGATATAAAATCCAAAACAAAAAGAGAGAATTGCACGAAGGATATCATATTCAAAACAAAAAGAGTGTATTGCACGAAGGATATAAAACCCAAAACAAAAAGAGAGAATTGCACGAAGGATATAAAATCCAAAACAAAAAGAGAGAATTGCACGAAGGAAACAAAAAGAGAGAATTGCACGAAGGATATAAAATCCAAAACAAAAAGAGAGAATTGCACGAAGGATATCAAATCCAAAATAAAAAGAGAGTATTGCACGAAGGATTTAAAATCCAAAACAAAAAGAGAGAATTGCACGAAGGATATAAAATCCAAAACAATAAGAGAGTATTGCACGAAGCATATAAATCCTAAAAACAAGAGGGAATTGCACCAAGGATATCAAATAAAAAAAAAAGACAGTATTGCACGAAGGATATAAAATCCAAAACAAAAAGAGAGTATTACAAGAAGGATATCAAATCCAAAAGAACAAAAGAAAAGGAAGGCCAAGGATATAAAATCCAAAACAAAACGAGAGTATTGCACGAAGGATATAAAATCCAAAACAAAAAGAGAGAATTGCACGAAGGATATAAAATCCAAAACAAAAAGAGAAAAGGAAGGCCAAGGATATAAAATCCAAAACAAAAAGAGAGTATTGCACGAAGGATATCAAAATCCAAAACAAAAAGAGAGTATTGCACGAAGCATATAAAATCCTAAAACAAAAAGTGAGAGTATTGCACGAAGGATATAAAATACAAAACAAAAAGAGAGAATTGCACGCAGGATTTAAAATCCTAAACAAAAAGAGAGAATTGCACGAAGGATGTGAAATCCAAAACAAAAAAAGAGAATTGCACGAAGGATATAAATCCAAAACAAAAAGAGAGTATTGCACGAAGCATATAAAACTAAAAAAAAAACAAGAGGGAATTGCACGAAGGATATAAAATCCAAAACAAAAAGAGAGTGTTGCACGAAGGATATAAAAATCAAGGCAAAAAAAAAAAAGAGAATTGCACGTAGGATATAAAATCCAAAACATAAGACAGTATTGCACGAAGAATATCAAATACAAAACAAAAAGAGAGAATTGCACGAATGATATAAAATCCAAAACAAAAAGAGAGAATTTCACGAAGGATATAAAATCCAAAACAAAAAGAGAGAATTGCACAAAGGATAAAAAAATCCAAAACAAAAAGAGAGAATTGCACAAAGGATATAAAATCCAAAACAAAAAGAGAGAATTGCACGAAGGATATAAAATCCAAAACAAAAAGAGAGAATTGCACGAAGGATATAAAATCCAAAACAAAAAGAGAGAATTGGACGAAGCATATAAAACTAAAAAAACAAGAGGGAATTGCACGAAGGATATAAAATTCAAAACAAAAAGAAAGAATTGCACGAAGGATATAAAATCAAAAACAAAAAGTGAGAGTATTGCACGAAGGATATAAAATCCAAAACATAAAAGAGAATTGCACGAAGGATATAAAATTCAAGGCAAAAAAAAAAGAGAATTGCACGAAGGATATAAAATACAAAACGAAAAGAGAGAATTGCACGAAGATATCAAATCCAAAACATAAAACAGTATTGCACGAAGGATTTAAAATCCAAAACAAAAAGTGAGAATTGCACGAAGGATATAAAATCCAAAACAAAAAGAGAGTATTGCACGAAGGATATAAAATCCAAAACAAAAAGAGAGAATTGCACGAAGGATATCATATCCAAAACAAAAAGAGAGTATTGCACGAAGGATATAAAATCCAAAACAAAAAGAGAGAATTGCACGAAGGATATAAAATCCAAAACGAAAAGAGAGAATTGCACGAAGGATATAGAATCCAAAACAAAAAGAGAAAAGGAAGGCCAAGGAAAAAATAGATGAGAGAAACGACAACCACCACCACCTTCTCCTGCAAACCATATAAATAAAATAAATGTTTATTTTCTATTTTTATTTTTTTGACTTTTTGCGATCAGAATCGACGGAACATTTACTAAAATAGGTTTTAACCGATGTCAGAACTTTTTGGCGGATGGAAACAATGCAGAGCCGTTCGTAATATGATGAAAGTATAATATGCTGACACACAAGCGACGTGCAGAGGGTGTCCGTTTTGGGCAATAACCTCCTATCATAGGAGCTTTTAAACTTTGTTGCTGTGTTATATATCAAATTTTGTTTTTCGTTAATTTTTTATGCCTCATTTATGGGCATTATGTTTTTTGGTCTGTGCGTCTGTTCGTCCGTCTATCCCGCTTCAGGTTAAAGTTTTTGGTCGAGGAAGTTTTTGATGAAGTTGAAATCCAATCAACTTGAAACAACTTAGTATACATGTTCCTTATGCTAGTATGATTTTTTCTAATTTTAATACCAAATTAGAGATTTAACCCAATTTTCACGGTTCACTGAACATAGACAGTGCGGATTGGGCATCCATGTACTGGGGACATATTCTTGTACATTAATTCAGACGTAAGTTTTCTCGTTTGAATTGTTTAACAATTGTGATTTCGGGGCCTTTTATTGTAGACTTTGCGGTGTAGACTTTGCTCGTTTTCAAAGGCATTACGTTTACTTATAGCTATTAATTTCTGTGTCATTTTGGTCTCTTGGGGGAGGTGTCTTATTTGCAATCATACCTTATCTTCAAAGCCGCGGTATCTATATACAAAGAAAATATGCAACTACTTTTATGGATTCATTGGGGATATAGTTTGTCTTTTTTGACCTTCGTCATTTTTTTACAATTGTAGATTGTCGCTGTCCTTTCAAGCAATATACATTTGGAATGATTTAATAATGATAATAATTCGTTAATAAAATTGAGAATGGAAATGGGGAATGTGCCAAAGACGCAACAACCCGACCAAAGAGCAGACAACATCCGAAGGCCACCAATCAGTCTTTAACGCAGCGAGAAAATCCCGCACCGGAGGTGGTCCTCAACATGCCCTTAACTGAAATTGTGTACAAGTTCAGTGTGAATGGTCGTCATACTAAACTCAAAAACATACAAATGAACTAAATTAATATTAAGAATCTGGTTTTCAGAGAGAAAAAGCGCAAAAGTTTCAACATTTTCTTAAGGTCTCCTTTGTATCACGATTGAAAGAAAACGTACATTTTGTAGCTTGTCTTTCAAACAATAAATACACCCATTCAATATTGCTAAAACTTTAGTTGAAAGTAAAATCACAAAAATAACAAAAAGTTTCGGTTGGACAATTGTCAAATTATCTTCTGTAAAAGCAGTTTTGAAAATTACATACATATAGATTATCTTGCTCTTGTTTACCAATTTTCCTTTAAACATTTTTTTAGAATGTTTCACACTTTATTCTTTTTCCCAAGCCACAATGTATGCATTTCACATTTTGGCAACTAATTCTAAAGTCTTATTAACAAAAATAATTCTGGCTAAATATTTGAAAATTCATATTAAAATACGAAGATGTGGTATGAATGCAAATACAACAACTATCCATAAGAAACCACTTAAGGTAGTAGTAAGCAACAATAATTCACAGCAAGGCGTATGATTCAAAATTAAAAAAAAAAAATGTAACATGTGCACACAATTACAGGAGCACCAATACTTCGAAGTCTGATTCTATCATTGTAACATCTGGTGACTGTTCGTCGATACAATATCTTGAGCACGTGGTAGCTACCATTACATTCTCCTACACAACCTTTAGAGGTGTAACAGAGTTTTATTTGGTATCTCCATCTGGTACCAGAAGCCACCTGTTACACTACAGATATCAGGACGCTTTAGATACTCAAGCACCAGGAAGTTTAACCTGGGATTTTATGTCAGTGCATTTTTGGAAGGAAAATCCAATCGGTAGCTGGACCCTGGAAATTAGTCGGAAATTGGCTTTAGGAACAGGTAATACCATTAAATGTTGATTTTTGTAGATTTTTTTGACAAAGCGTAATAAAACATACTCCTAAAGATAACAATGTTAAACTTTGAAAGGCCAGAGGCGCGTTTTGTCTACACTAGGCTCATCAAGGATGTTCGAAATAAAATAGTTGGAAATGTAATCATAATAATTGAAGCGTTTTAAAATTTGAGCAGATATGAGTATTAAAAGTCGCAAAAACTAATTATCCGGCCAAGCTTTAAATATAATAGTAAGGTGATGTGGTATGGTTACAAATCGGACATTTATCCACCAGAGGCCAAATTTCAAAGACGTAAACAACTGTAATCACCGTAAGCCCTTCAACAATGAGCAAACTCATACCATATAGTCAGCTATAAAAGTCACGGAAATGACAAACATGAAACAATTCAAACTAGAAAATTATCGACTTGATTTATGTACAAAACAATGAACGAAAACCATATATGATGAAAAAACAACAAGCGTTTTATCTTGTTACATTCGACAGATGATTGTTCGAGTGCTTAATCTTGATTGACTTGCCAGATGACTGTTCGAGTATTTTATCTTGTTTGACTCGACAGAGATATGTTTGAGTGCTTTATCTTGTTGTACTCGCCAGAGGATTAATCAAGTGCTTTATCTTGTTTGACTCGACAGAGGATTGTTTGAGTGCTTTACCTTGTTGGACTCGCCAAAGGATTGTTTGAGTGCTTTATCCTTGTTTGACTCGACTGGGGATTGTTTGAGTGCTTTATCTTGTTTGACTCAACAGAGGATTACTCGAGTGCTATACTTGTTTGAGTCGCCAGAAGGTTGTTTAAGCGTTTTATCTTGTTTCATTCGACAGATGATTGTTCGAGTGCTTAATCTTGATTGACTTGACAGATGACTGTTCGAGTGTTTTGTCTTGTTTGACTCTCAGAGAATTGTTTGAGTGCTTTATCTTGTTTGACTCGACAGAGGATTGTTTGAGTGCTTTATCTTGTTTGACTCACCAGAGGACTGTTTATGTCCTTTATCTTGTTTTGCTCAACAGGGGATTGTTTACGTGATTTATCTTGCTTGACTTGACAGAGGATTGTTCGAGTGCTTGATCTTGTTTGACTCGACAGAGGATTGTTTGAGTGCTTTATCTTGTTTGACTCGCCAGAGGATTGTTTACGTGCTTTATCTTCTTTGACTATACCGAGGATTTTTTACGTGCTTTATCTTGTTTGACTCGCCGAAGGATTGTTTGAGTGCTCTATCTTGTTTGACTCGCCAGAGGATTGTTTGAGTGCTTAATCTTGTTTGACTCGACAGAGGATTGTTTGAGTGCTTAATCTTGTTTGACTCGCCAGAGGATTGTTTGAGTGCTTTATCTTGTTTAACTTGGCAGAGGATGGTTTGAGTGCTTTAGCTTGTTTGACTCGACAGAAGATTGTTTGAGTGCTTAATCTTGTTTGACTCGCCAGAGGATTGTTTGAGTGCTTAATCTTGTTTGACTCGCCAGAGGATTGTTTGAGTGCTTTATCTTGTTTGACTCGCCAGAGGATTGTTTGAGTGCTTAATCTTGTTTGACTCGACAGAGGATTGTTTGAGTGCTTAATCTTGTTTGACTCGACAGAGGATTGTTTGAGTGCTTTATCTTGTTTGACTCGACAGAGGATTGTTTGAGTGCTTAATCTTGTTTGACTCGACAGAGGATTGTTTGAGTGCTTAATCTTGTTTGACTCGACAGAGGATTGTTTGAGTGCTTTATCTTGTTTGACTCGCCAGAGGATTGTTTAAGTGCTATATCTTGTTTGACTCGCCAGAGGATTGTTTGAGTGCTTTATCTTGTTTGACTCGACAGAGGATTGTTTGAGTGCTTAATCTTGTTTGACTCGACAGAGGATTGTTTGAGTGCTTTATCTTGTTTGACTCGCCAGAGGATTGTTTAAGTGCTATATCTTGTTTGACTCTACAGAGGATTGCTTGAGTGCTTTATCTTGTTTGACTCGCCAGAGGATTGTATGAGTGCTTTATCTTGTTTTGCTCGACAGAGGATTGTTTGAGTGCTTTATCTTGTTTGACTCGTCAGATGATTGTTTGAGTGCTTTATCTTGTTTGAATCTATAGATTATTGTATGAGTGTTTTATCTTGTTTGACTCGACAGATGATTGTTTGAGTCCTTTATCTTGTTTGACTTGACAGATAATTGTTCGAGTGCTTTTTCTTGTTTGAATTGCCAGAGGATTGTTTATGTCCTTTATCTTGTTTGACTTGACAGAGGATTGTTCGAGTGCTTGATCTTGTTTGACTCGCCAGAGGATTTTTATAGTGCTTTATCTTATTTGACTCGCCAGATGATTGATTACGTGCTTTATCTTGTTTGACTCGACAGGGGATTGTTTACGTGCTTTATCTTCTTTGACTCGACCGAGGATTATTTACGTGCCTTATCTTGTTTGACTCGCCAGAGGATTGTTTACGTGCTTCATCTTGTTTGACTCGACAGGGGATTTTTTACGTGCTTTATCTTCTTTGACTCGACAGAGGGTTGTATGAATGCTTTATCTTGTTTGACTCGACAGAGAGTTGTATGAGTGCTTTATCTTGTTTGACTCGCCAGAGGATTGTTTACGTGATTTATCGTGTTTGACTTGCCAGAGGATTGTTTACGTGCTTTATCTTGTTTGACTCGAAAGGGGATTGTTTGAGTACATTATCTTGTTTGACTCGCCAGAGGATTGTTTATGTGCTTTATCTTGTTTGACTCGACAGAGGATTGTATGAATGCTTTATCTTGTTTTACTAGCCAGAGGATTGTTTGAGTGATTTATCTTGTTTGACTCGCAAGAGGATTGTTTACGTGCTTTATCTTGTTTGACTCGCCAGAGGATTGTTTGAGTGCTTTATCTTCTTTGACTCGCCAGAGGATTGTTTGAGTGCTTTATCATGTTTGACTCGACAGAGGATTGTTTGAGTGCTTTATCTTGTTTGACTCGTCAGAGGATTGTTTGAGTGTTTTATCTTGTTTGACTCGACAGAGGATTGTTTGAGTGCTTTATCTTGTTTGACTCGACAGAGGATTGTTTGAGTGCTTTATCTTGTTTGACTCGCCAGAGGATTGTTTGGGTGCTATATCTTGTTTGAATTGCCAGAGGATTGCTTATGTGCTTTATCTTGTTTGACTCGACCGAGGATTTTTTACGTGCTTTATCTTGTTTGACTCGACAGAGGATTGTATGAATTCTTTATCTTGTTTGACTCGACAGAGAATTGTATGAGTGCTTTATCTTGTTTGACTCGCCAGAGGATTGTTTACGTGCTTTATCTTGTTTGACATGACAGAGGATTGTTTGAGTGCTTCATCTCGTTTGAATCGCCAGAGGATAGTTTGAGTGCTTTATCTTGTTTGACTCGACCGAGGATTTTTTACGTGCTTTATCTTGTTTGACTCGACAGAGGATTGTTTGAGTGTTTTATCTTGTTTGACTGGCCAGAGGATTGTTTGAGTGCTAAATCTTGTTTGACTCGACAGAGGATTGTTTACGTGCTTTGTCTTGTTTGACTTGACAGAGGATTTTTCGAGTGCTTGATCTTGTTTGACTCGCCAGACAATTGTTCGAGTGCTTTATCTTGTTTAACTCGCCAGAGGATTGTTTACGTGCTTTATCTTCTTTTACTCGACCGAGGATTTTTTACGTCCTTCATCTTGTTTGACTCGACAGGGGATTGTTTACGTGCTTTATCTTCTTTGACTCGACCGAGTATTTTTTACGTGCTTTATCTTGTTTGACTCGACAGAGGGTTGTATGAATGCTTTATCTTGTTTGACTCGACAGAGAGTTGTATGAGTGCTTTATCTTGTTTGACTCGCCAGAGGATTGTTTACGTGCTTCATCTTGTTTGACTTGCCAGAGGATTGTTTACGTGCTTTATCTTGTTTGACTCGACAGGGGATTGTTTGAGTACTTTATCTTGTTTGACTCGACAGAGGATTGTTTGAGTGCTTTTTCTTGTTTGAATCGCCAGAGGATTGTTTGAGTGCTTTATCTTCTTTGACTCGACCGAGGATTTTTTACGTGCTTTATCTTCTTTCACTCGTCAGAGGATTGTTTGAGTGCTTTATCTTGTTTGACTCGATCGACAGGGGATTGTTTACGTGCTTTATCTTGTTTGACCTGACAGAGGATTGTTCGAGTGCTTGATCTTGTTTGCCTCATCAGAGGATTGTTCGAGTGCTTTATCTTGTTTGACTCGCCAGAGGATTGTTTACGTGCTTTATCTTCTTTGACTCGACCGAGGATTTTTTACGTGCTTTATCTTGTTTGACTCGACAGAGGATTGTTTGAGTGCTATATCTGGTTTGAATCGCCAGAGGATTGTTTACGTTCTTTATCTTCTTTGACTCGACCGAGGATTTTTTACGTGCTTCATCTTGTTTGACTCGACAGAGGATTGTATGAATTCTTTATCTTGTTTGACTCGAGAGAGAATTGTATGAGTGCTTTATCTTGTTTGCCTCGCCAGAGGATTGTTTACGTGCTTTATCTTGTTTGACTCGACAGGGGATTGTTTGAGTGCTTTATCTTGTTTGAATTGCCAGAGGATTGTTTATGTGCTTTATCGTCTTTGACTCGACCGAGGATTTTTTACGTGCTTTATCTTGTTTGGCTCGACAGAGGATTGTATGAATGCTTTATCTTGTTTGACTCGACAGAGAATTGTATGAGTGCTTTATCTTGTTTGACTCGCCAGAGGATTGTTTACGTGCTTTATCTTGTTTGACATGACAGAGGATTGTTTGAGTGCTTCATCTTGTTTGAATCGCCAGAGGATTGTTTGAGTGCTTTATCTTGTTTGACTCGACAGAGGATTGTTTACGTGCTTTGTCTTGTTTGACTTGACAGAGAATTGTTCGAGTGCTTGATCTTGTTTGACTCGCCAGACAATTGTTCGAGTGCTTTATCTTGTTTAACTCGCCAGAAGATTGTTTACGTGCTTCATCTTGTTTGACATGCCAGAGGATTGTTTATGTGCTTTATCGTGTTTGACTCGACAGGGGATTGTTTGAGTACTTTATCTCGTTTGACTCGACAGAGGATTGTTTGAGTGCTTTATCTTGTTTGAATCGCCAGAGGATTGTTTGAGTGCTTTTTCTTCTTTGACTCGACCGAGAATTTTTTACGTGCTTTATCTTCTTTGACTCGCCAGAGGATTGTTTGAGTGCTTTATCTTGTTTGACTCGACAGGGGATTGTTTACGTGCTTTATCTTGTTTGAGCTGACAGAGAATTGTTCGAGTGCTTGATCTTGTTTGCCTCATCAGAGGATTGTTCGAGTGCTTTATCTTGTTTGACTCGCCAGAGGATTGTTTACGTGCTTTATCTTCTTTGACTCGACCGAGGATTTTTTACGTGCTTTATCTTATTTGACTCAACAGAGGATTGTTTGAGTGCTCTATCTTGTTTGAATCGCCAGAGGATTGTTTACGTTCTTTATCTTCTTTGACTCAACCGAGGATTTTTTACATGCTTCATCTTGTTTGAGTCGACAGAGTATTGTATGAATGCTTTATCTTGTTTGACTCGACAGAGAATTGTATGAGTGCTTTATCTTGTTTGCCTCGACAGAGGATTGTTTGAGTGCTTTATCTTGTTTGACTCGACAGGGGATTGTTTGAGTACTTTATCTTGTTTGACTCGCCAGAGGATTGTTTGAGTGCTTTATCTTCTTTGACTCGACCGAGGATTTTTTACGTGCTTTATCTTGTTTGAATCGCCAGAGGATTGTTTTAGTGCTTTATCTTGTTTGACTCGCCAGAGGATTGTTTACGTCCTTTTTCTTCTTTTACTCGACAGAGGATTGTTTGAGTGCTTTATCTTGTTTGACTTGACAGAGGATTGTTTACGTGCTTTATCTTGTTTGAGTCGCCAGAGGATTGTTTATGTGCTTTATCTTGTTTGACTCGACAGAAGATTGTTTAAGTGTTTTATCTTGTTTGACTCGACAGATGATTGTTTGAGTGCTTTTTCTTGTTTGAATTGCCAGATGATTGTTTGAGTGCTTTATCTTGTTTGACTCGAGAGAGGATTTTTTGAGTGCTTTATCTTGTTTGACTCGATAGAGGATTGTTTGAGTGCTTTATCTTGTTTGACTCGCAAGGGGATTGTTTACGTGCTTTATCTTGTTTGACTCCCTGGATGATTGTTCGAGTGCTTTATCTTGTTTGACTCTCCAGAGGATTGTTTATGTGCTTTATCTTGTTTGACTCGACAGGGGATTGTTTACGTGCTTTATCTTGTTTGACTTGACAGAGGATTGTTAAGTGCTTGATCTTGTTTGACTGACCAGAGGATTGTTCGAGTGCTTTATCTTGTTTGACTCGCCAGAGGATTGTTAACGTGCTTTATCTTCTTTGACTCGACCGATGAGTTTTTACGTGCTTTATCTTGTTTTACTGGCAAGAGGATGGTTTGAGTGCTTTATCTTGTTTACTCGACAGAGGATTGTTTGAGTGCTTTATCTTGTTTGACTCTCCAGAGGATTGTTTATGTGCTTTATCTTGTTTGATTCGCCAGAGGATTGTTTATGTGCTTTATCTTGCTTGACTTGACAGAGGATTGTTCGAGTGCTTGATCTTGTTTGACTCGACAGAGGATTGTTCGAGTGCTTTATCTTGTTTGACTCGCCAGAATATTGTTTACGTGCTTTATCTTCTTTGACTATACCGAGGATTTTTTACGTGCTTTATCTTGTTTGACTCGCCAGAGGATAGTTTGAGTGCTCTATCTTGTTTGACTCGCTAGAGGATTGTTTACGTGCTTTATCTTGTTTGACTCGACAGGGAATTGTTTACGTGCTTTATCATGGTTGACTAGCTAGAGGATTGTTTGAGTCCTTTATCTTGTTTGACTCGACAGAGAATGTTTGAGTCCTTTATCTTGTTTGCCTCGACAGAGGATTGTTTACGTGCGTCATCTTGTTTCACTCGACAGGGGATTGTTTACGTGCTTTATCTTCTTTGACTCGACCGAGGATTGTTGAGTGCTTTATCTTGTTTGACTCGACAGATGATTGTTTGAGTGCTTTATCTTGTTTGACTCGCCAGAGGATTGTTTGAGTGCTTTATCTTGTTTGACTTGACAGATAATTGTTCGAGTGCTTTTTCTTGTTTGAATTGCCAGAGGATTGTTTATGTGCTTTATCATGTTTGACTTGACAGAGGATTGTTCGAGTGCTTGATGTTGTTTGACTCGCTAGAGGATTTTTCGAGTGCTTTATCTTATTTGACTCGCCAGATGATTGTTTACGTGCTTTATCTTGTTTGACTCGACCGAGGATTTTTTACGTGCTTTTTCTTGTTTGACTCGCCAGAGGATTGTTTGAGTGCTTTATCTTGTTTGACTCGCCAGAGGATTGTTTCGGTGCTTCATCATGTTTGACTCGACAGGAGATTGTTTACGTGCTTTATCTTCTTTGACTCGACCGAGGATTTTTTACGTGCTTTATCTTGTTTGACTCGACAGAGGGTTGTATGAATGCTTTATCTTGTTTGAATTTATAGATTATTGTATGAGTGCTTTATCTTGGTTGACTAGCCAGAGGATTGTTTGAGTGCTTTATCTTGTTTGACTCGACAGAGAGTTGTATGAGTTCTTTATCTTGTTTGACTCGGCAGAGGATTGTTAACGTGCTTTATCTTGTTTCATTCGACAGATGATTGTTCGAGTGCTTAATCTTGATTGACTTGCCAGATGACTGTTCGAGTGTTTTGTCTTGTTTGACTCTCCAGAGAATTGTTTGAGTGCTTTATCTTGTTTGACTCGACAGAGGATTGTTTGAGTGCTTTATCTTGTTTGACTCGCCAGAAGATTGTTGATGTGCTTTATCTTGTTTGACTTGACAGAGGATTGTTCGAGTGCTTGATCTTGTTTGACTCGCTAGAGGATTTTTCGAGTGCTTTATCTTATTTGATTCGCCAGATGATTGTTTACGTGCTTTATCTTGTTTGACTCGACCGAGGATTTTTTACGGGCTTTATCTTGTTTGACTCGCCAGAGGATTGTTTGAGTGCTTTATCTTGTTTGACTTGACAGAGGATTGTTTACGTGCTTCATCTTGTTGGACTCGACAGGGCATTGTTTACGTGCTTTATCTTCTTTGACTCGACCGAGGATTTTTTACGTGCTTTATCTTGTTTGACTCGACAGAGGGTTGTATGAATGCTTTATCTTGTTTGACTCGACAGAGAGTTGTATGAGTGCTTTGTCTTGTTTGACTCGCCAGAGGATTGTTTACGTGCTTTATCTTGTTTGACTCGACCGAGGATTTTTTACGTGCTTTATCTTGTTTGACTCGTCAGAGGATTGTTTACGTGCTTTATCTTGTTTGACTCGACCGAGGATTTTTTACGTGCTTTATCTTGTATGACTCGCCAGAGGATTGTTTGAGTGCTTTATCATGTTTAAGTGGACAGAGGATTGTTTACGTGTTTTATGTTGTTTGACTCGACAGAGGATTGTTCGAGTGCTTTATCTTGTTTGACTCGACAGAGGATTGTTTACGTGCTTTATCTTGTTTGACTTGACCGAGGATTTTTTACGTGCTTTATCTTGTTTGACTCGACAGAGGGTTGTATGAATGCGTTATCTTGTTTGACTCGACAGAGAGTTGTATGAGTACTTTATCTTGTTTGACTCGCCAGAGGATTGTTTACGTGCTTTATCTTGTTTGACTCGACCGAGGATTTTTTACGTGCTTTATCTTGTTTGACTCGCCAGAGGATTGTTTACGTGCTTTATCTTGTTTGACTCGACCGAGGATTTTTTACGTGCTTTATCTTGTTTGGCTCGACCGAGGATTTTTTACGTGCTTTATCTTGTTTGACTCACCAGAGGATTGTTTACGTGCTTTATCTTGTTTGACTCGACCGAGGATTTTTTACGTGCTTTATCTTGTTTGATTCGACAGAGAGTTGTATGAGTGCTTTATCTTGTTTGAGTCGCCAGAGGATTGTTAACGTGCTTGATCTTGTTTCATTCGACAGATGATTGTTCGAGTGCTTAATCTTGATTGATTTGGCAGATGACTGTTCGAGTGTTTTGTCTTGTCTGACTCTCCAGAGAATTGTTTGAGTGCTTTATCTTGTTTGACTCGCCAGAGGATTGTTTACGTGCTGTATCTTCTTTGACTATACCGAGGATTTTTTACGGGCTTTATCTTGTTTGACTCGCCAGAGGATTGTTTGAGTGCTCTATCTTGTTTGACTCGCCAAAGGATTGTTTACGTGCTTTATCTTGTTTGACTCGGCAGGGATTTGTTTACGTGCTTTATCTTGGTTGACTAGCCAGAGGATTGTTTGAGTGCTTTATCTTATTTGACTCGATGGAGGATGGTTTGAGTGCTTTATCTTGTTTGACTCGACAGATGATTGTTTGAGTACTTTATCTTGTTTGACTCGACAGGGGATTGTTTGAGTGCTTTATCTTGTTTGACTCGACAGAGGATTGTTTGAGTACTTTATCTTGTTTGATTCGACAGGGGATTGTTTGAGTGCTTTATCTTGTTTGACTCGACAGGGGATTTTTTACGTGCTTTATCTTGTTTGACTCGCCAGAGGATTGTTTGAGTTCTTTATCTTGTTTGACTCGACAGGGGATTGTTTACGTCCTTTATCTTGTTTGACTTGACAGAGGATTGTTCGAGTGCTTGATCTTGTTTGACTCACCAGAGGATTGTTCGAGTGCTTTATCTTGGTTGACTCGACAGAGGATTGTTTACGTGCTTTATCTTGTTCGACTCGCCAGAGGATTGTTTATGTGCTTTATCTTGTTTGACTTGACAGAGGATTGTTTGAGTGCTTTATGTTGTTTGACTCGCCATAAGATTGTTTGAGTGCTTTATCTTGTTTGACTGACAAGATGAATGTTTGAGTGCTTTATCTTGTTTGACTGACAAGATGAATGTTTGAGTGCTTTATCTTGTTTGACTCGCCATGAGATTGTTTGAATGCTTTATCTTGTTTGACTTGACAGGTGATTGTTTATGTGCTTTATCCTGTTTGACTTGACAGAGGATTGTTTGAGTGCTTTATCTTGTTCGACTCGCCAGAGGATTGTTTATGTGCTTTATCTTGTTTGACTTGACAGAGGATTGTTTGAGTGCTTTATCTTGTTTGACTCGCCATAAGATTGTTTGAGTGCTTTATCTTGTTTGACTGACAAGATGAATGTTTGAGTGCTTTATCTTGTTTGACTCGCCATAAGATTGTTTACATGCTTTATCTTCTTTTACTTGACCGAGGATTTTTTACGTCCGTCATCTTGTTTGACTCGACAGGGGATTGTTTACGTGCTTTATCTTGTTTGACTCGACCGAGGATTTTTTACGTGCTTTATCTTGTTTGATTCGACAGAGAGTTGTATGAGTGCTTTATCTTGTTTGATTCGACAGAGGATTGTTCGAGTGCTTAATCTTGATTGACTTGCCAGATGACTGTTCGAGTGTTTTGTCTTGTCTGACTCTCCAGAGAATTGTTTGAGTGCTTTATCTTGTTTGACTCGCCGGAGGATTGTTTACGTGCTGTATCTTCTTTGACTATACCGAGGATTTTTTACGGGCTTTATCTTGTTTGACTCGCCAGAGGATTGTTTGAGTGCTCTATCTTGTTTGACTCGCTAAAGGATTGTTGACGTGCTTTATCTTGTTTGACTCGGCAGGGAATTATTTACGCGCTTTATCTTGGTTGACTAGCCAGAGGATTGTTTGAGTGCTTTATCTTATTTGACTCGATGGAAGATGGTTTGAGTGCTTTATCTTGTTTGACTCGACAGAGGATTGTTTGAGTACTTTATCTTGTTTGACTCGACAGGGGATTGTTTGAGTGCTTTATCTTGTTTGACTCGACAGAGGATTGTTTGAGTACTTTATCTTGTTTGACTCGACAGAGGATTGTTTGAGTGCTTTATCTTGTTTGACTCGACAGGGGATTGTTTGAGTGCTTTATCTTGTTTGACTCGACAGAGGATTGTTTGAGTGCTTTATCTTGATTGACTTGCCAGATGACTGTTCGAGTTTTTTGTCTTGTCTGACTCTCCAGAGAATTGTTTGAGTGCTTTATCTTGTTTGACTCGCCAGAGGATTGTTTACGTGCTGTATCTTCTTTGACTATACCGAGGATTTTTTACGGGCTTTATCTTGTTTGACTCGCCAGAGGATTGTTTGAGTGCTCTATCTTGTTTGACTCGCCAAAGGATTGTTTACGTGCTTTATCTTGTTTGACTCGGCAGGGAATTGTTTACGTGCTTTATCTTGGTTGACTAGCCAGAGGATTGTTTGAGTGCTTTATCTTATTTGACTCGATGGAGGATGGTTTGAGTGCTTTATCTTGTTTGATTCGACAGAGGATTGTTTGAGTACTTTATCTTGTTTGACTCGACAGGGGATTGTTTGAGTGCTTTATCTTGTTTGACTCGACAGAGGATTGTTTGAGTACTTTATCTTGTTTGACTCGACAGGGGATTGTTTGAGTGCTTTATCTTGTTTGACTCGACCGAGGATTTTTAACGTGCTTTATCTTGTTTGACTCGCCAGAGGATTGTTTGAGTACTTTATCTTGTTTGACTCGACAGGGGATTGTTTACGTCCTTTATCTTGTTTGACTTGACAGAGGATTGTTCGAGTGCTTGATCTTGTTTGACTCACCAGAGGATTGTTCGAGTGCTTTATCTTGGTTGACTCGACAGAGGATTGTTTACGTGCTTTATCTTCTTTGACTCGACCGAGGATTTTTTGAGTGCTTTATCTTGTTTGACTCGCCATGAGATTGTTTGAATGCTTTATCTTGTTTGACTTGACAGGTGATTGTTTATGTGCTTTATCTTGTTTGACTTGACAGAGGATTGTTTGAGTGCTTTATCTTGTTTGACTCGCCAGAGGATTGTTTATGTGCTTTATCTTGTTTGACTTGACAGAGGATTGTTTGAGTGCTTTATCTTGTTTGACTCGCCATAAGATTGTTTGAGTGCTTTATCTTGTTTGACTGACAAGATGATTGTTTGAGTGCTTTATCTTGTTTGACTCGCCATAAGATTGTTTACATGCTTTATCTTCTTTTACTTGACCGAGGATTTTTTACGTGCGTCATCTTGTTTGACTCGACAGGGGATTGTTTACGTGCTTTATCTTGTTTGACTCGACCGAGGATTTTTTACGTGCTTTATCTTGTTTGATTCGACAGAGAGTTGTATGAGTGCTTTATCTTGTTTGACTCGCCAGAGGATTGTTAAAGTGCTTGATCTTGTTTCATTCGACAGATGATTGTTCGAGTGCTTAATCTTGATTGACTTGCCAGATGACTGTTCGAGTGTTTTGTCTTATCTGACTCTCCAGAGAATTGTTTGAGTGCTTTATCTTGTTTGACTCGCCGGAGGATTGTTTACGTGCTGTATCTTCTTTGACTATACCGAGGATTTTTTACGGGCTTTATCTTGTTTGACTCGCCAGAGGATTGTTTGAGTGCTCTATCTTATTTGACTCGCTAAAGGATTGTTTACGTGCTTTATCTTGTTTGACTCGGCAGGGAATTGTTTACGTGCTTTATCTTGGTTGACTAGCCAGAGGATTGTTTGAGTGCTTTATCTTATTTGACTCGATGGAGGATGGTTTGAATGCTTTATCTTGTTTGACTCGACAGAGGATTGTTTGAGTACTTTATCTTGTTTGACTCGACAGGGGATTGTTTGAGTGCTTTATCTTGTTTGACTCGACAGAGGATTGTTTGAGTACTTTATCTTGTTTGACTCGCCAGAGGATTGTTTGAGTGCTTTATCTTGTTTGACTCGACAGGGGATTGTTTGAGTGCTTTATCTTGTTTGACTCGACAGGGGATTGTTTGAGTGCTTTATCTTGTTTGACTCGACCGAGGATTTTTTACGTGCTTTATCTTGTTTGACTAGCCTGAGGATTGTGTGAGTGCTTTATCTTGTTTGACTCGACAGGGGATTGTTTACGTGCTTTATCTTGTTTGACCTGACAGAGGATTGTTCGAGTGCTTGATCTTGTTTGACTCACCAGAGGATTGTTCGAGTGCTTTATCTTGGTTGACTCGACAGAGAATTGTTTACGTGCTATATCTTCTTTGACTCGACCGAGGATTTTTTGAGTGCTTTATCTTGTTTTGCTCGACAGAGGAGTGTTTGAGTGCTTTATCTTGTTTGACTCGCCATGAGATTGTTTGAATGTTTTATCTTGTTTGACTTGACAGGGGATTGTTTATGTGCTTTATCTTGTTTGACTTGACAGAGGATTGTTTGAGTGCTTTATCTTGTTTGACTCGCCAGAGGATTGTTTATGTGCTTTATCTTGTTTGACTTGACAGATGATTGTTTGAGTGCTTTATCTTGTTTGAGTGCTTTATCTTGTTTGACTGACAAGATGATTGTTTGAGTGCTTTATCTTGTTTGACTCGCCATAAGATTGTTTACATACTTTATCTTCTTTTACTTGACCGAGGATTTTTTACGTGCGTCATCTTGTTTGATTCGACAGGGGATTGTTTACGTGCTTTATCTTCTTTGACTCGACCGAGTATGTTTTACGTGCTTGATCTTGTTTGACTCGACAGAGGATTGTATGAGTGCATTATCTTGTTTGACTCGCCAGAGGATTGTTTGAGTGCTTTATCTTGTTTGACTGACAAGATGAATGTTTGAGTGCTTTATCTTGTTTGACTCGACAGAGGATTGTTTGAGTGCTTTATTTTGTTTGACTCGACAGAGGATTGTTTGAGTGCTTAATCTTGTTTGATTCGCCAGAGGATTGTTTGAGTGCTTTATCTTGTTTGACTCGCCAGAGGATTGTTTGAGTTCTTTATCTTGTTTGACTCGCCATGAGATTGTTTCGATGCTTTATCTTGTTTGAATCTATAGATTATTGTATGAGTGCTTTATCTTGTTTGAATCTATAGATTATTGTATGAGTGTTTTATCTTGTTTGACTCGACAGAGGATTGTTTGAGTCCTTTATCTTGTTTGACTTGACAGAGAATGTTTGAGTGCTTTATCTTCTTTGACTTGACAGATAATTGTTCGAGTGCTTTTTCTTGTTAGAATTCGCAGAGGATTGTTCGAGTGCTTGATCTTGTTTGACTCGCTAATGGATTTTTCGAGTGCTTTTTCTTATTTGACTCGCCAGATGATTGTTTACGTGCTTTATCTTGTTTGACTCGACCGAGGATTTTTTACGTGCTTTATCTTGTTTGACTCGCCAGAGGATTGTTTGAGTGCTTTATCTTGTTTGACTCGACAGAGGATTGTTTACGTGCTTTATCTTCTTTGACTCGACCGCGGATTTTTTTAGTGCTTTATCTTGTTTGACTAGACAGAGAGTTGTATGAGTGCTTTATCTTGTTTGACTCGACAGAGGATTGTTTTTGTGCTTTATCTTGTTTGACTCGCAAGAGGATTGTTTACGTGCTTTATCTTGTTTGACTCGACAGGGGATTGTTTGAGTACTTTATCTTGTTTGACTCGACAGAGGATTGTTTGAGTGCTTTATCTTGTTTGACTCGCCAGAGGATTGTTTGAGTGCTTTATCTTCTTTGACTCGACCGAGGATTTTTTACGTGCTTTATCTTGTTTGACTCGCCAGGAGATTGTTTGAGTGCTTTATCTTGTTTGACTCGACAGGGGATTGTTTACGTGCTTTATCTTGTTTGACCTGAGAGAGGATTGTTCGAGTGCTTGATCTTGTGTGACACACCAGAGGATTGTTTGAGTGCTTTATCTTGTTTGACTGACAAGATGAATGTTTGAGTGCTTTATCTTGTTTGACTCGACAGAGGATTGTTTGAGTACTTTATCTTGTTTGACTCGCCAGAGGATTGTTTGAGTGCTATATCTTGTTTGACTCGCCAGAGGATTGTTTGAGTGCTTTATGTTCTTTGACTCGACCGAGGATTTTTTACGTGCTTTATCTTGTTTGACTCGCCAGGAGATTGTTTGAGTGCTTTATCTTGTTTGACTCGACAGGAGATTGTTTGAGTGCTTTATCTTGTTTGACTGACAAGATGATTGTTTGAGTGCTTTATCTTGTTTGACTCGCCATAAGATTGTTTACATGCTTTATCTTCTTTTACTTGACCGAGGATTTTTTATGTGCGTCATCTTGTTTGACTCGACAGGGGATTGTTTACGTGCTTTATCTTGTTTGACTCGACCGAGGATTTTTTACGTGCTTGATCTTGTTTCATTCGACAGATGATTGTTCGAGTGCTTAATCTTGATTGACTCGACAGGGGATTGTTTACGTGCTTTATCTTGTTTGACTCGCCAGGAGATTGTTTGAGTGCTTTATCTTGTTTGACTCGACAGGGGATTGTTTACGTGCTTTATCTTGTTTGACCTGATAGAGGATTGTTCGAGTGCTTGATCTTGTGTGATCCACCAGAGGATTGTTTGAGTGCTTTATCTTGTTTGACTGACAAGATGAATGTTTGAGTGCTTTATCTTGTTTGACTCGACAGAGGATTGTTTGAGTACTTTATCTTGTTAGAATTCGCAGAGGATTGTTCGAGTGCTTGATCTTGTTTGACTCGCTAATGGATTTTTCGAGTGCTTTTTCTTATTTGACTCGCCAGATGATTGTTTACGTGCTTTATCTTGTTTGACTCGACCGAGGATTTTTTACGTGCTTTATCTTGTTTGACTCGCCAGAGGATTGTTTGAGTGCTTTATCTTGTTTGACTCGACAGAGGATTGTTTACGTGCTTTATCTTCTTTGACTCGACCGCGGATTTTTTTAGTGCTTTATCTTGTTTGACTAGACAGAGAGTTGTATGAATGCTTTATCTTGTTTGACTCGCCAGAGGATTGTTTACGTGCTTTATCTTGTTTGACTCGCAAGAGGATTGTTTACGTGCTTTATCTTGTTTGACTCGACAGGGGATTGTTTGAGTACTTTATCTTGTTTGACTCGACAGAGGATTGTTTGAGTGCTTTATCTTGTTTGACTCGCCAGAGGATTGTTTGAGTGCTTTATCTTCTTTGACTCGACCGAGGATTTTTTACGTGCTTTATCTTGTTTGACTCGCCAGGAGATTGTTTGAGTGCTTTATCTTGTTTGACTCGACAGGGGATTGTTTACGTGCTTTATCTTGTTTGACCTGACAGAGGATTGTTCGAGTGCTTGATGTTGTGTGACCCACCAGAGGATTGTTTGAGTGCTTTATCTTGTTTGACTGACAAGATGAATGTTTGAGTGCTTTATCTTGTTTGACTCGACAGAGGATTGTTTGAGTACTTTATCTTGTTTGACTCGACAGAGGATTCTTTGAGTGCTTTATCTTGTTTGACTCGCCAGAGGATTGTGTGAGTGCTTTATCTTCTTTGACTCGACCGAGGATTTTTTACGTGCTTTATCTTGTTTGACTCGCCAGGAGATTGTTTGAGTGCTTTATCTTGTTTGACTCGACAGGGGATTGTTTACGTGCTTTATCTTGTTTGACTCGCCAGGAGATTGTTTGAGTGCTTTATCTTGTTTGACTCGACAGGGGATTGTTTACGTGCTTTATCTTGTTTGACCTGACAGAGGATTGTTCGAGTGATTGATCTTGTGTGACTCACCAGAGGATTGTTTGAGTGCTTTATCTTGTTTGACTGACAAGATGAATGTTTGAGTGCTTTATCTTGTTTGACTCGACAGAGGATTGTTTGAGTGCTTTATCTTGTTTGACTTGACAGAGGAGTGTTTGAGTGCTTTATCTTGTTTGACTCGACAGAGGATTGTTTGAGTGCTTAATCTTGTTTGACTCGCCAGAGGATTGTTTGAGTGCTTTATCTTGTTTGACTCGCCAGAGGATTGTTTGAGTTCTTTATTCTTGTTTGACTCGGCATGAGATTGTTTCGGTGCTTTATCTTGTTTGAATCTATAGATTATTGTATGAGTGCTTTATCTTGTTTGAATCTATAGATTATTGTATGAGTGTTTTATCTTGTTTGACTCGACAGGGGATTGTTTGAGTCCTTTATCTTGTTTGACTTGAAAGAGAATGTTTGAGTGCTTTATCTTGTTTGACTTGACAGATAATTGTTCGAGTGCTTTTTCTTGTTAGAATTGCCAGAGGATTGTTCGAGTGCTTGATCTTGTTTGACTCGCTAATGGATTTTTCGAGTGCTTTTTCTTATTTGACTCGCCAGATGATTGTTTACGTGCTTTATCTTGTTTGACTCGACCGACGATTTTTTACGTGCTTTATCTTGTTTGACTCGCCAGAGGATTGTTTGAGTGCTTTATCTTGTTTGACTCGACAGAGGATTGTTTACGTGCTTTATCTTCTTTGACTCGACCGCGGATTTTTTTAGTGCTTTATCTTGTTTGACTAGACAGAGAGTTGTATGAGTGCTTTGTCTTGTTTGACTCGCCAGAGGATTGTTTACGTGCTTTATCTTGTTTGACTCGACAGGGGATTGTTTGAGTACTTTATCTTGTTTGACTCGACAGAGGATTGTTTGAGTGCTTTATCTTGTTTGACTCGCCAGAGGATTGTTTGAGTGCTTTATCTTCTTTGACTCGACCGAGGATTTTTCACGTGCTTTATCTTGTTTGACTCGCCAGGAGATTGTTTACGTGCTTTATCTTGTTTGACTCGACAGGGGATTGTTTACGTGCTTTATCTTGTTTGACCTGACAGAGGATTGTTCGAGTGCTTGATCTTGTGTGACTCACCAGAGGATTGTTCGAGTGCTTTATCTTGTTTGACTCGCCAGAGGATTGTTTACTTGCTTTATCTTCTTTGACTCGACCGAGGATTTTTTACGTGCTTTATCTTGTTTGACTCCCCAGAGGATTGTTTGAGTGCTTTATCTTGTTTGAATCGCCAGAGGATTGTTTATGTGCTTTATCGTCTTTGACTCGACTGAGGATTTTTTACGTGCTTTATCTTGTTTGACTCGACAGAGGATTGTATGAGTACTTTATCTTGTTTGACTCGACAGAGGATTGTTTGAGTGCTTTATCTTATTTGAATCGCCAGAGGATTGTTTTAGTGCTTTATCTTCTTTGACTCGACCGAGGATTTTTTACGTGCTTTATCTTCTTTGACTCGCCAAAGGATTGTTTGAGTGCTTTATCTTGTTTGACTCGACAGGGGATTGTTTATGTGCTTTATCTTGTTTGACCTGACAGAGGATTGTTAGAGTGCTTGAGCTAGTTTGACTCATCAGAGGATTGTTTGAGTGCTTTATCTTGTTTGACTCGCCAGAGGATTGTTTACGTGCTTTATCTTCTTTGACTCGATCAAGGATTTGTTACGTGCTTTATCTTGTTTGACTCACCAGAGGATTGTTTGAGTGCTTTATCTTGTTTGAATCGCCAGAGAATTGTTTACGTGCTTTATCTTCTTTGACTCGACCGAGGATTTTTTACGTGCTTTATCTTGTTTGACTCGACAGAGAATTGTATGAGTGCTTTATCTTGTTTGCCTCGCCAAAGGATTGTTTACGTGCTTTATCTTGTTTGACTCGACTGGGGATTGTTTGAGTACTTTATCTTGTTTGACTCGCCAGAGGATTGTTTGAGTGCTTTATCTTCTTTGACTCGACCGAGGATTTTTTACGTGCTTTATCTTGTTTGACTCGACAGGAGATTGTTTGAGTACTTTATCTTGTTTGACTCGCCAGAGGATTGTTTGAGTGCTTTATCTTCTTTGACTCGATCGAGGATTTTTTACGTGCTTTATCTTGTTTGACTCGCCAGATGATTGTTTGAGTGCTTTATCTTGTTTGACTCGCCAGAGGATTGTTGATGTGCTTTATCTTGTTTAACTCGACAGGGGATTGTTTACGTGCTTTGTCTTGTTTGACTTGACAGAGGATTGTTCGAGTGCTTTATCTTGTTTGACTCGCCAGAGAATTGTTCGAGTGCTTTATCTTGTTTGACTCGCCAGAGGATTGTTTACGTGCTTTATCTTCTTTTATTAGTCTGAGAATTGTTTGAGTGCTTTATCTTGTTTGACTCGACAGAGGATTGTTTATGTGCTTTATCTTGTTTGACTCGACAGAGGATTGTTTGAGTGCTCTATCTTGTTTGACTTGCTAGAGGATTGTTTACGTACTTTATCTTGTTTGACTCGCCAGAGGATTGTTTACGTGCTTTATCTTGTTTGGCTAGCCAGAGGATTGTTTGAGTGCTTTATCTTAATTGACTCGCCAGAGGATTGTTGATGTGCTTGATCTTGTTTGACTCACCAGAGGATTAATCGAGTGCTTTATCTGGTTTGCCTCGCCAGAGGATTGTTTACGTGCTTTATCTTCTTTTACTCGACCGAGAATTGTTTGAGTGCTTTATCTTGTTTGACTCGACAGAGGATTGTTTATGTGATTTATCTTGTTTGTTTCGCCAGAGGATTAATCGAGTTTTTTTATCTTGTTTGCCTCGCCAGAGGATTGTTTACGTGCTTTATCTTGTTTGACTAGCCAGAGGATTGTTTGAGTGCTTAATCTTAATTGACTCGCCAGAGGATTGTTGATGTGCTTGATCTTGTTTGACTCGCCAGAGGATTAATCGAGTGCTTTATCTTGTTTGCCTCGCCAGAGGATTGTTTACGTGCTTTATCTTCTTTTACTCGACCGAGCATTGTTTGAGTGCTTTATCTTGTTTGACTCGACAGAGGATTGTTGATGTGATTTATCTTGTTTGTTTCGCCAGAGGATTAATCGAGTTTTTTTTATCTTGTTTGCCTTGCCAGAGGATTGTTTACATGCTTTATCTTGTTTGACTCGACAGGGGATTGTTTACGTGCTTTATCTTGTTTGACTCGACAGGGGATTGTTTACGTGCTTTATCTTGTTTGACTAGCCAGAGGATTGTTTGAGTGCTTTATCTTAATTGACTTGCCAGAGGATTGTTTGAGTGCTTTTTCTTGTTTGACTCGACCGAAGATTTTTTACGTGCTTTATCTTGTTTGACTCGACAGAGGATTGTTTGAGAGCTTTATCTTGTTTGTCTCGCCAGTAGATTGTTTACGTGCTTTATCTTGTTTTTAATCACCAGAGGATTGTTTACCTGCTTTATCTTGTTTGACTTGACAGAGGATTGTTAGAGTGCTTTATCTTGTTTGACTAGCCAGAGGATTGTTTGAGTGCTTTATCTTCATTGACTCGACCGAGGATTTTTTACGTGCTTTATCTTGTTTGACTCGACAGAGGATTGTATGAGTGCTTTATTGTGTTTGACTCGACAGAGGATTTTTTTAGTGCTTTTTCTTGCTCGAATTGCCAGATGATTGTTTACGTGCTTTATCTTGTTTGACTCGACAGGGGATTGTTTGAGTGCTTTATCTTGTTTGACTCGAGAGAGGATTGTTTGAGTGCTTTATCTTGTTTGACTCGACAGGGGATTGTTTGAGTGCTTAATCTTGTTTGACTCGACAGGGGATTGTATGAGTGCTATATCTTGTTTGACTCGAGAGAGGATTGTTTGAGTGCTTTATCTTGTTTGACTCGCCAGAGGATTGTATGAGTGCTTTATCTTGTTTGACTCGCCAGAGGATTGTTCGAGTGCTTTATCTTGTTTGACTCGCCAGAGGATTAATAACGTGCTTTATCTTCTTTGACTCGACCGATAATTTTTTACGTGCTTTATCCTGTTTGACTCGCCAGAGGATTGTTTGAGTGCTTTATCTTGTTTGACTCGACAGAGGATTGTTTGAGTGCTTTATCTTGTTTTACTCGACAGAGGATTGTTTGAGTGCTTTATCTTGTTTGACTCGCTATAAGATTGTTTGAGTGCATTATCTTGTTTGACTCGCCAGAGAATGTTTGAGTGCTTTATCTTGGTTGACTCGCCAGATGATTGTTTACGTGCTTTATCTTGTTTGACTCGACAGGGGATTGTTTACGTGCTTTATCTTCTTTGACTCGACCGAGGATTTTTTACGTGCTTTATCTTGTTTGAATCGCCAGAGGATTGTTTACGTGCTATATCTTGTTTGGCTCGACAGGGGATTGTTTGAGTACTTTATCTTGTTTGTTTTCACAGAGAATTGTTTACATGCTAAATCTTGTTTGACTCGACAGGTGATTGTTTGAGTTCTTTATCTTGTTTGACTCGCCAGATGATTGGTTGAGTGCTTTATCTTGTTTTACTCGACAGAGGATTGTTTGAGTACTTTATCTTGTTTTACTCGACAGGGGATTGTTTGAGTACTTTATCTTGTTTTACTCGACAGAGGATTGTTTGAGTGCTTTATCTTGTTTTACTCGACAGAGGATTGTTTGAGTGCATTATCTTGTTTGAGTCGCCAGAGAATGTTTGAGTGCTTTATCTTGGTTGACTCGCCAGATGATTGTTTACGTGCTTTATCTTGTTTGACTCGACAGGGGATTGTTTACGTGCTTTATCTTCTTTGACTCGACCGAGGATTTTTTACGTGCTTTATCTTGTTTGAATCGCCAGAGGATTGTTTACGTACTATATCTTGTTTGATTCGACAGGGGATTGTTTGAGTGCTTTATCTTGTTTGACTTGACAGAGGAGTGTTTTAGTGCTTTATCTTCTTTGTTTCGACCGAGGATTTTTTACGTGCTTTAGCTTGTTTTACTCGACAGAGGATTGTGTGAGTGCTTTATCTTGTTTGATTCGCCAGATGATTGGTTGAGTGCTTTATCTTCATGACTTAACAAATGATTGTCTGAGTGCTTAATCTGGTTTTACTCGCATAAAGGTCGCCTTGAACCTTTATAATCGTTTACTATCATTAGAGGTGGTACGTTTATACGCTTGGTTTACATTACAAAATTTAACTTGGAGAGTTGTCTCATTGCCACTCATACCACTTCTCCTTTATATAGCTATCTACTTGTGTCTAACATGACTTTTTTGTTGTGTTCAACAATGTTTCATATTTATAAACACATGAAACATTTTAACAGTCTTTGCAATTTAATCATATGAAATTTTACGAAAATAATGTCATTTCTTAATCGTAAAATTTATCCGTGCTTTGTCATTTTATGCAAGACCTTACGTTTTCGATTATTTTAAAGGCTTTTTTCTAACTTTGCTTCAAATTTGCGAAAACAAAAAAAATAAAAAGACCATGCCTTAATTTTGTCGAAACTTAATGAAGTTATTTTGCAAAAATTTTAAACTTGGTTTTATAGCTAGTTAAACATATAGTTGTCATAAAATAAATTTGTGTTTTACGTGAGGCGCATATCATGATATATTGAAATGTAGAAAGGGTTCTATTCACTCCAAAGTTTATAAGACATTTGAAGCAAATCTTGAAGGGGTCCGCCAGTGGTTTGTTGTTTATATATTTTATACTCGAAATTCCCATCCGTCATCCCATTAGATCCAGACCCTACCTTTCAGTCAATAGAACGTTGTCGAATATCGACAAAACATACAGACAGGATAAAAGTGAGACAATAAATTTATTAGCATATCTATACTTCCACCAAAGTTCAAATGAAGTAAATATAAGAATTATTGGCGACCATACGAGCTTAAACAATGCGAAAAAAACCTTAACGTATAGGCGGCTATAAAAAGCCCCGGCATGAAAATTGAGAAAACGAAAGGCCTAATTTATACGAAAGAAATATGACAAACATGAACCAATGACAACAAATTAAGTACATGCTCCTGACTTGGGATAGACAAATACAGAATGTCGAGGTTATACATGTTTGATGGCACTAGTCCTCCCTTGGCAATTTGACTTTCAATATAAACCTGAAGCGTTAGCAGTTGATCTGTATTCGCACTTTTCATCTTATTTTTAGATTTTATATTGTTTTGTATACTTGTAGTTACCTTCAACAACTGTTCTCTTAAAAAATCATAGATTTGACGCTTTTCATCTTATTTACTTAGATTTTCATTTGTACTGGTAGTTAACTTCAGCAACTGCTCTTACTGTTTTTAGATTACCTTATGTACTTTAGTGGCCTTAAACAATTGTTTTTTTTTAACTTTTATGGAATTGGCATTTTTTTTTTTATCTTATTTACTTAGATTTTCATGTGTACTTGCATTGCCTTAAGCAATAACTGTTCTGCTACATTCTTTTGGATTTGACATATCTAATATCATTTATTTAGATTTTCATGTGTACTTGTTGTTTCCTTAAACAACTGTTTTCTAAAACTTTATAGATTTCGTATTTGTAATCTTATATTTTAGATGTTCATTTGTTATTCAGTTACCTCAGACAACTGTTTTTATAAATATTATGGATTTGTCATTTTTCATCTCATTAATTTAGATTTTCATGTGTACTTGTAGTTACCTTAGACAGCTGGTCTCTAAATTTTTATGGAACTTCAACAGATCCATGGAAAAGTGAGTATATTTCATTTAGAAATAATAAATCGAATGAAATTACAACTTTCTTTGGGAGTGGGGTGTTCATAGGAAGTTCATTGAAGAGCAATCGCTTTGTGATTGAAAGGACAATACATTCTCATGTATTTTTTCTGAACTATGCATTACAAGTATGACCAATAATCCGCAAAACAACTTGTGAAATAAAAGTTAATTAAAAAAATTAATTACAATCAATTATATAAACATGTGTAGTTTGGCTTTTAAATCATGTTTTCAACATTTTTGTAGCTGCAATTTGTTTACTACTTTTTTATTGTATATGTCATGCAATTTGTTTACTACTTTTTTTATTGTATAAATTGATGGCATGATCATTGATTGTTGTAAAATTGTAATGAACAACACTATTGCAATATATGATTACTATATTTTATATGTTAATCAATGATCTTGAAACCTTGAAATGGTATTGGTTTTGAAATAAAGAATATGTATATTAAATGTATTATATATCTATCTATCTATATATATATATAAACGCCTAAAAAAGTGTACACAACAACTCCAAATACAAAAAAAAGGTAACTATAAATGTAATTATTTATAAATATTTCGGATAACAGGTATCATTCCTCAGTCAAATTTTGATGTTAAATGAATCATCTTTAAGTCTTCTTAGATTAAACTATTACAATCTTGAAATTTATACAATAAAAAAGTCAAACCGAACATCAGTTAAGACGCTTTCAGCTATTCTAAAAAATTGTTAAACATGCCATAGGTTATATAGCTTATTACAACAGAGAGTTCAAAAATATATATATGATTCGTCTAATTATATATATTTATATCTTATAGTCTGTTTTATTGCTTCATATATGCCAGAAATGTTACTAGTTAACGTGGTGCTGTTTTGACAACCATTAATTTGCCTGCTGCAATTTTTTTCTTTTAAATTATTAATATATTTGTTATTGTACATGTATGTTTTTATAGTTATCAAAGGTACCAGGATTATAATTTAGTACGCCAGACGCGCGTTTCGTCTACACAAGACTCATCAGTGACGCTCATATATTTGACAAACAGCTCATCAGAGCTTATGTTCAAATGCAACATGCAAAATGCAGTTTTGCTTACTTAGTACTTACTTACTTTAACATATGATACAGTTTGTATGGTAAATCCAATGACACTTTTCCAACGAAAAAATCAAAAATTGTTCAAAGTCTTAGTTAGTGTGAAATAATCTCGGGTGCCTATAATGATGTGAATTTCATTATCTTTTGTAAAATATATGATTGGAAAACATTTAATTTTATATTTCATCATCAAATATCCATGAATAAAGCATCTATCAGATAAGACCGATTTACGATTTACAAAATTTACATTTTTTTTACTTAGTAGTTTAAATTCTTCAAGGACACTTGTAATATATTTAAGCTTTTATCTGCACGTATTGTTTGATAATACTACTTTCGATTTAATATTACACATGTAATTTGATATGTTAATTTATTGACATGAAATACTTGTTTTATCCGGTTTTACTGTTAAAATATCTCCAGAGCAATATTATTTGTTAATTTTTTGTTAATGTTGTCGTTATCATGGAATATTTTAAACTTTAATATTTTTGTAGTCGTGGAACAAACAACTTCACCAACTGCAGCAGACGAAACTACACACTTAGATGTCACAACTAAAAATGTTCTTACAACAGAGGTTTCGACGGAGCCAATAACACAACGTACAACAACAGTACAAACAACAAAGATAACAACTGAATCAACAACAAGCACACCAGATATACCAACTACAGAAGTTACAACTGAATCAACAACAACAAGCACACCAAATATACCAACTACAGAAGTTACAACTGAACCAACTACAACAAGCACACCAAATATACCAACTACAGAAGTTACAACTGAATCAACAACAACAAGCACACCAAATATACCAACTACAGAAGTTACAACTGAACCAACTACAACAAGCACACCAAATATACCAACTACAGAAGTTACAACTGAATCAACAAAAAGCACACCAAATATACCAACTACAGAAGTTACAACTGAATCAACAACAACATGCACACCAAATATACCAACTACAGAAGTTACAACTGAATCAACAACAAGCACACAAAATATACCAACTACAGAAGTTACAACTGAATCAACAACAAGCACACCAAATATACCAACTACAGAAGTTACAACTGAATCAACAACAACAAGCACACCAAATATACTAACTACAGAAGTTACAACTGAATCAACAACAACAATCACACCAAATATACCAACTACAGACGTTACAACTGAACCAACTACAACAAGCACACCAAATATACCAACTACAGAAGTTACAACTGAATCAACAACAAGCACACCAAATATACCAACTACAGAAGTTACAACTGAATCAACAACAACAAGCACACCCAATTTACCAACTACAGAAGTTACAACTGAATCTACGACTATGTTGTCAACTATGAAACTTACAACTGAATCAACAACACCAGTTATAACAACGACAGCAAATAAGGATATAACAGCTGAATCTACAACACTAAATGCGCTAACCATACCACCAATGGAAGCTACAACTGAATCTACAACACAAAATGCACCAACCATGCCACCAATGGAAGCTACAACTAAATATACAACACAAAATGCACCAACCATGCCACCAATGGAAGTTACAACTGAATCTTCGGCACGAATTACGTCAACAATGTTATCTTTGGACGTTACAACTGAATCTGCATCACCAATAACATCACAGATACCAACTATGGAAGTTACAACTGAATCTACACCACCAATTACGACAACAATGCCAACTACTAAAGTTACAAATGAATTTACAACACCAATAACATCTTTGAAACCAACACAGCACAGTTCAACAAAAGAACAGACGACAGAAGCAACCACTAAAGATTCAGTAACTGAAAGTCTACCATTGCCACCATCAAATGAAGATGCAACTGGCACAAAAGCTACCCGTAAGTATTTTCTGCTATCTGTTTGACTTTTGTACTTTCGGTTGCAAGTATTGTCTGTAGTAATGGTCTTTTGGGTACAGATGATCTTGGATAACTTGCAGTGAAAAAGACGACTGATAAAATAACAGTGTAAAGACTATACTAGAGATTTCGAACGTATCCGACTTACAGTCCTATTAAGAATTAAGCTTAAACAGTCTGGATGATAAAATGATATTTTAAAATCTTCAATCATCCAATTCTATTTATTTGTTAAGTGTGAATTATAATTTTCAATATTCATTAAACTAAAATATATAACTTCATGTCATCTTAATGTATCTATACTCTTCCCATCCTGTAATTCCTTTCAAAATTCTCTAAATTTGATAAAAGCTTTTTCGTGATAAAATGACAAACTACGGAAATGATTTAGAATTCTATTTCAATTCCGGTAATGTTCAAATGACAGAACATGTTTATTTCGATTTTAGAAATGTTTTAAATTTGTTTTCAAATACAAATATACAATTTAAAGGCTAGGGAAAACAGAAAATAATTATTGCTCGTATCTTTGTGTAGCGTATAATGTTTTGTACTATGCTAGAAGGAATTGATATGAATTCGTCTGTTCCCATATTCTGCAACACGAATGCAATGTGTTGTTTTTCCTTTATTTAAATGATGTGTGCTTTTGGCTTTGCACATCATGTTTTCTTCTTGTATACATTGTCTATTGTGTTGCTTTGTTATATCTCATTTAACGAACAGCCTATTTTACTACAAGTTTTTTTAACTCGATGTTATCTGAATTTATACAATTTGATTGAGTTTTTCTATTATATTCCTTAATGGTGCAATTAAGGACTGCTGTTCACAATTACCTTGGTATATATAATATGATATGGCGAAGACTAGCAATAAATTATAACTTTTAAACTCGCTGTATTTGTTTGCACCTATCCTAAGTCAGGAACCTGATGTTTAGTGGTTGTCGTTTAATGATGTGGTTCATTAGTGGTTGTCGTGTAATGATGTGGTTCATAAGTGTTTCTCGTTTTTTTATATTGATTAGACCTTTGGTTTTCCTGTTTAAATGGTTTTACACTTGTCACTTTTAGGGCCTGTTATAGCTTGCTAGTCAGCGTGAAGCCAATGCTCCGTGTTGAAGGTCGTACTTTGAACTATAATGGTTTACTTTTATTAATTGTGACTTGTATGTAGAGTTGTCTCATTAGCACTCATACAACTTTTTAAATTGTATACCGGTAGTATGAAATAAACGGTTATTTTTCAACTTATTTAGTAAGATTTTCATTGTAACATCGAAATTGTCAAGCAACTATGTGAGGTCAGAAAATCTCGCTATGACTGGATTTACTCATATATATAGAAAAGAAGATGTGTTATGATTGCCAATGACAACTGTCCACAAGAGACCAAAATGACACAGACAGTAACAACTGTAGGTCATCGTACGGCCTTCAACAATGGGCAAAGCCAATACCGCATAGACAGCTATAAAAGGCCCCGATATGACAATGTAAAACAATTCAAACGAGAAAACTAACGGCTTTATTTCTATAAAAATGAACGAAATACAAATATGTAACACATAAACAAACGACAACCACTGAATTACAGGCTCCTGACTTGGGACAGGCACATACATAAATAATGTGGCGGGGTTAAGTATGTTTGGTCACAAAAGAATATAGTTTGGTTGAATGTAGAACTTTTTTTTTAATTAACTTACAAATGTTACGTAGAAAAAAAATCCGAACGAAGACAAGTCAGATTAGTTAATTATAGACTGGTTCCCTGTCCTTTGCTTGTTTTGCTCTGATAGACACCTGTATGTTGCAAGGGAGAGGACAAGCCTATAATATAAAAAGAGATGACTGGACTGAATATTTGTTTTTTTCCCGACCGTGCAAGGGCTGTATAGCCAGTCAAGGTCGTTAAAAACTTCCATTTGTTGAATATTTGTTTATTTGATACTGAACAAACACGTGTATCTATTGCTGGTTTTTTTTTGTGTATTGTTTTCAGTTTTGATGACGTCTCGTTGACGTATACCCAAAATTTATGTTTAGTAAATGAAATGTCCAGACTGTCATTTAAATCAATATATAAAGTAAATGGTTTTTAAACACGGATTCAATAAAATATTACTGTTAATAAACGTGAAATATGTAAATTGCTAAAGATTAACTCCAGATGTAACTTTATCACGTTCTACAACATGGCGAGTAGTGTTATTTCGGCTTTACTGCTCTTTAAGTTTGAATTACACATTTGGAAGTTCTATGCATATTAATTATAGTTTGTTTTCACTTTTTAAGTTATGAATTATAGTAAAATAAATTATAGGTGTTGATTTCTGATATTTTGATATTTTTTCCAGTTAACAACATCAATACTCCGATAATAGCCGGTAGTATTGGAGCTTTAGTTGCATTTCTCTCCCTCATTGGAGCAATATATGCGACATGTGCAGCAAAACAGAGCATTAACAAGTATGTATGAACTCGATCATTTATATATGATACGAGATGTAAATCTCAACAATGCAAACTCGTCTTTTGAAAACTATCCCCATGAGTATAAAGATTTCTAGAGGCATTGTCAAATTCAATAGCATTTACAACGGATAACAAGCAAAGGCTTGTGCTAATTTGTTTGTAAATGTATAATCCGAGTATATTGGATAACATTCTGCCTTTTTGCGGTTACTCAGGTCTACATATAAATATTTCGTTAGATTCAGATATTGTGTAGAGTTTGTTAAGTCATCACCAACATTTAACAATTGAAATGCATGATTTTAAAGATGTTTTATGGTGGTGTATTCGAAAAAAGAAAAACACATGTTGTTATAAAAAAGTTGAGGTTCCTGGCAATGATCTATTTTAATTTGTACTGTTGGGGAAGATTGTTTCTAAATTGATTGAGAAATGCCACTTTGATAATGTGTGCAATAACTTGAAAACATGTCAACCAAGGTTTAGCAATTTTTAATTAAAAGGGCACTATCTACGAGATATATAAAAAATCTAAAGTTTGATTTTTTTTGTTCAATCAATAATGACAGTGAAATAGGGAAATAACAATTCGCTTTTTGCAGCAAAAAAAGTTCAATTTTGTCAAATTACGTTAAAACATTGATAACTAGTTATTCACTTGCAAGTGAATGAGTCAACCTCTTTAAATCCGTATTCATGTGAACTTCAATTTAACCCCTAGCTAGAGATTGACAACGCATGCATTGTACGTGTACAAGTTATTTAAAGAAAAAGAATGTCAACAATGAAAGTGAAACTACGGTAAATCATTTGATTACTAATTCGATGCACATAAAATCATTCTTATATGGTTAAAAGCAATGAGAAACATCTATTTTTAATCTATAAAATAAAATCAAACAGACCTATAAAAATCCAATTGCACGTGTTGGTTTTATCTATTCATATCTTTATTTATGTGTACATCGCTTATATGGTCATCTGAGGTCAAATCGATAGTTAATTAGATGGCGTCTGGACTAAAATACACACGAACCGAACCTATATATTATCTACCCAATGCTCTTTAAACTGTTTATTTTAGACTTTTGATAGTTTGGATAAATGTTTTACATTGTTATAAATCAGATATGAGAATTTGAGTCAAATCGGTGACCAATGAATTTGACAGCTAGTGCCCCTTTAATCAAGATGGCCTTTGATTAATTGACGTCTTGTCGTTTTCTAGAAGTAAAGGTTCATCAAAAATTGTTTAATCTGTTGTTACTGTATTACTGTTAAACATGTTAAACAATGGCCAATGACAACTACAATATTGACGACGTTCATTTTCACAAGTTCAGATGTTTTAATCCTTGATTGACTGGAAAACGTCTTAAACTTGCATTAAGGTGAGAATATGCATTTACTATTTAAAATAACATCATTGATAAATAACCTATAGACTTCCTTTTCTATCATCTTATTACTGTAGTAACTATCAGTTTTGTGATAAAAAAAAAAATGTTTTACATTAGGAAATCTCAATCTACTAGTTCATGTAGTTAGATATTTTTTTCTTTCTAGTTTATTTGGCATTGATATATTGCGTAATTTAAATCAATATTGTGTCGTCTTTAGTGATCTACTTTTTATACATTGAGTTATGCATATTGAATATATTATAAAGATAACTAGTAAGCACTAAACCGGTTAAGAATACCAAATATTAGTTTCTAAATGTATTGCAAGTAGACTAACATTATAGTGTACTCGTGATATCCTAATGTAAATACTTAGTCTAGTAGTCTTTATTTCTTCTATTTTAGACCCGATATAAAAATGCAGCAAACTTCTGAATCCTCCGACATGTATGACAGTAGACCATTTCCTGCTGTTACCCCAAGATATGGTGGACGGATAAGTTGGTATTAAGGTGACATCGTTGATTGTGATTGTTTTAACAAAGAAAACGAGATGAATTATAAACAGATTTAGGCAGATAATCAAAGTTTGAAACATGACTTACAATGTAGACATATAAATTATTCAGTGTTTCTAGATGAAATTTTTTACAATTAATTGAATGAATATGACTTATGAATTACGTAATATTAAATGACTGATATATCAGTATCGTTTGATGGTAAACACTAACCCAGATCACTGTTTACAACCGTCTCTATGTATCAAACAAATCATAGGATACATGCATTTATGGTAGCTCTAGATTTAATGGTATATTTTCATCTCAGTGAAGGCGTTTAGATTTTTATTATTTATGCCCACTTTTTATTGTTGTCTTTCACATTATTTTTTTTATTAATATTAAAAAAAAACAGGGGACATTCGATAGAGCTTCGATAGACACAAATTTTACTAGGCAACGAAAGTTGAATGTGACGTTGCGACGTTGTGCTTTGATCATGATGAAGTCATTATAATGATAACAGAGGGACGAAAGATACCAAAGGGACAGTCAAACTCATAAATCTAAAACAAACGGACAACGCCATGGCTAAAAATGAAAAAGATAAACAAACAACAGCACACATGACACAACATAGAAAACTAAAGAATAAACAACATGAACCCCACCAAAAAACTAGGGGTGATCTCAGGTGCTCCGGAAGAGTAAGCAGATCCTGCTCCACATGTGGCACCCGTCATGTTGCTTATGTGATAACAAATCCGGTAAATAGTCTAATTCGGTAGGTCACATTCATGACAGGGAAGGGGATTGTAGTCGTAATAAACATTTCCGATATCATTTGTGAAACGGTTATTCCATAACGGTTAACCAACTCGTGATGGCGTCCGTAAAATTTACGAAGGAATGATTTCAACTTCACCATTTGGAACTCCTGGTTTGATAGCATCCTTGTGAGCAGCAACCCTCTATCAAGAAAATCATGATAGGAAATTCAATTTGTCTCTTAGTTTGGAATGTGGAATACTAGTGTAAAGAGTAGAAAAGTCAAATGTTTTAATACTGTTACAAGATGAAAGAGAGTTAGATTGTATGTACTCTAAAAGATCTTTGGAATTTTTAAGTATCCACATCTGATTCACGCCCCCTCTAGAATAGGCAGTTTCACAATAACTTTGAAGCCCGTCTTTGTTTGCTGATAAAATAGATGTCAATAATTTAGAAAGAGGTTTCGTGGAGCACTTGGAAGACCCAGCAATATACCGTTGTTTGTAAGGACACTTATGTAGTTTAGGTATCCAATACAGTGATGGAAGATCCAGTTCTTCATAAGGGATCATGTATTAATGTTAAGAACTTGTGAATGCAACAATTAACATGCTTGTTTTGAAATGTTGAACTACTGTTGTGGTTTTGTTCATTTGTATTTTCTATATCTATATCTATATATATCTACATATATTTTTTCATAAAGTCATTAGTACATCACATAATAAAGTCATTAGTACATCACGTACATATTCGTATCATTAATAAAGTCATTAGTACATCACGTACATATTCGTATCATTAATAAAGTCATTAGTACATCACGTACATATTCAATATATATCTTCTTCGTTTATCAATCAATCTACAAATTAACATCGTGGTGAAAACTCCTCCAAAATCCAATGAATTACCAAAAAAAAAAAAAAAAAAAAACCAACAATACTACAATTTGTTCCAAACCTTTACCTAAAATTGTCAAATCTCGTTTCAAGTTAGTTCAAAGCTAATGTTCACTGTCTCTGCAAAAGACGACTTTTTTCAAATTAGTTATAATTAAGTGTTGACAATTTTTGATATTCACCCTTCTACGGGCCATAATTATATAATAGTTATGACCAGTGGCGAAATTGTCCTGAATTTTCATGTATTATTCGAAGTGTACTATATGAGATAGTTTCTTGAATATCGATCTGTGATTAAAATTGTGACAGTTGCTTCTGTTAAAAGTCCTACTAAGTTAAAAAAAATAAAAAATAAGGAGTAGTATTTATGTACATTTAATTCTACTCGTAGTTGGCACAGTGGTTCAGCCTGTGGTCTATATATTAACTAATAGTTAAAAAAGATCCAATAAAATGAATAAAATGTCGCCCAGGTTATTGTTATGGACACATTAATGTAATATGTGATTCTAATATCACCTTTAAAGATGTCCGGGAAGAACCTTTGATTATTCTTCAGATTCATTACCGACAAATGAGTCAACATGACCAAAATGGTCAATCGACCCAATAAATAGTTGCCCCCCTAAAAAGTCAAAATTTAACATGTTTGTAAATTTGTGTTAGTGTTACAAAACTCTAAACATCTGAAACAACTTAGACAATTTAAACCAACTTGGCCACAATCTTATTTTAAGAATGTGTCCGATGTCCCCGCCTGCAAACCAACAAAGCAGGAATGGCTAAAAATAGAACACAAAGAAGAAAATGCAGTTTTTGACTGATATCTCTGCATCTAAAACAAACGCATAACGGTTGCATTCATTTATGCATCAGTTGTAATTAAAAATATCAGGTGAGCGACACAGGCTCCTCTGAGCCTCTAATTTCTCCTAGCAATGTACCACTTACTCCAAAAGGTATTCAATATAAAGATACGAAGATGTGGTATGATTTTCAATGAGACAACACTGCATAAGAGACCAATTGACACAGAAATTAACATTCATAGGTCAGCGTACGCCCTTCAACAATAAGTAATAAAATTAACGGTACCAATTTTCTTGCACCAGATGCGCATTTCGACAATACATGTCTCTTCAGTGATGCTCGTGGCCAAAATATTTGAAATCCAAAGCTTATATAAAAGATGAAGAGCTATAATCCAAAAGGTCCAAAAAGTATAGCAAAATCCGTGAAAGGAATCAGAGCTTTGCATGAGGGAGATCCATTCCTTAATTTATAATAATTTATAATACTTTTGTAACAGCAAATTTTAATAACACAAAAAATCCGTATTTTCATGCCAATACCGAAGTACTGGCTACTGGGCTGGTGATACCCTCGGGGACTAATAGTCCACCAGCAGAGGCATCGACCCAGTGGTAGTAATAAAATTAACGGTACCAATTTTCTTGCACCAGATGCGCATTTCGACAATACATGTCTCTTCAGTGATGCTCGTGGCCAAAATATTTGAAATCCAAAGCTTATATAAAAGATGAAGAGCTATAAAGTCATACCACATAGTCAGCTCGTAAAGTCCCCGAAATGACAAACGTTATTAGTTTCAAACCCGATCGAAATGACAAATGTAAAGCTTCCGACTTGGAACAGGCACATACAGATTTTTTTTTTCTCAAAAAGTTGTTGGTTAAATGTCTTTATAGCATGATCTAGTCCAATAGACATATATTTCATGGTAGTATATAATAATGATATATAACTCGGCTTTGAGTCAGTATTTGTTAGGTGTAAACAATATGAAAGTTTAGGCCTGCATGTGAAAGAGTGCACTTGTATCCATATTAATAACTCGAAATAACTGCCCTTGCAATTTAATGAAAGGTGTTCCTCAATCTGTTGTTTCTGTATTTAAATCAATGTTATTAACGCCTTCTTTAACAAGACCACCACCCCGTCAGATTAACATTATTCGGCACGTACACATCACCTTGACTTTGCAATACTTGTATGATAGACTCGCGCTTCAATGTACAAAGCAAACAAATCATTTACAGTTGCATAATAAAAATAACCCATATTTCAGCCAATACCTACATCTCATATATCCCAGTGAACTTGAAATTAAGGATACTACTGATACTAGAAGGACTGCTTCATACCTTGATACTTTCCTCAATATTGACGTAGATGGACGACTTCATACGAAAATCTATGATAAACGGGACGATTTCAACTTCCCAATTATCAATTTCCCATTTCTCAGCAGTAACATACCATCTGCCCCTTCGTATGGTGTTTACATATCACAATTGATACGTTATTCTCGTGCTTGTTCACACTATACGGACTTCATATACAGGAGTGTGCTCCTTACGCAGAAACTGCTCCAACAAAGTTATGAGGAGGACAGATTAAAATTGACACTCCGTAAATTTTATGGACACCATCACGAATTGGTGGATCCATACGATGTATCTTTGACCAAACTAGCTAAGGACATTTTTACCACATGGTAGATTGTTGTTTGTCATTATGTCGTCTAATCTTTTAATTACCAAACGTGACTTATTCCCGATTGTGACTGTTTTGCTGAGTGTGAATTCGCATTACTATAAGACGTGTTACGGTACTTGTCTATCCCAAAATCATGTATTTAGTTTAAATGTTTAATATTATATTTGTAATTCTCATCGGATTTTGTCAAATGTGTTGACGTCTTTTCTATTATATTTATGTGTTATGGTAAACAATATTAATCACCGCATTCATTTATTAGATTTCATTTTGTTCAACGTAATCAGTACGATATTTTACGTTTGAAGTAAGATTCAAAACAAACCGGACATAGCTTTATAATATAGTTAATTGCTACCTTAGTTTGCTATTAATAAATATTAAAATGTGCATTGTTTAAATGCAATATCAGTATTTAGTTCAAATATAATCTTAAATCGATCCTAATTCTATCTTATTTAAATGACGTCATTTTTCATTTTTTAATGATCTGTTTTACAAATTCAAATGACGTCATCATTTTTTGGTCATTTTTTACTATTTCAAATATGACGTCACTTGGCGTTGAGGTTTAAACTTATTCGGATGTGTCTACATTTTGTGTTACAAATGTCTGGTTATGTAATGTATTTCAGTTGTTTCCTGTAATTAGTTAATATTTCAGTTCTATCATGTACAGCTTTTGTTTAGTAATTTTATAAATTTACTGTTTGCAAAAGTATAAATTATTCTAAATAATAAGGATGTTCTTGTAACTAACAGAAAACCCTGGCCGTTTTTGGCACAACTTTTTTGATCTTTTGGTCCTCGATGCTGTTCGACTTTGTGCTTGTTTCGGCTTTCAAACTTTTGTATCTGGGCATCACTAGTAGATCTTGTGTGGATAAAATGCACTTCTGGCGTATTAAAATTTTCAACTTGTTACCTTTTGCTGGCTGTTGTTCGTGTGTTTCTTTGTCAATTGTATTCTCCAATTTATTTATATTGTAGTCCTGTGGTGTTGAGTTGTCATTTTAATGTTATATTTCACATGGCTATAAAAGGGGAGGTTTGGCATGCCACAAAACCAGGTTCAACCCGCCATTTTTTCCTTTAAAAATGTCCTGTACCAAGTCAGGAATATGGCCATTGTTATATTATAGTTCGTTTCTGTGTGTGTTACATTTTAACGTTGCGTCGTTTGTTTTCTCTTATTTTTTAGTGTAAATTCACATTGCGATAAGACATGTCACGGTACTTGTCTATCCCAAATTCATGTATTTGGTTTTGATGTTATATTTGTTATTCTCGTGGGATTTTGTCTGATGCTTGGTCCGTTTCTGTGTGTGTAACATTGTAGTGTTGTGTCGTTGTTCTCTTATATTTAATGCGTTTCCCTCAGTTTTAGTTTGTAACCCCGATTTTGTTTTTTGTCCATGGATTTATGAGTTTGAACAGCGGTATACTACTGTTGCCTTTATTATTCAACAATGTGTTTTGAACCAAACTCATGATACAGTTGTAAATTTTGAATTTAACGCAGTAAAACTGTTTGGTCACAGTAGTTATTAAATCAACAATTGGCAAACATTTACCAATTTCTGTGGTTCCTTTTCCTGATTATAGTCTTGGCTGTTTGCTGTATTATGCAATAAACATGAAATAAATTACAATAAAGACGAAGGCATAGAATGAATTGAAGAATGAAGAGAAAATTCCTAAGAAGTTGGGTATTCTTCTGTTGAAACCTGTAGAGTTTCTATGTTCTTTCAAAGTTTACATGCAGCGAAACGTATATATGAACCCTATTTGTGTTTATTACTATGGAATAAAGGACTGCATCTCTGACATTTTGAGTCAGTATTTATTTAGCTAGCTGCTGATATGGTAGCCTTAATAGTTTTGTTTCTACTGAATATAATGTTGGATTTTCTTTGACTTTGTTGTGGTTGTATAGAAACTGATTTTCTATGTAGTTTCCTAATACAATATTTTAACTTCATATCAGTAGGAAAGAAATATCATTATATATTAAGTAACGTTGTCACAAGGAATGCCTTTTCCCCCCAATAAAATCGTTGTCAATACCAATATAAAATTAGTAAAAGCAGTATCGTGATCTGTGGTATCTGCTTCTACGGATTCGGATTTTTGTTTTGTTTTCGTTTCAAGCCAATATATTGTAATGCATCCAGAATGATACAGTGCTTACAGTTTAAAAGATGGTTGATAAACGTTTTCTACTCTCAAATTATCGTAGTTGCTTGCTGTCATGGGTTCAAAATTCTCAATAAGGCCATCTGATTCAAACTAAATTTTTATTCTTTCCTAAATAATTTGTTGCAACAAATTTTAGAAGTACTTAAGTCAAGACCTAGACTTGTATTGTCTGTCGTCAGGTTAGAATCTTACCAACTCATAAAAAGAGAACACTTCTGAATACTATTGGGACATTCGTATCATGAATGAAGCTATACTGCTTGTATTTCTCCAAATATACAACTTTCAAATGAAACAAATTCATCTATTATCTTTGATGTACACTTCATCCAATCGTTTGTGCATTGCAGATACAAAAGTCAACCTCCCTTTCTTGCTTAATGAACTCAAACTTTCAGTTGAGTTTGTTTGGTATATTATGCAATGCATGAAAATGGCCATTTCCTTACATTCTCTTGGAACATTAAAGAAAAACATCAACGGACATTACGAATTGTACATTGCAAGGAATTCTAATTGAAACTAGCCACCAATTACTCTGACTTCATAAAAGGACACTTTTCTGACAAATTGGTTTTGATGGATAATGGAAAAAATAAAATGTGAGCATATATATATAAAAACTACACATGTATAAGTGCACCAAAAATAAAAGGGAGGGAGGGTAATTACACCTTAAAGAAGAGTTTTGCTTAGAACCATATCCGTTAAATTTAGACAGGGTCATAGAGTTAATATATGTAAATTAAGGGTATGTAATACAAAGTTTCCAATCGAAACAGGAAGAATGGAAAATGTACCGCGAAATGAGAGAATTTGTCCACTTTGTAAAGCTGGTTTGGGGATGTATACCGCTACATATGTAAATTTACCAATTGTGAAGTTAAGGATGTAAGAGGGATGTTCATACCTCTATATTATTTAAAATATCCAAATTTTAAAATAGTACTAGACATGCTTAAATAGTGTAATTGTAATGTACTTTCTTAGCTGTTAATTTGTATTAAAAGGTAGAAAATATTATTGTCTAATTTAAAACGGTAATAAACAAAGACTTATATCTGAAGATGTATAATTCAACAATGTTGTAATTAATTTTGTGTATAATATGCTCCTGTAACGAAATCTTCTTTTTCGGCTGAGTTTTCTTTAATAATCTAAATTAAACTAAACTAAACACTTAATTTAAAATATTTGGTTATATAAAATAATGGCGAAAAGGGGTAGTAATCAGTTGAAATAGAAAATTGTACAAAATGTGATGAAAGGGAAGTGATTTAGTTCCGTGGTGAAATTGCAGTTTTTTTTTACTTTTTAACTTTTCCGTTGATATCTCCATGCTTTTTAATATAAAGGTTCTGAAATTATTATCAGTAATTAATTTAATAGATAAGAATAAAACAGAATACCGAATAAAACTTTTTGACATATGATAATGCCTAGGGAAAAAAATGTTATTCAAATATAAGCAATAATTTCAAAATTTCATTTTTAAAAAGGGGAGTTGCAAACTTGTCAATATATAACTAGTCATTAAAACGATTTAAAAAAAAATATGACCACGCGAAGTTCTTACATCAGGGTGTAATATAAAGACCATATATTTGTCTTTAAGTAAGACAATTTTAGCCGCGTATTTTTGGGAAGATTAAACTCGAAATCTAAATGAATTTTTGCTGAGTCTTATGTAGGTGAAACGCCCGTCTGGCGTACTTAATTATAATCCTAGTACCTTTGATAACTACTGTCAACGCACTATTGAGTTACTGGTTGATGCTGTTCGACAAAAATTATAAACTAACCAATTCAAAACAAAAGCAAAAAAAAAAAAGATTATAAAAAATCAAGAAGGATGGCATTTAGAAAATCACAATCCGTCCTTCTCTCTATTGGTATTTACATAAAAAAAGGATGTTGGATTTTACCCATCTTTATGCCGGAAACCATATTCCTCTACTTTGTTGACATAATCGATATCGATTTTATTGTTGTTTAATAAAGGCAACAGTAGTATTACGCTGTTTGAAATTCTTAAATCGATAGAGAAAAAACAAATTCGAGTCAGTTACAAACTAAAACTGAGGGAAACGCATCAAATATAAGAGAACAGTAAGACACAACAGAAACACAACATTAAAATGTAACACACACAGAAACGAACTATAATATAACAATAGCAATTAGAAACACAACATTAAAATGTAACACACACAGAAACAAACTATAATATAACAAACGCTAATTTCCTGACTTGGTACAGGGCATTTTAAGATAAAAATGGTGGATTGAACCTGGTTTTGTGGCATGCCAAACCTCTCGCTGTAATGGCAATGTTAATATAACATTAAAATTACAATATAACATGACAGGACTACAATACAAATAAATGGGAGAAAATATATGACAGAGAAACAAACAATTATTAGCCAACAGGTACCTGAACCAAATTTCGTCCGCTAGACGCGCGCGACGTCCACACAAGACTAACCAGCGACGCCCAGATGATAAAAGTTAGAAAGCCGAAACAAGTACAAAGCTGGAAAGCACTGAGGACCAAAAGTTGCAAAGTTTAACGGGTTAAATTCATAAAGATAATCGTTTGAGCTGTCAACAAAAACGAGTATATCAAAATCAAGTTTTGAGTAATCAATCTATTTTGTAATCAGCTATACATGATTTTAATAAGAACAACAAAAAGTAATGATGATTATTTAAATAAATTTAAATCACACGTTACAGTTATAGTTAGCATATTTATACATGGTAATCATCCATTTGTTGCGAAGAATGACATATTGTTGACGAGGAACGATAATTAACTTTCAAAATATAAATGAACTTTCAAAAGGGAGGTCAATTATTTGAATAGAGTATGCCAAGTTAATAAGATCAAAACACTTTTAATTGATATAGATAAGACCAGACAACTTGAAAACCAATTGAATCCAAAGGCGAGAGATCAAACATATCTGCAACTTGTGTTGTTTTTTTTTTGGACAACGAGTTATGTGTTTCCTCGAAAGAAGTGCTAATTATCATACAGTTTGACTTTACTTTCTAGCATTCTTTATTAAAAAAAAAAAACAACTGTAATAGAACATTTTGAGAAATTATTGTTGTACAAAACATAGTACTTTGGTATCTTACTTGCTGAGGAAAAATACAATTGTTGGATACTTTAGCATTGCGCATTGTTAATGTTTCTCGTGCACATTTAAGAAAAATATGATCAAAAGAAACGCGTAGAATTGGACCATCTTAGATATATCTATATCGTCATGACCATATGGTCCAAATACTCATATATACACATGGAAAAAAGTATTGCAACACCAAATTGAAATTGAAATTAAAAAAACACTCTTTATTTTTTTGTGATATAATTTGGTAAAATAGAACTAGTTAAACATTATTTAAGTATCACCTGAGTTTAATCAATAAATATCGACTCGATAAGTTTTTATCTGCACATGCAGCTACTGTACCCGTAAACAGCAAAACAGATGTTTTTATCTTCATTGTTTCCAACACTTTAAATAACCAAGTTTTTAAAGTTATGAGATTGACACCTTGTAATGGGTCCTTGACAACTCTTAACTGCAGCAAGATGGCAGATTATCAACATAAGAGAAGCAGGGATGTCGCTGTAACAACTGAACGTATTGTTGGTCATCACCATTCCACTATAAGTCGTTTTGAGAATAAAAATCAGGCAATAAACGCTGTTAAAGACCTTCCAAGATAATGAAGACCCCCTATACCATTTGCTAGGGGAAATCAAGCATAATGAAGGTTGGTCAGAAGGAAACCCATTGCATACAAGACAATCCTAAAAAGAGAGTGGTGGCCATACAGGAGCCTTTTAACAAGAACTGTTCGAGATCGACTCATCGCTATTGGTTATCGTGCGATAAGACCATTTCGGAGACCTTTGATAACGAACAGACACACAGTTTTCCGTATCTAATGTAGTGCAGAGCTCGCCAAAGTTGGAAATTAGCATCGTGGAGGAAGATCCAATGTTCAAATGGAATTCGGTTCATCTTCCTTGGCCCGATCGTAGCCCGGATTTGAACCATATAGAGCATATTTGGGACACTATTGGGCGGAAAGTGCGCGAAAGGACACCCCAGTTCAAACACATCATGAAATAAACTATGCCCTTCATCAGAAATGGTTGCTGCTACCTTAGCAACAAATTAGTCGATTTATGGCAGGAATCAGAAGACGTTTAGATGCGGTTATCCGTTTGAATGGAGGCTGCGCACAAAGTACTTATTCTTTGGCATATAACGTTCAACCATGATGTGAACAGTCATCTGAAGACTTAATTTTGAAATGTCTGACATTCTAAAGTTCGACTACAGTAAAAGTTGTAAAATGCATTTTTTTTGTACAAAAAACACTTCATTTTGTTATTAAAATTGTGGTTATATAAATCATTTTTTTTTCAAACATTTTTTGTTCGTTTCAATGCCAATGTTATCATAAACTATGTTTCAATAATATTATACACATATTTTATAATATTTCATCCAAAAAAGAGGCTGATTTTTCAAGTTTTAAAAAATCAAGGTGTTGCAATACTTTTTTCCATGTGTATAGTTCTGAACATATATCACAAGTTCTGCATGCATTGAATAATGCCAACGCATTGTATTACTGATAAACTCCGAAATTATAGTCGGATTTTTACTTTTTCTTTCTGCAACAGTTCCAATTCAAGCAGTGAATACAGCAGGTGCTGTGGATGGGGTTGTTGAATCTTCAGCTTTTTTACGTCCAACATTAATTTTCCACCTGATTAACACAAGAACAACACCTAAGAGTAAGAACCCTGCTACAAATCCTCCTATGATAAATGGCTTATTGTTGCTGGCTGAAAACAAAATCTAATATATAAGAATGGAAAGTTGTTCAGTTATATTTCATTTGAACTATCATAATGCATACTTTGCATTAATAATTAGTATTCATGGGATGTTCAATTTATTGGATGTATTCAGTTTTAATGAAAAGATATAAAATGATGCAAATTACAAATTTCCTGTAAACTTGCATTCATAAAAAACGAATAGAGTTTTATTCAACAAGCGAACATTGGTCATCATGAAATTGTTTGATTGCAGATTTACATTGTTTTGTAACCTTTATCATTAATGCATAACGATTAAAAATACAGTACAAATTTGAAATATATACCGATAGCGGGAATCGAGTTAATTATCGAGATTAAAGAAGATAATGTGTGTTATTGTGCTATAGATTGTTATTTTTTGTATTCTTGTCTCTCGTTTTTGCTAATGTATTTTATCGATATGCTTTTTTGTATTTTTTTGTTGGCATATTCGTTTTTTATAGTGTTAAATATTGTAACACAATGTTGACTGCTGTACCTCATATTTTAAATTTTGATATTGTGTTATATTTTCTGTTCATACAGTGTTATCAATACAATGGAATTTAATGAAACTGTCTCGCAGGAATATGGCAAATGGTTTCAGATTTTATTTTTTCCATTCGGTCATGTTTTTCTCTGGCTGTTTATGACGTCTTTACACTAAATCCATTGGATGTTGGATGTGTACGGATTGATAGTTTAGTCTTAGTTGCATGATTTTTTTATTAGTTGTTAGTGGCTTTGAACTAGCTGTCAGATAACTGAGAGTACTCTCAGATCTGTTCATTGTGTCTTTTTGTGTCGGGATGTATAAGTACCGGGCCACGTCAACTTGTATTTTTGTCCATCTGATGAGTTAAGCCTTTTTCAACTGATTTTTATAGTTCGTTCTTATGTTGTACTGTTATACCACTGTCCCAGGTGAGGGGGAGGGTTGGGATCCCGCTAACATGTTTAACCCCGCCACGTTATTTATGCATGTGCCTGTCCCAAGTCAGGAGCCTGTAATTCAGTGGTTGTCGTTTGTTTATGTGTGACATATTTGTTTTTCGTTCATTTTTTACATAAATAAGGCCGTTAGTTTTCTCGTTTGAATTGTTTTACATTGTCTTATCGGGGCCTTTTACATCTGACTATGCGGTATGGGCTTTGCTTATTGTTAAAGGCCGTACGGTGAACTATAGTTGTTAATATCTGTGTCATTTTGGTCTTTTGTGGATAGTTGTCTCATTGGCAATCATACCACATCTTCTTTTTTATATTGAATTTTCTATTGCGATCGGTATTTTTGTTAATTTATTGTTTGAAAGCATTGGAAAGCGAACGTTTTAGAACTGACTAAGACTTTGCATGTCACACTTTATTACTAAAACAATCAATTTACTGAGCGTGAACAGCAGTATACCTATGTTGCCTTCATTTGCACTCTCGATGCTCAAACAATAGAGACTAAGTTTTGTTTGATTTTAAGTTGTTTAGTATATTCAAACAACCAACTATTACTTACTTAAAAAAGATAAGTCACTTCCTCTTGCTGGCGTTGTAGGCTTAGTAGATAATGTCGTCCAATTAGAGATTGTTGCTGTTTCAGTCGAAAGTTTATCTGAGGCTGTGACTGTTACAAACTGTGCTGCTTTGCTTGTTGATGTCTGTTCTATGAATGATGTGAGTATTAATGTTGAGGTGGTTGTTGTAGAAACATACTTAAGATCGCTTGTACTTTTCGACTGCTTTGTTGGAACTGTTGTTCGCTCTTCTGTTAATCAAAAATATATGTTTTAAAAAGAGAAAGAAAGTGAAAAAATAATTAATCTATTTTTTGCCTAGTTCAGAAAGGCCAACATAATAAGATAGTGCAATAAGTTGCACAACTACTAACATAATCCTATAGAATTACAATTGTATTCTTGTAATTGTTATAAAATATATTAAATTACATAATAACAAATTCAAATAGTTGTCTCATTGGCAATTAGTTTGAAACCCGTTTTTTTTTCTCTCGATCGATTTATGACTTTTGAACAGTGGTATACAACTGTTGACTTTATTATTCAGAACTTTGATAATTCTTTATATTAGTTTGTCTGTAAGTTATGAAATAATAAAAAAAAAACAACAAACAAACAAACAAACAAACAAGAAGACAGGTCGCAACTTATTTAGAGAACAACACTTGAGGTTTAAACGAATGAATATAAAAGCTGAATATGAAAACAAGAATGTGTCCATAGTACACGAATGCCCCACTCGCACTATCATTTTCTATGTTCAGTGGACCGTGAAATTGGGGTCAAAACTTTAATTTGAAATTAAAATTAGAAAGATCATATCATAGGGAACATGTGTACTCAGTTTCAAGTTGATGTAACTTTAACTTCATCAAAAACTACCTTGACCAAAAACTTTAAGCTGAACTTCGCACTATCATTTTCTATGTTCAGTGGACCATGAAATTGGGGTCAAATTTATAATTTGGAATTAAAATTAGAAAGATCATATCATGGGGAACAAGTGTACTAAGTGTCAAGTTGATTGGACTTCAACTTCTTCAAAAACTACCTTGACCAAAAAATTTAACCTGAAGCGGACGGACGAACGGAGGCACAGACGGACGGACGGACGAACGGAGGCACAGACCAGAAAACATAATGCCCCTCTACTATCGTAGGTGGGGCATAAAAAGTGAATGAAAAATTGTTTGTTGCTTTTAGTATATGACTTTGTCAAAACTCACGTGTTATTGGATTGTGTGATGTACCATAAAATGTTATAGACCAAGACACCAGCATTACTACAAACAAAATATGTAGTATAATTCTAATATTTAAATTTTTATAAGATTATTGAGTGATTTTTTTTTACTTTTGAATATCAGTATTTCAAAAGTCAATAACACCACAAATTAACCAAAACCTATGTTTACAACAAATGGTTTTAACATTGCAAAAACAAACGCCTTTGTGTATTGTGTACATACGTTATGCGCAGGTACATACGCTTATTTATTCAAAATCAATTTCTGAAAAACCTACTCAAGCTCGATCAATGTGGCATAAACAAAATGATTGTTGATATTTGTAGAACAGTGTATTTTAATACAACATGGAAATTAAACACTTCAAATTAATTTTAAAGGAAAGGAAACCAATAGTTTAATAATCATTATCAATATATGAACAACTGAAGAGTTCGAAACATATTGATCCTCACAAGGATATATCGAATGCATCTTTGCATTAAGCTTTAGTGAGGACGCCTAGTGTGAAAAGTCATGAAAGCTTTAGATGAATTATTATATGAGTATAAACACATCTGTAATCTTAATATCAGACACAATTTATTGACGGAGTTTAACTTACCAATAGAATTTCCCTTATATGAACCAAATTTAAGTCTCCAGGTACCAACAGGGTTTTCCCACCAGAAATGAACTGACATGAACCTCCACATTAACGATCCTCTTCTCTTGTATTTAATGGCATCTTCATACCGGAAATGAAGTAAATTACTTTCAGTTCCGCTTGGAGAAACAAGATGAAGTTCTGTGACACCACGATATCGACTGTAGGAGAAATCTATTTGAACTGTAACGTGTTCTAAGAAACGAATTTCACTATCACTCCATGAAAAGGTTATTGTGTCTGACGACAATAAACTGGTAGAACTAAAATAAAAATAGTAATTCATACATGAATAATTTGCACAATTTCCTAATTCAAAAACCTAACTACACTGATTCGTTCTACCATTGCCAATAATCTCATCTTAACTACCAGACTTAAAGTTTTTACGCCAGCATCGCTATGTACAGAATAATTACTAGTAACGCTCGAATAAAATAATTAAAAAAGACAAAGAAAGTACGAAATTTAAAAAATTTGAGGACCAAACATTCCAGCCGCGGTGTGCGTCGAAGTCTTGCATGTGTCATTTAGTCTCCTCTTGTTTAGCGTTGTCTCATTGGCTATCATACCACATCATCTTTTTTCATAGTAGGCCTGTATTGTATCGAAAGGGAATCGGGTTAATACTGTCTAACCCTGGCATCGGAGTTTTGTCCTCATGGGTTATGTACATTAACGCCAGTGAAACTCTTATAGGGCGGCAGAAGTCCAGGGAATTACTCTCCTTTCTTCTTAAGGGACATGCCTCCCAGAAATCGGTTTGCACGGCAATACGGACGTTGATCTCGCTATGCACCGCAGCTAGTGTGGTGTCCGGAGCACTCAAAAACTCTCCTATGGTAATTTATGAAAATCCTTAAAGCAGTTTGAAAATTGTAAGTTTTGAAAATTGTTATTCAACATGAGTATGACTATATCAATAATAATTCATGTCAACACTCACAAAAAAATGCAGAGTACTGGTCTGACTTGGTTATTTTATATGCCAGAGAAACAGTTTTAATAACTTGTGCAAAATTTATATTTCCAATATGGGCAGTTTGCGAGTCAATTAATAAAAGATGTTGAACTTCGACAAATGCCGAGTATTTTGTATATGTCAAATGGAGAAGTCTTGTAGAAATTTGATGATTAAATATTAGATATTATACAGATACGATTATGAATAAATATTAAAAACAAATAGTTTCCGAGTTCTGTATAGTTGTTGATATATATTGGAAAGTCTTATTACAATACAAAAATAAGACAGTGTATACCTACATAAAAGGGGACCTAGTATGAGTTGTAAAGGTGTGTTGTACTGGAACAGTGGTCCATGATTTAGCTTTATTGACCATGGTTTTCGCATCCATTAGACCATACCCAAGGACTTGGCTAACTGCAAAATATATCAACGAGTTTGGAAATATTAAATTTCAAACATATTCATATTTTCAATAATTGTACTTTTTTCATAATAAAAAACTATGACAGGTATCTGTTCAACAAATGACGACGGATTCGTTTCATTTGTTGTAACCCCAATCAAGTCCACTTTTTATCAAGTGTGACTTACTGAATCAGATTGTTCACCGTTATAGTTAAGACGTGAGCAACATAATTGGTAACAGAAGGACGTAAGATATCAGAGGGACAGTTAAAGTCATAGATATTGGTAACCCTAGACGAACTATTGATTTTCTCTCCCGGTGTGATAACCATCGATTTTATGTTGAATTCGTGTTACTTAGTCGTTACTTTTCTATGTCGTGTTTTATGTACTATGGTTTGTCGTTTTGTGATTTTTCGTTTTGATTTCAGTTTCAGGGGCATCCGTCCTGTAGCTCATGCAAGTACGAATTCTCAAGGTTTAAGTCTAATTCGATAGCTTACATTCGCGAAAAGAAGAAAGGGATGGTGGTGGTAACGACAATTAGCATATCTGTCGGCATCTGCAGATATTTCATAACGGTCAACCAATTTGATCTATCATGATAATGTCCTGTTGTATCTTTTATTACAAAGTTGACGGAATATATGCGTTCAACACATTCACCAAATATGTATTACTTAAACTTTGGTGACTATGTTGAACTCATCTATCCCATCGAACTAGAGATAAAGGATACTACAGATACAGTTAAATCGGCCTCATATCTTCACTTACATCTAGAAATGGACAATGAGGGTCGGTTGAAAACACAACTTAACGACAAAGGAGATAATTTTAGCTTTCCAATTGTGAATTTTCCATTTCTAATTAATAGCAACTTTCATCAGCATATATCTCCCAATTGATACGATATTCCCGTTCCTATCATAAATTTCTTTATAGAGGGTTGCTGCTCACAAAGAAACTATTAAACCAAGAGTTCCAAATGGTGAAAATGAAATCATCCCTTCGTAAATTTTTCGGACGCCATCACGAGTTGGTTGACCGCTATGGAATAACCGTTTCCTAAATGATATCAGATATGTTCCTTACGTATGTACAACATGTACCAGCCCTTCCTTTCATGAATATGACATACCGAATTAGACTATTTACCGATTTTGTTATCACAAAAGCAACACGACGGGTGCCACATGTGTAGCAAGATCTGCTTACCCTTCATGAGCACCTGAGATCACCCCTTGTTTTTTGGGGGGTTCGTGTTGCTCATTCTGTAGTTTTCTATGTTGTGTCTTGTGAACTACTGTTTGTCTGTTTGTCTCTACTCATTTCTACCCATGGCGTTGTCAGTTTATTTTATGATTTTGACTGTCCCTCTGGTATCTTTCGTACCTCTTTTAGAGGTTTACAGTTGTGTCTCATGGCAATGGAAATTGTTTATTTAAAGTACATCCTCCAAACGTAACTAATGTGTTGTTAGTCATGAAACTACGAACCTTGATTATGCTAGTTTCATAGATTTTTTTTCTGTTTGAATCGGAAGGGTATTTTTTAAGTACGATTAATCGGTCTATAAAAGAAGATACTTGTATCTTCATTTGACTTTGACCTATAAAGAATAGAAGTTTTAAAAAATCAAAATCAAATGGACAGGCTGTAGACAAAAGTCATACAACTAATTTAAGAATGAAAGAAGGAAGGATGACGAATATATCAACCTATGCCGTAAAACCAGTGTGTAAATCATCTAAGTGATAATCATGAATATATTTGGTAATAAAAAAAACCAAATAATAAAAAGGAGATTATATACAACAACTTACATTCCTTGTTTGCTCCGTTAACTGACCAGTCAGAATACGTGTCATTAAATCCTTTCCTTGATGATGTAAGGACTATCAAATGTTGCACGTCTCTCCATGTAAGATTAGGACTGTAAAGGAAAAAAAAGAGGTCAATATCACGTGCACTTCATTATGTAACTTTCATTTGTTCTTACAATCGCAATATCTTTGTTGTTTGCTCGTAATTTATCAGTATAAAATTATTATGTATTTGTTCAATGCTTTGCACGAAAACCCACAGGATCTTCAAGAATTTGTTACTTTCTACATACAGAAAGCGTACTGTAATCCAAAAAAAAGCAATGATTTTAAAATCGACAAATGTAGAAACTACAACTACTAAAACATATGGGGAAAGAAGATTCGACAAAGCTGCCGCCTTTCTGTTGACCGTTGTTTTCAGGAGCTACGACACATACATCATGTGAACGTTGTAAAGACAACCTGAAGAATCACATATTCAGACATGCTATTATATAGCCTTAACAATTCTTAAATGAAAAATGTCGAATCAAAATGGTACACCAGGTTTTCACATTATGATAATCATTCTCACTGTGTCCTTCGCAATAAAAGTCCTTTAAAGGATTTAACATCATTTTATTCCCCCATCATAAGAATCAGTAACACAAGTTAATTCGTCAAAAATACCATTCGTAAAGGTGTATACGCTAGAAGCAGGTTTTGCCTTCGAAAAACTAATAAATAAAGGCAACTGTATTATATCATGGTTCAATAGTCATCAATTGATTAAACCAAACTAAATCCGGCTTACAAACTAAGCGAAAGTGAAACGCATCAACTTTAAGAGGAACACAACGGAACAACAGAAACACTGAACGGCAACAGAAACACTGAACGGCAACAGAATCAAACACTAACTTACATAGAAACGGATTACCATAAATTGAGATATTTTGGTTTATTTGATACATCTGTGCCACAAATGCAATCCAAAATTAAATTCACGAAAATAAAGCAAACACTAATTATTGAAACGCCAAAATCGCGTACAGCATATACAGGTACGACACTATGGTAGTATTATTTGTTGGGGTATACTTTTTATACTATTTATTCATCCGCATATGTCCTTCAATTTAATGCATAACCAAATCAGCAAATACATACCTTGTACAATTTTAAAGCAGTTTTTACTTAGTTGTCAATTTTCTGACATTGTTATGAAAAAAGTAAAATAACAAAATACTGAACTCCGAGGAAAATTCAAAACGGAAATTCCCGAATCAAATGGCAAAATCAAATGATTAAACACATCAACCGAATGGACAACGACTGTTGTAATCCTGACTTGTTACAGGCATTTTCAACTGTAGTAAGTGGTGGATTGAACCTGGTTGATCAATTTATTTGGCAATCGTTAATGGCAGTCAGCAGGGTATCAGAACAGCAGTTATTCTACCTGTTAGGCCATATTCACACCAAAAGCCATGTACAGTAAACATGTTTACTTTTAATGAAATGTACACTGGTTTTAAATTAAATTATGTTCACATCTATACCTTTTGTACCTCCTGTACATAAGATGTGTTCACACTTGTAAACTAAATGCCATTTAAATGTTCATTACGAAGAACCGAATGCAATTTTTTGGACAACTTTCTAGCAGTTAGGGAACGATTATTGAACCTCCAAAAGGGGGGGGGAGAGGAATGGATTTTTCCTTGAAAAATATTCTGATCCCAATTTTATAAAAAAAAAAAAAAAATCTGGTCAAACAGATGATTAAAAAAATATTCTGGTCATACAGATGATTAAAACAAATTATTCTGAATCCAGAGCTTCCCCATACATTATAGTGTAAAGGAAACTTAAACGTTCGCGATAGAAAAAAAATTTGACTTAGAACCAACCAACCCCCCTATTTTATCCCTGGCCTTTTTGAAGTTAAGTGGTTGCTCCTTTATGAAATCCATTTCGATTTGCAGTAGTTAAATAATTATCAAAGGTACCAGGATTATAATTTAGAACGCCAGACGCGCGTTTCGTCTACATAAGACTCATCAGTGACGCTCATATCAAAATATTTATCAAGCCAAACAAGTAAGAAGTTGAAGAGCATTGAGGATCCAAAAATTCCAAAAAGTTGTGCCAAATACGGCTAAGTCAATCTATTCCTAGGATAAGAAAATTCTTAGTTTTTCGAAAAAATTAAAGATTTGTAAACAGGAAATTTATAAAAATGACCATATAATTGATATTCATGTCAACACCGAAGTGCTGACTACTGGGCTAGTGATACCCTCGGGGACGAAACGTCCACCAGCAGTGGCATCGACCCAGTGGTGTAAATTGTTAAAGATACGAAAGATGTCTCGGTTACGCATTAGAAAACGTAGGCTGCATCAGCGTGCTTTCAGACGACGAAAAATGATTGAGATGTTAAGGATCACTACATTTATATATTTACTGTTTGTTTCTTTTTTCTTTTGTTGGTATTTTTTCTCCGAGGAGTATTTGGCAAAAGGAGGGGTAATGTTTTTTTTATATTTCTTAGTGTATTTTCACGAGTCTGAGATACTAGACTTAGAAAACATTTTACCTGACACTTTTTTTCGTAATGCATTTATGAGTGTATCGTTGTTTTGAGTAAAGACCAGTGGTTAATATTTATGTGTAAGTCCAGTCGATTCGGGAAGACCTTTTCAAATAAATTATTTGATCTGAAATGACGATGCTTTGGGTCTTGATAAGGGTTCAATAAAGTATTGTTAAGTGTTATTTTATAACAAATAAATATATTTCAAGTTTATACAAATATTTATGTAAAGAACTTTATTAATAATTGTTATGAATATCAAATTTATTTAAAAATTATTTCTTCTTTAAATATACATCATAGTAAAATTAATGTGTTAAATGCCTAGTTTTGTGTACACTTAACCCACACAACACCTACATGGACTATCGACAGCATGTAGACAAAACATGATTTAAACTACATGTAAACGTGTGAGTTACACTGATACAACACCGAATATAAGTCAATGTGTACACGGCCTTAGTCAAATGCGTTTTGTTAACATATACTTTTTCACTCTTTTGGTCTTTTTGGAAAATGTTGTTTGTGCTGTATTTAGACCCCTCTACAAAGAGTTTTTGTTTACATGCACACGTTTAAAAGTTCCGGTTTTTATCCAACGCAATCATAGGTTTGAACGTTGTTTTCAATTTAGACTTGTTTATATTTATTTCGATTGGGCTTGTATTATATTTCCCTCCGATTCATTTTAACCGTTCATTTTATTTCGACTCTTTACAATTCAAGAGTGTATCATAAGTTGAGGTAAATTAAATGGCCTTGCAAATACTTTTTCCATCCCTAACATCATCAAAAAGACATAAATTGTCGGAATCCGGATATGGTGTTAAAAAAACAAATTAAGAACCTCATATTTGTGGTTTACAATCTTTGTCGCAAGTTTATTGTTTTGTATTAAATCAATATAAAGATCTTTGTGATCAATTATTTGGCAATCGTTAATTGCAGTCAGCATCAGTTTTCGACCTGTTAGTCAAATGCATGTTGTTAAAATATACCTTTTCAATCGTTTTGTTTTATTTGGAAAATGTTGTTTGTGCTGAATTTAGACTCCCCTGTATTGTGAATTAAAAGAATTCCTTGATACAATAAAATAAATACTTAAAAGAGGGACGAAAGACACTAGACGGCAATCAAACTAATAAATCGAAAATAAACTGACAACGTCATGACATACTTAATGTGTCCTAAAATAATTACTTACAATAATATGGGGACGAAGTCCCCAATAACAGTAGAAAAATCGATAAAAATTGATGTCATGTTTTGAATTCCCAAATCTGCGCAGAAATCTACAATGTACTTCCCTTTTCCAGTCTCGTTTGTTTGAAACTTTGAGTAAACTTTATATTTATAGGTCTTGTATAAAATAGGAAGGAACGCAATACCAATTTCATTTTTAATAATTCCTTGATGATAGCGTTTCTGTGTTTACATTGCATATGACATCATAACTTGAATCCCTAACAACAGAACCAAAATCGGAAACGTTACGGTATTTCGGTTTCTTTTTTTTTAAACAAATATTTAAGTTACAAAAAAAAATAATTCATACAGACTTCGTCCATATTTACAGGTAATGCCTGCCTCATATTAAAAATGAAATACTTAATTTGTATTTAAAGAATTACGAAGTATACATGAAAAAACATACTAAATTCTTATTCAAAGAACTACTTAAGATATATTGATATATTACTTGCATTTAAAATTTCTTTGTAATTACTTACTATTACTTTGAAGTACTAGTATTTACTAATTTTTTGACTAACTGCAATACAGATGATTACGATTTCTTTCTCATGATACTTGTAAATAATAAATAATCGATTTAATTTGTTTAAAAAGTGATGTTATTTCTTATTTTCTTTCATCCTTGAACCGCGATTAAACGGAATCGTATGTTCTTTTTACGTGTTCGTTTTTATTTTGTGGTTAGTCCTCAGTTCTTGTTGTCATGAACATCAATTATATATATTTTTATAGATTAACTGTTTGCAAGAGTACGAATTATTATAAATACTACGGATTTTCATGTCCGATGTATATGTTGTGTCGTTGTTCTCCTCTAATATTTAATGCGGTTCCCTCAGTTTTAGTTTGTTACCCCGATTTTGTTTTTTGTCCATAGATTTATGAGTTTTGAACAGCGGTATACTACTGTTGCCTTTATTTATAGATAAAATATACCGTGTCTAGCACAATCTTTTGGAAATTTTAGTCATCGGTGTACCTTTTTGGCTTTCTTTACTATTTTGATCTGGGTGTTGCTGGTGGGACTTATGTAGACGAAGCGCGGGTATGGTGTATAAGATTGTAGAACTGGTACCTTTGATAAAAATTAGCATGTCGAAATGTCCTATTGTAATGTTTATTTGTGTATTTCTCTGTCCGTAATGTTCTTGCATTTATTTGTACTGTAGTCTTGTCATGTACTGTTATCATTTTAGTGTTATATTTAACAATACCATAAAAGCGGGAGGTTTTACTAGATGCAAAACCTGGTTGCATGAGCATCAATAAGGGGTCCTCAAAAGGAGCAAGAACAGTTAACAATTCAAAGCACCAGAGTTTATCCCCGATATGCTTGGTGTTGCTCAATCTTTGATCTTTTTGCCGATTTCATCTTTAGTCATGTGTTATCTGTTCTCATTTGACTTTTTAATTGTCAATCTGAATATTTATTTTCTATTTGTACATTACTAAACATTACTTTATTGTAATTTTTTGTATTCTTGTTTTTCATATTTGCTAAAGTGCTTTGTCTATATGCCTTTTTGTGCTTCTTTATTACATATTTGTTTATTTTCTAGTGATGCCTAGTATGTCTGGGTTTTTTCACACATCGTTGTCGATATAATGGAATTTGATTCAACTGTCATTCAGGTGAGAGGTTTAGCTAGCTATAAACCAGGTTTAATCCACCATTGTCTTCATAAGAAAAATGACTACAAAGTCAGATATATGCCAGTTGCTATCCATTCATTTGATGTGTTTGAGCTTTTGAGCTATCAAAGTTCAGTATTATTAAGATTTTACTTTTAACGTAGTTTATTTTCCTGCAAAAATATTGTCTAACGCTAAACTATTATTTTGAAGTGACACCAATATAATCAACCAATATTTACCCGATTTACAATTTGAATAACAGTAAACGATACAATGAATTATTTTATATGACCTTGTTATGCAGACACCCTGTACACTTACTTTGCTTGCAGAGCAAGAGCTATTATCCCAGATGCTATTGGTGCTGAGAACGATGTTCCCTGGGTACCATTGGTAAGACACTCATCGGTAGTTGAAGTAGTAGTCTGAGAAAAAAAAACACATAATAGAATCAATGATTTTAATGCAAATTAAAGTCACAGATACAAGGTATATATATCATTGTTCATCAAACATTTGTCAAATGCTCAATGTTTCTTGCTGTGAACAGTGGAATACTGTATATTGTGTTTAAATTATGTCACTACCATAGAATATATAAAGTAATTCGTTTATAAAATATAAATTCTTAAATTTGACCGGAAAAAATATTTAACATGTTATCTTAACTATACATGTATCTAGTATGTACTTATATGTTATCGGAATAATAAAAGTGTGTACTGTGATACTCACTAAATATCTATCTTCCTCGCTACCACCATATGTTGCAGCCAAAGCAGGAGCACATACTTCAGAGTACCATGCATTTTGTCCCAGTTGTACGCTAGTTATAGCCACAGTATAAATACTGTTGACGTATCCATCAGCATTACAATTGTCATCTGTCATGCCATTTCCAGATGCAAATATAAATATGACGCCTTTACCATTCCTACCCTGCTCAGAAAATGAATTGAATTATAGAAAGCATACCTGAAGTAGATTTTAATTTGATAGAAATATATATATTATGTGAACCCATTACAAAATTTGGTAGGTAAAGTTCAAATGAAGATATTGTTTTTCATTTCTTTTGTGATATCGTTCGTGAAAGTTGTCTATTTTTCGAATTTTTATTGACTTCGCATTTTGAGTTAATATTTTTATTGATACTTCTCAAATTTTTTTCAAATACAATATGACCATGATGACAAAACTGTACTGAAAAAATATACAAAAGTACATAATTTTTTCGACACTATACCTAATCAAAGAATATAATGTATCAACAAAATATAAAACGATTGTAATCAATTTCATTCTTTACTATTTTAATAATTGAATATACAACGTAATTCTTTTTTAATAAGTCAGTTATTTATGTATGTTTTAGTTGATGTTTTATGTCGCACCGTCCGTTATTATTGATAATATATAAAAGAGGGACGAAAGATACCAGAGGGACAGTTAAACTCATAAATCGAAAATAAACTGACAACGTCATGGATAAAAATGAAAAAGACAAACAGACGAACAATAGTACACATGACCGACATATCTAAAGAATAAGCAACACAAACCCCACCAAAAACTGGGGATGATCTCAGGTAATATACATCCAAAAAAAGTTAAGAACCCCACGTTTTTTCGAATTGACAAATATTACTATAAGGGTCGTGGGATCCCAGAACAAATGGTGGTGTACCCTGTTAGGACATAACATTAGCTTTAAGAAAAGCAAAAGATATTGCAACAAAAACGATAATTTAATGTATAGATTGTCCCTGAACCACAAGCTCAGTTTAAACACCAAAACATGTCCAATTTAAGTATAGACCTTCTGGGTTCGTTTTGTATGATACTATTGTCATTTCACTTAGAAAACGTCCATTGTCATTTTGTTAACGATATCCATCGCTCAATATTCATAGTGGATGAAACAACCGTGCGTCTCATCCCTCCATTTAGTCGTCAGTGGTATTTGCTGTCATTCCTGGTAGAATGCTGCTTCCAACTTTTTAGATTTTTTTACTGGTGGTTCGGCTGTCTGTTTCAGACGGAATAATGTGTCACGAATATGCTCTATCGTATTCAAATCCGGGCTCAAAGGAGGCTATGGAAGAACAGTTACTGCTTCGCCTTGAAGAAATGCGATAACCGCCCTTGAACGATGCGGCCTAGCGTTGTCATCCATAAACACAATCTTGCAGCTAATGGGTTGTTATCAAAATCGGTACAACTACTGGCTGGGGAACTTCTCTGATGTATTGGTCACCATTAAGGTTTCCTCGTATAGTCACTACGTCCAATTTGCTGTCATGAGAGCTGCACCCCATACGATCACAGAACCTCCACAGTAAGGGACAGTTGCTTGGATGTTCCTTGGGAATAAAATTTTCAAATCGCCGGACTTAAATTCTCAAATTTGAAGCGTGGGGAAACTGCATTTTGAACGGTGACACCTGTATGGTCACATCTTTTTAAAGGAACATTGGTCTTGTTGAAATCAATATTTATTTTCAAATTAACATAGTTGGTATGAAACTATAAGGCAATACATCTGGGGGTGCTTATAACTTTTTTAGTGTATATATAGGTTTTGTGCTTACCATATAAACGAACCGTTTTCAATCATTTTAGAGAACTTAGCACTATATAATGTAATATACATTAACTCAAAGTGAGAACTACGCCAAAAGTGTAAACAGCCATAGCCTAAATTTACATTTTCAACTCCTGCTTTCAAAGCTTCTTTTGTAAGAGTACCAGGTCCACCAAATCCGTAGCCATCTGTAGGGCCCCAGCTATTAGAGTATATGTCTATTTCATTTAAATGATGATTGAGAGCTTGTGCTTCCTCTGAATCTGTTAATCCACGACTGCCAAGTAAACGTACGCCTAAAATAACGGGTAAACATCACTATACGTTTGGTTTAAGACAATTGTCATATAAAACCAAGGGGAGTAAAACCTACAAGTTTTCCAATGTACATCTTTTGACCTCTTGTAATTTTAGATATTTTTCGAAAATGTGTTTGTGTTAAAGACAGACAGTTTTATTGTAATCAATAGTCGAACATTCTTGTTCAGTTGATATTACGTAAGACAGAAATCGTCCTAATGCAAATGAGTATTACTATATTCTATTTTTCTAGTTGAAAATAAACCAATAAGGACTATTTAATATTCATTTGATAAAACCCCTACAAAGGGACTAAAATTCATATTTAATTTTGTATTTTGTATTTGAATATTCAAAATTCTATAGATCATATCTGTCATATATATGTAAAGTTCAGAATTGAAATGGAGAATATGTCAAGGAGTACAAAGTCAAACAGTTTCATTGGGTGGACGTCTATATGACGTAGCTTATATTACGTTGATTTACTGAAAACAAAACACAAAAAAACAATAATGATATAGATTTTCACGAACGTAATCAATGCATCATTGTTAAATTATTAAGTCAGAGATTTCGTTGCCATAAATTACCTAAAATGTTAACTAAATTCTTTAAAGATACAAAGATTTGATTGTTAATTTGACTCTACCTGTAGACCTATTCCTGTAATATTGTACTAAAAGCGCGGAAATAATATGTGATCCGTATTAACTCATCGAACCTTTAAACATAGTAACTTAATTTTGCGTAAGACAGACATCGACCTAATGCAAATAAAGTTTAATACAACCTATGTTTTGGTTGAAAATGAATCGATAGGGACTATTTAAAATTTATTTGATATAAAACTCTACAAAGTGACCAAAATCAACTGAACAAAAATGATCGACTAGTCATCTTTTTCTCTAACTGTTTATGACGCCTTTACACTAAATGGATGTTAAATGAATGATAATTTAGTTTAAGATGCCTGTGTTTTTTTTATTAATTGTTATCGGCTTTGAACTAGCTTTCAGTAACTGCGAGTACTCTCAGATCTGTACTTATTGTCTTTTTGTTGTTGGGATGTAGCAGTACCCGGCCACATCCACTTGTATTTGTAGTATTTGTATTTTTATCCATCTGATGAATTCAGCCTTTTTCAAATGATTGTTATAGTTCGTTTTAATAGTGTACTGGTACACCACTGGTCCAGATTAGGGGGTTGGGAACCCGCTTACATGGTCAAGTAACTTTAATCCCGCCACATTATGTATGCATGTGCATGACACAAGCCAGGAGCCTCTAATTCAGTGGTTGTCGTTTATTTATGTGTTACATATTTTGTTTTTCGTTCATTTTTTTGTACATAAATATTGCCGTTATTTTCCTAGGTTGAATTGTTTTACATTGTCATTTCGGTGCCTTTTATAGCTGACTATGCGGTATGGGCTTTGCTCATTGTTGAAGCTCATATGATGACATAAAGTTGTTAATTTCTGTGTCATTTGGTCGCTTGTGGAGAGTTGTCTCATTGGCAATCAAACCACATCTTTTTTGTATCATAAGTTAATGGTATCCTACCAATGTTCTAATTAGATCTATCAATATACTTTACATTGGCGCATTGTCATCAGCAAATTAAAACATAACTAAATTTGTATTCTTTTCATATCGACACATCCACGTTTATTTTTTTCTATAAAGATGTTAACTCTTAACTATCACACTGCCTGTTGATACATTTATTATTGGTTTTGTGCAAGTTATGAAATTGAGAATGGAAACGGGGAATGTGCCAAAGAGACAACAACCCAACCACAGAGCAGATGTCAGCCGAAGGCCACCAATGAATCTTCAATGCAGCGATATAATCCCGCAACCGAAGACATGCTTCAGCTGGCCCCTTAACAAAAATGTATACTAGTTCAGTGATAATGGACGTCATACTAAACTCCGAAGTATATAAAAGAAACTAAATATAATAATAACGCAAGACTAATGAAGGCAAAAGACTCCTGACTTGCACGCCTACTTTGACTGTCCATGACGTTAAAATTCTACATCCCTAGGACGTGTTTCAGTTGATGTTAGTCTCTGATGCATGATATTTTATAATTATTGGTTTTGGCCTAACTGCAAGTAATCTTTAATGGTACTTTCTTGTTAATTTGACCTGTTGATACTATTTGTAATGATTTTTTTGTTACTTAATGTTGACTTATTCAGGGTAATATGTCTTCTTTATACCAGTATTTGGTATGACTATACATTTTCACTTCTTCGTACTATGAACAACAAAAATAATTATTTGTAAAATCGTTTTCCTTTCTACATTTTAATGGTAAAGTTTACAACACAATTGGTTTCTTTTACCGGTGTATATTTTTGTAATGGTGGGTTTTTCATCAAGCTTATCGGTTTTTTTTTTTAATTGTATAATATCTCTAATGTACTAATGTTACCTTTTTATTCCTCCTTATTTTATTGATTTTGTATTTACATTGTATCATAGATCAATTCTTTTCGTTCAGTGTATGTTCATTTGTGTTAATTTGTCTTTTAATTGAGTTACGTCATTTGAGTTGATATTTTGTATAGTGTCACTTTCTATTTTGTGATGTTACACTATTCATGCTATTGTTTCAGATAAGGATGAAGGTTTGTATTCGAATTAGTCTATTTACCGGATTTGTTATCTCATAAGCACCACGACGGGTGCCACATGTGGAGCAGGATCTGCTTACCCTTGCGGAGCACCTGAGATCACCCCTAGTTTTTTTTTATTGGGGTTCGTGTTGTTTTTTCTTTGGTTTTCTATGCTGTGTCATGTGTACATTTGTTTGTCTGTTTGTCATTTTGATTTTTAGCCATGGCGTTGTCAGTTTATTTTCGATTTATGAGTTTGACTGTCCCTCTGATATATTTCGTCCCTCTTTTTTACCTGTTAAAACATTAAAACCCGCTGCATTTGTTTGCATTTGTCCTACGCCAGGAATCTGATGTTCAGTAGTTGTCGTTTTTTGATGTGGGTTCATAAACCAGGTTCAACCTATCATTTTATCTTAACATGTCCTGTACCAAGTCAAGAAAATGGCAGTTGTTATCTTATAGTTCGTTTTTGAGTGTGTTGAATTGTCGTTTTGGTTTTTTGTTGCACTTCAATATTTCTGTTGTTTCGTTGTTTTCTTATAGTTGATGTGTTTGCCTCAGTTTAAGTTTGTAACCCTGATTTGTTTTCGTTCAATTGATTTACGACTTTCGAACAGCGGCATACTATTGTCGCCTTTATTCATAAGTGTTTCTCGTTTCTCGCTTTTTATATAGATCAGACCGTTAGTTTTCTCGTTTGTATGGTTTTACACTAGTCATTTTTGGGGCCCTTTATAGCTTGCTGTTCGGTGCTTGCCAAGTCTCCGTGTGAAAGACCGTACTTTGACCTATGATGGTTTACATCTACAAATTGTGACTTGGATGGAGAGTTGTCTCATTGGTACTCATACAACATCTTCTTATACCTAATAACAGATATAGTTGAATATAACATTTGGATTTCCCTGAGTTGTGTGCCACTGATGAGTTTTATTTGTAAACGAAACGCATGTCTGATGTTTAAAATTACATGTGTACGGCTTATACCTTTGATATGTTTTTATTGTAGAACTTCGATATCACGTATTATTTCAAACATTGTATATAAAAATAGGAAGATGTGATATGAATTTCAATGAGACCATTATCCAACAAATATCAAATCAATTGGATGTAAGAAATCATAGGCGATATTACGGCGTTCAACAAACGTAAAATTCCTATACCGTGCAATCAGCTATAAAACAAACTCAGACATGAACATTTTAAATAATTATGGTTCTTTTAAGAACTTTGGCAATCATAGAAATAAGTCATGATCAAAAGCGTTGAATGCCCTAAACCTAAACAATATTATTTCACTGAATCTTGCTTAACTGAGTTTATATCTATTGCATGTATCGTGAAAACGATTGCTATTTGTTTACTTATGATATTCAAATATCACTACTTTTCGACAAAATTCCTATATAGAATCTCGTCAATAAAAGAATCACCGAAAACTTTGTTTGGCCTGTTTGGTTATTCAGAAATAATTGAAATCCATGCAGTGTTTTATTAAAAATAAGATACAAACATGACTAAGGGGAGACTTAACTTACCAACTATAGAAGAATGATGTGCTACACCAACAATACACTCGTTGTTGTCTTTTTCTGCTGCTATAAGTCCTGCAACTTTTGTTCCATGACTAAAAATATATAATTAAATCTATAATAAAATTAAGAATGGGACTGGAAATATGTCTCAGAGAAAATTCCCCGACTAATGTTCAGGTAATAGCCGAACTCCACTAATGGGTCTTCAACAGAGAGAGAAAATACGACACATGACGGCATGCGTCAGCTGGCCGTTAAATGTGGACTAGTTCAGTGAAAATAAACGTCACACTTAACTTTAAATCTTATAAATGAATTAAAAAAACAATATAAATTAAACCAGGTATCGTACATGTATTATCCTATACAAATAAAAACTATAAAAAAAGCAATGTGTTATAATTTTCACCAGAACAGACATTTAATTAATGTTTTGCTGTTGTATTAGAAATAAGATTCACCATCAGTGTCATTTGAACTAGCTTCATATAAACTATTTATACTTATAAATATTCACCTGCTTCCATATGGAGGCATAGGATTGTAATCATCATCTACGTAGTCATAATCGTTTACTGTGTCCTGAAACAGTAGTTAGATGATAAATCTTAAATGTGAGTTGTAATGACTTTTACAATCAATTCATATAAGTTTGAGACAGGTGCCACAATTGATAATTCTCAGTTAACATGCATAAAGCATCGGTTGTCAAAATTGTTGATACACTATATGATGACTTGCACTTTTATTCCTAATTGACAGAGTAAATATGAAATAAATATGAGTAACTTACTACATTTGAAACAAGATCTAGATGATCGGTCTGTACACCATCGTCGAGGACAGCAATCTTTATGCCACGTCCGGTGTAACCATAATTCCAAGCTTCATTTATCTGCATTGAAGGGGAGATTTCACCATTCTGAAAATAGATTATATGCTTCTTTTGGTTTTCCTTAACAAATATCATGATATATCTGTGTATAAGGAGATAAAAAAAAAAGAAAATGAAACATACACTTTGAAATTTTATTTTCTGTATTTATCTTTAAAAACGCAGGATTTACTGATAATTGAGTATGTGATCAGCTTATGACCAAAAATATTCTTTGTCTTTGTTGACATATTTGCTTGTTTTTGTAGATGAAAATGCCTGTAGCAAGTCAGGAATATGGAAGTTGTTGTCAATTCACTTTATGTGTTTTATGGTATGATATTGGTTGTAAATATTTGATATTTATCATTAAATGCATTTTTGTTATTTAATTAGTACAGTTTTTCATTTAAAATCATATTTGTTCATTCATATTTTTTTTATTTGAATCGTATAGTTTTTCATTTAAATGCATTTTTGTTATTCAAACGGTACAATTTGTCATTCAAATGCAATATGATTTATTTTATTAAATTGGTATAGTAGTTTTTTTGTTTATATGCAATAATTGCAAGGGGAAATTCTTTGAAGTCATGAGGTCAAAATTACAGCAACCTTTGTGATTGGTCGGTAAAAAAAGCCGCGTCAGAGTATCGCCCCTCTAACTAAATCTGGCGTTCGTGTGAGTCCTGCACTGGCTGGTAATGCAAATAATGGACAGGTCAATGCGAGTGGCAAGTAATATTTATTAATTTGACACACAACCTGTTCCTGGATAGAAACAGATGCCTGCGTGCATGACAAAAACGCCTCCAATGAACAAGATACATGTAATTATGACGTTCTTTGAGTCTATATCATGTTTTGCTTTTCTTCATCCTCAGAAGCCTTCTTTTTATGTTTGCCTTCCTGCAACGTGTCTGACTGGATCAAGAAAAGTAAAAAATGAAACAGCATCAGAGAACGTCATTATTACATGTATCTGGAATTAGAGAGGGAGGACCGGGGTGGGGTAGGGTGATTAGTCAAGTATCTTTTTTATTTCAATGTGTAGACTGTAGGGGAGTTTCTTCAGAAAGGATTTTTATTGAAGGCGTTTTTTCCATGCATGCATGCCTCAGTTTCTATCCCTGAACAGGTTGTGTGTCAAATTAATTATTATTACTGGTCGCTCACATGTTTGTTTCGATCTGGCCATTATTGGTATTAGCAGCTAGTGCACGAACAGTGCAAATTACAAACGTTGTTGTAAATTTGACAATAATGTAATTATTGCATATAAATAAAAGAATAAATACTAAACAAATTGAATAAAAATATTGCATTAAAATGACAAATTATACCATTTCAATAAAAAATATTGCATCTAAATGAAGAAATATACCATTTAAATGAAGAAATATACCATTTAAATAAAAAAATATCCTATTTAAATAAAGAAATATACCAAATTGAATTGAATAAAACATATTGCAATTGAATGACAAATTATACCATTTGAATAAAAAATATTGCAATTGAATGACAAATTATACCATTTGAATAAAAAATATTGCATCCAAATGAAAAATATCAATTTTTTGCAACCAATACCATGACATATGTTTTATCTTCTGATTTTGCCATTTGCTAAGTGACTTTACGTTAAGGATTTTTTTTCAGAGTTCAGTATTTTTGTTATTTGACTTCTTTCTTTTTTAAATGAATAGCATTTTAAAAGTCACACAACTTGACTTAAGTTCCTTTACAATTTCATTTTTTTAATGGTTTATTTATGAAAAGTATCAAACTGTTTGTACATTATTCATATTGAGCTATTGGCAATCAATTATTTGGCTTTGAGCATTCCCAATGAAGGTAAATCATTAACAGCGATTCGGACGCATGAAACTGACTTCGATACTGACAGGATTTATAACAATCATTTCTTTAAATTTTGCATTTTAAAATTTTGAAGATATAAAAAAAAATAAGGATTCAACTCCCTCAGGCAAAGTTGACCTTATATGGATTTAGCTGTTTTTTATGATCGTTTTGGTCATATAGCTTAAATGTTTAAGTTCTTGTAAATCATTGTCATTCAAATATTTGACTTCGTTCCTACTGAAGGTAAATTAAGAAAAGCACCTCGGACGTTTGGTTATATTGCGTTGTTTTCATTTTAACAGCACTGGGTCAATACCTCTGCTGTTGAACTATCAGTCCACAAAAGGATTGACCTTAAATCGATTTGACTATATTTTACGTTCTGTTTGGTCATGATATAACTCTTTAAATGTTTCAGATTAGGCCATCGAATATTTAGCTATGGTCGTTCCAGAATGTTAATCCAGAAAAGTCCTTCTGACGCCTGAAATTATATAACGTGTCGTTTTCTTTTTTTCATAATTTTAAATCAAGAAGTATAGAAATTCACAATAACTCCTGACTCTCGTTTTCCAGTACTGAACATTAACTTCTATCAAATTTTTTAAAACCTAAATATAAAGAGAAGATGTGGTGTAATTGTCAATGAGACAACTATCAACAAGAGACCAAATGTCACAGAAACGAACAACCATAGGTCACCGTACAGCCTTCAACAATGAGCAATGCTCATACCGAGAGTGTTTTTTAATAAAGTGTGAATTGCTAAATTTTTACTAAAATTTGAATTGCTAATTTTTCAAAAACATACATGTAAATGTGTTGTTTGATAAACAATACAGATAGTTTAATTTTAAGTTTGACGCAAAAGGCTTACGAATATCTATGATAGAGGACTTTTGCGTCAAACTTAAAATTAAACTATCTGTATTTTTCAAAAACATACATGTAAATGTGTTGTTTGATAAACAATACAGATAGTTTAATTTTAAGTTTGACGCAAAAGGCTTACGAATATCTATGATAGAGGACGAGGAGCATTTCTAGATGAAAAACTGATATACTAAATATTATCTTCCTAAGCTTTAACTGCTGGCTTGGTTGGAATAACATTGACTTAAACGGGATACAAAATTGTCTTATTGTTTTGCTTGTTTTTTACAAAGAAAATAACTTACCAAGTGCCATAGTTTATACCATTCCGGATCGGCAGTTTTCAGCACTCTCGGTTGACGTACTTCCTGCTGGATAAACTCTACCTACCATGTTATAAAAACAAAATGAAAGAAAAGCAACTAAATTATTCCCTTAGAGGTATGTTATATCAATGCAGCAATACATGTCATTGATACATCTTCTTAGGCAAAGATAGCCTTATTTGACACAACTTTTTTAGGAAATTTGGATCACCAAAATGAATGCTCTTCAACTTTGTACTTGTTTGGATTCTTTATCATTTGATCTAAGCGTCACTGATTAGTCTTATGTATACGAAATGCACGCCTTTCGTATTAGATAATAAGCCTGGTACCTTTGATAACTATTAGCATGTCGAAATGTACTATTGTATTGTTTATTCAGGTATTTCTCTGTCCTGAATGTTCTTGTATTCATTTGTTTTGTAGTTTTGTCTTGTAATGTTATCATTTTAGTGTTATATTTGAAATTTTTTCTTAAAATGTCATGTACCAAGTCAAGAAAATGGCAGTTGTTGTCTTATAATTCGTTTCTGTGTGTGTTGTATTGTTGTTTGTTTTTGTTGCACTTAAGTGATTCTGTTGTTCCGATGTTTCGTAGTTTTCCTCTTATGTGTTTACTTCGGTTTTAGTTTGTAACCCGGATTTGGTTTCTCTCAATCGATTTATGACTTTCGAACAGCGGTATACTACTGTTGCCTTTATCTACCTCCGAAATACCACAAAAGAATATGATGTGTAAAGAACATACACTTGATCGGGGTTTTCCCAACTGTATCAACAAAGCAATTAAATTTCTAACTTCAGATATATTTAACATCTGAATAACTTAATGCATTACTACAAAATTATATTACAGTTTGACTAGTTAAATGAACATCTCGTACTAAAATTGATATAAAAGATAGGAGAAAGACACCAACAAATAACTGCTAGTATGCCAAGATGAAATAACATAAAAGAACCAAAAAAAAAAAAAAAAAACAGTTAACAGATAGAACATTAAAAAAGGAGTAACAGAAATCCGATCAAATACTGGCTGTTTGGTATACCGGAAAGGAAACCAGATTCATGTCCACATGTGCATACTGCGGCTATCGTCGTGTGCTTTATTTGTATTACGAAATTGTTTCCTATCATGCTTTATGCTTAATAAAGGGAAAACACAACACAAACAAGTTGACATACAAAAACTGAAAGTAAGTATATTGTATCTGAAGCTCTAAACTGCATTAAACCCGAAAGTTTGATTTGGACCAATGTTTTCATTACAGCATTAAACCAGGAGGTTTAGCTAGGGAATTAAAATGTGGTCATCCGTATTATCTCAAATCTCAATCTCATTTAACAGCATGGAAAAGCCGGCCTGTTGTGCAGAGTGCATACAAAGTGCAGCTCACGATCACTTAACGTTGCATTGACTGGTTGTGCCAAAATGCTGTACTCACCGAATTTCAAGGGAACAATTAACCTCACGTCAAACAGACGAATTAATGAGAGATATCACAAATATGATTAGAACTACACAATACGACTAAATTCAATACATTTTGTGACTACTTTTGTTTAACATTTTGTATAATTCATTGATAAACTAAAGATTAAACAAATGTAAAATAAATATATCACCTCGGTATCAAGTCGAATCTTCCCTATTCCTGTGTCTTCTACTTGCTTGTTAACTTTTCTAGTCACACGATCCATATCAAATATATAGTAGAAGTTGTCACCAATCTGAAACTACAGTGCAATTGTGAAAGTTAAAATGCAGTTAAAATCTCAAATGCTCATAACATGTAAAGTACTTGTTTACTAGTGTTATGTCGTTATAAGTACACACGACAAGCAGATTCTATAACTCCTAAAGTATTGATGATTTATATATTAACTAATAAATAAAAAATAAAAAAGAGATCGTTTTTGGTAATCTCATAGTGTTATGTGTCCAAAATTGTCATAAAAATAAATAGAGATACAATTGAGAATGTAAATGGGGAGTATGTCAAAGCGACAACAACACAATCAAAGAGCAGACAACAGTCAAAGCCTTCAATAGGTCTTCACCTCAGCGTGCAATTTCGGCTCCCGGAGGTCGTCCTCAGCTGGCCCCTAAATAAAATATATGAAAATCAAATACAATCCCTCCCATTAGGTATAACTATATATTCCCATACACATGCAAAATGATATCTCCGTATACAACTAAATTACAATATTTCTACACCAAATGTAAATACAGGATATATTTCTAAAACATCACTGTTTGTACAGAAGTGGTCTTACTCTAGAAAAGATGATGCGTTATTAAATTATTAAGTTGCTTGTCTATTGAAAAAAAAGTACAAAGAGTTACTCTGTACGTTAATTTGATTCCTTTATAACTTTGAATGCTAGGGAGAAATATTAATGAAATGCGCTTTTAAAATTTAATTTTTTTCAATTGTTTCCCCTATTTCCAAATAAAAAAAAATATTATTAGATTCACACGACGAGATAACTGATTATATTGTGTTATATCATGCTGAATTTTAATCCAATTTTGCTTTCTAAAATTTTGTGTTATCATATATTTATTAATATGTTTGAAATGCTTAAAATGACACCAACCTCTAAATAAAGACAACTTCCCATTCTTGTGAAAAACATATGTGTATTTATAATTCCCATTTAGTACCTAATATATACACGATTCAACGCTATGTCGTGAAACAAACTGGATAGCAACCATTTAACCGTTTTAAAAAGGCAGGACGGTAAATGATAACGTTCTTCACAAAGTAAAGATGCATTGCCCTTCCTCACCTATAACGATATTTAAAAAGTAAAATCACAAAAATACTGAACTCCGAGGAAAATTCAATCGGAAAGTCACTAATCAAATGGCAAAATCAAATGACAAAACACATCAAACGAATGAACAACAACTGTCATATTCCTGACTTGGAACAGGCATTTTCAAATGTAAAAAATGGTGGATTGAACCTGGTTTTATAGCGCTTAACCTCTAACTTGTATGGCAATCACATCAAATATCGTCCTATTTACAACGATGCGTGAACAAAACAGACATACTAAATAATATAGTCAAAATATGGGTACAGCATTCATCACTGTGTAACAATCTCAAAGCAAACAATTTTATAAAAAAGCACAAAAGCATCTATCAAATTAAAAAACACATTCATTGCTTCGCGTGTATGACGTCACAAAATGTAAACGTCACATAGAAAGAAATTTGTCGTTCAATGTTTATTAAAAAAAAACCATGAGGAATGGTTGTAAACAGGGTTAAAAAATCAAAAGTTATGTTAGAATTAACTTCAGAAATAGACCGAGATTTAAAATTGTGCAGATGTTCTTTAGAATTTTTAAGAATCCACATATGGTTAATTTCACTACGCGAGTAAAATAATTTTGAAGTTTATCGTTCAAAGTATTTTCAAATTTATAATAGAACAATACCATAATGACATATAATAGAACAATACCATAATGACATATAATAGAACAATACCATAATGACATATAATAGAACAATACCATAATGACATATAATAGAACAATAACATAATGACGGGATCCTTTTAAGTACAGAATCACGTTAAGTTTCAGTATGTCTCTTTTATTTCTAAATCAAAATTGATTCTAAAATGTATTTAGTCCCTTTTTACAAAAAATGTTTTTAGTGAATAAGATGATTAAACAAAGTGTGAAACAAGAATAACTTCAAAAATTATATTGATGAATAATGTGATATGAATGATTCGCAAATACTTTAAAAGTATTAAACCTGTGAATAAAACCCATGAGTGTTACGCATAAACTCTGTAGTTGATGTTGTTGACGTTTATTATTATTTTCTATCTTCACATGTTAACTTAGTTCATGTGTATTGTTCTAATCATTCTCAATATTTTTTTTATTAAATTTTAAAGCGTGCCCTGTACTGTTTTTTTTTTCTTTCAGATTTAACCTGCATCAACAGCCGATATTATAAATGTGTATGGATACTATCGAGAACCCATTAAATAATTAATTATAAAATGTTGACAAGTCAAAGAAAATGAAAAAAAAAGCTGGAAAATCCAAAGGGACTAAACGGACAATAAAACGTAACATAAAATATTTCAAGCATCCAAACATACCCGTCGGCGAAATGAATATCCTGTATGATTCAAAGAGAACCGTTCAACAAAACCCTCTATTCTCGTGGTGTTCACTATAATACGACCGGTGTACTCTACGTTATGGATAAACTTTAACTGATCGATTTGTTCTGTACGGAGACTAGAAGAGGTAATTCTTTTAGAGTATTCTTGTTCGTGTATCAATGTACATAGAATTAGGTCGTCAAACTGTAAACATATTATCAACTGTATCAATGCATATAATTTCATTTCACGTCCGTTTTGTTCAAATGATAAAATTACGTATGCCGTCGATTTAAATACATGAAATAATGATGAACCGATCCTGTTTTGTATTATTTTGAAATATATCGAATGAAAGTAGTTTTTAAATGTCTGTCTAAATTCTTCATCTACCTTTCGTAACCGCCATATACTTTTGTAGCAACGTAAAACTTTAAAAATAATTCGGGAAGTCAAGAAATTAAAAAAACATTTAACATTTTCAAGTATAAAAACAGCACGGTGACCTTTGACAAATGAAATAAAAAAATTGAAAAAAAAATGAAAAAGTATGAAATCATAATCAAGAAAAAATAAATAAATACATAATGAATAAAGGCAACAGTAGTATACCGCTGTTCAAACTCATAAATCCATGGACAAAAAACAAAATCGGGGTAACAAACTAAAACTGAAGGAAACGCATTAAATATAAGAGGAGAACAACGACACAACACTACAATGTAACACACACAGAAACGGACCAAGCATCAGACAAAATCCCATTTTCAGCAATGCTATATATTTATGCTTATATTTAATGCGTTTCCCTCAGTTTTAGTTTGTTACCCCAATTTTGTTTTTTGTCCATAGATTTACGAGTTTTGAACAGCGGTATACTACTGTTGCCTTTATCTATATAAATTAAGGAGCTGTATATGGTATGATTATCAAAGAGACAAGTAAAATTAAATATATAGATTGTAATAAATTAAGGTCGACTTAGGCATGTGATAAAGAATCCGTATGATGACATGTTATGGCTTGGAATAGCAAAAGCTGCAATATGACTTCTGCATTCAACGCCAAGTTAGATCACGGTTTTGACTTTTATAAACACATGAATCTTTTTAGTTACGTGAGTATACTAAAACAACTGGGTTGAATTTGTGTTTTGAATCAAGTCAATTTTATAAACCATACCAATTTGCAAAACGGAAGTATACACATGAAAAAGCAACGACCACCAGCTGAAAATTCGTACAATTTGAATCTATTTTTCTTAACTGCAAAATATTGTCTTAAAACAACAAAAAGTTATTCCACATATTCAAGAGGGGAGAAAGATACCAGAGGGATAGTCAAATACTTAGTTGTCAATTTGAATTAAATAATTATAAAGGACCTTCAAATGTTTCAATTGTAATGTCTAATTAAAAAGTCCATCTTTTTTAAAATACTTGACTTCCTTCTCAAACATTTTTGGTGTATGAAAGATTATTTCATCAATTTTATTCAAAATGAAAGTCTGGTAATAATATAATCATGAGAACTGTATTATGAAAATATTTAAAATTTGGTGCTGATTTTCGTAAAGATTATAAATAATGATCAGTATAGATTTATACTTTATTGCAAATGTAACTGTCGACTAAATTATATGCGTTATTTAAGGCTTTTCTAGAGGATGACATCCGTGTTTAAACCACTTCTAAAGAAGGTCAATGTACCTGACTACCTTCAAGTGTGCAGTGACGTGGAATAGTGTAAACAAACAAACATAAGAAAACAGTACACATTAAGTTTAACCTGTTAAAACCAGTAACAAATATCAAAATCGTTTATCATATTTGTAAATAATCACCTGTGGAAAACCACTTCCTTATAAGAGTTTCACAATATTTAGAATAATTTACACATACAAGTATGGGTCATAGATTTGAAAATATAGCCATCATGCACACATTTATACGTAAAGGTGCTAAATGTCCACAGCTTTCCGTTCTACATAGCTTGTAGGTGTGTTTGTTATCATCCAAAATAAGATAAGGTTCATATTTGATATTATGCTCTTTATACATTTATTTAAACAGGTAAAAACTTATCTGCGCGATAAGTAAGATTATCGGATTAACCATTCATTATATACCTATATGGAGTTATTTTCTTTTAGAACGATAGGTCATTCTTTTTCCGAATCAACCCTAACGATTCCATGTATCAATGAAACATGATCCAAGGCATAAAATAATGACTTGTGTGAGGTCAATATTTTCCTTGATAAAAATGCAATCTATAATTTACTTCAAAATTATATTCGTCTGATAGATTTTTGTTGTCGATTTGGGAATTTATTTTTTAAAGTTCAATCTATGATAGGTGTAAAAGAAATCGTCATTTCCCGCGTTTTAATTTTAGAAACAAATAACGTGAAGTTTTGTTAATTCATCGCTACAAATACAGACACATGATCATATATGTGAGATGAATTTTAATGTAGACTTTCATAAAACAAAGCCAGATTAAACATACTCGTGTGTAAGATTTTGAAAATCTTATTGAGTCACACTGAATAGGTTGATTGATTTTTGGTTGTTTGCCTAACGCCCAGTGGCAAATATTTCATGCATATTCAGGACGATACACACTGAATAGGAAATCATACTGTGACGTACATGTATTTATATTCGTCTTCTTGTCAGATCTCAACTTGTTTAAATTTACGTATACCTTTTACTCTATCAAATGATCAACTAATAATATTTTCTTATATTCTTTTGAATAACATTCACGTAACTCACAACAGGGTCGGGTAGGGAGGGTATATGATTTTATCTTACCTCATATACATTTTTATGAATATGATTGGTTAAAAGCGTCCGCGTGGAGACCGTGTATATTTCATATTAGGTTAGTACATGTAGGGAGGCGGGGCTAATACTATACTGATACCAAACAGTAAGATCAAAGACAAAAACAATAGCACACAAAACACAAAATATCACAAAAATCATCTGTGAAACGGATATTCAAAAACAGTCAACCAACTTGTAATGACATAGTTAAATTTAGAAAGGGGTGGTTTAAACTTCACTACTTGGAACTGCTAAGTATGAAAATCAGTTGTATGTTTATACTTGAGTCCTGAATTATAACAGGAAATTGAAGACTGACCATAGCAAAAACAAATTGATATGCCATGTGATCCGGACCGATTAATAGTTTGCGCTCTGAAAAGTAAAATCACAAAAAGAGTGAACTCCGAGCTTATTCAAAACGGAAAGTTCCCAATCAAATAACAAGATCGAAAGCTCAAACACATCAAACGAATGAATACCAACTGTCATAGTCCTGCCTTCGTACCGGCATTTTCTAATAGAGGCATCTAATGTTATAAAAACAGCACAATAGTGAAAAAATGACGTCTTAATGTTTATCTCGGTAAAACTAATTATTTCAATAAAATTATTACAAAACTGAAAAAAGATTTTAATTTACATTCCTCGTGTGAGTTTACCAAATAAAGGCAAGAGTAGTATACCGCTGTTCAAAACTCATAAATCCATAGACAAAAAACAAAATCGGGGTAACAAACTAAAAATGAGGGAAACGCATTAAATATAAGAGGAGAACAACGACACAACATTAAAATGTAACACACACAGAAACGGACTAAGCATTAGACAAAATGTAATCTTTATCAAGGAGAGGCAATTCATAAAAAAATGCATGATTGATAACCAAGTCTTATTCTTATTGTCCGTTTATATTTTAAGACATTTTCAAACAACTAAGACTTCGAATCTCTCAGGCTAAATAGACCGCATATAGATTTGACAATGTTGTTTGGTCATATGTGTAGTTGTTTGTGGTTCTTTTATAAATTTTTGACTGTTAAACATTTCTCTTTGAGCGCTCCTTGTGTAGATTATAAAGAAAAAGAACTTCGGACGTATGTTGATTAGAGTGTTATTTTCTATTTTTCCTGTATATTTATATCAGCTTTTAGACTTTCTTCATTTTCTCTATGATTTTGAAGTTCGTATTTAACTTCAAATACTTTGAATCTAAAACAAATTGTATAATACTTTATTTTTGTTATTTGTCTTAACAACCTATCGATAATACAGGTGATCAGCCTTGTCCAACGCTATAATCCATTTCAAGTTTTCAATCGTAAGTGCTTGGTGGGTACTGCAATACTACATTGCACCAATTATCTTTGTAGAACAAGAGCCACCATACAATCATTAATCAGACTAATTGTCACACATTCAATCATGATTCATATTGCCCAGAATGCAAATGAACATTTTCTTACGGATAGTAACGCCTGGATCATGGAATCCTTCAAAGTGATTAAAACTTCTTCTTTTTTAAATTTTCATTACAGACATTTGACTATATAAATATAGACGAATTATATATATATATATATATATATATATATATATATATATATATATATATATATATATATATTAGATGTGGACCGAAGATAAAATTCTGCGTGAAACCAAGGAACACTATTTTATTGACCTGTACAAGCCGACTGTACATAGGAAGTGAAATTCAGTCCGTACATATGATTCCGTAATATATACAAATTACCGCTTTAAGTTAACGTCACAAGTCGTTACTATTACTTCAAACTACTAATTGATTCTGTTGAGGATTATGCAAAAGACTGGGCAAAAAGCGAAATTAGTTGAAGTTGACACTCTTTCGGAGTTGGTAAAATCAGTGAGGTCATTGATTCAGATAAGAGTTAGTAAGCTTAAAGGGTCAATGAGCACCAAAGCTCTTTCCATCTTTAAAGACCCTCAGGTAATAGAGGAGTTGTCTTGCCTCCATGACAAATATGTTGTCGTTCCAGCTGACAAAGCCTCAAACAATGTTGTTTCTGTTTGCAAGAAACACTACATTGACTGCCTGATTAAGGAACTCGGGATAAATAACACACTTGGAAATCCTACATATACACTAAGTACGCTTACGAAGCAGGAGATCTTTGAAAACCACAAATCGGTTCTAATCTCCTTTGATGTTAATCCAAAGGATGAAGACCAGGATCTTCCATCCTTATATTGGATTCCTAAGCTTCACAAGAATCCTTATAAGGAAAGGTATATTGTAGGTTCTTCCAAGTGTTCCACTAAACCCCTTTCTAAAGTTCTTACTGCCATACTCACTGCAGTTAAAGAAGGACTTAAGAAATATTCCGAAACGGCATATTCAAGAAGTGGTGTTAATCAGATATGTATACTGAAAAATTCAACAGAGGTATTGGTGAATTTACAATCCCAATCATTAAAACATTGTACCAACAATAAAACCTTTGATTTTTCAACTCTTTATACCACAATTCCACATACTAAACTTATTAAAGCTCGACTGAAAGAACTCGTCAGCTTATGTTTCTTTAACAAAAAGGGCACTAGTGAACTTGAAATTAAAAATACTACCTACACAGATAAATCTGTTTCATATTTAGACCTTTTTCTCGAAATGACTACTGGTGGTAGGTTAAATACCAAAATTCATGGCAAACGCGATGATTTTAATTTTCTTATAGTCAACTTTCCATGTATGTGTAGTAACAACCCAGCGGCACCAGCATATGGAGTATATGTGTCTCAATTGATACGTTACTCTAGAGCTAGCTCAATAATATTAACGGTACCAATTTTCCTGCACCAGATGCGCATTTCGACAATACATGTCTCTTCAGTGATGCTCGTGGCCAAAATATTTGTAATCCAAAGATTATATAAAATATGAAGAGCTATAATCCAAAAGATCCAAAAAGTATTGCCAAATCCGTGAAAGGAATCAGAGCTTTGCATCAGGGAGATACATCCACAATCTATAATTATTTCTAACATTTTGTAACAGCAAATTTTAATAACACAAAAAATCCGTATTTTCATGCCAGTTCCGAAGTACTGGCTACTAGGCTGGTGATACCCTCGGGGACTAACAGTCCACCAGCAGAGTTTATCGACCCAGTGGTAGTAATAACATTAACGGTACCAATTTTCCTGCACCAGATGCGCATTTCGACAATACATGCCTCTTCAGTGATGCTCGTGGCCATAATATTTGTATTCCAAAGCTTATATAAAAGATGAAAAGCTATAATCCAAAAGGTCCAAAAGTATAGCCAAATCCGTGAAAGGAATCAGAGCCTTGCATCAGGGAGATACATTCCATAATCTATAAATATTTCTAACATTTTGTAACAGCAAATTTTAATAACACAAAAAAATCCGTATTTTCATGCCAGTTTCGAAGTACTGGCTACTGGGCTGGTGATATCCTCGGGGACTAACATTCCACCAGCAGAGGCATCGACCCAGTGGTAGTAATAACATTAACGGTACCAATTTTCCTGCACCAGATGTGCATTTCGACAATACATGTCTCTTCAGTGATGCTCGTGGCCAAAATATTTGTAATCCAAAGCTTATATAAAAGATGTAGAGCTATAATCCAATTGGTCCAACAAGTATAGCCAAAATCCGTGAAAGGAATCAGAGCTTTGCATCAGGGAGATACATTCCTTAATTTATAATTATTTCTAATATTTTGTTACAGCAAATTTTAATAACACAAAACAATCCGTATTTTCATGCCAGTTTCGAAGTACTGGCTACTAGGCTGGTGATACCCTCTGGGACTAACAGTCCACCAGCAGAGGCATCGACCCAGTGGTAGTAATAACATTAACGGTACCAATTTTCCTGCACCAGATGCTCATTTCGACAATACATGTCTCTTCAGCAAATTTAAATAAAACAAATAAATCTGTATTTTCATGCCAGTTCCGAAGTACGTTGCTTTTGTTGAACGAGGAATACTGCCTCTCAAAAGTTGCTAAGACAGGGCTATGAATCAATCAAATTAAGGTCATCACTCAAGAAATGTTACCGTCGCCATCATGAGCTTATTTGCCATCATGACAAAAGTGTGTCAGAAATCATATCTGATATTCCTCCTCAGTCATAACAACCTTCAATCATTACCGAACTGAACAAAGAAAAAACACGACGGGTGCAGTATACGGTGCAGGAAATGCTTACCCTTCCGGAGAACCTGATTTCACTCCCGGTTTTTAGTGAAGTTCGTGTTGTTTCTTATTTATTATTTGTAACTGTTGATGTAAATGTCTTTTGGTTTTATGAGTCTTTGTTTACTACTTGGTTTTGATTGTTATTGTCTATTAAGGATAACAATTCTGTCTGATGAACCGTAGGAGATGAGGTGAAAGCGCTAACAGGAACAATGTTCGATTTATAGTGTAATTTATAATGTATTTTTTGTGTTCTTTATTTTTAAACTTTATTTTCTGTACCAAGGACTTTTTATTTATCAATATATTATATTAGATATATTAGGATTCATTTGAAAATAATTATTCTGCTGTCATTATTCATTTTTTTCAATAATATTATGTTTCTTTAATAAATGCATGCGACATTTCATTCTTTTGTTACAACTAGCGTATCGAAAAACTCGTTTTAAAACAAATGGCGTGTATATTTTTTTAGATGTCCAGCACTAAGTCAGGAATATTGCAGCTGTTATCTAATAGTTCGTTTCTATGTATGTTGCATTGTCGGTCTTTTTTCTTGCACTTCAGTGTTTCTGGTGTTTCGTTGTTTTCCTTTTATAGTTAATGTGTTTTCCTTGGTTTTAGTTTACAACCTGGATTTGTTTTCTCTCAATAGATCGGTTCTTGGCTTTCAAATATTAAAAACATACCATAAAATCATATATAAAACAGACCTTAATCGTTAGATTTTATCATCATATGTATAAACTTCAAACAATCATATTCCTGACTTGGTACATACATTTCCCCCAAGGAAATGGATATAAACAAATGTAATGTTAAACCTGGTTTAATAGATAGATTAACTTGCGACTTCCATGGAGTTGTCTATAGTTCTAATTTATTGGCAAAATCGGATTAGCAACCCAAATAAACATTCAAGTTTATATAAGTTTGGATTCAACAGTTGAAACAACGTGTGTTAATGTGCAATTCAGACATACAGCACAACTAAAAGATTTATAAATAAATTAAAAAAACAAAGACGCCAACAACAAAAAAAAGTTGTTGTAGTACATACATCAAATAGTGTATACTTTCTTGATAGACAACTTATCTTTCGTCCCTCTTTTATGAAGTAAATTATAAGAACAAGGATAGAAAGAATGAAAACAAAACTGTTTTGTTTGAACCCTCTCTCTCTGAAACCACAAGCAACAGAACACAAAACTAACGACAGATGAATGACTTAAAATGTAATTACAATACAGAATAGTGTTAACCTTTTATACATTAGCTTGTAGATTCTCATTGACACTCCTACCATATCTTCTTGTTTATAAGTTTTGTTATTTGTTGTCATTCATTATAACCGAACAGGTATAGCTGAATCCAGTACATCACAAGTTTGGGAGTTGAATTAAAAACATTTATCAAAAACTAATATTAAAGGTTCATCATAACAAATGGACAAATGTGGCCCTATTTTCACCTTAAAAAGTACTCTGTGTAGAGACTTACCTATGGAGTCTGGAAAGTTTTAAGGCCTGGCATCCACTAGATATATAAAGTTAAATGTATTTTGCATATCATTAACAATGATTCAGATAAAATCTTTTTTGAATATTAATGGGCATTTTTATTTTCGTTCCTGCAGTAAGAGTAAAAATAAACTAAGTTGGGAAACAACATTGAGATGCTCTCTCTCATGAAACAACTGGTTCGTATTGTATTGATTATCCGTGGTTGGCATGGACAATATATATCTGCACATATATAGGTGAGTTAAATGTAGTAACTGAATGGACAGTATCAAATGCAATTCAGGTGTTTGTTTATTTTTACACCTTCTGTAGGAAGGGGAAAATGCACATCAAGATCCAAAACAGATTTTATCTTTCTTAAACACAAAATGCATTTAACTTGTATATATCTTATGAATGTCAGGCCTTAAAACATTCCAAACTGCACAGGTAAGTCTATATACAGAGTAGTTTTTCAGATAAAAAAAATGCGGCCATATTTGTCCATTTGTTATGATGAACCTGAACTCTGCTTATTTTAAATGAACATTTGAAATTAATAATAACATGCATGTATTTATCCTTATGTTTAGGTGTTATTCCTTAATTAGTACAGGTTAGACCACTGGTATTGGAGTAAAATGTACTCTTATAAAACTAACTTTATCAAGATGCCTGGTTTTATGATTGACAACATATTTGTTACGTTTGAAATATTGTGTTTCTCAACAAAAAAACGGTATTACTTTGGGAACTAACTATGATCCTCTTCTTGTCGAATGGTTTCTTTATCCATATGGAGCTGATTTCATACGAAGTAGGAAAATGTTAGCAGTGTACTTTAACTTGAATTTCCGCTATATATACAGTCCGCCAAAAGTTAAACACCACCTAAATATAACTGGCAATATTTTTTCAACTATTGCGAAAAAAATATAAATGGTTGGTGCATTGAATTGCCTTTATCATGCACTAAGAAATTTAATGCGACCAAAAAGTTTGAACTCCAATAAAGCCGTCAAGCAACTTTTTATTAAAGGTCAACTGCACTTTTACAAGAACACGGTTTATATACCTTTAAATCGTCTTCCTACTGTCACACGTACAGGTGAAATTTGACTTTGATCAAATCATTGTGCAATATGACAAGGCTTAAGACATCTGTGACTGAACATGTCAAATGCCGGTAGGAGCACTAGAAGTATAGGTAACCATTTCAATGTTAATCACACCGTCATTGTCAGACTTTTACAACGTCATGTTGACACAGGATCTGTAAATGATAGACCAAGGTCCGGTAGACCCCGTTTAACAACCCGTCGTGATTACAAACTGCTTATTCGTCGTGCTAAAGCCAACCTATTGACTCCTGCCCCACAGCTAAGACACCACTGGCCTCCGTTTCAATGGGCTAATAACCATCGACGTTTGAACATGAGAAGCTGGCAAAAAATTCATTGGTCAGATGATAGTCGGTTTCTGTTACGACCAGTAGACAGCAGAATACGAGTTTGGCGGGAAAATAAAACTGCCTATGACCAAAACAACATTTGCTCAACGACTGTATTCGGTACTGGTGGTGTTACAGTATGGAATTGCTTCTCATACCGTTGTAAGCTGGGTATGCATGTTCTTCAGGGTAAAATGAACGGACAGACATTCAGGGGTTTGGTGCTTTGAAACCTTGTATTACCTCATTTTGACAATCACCCACTTGCGTCAAGACCCTTGTACATAGACGACAACACTAGACCACATAGGGAAAGGATTGTAACCGAGTACGAAGATCAAGAAGCCTTTGACACAATCTTTTGACCTTCCATGTCTCCAGGCATGAACCCTATCGAACATGTTTGGGATGCCATTGGCAGAAATCTCACATCCTATTGACTTAAATATTAACATTTAATTTGACTAAACATACCAAAGATTATTTGTTAAGAATTTTAATAATATTGGGTGATTAATTGTTGTAAAAAAATAAAATTACAGTGAAACTTAATTTCCGTTTCGGATTTGTGAAATTTGCACTATTTCTATGAACGCAAAATTCAAATGCATAGAACCTGCATAAGTGACCAAACTTAAGTTTATGTTTTTTTTTATGGTGTAATTTTGCAAATTTGCTACATGAATGTTTTCTCTTTATCGAGGAAAAACATTTTTTTTTTAAATGAAAAAAAAAAATAATCATGCAATAAAAATAGTTGGTGCTTAACTTTTGGCAGACTGTATAGATGAAATTCTCGCACTCAATTTTCCTCGTAGTTTGGTATTTTTGCTAATTTACTTTAACAAAATAATTCAAAATTTGATGACCATTGTTGAACACATCTATCAAATCGAACTTGAGATACAGTTAGTTCTGTCTCATTTATTGACGTACATTTTGAACTTGACAGCTTCCCAATTAATAAATTTCCATATATATGTAGTAACTTTCCATCAGCCATGCATAAGAAGAATATATCATCCAGATGATACAAAAGTCCAGGATTTGTATTTCCTATCTATATTTCCTTGATATAATGTTGCTGCTCACGGGGTAGCTATCAAACCAAGAGTTCCAAGTGGTGAAGTTAATTTATTCCTTCGTAAATTTTCCGGACGCCATCACAAGTTAGTTGACCGTTATGGAATAACCGTTTCACAGATAATAGTGGGTGTGTTCCTAATGTCGCACCACACCCTTTTGATCCGAGACCTACTGAATTAAACTTATTACCGGGTTTGTAACAACATAAGCAAAACAAAAAACTAAAAACCTGAGCATTACTGACCAAAATCCACTAAAGGAGCGCAGTTGCTTCTTTATGGTCGGCGGATCATGCTTCACATGTGGCACCTATTATGTATAAACATGGGGGAGAGTCTTATTCGGTAATGTCACATTCAAGGAAAAAGGGGTGGGAATGTGATTACAGTAGTTAACTTTACGTTTATATGAGATTAAATATTCAATCACGATAATTATTTGACTTTAGTACTGAAGGACTGGTGTTGTAATTTTACAACATTAGACTTCAAGATATTTATGATATATAAATGAAAAAAGACAAAAACCAATTTTAACTCGACGATGACTCCGCAGTTATTTTAGCGTTTTGAGAACCAATTAGAGGGAATTTACTAATCGGTGGAAGCTTGTTTCTGTTCTTTGGAAGGGGAAATGAAGTTAATGTAGTTGTCTGTCCTAAATCATTGATTTGTTGAATATGTTTTGAAACTTTCTTCTCATTGCTTATTGGTGGAAGATGGTTTGATATCTTCTCCTTTCTATTGTTACTTGGTGGCAGATTGTTTGAATGTCTTTCTTTCATATCACCATGTAGTTGAATTATCTTTGGATTTTTCTCCTCATTGTTACTGATCGGTCGAATATTGTTTGATTCGTTGTCATAAATAGTTCTGATTGGTAAGATATTGCTTGATTTTTTCTGATTTTCTGATAACACTGAAGTCTGGCCCACTTTGTTTGTTCGAGAACATTTCTTTATGCATAAGAAAACAAGAGGAATTATTCCGCCTACAGCAATCAGACAAACAACACCAAGTATGATCCACACTATTGTTTGACTGTCATCATCTACAAAACATAGAGTCTCTAGAGTTTGTTTTGTTATTTAACTTTTTAAAAAGTTGCTTTTGTATATGTGTCTTTGACAAAGGAAATATTTGATAGCTATCGCAAAATTTCACATTTTTTCATTTGTCGCTTAAAGGATTTTCAAGTACAGTGTATTTGACAAAGCCAGTAGCTGATGAGCTTGTAGAACCAAAACGGATACACATATACTAAAAATCAATCACAGAACAGAATCAGAGCTTTGTTAAAGGAAAACGTTAGAAAAACGTATAAAGAAAACACCAGACTCATAACCTGGAACTCCAGGAACATGTTATCATTAAGGGTAAAAAAACATTATTATTTCGAATAATTAATCATAATTATGTATTAACTGTCAAACGAACACGTCTATAGTATTAAACAATCTTCTGGGAACGTCAACGCAATCGTTATAACAAATCATCAAAGAAACCAAACTTATTATTTGGATGGCCAGACGCGCGTAACGTCTGTAGAAAACTTACGTTTTATATCTAAAACAAAAGAGTTACTGATTCCTATTTAAATGTAGAGCTATGTCAGTTTATAACTTCTGTCAAATTTTGCTTCTTTACCATAAAAATATAATCACAGTCCGCTATGTTACCATTTAAATAGAGTCAAATTATGCCTTCTTATATATTTTTGCTAAATTGTAGGACTTACAATTTTCAGTGTTGTTATCTTTATAAGATGCAGTTGCTGTTTTACTTTTATGATAAGTACTGGCTTGTATCATGGTGACTGCTGAAAATACATCATTAAATATCCCTTAACATTTAAAAAGATATATCGTTTGTTGTGCAATATCTGTGAACATCTAAAATCGTTTAAGAAGAATAAGGTACTTTTTCAAAACAAAACAAAAATATAAGGATGTTAAAGAGAGACAACAGATACCAAGAGGGTCATTCAAACTCATAAGTTGAAAAAAAAATGACAACGCCGTGCCAACTGACGAAAACAAAATGATAAAAAACAAATAACAGTATACAAATCAAGATGAATCAAAGAATATAAATAGTGTTAATACATTTATTCTTACTAGTTAGAGTAAAATGGTTATATCAAAATTGAGAAAGGAAATGGGGAATGTGTCAAAGCGACAACAACCCGACCATATAGCAGACAACAGCCGAAGGCCACCAATTGGTCTTCAATGTAGCACCCGGAGTCGTCCTTCAGCAGGCCCTTAAAAAATATGTATACTAGTACAGTGATAATGGACGTCATACTAAACTCCGAATTATACACAAGAAACTAAAGTAAAAAATCATACAAGATTAACAAAGGCCAGAGGCTCCTGACTTGGGACAGGCGCGAAATTGCGGCGGGGTTAAACATGTTTATGAGATCTGTACCCTCCCCCTTTACCTCTAGTCAATGTAGAACAGTAAGCGCATAACAATACGCACATTAAAATTCAGTTCAACAGAAGTCCGAGTCCGATGTCAGAAGATGTAACAAAAGAAAATAAATAAAATGACAATAATACATAAATAACAACACACTACTAGCAGCTAACTGACATGCCAGCTCCAGACCCCAATTAAACTGATTGAAAGATTATGTCTTCATCATATGAATATCAGGCACAATCCCTCCCGTTAGGGGTTTAGTATCATACTATCATCAAATATATGAGAAGAACATATCCCGTGTCATGCCAACAACTGTTTTTTTTTTTTTTTTTTTTTAAATGTGTTTAGTTCTGATGCAAAGACCCTATAAGTGAATCAATATTAAAGCCAAAATATGCAATCTTTAATGACCTGATACTGTTTATCAATAGAAAAAAGGGATGTATCCTAAACAAAAATACACGAAGTAGAGATTCATAATAGGATATAAACAAATATAGTATTTTGTTCTTTTGCTGTTTCATGTCGTCGATACCAAACTTTGTATTCCTTTTCCCATCTTGTCTACCGGCTTCCATGCAATATCATGTGATTTCTAACCGATTTAATTTGAAATGTGCTAATAAATAAATATATAAATGCATATATTTTTTAACAATTAAACCCGTTTTTTCAAAGTCAGATTTGTCATGGTGTCTTGATTGATGTTAAGGTCGAGTGAAAGCATGTTTTCTGAAAGGGATTTTTTTCTGTTTTTATCTGTTCAAAGTTATATATCTGAAGCTACTCGACTTGTTTTAGATAATCAATTGGCATCTTTTAATTTGCTACAAGATAAGAGTTGTTGTGTAAAAGCCATTGACATAACTATCCAATATAGCGCAAATAATATGGACACACATGTAAATTACCTTATGGTCTTCATCCATGGACACAACAAATACCTTATACATGTTAAAATAACAAATTTAAATAAATTTAAACCGGAAAACCAACAAATATGACAGACATTTACTAATTGCTTAAACTGAACTGTATACTCCTGAGTTTGGAGAGGCAGTGACATAAAGTGTAGTCGGTTTACAAATATGTTAATGCAATAGACCAGTGTTATAACAACAAAAAATAAGACAATTTGTTTCTGGTTAATATCTTCACAAAATTTTGTTCAAAAATATCAAATAGTAGATACATACTTGTACTAAACTGCCTGGTCGTCGTATCTGATCCAGAAGTTGTTTCATCAGTGTGTTTGGCATCGGACAGTTTAACTGTAATATATTATATGTAAGTATGATTTTTTTTAATGATACCTTTAGCTACATATTGTATTTTACTGCGTTAAATCAGTGTTATATAACAAAACATTTCGATTCAAACATGTCACCTGCACGGGCATTTAATTTGTTTTACAAAAATTGGAAGATGTAACAACATATTTGTATCTAACTTCATCGCAAAATTACTTTCAATTAAATATTTGATATATATCACCTCGTATAACCCCGATACAAATGAATCCGGACGTTGACGCGTTCGAAGCGATAAACAGGAAAACATTTGGGATGACAACAATTTCGAATGCCTCTCTAGAAATTATACGAGTATATATAAATATGTCAATATGCATGATAGTTTATTTATTCAATTATACAGTTGTTGTAAGTTTTAGATATTGCATAGAACGTTTGATAAAACTGCTCGATGCAAAACGCACAGACATGGTGCAATTTCATACGCTTTATGAGATAAACAATGCTGAATATCTTTTCGTGCATACATATTTGCGTATTAATACCTTAATCAATGATAAATAACTATACGTTGCATTACTGCGTGCCTTCAAATGTTCCACAGAACTTAGAATAAACGCAATATCATACTAAATAAGTTTTCTCTTACTGTATTGTTCGTTCCACCAAATGTGTCGCGTTCGTTGTGCGTTTTTAAATAATCACTGTACAGTTCGTTGACAAAAGCCGTCACAAATCACTTTCTTGTCAAGGTATTCGAGATAGTGTCAGCGACTCTTTTTCTGCATTTTATTGTAAATTTTTATCTGTTAACTTAGTCAAATTAGTTGAACTTAAAATATCAGTCATACAAAACCAAAATTTCAATGTTTAACCAATGTACATCAGATAGGAATGTTTCTATTGAAAATTGGGACTTTCAACGTTATTCCAGATGAAATGAACAGTTAATATATATATATTCCAGAGAAAGTATAGTTCAGTCATTAAAACTTTAATGACTTACTTTTCACAATTTAGGCTTTTCCAAATACCGATATTTGTCCAAATTCGCCTAGACGAAAGCAGACATAGGATCTCGTTGAACTTAGTTTGTATAATGACTTACATGGCATTCCAATTGCTTTATTTTAGTAATTTTTTTTTACATATAAAGCTTTGTAGATGTGGTGTGATGGCCAGTGAGACAACTTTCCACCTAAGTTTAAATGAAGTGGGTGTATTTATAAAACAAATATTATAGTCCAATGTACAACATTTCACAATGAGGAAAACCTAAACCATATAGTCTGCTAAAAAAGGCCCCGATATAAAAAAAAACCATGTGAAATAATTAAAACGAGGAAACTAACGGTTATATATTGATAACTTAAAAATTATGTATTAAAGAAGAAAACAAATAAGACAGATCTATACAACCAATGTACTACAGGCTCCTGACGTTGGACCGACACACAAAAAAAAATGCGGCGGGATTAATTAAGTGACCCCAACCCTCTCCTTTACACGGGACACTCGCGTAACAGCACAACATGATAAAAAAAAACCTGTACAGTTGCAATTAGCTTAACTCAAAATGTCGGTACAAGGCACAAAAACCATATACATAAAATATCGACAAAGGAGTAATTAAATAAATGATAGTTATTTCAAAGCGAATTATAGGTAAAGACGTAATAAAACGCATGAACTTGTGCAATTCCAAATAATTATAAGTAAACAGTATCAGGGAATGTACGATCTTATGAGTTCTCATAAGTATGCTTATATTGTAATAATGTTAAGTGATGTTTTAATTTAACAGGTACAGCAAAACTTTCTACATTGTAGCCATTTTTTTTTTTTTTTTTTTTAATTTTATCTTATGAAGAATTTGGTAAAGGGTGACTGGGATATATACTATTAGATATGGTCACTTTAGTTTTTTTTTTCGACCAGCAGTAAAACCTGACCGAAGTTGACCACCCGTTTAGTGTAGAGAGAACACCACGCTAATACACTGTGCGAACCCTTGCAAAAACTTTATGAGAGGTCCATAAATGGCCTGTTGAAAGGCAACATTTGTGTCCTTATTCAATTAACCTCATTTAATCCAGTGGCAGTCCAAACTTCTCTGGCGTAATTCCGGAGAGCCTCCTTCCACGACTTACATGTAGTATGTGTTGCTACTTTGTGATTATCATGAAAACGCATGACATATTTGCAAGTGAACGTGAAGCAACCAACAATCAGCCATTACGTACGCGTGTCATTAACAAATAATGGGGTGCAGAAATTGGTCAGTACCAACTGTGAAACTTTTTATTGATAACTTTTAAGACATGAAAGATAACTTTTAAGACATGAAAGAAGAAACAAAGCAAATGACTAAGGTTATGTTGATGATTGATGATTTGCTCAACCGCATAATTTACCGATGACGCCAAGGGTAACTAGGTAATATAAATATGGTCCCTTTTGTCTTCTCCAAAATAAGTCAAAATTTGAATGAAATGCATATGGGTGGGTAGACATTCAATTGCTAATAGTAACCAGAATTACGAATCGTTTAGTTTTGCCATCACAGTAGAAAGACTGTAATGTTCGAGGAAGTTAAGCACAATCTTTATACCTTAAAAATTAAACAAACAAAACACATAATTGAAGAAAGTAAACCATTGAATATTAAAAATTATCTCTTAATCTTTTCATCTTCACATTAAAGAAACTGTATTACTATAAGTTACGTGGTCTTTGTATACACATATTCTGTAGCTTAATGTAACTCTATTGTAATCTATGACCCACTAGGACAAGCCTATGAAATTAAGACCAAAAGTCTATAATCCATTGATTGTTTTGTATTGCTGTATATATTAAAAAGAAGATGTGGTATTGAAACAACTCTTCGCAAAAGACCAAACGACACAAAATGAACAACTATAGGTCAGCGTACGGCCTTCAACAATGACCAAAGCCCATACCGCATAGTCCGCTATAAAACACACCGAACTGACAAGTAACAAACAATTCATACGAGAAAACTAACGGCCTAAATTTATGCACAAAATAGTGAATAAAAAATATATATAACTACTGAATTACACGCTTCTGGTTTTAGACCGGTACATACAGAATATGACGGGATTAAACTTTTAGCGGGCACCCAACCCACCCCCTAATCGTACATTGACTGTCACGTAAACACTTTCAAAAATTGTATCCAATTTGAAATCGGACGTTTGTATCTGTCTGCTTAGCCATATATGCATCTGTCGAGTTATTGGATTTTCAATTTTGAATGTGTTTTTAATTTGATAGATGCTTTTGTGTTCTCTTAAATTGTTTCTTTTAAAATTGTAGCACGATGATGACTGTTGTACCCATAGTTTGACTATTTTATTTAATATGTCTGTTTAGTTCACGCATCATTGTAAATATAACGGATTCGAATTGAATGGGACTGTCGTACAAAGTGAGAGGTTTAGCGCTATAAAACCAGCTTTAATCCACCATTTTTTACATTTAAAAATGCCTGTACCAAGTCAAGAATATGACAGTTGTTGTCCATTCGTTTTTTATATGTTTTGTCATTTGATATTCCCATGTGATTAGGGAATTTCAGATTTGATTTTCCTCTGAGTTCAGTAATTTTGTGATTTTACTTATTGCTACCAATTTACACTTTCGTATACATAAGGATTTTTTTGCATGCACAAAATACCTCTAAGAGTGTTCCAACAATACAACGGTTATTATGGGTTGCTGTCTGCATGAACTGTTGGTAAATAATTTTTTTCTAACATGTATATTAGTTATAATCATACATAAGTATAATTTAATACATGCAAAATTCATTGACAAACGGAATATTGTGTCAACGAAGCGTACACTACAAAAAGGTGTAATGGCAACGTAGCGTACACAACATGAAAATACAGACACTTTAAAACGTGTATTTTTCTTTTTCTAGACACAACATAAAAATACGATCTTAATAAGTTTGTTAATTTTAAATAGGAAATTTTTGAATATTTAAAAATCCCAAGCACGTTTTGTCATTGATATCATCGTGCGTTTTTTAATGTATGTATATAAAGATGTCACATATTTGAAAAACTTTTTAGTAACTAATATGAGTATTATGGCAAAGAATATATTGGAGCAAAATATCCGAAGAATAGATGTTGAATTTTTTTAAAAGTATTATTTTTTATTGTCTGAACTCAGTGTTACACGGTGTGATCGATTTGAACGTCCGGTTTCATCTGTATCGGGGTTATACAGGGTGTATATAGATTACTACATTGATACAAGTGGATTATCGGATTATCCAATCGAGATAGTTAAATTATCAATTTTAAAGTCCGAGCCTCGGCGAGGACTTCAAAATTTATAATTCAACTATCGAGATTGGATAAATCCAATAATCCACCCGTTAATTTTACTATGTAATAATCTGTTTCTCTAATGATTACAAGATTAATTTCCTTCTTTTCTAAACCAAAATCCCCTTCGAGTGCCTTCAACTTTCCACGAAGTTGTCAATTTCATTAACACCTGTTAGAACATTTTGATCATTTCAGGGCGCTGAGAAAGGTTATGACCCCTTGACTCAGCCAATCATCTTCTAAGATCACCGGCAACCACACGTTGATTAAATTTGTTTATACAATGGGTTCGGAAAGAGATATATTTCCATAGAATTAGAGAAATTTGTAATACATGTGTTCATCAATTTTGTCATCGTTCTTGTATACAACTTATTAATTGACATTTTTGATTGATAAAACTTTCTTTTATTCTCGGACTTAACATTCGTTTAAAAAACAATAATTGCATTACATATATGTTGCTGAAGAATCCGTTATTTTGATTGGATTTAACCTTCATATATCCCGATGAAGTGTCACATTCTTGATGACACGTGCCATCACAATAAAGTGCACAGGTTCATTGAAAAATTTTAAAGTTTCTGAAAAAAATTAGAGAAATCGATTTTTTTTATGACCCGATCATAGAAATGTAATTATTTGGCACACATTTCTAGAATGAGGCGCGTCGCTTCCGTGCTTCATACAAAATGTGCTTCGGTCAACAATTTTACACTCTTATAAAACTGCTAAAAGCAGCATTCATGTCATGAATGGTGTTCGTACACAAAACATTATTTGCCATATTTTGTATACTAGAGAAAAAAAGAAACAAATCGTTTATTACAGCAATAGATCAAACAAATAAATTACATCGCATTGCCTACCATTGACAGGTTGTGTAGAAGTTCCATACAAAGTCAAAGACCATGAATCTAATGTCACTGAAAATTGAAATAAAAACTTTTTAGGATGCATACAGTATTACTATAATTTGAGTTGCAAATATTAACAGATTTTGCTGGTGTCTGTTTTCGATTACAAGTACTTCATCTTGTATTTCTTTAATTCACTCCCACCGGTATAAATATAAAAAAGAAGATGTGGTATGATTGCCAATGAGACAACTATCCACAAAAGACCAATTTGAAAATGACACAGACATTAACAACTATAGGTCACCGTACGGCCTTCAACAATGAGCATAGCCCATACCGCATAGTCAGCTATAATAGGCCCCGATAAGACAATGTAAAACAATTCAAACGAGAAAACTAACGGCCTTATTTATGTAAAAAAATGAACGAAAAACAAATATGTAACACATAAACAAACGACAACCACTGAATTACAGGCTCCTGACTTGGGACAGGCACATACATAAATAATGTGGCGGGGTTAATCATGTTAGCGGGATCCCAACCCTCCCCCTAACCTGGGACAGTGGTATAACAGTACAACATAAGAACGAACTATAAAAATAGCACATTCTGATATTAGATATAAAGTAAGCTATCAGATGACTGTGGGGTTGTACAAATACGCAGCCACGTCCAGTAAGGACGATGATGTAACAGTTGATGCCTCTTGAAAAAGAGAGCCATGTTCTCTGCATGTTTAAAACTCTTTGACAACAACTCTTTGACGGATCCGTATGTTACCTTTGCAAAGTTAAATGTCGTCCAAATTTACCCCAATTTTTAGTGGAAGTTCCTAATTCCTGCTCTTTATCCCTTTGGACCCCTTCTACGGAACCTTCTTATTGTATATTTTTGTTATTATTTCTATTAACCATAAATGAAATATTTACCACTGGACGTTAGCAAAAACAAACCATTTAATTCAATTACTAGTATTTTGTTTTATTTTGTCGAAATTTTACTCTTGGTTCGTACTGTATACTGTTGTTGTTGTTTTGTTTTTTTTTTATCTTAAAGGACACCCAGTGTTCTTTTTTTCGAAGGTACTTGGTTTTTTTTTTCTTGAATAGCAAAAGCAATAGTCCTATATCCATGTAGAATATCTGCATATAGGTATAATATTGATACAAAAAAAACTCAATATTTAAAGACCTTACTGTAATGTCCAATTTGTCGTTTTAAATTTGCTAGCTATCTATAAAGTACATCACCATACAAAAAGCGAGGATGTTGCATCTCTTAAGTCGTTCATTTTATGTATTTTTTGGAATATTTTCTAATATTATAGCTATTTTTTTTAACATTGTTATGAATTGATATGTTGATTTTTGACTGATTATTACTAGCAATGGGAACGTTACATAACTTTTCTGGTGGTATTGTTGAATGTGTGGAAAGTAAAGTGCAATAAGTCTAATAAGTATGTATTGTCAATGTTATGTTATTGCCTTAACTCACCAATAGAATGACCACCAGCTGATCCAAAATATAAGTTCCATGATCCGATTGGATTTTCCCACCAAAAATGAACTGACATAAAAGTCCACGAAAGTGTACCTGCATTACTGAACTTATTAGCGTCATTGATTCTTACATGTAGTAAGTTACTGTAGGTTGCACTAGGTGATAATAGGTAAATCTCCGTCACACCACGGTAACTACTGTAGGAAAATGTGATATCAATAGTCACGTGTTCAAGGAATCTGATTGGACAATCACTTGTCACTTCTATAGTGTCTGTTGAAAGTGCCTCACCGGATGTTTTCCTGTAGTTAAAACAGAACAACTGTTAGGAATTACAACTATGTACAATGATTGACTGTATTTGTTAAAGACTACATACAAAAAAAAACTCATCATAGATACCAGGACTAAATTTTGTATATACGTCAGACGCGCGTTTCGTCTACAAAAGACTCATCAGTGACGCTCGAATCCCAAAAAGTTAAAAAGGCCAAATAAAGTACGAAGTTGAAGATCATTGAGGACCAAAATTCCTAAACGTTTTGCCAAATACAGCTAAAGTATTCTATGCCTGAGGTAGAAAAGCCTTAGTATTTCAAAAATTCTAAATTTTGTGAACAGTAAATTTATAAATATAACCATATCAATGATAATTCATGTCAGCACAAAAGTGCTGAATACTGAATAGTCTGAGTACAAGGATAAAGATTTAAGTTTGCAAAGAATGCAGCAGTTTAATATTTCCAGAACGTGATTGCCTTTGTTAGTCTTGTATTATTTTAATTTTAGTTTCTTGTGTACAATTTGGAAATTAGTATGGCGTTCATTATCACTGAACTAGTATATATTTGTTTAGAGGCCAGTTGAAGGACGCCTCCGGGTGCGGGAATTTCTCGCTACATTGAAGACCTGTTGGTGACCTTCTGCTGCTGTTGTTTTTTTCTATGGTCGGGTTGTTGTCTCTTTGGCACATTCCCCATTTCCATTCTCAATTTTATTAACCATGATATTAAACGTTATCAATCAACGGAGAAAGCAAGAAAAAAATGTTCCAGTTGTCAACTTGTAAAACTATATAATTTCAAACGTTCCTGTTTTATTTTTCTCTCTTAATAAACAAGGTTTTTTTGTTGCCTAGCTATAACAGAAATAAATCATAATAATCTTATCATCTCCTCTTCTCCTAAACATCTACATAAAAAATGCAATAGGTTTTAAAAATTTGATATGGATTTTTTTTTATAAATCGTCATTTAAAGAAATATGTTTTTGCAAATAAGCAAGAAATTAACTTACAAAGATGGATTCCTTGTTATAGAAGTGTATATCTGTTGGTCCGGTACTGTATTCCATATTTGAGCTTGAGTTACCATGGCAATGGCGTTCATTAAACCAAATCCTAGTACAACACTGACTGAAAATTATTTACATTACTCCGGCTAACAAAGTCAAATTAGATGAATAGAACAGAAATATTTTTAACCCAAATCCCAGGAATTGTTTTGTTTTTGATAACTTGTAAAGGGGATAAAAGTTTAAATCCGTGTTAGAATATGCATCCAATTAATTACTGAATCATATATTCAAACATCAAACACTAAATTCAAGACAATGTACTTTATTTCACTTAGATGTTGACAGCTCAAATACTTATCCTATTACATACGTGTACAGTAAATGGTAACTTTTTTTTTCTAAATAATATGTACAAACTTAAATTAAATCAATTGTTATGCCATTGAACATGAAAATCTTTATCTTAATCTAAATGCCTTCTGCATTAGAAATAAAGTCCCGTCACATCAGTTGAGTTTTTACTCAAAATAAACTCATATATTTCATAACAATTCTACTATAATTTTTTACTATAATTTTACAATTGTTTTCTAATTATTTGTCCATTTTACGATCTCATTATATAAAAATAACGTTGATGAACATTGTGTCAATTTTTTTTCTGCATCGAACAAGATCCTTATCAACAAGTCCTCTGTATTGGAAAAAATCGATTTCTGATTTATTCTTAAAATGGAAGTTGGCAAAATCAAATTAAAAAAATAACTTTCATTTTTCAAAATTGTAGTGCATGTGCCAATTCCGACGTTTTGTACAGACAACATGAGATACTACGATTCTAATCTTTGTGGAGCGTTAATACATAAACCCCTTATCGAGAACCGATGATTCTACATCTATATAAAGTGTTGTTTTCCTATCTAATATTCTACATATTGATTATTGGAAGATTTTCCTGTTTCGTTGACAGTACCACGATGTATAACATTACTGTCGAGGCTCAACTATCTATTTGCGTTTCATTGTTTTTTGATAATTCTATTGAGCTTATGATATTTAATTACATTCTTTGTTTGCTCCGTTTGTTGACCAATCACCAATGCTATCGTTTAATCCATTCCTGGAGGATGTTAATACAATTAGATGTTGAATGTCCCTCCATGTTAGTTCTGGACTTAAAAAGAAAGCTGCTTTATATCAGTTTGAACCATATAGGCGAGTTCGTAACAAAGTGTAAAGAGAACAGATAAGGGGAGAGGTATGATCATGCATTAAAATGTAGTTTGAAATTCTGAAAAGTAACTGCGTTAAACTGTTCTATAGGATTTCATAAATGAATAGATTTACATACATGTATAATCTACAAACTTTTCTGCATCTCTCATGTAATAACCATCGTGGTACATACAAAAACCAGTAGCAAAATATACTTTCTGATATCGCTTTCACAATTATCGAAATTTTAATGAAAATTCTCAAAAATGAGGAAAATTTTGCAGATTGTGACAGTTTTCCTTGATCTTTAAAACGTTTGAAGTATTTAAGAAAACCATGCAATCATATTCTATTCAGCACGAGCATGTGTAGGTTATCATTACTGAAAATCATGCAATCAAATTCTATTCAGCACAAGCATGTGTAGGTTCTCATTACTGAAAACCATGCAATCATATTCTATTCAGTACAAGCTTGTGTATATAGGTACTCATTTCTGAAAACCATGCAATCATATTCTATTCAGCACAAGCATGTGTAGGTTCTCATTACTGAAAACCGTGCAACATATTCTATTCAGCACAAGCATGTGTAGGTACTCATGACTGAAAACCATGGTGTTGTTTTTTCTATGGTCGGGTTGTTGTCTCTTTGACACGTTCCCAATTTCCATTCTCAATTTTATTTGCTAATGATTTTTACCAACACATGCTGTTATTTTATTAGTTGTTATAAGCCAGGCAAAATGTTTATATTGTTGTGGCACTACAGGTTATCTCAGTAGTGCTTGTAACTACTCAGACGGAAACGCTTGTAAGTTCATCTTTTTCTATGTGGCTATGCATATGGTCACCAATTACTCACTACTTTGAGTAACCCTTTTTAGTCATAAAGCTCCGTGTCTTGGTATTTATACATCCATGCCTATCTGATCTTTAGGGTTGACCGTTCCCTATGAAGTTCAAAACCAGAATAGCGCTTCGGACGCACCATTAAAAAAAGTGTTATTTTTGAAAAAATAAGAGTTAAATGTAGTGTAATGAAAATTAACCAAAACAAATAATTAAAAAAAAACAACATAATATTGTAATTTTACTTGGCTTGTAAGGTAAGAGCAATAATTCCAGTTGCAATCGGTGTGGAAAACGACGTTCCTTGAACATTTTCATCAGAACACTCTGAAAATATAGATGTTGTGATCTGAAAACATAATATATATAAAATATTATGATTAAGATAAATATATTTTACTTCAAATTATGTCAAAATGTAAAATCATCCATGTAAAACAAAGACGGCTAGATACAACAACTTTACCGTAAATGTTTCTATTTATCTGTATTAGTTTTAACAGGGTATGAATACGACTTTATCAAGTAATTATCTTCGCTTACTGTACACTGGCAATTATTTTATACATTTCACGATTATAAATATTACTATTGAAAGTTAGTCTAATTAGAAGGTTTTGTAAAGAATGTCAATTTGTGGACAGCACGGATTTGCATCCGGGTGCGGGAGTTTCTCGCTGCATTGAAAACCCATTGGTGGCCTTCGGCTGTTGTCTGTTCTATGGTCGGGGTGATGTCTCTTTGACTCATTCCCATTTCCATTCTCAATTTTTTTTAAATGGTTCAGAGTTTGTGATGTTTGTTTGTGTAACAGTTGTTGTTTTCTTGGGTTTTATTTTTAAAACGCGCAGTTGTTGTTTTCTTGGGTTTTATTTTTGAAACGCGCAGTGTTGCATCATACGTAAAAGTCCTTACTCAGAACTGACTTGAATATATTCATGAATCCTGCGGCCATATTTTCATATTTTTCAGGTAACCATTTGAGATTATTATCATAGATATAGGAAGATGTGGTATGAGTGCCAATGAGACAACTCTCCATCCCAGTCATAATTTATAAAGGTAAAGGTTCGGTATTCAACATGGAGCCTTGTTTAATTTAATTAAAAACTATTAAAAAGATGTAGTTTGCTTGCAAATTATTCAAAGACCATAGACTAAAACATAACTTAGTGTAAAACAATCCAATGGTGAAACTCAACGCCTTTGCTTGATTAAGATAAAACAATGAACAAAAAACAAATGAGATAGCCACCTACGCCACATACGAATTTAATTGTCTTACCAAATATCTGTCTTGCTCACTCCCGCCATATGTCGCCGCTAATGCTGCTGCGCACACTTCTGAGTACCATGCGTTTTGTCCTTGTTGTACACTTGTTATTCCTATAGTATATATGCTGTTAACATAACCATCGGCGTTACAGTTATCTTGTGACCCACCGTTCCCAGCTGCCCACGTGTAAATGACGCCTTTTCCGTTTCTACCCTATTAAAAAAATGTTTGCATATATAAACCATTCACAAATAACAAAATATTGTACAATATAAAATTAAGGAGATGTGGTATGAATGCCGATGAACAACCAAATAAAGTGATGTAAGCAATTATGCGACCTTCAAAAATGAGAGAAAAACGCATACGGTATAGTCGGCTATAAATGGCCCCGGTATGACAAATATGAAACAATTCAATTGAGATTTCTATCGACCTTAATGCTAACAAAACAATTCTGACAATCCTTTCGACATCTAACGATAGAAATAATAATTAACTATCTAGTGGACCATAATATACTACTTTTTACTATAAATGTCTGGTTATTTTGATTGTAAAAAGGATGCTAGTGAATCTACGTTGTAAAAGTATACTCTATTCTTTTTTTTATCAATGTAAAAAAAAGGTATTTTAATTTAAAAATGTAATGATCGACCAAGTCTTTGGGTTAAACAAAAACATATACATGACCGATGGTTTATAAATTTGGCCATGTCGAAGGGAAATGTAAAAGACAATCACCAATCCGCTAATATGATACCTAATCACGCGATATCACCTTATACAAAATGTATAACTTGAGAACAGCGAATCTTATAAGAGTAGACGTTTTTGAAAGGAGGATAAAGCGTACTCCTGGTAGTTTAAGTTGACATGTGCAATCCCATACCCAAAGGTTGGCGTAAAATATATTTCACCAATATAGAATGCCGATGGAAAACAAAAATAATGCGCAACAAATGACGAAGCTGACATAATTTTAATTGACAAACGTGGGATCATCCCATAAGACTATTTATATTACCGCGTAATTAATAAGCTAACATAACTTTAATATATATGTTGTGTACAAATTGTAATCTTGTACAAATTATAATTTGTACAGATTTTTTGTACAAGTTATCAGTGTTTCCTGAACTGCTGAACAGAAATTGACGATGCAAGCACACAGTCTTTTGCTTCTCATATTTCTGTCATATTTTCACAACTTATAAATAATGCAGTCTAATACTGAGTGTTGATACAAAAACATTTTAATACCACACAAAGATTTTGTATGGATATAAACATGGTATAAGGAAAAAAATAAAATTAGAAATTAAAACAATGAGGTATAATTATTTCCAATTTGAAGACGAGGAGAATAGCACTAAATTTTAGGATGAAGTGTATTTTTTGGAATTTAAAACATTACACTGGTACATTTTGTAAGATACACCTGTATCACCTGTTGCAAGAAGATAGGTGTCAAAATATTTATAACTTGTATAAAAACCCTGTGCAAATTATAATTTGTACAAACTTACATCTTGTACACAATATTTACATATTTGCTCACATTTATAACTCCTTCTTGTATTGCAGATTTTGTCAAAACTCCGGGGTCCCAAAAACCATACCCATCTGTCGGTCCCCAACTATTAGAATATATGTCTACTTTATCAAGACAATGACTGAGGGCCTGTGCCTCTTGTGAATCTGCAATTCCATTACTACCAATAAGCCGTACACCTTAGCAAAGAAATACATTATCTGTCTATGTTAAAATATACTTTTAAGAAGAATATCAATGATAAAGTTTGGACTGCTTATATATATAGATGTGCTAACTGAAATTTAAAAAAAATAATCTTCAATTGGAACTGAAAACTGTACGTGTATAGTTATGAGGTCTGACGATAAGGTTTGTCTTTATATTATATAGGATATTGCAGTTGAAATAAAAACTAGAGGCTCTCGAAAGCCTGTGTCGCTCACCTGACTCTACTATGGTTTTGGAAATCATGTAAAAATAGATAAAAATCATAACAGATAATCAAATAATGATTGATGCCAAATTTAGTTTAATATTGGTTACGTAATCTAATGAAAAATCCTGGTGGCCATCTTGAACAGCATATCGGCAACAAATTAGCAACACTAAGTCTTCAGAAGCATATCATAAGGAATATTTTGTCATGTGTAGTTTCATTCCATTAAGTGGTTCTCTAAAAGAAGACATTTGTATGTATTGTTGATAGGATCCTATGTTTAACTAAGTCCCGTGCTGGCGACCATCTTGGATGATTGATCGGCTTCAAAGTAACAACACTTGGTCATCACTTCATAAGGAACATTTATTCAATTTTTGGTTTCATTCCAGTTTGTTCTCTAAAACAAGACATTTGTATGTATTTCCCATAGGGTCTCTTGTTCGCCCTAAGTTTTTGGTGGGATTCGTGTTGCTTAGTTTAGTTTTCTTTATTGTGTTTTGTGAACTATAATTTGTCTGTTTGTATTTATATTTTTGAGCCATGGCGTTGTCAGTTTGTTTTCGGTCTATGAGTTTGACTGTCCCTTTGGTATCCTTCGCCCCTCTTTTTCACCTAAGTCCCCCGCTGACGGTCACCTTTGATGATGAATCGGCTTTAAAGAAATAACACTTGGCCAACACCTCATAAGTATACTTTATGCCATGTTTGGTTTCATTTCATTCAGTGGATCTCTAAAAGTAGGCATGTGCATGTATTTCGCATAGGGTCCTAAGTTAAACTACTTCCCCCTTTGGCGGTAATCTTGGATGATGGATCGCGCAGCTTCCAAGTAACAATACTTGGCCAACAACTTAAAAGGAACATTCATACCATGTTCTGCTTAATTCCATTCTTTTGTATGCAACTTCCTGAGAGTCCTATGTTAAACTAAGTTCCCCCGCTGGTGGCCATTTTGGATTTCATACTTTCCGACAATATTCATTTGTTGATTTATTTTCATCAACTGTGACTAGTTTAAACATCATGAACATTTTCAAATATTAAATGTATTTGTATATATATCCGCCGAAATTAGCATCTGTCTTTCTATTTGTTAATTTTTTAATCACGGCCGATTAAATAAAGATTGTGCTTCTCAAAATAATGATTTCATTTCATAAGTTAAATACAGAAATGTGTATTCCCCACCTATTATTTTACAGGCGTATGCTACTCCTACAATACATTCATTGTTATCTCTTTCTGCCGCTATCAAACCTGCAACATTGGTACCATGACTGAAATATATTTATGAATGTTTTAATATATTCGCACGTAACATCTACACAAGGGAAGGTATTTTTAAGGGTAAACTTATTTTACTAAATAATTCGTTATGTTTTGCTACAGGAGTAAATAAAAACGAAATATACAAGAATTTAGTGATTCAATAATTAGGATTACGAAACAAAAGAACAGTGCTCTTCTATGAATCCGTCTCTACAACAGTACTCTTTGATCAATAAATACTTACATTTCCATTTGCCAGATATTTTAAGTACATGTATAAGTCTTTGACTATCTTTAATTTTAGCATATTATTTTATGGATCTTTGTATTGTCTTCTTCTTTGCCATTATCTTATCTGTTCTTAAATTATTTGGTATCGCCGTACTTTAGTCATACGCGTATATTTTGACTTGGTTTTACTGCTTGGATTATTTTGTTATATAGAAATAAGGAAATGATATGTGATATCCAAAATGAACCGCAGAAGTGATCTTAGTGATGACAGATAACCGCATCCACATGAACTGAATGATCAGGGTTTTAGGGTATGGCACGCCGTTATTATATTTATTCAATTTCGAGATATCTTATTTAGTTAAATAAGATATCTTATAAACTAATTGAAATATCTTAATAACAAAAGAGATATCTTATATATTAATTGAGATATCTGATTTATTAAATAAGATATCTTATATATTAAATAAGATATCTTATTAAAATGTTTATAAAGATATCTTATTTAAAATATAAGATATCTCTATTAATTTATAAGATATCTTATTAACTATACAAGATATCTTTTATATAGTTAAGAATAGAGATATCTTATTTACTTAATAAGATATCTCCATAAGTTAATAAGATATCTCTATTAGTTTATAAGATATCTCTATTAATTAATAAGATATCTATATTAGTTTATAAGATATCTCTATTAATTAATAAGATATCTTATAAAGTATGTATTTAAAAGATATCTTTATAAAGAAGTAAGATATCTTATATACTTTATAAGATATCTTATTAATTAATAGAGATATCTTATTAACTTATAGAGATATCTTATAAACTAATAGAGATATCTTATAAACTTTTAGAGATATCTTATTAACTTATAGAGATATCTTATTAACTTATAGAGATATCTTATTAACTTATAGAGATATCTTATAAACTAATAGAGATATCTTATAAACTAATAGAGATATCTTATAAACTTTTAGAGATATCTTATTAACTTATAGAGATATCTTATTAAATTGGTTATAAAGATATCTTATTTAATATATAAGATATCTCCATAAGTTTATAAGATATCTCTATTAATTAATAAGATATCTTATAAAGTATGTATTTAAAAGATATCTTTATAAAGAAGTAAGATATCTTATATACTTTATAAGATATCTTATTAATTAATAGAGATATCTTATCAACTTATAGAGATATCTTATAAACTAATAGAGATATCTTATAAACTAATAGAGATATCTTATTTACTTTCAAATTAAATAAGATATCTTATAAAAATTAAAGATATCTTAATACTTAATAAGATATCTTGTTAAATAAATAAGATATCTTCAAATTTGAATAAATATAAAAACGGCGTGCCATATTAGGGGTCAGAAACATTCCATAAAAACTTTCTAAAAGTGGTTCTCGATATATTATCTAGAAACCACATTTGTGACTGACAGGCAACATGATTCCTAACCTAATTATTCTCGACTGTCGAGCTTGGGTATAAAAAAGACATAGACTATTTGTATCCCTATGATGACTAAAGACTTTTTCAAGTGATTTTATAGTTCGTTCTTATGTTGTACGATAACACCGCTAACATGTTTATCCACGCCACATTCTGTATGTAAGTGCCTGTCCCAAGTCAGGACATAATTCAGTGGTTGTCGTTTGTTGATGTGTAACATACTTGTTTTTCGTTCATTTTTTGTACATAAATTAGGCTGTTAGTTTTCTCGTTGAAATTAATGTCCATTTGTCATTTCGGTGCCTTTTATAGCCAACTATGCGGTATGGTCTTTGCTCATTGTTGAAGGCCGTACGGTGATCTATAGTTTTTAGTTTCTGTGTCATTTTGTCTCTTGTGGAGTGTTGTCCCATTGCCAATCATACCATATCTTCTGTTTTATATAGAAAAAGGAATAAGATTTGAAATAAACATGTCCGTCCTGCTTATGCATGTAATATTTGCCACTGAACCAACAGGAACATTATAAAAACCATCATTTTTACCATTTAGCAGGCCATTTTTATTAAATAAACTTTAGAATATATACAGTTTATCATCAAAGGGCACTGGTATATATGTATCACGTTATTTAACAAATCTATGATATAATGATACTTCTTTTCCTTGCTAGTATTCTGATCAAACTTTCGAAAAGTTATTTTTCGGAATACGTACCTGCTTCCATTCGGGGGCATTGGAGAGTCATCCCAATCCTGATAGTCATAATCATTAATTGTGTCCTAAAACAAATAAGTTGTGTTAGGATTGAATTGTTGTTTGCGATTCATCATTTTTTAGAGTAAAATGCTGGTGAACCAGTTCTATCTTGATTGTATTCGAAGTTTATATTTCCTCTCTTTGTTCGCCTCAAATTTCAAATACTTAATGTTTCAGTATATATATCATACTTCTTAGCAGGGTTTATAAAACCAAAAGTTCATTGTTAACCTTTTTAAATTATTTTTGCATTTCATAAATTATTGATTAAATTCTTTTTACTGATCAGAAATGTTTCGGTTACACAAGAATCAACATTCATTATCCTCATCGTCATCATGAATAATGAATGATCTATTTAGTGTCGCTATTTTAAAGAAAAAACCACACCACGTTTGCGTCAAGATCCGAATGATTTGTCTGCAAACCATCATCTAGTATTGCAACCGTTATACCACTCCCATTGTATCTGGCGCTCCAAGCCTCGCCTACTTTCATTGAAGGATATACGTCTTCATTCTAAAATTATCAATAAATGATTTACGAAATATGATGTCGTATGCAATTTACAAGCTAGAAAAGTAATACATGAATAACAAGATCACTGCTGAGTCGAATAGGATTAAAAGACAAGATTATATACTGACTATAAAAAATCTAGCATATTTATACAAAAAGAAGGAGAAGCGAGGTATATATGAATGCAGATCAGACAGCAACCCAACAACTAAATTAATTAATTAGAACCAGACAAATATTTGCCATTTATCCCTCATTATTTATTAGCCTTCTTTAGAAACTGTGATATTGTCGCGCCGTAACGGTAAACCAAGATGTGATAATGTAAGTAAAAGAAATAAAAGTTTATCCGATTTTTAAGGTAGTTTTATTTAACGGAATTTAATACAGATCGACTAAAAGTAGAAACATGTGTTATGATAAGAAATTGAGAACGCAACTCTCTAAATATCGTACATGTTATCTTTATTAAAAATTATTCATTCATCCCAAAATAAACAACTTCCTTCCGGTCGCTGACATGTCTGGTGTACAGTATCAATGAGTATGATTTATCAGCTTTTGCTCATATTATAATTTAGGTCAGTTGTGAGATGTAGAAAAGTTTATAAACTTTGCTTTTAATTCATGATTTTGTTCTCGTATGCATGTAAATTTCATTTACATCATATACCGCGTCTGAGATAATAATTCTAACAGTTAATCTGTAGTTTGATGGATAACATTTTTACATTGTTCATTTAGTGATAGAAAATGCCTCAACATAAATTGGAGTCGATGCATCAAACAATTATACAAAATATTATCAAATATACAATGTACATATATTGTTTTTATCCTGCAATATACAACCGATTAATTGTTTTAATCCAAATCATTGCGTCTGATTTTTGCAAAGAAATCGACATAGTTAAACGCGGAACGCGAAGAGGACACCAAAATGAACTGTTACCTAGAAAGAAATATCCGTATTACCGCTTGCTCAACAAAGCGGGTAATAGGCCTATAGCTAGGAGACTTTATCTGTTCATCTTGTATTTTCTTTTGAGGCGGGATGTATAGTAGACACACACACGATAGTTTTTATCTCTAAAGTCGCTCCTCACTATCCTACTACCTGTCGATACATTTCTTTTTTGGCATTGCACAAGTCATGTCTTCTATGACTGTTCATGACGTTAACATACTAAATCCCTGGGATGTGTTTTAGTTGATTTTAGTCTCTGATGCATGATTTTTTATTATTAATTGTTTTTCGCTTTTAACTAGCTGTCAGTAACTGAGAGTACTCTCAACTCGTACTTTCTTGTTAATTTGACCTATTGATACTATTTGTAATGCTTTTTTTTTCTTATTTTATATTAATATTGATCTTGTCTATATACCAGCTTTGATTATTTGGAATATCTACTAATTTTCCATTTTGTGTACTACATTTGTATGAACATCAAGACTATTCTCCTTATATCTGTACAGGGAAGTTTTATCCAGCTCTAATTGACAATGTATAGTTTTATTGTTGATATTCACCCCATATGTATCTAGTGTTAAATTAGGTATTTGTATGACAGAACTTTCTTGGTATTCCTTATTATTGGAAAATTTTATAAACACAGAAGTAGTATACCAAAAACGACAAAGTTATTTTTCATTTACCTGTATATATTATGAAAACCGTTTTTTTTTTCTAAAGTGAGTTGTTAAATATTTCGCGGTGGTGTCTTGCCATGGCTTTGTTTGGACTTGTTTGTTTGCTTTTTGGCCTTGAATGTTTGTCCCTAATATTTTATTAATTACACAAAAATGTATGTATTTGCATTCAGGTATCTCAAATCAAATTTATTCGTTCATAAAGTGTTTATTTACGTTTTTTGATTGAGTTAAGCCTTCCAATTGATATTTTATCGTGTGTTTTTCTATGTTGTGATGTTATTCTATCAATTCAGAAAAAGGGAGAAGGTTTGGTACCGTTAAAACGTTTAATCCCGCTTCAAATGTCTCCACCTGTCCTAAGACAGGAATCTGATATACAGTAGTTGTCGGTTGTTTATGTAATTTATACGTGTTTCTCGTTTCTCGTTTTTTATAAAGATTAGATCGTTGGTTTTCCCGTTTGAATGGTTTTACACTAGTAGTTTTGGGGCCCGTTATAGATTGTTGTTCGATGTGAGCCTAAGCTCCGTGTTGAAGGCCGTACTTTGACTTTTAATGGTTTACTTGTATAAATTGTTATTTGGATGGAGAGTTGTCTCATTGGCACTCACACCACATCTTCCTATATTTATGTACAAATAAAGCAAAACATCATTTGTATACATGTTATTTGTACAATAGTAGTCTGATTGCAGGATAAAATCTTTTTTGAGAACGAACAACATCTCTGGAATCATATAATGAAATTTGAGGGTATTTTTAACCGCAATATATTAAGTTTCCCATTCAAAATAAGAAATCAAATTCTCACCAAATGCCACAAGTTTTCCCATTCTGTATCTGCTGTCTTTAGGACTCTATGGTATCGTCTTTCTTGTTGTACATATTCTATCTACAAACGTTCTGTACTTTAGTTACTTGCATGTAGATACATTATTTTAGCAATTTAGTATGTGGACATTGATTGCATGAGTCAAGTTCAAGGTCAGCTGTAATCAGCTTTAATGTTATAAGAGACATTCATTGGTGCAACCAGAATAACCGGACAAGATTGCTCTATATCGTACGTATCGTATTGGGACGATTTTGTATCTAAGGCTATATTGTTTACATTAGTTACATTTGGGCAGAAGCCTTATTTTATACATTTTTATAATACTTTTTTAAAAATAGAAAAGAACAAGATGTTTGCCGGATAAATCTTGGGTCAGGTCAAATGTAAAGGAGTGTTCCAAATGAAACTGTAATACGAGTAATGGGGAACTTTGGTAGAACAACCCTCAATCAAGAATGGTACGGCTTCCATCGGGGTATATAAGCAGGTGACATTCTTAGATCAGGGTCGACCGTGCGAGGCATGCATATCCAGTCAGGGTCGTTAAACACTTCCAGTTAGCTCAGGGTCGATTGTCATAAGTCTACAGAGACATAAGACCATGGTACGTTGATATTCGAGATCGGTATCTCTTATATAATAGTAAATATTACTTAAGTGTTATAAAGAACAGGTTGGTGCCTGTTAGAAATACGGACTTGTACAAATTGGAGTTTACAAGCTGAACCGTAGTGTACCAAATATGACAAGTGTGAGTCTGTGTAACAAACTTGTAAGGTACATAATTGTACCAAGAGAACGAGTGACGTATTGGACAAGTGGGTTAATTTTTACGGTACTAAATTGTACCAGGAGACCAGTTTGTTCCTGACACATGACAAATTTGTAATAGTACAAATTTGTACCAGTGTATATATGTATTTAAATTAGAACAGTTATACATAGAATATAAGGGTGACGCAAAGAGCAATTGTATATATCATGGTTTATAGACGTTAATTTATGAATCAAGTTTACTTGTTATATTTTTCTGTAAATAAAATTTTTTTGGATCCAGTATCAAACTGGTAACGAACTCATTCTAGAATAGAAATAGACACGCTTACCCTGTGTACACGTAACAGTATGTTTAGTTACACCACGCACAGGGTTTTAATAACAATAATAACAAAAACTCAAGAGGAAGCAATATGTTTAGAACCAATTGTAAAAAATGAAACAATAAAATTATTTTCTCATTTTTTTTTTCTCATTTTTTACCTCGTAAATCTCGCGCACTTATTCTCCTTTCAAATAAAGCAATTTGAAATGAAGTGGAAACCTCTAAAAGTATATTGCAAACTGTAGTTACATTAGTTAGTGCATGATACCTTTTAATACAATATGAAGCAGAATTAAAAAATCGATATATTTAGACTTCATGCTTGTACAGAATAATTATCGGTGAATCTTATTTCTGGATTTGAAACGTATATATACATGTATATAACTGTATTTAACTTTTATAATATTACCGATTACAATGCTAATCCTTATAGTTCTCAAAGGTATCATATGTACAGAAATAGATGTAAATTATATATAACCATGTATACATGTTTATGGGAGTTTGGTGTCTATGGTTGTATATAAATTAGTAGCAAAGTTCAAGTACCGGTGTGTACAAAAGCCGAATTTATCTACACAGAATATGTATATAGATCTATATTCAATTTTATAAATGATTATTAAAACTATGTTAATACTTTATACATGTACATTGTGACAACAAAGGATTTTATGTTTTATTAATCACATTTGTTATGCATTAAAGTAAACTCAAAACAGAAATCAATGTTTATCTTAAAGACCAAACAGCCTATTAACAATGTTCTGTTTGGTCTTTAAGGTTAGACAGTATTAACACATGTTGCCCATCTTCAACTACATATGATTTGACATGTTATCAGCTTCAGCAACAAGCCGATGGATTTATTTCATGTAAAGACATACCTCAGGATCCGACCTAATGTTTCTAATATCTTCATATGCTGACTTGAAACTTCTGGAATTCTTTGGCTGATAATATTTGAAAATGAAGTAGAATCCAGTACCTATCTGAAACTGGAAATACAAAGAAGATTATTGGAGATCGTTCAGAAAAACAAAATGTTAACAAAAATAAAACTCTAAGGTGAATTCAAAAGCCGAAAGTCCATAACACATGACAAAACCAAACGCTGCACTTTGTCAACAATTGTAACGAAACATCCGAAAGCAATAGTCATGACTAAGTACAGGTACATGTAGTTTCGGCGAAAATGATATGTTAATATAAAAGAAGATGTGGTATGATTGCCAGTAAGACAACTTTCTTCCTTGACCAAAGAACGTTAGCAACTATAGGTCACAGAATGGCGTTTCAATAATGTGCAAATCCCATACTGAATAATAAGCTGTTAGAGGCATCGAAATGACATGCACAATAGTTCAAACGAGAAAACTAATGGTCTGATCTTCATAGAAAACAATAAACAAAGAAAATAAATGATATACAGCAACATACGTCAACTTTTGAATAACTAGTCTTTAATATAAATTAAGCATTCATAGGTATATGAATAAAATAAGAATACGACTATTTTATTTCGAACTAATGGGCCATATAAAGAGCTTTTATGACATTATATACATTCAAATAAGATAAGACATCAATTAGAGACATATAATAAAACAACATCAGTTAATACTATTATAAATGCTATAAAGTGGCAGGACAGAACCAGATAATACAATATACATCTTTAAAGTATACCATTTAAAATCATATACCACTCAAAATATGTATATTTGTGGCTAATTTGCATTTATTATATTTAAACTTCTCCTTATCTCTAGATTTTTAGATAACAACTTTCCTAAACATTTAAATTTCCTAATGTAAATAGCCATAGAAACTTTGAAAAATTGTCTAAAGACTGAAAATTATCACAAGTTAAAGAAATTTCAAAAACTCGTTTCTGTTTTCAATATATAGTGGACATTTAGTTACAAAGTGTATCTCATCTTCAACTTTATTTAAAGTACAGTATAAACATTTTCTCAGTGTTCTATTCACATAAATTTTGGCATATCTATCAGTTTCAATCCTTAATGGATGAACGAATATTCTAATTTTTCAGATTGATTACCTTAATCTATAATATTTTAGATCCAAATATTTTTTCAAAACAAAATAAAGTTTTAAAGGAAAAATAGGTATTAAGTTGACCTTGATCTGATTGTTAAACTTTATTTCTATTTTCCTTCCAGAAATGGAGATAGTTTTTATATGGCTTATCTTTGATAAATTTTGGGAAAGAGTAGATACTGGTTTTTAAATTACATGTTTGTATGTACCGCTTTTTTTAAGATACTGTATCATTGAAAACCATGTATTCACTTAATTATTATGAAGTTACACTACATAAATATGTATCATATACATGTAATAACATGTTTTTAGAATTATCGAATTCATGATAATATTTTAACATTGCTAATATAATATAAAAATACATTGGGTATCTCCCTAGTTCAGAAGTCACAGCCCTAGAACATATTTCATAAATTTCAGATGTATCATTTGAAAACACCTTTTCTAGAATATATTGATCATCTATATCGTTTGCTGTCGACTTTTTTTTATCAGAAATTGCTGAACCATATTAACTTTGCATTAACTGTAATACGGACACGCAAAGACATTTACACAACAAAAAGATTAAAAAAAAACGTACATGGCATTACTTGTAAATTATATTGAAAAACGTTGTGTCCATTAGACATTTTCATTAATTTATACAATTATTTACAGCATATTCCTGTATTTTCACCGGATAATCACTTTATTTTCCACTTGTCCTGTACAAACGGATTATTTTAATGATAATTCCTTTAACGATCAGATGACAGAAAATTAATTTCCATTATCATCCTACCCCTAACAGTGGTTGTCACTAAGTATAAACCATATTTGATGGGTGGGTCGCTAACTTATTCCTGAGGAAATCAGAAGTAAATCCTACCCCTAACAGTGGTTGTCACTAAGTATAAAATATATTTGATGTGTCGGTCACTTATTTATTCCTGAGGAAATCAGAAGTAAATCCTATTCCAGGTCGTAATCATTCAAAACATAAAAAAAACAAAACTCATTTTCTGATGAGTATTCTAAATTATGTACATTTTTTGAACAACTGATTACCGCTATTTATTCGGTCGAAACTTTTCGTTCTTTTTCAGCTTGACAATTTCAAGGAGGGAAACAGGGAGAAAAAAATGTTTCAAAATAGGCTATACCTCCACAATTTGATAAGGTAAAAAAAGACGATTATTTCTGGTATTAATAACAGAAATGAAATAACGATTGTTGAAATCATTGTCAAATGACCATTCAAAGGTAACACAAAAATTTATTGGGAACTGACTACGAGAAAATAACTACATGTACTTCTGGTAGGGCTCTGTTGTTCGGCATTATTAGAAAAACATTTCCGATTAAAAACGTCGGAAGCAAACGATCTGAACATACGCAGGCTTCTTATAGGCTATAACACTACTGAATAACAGGCTTGTGACTTGAGATGGGCACATACATGATATCAGGTGTGGCAACTAAGGGAGAAGTTATTGCACTACGATCATTTTAAAAGTTTATATTTCCCACAAAAAAATATTAAGATTTCTGATTTAATTTCGGATTTTGTCTAATGCTAGGTCCGTTTCTGTTAGTGTTACATTTCAATGTTGTGTCGTTGTTCTCCTCTTATATTTAATGTGTTTCCCTCAGTTTTAGTTTTTTGCCCCGATTTTGTTTTTTGTCCATCGATTTACGAGTTTTGAACAGCGGTATACTACTGTTGCCTTTATTCAAGTTATGATAAAACCTTATACGGAGTCATCTTTGTCATATCGCCCTATAAAAACCGTTGCAAATGTACTTGTGGGTCGATTTTGGACACATACGATGTCTATAAACTGATCGTGTTGCTGCATAATCTACATCCACATTTTACGTCTAGGTATATAGGTGGTAAAATACGCTCGTGGGACCATCTGGATACACTACATCGTCAATAGTTATAAGGAAATAAATCTGTGCAGGCATGTCTGATGCTTTTTCTTCTTTTTGAAATCAAAGACGATGTAGTGTATCCAGATGGTCCCACGAGCGTATTTTACCACCTATATACCTATAGACGTACAATGTGGGTATAAATTATGCAGCAACACAAAACAGCAGGCTATAAAGAACCACAAGAACGAGTAGTGTAAAACCATTCATAGAATGTATTAAAATGCATTACTGTTGCCAATAATAAGAAACAAACATGTCCGCACAGATTTATTTCCTTATAACTTTTGACGATGTACTGTATCGAGACGGTCCCACAAGCGTACTTTATCACATTTTATGCAAAATTACTCAGTTAGAAAATGAATGTAATTATCCATATTTATCAATTATTATATATAGATCTATCGTAACTTGCATCGAAGATTTCAGAGCTCCATATTAACAAATTGAAATTGTGTTTAAATATGGATCTGTGTAGTTTTGCATAATTGTTATTAAAAAGTGATTTGTTTCTTATTAAGGAGAACATGTTTTAGTTTATATTTACTAACCATTTATAAAATTCAACGTGCGAAATTGAGTAACTCCGTTATCATAACTAATTAATTTATATCCAATACTTTCGATTATTACGTTACATAGTAAAAGGAGAAATTGACACATAAACTATGATGCCATGTGTCATTCTTTTGTTCTTTCACATGCTATTTGCTAACCCTAACCCTATAGTAAAAAAATACCCCGAAAAGAGTTTCAAACATCCGAAAAAGCATGAAGGAATAGGTGGAATTTATATTCCTTTTTTCAGGATTCCAGACTACGTTATTAAACAAATGTACAAATGATAGAGGGCTACTAACGCTCTATAATATCTAAATAAAAAAAGATGATGTGGCAGTGTATGTAAAGTGCGGATCCTAAAATACCATTGTCACTGTATATGCCACGCATTTCTGATGTAGAATGGTAAATAAACAGACGAAAAAATTATGATATTTGAAGAAAATGAAGAAAAATAGTTCACATGTAAATGTTTAGCAATAAATAATACAAGTTAGACAAAATAAGAGATGGGAACGGGTTTTTATCGCGACGAGAGCCATCCATACGTGAAATATATACCGAAATAGGTGAATATTTAGGACGTTTTACGAACAAATCGTGCAGGTGACTAAAAACTAGCAGGAAAGATGTAGTTGAAGAAAAATATTCATTTCAACACAATTATTAATGTTGTATAACGCTTTTGTTATTCGGTTTGTCCATATTGTATTGAATTCCACTATAATGCTATCTTTATGCGAGTCATGTTTACTGTTGAATAATGATACTTTACTTTCGTTTTCACTGTAGAGCAATTCATTAGTATTGTATAAGCGGTGCATTTTCACAGTATGAGTTTTATTCATTTTTATGCAATAAATTCCTAATTCAGCCGACTTGCTCAAACAATGATTAATGTAAGAAAAGGGTTTGATAGTACTGACTTTGAGATGGAAAGTTTGATTGAACAATCCATTTAATTCAATAGAATTAATATTTATTTTATATATAATACATTGTAGTCATGATATAACAACATGTGGATCATTTAAGAGTTGAAAGTGTAACTGTTTTAAATTAAAGAAATATATTTTAAAATGCATGCCAATTTGATAAAATTCATGTTTCTGCAGTAGTCATTATACGCATGTGCAAACAAATTTTATCATTGGATTTCGAGTATGGGTCTATTTACAAAGCAGAAGAAGCATGTCATAGATTTTTTTTATAATTCATCAGCATCTTTATTTAAAGTACAGTTATATTTATCCAATGTAATGACACTTCATCACTGAATACATACATCTATCATGTCTATCGAAATAGAATGGGATAAAAAGGGCTAAAAAACAACAATGCTTTTCTAATATTTTTTTATAAATCACTTCTTGACCAATTTCAACGAGGTTTTGACGTAAGATTTTTGATTTTGGGTCCGGTTTTAAATTGGCCCACAGGGTCCAAAATAAAACTTGAGGTTCTTTGGTAGGCTGAATCCATACATGATTGTGTTTATTATTTATTTTTTTTGGTCCATTTAACAAGTTTTTGGGGTCCTAACTGTCAAGAAATAAATTCTTTTGAATTTCAACAACAATTGAATATTTAGGGAACTTTAGCATGCTGAATCTCACCGTGTTTTTAATTTTGGGATTTTGGTATTTTGGGCCAAGTTATCAAAATGGTCCACATTGAGGTCCAAAGGGTCCGATATTCAACATTTTCTTTATTTCATCAAAAATGATGTCTTGCTTAAATGTTGTGTACATACTTGCCCCAAACTGTTCGGGGTTCGACCTCTGCGGTAGTATCAAGGGTGCTCTACAACACGTACATCGTGTACCAATGCAACTTTCAGTTTATATTTTTGACAGAAAAAGTTTGCCCTACACAACTTGACTTGCATTTCACGCTTTGATGACTTTGGATAATTTATATGTCACATGTCGTTTCATTTTATACAGTAAAGAACATGCAAACAATAATCGAGCTAAAACTATCTTTCCTTCAGAATATGAATATTGAAGCATTTGGGGTTCTACAATACGGGAAGCAAGTGAAGATGAACCACAGAACTATAGTTAAGAAGGAGGGGTCTTCATACCAATGCACTTATTGTCCTTTCAAGACAAAATTGGTAGCTAGTTTTCACAGGCATAAGAAGATCCACACTAATGAGTTACACAAATGTGACCAGTGTGAATTAAAATGTTGAGACTTCTCACTGAGCATGAAAACTGATAGCATGGAGAAGGTCTGATTTGTACTCATTGTTCCAAACACTTCAAAAGCAGAACTGGGCAGTGGCTGTTGTGACGTTTTTGATTTTACCGAACGCAACCTATGTATTACTGGTAAATTATTAAACCAGGGATATCGTTACCATAAATTACTTAAAACCTTTACTAAATTTTTCCATAGATATAAAGATTTGGTTTTGAAGTTTGGTTGTACCTGTAGAAAACTTATTTCAAACGGGATAGCACATCCTAATTTTTACCGAAATGTTGTTAACCGTGCCCGGAAATTTAGAAATGATCCATGTAAACTTGTCGCTCCTTTGAATAAACTTATTCTAAAAGGTTACCTATTCAACACTGTAATAAGATCATTGAATATTGTTTTTATTGGTATAAATATAGATTTTGTTATCAGTAAATTTAAAGCTAACTAAATATTCCTAGTATGTTATATGTATATACATATTCATGGATCTACAATCTGTCGATACCTGTAACTTGGCATTGCACAAGGTCATGTTTTTTTCTGGCTGTTTATGACGTCTTTATACTAAATCCATTGGATGTTGGATGTGTACGGATTGATAGTTTAGTCTTAGTTGCATGATTTTTTTATTAGTTGTTAGTGGCTTTGAACTAGCTGTCAGATAACTGTGAGTACTCTCAGATCTGTTTATTGTGTCTTTTTGTGTCGGGATATATAAGTACCGGGCCACGTTCACTTGTATTTTTGTCCATCTGATGAGTTAAGCTTTTTTCAACTGATTTTTATAGTTCGTTCTTATGATGTACTGTTATACCACTGTCCCAGGTTAAGGGGAGGGTTGGGATCCCGCTAACATGTTTAACCCCGCCACACTATTTATGTATGTGCCTGTCCCAAGTCAGGAGCCTGTAATTCAGTGGTTGTCGTTTGTTTATGTGTTACATATCATTGTTTTACATAAATAAGGCCGTTAGTTTTCTCGTTTGAATTGTTTTACATTGTCTTATCGGGGCCTTTTATAGCTCACTATGCGGTATGGGCTTTGCTCATTGTTGAAGGCCGTACTGTTACGGCCAGAAATCGCCTTTAAATTGTAGCCAACAAAAGACACAAATCAATAATAAAATTTAACAATATTTATTATACAAAAGTTTACAAGAAGTATTACACAATATTACTGTCAACTTAACTGTCAAAATATGAGTCCAATCTTTTATCTTTATTTGTATCCGGATATCTTTCGGAATCCAATCTGAATATTACGTTCACTACTACGGTCACAATCCAGTATGATGTTGTTTGTAGAATAAGAGTGTCAATCCAAATGCTATGAATATTAGTGTCTATCGATGTCTAAGTTCAAGTGTGTTTAACTTTAGTGTCTGTATATATATACATGTAGTTGTCACGGAAAATTCTAGAACAGTCTATAATGGAACGTCCTAGAAAGTTACAACGGAAGTTTCTAGTAAAATGTAGAAGTTTATATAACGCATCTTTTATTAGGATCATTCTGTATTGTTCCAGTGATTTTTAATCTGCACAGTTCTAAGATTATTCTGTAAACAACTAGCAGGCCACACAACACAAATCAGGCCAACATAAATAAATACAATAATTACAATATCATAACAGTACGGTGACCTATAGTTGTTAATGTCTGTGTCATTTTGGTCTTTTGTGGATAGCTGTCTCATTGGCAATCATACCACATCTTCTTTTTTATATATTATACACAAGAAATTATCCTGAAACTAAAAAGAATGCTTCTTTTATGCCCCTTTTTCGTAAAAAGTTGGAACCATCATCCCCAAAATAATCCCAACCTTCATTTTGTGGTATTGAACCTTCTTTAAAATTTATATAGATCCATTCACTTAAATTGTAGTTGCCTGGAAACCAAATGTGTCTTCGGACGACGCAGACGATGACGACATCATAGCAATATACGAACCGAAAAAAAAATTGCCCTCGTATAAAAACAACTCTTTGATGGCCAAGTCAACAAGCACCTAAACAACAAGCCCTATAAATGTAAGAAAGTATTTGTTTTACAAACATAATTTGAAACAACATGCACCAAGAAAACAACAAAAAATATCAGTGTGATTTGTGTAATCAGGAATTTGCAACTTCTAAAGACCTAGCGAATCACAAAGCAGGGAAACATGGCAATACAGTTCACACATGTCAATACTGTGGGAAAAGATATAAATGGACAGCCAGTTTTTATAGACATAAACAAGTTATAAATAGATATAAATATTAAAGCAATATAATAAGTTTTTCATTTGTTGCAAGTCTAATTATCACATTAATCTACAATAAAAATTCATCGTATCTTCGAAAATTCTACATCAGAAATGAATGCCATACAGTGATAATTCATCGCATCTATAGTGAAAATGGATCGCCTTTAATAATTGATATTCTATATTATGTTGCTTTTATAACACATATTTGAACTTTAATACATTTATTTTACATTAAAAAGACACATCATAATGAAAATATGTTAAAATTTAGTTTCAAATCAATTATTTTGGTAATTTCAAAACGTAAACAAATAATGTTTTCCCATGATCCTTTATTCTACAATGAACATACTCGCATACAACAGTGAAAATGAACTGACTGGATTCGCACTTTATATACACTGATGTGGTATGATTGCTAATGAGACAACTCTACACAAGGGACCACTTGAATGTCGACTGACGCTCTTTCAACCTCCCTCGTTTTGTAAAATTATTGAAAAATCTACGTCCCGTTTAATTTTGCTGATCGTAATATTCATCTGACTGTTAAGTTACCATCCGAAACATTTTTATCGTTTTGATTTGAGTTTTGAATTATTTTATTTTTTTGTTTGTATTTTCTCATTTATAGGATACCATATAGTACCATATACATTGATTGACACAGATTTGATTGGTTGCTTACTAAATGTTCGGTTGCAAAAATTTCATGCATTTTTGATACGGAAAAAGTACAAATACTGAATAAGTAAGTGTTACAGAATACCTGGAACGGAATTGAATTGGGGAAAGGGGGTTGGGGCAGAGAAGGCTGTAATATTGAACTGTGGCTGGGGGAGTAGAGAGAAGACTATAATATTGAACATTGGCTGTAATATTAAACTTTGAAGAGAGGTATAACATATGGCTTTACAGAAGTCAAAGTTGATAGCAATCACCAGTTCATTAACGTAAGTCACTTAATTTTTGTTTTCTTTATCCCATTATGCACATCTTCATTTTTGATAAGACGTGTATAAGTTTGCCGATTGACACTTCTTAAAAAGATCTTCCACTTAAATACCTACTCCAAGGGGTGTAATCAGTTAGCAAAAGAGATGTGTATTAAAATGAGACATGCATTGCCATCATAGTAATTTTTTTAAGGAATGACTGTAATGTTTTTTCAGTGTATTTAGAAATAACATACAAAATGAGATACCTAAAAATATGTTCTACATTTCTTAAGTGATTTGGAAAACACATTATTGAAATATTCCCATCTGGAATTGACATAAAAAGCAATTACTGTAGATGTGTACATAAAATAACTCAAATCTAGCATATAAAAAATAAAACAGAAATTATTAAGTAAACATACCCTATGCTGAAATTTATAACCAGTATGTTTTTCGATAAATCTTTCTACAAAACCGTCTGGTTTAGTTGAGTTAACTATTATCTGTCCTGTTAATTCTCCGTCTTCTTGTAATGCACAATGAATCCATTCATAAACAATGAAATATGCTAAACAAAAGTCTAACGCAATATTCTTCATCGTAAATGTTTTTGTTGTTACATGTAACGTACGAACATGTACATGTTTCGTAATATAGAATATCTATGAACTGTTCTACTCTTATTTTCTAACTTGCAACGTGAGTTATGCTGCCTTACGGGAATTCACATATCATAATACAATTAGTGTGTCATAAATAAGCATATAACAATACTTTACAAGTATATCGAATTCTTCTGTCCCTATAATACATATATTTCCTAATTATATTTGCTTTTTATTGACTTATATTTATATGCTTTGTTGTCTGATCGGGATTAAGTTTGATAAGTTCTGATCTACACTGTGACGTCGGCTAAGATTTCAACTATTACGGTTTATTTATATGTTAGTTTCTAACAACTAGAAGTTCGTATTGCGTATCAATCACCGAAAGAAGAACCAACGATTTACACAAATCAAATGAGGGACAAAAGATACCAGAGTGACAGTCAAATAAACTCATCATAGATACCAGGACTAAATTTTGTTTATACGCCAGCCGCACGTTTCGTCTACAAAAGACTCATCAGTGACGCTAGAATCCAAAAAAGTTAAAAAAAAAAAAACAACGAAAAGCCAGATAAAGTACGAAATTGAAGAGCATTGAGGACAAAAATTCCTAAAAGTTTTGCCAAATCCAGCTAAGGTAATCTATGCCTGAGGTAGAAAAGCATTAGTATTTCAAAAATTCTAAATTTTGTAAACATATAATTTATAAATATAACCATATCAATGATAATTCATGTCAGTACAAAAAACTCATAGATTGAAAATAAACTGACAATGCCAAGGCTAAAAATAAAAAGACAAACAGACAAATAATAGTACAAAAGACACAACACAGAAAACTAAAGATTAAGCAACACGAACCCCAACAAAATCTAGGGGTGATCTCAGGTGCTCTGAAGGATAAGCAGATTCTGCTCCACATGTGGCACTCGTCGCGTTGCTTATGTTATTACAAACCCGGTAAGTAGTCTAAATCTGTAATTCAGTGGTTGTCGTTTGTTTATGTGTTACACATTTGTTTTTTGTTCATTTGTTTTTACATAAATAAGGCCGTTAGTTTTCTTGTTTGAATTGTTTTACATTGTCTTATTGCATTTTATAGTTGACTATGCAGTATGGGCTTTGCTCATTGTTGAAGGCCGTACGGTGACCTATAGTTGTTAATGTCTGTGTCATTTTGGTCTTTTGTGGATAGTTGTCTCATTGGCAATCATACCACATATTCTTTTTTATATAAATCGGTAGGTCACATTTGTGAAACGGGAAGGGTATTAAAGTTACGACATAAGGAACATATCCGATATCATCTGTGAAACAGTTAAACCATAACGGTCAACCAACTCGTGATGGGCCGTAAAATTTACGAAAGGATGATTTCCAGTTGGAACTCTTGGTTTAATAGCTTCTTTGTGAGCAGCAATCCTTTATCAAGGACATCATGATAGGAAATACAAAAACTATAATTAGCATTATGTCGTCAGGTTTGCTTCAATATCAATTATAGACAAGAATGATGTACCTTATTGCTGACATTTAGAAATTGTAAGGTAGTGAATTACTTCTTCATAAATTGTAGAAATGGAGTATATATGGTGTGGTGCATTTAATACATGCATTTCAATGCAATCTTAGGCTTTTACAGTTTTTGCTGATTGAGTAAGATGATACAAATTGAATGCTATTTAATTGAACATGTTTTTGACATTATGTCATTTTGTTCATTCGGCTTTTCGTGTAGGTTTTATGTAAACATTATTGAGTTACTATTTGTAGAGCTGAACATTACTGATGAAAAAGCTTATGACACCCTCGTCTTTTATAAGCACAACAACAGCTGTATCGCACAGTACTAGAAAATGCAAAATGACAGTCTCTCATTTGGTTACTCAACCGTGCTTTTTTAATTTTACCATCTTCTCCAACGTTTTCACCTAAAGTTTGAAACCCGACGCAGTAAAAACATTAACGGTACCAATTTTCCTGCACCAGATGCGCATTTCGACAATACATGTCTCTTCAGTGATGCTCGTGGCCAAAATATTTGAAATCCAAAGTTTATATAAAAGAACATATTTGAATACAGGCGGGGTTATGTGGACAAAGTGACCTAAAATAAAACCAATATCCGGCTTGTTTTGCATCTTCTCTCTTAGTATTTGAAGCTAGCTAGTAATCTATAATATGAATGTAAATGCAATCAATTACCATGAAATCGTGTCCTGTTTGTGATTTTGTTTGATGTTTTTCTTTGTGTCAATCTGATGATTTGAGCCTTTTTCAACTGATGTTTATAGGTTGTTCTCGCATTGTGCTGTTACACCACTTTCCTAGGTAAGACGGAGGGTAGAGCGCTAACAAACAAAGTCATTTTTAACCCCGCAACATTCTTAATGTGTCTGTCCCAAATCAGGACCCTGTAGTTCAGTGGTTGTTGTTGGTTCATGTATTTCATATTTGTGTTTCCTAAATTGTAGTGTTATAAATTAGACCGTTAGTAATCACAATTAAATTGTTTCATATTTTTCATGCGATGCCTTATACAGACGACTTTGTGGTATGATTTTTTCTCATTGTCGAAGTCCGTACAGCTGCCTATAATGGTTTTTGTGCATAGATTAGGTCGTTAGTTTTCTCGTTTGTATTGTTTTACCTTGTCATTTCTGACCCTTTAATAGCTAACTATGTTGTATGGGCTTTGCTCATTGTTGAAGGCCCTACGATGACCTATAGTTGTTAATTTCTGTGTTATTTTTGTCTCTTGTGGAGAGTTGTCTCATAGGCAATAATACCACACCTCCTTTTTTATATGATATTCTCTTCATGTGAGCATTGCTAAATAGTTGTTTCGTTTGCAATGATGCCACACCATTTTACTTTTATATATAATATGTATAAGGTCTGCATTATATTTTAATTTCATCTAATTTGCAAAGACTAGCTATTGCTTAATTAAAAATCATCTCTTCAAACCTTTCATAGACACAATACTGATTTCGAAGACAGTTATGGCAGCCATGTGTTGCCACATCAGACCTTGTTTTGACGAGAAGTTGCCTAGTTGTCTTTTTTTCAAAATATCATATTTCCTTTTTACAATTATAACGCAAAATAAAGATCATTAAAACCATGGCAGGAAACCCAAATTTATTTTAATCGGTGCATCATCTTTTTTTTTAGACAAAAACATAATTTGTCTTTCATAACCCAACAGTTTTATTATTATATATTGGTTGTCTCAAGTACATTCTCCAAAAGATACAGGGGATAATTATTTTCATGACACAAAATGTTTGATTTGCCATTTTATCAATCATTGAGTTAATCTTTTACAAATAAGGACTTTTTTTCTAATTCTAAATTTCCCAAATGGAGCAAATTAAGGCGGCGAACATCCTGATTTTCATATCTCATAAATCGAGAGAGAAATAAGATAAATCATGGTAGCAAACAAAAAACCAATGGAATCGTATGCATTATAATAGCTATACTATGTACATTAATAGCTCACCTTTTATTCAAGTTTTACTGAAAATGTAACAAATAAAAGACAGTGTTATCGGAAGACAATTTTTTTAATCAGTCGATAACATTGATAACATTAACATATTTTAACAATTATATTATATATATATATTGTAATAACAAGGTAATATCACAGATGTTTTCTTTAAAAATGTAATACATCAGACTCTTTCACAACACGTTTTAGTTAATATATATTGGAGCTGATAAAGTAGGTTTGCAATTAAATTCACGAATCCCCAAATTATTTTCATAAGTCATTTTGATTTTGGCTTATAGATTTTTATTAATACAGCGCCACACCGAGCTCTTTTTCCCTGTAATTGGCGAGGACAGTTTTAATTTCAATCATTTTTAGTTTGATCAGATCTTTAAAGTAATACGAAACTTCAAATTTAAAAAAAAAAGTTGAATATGTTTTATATTATAAAGAAAAAATATTATCAAAATCTTAACTAATGTCCCGAAATCAAATTATTAGTTTCCCAAACACTAATTCGTCGACTTTTTTTTCCGTATGCAGGGACCTTATCGATGAGACCTTTCGTAATAATTTCGGTTCTCTTGAAGGCAAATAGAAATAGTTATAGATTCTTGAAAAACAAATATACCCCAACAAATCATCAAACAACTGTTAAAAAATAGTTTGATTAAGAAATGGGAACACTTCGGAAAACATAAACAAACACTAAATTAATGTCATGGCTCTTGTAATTCCCTTATCTGTTACCCTTACCACGTGCACCCTTACCACGTGCTATGTTTTTATAACAGTTGTACTGGAAATATATAACATGCATCAATATAAATGAGTTTGGAAACCAATTCTACCTTAAATTTCATAGAAAAAAGAAACTGTAGAGAAATACACTCAAAAGAAGAGAATTTGGACAAAAAGCAAGAGCTAGTATAGCGGTGAATATACGGTCATCAATAAGCAGCTATATAATGCCAAGAATCAGATTTATAAACTTTTGTTCAATTCAGATCACTTCGAAAAGATAAGATCGACAAAAATAATTTACAAAATGAAACAAATCATTTGATAGATAATTCCCCACGAAAATGTTTCGGACTTGAGCAGAAACATAGCAATTTTGCTGGTTCTAACAATATTTGATATTACCGCTTCATATGTCTCCAACATAAACATAACAGTAAACAACCAACCGATGCATTGGAAACATACTTTAAAACTAACAAAAAGTAACGAAAACGCACAGCATAAGTGGTTTTTGATAAATAACAAAAGCACAGATCACAATCAAAGCAATAATGAAATTATAGGCAACGCTTGCAAAGAGCACATTGAATTTCTTTATAATATCTTGTAAGGTTGTTTGGAAAAGCATATCGCCAAATTAGTGATAAAACAAATACATAGTTGTTGTGTTCTTTTATGAAACTGAAAGTGCAAAAAAAAAAGGAACCACACTGGAAGAAAATTGTAACAAATATTCAACTTGAAATAATTTAAATCACATGAAACAAAGTCTTTCTACGAACACATATTTTTTGGCACTTTATCAAACATATCTAACATTCGAAAAGAATATCATTGTACGCCTTTTGAAGTTCTGCTTTTAAAATTGAAAATATAAATAAAAAACATTGCACATAATTTTTTTACATTGATCGAACATTTTGGAAGGGACGAATAGTTTTTTTTGTAATTTACTGCTAGACATTATACAAATAACAACCAATAGGTTATAAACTCTGTATCATATCAGTCCAATCTATCCGAGTTTTTGTATTACATCCACTCACGTTTACAAGGTTTTTTGCCTTTATTCAACTAGAAGATTGATAAAAAATGGTACAATTTGCATATCATTCCCACAAGCTCTTCAACTATTACATCAAGTTTCTTTATATTAAAATATTAAGATATCGGAAAATTGTCAGATAATTTATGTACAAATTAATGTTTTAAATGATGTTAGGCTTGTGTTTCAATTGAAAAAGTGGTCTTTTCAGGCATAATTTTCTGACCCCAAAGTATAATTTTGAAAACTTCTTAAATGAATCGAACAGGTATATTATTTGTTATATTAGCTTGTACTTGGATAGATGTTCAGATCATATCTTCTAAAGTATTGCTGTTTGTATTCTAAAACCAAAGATATGCAGTTAAGTATAACCGTTAGTTAGTATCAACCATTTACATTCATTATTTAATGCATTTATATTCAATTAATTAAGTGACTAGACTTGTCATATTCCTTAATGAAGGTCGATTGGCACTTCTCTTACTCAACCAAGCAAATCCGGGAAACAATAAAATAGTGCTGAAAGTGGCGTTAAAATAAATATGACAGCTGCTTTCCATACATTCGTTTGACATGTTTGAGCTTTTGATTAAATTCCATGGTGTGATGTTTGGTGGGTTGAAATTTCCCCCTAAGACGATCTTGCATTATTCTCATAACTAAGTGTAAGCAACATACATGCATGATTATTAGTTTTTGCAATTAGTTCTTACAACGCCCCCGAGTTGTCGTTCATACCCAAGGTTAACCCCTTTAACCCCTTTAATTCACAAAATATCATATTTAAAAGTATCTGAATAGAAAAAAAAATTAAAAATTGCACTGCAATAAAAATCCCTGATCTAATGCTGTGGTTTTTTTTTTGGTTTTTTTTAAACATATCATCATTCCGTCTTGTTATGCAAATGTACCGCCGGCGGCAGGACCCACTACTGCTCCAGCTGCAACGAACTTTACAACTACACCTATAATGACAACAACCACAACTACACCAATAATAACACCCACTGCTATTGCTACAGTTGAAGTACTTGAATCGCCATCATCAGCAGCTGAAAAAATATGGAAAATGTTTCGTGCAATAATAGTATTTACAAATATGTTATGACATCATTTCTGGCGTTCATCATTAATAATGTGTATATCGCATAAAATTACTAACGATTCTAATTAAAAAAATATGATATTTCGACCTGATTTCAAGCAAAGCCTAGGTTAAGTTATTATCGTCCTTTGTGAAATCATGTTTTGACAGTCCAGTCCGTTTTTGTTTTTTTTTTAAATATTTCTACAAATACGAGCACTGCCATTCTATAACAAAAACATATGCATTTCTCTACTAAGATTCTTTTCGTTCATGTATATCTGCTCTACAAATGTATACAAAATTATGCAGATTGAATGTGTCATGCTATTTGTAATAGTTTTAGTAAGTTTTGAACTCGTTTGTCTTTGTCTGAAAGAGGGACGAAATATACCAGAGGGACAGTCAAACTCATAAATCGAAAATAAACTGACAACGCCATGGCTAAAAATGAAAAATACAAACAGACAAACAATAGTAAACACGACATAACATAGAAAACTAAAGAATAAGCAACATGAACCCACCAAAAACTAGGGGTGATCTCAGGTGCTCCGGAAGGGTAAGCAGATCCTGATCCACATGTGGCACCCGTCGTGTTTCTTATGTAATAACAAATCCGGTAAATAGTCTAATTCGGTAGATCACATTCATAAAAGGAAAGGGGATTGTAGTTACGACGTAAGGAACATATCCGATATCATTTGTGAAACGGTTATGCCATAACGGTCAACCAACTCGTGCTGGCGTCCGTAAAATTTGCGAAGGGATGATTTCAACTGCACCATTTGGAACTCTTGGTTTAATAGCTACCTTGTGAGCAGCAACCCTCTACAAAGAAAATCATGATAGGAAATACAAGCACGGGAATATCGTATCAATTGGGAGATATATACTCCGTATACATGTTGGAATGTTGCTACTAAGAAATGGAAAGTTCACAATTGGAAAGTTTGTCTCTAGAAAACCTACAGGAATGGACCTTTTTTTATGAACAATTTGTGATCAATATTTCTTAGTCCTCGTCAGATAGTCTCTGGAACTCCGATAGACACTAAACGTGTCAATGAGAACTAGATGGTTTGGTACGTACATACTATTAAATCTAGTTTGTTTATCCACGGTTAGAAGATGAGTCTTATGTAGACGAAACGCGCGTCTGGTGTATTGAATTATAATCCCGGTACCTTTGATATCACAAGCCCAGTAGTCAGCACTTCCGTGTGAAAATGAATATCAATTATATGGTCATTTTTATACATTTCCTGTTACAAAACTTTCATTTCTTCGAAACACTAAGGATTTTTATATCCAAGAAATATATTACCTTTTTCGAATTTTGGGTCCTTAATGCTCTTTAACTTTCTACTAGTTTGGCTTTAAAACTAATATGATCACTGATGAGTCTTATGTAGACGAAACGCGCGTCTGGCGTATTAAGTTATAATCCTGGTACCTTTAATAACTATTTACCCATCATGAAATCTGTACTTGCTTCTCTTAGTCTTACAGCTAATCATTGAAAATATAAAAACTAACGAGGAAAACGGCTCTTGCATGGTGTGAAAGCATGTATAATCAACAGAACGTTTAAAGGTAGGATAAGCACTGCACGCTCCGTCGTTCAATATCAATATTCCTTCACTTAAACACATTATTAATAGTTGGCAAAGGTACAAGGATTATAATTTAATACGCAAGACGCGCGTTTCGTCTACAACAGACTCGTCAGTGACGCTCAGATCAAAATAGTTATAAAGCCAAACTAGCGCGAAGTTGAAGAGCATTGAGGACCCAAAATATACCCTTCTCAATTTGCATCTAGCTATACGGGAATTGACTGATAACGTGTCCATAAACATGCATCATTGTACTTACAAATAGAAGTATTCGTGTTTTACTACGTTTTCCCTCATTCTGACATGTACAAAGTAAACATGTATAATCAACAGAACGTTTAAAGGTAGGATAAGCACTGCACGCTCCGTCGTTCAATATCAATATTCCTTCACTTAAACACATTATTAATAGTTGGCAAAGGTACAAGGATTATAATTTAATACGCAAGACGCGCGTTTCGTCTACAACAGACTCGTCAGTGACGTTCAGATCAAAATAGTTATAAAGCCAAACTAGCACGAAGTTGAAGAGCATTGAGGACCCAAAATATATCCTTCTCAATTTGCATCTAGCTATACGGGAATTGACTGATAACGTGTCCATAAACATGCATCATTGTACTTACAAATAGAAGTATTCGTGTTTTACTACGTTTTCCCTCATTCTGACATGTACAAAGTAAAATCACAAAAATACTGAACTTAGAGGAAAATCAATTTGGAAAGTCCATAAGCACATGGCATTTTCAAATAACAAAACGCATCAAAAACGAATGGACAAGAACTGTCATATTCCTGACTGTAAATTATCTATCTCACGAAATAACAAGGCAACTAAAAAAATCGCATACACAATATAACTACATGTACCGGAACTTCTAAATTTATATTTTTAAATACTATCAAGTTATATCCAAATACCTTGTACATGCACCAGCACAAAAGCCTAATAATATATATTCACATGTTTATGTAGACGAATACTTGGACACGAGTTTTAATCCTCTTTGTTGTTTTTATGACGCCGTCGTATTCTACAGTTATACCCCTAAATAACTTCGAACATTGCTTTTATCAACGTTAACACTCTCAGGTGAAAAAAAATATCCAAATTTTATAAAATTCATAACTATGCGAAGAACCCTAATTCGCAGACAGATTAGCACTGTCCGTTCTTGAATTATGCTCGTTTTTCACTCAGGAAATTTCAATTGTTTTCGTTACTGGACTGTTTGTCTAGTCATTATTTTATAAAATTCATTCACAATGATAAGAAATACACACGTATACCGAGTTTAAATTTGTGTTGTGAATTGTTTCCCGTTCTAGAGTTACGCTAATTTTAACTTTTAAAACTTCAAAGCTTGAGATGTGGGATTCGATCCGTCAGACACATTCGTCCTTTGATTACTATTATCTTATAATTGTTTGTTTGTATATCAGAACAGACCAATGTCTTTATTTGGTTATAAAACAACTATCTGAAATCTAACATTATGAAAACAACAAGAAGATCTATGTCTTAAACACGGATTTGTGAGCTAGATTAACCCCTTTGATCACGTAATGAGTTACTGCCACGACATATCGAACAATATTTGACACGGCCCTAATTCTCATCATACACTATGATTTGAAGAAATGAGCAGCTATCATATTTAATTAACAGCAGTTCAGCATTATTTACTTACATGTTTAATTCATCGTTTTTAACATAAGAAAATGCATGTACCAAGTCAAGAATATGACAGTTATTATCCAAACGTTTGATGTGTTTCAGCTTTTGATATTGCCATTTGATTGGGGACTTTCCCTTTTAAATATTTTTTTTTTTGGTTCAGTATTCTTGTAATTTTACCTTTTGCACGTCCCTAATAATGTACTAAGGCATCGTACCCATAACAGAATATTATGGTTCAGTATGTTCTTGTCTTTCTCGGCAATATGTCATAATGCAACGGTCTAAAAATTGGGATTAATTATATAATATTTACTTACTTGAGATGGTCTGACAGCTTGTCCCTGAATAACCATCAGGGCACTGACAACTGTAGGAATAAACGTTATTTGTACAAGTACCGTTGTTCTGACATGGTGTTGATGTACATTGGTCTATATCTAAAGCAGAAAATATTTCCTAAATTAACCGAAAAATTAAACAGTCAAACACTTATAACATATCACACCTGGCGATATACAAAGGTAATGTGCCTCTTTCATACATTTATGTTTTGTTATGAACACAAATAACTGGCTTAAACTCTTTTTTTGTGTTATAATGCAGGATTAATAAGACAAATAAGTTAAACACATATCACTTTTTGAATTATCTTTGAACCTGAAGATATTAGTTATCTGCTATAACATATATTCGATGCTCTAACCTGTGCTTTAAATCATGTTTTGTTTTCGTATACAAATTGTTCTATGTTTACCAAATCATTGTTTAAGAACGAATAATGTACTAAATAGTAATACACCAAATTATGAATACAAATAGTCCAATTCAAATTTGGAATGCGAATTTCAAGTTATGTGATCGTGCAATAAATCATTATAAAAAAAGACTAAAAAGGCATGTGCACATAGATAAAAGACGACGTCCTTCTCAATTGTCCTTCATATATAGCTGAGATCGTTGTGTTCCTGTTTAAATAATTTTACACAGGTAATTTATGAGCCCTTGATAAATTGCTGTTCGAAGTGAGCCAAAGCTTCATTATGAAAGCCGTACATTGACCTATAATGAATTTCTTTTGCAAATTGTGACTTGAGAAAAGAGTTTTCTTATTGGCACTCATATTATAGATATAACAAGATGTGATATGAGTGACAATCAGACAAGTATCAATCTAAGTCACAATTTGTAAACTAAATAATTATAGGTCAAAGTACGGTCTTTAATACAGAGCTTTGGTTCACACAGAATAGCAAGCTGCAGAGGGCTCCCAACACTACTAGTGTAAAACCAACGAAATAAAGACTGTTTGTTATTATTTTGTTATATGTTTGTTTTTGTATTGAGGCTTTATTCAAGATCATTGAGATTTAATGAAGCATTTTATTTAATTTTCAGTAATATATATCTATATGTGTATTTGTGCTTTCGTGAGTTAGAATACTGTATTTATATCTTATGGTAGTTCAAACTTACCAGGAAGAGGGTCTGTTGTAGTTCCGTAAAACGTCATCGACCAAGAATCGACAGTAACTGAAATATATTAAACAAAAAAACTACAAGGAATTCGTTTAGGTTGCATTTAAAAAGTTAGCTGAGATGTAAACATACACATTCCTTTTCGGTAGACCATGATAAGACGTTATGTGTTCATTCATTAGAAAAAAGACCAAAGAAGTTATCCTATCAATCTCAAGAAGATTTCAACTTGAACTTTGTTAATGACACTCATATATTTATTATTTTATCTTTTAATCACAAAACACCGTAAAAAATCACACTAACAAATCTGACGCTGGAATACATGATAATCTCTAAAATATGTCGAACTAACGACAATAACAATCAAAACCGAGGAGTAAACAAAGACTAAAAAAAGAAAGGACATTTACATCAACAGTTATAAACAATAAATAAGAAACAACACGAACTTCACTAAAAATCGGGAATGAAATTATGTGCTCCGGAAGGGAAAGCGTTTCCTGCACCGTAAACGGCACCGTCGTGTTATTTCTTTGTTCAGTTCGGTAATGATGGAAGGTTATTATGAATTTATGACTGAGGAAGAATATCAGATATGATTTCTGACACACTTTTGTCATAATGGCCAATCAGCTCATGATGGTGACCATAGAATTCCTTGAGTGATGACCTTAATTTGGTTGATTTATAGCCCTGTCTTAGCAACTTTTGAGAAAGAAGTATTACTCGTTCAACAAAATCAACGTACTTTGAGCTAGCTCTAGAGTAACGTATCAATTGAGACACATATACTCCATATGCTGGTGCAGCTAGGATGTTGCTACACAGAAATGGAAAGTTGACTATAGGAAAATTAAAATCATCGCGTTTGTCATAAATTTTGGTATTCAACCTACCATCAGTTGTCATTTCGAGAATAAGGTCTAAATATGAAGCAGATTTATCTGTGTGGGTAGTATCTTTAATTTCAAGGTCACTTGAATATTTTAAATGTAAGTGATCACTGAATCTATTATTATTAAGAGACAGTTCGTCATCAATATACTGAAAGGTAAAATTAAAAGACTGGGCTTATATCTTTTCTCCTTTCTGTACAAGCCCATGGATAAATTCTTCTTTATAGAAATATAAAAAGCAAATCTTCAAGTAGAGGAGCGCAATTGGTACCATTGAGATTCCAAAATTCTGTTGGGAAAAGTAAAATCACAAAAATACTGAACTCAGAGAAAAATCAATTCGGAAAGTCCATAATCACATGGCGAAATCAAATAACAAAACGCATCAAAAACGAATGGACAAGAACTGTCATATTCCTGACTTGGAAGACCAGACCTCCAAATTCAACAAATATGTTGTCAATCAAAAAGGCCAGCATGGCAGTGATATTCTCTTCGGTGTTTTTTTTTTTTTTTTTTTTTGCCTTGACTCTGTGTGCTTTTTCACAAAGTAAGCTGAATTCCAGCCCAAAATTAGATGTTTAAAACGCCAAGTGCCCTAATTGTTAAAGAAACATAAGCTGACGAGTTCTTTCAGTCGAGCTTTAAGTTTAGTATGTGGAATAGTGGTATAAAGAGTTAAAAAATCAAAGGTTTTAATGTTGGTACAATGTTTTAATGATTGAGATTGTAAATTCACCAATAACTCTTTTGAATTTTCCAGTATCCAAATCTGATTAACACAACTTCTTGAATATGCCGTTTCGAATTATTTCTGAAGTCCTTCTTTAACTGCAGTGAAAATGATAGTAATAACTTTAAAAGGGGTTTAGTGGAACACTTCGAAGAACCTGCAATCTACCTTTCCTTATAAGGATTCTTGTGAAGCTTAGGAATCCAATATAAGGATGGAAGATCCTGGTCTTCATCCTTTGGATTAACACCAAGAAGGATTAGAACCGATTTGTGGTTTTCCATGATCTCCTGCTTCGTAGGCGTACTTAGTGTTTATGTAGGATTTCCAAGTGTGATATTTATTTCGAGTTCCTTAATCAGGCAGTCAATGTAGTGTTTCTTGCAAACAAAAACAATATTGTTTGAGGCTTTGTCAGCTGGAACGACAACATGTTTGTCATGGAGGCAAGTATTTGCAATATAAGTTGCAATAACTTGTTTCCCAATCCACTCTAAAGAAAAATGTCTAACCTAAACTAAACGTGTAATAAATCATTAAGAAAATATAGAAGCGAGAGGTTTATCTAGCTTTAAACCAGTGTAATCCACCATTTTCTACGGAAGAAAATGCCTATACTAAGTGAAGACTATGATAGTTGTCATCCAATCGTTTGATGTTCTAGAGTATTGATTTAGCCATTTCATCAAAGACGTTTTGTTTTGAATCTTCCTCGGAGTTCGGTATTTTTGTAATTTTACTTTCTAAATCATTTGTAAATCCAGTACATACATACTTGTCTATGAACTAATGATAACCTCCGGAACATAAAGTCCACATTCGAATGTACCAACATTGATATGCTTTTTGTAATGCAACAGTTTTAATTATAGTAAAGTAAGATTCACAAATGCTACCGTATGCAAATTTACAATAGCTTAAGATTTTATAGATAGGCAGAAGATATCAAGGTGCATTCAATTAAAATAAGTCGACGAGAAGAAGAATATTCTGCAATGGCAAAATACGAAAACTCACAAATTGTATCCAGTCGACAAATCACAGTATACTATAGAGAACTAATGTCATACATTTTCTGATAATGGAAATGACCATATATTACACCATTCCTGTTGTTACATACTACCCGTTGCCAAAGACACATTTTGAATTATATAAACAAACAGTGCTGTTTTTAGGAGAAACTTATTTTGTCAACGCTACTGTGTCTTTCAGAACAATGTACAATAAATATACTGGTGATTCATGTTGTCTATACTAAGTATGTGTTATACGAAATCAACACTATATGTTTTATTAAAACTTTTATGTCATTATTTTATCTGTTTATATGATCCATTTTATAATCTATGAACGTTGAGGGTAACAGTCAATCGAGGATTTTTAAATGTTCATATTGACATCGATTGCGACCCTTTAGTACCTTTTGTTTATTACAAACTATGCGATATTGGTTAGACTCGTTGTTAAACCTTAAAGTTTACGTCATTTTGGTCTCTGGAGGGAGTTGTCTCATTTGGTAATCATACTCCATCTTTTATATATAAGTACGTCTGAGTCAGTGACAACTCTACAACAGATGTATCCATCGGATCGCCATCAATGATGGTGATACATGGCTGTGTACATAATGTATATACAACTCGTCTAAACATCAACCCAACAATGTTAGATCTGTAAATTTGCTTTCGCAAATTTTTGGTTCTTCCCTCGCCGGGATTCGAACCCATGCTACTGTGATATCGTGACACCAAATCGCCTGCACTGCAGCCGTCCCGCTAGACCACACGACCACCTGGGCTCTCAAAAAAAAGAGCTTTCGCTGGCCGTGTGTTACCTTTCCTCGTCAGTTTTAATCTAGCGGCGTACTACAGTACATGATATATAAGGCATGAAGATGTTATTGTTACAGATCAGCTAAATTATCTATAGTAAAGGATCCTACAAATTAATGTAATATACAGTCACAGAAAATAATTATATTTATATATCATGTACTGTAGTACGCCGCTAGATTAAAACTGACGAGGAAAGGTAACACACGGCCAGCGAAAGCTCTTTTTTTTGAGAGCCCAGGTGGTCGTGTGGTCTAGCGGGACGGCTGTAGTGCAGGCGATTTGGTGTCACGATATCACAGTAGCATGGGTTCGAATCCCGGCGAGGGAAGAACCAAAAATTTGCGAAAGCAAATTTACAGATCTAACATTGTTGGGTTGATGTTTAGACGAGTATGTATATGAATATTGTGTAGTGATTAATTTTACCAACTTAATTCTAATCACTAATATTTTTTGTTTATGACCTAGCTACTTATATTTTTCTAAGATAACCCAATTACTTAATTTCACTTTATGAATATGGATGAACATACATTTAAGCTTAAAATTTGACTCGAACTAGTATAATAATGTACGAAATAAATATTTACTTTCAACATGTCCAAGATTTTATTACATCCATATTTGTGCATTTATAGTGCTACTTTGTTTTATTTTGTATAGTATGATGTTGTAATACAATTACGGTGAACATCGTTTTCACACATATTCTGGTATCAAACCACTTATTAAAAGTCCTTATCTGTTCAACCAAATTTTGCAATTTTCACAGCTTTCTAAATATTTCTAGTCTAACTTCATAGAAACCAGTTATATCCTGCATCGTACATGCATTTGCTTTCTACATGCAAAGTTTCTAAATATGTTTAAAATCTTAAAAAAAAGGAGAGATCTTCCGAATAAAGGTACTACTAAAAATAACCACTGGTTTTCTGGAAATCTCAAATAAGTATACTATGAAGTGCATTAATCCTCAATTTTGAATACAAACTCATAGACAAGTAAATTTTTGCTCAAAATGGTCTTAATATATTTCTTTTTCACCAAACGTTCATTTCTGCCAATTTTTTGGCTAGTTTAAGTAACCAATGACATCAACTGGACTATTTGTTGTCCTAGTAGGCCTACTTTCACATACGTTCTAAATTGGAGGGAGTAATTATTGATCTGACACCTTCTTATTTATACCAATTGCAGGACAAAAACATTGTAGTGCTCTTGCTTAACAACACAGTGTTTCTTAAAGGTTTATTTTGATGTATTGTGACTTAGATGGAAATTTGTCTTATTGGCACTCATACCATCGTTGCGTATTTTTCCAAACAACATCACGAAAGAAAATAACTCACCGACTGAGTAGCCACCGTATGATTTAAACTTCAATGTCCATTGTCCAATGGGACTTTCCCTCCAAAAATGAACTGACATAAATGTCCATGATAATGAACCAGCCGAGGAAAATTGATTAGCGTCACCATTTCTATAATGCATTAAATGACTCTCTGTTCCTGAAGGTGACACTAGGTTAAATTCAGTGACACCTCGGTATCGAGTATAGGAGAAAGATATATCAATTGTCACATGTTCTAAATAAGATATTGAGGAGCAATCGGAACTTGAGATGGATTTACTGTCTGTTCTGTATGATGAACCTCCCAATGTTGATCTGTAAAAATAGTCATAAAATACATTTTATGTTTATTTAAGGTAAATGATTTGTTTAAAGTGAAAAACAAAAATTCATTAATCTAACAGACCAAACTTAAGGTACAGCAAGCAACAGTGACTAACGTTGTCACAGAGATCAAAACTTAAGGTACAGCGAGCAACAGTGACTAACGTTCTCCCAGAGATCAAAACTTAAGGTACAGCGAGCAACAGTGACTAACGTTCTCCCAGAGATCAAAACATAAGGTACAGCGAGCAACAGTGACTAACGTTCTCCCAGAGATCAAAACTTAAGGTACAGCGAGCAACAGTGACTAACGTTCTCCCAGAGATCAAAACTTAAGGTACAGCGAGCAACAGTGACTAACGTTCTCACAGAGATCAAAACATAAGGTACAGCGAGCAACAGTGACTAACGTTTTCCCAGAGATCAAAACTTAAGGTACAGCGAGCAACAGTGACTAACGTTCTCCCAGAGATCAAAACTTAAGGTACAGCGAGCAACAGTGACTAACGTTCTCCCAGAGATCAAAACTTAAGGTACAGCGAGCAACAGTGACTAACGTTCTCCCAGAGATCAAAACTTAAGGTACAGCGAGCAACAGTGACTAACGTTCTCCCAGAGATCAAAACTTAAGGTACAGCGAGCAACAGTGACTAACGTTCTCCCAGAGATCAAAACTTAAGGTACAGCGAGCAACAGTGACTAACGTTCTCACAGAGATCAAAACTTAAGGTACAGCGAGCAACAGTGATTAACGTTCTCCCAGAGATCAATAACAGACAAAAGTTAAGGTACAGCGAGCAACAGTGACTAACGTTCTCCCAGAGATCAAAACTTAAGGTACAGCGAGCAACAGTGACTAACGTTCTCCCAGAGATCAAAACTTAAAGTACAGCGAACAACAGTGACTAACGTTCTAACAGAGATCAAAACTTAAGGTACAGCGAGCAACAGTTATTAACGTTCTCCCAGAGATCAAAACTTAAGGTACAGCGAGCAACAGTGACTAACGTTCTCCCAGAGATCAATAACAGACAAAACTTAAGGTACAGCGAGCAACAGTGACTAACGTTCTCCCAGAGATCAATACTTAAGGTACAGCGAGCAACAGTGACTAACGTTCTCCCAGAGATCAAAACTTAAGGTACAGCTAGCAACAGTGACTAACGTTCTCCCAGAGATCAATAACAGACAAAACTTAAGGTACAGCGAGCAACAGTGACTAACGTTCTCACAGAGATCAAAACATAAGGTACAGCGAGCAACAGTGACTAACGTTCTCCCAGAGATCAAAACTTAAGGTACAGCGAGCAACAGTGACTAACGTTCTCCCAGAGATCAATAACAGACAAAAGTTAAGGTACAGCGAGCAACAGTGACTAACGTTCTCCCAGAGATCAATAACAGACAAAAGTTAAGGTACAGCGAGCAACAGTGACTAACGTTCTCACAGAGATCAATAGTTTTATCGATCATTTGAATAACGAAAAACAGCATAGAAAAAGGTTGATGGAGTATCAAATGTTTTTTATCTGTGGTACATAGTTCTCTCATTGGCTATTTTCACCACAACTTTCATTGTATGTATAAAGTACATGTTTGCGATAAATGGTAATCATTATAAAATATTCATGAAATTGAATACTGGGATGTTCAATATGAATGAGGGGAAATGTGTACTGTAAAAGTGGTCAAAGGTATTACTGATCAGACTTTAGAGGAAAAACATCTTTTTATTATAATTTTTAGAGGTGAGGGAAATAAGACTAATATCACTATAGTTGTATACAGGTGCGACATAGAAAACATACTGCCACAGCTGACTGCAAGCATTCGGATGATTAAGTAGTTTATAGGACGTATATTTAGACAAGTGGAAGCTTTACCGAAACTAGTTAAACTGATACATGTACATCAAGAGATTCCTGTCGTACATTTCCTTTATCTTTGACGTCGTGTGGGCGATGCAAATATTGAATACCACTCCATACCATCACACTAGAACAAAAACAAACCATGGCTGACACAAATTCCGACCTGCAAGGTTAACCAAAAACGTGAACTTTTAATCGACAAAATCTACCGATATAAACCAAAACAGCTACAGACCCGGCACACGCATTTTCTGAGGAAAGCGATAAACTGTTAATGAATATAAAGTAGTGTATTAATAATTTCAGAAAGCACATAATATTCATTATGTTAAGTATGATATAAAAAAGACCAAACAGAAGGGAAATATCCAGTGCTATTACCTCACAATCTAAGAAATATAACATACTAGAAACTGCAATTACATTGCACCGACCTAAACTATAATACCAAGTGGACATGCATAACTCATTAGTCAATATAAACAATAGCAAACAGAAAGAAAACTAAAGTTAGCACAACAAGTTCACAAAACACAACATAGACAAATAATGCATGAGCAAGACGAATATTATTACGATCTAGTGTGCATGGAACGGTGCACATATCCTAATTGTAATCTGTCATGTTGCTCTAGTGACTTAGTGATTACACAAGTCTAATGTTATTATGCAGCAATCAATGGTGACATACCTATGGTACGAAAGTAGGTAAATAACCGTTTTCATCTGTGACACAACGAACTACCACCTTTTAACTGAATCCTATTTTAATATCGATGTCGACTTTACTCCTTGGATCTTATTGTCCTTATTTGAAGAAACTCCAATTCAAGGAAACCAGGCCATTAAACAAGAGATTTAGAATAAAATATGAACTAATACATGAACAAACCTAGGGGAAAGTGGGGCAGGAATGGGGAACGTCATTTATTGCATGGGCTAAATTATATGTTTAGTTTTAACTGTCAGTATGTGATTGGTGAATAGGACGATACGTCACATGTTAATATGGTAGACGTCAAGTACCAAACTTTACAAGATTACCAACAAAAGCTCAACTCAGTTCTGAAGACTTAAGTTAAGCAACTAAGAGCTATGAAACTTTTACGAAGCATGGGATATCGTTGCATTTCAAGAATTATCTAATAGAAAATAGATATGACCTGTTATAAATCATACGTCATAAAATCACAGTGAACAATTCAATTTAGTAATATTAGTGTTGTAAGTCCGAAATATTATTTAACACGACGTTTAATGACGTTCACGTCACCTAAAACGTCAACAACCGTCTTTCCTGTTATCGGAAGAGCGAAACATGGCATATAGCGCTTACGGATATTTAAGTATCATTACGCAAATGGAATGTGTTTTTTATTTACTTTGCAATACGAACCACAAAGGATGTCCTATTTTATTAAAATATATTTTCAGATATATACTTAAAACTTAATTCTCCGTTCACACTATATTATTAAAATATATTTTCAGATATATACTTAAAACTTAATTCTCCGTTCACACTAACTGAAATAATAACTGAATAAATCAAAGTTTAAAATGCTTGCAAATCCTTTAAGACACTTTAAATATTTTTTCCAACTGGTTGTGATAATTATGGATAATAATTAATATAACCAATGAAGTCAACGTCAGGATTATTAGTCTGTAACAATGCACAAAAGAGACGTTACCATTATTACAGCTGCGTATTTATACTTGGTTTGTTCTTTTTGATGACAATAGTATCTTTACGTGATCGCCTTTACTTCTGTAAATTTGTCATCCGTTTGTTAAATAAGAAAACATAGTATTTCGGTCATTTTTAGGTTGTGCATGATTTCATGTGTTTTCTAACGTTAATCATCGTAATTTCGGGATTTTGGATTATTGGCGATGAACTGTAAATGTTTGGCGTATTGTGTTTCTAACATAAGCCTTTTAAACAGAATGAGTTAAATATTTTGAATATCTATATATATTTCAATTATATAAACGGAATATTTTCACTGTTAATGCTTTTGGTTCTTCATTCGGCTCTGATACGTGTATTGTGGAGATGATCAGGAATTACATACTGTGAATGTGAATTGATCTATCAAATCTGATGCCAGGCTGCGGACACCTTTCCGAAAATATAGACATACTACAGTCTTAGATAATTTAAACAAAGCCGTCGATTTTTTTCGAAATTTATCCGTCTTTTTGATATAAATATCATAATATTTGTCTCAGATTACAGTTTAACCATTTCAATTGATGTTGTACTTTTAAGATCATTACTCACAAAAGATGTTTTTGTAATTTTAGCAGATTTTTGCAAGTTAAGATATGTTTGGACATTTATTCATGTAGTAAAGATTTACCCAGATCCAGTGAATGTTGCTGTTGTGCATGTTTGTTGTGTCGGAACATTTGTCCAACTTGCAGCCTGAGTTACCATACCTTCAGCATTCATCAAACCAAACCCAAGTACTTGACTATCTGTATCAGAAAAGTAGTTACTGATTACACATGTTACAAAATTAAGACATTGTCCAGATATAGATTTAGGATACAATAAGTTAAATCATGTTTACACATCACTAACGACTAACAGGAGGCATAGAGTGTAATATCAGCATTGAATATGATATTAGGAACTTATATTTATCTCGGAAGTGTATTTTTGTTTACGGTTGTCATGAACTATAACAGCATATGTCTCTTGCGTTAGAAAAGGTTTACCTCATTCATATCTTCCTAATGGAAAGTTTTTATTTCTTACCCGGTTTTAACTATACGTTTTTGTCTTGTTTTTGGTTTTTTTTAAAGATTAAATAAGGTTTTGATTTCTGAATCTTTGGCTTATAGCCTATATTTTCTATCGACGATAAGCTCATCAAGAAATTGCGCATTGGAGCAGTTATATTGAAATCGTTAATGTGATCAGTAAATGGTGACTAGGTCAACTCTTATATTTTCTATTGGAAAAACAACAGATAGACTGAAAAATGGAATGACAATGCACGAAATAAGTAAATACTCAATGCATCGGTTCTTTTCAGTTAAAATTATTTTTAAAAATAAAGAATAAAAAGCTAAGCACTACAATATGCATGTAACAATCAAATAAATTTACAAAAGCTATGAGTAATGTAATTTAGTAATTTAGAATTACGAAACTTGACTTTTAAACGTCTCTTAGCAGAAGATTTGAATCTTTATGATAAACATATCAGTCATTCTGTGTTATTCAACCATACGAGTATATGTATCTGGGGTACTTGTCAGGCGTTAACCATGATTTATCCTGCAATTAAGTGTCTTAATTTACAGATACAGCCATACCGATATCGTTATGTTGTATCTGTAAACTATACAGATATCGATGTAAAGCTCCGCCCACTGCCGGACTACCTTTGTGTATTGCTGTTGACGATTGTTGTATGAACATGTGTGACCTCAGAATGTGTATTGCAGTAGCATTCCATTGACCTATTGTTTGACCTTATGCGAACTAACGATTACTTTTTTACGTTCTCGATGTTTTCAAACATTTCTTTAGAGCAATAAGAATTAAACCAATTTTCTAATACCAGACAAACATGAAAAGCAGTATTCTCTACGACAACAATCATCGATTTCAAAACTTGAATGTGTACATGTGTAACAAAATCAACCATGTCAAGTGCATGTTAAGTGCATGTCAAGTTCGGTTCAAGGTTCTGAAGCGTAGGACAAGACGTACACTTCTGTTTCAAATTGAACAATGTTTTGTTATGTGTTTTCACTGTTGGAATTATTTGTTATGTTAACATAGATAATTATTCACCTTGAGCAATGAATTATTGTTAACCATTCGAGATTTTTTTTTTGCAAACCCGTCTGCAGCTGAATGTGTGATTTTAATATTACTGCGCGAACCTCAATGGATTTTAAATCGAAAATAAATGCAATGTGTCTTTCAAAGCACAAACAATATACAGAGTTAATTGTTGGATAAAGAAAATAATGTTTAGTGTCTTTTAATATCAGCTGTAAAAGAGGGACGAAAGATACCAAAGGGACAGTCAAACTCATAAATCTAAAACAAACTGACAACGCCATGGCTAAAAATGAAAAAGACAAACAAACAACAGCACACACGACACAACATAGAAAGCTAAAGAATAAACAACACGAACCCCACCAAAAAACTAGGGGTGATCTCAGGTGCTCCAGAAGGGTAAGCAGATCCTGCTCCACATGTGGCACCCGTCGTGTTGCTTATGTGATAACAAATCCGGTAAATAGTCTAATTCGGTAGGTCACATTCATGAAAGGGAAGGGGATTGTAGTTACGACGTAACCGATATCATTTGTGAAACGGTTAATCCACAACGGTCAACCAACTCGTGATGGCGTCCGTAAAATTTACGAAGGGATGATTTCAACCTCACCATTTGGAACTCTTGGTTTAATAGCTTCCTTGTGAGTAGCAACCCTTTATCAAGAAAATCATGATAGGACATGCAAGCACGGGAATATCGTATCAATTTGGAGATATTTACCCCGTATGCAGGTGCTGCTGGAATGTTGCTACTTAGAAATGGAAAGTTCACAATTGGAAAGCTGAAATCATCTCTTTTTTCGTAAAGTTTGGTTTTCAACCGACCCTCATTGTCAATTTCTAGATGTAAGTCAGGATATAAGGCCGACTTAACTGTATCTATAGTATCCTTTATCTCTAGCTCGATTGGATAGATGCGTTCCACATAGTCACCAAATTTTGAATTATTTAGTGAAAGAACATCATCTGTATAGCTAAAAGTAGAGTTAAAGAATATTGCTAACTTCTTATCTTTGTTCCTACGAAGTTCCTGCATGAAGTCAGCCTCATAATAATAGAGAAACAAGTCGGCAAGTAGACGGGCACAGTTTGTTCCCATTGGAATGCCGACAGTCTGTTGAAAAACACGTCCTCCGAACGTAACAAATATGTTGTCAATCAAGAAATCAAGCATCTTGATAATATCAGTTTCAGAGAATTTTTTGTTTGAATCAGAGTGATCCTTTACAAAGTAGGATGTATCCTTCCCTAAGACAAGATACTTGTATCCACGTTGGCCATTCTTTTTTACGAAGCAAAGCAATACCAACTCTTTCAATTTGTCTTTAGTTTGGAATGTGGAATACTAGTGTAAAGAGTAGAAAAGTCAAATGTTTTAATACTGTTACAAGATGAAAGAGAGTTAGATTGTATGTACTCTAAAAGATCTTTGGAATTTTTAAGTATCCACATCTGATTCACGCCCCCTCTAGAATATGCAGTTTCAGTGAAGCCCGTCTTTGATTGCTGATAAAATAGATGTTAATAATTTGGAAAGAGGTGTCGTGGAGCACTTGGAAGACCCACCAATATACCGTTGTTTGTAAGGACACTTATGTAGTTTAGGTATCCAATACAGTGATGGCAGATCCAGTTCTTCATCTTTGGTTGAAATTCCAAAGGAACACAGAACAGACCTATGATTATCCAGGATTTCCTCTTGGTGTAATTGTACTCGGATAGAAACAGGAAAAACAGCTCGCCAAAGCTCGCATTACACTTGTTTCTTAGCCTCGTACAAATACAGCTGATATTTAGAGACACTAAACAGTTATTGTCTATTCAATCTTACAGCCAAATTGTATTGCTTATATCATATGAAGTCAGGAATATGACAGTTGTTGTCCATTCGTTTAGTGTGTCTTGTTACATTATAGTTCGTTTCTGTGTGTGTTACATTTCGGTGTTGTGTCTCTGTTGTGTCGTAGTTCTCTTGTATTTGATACGTTTCCCTCAGATTTAGTTTGTAACCCGGTTTTTCTCTATCGATTTATGAATTTTGAACATCTGTATACTACTGTTGCCTTTATTTGTCATTTGATTTTGCCATTTGACTAGGGACTTTCCAGTTTGAATGCTAATCGGTGTTCAGTATTTTTGTCATTTTACTTTTTATTCTTAGTAGATGCCTATTCATAAAATAAATGATTATACGTGAAGATAAACGGTGATATTCAATTCTTGCTAATAATAAGAGTCTTAAATTTCTTTACCATGTTTACAGATATACACCAGTAAATAATCAAATGTGTGGGTCTAATTGTGCCATTCAACCCGTACAAGTAAGCGATTCTTAGTTTCTTAATTAGCAGATATTAACAATTTTAAGTCATTCTTTGAAGTCATATTGTTTCATACATACCATGCAGGTGTTGAAGGCCATACCCTAACTTATAATGGTTTACTTTTATAATATTTTACTTGGATAATGAGTTGTCTCACTGGCACTCATACAACATCTTCCTGTATCTAGGTAATTGATGTCTTGTTTCTCAGAAGACCATTATAGGATTATGTGAAGGAGTGCTAGTTTCTAAGCCACCGTTTTTGTATTTTCCATTTTACAACACCGTAATGCAATCTGTTTCATGTATTCAAGAGAGTACATACATTCTTTTCCCGCTCCATTTGTTGCCCAGCTGGAATATGAATCTGTAAAACCATTTCTGGTTGACGTCAAAACAATCATGTGCTGGATATCTCTCCATGTGAGCGCAGAGCTAAAACAGAAATACATATGAAGAGTTCTACATTGATTGTGTGTCATAAGCATGTAACCTTAAAAAGAATTACAGATTAAGTTAAATAAAGGCAACAGTAGTATGTCGCTTTTCAAAATTCATAAATCGATAGAGAGAAAACAAATCCGGGTTACAAACTAAAACTGAGGGAAACGTATCAAATATAAGAGAACTACGACACAACAAAGGATTATTAAGAAGATAATTGTGAACTTTAAAACAAATTTTGAAGTGTCAAATGGTCTTTTCATAGTCTTCGGTCATAATACATTTTCCAATTGATATATGTTAGATTGACTCACTTTGCTTGAAGGGCTAACGCAATGATACCAGAAGCTATAGGTGTTGAAAACGAAGTACCCTGCATACCATCACTTGTACATCCGGAAGAAGTTGTAGTTGACGTCTACAGAATGATAAAAAATATCGTTAGAGACTTTATGATTAATTTGGTATGCACAACAAGTCACTACATTGCTATTTTCAGAACATGAGTCGGTCGGGAATTGTAATGCTATTACGCAGTAAATATGTGCTTTATGTATATGAAAATAGAAGTTCTGCTTCTTTTTGATTCAAAGGCACAATATTTTGAATAAAAACACCCCGATAAAACGGTCCAGAACTATGTTGCTAGTTCATAATAGGATTTTTATAAATTAGTATTGATCATTGAAGACTTTTATTGTAAAGATCATTTAACATATTGTTCAATTTGTTCGTGTTACCAATTTTGAGCATATCTATACCAATATAATATAAATTTTACCAAATATCTGTCGTTGCTACTCCCACCGTAAGTTGCCACTAATGCAGCAGCACAGACTTCGGAGTACCATGCATTCTTTCCTTCTTCTACACTTGTTACGCCTATAGTATAGATGCTATTTGTATATCCGTCTCCATTACAATTATCGGTTGTTTGTCCATTGCCTGCTGCCCATGTATAAATAACACCTTTGCCACCTCTACCCTGTTGATAAAAATAACAAACATAGAATAACAAAACTCATAGTTTACCCTAGAATAAAAAGAATAAACAATCTTAAGTGTATGAATACATTGAAGACTTGGTATATATAATAAGATATGAAGTACTTTGATGTTATCTTCCAGTAAAATTTAATGTAAAAAATTAGTTTTAACAGTAATGTTTACAAAATTTATTCGTTTTTTACATAAACAAAACTATGATATTGGTCATCAGTATTTACAAACACGAATGATATTTTCATTATCTATAATAATAGTCTTATTGCCGACGATATCTTATTTATTGAGCACGTTTTTATGGTGTTTCAAAAAAAATAAAAAATTACTGAAACAGATTCAAACTGCAATACATTGCTTTAATAATAGGGACTACGCTGGATCAGTAATTTTTATCAAACTATTTTCGTCAATATTATATATTTTCCCTATATTCAATTATTTTCGATGAAATTTTATTTTCCTTATAACAATTTAATTAAATTTATTTACGGGGTCATGTTCATGTTCCTCTTATATCTATTATGTCAGAAAAGAAGCATAATGGACAACATCGAATATTTTTGAATTCTTTCTTAATATGTTTGATTCCTTTAATAATTGGTTAAATTTTATTTGCAAATGCAACAATTGTGATCGACTGCGGAAACCCTGTTTATTGTGCATACATTAGTAGTTCCTTCTTGAAGGGCGCTTTGAGTGAGTGAACCCGGTCCAGAAAATCCATATCCATCTGTTGGACCCCAGCTGTTTGAATAAATATCTACACCACCATTTAGATAATGAGTAAGTGCCTGTGCTTCTTGCGAATCTGTCAATCCGCTAGTACCGAGAATTCGGACACCTTAAATGGAAGGTAAACTCGTAATAAACGGTGGCAATTAAACTGGCCTTAAAACAATTCAATTGTATTTTATATAGCTGAAGATTAGACAGATTAGATTAATGCTTGATGTAAACAATAGTATGCATATATCTAAGCTGAAAATATTGTTGTTGTGACGTCAAATCTAACTGATTATACTATAGAATGCTTTTAGTAATTAGAAAAAAAAACAGACATTGCAAAGATGTAACGAATATTTTTGTACTTAACATTTCAGTGACCAGGTAAACACTATCACTACACCTATTATATGATTAAATTCAAACCGCTCGATTGAACAGTAAAAAAACTTCAGTCAGCTGGGTACTGCAGTTGTTTATCATCTTAATAACGCGTTAAAGTGTTCTGTATTTTTTCGTGGTAATTTACTACTTTTACTGTTAACTCTTAAAAAGTTTATTTTTGTTGTATCAGTTTGACGTGGCGCGGAACTTACACATCGAATCATTTTTTATTTATTTTTTTTTATTTTTTATGATTTTTATACAACTGTCTTCTTAATTTAATTGTATTAATCGGTAGTATGTTAATGTTGTCATGTTCCAAATGCATATTGAAGGCAATTTTACATTCTTTGAAAGCTATTTTGTGGGTTGTTAAAATAGTTGATATTATTTTAAGTCAGTTTTATAACACATGCAATAGTTATAAAAAGTCATGTTACAACTCATAATTACCAATTAAAGTAGACTCATGTGCTACTCCTACTGTGCATATGTTGTTATCCTTTACTGCAGCTATAAAACCGGCTACTTTCGTACCATGACTACAATAATGTCAGAGCATTAACACTGAGGTAAACAAAAATCATTTTACACATGGTTTTAACGATCAAGTCCATCTTCGAATTTTATTAATCGTACAATTATCTTTGATTGTCAAAGTTACGTAACAACTAATGTCCTACGTGTAACTATTCAGTTTAATATTTGAGTAAATACCAAATGAATTACAAGCCTTGAATCTTCTTAAATCTGTAAAAGTTGAAAATCATATATGGTCTACGAGCTCTGTACATGTTGCATTCTTTCTGAGCCTCACATCCCATTCGATTCAAACATGGTGATATTCTCTTTTACATTTTTATGCAACTATTTTTCATATATTACAAGTATATGTATACGATATTAACATCTAGATTATATAGCTTATTTGTCCTACCTGTCGTCGGCAGAATCTGGTGTCGGATCATTATCCGTACTCTGATAGTCATAATCGTTAACTGTATCCTGAAATAAAAACACAAAATCACGTCCCTGCAGAAATATTAATATATACAACTCGTCTAAACATCAACCCAACAATGTTAGATCTGTAAATTTGCTTTCGCAAATTTTTGGTTCTTCCCTCGCCGGGATTCGAACCCATGCTACTGTGATATCGTGACACCAAATCGCCTGCACTGCAGCCGTCCCGCTAGACCACATATATACACACAGACGTGAACTTTTATTAGTGATTGGTGATTTAATGTACATCTGATAGATTTTTGATCATTTTCAAGACAAGGTCGAACAAAATATCTTTATGTTTTTACAAAACAACAGAATGACTGGTTATTCATAGACTATTCTTTATCTTTATTTGACTACAAAGTTTTATATACCACATTTGAGTTTAGGTCAGTATGGTCGGTCTGTAAACCGTCGTCCAGGACAGCAACTTTTATTCCACTTCCAGAATACCCAGCATTCCAAGCTTCATTGACCTTCATTGAAGGTGATACTGCATCATTCTGTAAAATATTGAATTAAATTAAACCAAATGAATAATGCTGTCGAGTTAATTATTATTTAGGACACGATTATAATCTCAATTGTCTGTTAGTGCGTTCAGCACAACTAATTTAAATATAGATACTATTCGTAAATGTTCCGTTAAATGCAAGATACATAAAAGAAGATGACAGCGAGATAATCAAAAATAATTAGCCTACAGATAACACAATGACCTACAAAAAAGACAAAAAGACTAAGTGCAAAATCAATACGGCACTGTTACACGTTTACCTGAAGATTTTGTCGTCCTTAAATTAGAAACAAATGTTTACATGTCAATATCATCATTATTGAATACAATAAATGGGATGAGGTCGATAGTCTTAAAGATTTCTTTATATAAATTGATGAGGTTGAACAAACGAACAGCGTCGATATGTTAAATGGGGAAGTTTTAAATTAAATTTTAATGTTATAATTAACACTGCCATTAAAGCGGGAGTTTTGGCATGCCACATAACCAGGTTCAACCCACCATTTTGTCATAAAATGCCCTGTACCAAGGCAGGAAAATGGCCATTGTTACATTATAGTTCGTTTCTCTGTTTGTTACGTTTCGGTGTTGCGTCTCTTTTGTGTCGTAGTTCTCTTATATTTGATACGTTTCCCCCAGTTTTAGTTTGTAACCCGGATTTGTTTTTTTCTCTATCGATTTATGAATTTTGAACAGAGGAATACTACTGTTGCCTTTATTAAATGGATTGCATGAGATGGGTTTTAACTATGAAAAGAAGTAAACCGTAAAAATAAGGTAGTACATTTTAAATATATTTTATTCATCTGAAATTTCAAAACAGTTTACTTGAAATTGATCCCCGATTTTGTGTTTTTCTTATAGTTAAACCAGTAAGCAATTAACCTTTCACAATGAAATGTCATCATGTCATAACCATGATAACGGAGTAAGCTCTACAATGAAATGTCATCATGTCATAATCATGATAACGGAGTAAGCTCTACAATGAAATGTCATCATGTCATAACCATGATAACGAAGAAAGCTCTACAATGAACTGTCATCATGTCATAATCATGATAACGGAGTAAGCTCTACAATGAAATGTCATCATGTCATAATCATGATACCGGAGTAAGGTCTTCAATGAAATATCATCATGTCATAACCATGATAACGGAGTAAGCTCTACAATGAAATGTCATCATGTCATAATCATGATAATGGAGTAAGCTCTACAATGAAATGTCATCATGTCATAATCATGATAACGGAGTAAGCTCTACAATTATTTATCTTACCAAGTGCCACAGATTAGACCATTGTGTGTCTGCTGTCTTCGGTACTCGGAGGAATCTTTTTTCTTGATTAACAAAATCCAACTAAAAAGTGAACAATACAGCACTATATATACTTAAACAAGTTCATATCTTATTTTTATTGGTAACAATCAAAAATCTATTAAAGTACAAACAAATATGTCTGACAAGAGTATACTAACATAAGAATAAAGGTCATGATTAACATCGTTATGTAGACGATCTCAATCAGTTAAATTAGTATCGTATCTATTGACATAGATCTATGTTGACACAGTCATACGATTTCATATTATATACTTTGACACGTCGTTCTTTTCATATTTAAAAATATATATTATTCAATATAAACATTACATATATATTTCATTTCAATAAGTTATTTTTATTGGCCATCATCGACCTCAAGTCATTCTGAAATTGACATTAATTTCAAAATAAATCATAACATTCTTGATGACACGAGATTCCACAATAAAGATGATAAAGTACATAGGCAAATGAAAGAGCAACTGTATAGAAATCATGTTTAAATAAAGATCCAACAATCTGATTTGAGTATAGCTTAGCTCCGATGTTACTGGATGCCTTATTGTACTATGAGTTGCTAAAACTTAAAACATAACGTAAATGTAATTAATTGTGTTTAAAATTAAAATACAAAATTCTTTTACAAAATGTTGTATTTTTCTTTGACTATTAAATAGTCTTGATAAAAATTGATGTGTACACTGTTTTGGCTTTTTTTATCTTTAAACATCAACATGTAAAACATAACAACTTTTTTGACTTCTTAAGAGACAAAGATCAAAGAAAAGAGTAAAACAAATTTATTGGACAAATAAGAAAAAAAGAGAAACAACTGCCTTTGACAATTAAAAATACAGAAGTCAAGACCGTAACCAGAGGTCTATATTACAGTTTTTATTTGCGTCATTCATAAAATTAATATACCTCTAAATCAAGTTTTAAGTTCTTAATGTCGGAGTCTTCTGTCTGCTTGCTGGTTTTACGTGTGCGCTGTGTTTCATTTATTTCAAATACAAAGTACTCATGTGTTCCTATATGAAACTATAAAAGAAAACATATGTTCCGTTAAAACGACTCATTGAACAGCATTGTAATTGAAATCCATTTGAATTAAAACCAGCTGGCTATAAAACCACTATAAACCCACTATTTTCTCTTCAAACAAATTTTCTCCTATTTTTCGGACTTCCCCTTTTTGAATTTACCTTGGACTTTGGTATTTTTTGTAAATCATTGCCTCGTCAGTTTGTCTGTCCGTCTGTTACATTTTCTGTAATACGTCAGATACAGTACGCATTCACGAATTTAAAGAAGAATAGACTTTACATACGGTTGTTACATCCTTGGTTTCAATTATCGTTTGTTTTGCCCAAACACAGAAAAGAGATTTAAATGAAAATTGTTGGCCTTATAAATGTGAATGTTTTCTAAACTACTGTACTATTAAATTGCACAATGTATAAGTTGATGTATTCCAAATTTCTCATAATCATGCAATTTCATTAAATCAGATAACATGACTTTTGTGTATTGTTATGACATCAATGGTATCCTTACAATGAAGGTCTGTTGTTATTATACTTTAACCCACTTTGTATGAAATAAGACAAAAGAAAACAAGTAATGAAAATTATGAAGACAAGTAATAGGAGAAAAGAACTAAATTTATTATAATTAATGACTAAACTTTTGGGAGATATTCTTATTGTAAAAATCGATTCATGAAAATAAATTTGAATTTTGGCACTATGCACTTCTTGGATAACTTCTCCAATTAAAATTCATAATAATTATCACATGTATAAAGATTCAATTACATAAAGAAACACGTAGTATGGAACAATAAGACAAAAACACATAAAACATGATGTATCGATAGGACACGAACAGGTTTTGTATGGCATTGAATTGGAAATCGTTAGTAGTTTTAGTATTGAAACATTACTGTGTTAACTGTTTTTTCTTTGTCGATTTAAGCATTTCCCTTCGTTTTGCGTTTTAGCGGAACAGTTTCAACCTTTTCCTTTGTCGAAAACAAATTTAATATGAATATTTCCAAATATAAAAAAGAAGATGTGTATAATAGGCAATGAGGCAACTGTCCACAAGAGACAAAAAATGACACAGACATTAACAATTATAGGTCACCGTACGGCCTTCAACAATGTGCAAAGCCCATACCGCATAGTCAGCTATAACAGGCCCCGATATGACAATGTAAAACAATTCAAACGAGAAAAATAACGGCCTTATCTATATAACTAGAGGCTCTCAAGAGCCTGTGTCGCTCACTTTGGTCTATGTGCATATTAAACAAAGGACACAGATGGATTCATGACAAAATTGTGTTTTGGTGATGGTGATATGTTCGTAGATATTGGCCCACCCCTGTGACGCCATATTACTTTACTGATCACTCTTGCTGTTAACAATATATCTATCTATAATGAAAATTGTTAAAAATTGACTATAAGGGCAATAACTCCTTAAGGGGTCAATTGACCATTTTGCTCATCATGACTTATTAGTAAATCATACTTTCTTGTACATTATTGTTGTTTACAGTTCATCTCTATCTATAATAATATTGGAGATAATAACCAAAAACAGCAAAATTTTCTTAAAATTACCAGTTCAGGGGCATCAACCCAACAACCAGTTGTTCGATTCATCTGAAAATTTCAGGGCAGATAGATCTTGACTTTTTAAACAATTTTACCATTTGTCAGATTTTCACTTAATGCTCTGGTTTCAGAGTTATAAGCCAAAATCTACATTTTGCCCCTATGTTCTAATTTTAGCCATGGCGGCCATCTTGTTTGGCTGACTGGGTCACCGGACTCATTTTTTTTAACTAGATACCCCAACAATGATGTGGCCAAGTTTGGTTAAATTTGGTCCATCAGTTTCAGAGGAGAAGATTTTTGTAAAAGTTAACAGACGACGACGGACGACGGACGCAAAGTGACGAGAAAAGCTCACTTGGCCCTTGCCAGGTGAGCTAAAAAAAGAATGAACGAAAAACAAATATGTAACACATAATCAAACGACAACCACTGAATTACAGGCTCCTGACTTGGGAGAGGCAGGCACATACATAAATAATGTGGCGGAGTTAAACATGTTAAACCTACTTATCGAATTGCATTGCTTTTAACGGAGACGATGGTTACGTATCCGTCTTCTAGAGTTATTATGTATATTATATAATTCTAAATTATACTAGGACGGACATGTATGCGCCTTTATGCAAAGGATTTTCTTTCGTTTTACCTTCAGTAGCAAACATTTACAATGATCATATACAATATTCCTTCAGTTTGAAAGACTTAAGGTAGCACAATACAAAGATTTTTTCACTCCGAACTCAGACAACTTTAAACTGATGTAATTCATTTCATCCTTCTTTATATTTTATAAATGAGGTACCAAAAGAAAGAAGAAAGATTAATCTTTTAACTGTGATAATTTTATTATGACATAATTATTATGTAATTAGTTGCTATATTGTGATGTCCACACTTGAATGAATTTAGCGTCTTTTTTATTCATAGCATCCCAAAATATTTTATAGACTCTTGTACAACACAGCTTGACCTCCAAAATCGTGTCTCAGATTTCCAAAAACATCAATAGAACAAATTTTATACCCAATTGAATTTACTGGGCTCTTATGAATTGATGTTGCAAACTTCATTGAAGATTTATGAGAGAATGAAATACAATAGGAAAAATCTGAGACATGGTTTTGGAGGTCAAACTGTGTTGTGCAAGAATCTATAAAATATTTTGGAATGCTATGAATAACAAAGAAGCTAAATTCATTCAAGTATGGACATCATAATATGGCAACTAATTACATAACAATTAATTATGTAATAATTATGTCATAATGAAATTATCACAATTTAAAAGATTAATCCTTCTTCTTTCTTTTGGTACCTCATTTATAAAATTTAAAGAAAGTTGAGTGGAATTACATCAGTTTAAAGATGTCTGATTGGGGATGAAAAATCTTTGTATTGTGCTACCTTAAACGTGAATTCAATTAATATTTATCTGTTAAACCCAGCAATTTTTTTCTTTTTAATTTATCACCATAATGATGACAGCGATTATCACTGTATTGTGGCCACACAATCAGAGTATGTTTATGATTTGAAGTGATTTTCCCATTATGGAATCAGTCATTGCTAAATCTTAAAATAAATACATTCTCAAACATTATTACTACTTGACTTATTTCTATCGTCTGAAGCATTTTCTGTGTTTGATTTCGTCAATAACCACAAAAAAACAAATAACTTAATCCCAAAGAAACGAGAACTTAGAAATTGAAAGGAGGGAGACTCAGGTTACAGTGTATTTAATACATTTCTGTTTATGTTTGTATGCAAAACTCCGCTTTATAATACAATATTTCGAAAGTTTGTAAATTGATTTATATGTTATAGTGAATAACTGTAAATTTTATAAATCACTATGGTTGCTTCCTAATACATTTTCTGGTGGTTTGGAAAAAAAGTATGTTATATTACAGAAATAGCGAACTCCTATGTAAATCTAAAACGGGTTTAATTGCACAGAACGAAAGGAAACTAGGTGTATATTAAATCAAAATTTACCAGGTTATCGATGTGGTTTTTATTACTTTTTATTTTGTATAAGAAAAATGCATAATATTAATGAATGAGAAGAAGGGATATAAATAGTATATTTTTTAAACATTTATTTTAAACCTCCCCCTTTTGAATTAACAATTGATTTACGGTATTTATTTTTTTCTCTTTTTAATTTTTTTTCTAAGGAATACGCGTTTATTTATGTGATATAAATAGTTTTCTTTATTACAATCTTCCTATTTTTTACTTTTGATAGTTGGATAGGTGAATCTTAGTTGTTGTCTTACGTGGATCAAACCTGAACGCAGATCATATCTACATCTGTTTCTTGATTAACAAAACCTCCATGTAACAATGAAATATGAATTAAAAAGTAAAACTGCTCCAAAATAAGTTGATGCGTTTTCACAAAACAACGTACCATCCTTTGAAACGTATATCCATCATGTTTCTTTGTAAATCTTTCAACAAACCCTTCGGAATTGGTTGTGTTTATTACAACTTGACCTGTAAACTCGCCATCAAACACTGGAGCACTGTAATACATTTGTAAAAAACATAACATGAAAGGTATTAAATAAACGTGCATGATATATCCTGTGCTGGTTAAGTATAGTGATTTAAATGATCGTTATTGAAGTTTATGATATATATATTTTATGAATGACTGCGTTTCTTAATATTTGTTAAGAAAAAGGAAATACCCAAACAATTAATTTTAAGGACATTGTGCCAATGATAATTTGTCATGCGTATAGATATGAATGAACTAATATGCGTCAATGAGATAGTATATAAAATAAAACAAAAACACAAAAATAGAAAAAAGCTTCAAATTTATAGGAAAAAAGCAAAACTAAACGAATTATATAAAAACAAACGGCGTTCAGTGATAGAAAAAAATCACACATGAACACTTACCGTTATAATATCTAATGCAGACATCACAAAGTTTCTGATATTTCATTTTCACAATGTAGACTATATTAACAAGTTTGCGAAAAAGGAAGATTGGTTATTTTCCTATGTTTTTTTTTGGACGGTAATGTTCTTGAGGCCTGTTTATCTCACAGCATGTAATCCCATTGATACTTTGTATAAACGTTTTCTTTAATTTTGTCTATCTAATACATTTGTACTTTAGTAAAAATAATTATTTTTATTTGTACTTACATTTATTTTATTTTTACAGCATCACTTTGCCATATATGAACAGTGCTGAGAACTCAGTATCTACATCGTCATGATATTGTTCGTTTATATGTTGGCAAAAGGGCATGCATTTCTCAGAAGTCTATAAAGTCTATAAACTTAAAATGTTGGATTCGTACTGATTGATGCTTTTATTTTGGAGATCATGATTTATTTAATAAATGTAATTGCATATGAACTAGCTTTCATTTTATCGAGCCCAAAAAATTAAAACAAACCGGATAAACTGATAGATTCTACAGATAACATTATTCTGAAATTCTAGTGTCTGTCTTTCATGTTTGTGTTTTGTAAATTGTTTTGTTTTAAATGAGGCTGTTAGCTTTCTCGGTGAATGTTTTCACATGCTGATGCCTTTTATTGCCGACTATCTGGAATTGGTTTTTTTCTTATTTTTTGACAGGGGGCTCGGTGGCCAATTGGTCTAAGTATCTCTACTACTGTAATCACTGGGGAATCCGGCTTCCTCCAGCAATAAAAACTGACGGCCAAAAAATAGCCCAACAGTGGCGTTTAACCACCAACAAATAATTAATCTATTATTTTTTATGGCATAACGGTTGCCTATGATTGCTTTAAACCACTTCATTTGAACTCTAGTTGAAAGTTGTCTCATTGCCATTTATACCACATCTCCTTCTTCTATAATGATCCGTTATGTTCTTAGGTTTGTGTCATCTATCAATAAAACTTTTTAACTTTTTCATTAGACACTAAATAAGTTTTCCCTCCAATAAATATGACCTTCATGATATAGCACTATAGTGCTGAAAGTGGCGTTAACAACCAATCAATCAATCAACAAAAACAATAAAACTTTTTTCAATTGATATTGATATATTCAATAATACTGTTCTGTATTAAGCTGAGATTTTATAAAAGGATGTTATTTACGTTACTGAACAAAACTGTACTCAAACATTGACGAACAATAAAGATCATACACAGATAGCACTCTTCTGTATGTTCTTGGCGTACTGGAATAAAATATATATTTGGTATTGATGGAGCCGTATATTCAACTGATATGCTTTGGGTAGTACGTCCGTTAAGTTTAAAGGTCATTAGCTGTACTTGACCGGGTATCTGGTCTATGTTTTCAAATTGATATGTTGTTCAATAATAAATATGTTATCGATATATGCATGGTTGTTTCTGTTACGTTGAGTCGTTTATTTTCATTACGAACGAACTAGTATTGTTCATATGTATCTGTCAACTTTCTCACGCTTCTTGGTCTTAAATGTCAAGTTTCTGTTCGTAAACGCTCATGTCAATGCATGCATGATACTTTTTACGGATTTGTTATTCGTTAAAACGTGATTTAAGGTACATTTGTATTTAGGTTTGCTTTTGTCAAAAAAAGTGAATATCGTATAGGGCATTTAACTTCTCTTAGGTCGATATACTCTCGTACTGGGCGCAGGTAAATAAAATTGAGAAACGGGTAATGTGTCAAAGAGGCAACAACCAGACCAAAGCACAGAAAACAACCGAAGGCCACCGATGGGTCTTCAACACTGCAAGAAAAGTCCGTACCTGGTGGCAGCTTCATCTACTCCAAACAAAAATGATTACTTCTTCAGTAGAAATTAACGTCACACTAAACTCCAAAATATAAGAATGAACTATAATGAAAAAAAAAACATGCAAGACTAACAAAGGACAAAGGCTCCTGAATTGGAAAGGCGGGAAAAGGCAGCAGAGTTAAACATGTTTTGTGAGTTCTCACTTCCTTCTTAATGCATGTATCTCTAGTCAATGTCAAATAAACAAACGCAACGCAGTATATACTCACAGTAAAACCCAGTTCAAAAGCAGTCCGAGGCCGATATCAGAATAGATTACAAAATAATCTAAGCATAATAACAATGACAACATAAATTAACAAAGGAATACAAGCACGTACTGACATGCTAGCTCTAGACTTCAATTAAACTGATTAAAATGTTATGTCTTCATCATACATGTCAGAATAAGGCTATAATTGTATAAAAACCTGCATATTGACAAGGCATTATTTCTTATCTGGCTATTTGTGCAACATGTTTATACGGTCATGGTCCACAATTAAGAAAATATCGTGTATGTCACGGGTCGCACGTTTCACGTTGTCTTCGATACCAGACATGTCATCTTGTGGCGTGTTATTTTACATAGCATGTGATGTACGCTTAAATGGAACAAAGTCGAAAACAAACGATCTCGTTCCTTTGTGAAGTTCTTTTTATTCAACTCTTGCTTTGTTTTTGATTAATTGCTTTTTAAAGATTCATGAGATTTGAAAACCGGTAATAATCAAAAAACCAATACAAATACTTGCCTCTTACTTTGATAAAATGTAATGATATCGACAAAAGAGGGACGAAAGATACCAAAGGAACAGTCAAACTCATAAAACTAAAACAAACTGATAACGCCATTGCTAAAAATGAAAAAGACAAACAGTCAAACAATAGTACACATGACACAACATAGAAAACTAAAGAATAAACAACACGAACCCCACCAAAAACTAGGGGTGATGTAGAATGTAGGGGCTTTGCTCATTGTAGACCGTGCGATGATCTATAGTTGTTAATGTCAGTGTCATTTGGTCTCTCGTGAAGAGTTTTCTTATTGACAATCATACAACATCTTATTTTTTAAAACTGTGCGACTAATTAGTCACTGGTTGGAGTGCTTCAATTCCTCATTGTTCTTTAAAATATGATTTTTTTAAGAAGTTTTTATTAATTATGTTTTTTTGAATTTGCAAAAAATGTCGCAAACTCCTGTATATTTACGTGAAGATGTTTTTTAAATAATACACAATGGTAGGTTGTTATATTAAATGATTTCTCATTATATTCATATGTTTAAGTTGTTTGGTCATATATATTATTAAACCATTTCAAATAAAAAATGATGTTGTCTTAATTTCTTTTTGGTCAAATTATATTTATTACTCCATGGTGACAACCAAACTTCCTTGTTCAATATTTGCGTACATTTGTTAGTGTTAATTATTTATTTGAATGTAGTTGTTAATTGTACTCTCCCGTTATGACTCCCAGTTTAAATCCCACTTCCTGGTTCAGATTTCAATTGCACTTTAAATAAACATAGCCTGGGTTTTTTTAATTGCATTTTATTAAACATAGTCAGGGTTGTAAACATTAATAAGGAGCGTTATGTTACTCCGAAATTTAAATCATATGACAAAGTAAACTATTACAGGGCCATGGTTAACCAGTTCATGGCAAAAATTGTAACTATATTCTACGTTGGTGAAATTTAGCATGCAAGGAGTATGACTTGGCGATACATAGCTGCTAACAAAGTTTGAAATAGTTGCATTGCTTAAAGCGTTTACTGTAAATATATGATTTATTTTGTTCCGAGGTTCTTTTTTCACAGAACATAATCTATACATTAGGCAATACAGTACCGTTTTGTGGTTCATAAATATATCTCGTTTATCGTTTATTTCTTGTTAAGATTATACCGTTGGTTTTCCTGGTTTAATGGTTTTACAATGGTCATTTTTGGTACCCTTCATGGCGTGCTTTTCGATGTGCACAAATGCTCCGTACTTTCACCTATAGTAGTTTAATTTTACAAATTGTGAAGGAGAGTTGTCTTATTGACACTCCTATCACATATATTTATATTATATTGGTACTTCTTTGGTCACATAACGATACTTTGTTTTTATATTTTAAAGTGTTAAAGTTTAAAAGCCCCAAACAAATGTTAAGCACCAATAGTGATATAGCCTTTATTAAGAGAATACGGTCTGCTGGTTATAAATTAACCTAAAAGATAGAAAAAAAAATGAATCGTTTTATCGTTTCTTCTTCTGTGTTTTGTTCTTTGGATCTTTCTAATTTGAGTAATTTTGTCCTGCTTTCATATCCAAAAATCACATGACAAATTTGTCCAATGACTGAGTCTTTCTTTTATTGTTTTTTGTTTGTTTGTAAGCATTTGATGCTGTCGAATTACATTGTTTGTTCACATGTCATGTCAATTTGTCATCTAATGTTTATGAATTTTTTTATAGAGGTTAATTGAAAAATACTCACAGGAAATTCTAAACGGACAGTCCTATATCAAATGACAAAATCAAAAGCTCCAACACATCAAACAAAATGAAAACAACTGTCACAAATCTGAGTTGTACAGGCATTTTTGTATGTAGAAACTGGTGAATTCAACCTGGTTTTATAACTAGCTGGTATGTCAATTTCATAACCTTTTATTATATTGACAACGATGTGAGGACAACACAAACAAACTTAATAGGTAAACATTTGAAAAAGGGGATAAAGCAGTCAATAAAAACAACCAAATGTGTATCAAACAAACACAAAAACAAAGCACAGTCATAAAAATGAAAGACAAGAGTACAAAACTGGGGGTGATCTCAGGTGCTCCGGAGCGGTAAGCAGATCTTGCTCCACATGTGGCACCCGATGTGTTGCTCATGTTATTAAAAACTCAGAAGATGGTCTAAATCGGTAGGTCACATTCGTGTAAAGGGAAGGGGATTGTAGTTGCGACAAAACGAACATATCCGATATCATTTGTGAAACGTTTTTTTTTTTATAACGGTCAATCCCCTCGTGATGGCGTCCGTACTTACGAAGAGATGATTTCAACTTCACTATTTGGAACTCTTGAATAAGATTAAATTAAATAAGATCAAAAGATAACAATCTATGCTGTAACAATTTAATTTGAAAATATCATGAAAAACATAACAAATGTATGGACGGAGTGGTGTATATGTTAACATAGTTAAGAGTATTACTCATTTTAATTTAAATTACATATATATAATTTCTTACTAGAGTCGTCTCAATCGTTTTATGCAAAAGGATAAACACAACTAATACAATGCTGCCTCATTATAGATATTACGGGGAGAAATCCTCTTTCATCATGTTTATGCATTTAAACCATTGAAATTAAAAAATAAAAATAACTTATTCTCTAATTGATATCAAACTTATGAATACTAAAGATTTTTAAAGTTGCTTTAACGGTTAACTCTTGTCAAACAACATAACTTATATTAATATTTATAGGTTTACATTACTTGTGAAATGTGCAATGCGATTTCTTAAATCTCAATACTATCATTAATGAACCAAGTATATGATACACAATCAAATACATATGTCATTTATCAAGCATGTGCAATATCAGTCAACGTCAGCGACACTAAACAAGTGCATTTAAGATAAACACTTGATTCAACATATTCAAGTATGGTATGCTGAATAACTAGTCAATGAAACACATACTAGATAAACCTACAGTTAGTATTTGCTTTTTACAAAATGCCAATTTAAGATTTAAAAATAGACAACAAACATATGTTGTGTAAAACATATTAAAAGGAAATGCATAAAATGTGAAACGTTTAATGTTTTACATGTTATAGATGCGTTAATAGAAATATGTATTTGATAATTATTATCGGTTGGAATCATCAACACCTATATATTGTTTTTCTCGTTAAAAATTGCAATGAAAACAAAAATTACATAATCTTATTAACACATTATATCTTTGTCATGAATAATATCATCAAGCGTTAATTGTAAAAAACTTGAAATATCAATTTTTTTCTCGTTGACATAACTTAAGTCGATTAATTGGTTTTGGACGATGATGCTAGTATTGCAATGACACATTCAAAATCAAACATTAGGCTTTGTTGTTGCAATTTTAGAAGTTGGGGAAACCCTGGAGGGAAAATTGGCGTAACGTACTACGGCAATTATAACACAAGCACATAAAATCAAACCACCTAAGACTGCTGCTATAATTGGTCCATGATTACTTCCATCTGTGTTATTATCTGAAAAGTATGTCGAATATATCAATTGTGTATCATGTTTATCAGTCAATAACCGAGACAATCAATAACAGTTAAAATATGCTGCCTATCAACTACAATAATGGCAGTGTGTCTGTAATTTGTTTTAATATTTGTCGTTAACCACGTTAAGGATCTTGTAGTTTTTAGCGTTTCAACGTGTCCTTTTTTTCTCCGTTATCATGGTGACTTTTTAAAAAGTTCGACAGATGGCTGGAGAAAAAAAATTAAGATATACATTTTTTCGAAGCTGTAATATATTTTGCATTGGGTCATGATAAACTATCGGGTTTTTGTTTACTTAAAAAACATTTTTTATCCATTCATTGTTGTCCTAAATTTGTAAAGAACATGTATACTATCAATTTTCAATTAATTAAAACTATTGCAAAAATTATCATTGTCAAAACTAGAAGCCAAAACCTCAAAAGGGACATTCAAACTGAAATTTCGAAATCAAAACTGACAATACCACGACAAAAAATATATAATATATAATATATATATATAAAATACCACACTAAAAGGTAAAGAATTAACTACACGAACACCCTTAAACCACGTTATGTAAGATTTAGTTTAAACATATTTATTTATAGTGGATTGGAAAACAAGTCTTGCAACTTATTTAAATCCCTTTCCACTTTGCGGATGCGAGTGCTGCCTTGTAGCGGCATTGGCCAGCTCTTTTTTCGAAATCTACAACAGTGTCTTTAATGTGCAAGAGAAATGGCTCTCTCTAAACACGGGTCAGCCATTTATCGTCCCTTTCCGACGGACTATCATCGATTTTTCAAGACCGTACTCGCAAATGGTGTCAAGGGTCAGATGCTCCTGAAGGGTAAGCAGAACTGGTTCCATATGGAGAACCGGTTGTGTTGCTCGTATAATTACAAATCCGGTGATAGGCCTAACTCGAGTAAAAGAAGAATGGTGTGGTTCCGACGATTTGAACATATCCGTTTTCATCAGCGAAATCGATTTACTATGACAATCAACCAACTCGAGGCAGCGTCCGTAAATAAAAAAAACGGTAGTATACCGATGTTCAAAAGTCATAAATCGATTGAGATAATACCAATTCGAGTAACAAACTAAAACCGTAACATGTTTAAAGGAATGGTTTTAATCAAATTTTATGAAATAAGAATTACAGTGTATGAGTCCTATATGAATGAAGTGTCAATACACAACGTAAGAGAGGTAGAAGTGGAATGAAACGCAAGACAATAGATCAAATACAATTTAACGCAGTTAATATGTTGTGATAATGCAAATGTAAACATACCTTTTTTATCTTGTTTTTGATAAATTAAATGTAATAGTAAATAAGCAACATGTGAAACGCGTAATCCCGTTTGAAATATACCTTCAAAGTCATAAACCCATTTTGGAGTCATAACGCATGCGCCTCCCTTTCAGCATGTTCAAGTGTGTCTTGCTATGCATGAACCTGTGCAAATATAAACTAGACTACTTAAAAACATTTGTGAAAGCAAAGCCACAACTTTCATTCTGACAAGTGTTCAATATTTTTAAACTCGAAAAGCATCTTTGCCAGGTTTTAAGCCTTAACTGTATTTATAGCGCTTGTTAAGTAAATTGTGTCCAGTTTAATACATCAAGATAAGAATATACTTTACCGTCTGTATATGTCACTGTTGAGTCACAGTTTGTGCCTGAGAAGTCATCAGTGCATTGGCAGCTGTAAGAGTACTGGTTGTTACTACATGTACCGTTATTCTGACATGGTGACAATATAGCGCAAAAGTCTGTATCTGTAAAGCCAAGAACCCATTTTAATAGATGTAATCATAAAAGGCACATGCTTTTGGTAGTTATTGATTTTTGGTTTAGTTCATAACGACACAACAAATTATCAACAATAAACACTTTGCTTAAATGCAAATATTCTCTATACGTCAACTAATTTTTGAATAAGCTCAGGGAAATACCGTTAACCCACTCTGCACATATATTTAGTGACTTCGTAAGCTGAATATGTTTTTTGCAGACGTGCAACATTGTAAAAGGTAAAAAGTAAAATCACACAAATACTGAACCCGAGGAAAGTTCAATCGGAAAGTCCCTAATACATGGAAAAATCGAATGACGCCACACGTAAAAAACGAATAGACAACAACTGTCATTAACCTGACTTGGGATTCTAAACTAAATAATATATAACTTACACAAACATGTCCTCTTATTGGGAAATCTTACATTTTCTGACTATTTCGATCGTATGTCTGTTTCGTATAATCACTTACCGCCTAAAATTGGTTGATTGATTGATTGGTTGGTAGATTGGTTGCTTCTCGTTCAGTGGCAAATATTGAATGCATGTTCAGGACCAGATCAAATTAGCAACAAATACAATAATAAGGTCATTTAAAACAGACCGTTCGGAATGATGTTCGGCTAAATTAAGACTGCAACCAGAAAATGAGGGTAAATGAGATAGAAACAGAAAGTGTCTTGCGGCAGGCATCAAACGGCACTCTTAAAGAGTTGGTGGAAAGGTTCTAAATATGCACAGAGCGTGAAACTCTCTCTCCACGAGTGAATCGGATTACACATCCACGTTCTCATCAGACGTGGACATCTAACAAAGCAAATAAGACGCCCCGCTTTGATATACTTTTTAAATTTTCTTCTGAATGAAAACTTGCGATGGTACATGTGTTTTCCTAAATATCAGTAAAATTATAACTAAATGATATGTAATATTATGTCTTATCCATGTGTATCATTTACTAATTTCAAATGGAGATAATGTTTTTTTAATAAACACACTTAATTTACAAATGATTACATTATTTCGAAAATATAACACCAAAAAAGGGGCCAAGAAGAAAGCTTTGGTATCAATCAGATAATTTAGCTCCCGTTATAATTACATGATGAGGATGAACGATTTATTTATTGTCTTGGTAAACGTGTTTCCTTGTTCCATAATAAGGATATTCAAAATACATTTTTGATACAGAACATAACAAAAAGTTAACGTGTAATTATATTAGTTTATCGCTATTTTACGATATTTTCCTTTCATCTTACTGACTGATAGATTCCTTCCTCAGCATAGTAGAGTAATATGAAATATTATCGCTAGAAACTAAGGATGCACGTGCACGTTGTCAATAAAATAAACAACGACGTCATTGGTATAACACAGATAAACAGATTATCATTGGTCATCTCAACTCGATTCCCTTTCTCACTTATCCGTAACGACTCAAACGAGAATACCGATCTCGTTCAGATGATCAACGATAGTTTATAATTACCATACTGCACTAGTGCAAATGAACTTTACGTCTGTGACGTCATCAGTGACACAGTTATATTAAAAACAGGTTTATATGCTTTTAATGCAATATGCACTTACATGCCACTACAAGAATATTGATTTTCCAGATTATATATGGAAATAGAAAGCTTTAAATACTCAGGCAAAACATTACATTACACTTTTTTAAAGAGATGGTGTTATATTGTGATCTATTTCATAAATTTTGCATGCTTTGTATATTTTGTAGAAATTTTAGAAAAATGTCTGTACGTTTCACACAGCATGCAGCAGCAACAAAAGGAAATTGATTACATATAATTGATCTGATAAGAGAATGAACTAGATGATGGTTTGGGGTAGTAACACTGAAACTCATTCGGTAACACATTTTTATATCAAATCATCTATCATTTCAGAATGTGGAAATTGTTCCGTAACGCAACAATTATTTGGTTCTTTCCCTGGTCGCACGTAGTTGCCTTTAATAAATTAATCATTGTTCATTGTAACATGATATTAAAAAAAATGTATTTTTGTTATTTTACTTTTTTTTTTTAAATATTTCTATATATACAGAATTTAATGTTCACTAAGTCGTAAATTCTACAACCGAGATGAAAGATCAAATGACCATAAAAATTTATAAAACTCGTGCTTTGCTTCTTATAGATAACAATCTAACGACAAGAAATAATAATAATTATATCCCCATGTGTCAAGTTTTTTTCCAGTGTTAATGTTACAAGACAGAAAACAGCGTACGTCTTCATCAGTTCAGAATGGTCATTGTTATATATAATACATTAACAGTTACCTGGAACTGGATTTGTTGTCGTTCCATATAATGATAGAGACCAAGAAGTTACAGTGACTGAAAATAGATATAAATCTAATATCCATAACATAGTAAAGGCGTTTGTAAACTTTCACTCAAATACATGATGGATTTTCGTAATTCAGTATTTGAAATTCACGGTTTCGTGTTCTTTATTTTCGTTATTGGTTTTGGTTATCTTACTATATTTGGTTCGATAGTCAAATGTGATTTTTTTATCCTTTCTGTGTAGCAATATTGCAGAAGCGCCTGCTTACGGAGCATATATCTCCCAATTGATACGATATTCCCGGTCTTGAATTTCCTATCATTATTTTCTTGATAGAAAGTTGTTACTTACAAGGAAGCTCTTGAGCCAAGACTTCCAAATGCTGAAGTTGAAACCATCCCTTTGTAAATTTTACGGACGCCATCACTAGTTAGTTGATCGATTTGAAATATCCGTTTCACTGTTGATATCGGATATGTTCCTTATGTTGTAACTACAATTCCGTCCCCTTTTCACGAATCACGAATCTGACCGACTGAGTGAGGATTTTTACCGAGTTTGTACTAACATAAGCAACACAACAAGTGCCACATGCAGAGCAGGATCTGCTCACCCTTCTAGAGCACATGAGATCTCCCTCAGTTTTGGTGGGGTTCGTGTTGCTTAATTTTTAGTTCTTTGTGTGTGTTTTGTGTGCTATAGTTTTCTGTTTGTCTTTTACTTTTTTAGCTTTTGCATTGTCAGTTTATTTACGATTGATGAGTGTGCATGTTCCCTTGAGTATCTTTTGCCCCTCATTCACGTATTACTGTCGTAAATCATATTGAACATTTGGTTGGCTCAATATACGTGCCTAAGTAATTATATGAGTGAACAGTTTCAAAACCCCATATGTGAATACATGTTGATGACCACAACCCAACTACCTTGCGATAAATGAAAAACATCGTCAATACACAAAACCTGTCTCCGACCCAGCTTATTTATTCTAAACAAAATTCGTTGTATCAGTTCATTCAAGGTAGAACTATTGTGTTACGAGAATATGACATTTTCACAAATTGTAAATAAAAAGTATAATACATGCGAGATAAAAAAAAATATGGTTGAAAGGTACTTTTTGTACTTTTTATCCCTGAAATTACTAGAATCTGTTAAATAGAACGTGTTAGCTGGTGGGCGGGCCACTGTAGGACAATCAGGTATTTCTGTGTTACTTCGAATTCTGGCTAATTATATGTCATTTGTTTTTCTTTTACTACACCGATGCCGAGTGTCATATTTTCATAGTTAAAATCATGTAATAATACCAATATCATAGTGTTTATTTTGACAAAACGTCGAGGTACTTATTGTTAAAAAAAAATATGATGAGATATTAATTAAAACTATTGTTAACATATTCGTTTATCTTACCTGCAGATAAACCTTGGTATGATTTATTTGTCACGCCTGCAGATAAACCTTGGTATGATTTATTTGTTTGCCTGCAGATAAACCTTGGTATGATTTGGTTATCTTGCCTGCAGAAACACTTTGGTATGATTTAGATGCTTAGTCCGTTTCTGTGTGTGTTACATTTTAATGTTTTGTCGTTGTTCTCCTCTTATATTTAATGCGTTTCCCTCAGTTTTAGTTTGTTACCCCGATTTTGTTTTTTGTTCATAGATTTACGAGTTTTGAACAGCGGTATACTACTGTTGCCTTTATTTATTTATCTTACCTGCAGGTAAACATTGGTATTGTTTAGTGATATTACCTGCATATAAACCTTGCTATGATTTACTTATCTTACCTGCAGATAAACCTTGGTATGATTTGAATTTCAATGTCCATTCACCGATTGGGTTTTCTCCCCAGAAATGAACTGACATAAATGTCCAACTTAATGACCCCGCGGATGAATAGTATACAGCATCAGAGTATCTGTAATGTAATAAATGACTCTCTGTTCCGTCTGGTGAAACCAGATAAAATTCAGTCACACCTCTTTTTTCGGAGTATGAAAAGTTTATATTAACTGTCACGTGTTCAAGATATGAAATAGTAGAGCAATCAGAATTCTGAATAGTTCTACTGTCTGATGAATGTAATGAACCAGACGTAGTTCTGAAAAAAAGAAATAAATGAAAATGTTATATCATATGTCAATTCTTATTCATGTTTACTATCTCATAACCTCGTTCGACCTCAATAATTGTGTGTATGGATTTATATGTGTGCTGTTAAATTACGATTATCATGATGTGATTTAACGGTTTGCAACACAAAATGCATGTGTATCAGAACGGACACACCAGCCTTGTTTAATACTTCATTGTTTTCAAGTTCTTTCTAACAAGTTTACAAGGCTTGCTCTCATTCATAAATGCCCTCAGCTTACTGGAGCATCATTTCTCAATTATGTCGCATCTACTTACAAAGGGTGAGCAGGCTTAGAAAACTTGAAAGTGAAGGCATTGTTACAGTAGTAATGATTATGACGTCTATTTGTATAAGAGTCGGTTTAAAGTACGAAGGTTAAACAAAGGTTAATTTCAATGATCCCTGAAACATGTGTGATAAATCTGCGGACGTAAGTAAATCTTTATCACAGAAACCCAAAGGAAAGATATAGGTGAACATGGTAACTTGGATTTAAGGTTTCTAAACACTGTGTCAAGTTAAAACTGGTGAAGTGGATTCGTCCATAGGTTATAATATTTATCGAACGGGAATGTAGTCCTCGCAAATAAAACAACACAAAAGATCCCTACCTTTTCGAATGTTAACATTTACATACATATATCCTCCGGGTGCGGGAATTTCTCGCTGCATTGAAGACCTGTTGGTGACCCTCTGCTGATGTTTTTTATTTGGTCGGGTTGTTGTCTCTTTGACACATTCCCCATTTCCATTTTCAATTTTATACAATATTTATTCATTTCCAGCTCCTGTGAGCAAATTTAGAGACCTTTGGGTCTATGTCATTAGATGTTAACAGTTTGGTTATTCATTTCGATTGTAGGATAGTATTTAAGAAAACATAGTGACTAGCTGACGTTAGGATTTTGTAAAGAAATAATCGATTGTTGAAAATTTACATTCGATTTAAACAAAGAACAGACCTATCTTACCTGGATACAGTGAACGTTGACGTGATGCAAATTTGTTGTACAGGAACGGTGGTAGTCCAGCTGATAGCTCGAGTCACCATAGATTGTGCGTCCATAAAACCAAACCCAAGTACTTGACTAACTATAGTGAAAACAAAACTTACACATTTACATTTATATACTTCAACTGCATAAATTAAACTTGTATATATCATTTACTCGATAATATTAACTTTCCATTCAGCTTTTCTAAACATGGGATTGATCCCAATTGTTGCATAAAGATAATCAGATCTTGCACTACATGTTACCTTCTAAATTTGATGTGGTATTGAAATGATCATCTCATAGGGTAACAATCAGCAATGAAATGGAGTACTTTAACTCAGGCTAATTAGGGAAAACTGTTCTGAAATGAGGATGTTATGTTGGTTTTTATCCTTTCTGAGTAAGTTACATTTGTTTTTTGAGTAAGTAAATTGCATTTGTTTTGCTTCTAGAGATAATAAAATACTGAACTACCTTTATCAACAGAGTTCTCAATTTTAAGATTCATTTGCATGTCTGAAAATAGTATTTATTATTGTTTTTCTCAAAAAGGCTGATACAAATGAGTACATACATTCTTTTCCAGCGCCATTTGTTTGCCAACTAGAATAAGTATCAGAAAATCCACTTTTAGTTGTTGTTAGGACTATTAAATGCTGTATATCTCGCCAAGTCAATTTCGGACTGAAAAGGAAATAAACTAATAATAACTTCACCGTTTGTTAGATGTATACTTACCGCTTGATATTTTAGTCTTAGATACATGATTTTATTTCTAGTTGATATTTGTTCTAAATCAGCTCCCAAAAACTTCAATGACTTCCAGACATGTGCAGTGTGTTTTTGTGGGTTTTTGAGTCTGATAAGTTCTGTCTTTTTAACTGATTTTTTATTTTGCTTATATGCTTTGTCTATAGAGTGCACGTGTCTACATGCTGTTTTCTTTCTTTTTTGTTGGAACGGATTTTTTTGTTTAATATCATTAAGTTGATAACAAAATATGTTTCTTTTGTTCGCACATTGTTCTAAATTTACAATTGAGATGTTTAGTTGACTATCAAATGAGGCTTTTGTACTTAAATAAGACCGTTGGTTTTGTTTATTTGAAATATCTAAAACTCTTTCCATAGGATAAACTAGTAGGTGTAGGTGTATCAAATGTTAACTATGACATATGAAATTGAGAATGGAAATGGGGAATGTGTCAAAGAGACAACAGCAGAAGGTCACCAACAGGTCTTCAATGCAGCGAGGAATTCCCGCACCCGGGGGCGTCCATCAGCTGGCCCCATAACAAATATAATATGCTAGTTCAGTGATAATGAATGCCATACTAAACTCATTCAAATTAATAAGTTTCAAACTTTAGTTAGTTTGTATACCAGACATATAATAGTACATCTTCTTTGTACTGCATTTCATGTTTGATGTATGCACTATACCATCGCATCCGCTGATTTCGCTCCTTATAAATATACTTTCAAAGCATTTAAAATTTCTCATAAATTTAACATTAAATGAAGATAACACTACAAATTCTCGTTGTCTAAGGCGTTACGCTAAATCTTACTTCATCCAAAACGCTAGAAGGTAGGTTCTTTGACAGCCAGGAAAGAATAAAAAGTTATGTACATTACAAGATATATAGTTTAAAGGGACACAAAACGAAATGCCAAATATATCTAAGACAAATTATTAGGAGCTACAAATATCTTTCTTAATTTAAAAAGATAATATTAAAAACAAACACAGTTATGCAACAAAGCATACAATTACCACATCACTATCTTCTCAACTGACATAGGAGACTATCAGTTGAGTCTTTGTGTTTTTGTTGTGTTTTTGTTGTGTTTTTGCTGTTGTTTTTTTTTTTTTTTTTTTGCTTTTTAAATATTTGTTTTTTTATCAATATAAATAAGTGTTCACTAATCCGTTAATAACCTATTAAGACCCTTATTGCCAGATGACAATGGTGTGAATAGTTATCAAAGGTACCAGGATTATAATTTAGTACGCCAGACGCGCGTTTCGTCTTCAAAGACTCATCAGTGACGCTCATATCAAAATATTTATAAAGCCAAACAAGTTCCAAGTTGAAGAGCATTATGATCCAAAATGTCAAAAAGTGCCAAATACAGCTAAGGTAATATATGCCTGGGATAATAAAATCCTTAGTTTTTCGAAAAATTCAAAGTTTTGTATACAGGAAATTTATAAAAGTGACCACATTATTGATAGTCCTGTCAACACCGAAGTGAAGTGTTGACTACTGGGCTGGTGATACCCTCGGGGACGAAACGTCCACCAGCAATGGCATCGACCCAGTGGTGTAAATAGTTATCAAAGGTACCAGGATTATAATTTAGTATTTCAACCTTTAATAGTCCACCGGTATATAAAAAAGAAAAGAAAAGAAGAAACAACAATATTTTGCATTTTCATATTGCAATACTTACTTTGCTTGAAGCGCCAGGGCAATAATACCAGATGCTATTGGCGTTGAATACGACGTCCCTTGGACATTGTCACTGATACAACCAGAAGATGTGGTCGTTGTCGTCTGTAAATGATAGTATCAAATTAAATATTGGACTGGATAAAAAGTTATATCTTAATATGAAAAATCAATTAACATTGAAAACATATGTGTGTCTCAAATAGAATGGATATGAATTTTAATACAAGTTATGTAATAAATATCGGCTAAAGGTTGTTTTTTTGGGTTTTTTTTTTTAAACATATTTATTTATAGTGGATTGGGAAACAAGTTTTGCAACTTATATTAATCCATTTCCACTTTGCGGGTGCGAGTGCTGCCTTGTAGCGGCATTAGCCTGCTCTTTTTCGAAATCTACAAGGGTGTCTTTAACGTGCAAGAGATATGGCTCTCTCTTAACACGGGTCAGCCATTTATCGTCCCCTTCTGACGGACTATATCATCGTTCCCTCAAGACCATAATCGCAAATGGTGTTAATGGAGAGCCGAAAATTTAGTCCCTGAAGTTTTCATCCCAGACGGGAATCGAACCAGGAACCTTTGTGTTAGTAGTCCGATGCACTAACCACTACACCACGGCTCTCTGGCTAAAGGGTGCAGTTGGCTACAAAAGACCTTCAAAGTTTCTTTTTTATACTCTAAATGGTAAAATGGTTTTCAAGCAACCTTTGTATTTATATTATTGTCAGTTAAAGTGAGATAACATACCAAATACTGGTCCCTATTACTGCCACCGTATGTTGCGGCCATGGCTGCAGCACACACCTCTGAATACCATGCATTTTCTCCTTGTTGTACACTTGTAATGGCTATAGTATAGATACTGTTAGCATATCCGTCGGCATTACAGTTATCACTTGTCTCACCATTTCCTGCCGCCCAGGTAAATATCACACCTTTACCATCTCTTCCCTACAGAAATATCAGATGTTTTGTTATGTGTGCAAACAGTTTAAATATTCGCATGTAATTATCTGGATTAATTTTTTTGGGAAGCAATTTTTGGACAGCAATCTTATTTAGAAGTACAACACAAATTTATTGCTGAACAAAGTAGTTTTAGCTCCATACTCGAAAGCAGAAGATAGGTATTATAATTAAACAAATTATAATTTTAAGCTAACATATAAATCCACTCAAAAGTATATAATTCAACAAAGTGCATAGTACATATTAAACATGAAACGTTTGATCTGGGTTGCAGATATTACATACTATAATATACGATATAATTTGACGGCTAAAGGTATAGTTAATGTTCGTGTTGCTCAGCCTTTAGTTTCTTATGCTGTGTTTTGCGTACTATTGTTTGCCTATTGGTCTTTTTTACTATTTTAGGTATGGCGTTGTCAGTTTGAATGTCCCTCTGGTGTATGTCGCCTTTTTTTAGATATAAGTTAAGGGAATACACTTCATCTGTTAGTTTTGTGTCATTAATTTTTCATTAATAAATTCGAGAAAAAAAATACGAACGCATGAACCCCCGCATTAAAGTAATTCCGTATCACACAAATGCTTAAAAAAACGCGGGAACTGAATTTAACGAACGCATTACTTGATGCAAGTCACTTCATTTACCCAGCACAAATAAGTTATAACATACGTTAGTAACGCCATTTTGAAGAGCAGTTTTCGTTATTGATCCCGGCTCCTCAAACCCATAACCATCAGTTGGTCCCCAGCTATTGGAGTAAATATCGATGTCAGATAATTGCCATCCTAATGCTTCGGCTTCCTGTGAATCTGTTACTGTACCAGGCCCAAGTATTCGTATTCCTGAACGAGAACAAAATGAAAACAATACAGTAAATTAGTACAATTTTGTGTTTTCTAATGTCTGTCCTGTACAGAATGTAACTATGCTGCTGTTTTGGGATGGTAATTGGGATAATCTTTAATTGTAAAGTTTTAGATTACAAGGTATGAAGATGCATTTGTACCAAGATGGTTTGATTAGGGACTTTCCGTTTTGAATTTTCCTCGGAAATTCAGTATATTTGGGAATTTACTTTTTTCATGTAACAGGTTTAAGATAATTCGGCATGCAATGTTATTGTTTTTACAATCATCTTAATTTAAATTGCATTGTCTCAAAATTGTTTTAAATCTTGCTTATTAAAAGATATTTTTCAGAAATTTTGAAAGCGGAAATTGAAAAATTTTGTTTTCTTTCTGTCAATAAATAAATACAGAACAATTGGTAAAACTAATTCCTGAGTTTGATTGTATTGCACTTGGTATGAAATGTTTAAATATACTAAAGACTTCGTTGATTTTCTTTGTTTTTCACATGATACAATGTAGATTATACTTTAAGAAATTATCTATACAGTTACATATTATGCGTGTCTGGTTTGATTTTTGTAACATGTATACTGGCTTATAGGTCAAATTTGTTGATAATGCATGGAACATGTGTAAAAATCTTCTTATTCCTGGCTTGTGAAAGTCTTGTATCAGCTTTTAATTGACAGTGCCGCCCAGGTATTTAACTCTTGTAATAAACTATCCCCTGCCCACTTCTAATTTATTTTTTAACTTGAAGGTCCCCTTCCTCTGGAAAAATGCAGTTCAACACCAAATAGTTGGTATCATGTAGGATATGAGATTTACCGAGATCATACAGTTATTTTACAGTGATGCCGATTGTTTTAAAATAAAGACGATATTTTTGCTGAACCCGCATTCTAACTATTTCCTAATGAATTACCTACTAATGTTGCTTGATGTGCAACACCAACTGTACAGTCGCCATTATTTATCTCTGCTGCCACAAGTCCTCCAACATTGGTACCATGACTAGAAAGCAAAATAATTCTAGATGCTGAATTTTATAGTCAGAATGACATACATGTATCCTATTACAGAGATCTGTAAGTAAGCAATAAAATTGAGATAGCAATTGGGAATGTATCAAAGCGACAACAACCCGACCATAGAGCAGACAACAGCGGAAGGCCACCAAGACTGCTTTTGATATCTTTACTTTAACTACAAGTATGTTGGTTGATGAAAAAAAAATGCCTCTCACAAACGAAATCAAAGTTTATTTGAATACGGCACATTATAAATAATAACATTACATACAATTGAGAATGGAGATGGGGAATGTGTCAAAGGGACAACAACCCAACCATAGAGCAGACAACATGTATATTTCATTATATAACGGTACCGTCGGAAGGCCAAAAAGAGTTTTAGAACTGACTCATCGTCATAGAAAATCGCAGGAGGTACAAGCGAAAATATAAAGAACTACTTGAATATTCGTGATGACAAAAATGTGTTTAACTAATGTTAATTCAGAACTAGTAACCATGCGTTTCCTAAAGGGAAGATGGCAAAACATTGCCCACAATGATTGGATTACCGGTGATATAGGCTACGAATTACATTATTTGTTTTGCTGTTCGCAATTGAAGAACGAACATTATTTCTACAAACTAATTTTCACATAGTCCAAAGATAATATACATTTGCTCTCAGTGTTGAATACTAGAACATGTAAAAAGCAATAATATTAAGAAAATGTGTTTATTTACAAAAGTGTATAATAAAAAGAAGTTATTCCTTTCATGAATAAATGTAAACGTATATGCATGATACATATTTCTTTCTAACAACTTTAACCTTTTATTATTCATGTTACTATTGTATTTGTATTTATATTGTATGTTTCTCGGTACACTTGTATATGTTTTTAGAGAATAAAGTATCTATCTAGATTATAATACGTTATTTTGATTGGATAACAGCAATCTGTAATTGTTATCCTTTATATTGTATGTGTAATGGGTTGGTATACTAAAGGTCTTGATTTCTCACCCAGCATAGACAATGGATTTTTTCTACATAAATTTTGATAGTGTGTCATTTTTCAATAAATAATTTTAACTTTTAATGTGGATTAGGCATTCCCGCCAAAATGTTTCAAAGCAAAGGGAAGCATGCAAAACAAAGAAACTAAAGCTCGGCTATTCTGTTAGGGCTGCTCCGGCTTAGATCACCCCTGGTAGAACAAAGTAGCTGGGATGTAACTATCGTTGAAGACCCTTTGGTGGCCTTCGGCTGTTGTCTGGTTTTTGGTTGCGTTGTTGTCTCCTTGACATATTCCCCATTTCCATTCTCAATTTTATTTGTTCACATCTTTATACTTTACTTCCGACTTTAGCATAATGGCAAGAAGGTCAGACGCAGACAAAGTTAATGACTGCATAAAAGGTAGTCTACCTAAAATAACACATTTCTATGAATTAATGTAGATAAGATTGAAACAACAGGGAAAACAGAATTTGAAAAAGGTATCCGTAATTATATTATTTAGATCTTTTTTAAATAAGGGCTTTACCTGTCCCATGCTGATGAAGGCGACGGATCATCGTCGTCGTCGTAGACATCTTTATCAATTGTTGTGTCCTACGAAATAAAACATGTTTATCCTGCAGTAGGAAATATCTATTTTTAAAGTTATATGAATCGAAATTCTAGTGATTATACAATGTTCTGCTCATGAAGTTTATGGACCAATGCATATATATTATGGAGGTAACTGTTTTGTATTTTAAGCTCCAACGGCATCAATTGGTAATTTGATGGTCGCAAATTAAGTTTACTGGCGACGCGTTAGCGGAGCTAGTAAACAGGTATTTGCGACCATCAAATCGCCAATTTATGCCGTCGGAGCTTAAAATAAAATATTGTTATCTTCATTCTAATGAAACTGATAGAAAAAAAACTTAAAACATACTTTTAAAATATGTCATATTTCGTGTGTACTTGCGCGTACGTTTTCATCGCATTAATTGTGAATTGATGTCATGAAAATTAGTGATGTTATCCAATCAAAATGAACATTAGAAACGATGTTGCATTAGAATTTCTAACCTTAGTTCTCTCTACACGTGTCTACATTTGTAACATTCGACAAACTGGCGGCGATTAATTCGGTGAATGATGGTCGAAAACAACGAAACTTAGTTTAGTATGCCATTGAAAATTAGGGAATACTTTGGAATGGAAAAGCAAGTTTGCCTTGTCAAAAGGAGTGTGGTACTCTACCTAAACTAGGTTCCTAGACTTGACTTCAACCATACATTTTTACGTTGTGGTTTGATAAACTATCTAATATGAGATGTTAGAGTTATGATTTGAGTTTGAGTCCTTTGAACTGATCTGATTGAACTTTACACAAATTGTTTCAGACCCCTGGCTAATGTAAATACTGTCTGTTGACCTTTACTGGTCTTTGAATTGTTAATGTGTGCCGTTAGATTGTTGTCTTATTGACTTATGTACTCTATGTCACATATTCTTGTGTTCATTTCTACACTGTGTAACGTGTGCTCCTAAAATCAGAATTAACAGTATGCCACCATACTCATGTCTAACGTGTGCTCCTAAAATCAGAATTAACAGTATGCCACCATACTCATGTCTAAATGTCTAAATTATGTAATCATACTAAAACTTCAGTTCTTTTTTTCTCAATGAAAACAATCAGAGCATAAGAATGGCAATCATTCAAACTTAAATTGTTAATCTCAATGTCTGAAAATCTTTAACAAGAAACGAAAGATTTGTTTTATTTCCGCTAAGGACATATGTCAAAGATATATACGTTGTGGTATACTTCTCTTAATCTAAAAACGGGTGTATGACATTTGCGCCGATTTTGAAAATTTTAATTCTTTCATTTGCGCCGATTTCATTTTTTCATTTGCGCCGATTTTATTTTTTTCTCCTAATTGGATTTACAGGTAAGTTACAGGTAAGCTAATACTTTTACATGGGCTGAGCACAGAGTATAAAGACAAATTAAGCATCACTGGTAAATGGCTATCCCATTTTTTCGGGTTACCATTCCTTCCCCCAAATGAAATCAATGACTGCTTCACGTTTGACAATATGTCTGACGCTCCTTCTGATGACAAATGTCTTACATTCTTAGCCTACAGACTAAGTACATATATATGCACACTGTAACGCTATCCACCTCATTTCTGAGCAGCTGCACCCCAACTTATATGTTTTTACAGATTTTATCAAGAAAATCCAGGCCTGGCAAAAAAAATGAGAACTCTGTAGAAATGCTCGCATCAGTACGTAAACCAGACAAAGAAAAGATGGACCCCCTAGCGACAATTATAGGAATATATTAGATGTGTTGCCTATACACACTCGACAAGAACAGATTTATGATTTGAGTGTATTCCGTTTTAATGGATTTGAATCCTTCATTTTAGCATTAACAGAGTGCTTTTATAGAGAGTTGTCTCATTGGCACTCATACCGCATATTCTTATATTTTTTCACCTGTAAAAAAATCGGCGCAAATGAAAGAAAAAATCGGCGCAAATGAAAGAAAAAATCGGCGCAAATGAAATGCAGATCGGCGCAAATACAAAACGCCGCTAAAACGGTAGTTGTGTAATTATCATCGGCGTTGTTTTAAGATTCAAATATGTATTTTGACAATGAGAACAAAGATATTCCTTACTACGTTTTCGTCTAAATCTGAATGATCTGTCTGTAAACCATCGTCCACAATACCAATAATTATACCACTACCATTATACCCAAGTCCCCATGCCTCACTTACTTTCATTGAAGGTAAAATATTGCCATTCTAAGTAAATAGATCAAAACATTTATATATATTACGTAACTGTTAGGAACTTTCAAATATGCCGGAATGTTCATTTCATTTTCCAATTCTATGAATATGTTTGTATTTGTATATCGTATATTAATATGTTTTATTAAGTAGTTTCTAACCATCCACCATGAACAAGATAAATGCCACCAGAGGAGCGGAAATTGTTTTCCCTTACAGAAGATCTCGTCCATTTTTCTACCCGTAAAATATTGTCTTTCTTCGTAAAAAATAAAATATTGCTGCACTGATATATTAGGAGTGTCATATTAATTTTCATTTTTGAAATACAGACTGATATAATTTCATCTGCTCCCCTCTTGCTTTCACTTTATAAACGTTTCTGTCATCGTTTTTAGACAATATTAAGGAACTATAAACAACTACCTTCCAAGTGGTAGGATCAGATATCTATTCCAAGTGGTAGGATCAGATATCTATTCCAAGTGGTAGGATCAGATATCTATTCCAAGTGGTAGGATCAGATATCTATTCCAAGTGGTAGGATCAGATATCTATTACCAAGTGGTAGGATCAGATATCTATTCCAAGTGGTAGGATCAGATATCTATTACCAAGTGGTAGGATCAGATATCTATTCCAAGTGGTAGGATCAGATATCTATTCCAAGTGGTAGGATCAGATATCTATTACCAAGTGGTAGGATCAGATATCTATTCCAAGTGGTAGGATCAGATATCTATTCCAAGTGGTAGGATCAGATATCTATTCCAAGTGGTAGGATCAGATATCTACTATAAACAACTGTCTTCCAAGTGGTAGGGTCAGATATCTATTCCAAGTGGTAGGATCAGATATCTATTCCAAGTGGTAGGATCAGATATCTATTCTAAGTGGTAGGATCAGATATCTATTATAAACAACTATCTTCCAAGTGGTAGGATCAGATATTTATTCTAAGTGGTAGGATCAGATATCTACTATAAACAACTGTCTTCCAAGTGGTAGGATCAGATATCTATTCCAAGTGGTAGGATCAGATATCTATTCCAAGTGGTAGGATCAGATATCTATTCTAAGTGGTAGGATCAGATATCTATTACCAAGTGGTAGGATCAGATATCTATTCCAAGTGGTAGGATCAGATATCTACTATAAACAACTGTCTTCCAAGTGGTAGGATCAGATATCTATTCCAAGTGGTAGGATCAGATATCTATTCCAAGTGGTAGGATCAGATATCTACTATAAACAACTGTCTTCCAAGTGGTAGGGTCAGATATCTATTCCAAGTGGTAGGATCAGATATCTATTCCAAGTGGTAGGATCAGATATCTATTCTAAGTGGTAGGATCAGATATCTATTATAAACAACTATCTTCCAAGTGGTAGGATCAGATATTTATTCTAAGTGGTAGGATCAGATATCTACCATAAACAACTGTCTTCCAAGTGGTAGGATCAGATATCTATTCCAAGTGGTAGGATCAGATATCTATTCCAAGTGGTAGGATCAGATATCTATTAAATCAGGTTGAAACTGACTTTTACTGTGCGTATTGGCAATTTGCTATGTGTTTATATTTATTCTATATTGACAAGAGGTATAAGGGCGGGTTGATATCTCACAAAACATGTTTAACCCCGCTGCATTTTTTCGTCTATCCCAAGTCAAGAGCCTGTGGCCTTTGCAAGTCTTGTATGTTATTTTTTAATTTTAGTTCATTTATATGTTTTGAAGTTTATATATTATGTCACGTCTATATTCACTGAACTAGTTCCACCTCAGGATCTTTCTCGCTGCATTGTAGTGGCATTTGGCTGTTGTCTGCTCTTTGGTTTGTTTTTAAAAAGATCTGCATTTATGCTAAAAAAAAATATTGTCTATGACCTTCATTCTAGACAAATTGTTAAGTCATTTGTAGTAGTTTTTCTTTTCTCTTCTTTTTTTTTCTGTTGTTTGTTGAATTGGTTTTGCTATAAACCTAAGGGGAACAAATACTTGTCACACGGTAGAAATTTCTCCATTATCCTGATGTTTGGTTTGACATTTTATATCAGAACGTTAACCATGTTATACTTACTAAATGCCAGAGATTTGACCATTGAGTGTCGGTTGTCTTTGATACTCTTCTGTATGCTATTTCTTGTTCAAAACTTATAAACTGTAACAATAAAATTGTAGAATTCATAACTTGTCCAATAGCAACTGATACATGTAACGTCTTTCAATATTTCCTATACTTTTTAAAATATAAAAATAAGAAGATGTGGAATGACTGTCGATAAGACAACTCTCCAACAGAGACCAAATGACAGAGTATAGGTCACCATATGGCCTTCAGCAATGAGCAAAATCCATACCGCATAGATAGTTATAAAGAGCCCCAAAATGACAAATGTAAATTAATTAAAACGAGTAAAGTTACGTCCTGAATTATTCGTAAAAGCAATATGAAAAATTTACAGACGTTTACCTTGAAATGTAAAGAAAGGACCAAGAATAACATTAATTGCCCATGATTCATCGTCATATCGCTATTGAATTACGATTCCACGTCTGTTCTTTTAAAGAAATAAAAAACAGGAAGCATTTTGTCGTGCAAGGACCAGTTTACAAAATAGAGTTTTCGAAATGACACGGTTAATAGAAACTATCATTTACACATAATGACGCAAGCCTTTTAAAAATGCAAAAAGTTTGTTAACATACAACGTGATAACTTTAGACTTGTTTTAACAGGATGCAGATAACCAGAATTGAAAAAATGAGTTATATAAGTCCATTATAAATGTTTATCTTAAATCTACCTAAGTAGATTTATTCAGATATAGTGTTTCTCCATTATAGGAACGTCTTTGTTCTCAGTTCTCTACTTGTCAAAGCACTGGTAGCTAGACCTCGTGTTTCATATCCTATAGAAATAATGTTATTATAAGTATTGCATACTTTTTTTAGTAATCTTAAAGTAATAACGATTACATTTATTGTTCACACCGTAATCGATTACATCATGATTATTTGTAATCAGAAATTGCACGATTACTGATTACATGGGATAACGTTGCAAAATATAATCGATTACAGCTGATTACGATTACTGATCATGATTACCCATTACCTGGTTATAGGTAACCTGACCTAAAGGATCAAGTGAGCTATTTTCATCACATGATATAGCCGTCGTTTGTCGTTCGTTTAATTTACAATAATCGTCTCCTCCTAAACCTCTTGGGCCAATTAGAACCACACTTGACCACTATCGTTAAATATTTGGGTATCTAGTTTAAATAATGTGCCCGATGATCACGTTTGCCAATCAACTTAAATAGCCGACATGACTAGAAAAAGAACTCAGAGTTAAACTGCAAGTGTTTCCAACAATCTTCAAAATTGCTATCATGGTAGAAAACAAATCTGACAAAGGCGAAAAGGTCAAAAATATTTAGATCGACCAACTCTTCATGTATGACTTTTAACATGTTTTCTCACTTTTTAGCTCGTTCCAAGTGTAGATCAAGATGAGCGACACATGCTCTTTAGAGCCTCTAGTTTCTATTTCCCAACAAACAATAAACCTATAATAAATTTAATTTTCATTTTTTTTTGTTAATTGGATATTTGCTAATGTTTTTTTAGAATACTATGTAAGATCATTTACACAGAATATGACACTTCTGTATGATATCAAACTTTTGAATGTTACACTGCTCCTAACCATCAGAATTCTTAATATTAAGATGAATAAAATAACGGTATCAAAAATCACCAAAATGAGCTTTTACATCAGGACAAAAGTTAATAAGAAAGTCTTCAGTATTACAATATACAATGTAGTTCAAAGTAATCCAAAGTAATCATGGTTACTTTAAAGAAAAGTAATATAATGCAATCAATTACATTTGAATTTAGGTGTAGTTGTAATTTTAATCGATTACGTTAAATTAGAAAAAATAATTGTAATTGAAGATTCAGATTCAATAGTTTATAAAAGTCTCACCACATACATACAAGTATAAACACAATATAATCAGTCAGGAGTCTACTTCGTCAAAATTATCTCCTCATTACGCCAGTTCATTTTCACAATCGTAGAAATGGATGCCATTGTAGGGATGACGCGCTACCAATATTGCTCTTGGAAACCGATAAATTTATCCACATTGCACCATTACGATCCTTATATGTCAGTTGTATTTTAAAAGACAAATGTATCAACTAGCTAATGAGCATCAGTTAATAATCTTGTCTGCATTGATTCAACTTAAAACTATTGTCTGATCGGTTGTCAGGTGGAATTTTCGAAAATTCATAAACATTTAAAAAAATTCTAATTAAATATTTCGTGGAAGGGCAGACTAGATTTTTTTAGTGTATGAAGACTAGAAACCCTAGTAATCACACACAAAAAATTAGAATTTTTCGAAGATATGCATTTTCATCATCCAACTTGAAAGACTGTCGTCAAGTACTTTCAGTAAAAAAAAAAACAGCTATTCGAACACACCTTCTCTGTTTTTTGTGACTCATTAGATAGGTATTTCACTTGACCCATACATTTGATCTTTTAGTACTGTGATTTTTTTGTGTTATAAAGTCAACCTGTAGCTTTAATATATAAAATGATAGAATCTGAAGCGAGACGATGTATGAAATATTCTTAGTTTGTACGATATCAAGACATCTTTTCAAATCAATTGTTACCCATATTTTGGAATTTTTTCTTCAGTCACATAATGGAAGGGCAGACACAAAAATTACTGAACTAATAGATTGATATGTTTTCCGTCCGTGGTAATTATTTTCATAAAAATCGGAGGTTATGCATTTTCTTCATCCAACTTGAAAGATACCCATGTCGTCGACTTGATATTTAATTGTTCTGCTTAACTATGTACTAGATAAATTGAAAACTTATGCAAATGGTGTTTTTAAAATAAAACACCTCGTAGTTGAGAAGAAAATTGCAATTTTGTTTGTTTCTATTAACTTTTTAAAATTTTGTCACTATAGTAAACAATACAGTAAACATTTATCGCCTTCTCTAACAAAGAGATTCGATTCGTTTGTTCTATTTCAACCTGGTTTCCGACTGTAATATAAAGTTAACAATATAAACATTTAGAAAGCATGTGCCATTCTTAAAAGAAGTATGAGAGACTGTTATACAATTATAAAACAACAGAATTAAAACATAGTTTTGTTATTCATGTTATTTACACAAATAAAAACATAAAAGTGGAATATCACCATGCACATTCAAGGATAAAACCTGATACATGTACATAATAAAAACAACAATGATTTTAACAGTATAAGATACTATTTCGTCGCAATAAAATATTATTGCAGGTTTTGGCAACAGAACTACAAACATTTTCATTTTGTGAATGTGAATTGATTACATTTTAAATTAATCGACCCAATCCCTGCGGCCTTAAACTGGGGAGGGGTGTAGAAGAGGAGTAATAAAGTGTCATGACAGTTAAGTTCTAACACCAATTCGAGACTTGCGTGCTGTTGATCCCTGTCGATCACAAGTCATCCAAGTCAGGAGCCTGCAGTTCACTGGTTGTGGTTTCTTGTTGTATAACATATTGGTTTTTTATTCATTTTCTCGTTTGAATTGTTTTACATTTGTTATTTCGGACCCTTTGGTAGCTGAGTACCAGGTACGGGTTTTGTCTGTTGTTGAAGACCGTACGGATACCTATGGTTGTTAATGGCTTTCAGCAATGAGCAAAATCCATACCGCATAGACAGTTATAAAAGGCCCCAAAATGACAAATTGTTTAGAAAAAATATATAATATATTTAATTTCTGTGTTATTTTGTCTCATTTAGAGATTAGACAAATCCACATCTTCTTATATTATATGTTCTTGAATATGACCAATCGTTTTCATAGATATAGGATGATGTGGTGTGAGTGCCAATGAGACAACTCTCCATCCAAATAACAATTTATAAAAGTAAACCATTATAGGTCAAGTTGTTGTGGGAGGGGGAAATTGTGATAACAAATTATTGAACGTCCATATCTTTGATCTACGAAAAATAATCAATAATTGGCGTACGAAAGAGGATTTAATTATAGATTGTAATGCGAATAAGTTTCTAAGTTTCCTTTTTATATGTTATTGTAACCGAACACCAATAATACTGACTCTTGGTATTGTCTTTTTAATTTTAGCTATGGGGTTGTGAGTTTAATAACATATTATTTGAATATCCCTTAGGTATCATTCGCCTCTCATTTAACACATGTCTTGTATAGTGTGTGTACTTACATTATTACTATGTTTGTGTGTTCGTACAATTGGATCCTCTATATCTTTACTGATAGCTTTCGAACGTTTGGATTGGTCTAGTACAGCACGATAATAGATCACATCTCCAAATTCTAAAACCTGAAGAAAGTTGTATGCATTTTAGAACCAAGCTTCAGTAGTAGTGAAACATAAAGCATTAATAGGGGACGAACTGTTTTTGTGTTTCGCCTACGATTACTCTGGTCAGTGTAAAGGTGTAATGTTGACCTCAAAAGTGGCCTTTGTTAGTCTTGTATTATTTTTAATTTTAATTTCTTGTTTGCAATTTGGACTTTAGTATGGCGTTCATTATCACTGAACTAGTATATATATTTGTTTACGGGCCAGTTGAAGGACGCCTCCGGGTGCGGGAATTTCGCGCTGCATTGAAGACCTGTTGGTGACCTTCTGCTGTTGTCTGTTCTTTGGTCGGGTTGTTTTCTCTTTGACACATTCCCCCTTTCCATTCTCAATTTTATGATAAATGGCAACACGTACACGACTTAACTGAATTATTATAGACCCCTGACTTTGGACAACCTACATACCAAATGTGGCGGGTTTAAAACAATTATGTCGATCTTTATCAAATCTCAAACAATGTGTGCAGCCATTTAAAAGTTACTATGATCAAAGATCTGACCTCAACATTAAATTATCATAATAACAAATCAAGGTTAGTGTAAGAAATATCAAAAACACAGGTCCAAACAAACAATGTAGGTAACAATAATATCATGTACCACGGAATCATGCGATTCTACCTATACTACACCCATAAAATTTCCATACAGATTACACTGTTTCGCTATACGAACAAACCCTGCTGCTTTGTTCAAGACCAAGGCCAGCATGACGAGTCAACGTTGTTACGTAAAAAGGCATAATTGATAATAATTATCCAGGTACCCTAATTATCCTATCATTAAGTTTTTCAACTGCCCCCGTTAAAGGAATACTTTTGCTCTAGTTTATTAATACTACACGATTCCGAAACAGTGATATGCACCTATTTTTAAAAATCTGGTTTGACACATAGGAGGGACGTCACTAGTCTACTACTGACTAGTACCTTTGTAATGGGACACGTTGTTATGCTATCATAAAATTATCTACATTCAGAATGCATCGTGCACACAACATATTCAGTGAATGATTGTTGCTTTATGTCCCATAAAATTAGTAGTTCATGCACATTTTGGAAGAAAACAAATCGAATTAAGCATTTAATAATTGTGTTCCGCATAGTGGGCAATAATCAAGACTTCCTCTACAAAAAGAGGAATTTGGACATGGATATCATTTGAACCTGTAAAAGAGTTTTTGTAAAGGTTATAAACCTGCACAAAGCATGGTAATCATATAAATGCTATGTTAAAGTTCCCAATCAGATTAGACGTGGTTATGTATTTATACCTCCAGTAAAGCCAGACAATTAAAAAAAAATCTTTTCAGTAGGATGTTTACTGTCTGTTGACAGAAGATTAGCTAACCACATGTTTATATCCAGTCATGCATGGGGCTGTTCAAATTTTTTTGATTGTTTATGATTAAAAATCCAAAATGCGCTACTGGACTAGGACAGCCCAGTCATTTTCTAATAAACTGATGCCATAAATAGAATACAGTCTTACATCACATGAAACTGTACATAGCCTGTGTATTACTTACTTTTCTTAAGCTTTCACATTTAAATTCTGGATACTCCTTACAAAACCATTCCTTAGGATCCTCTTTTCGTGTTGTTCTAAAACAAAATTTATCTGAATATGTTCCTTTCTCTGAGGTAATACTATTGATTAGTAAGAGAGAATACGCCGTGTACAATAGTAAAAAGAAAAAACTCATAACAGTTTAGTGACATGAATGTTAAACGGAAATTAAAAACAAATCAACGAATTAAACACTTCCAACTATTCCATATCCAATTCTTTTCTTCCAAACTTCCTGCTTGAATAATTAATAATAAACCGACGTCTATTTTAAATACAAAGATTAAAATCCACAAGTTAAATCGTGCATTTAAATTTAATTTATCAACAAAATCATCAATGCAACACATGCAGTTTCGTTTTTAAATTGAATTGATTAAAAGCCATTACAGAATTCCAAACGTTTGTTTAGGTTTATCGATTTATGAACTTGCCTTTGTGTAAGTGATTCTTTTGTTTTATCCAACCGTAATAATTATACATGTATTTATTTAAATGAATGAATGTGTATTTCAGTTATATTTACATTTTGTTATAACTGAGTTTTTTGTTTTTTGTTTGTATATTTCGTGTCAATACATATACTTTAATATCTACAACTGGTGGTTTAGCTACCCCACATGGTCGTGGTTGTTTTAAAAAAATATATTTTATTGTCGTTTTACCTTAATGAACATCTAATACAAGTCTCACCTGTTTTACTTGGCCATTTAAATAATTTGTTTATGTTAGTTACTATCTGATCACTAACGTTTTTTTTTATTACTGAAGTTATGTCTATTTTTGAATGATCAATTTATAGTTCTCATATTCTATTACTTTTCACAAATTGGATCAATATATGGATGTAATTAACATTCTGCACTCTAAACCATGTGCAATGTTACGTATTTATAGATTTTAAACAGTAGAAATTCTGAATGTTTTGTTGGGAACATTATATATATATATATAGTCTTCCAGGGTACGTTAAAGGACTATTGATTCAGTTCTCTGATGGGTCTGTAATATGTTGGTTGCCCTTCGTAAATTATTAAGTATGCCTTCTGATTATACAAACTTGTCAAATAACGGCCGGCCTCCAGTCTATGTCCATAAGTGCCTAAAGGAGTATGTTCGGTAAGGACCATATTTGGCCCCAATTATGATATTGAATGATACAAGAAAAAAATATGTTTTAAGGTGCTTAAAAGACATGCGAGAAAGTAAATTAGAACTACATTTGTGTCAAAGTTTTATTCGAAAGCGTTGATTTCTACATCCAAAATAGGTCACTTTAACAAAATTGACAGGATTTCAACCAAATTTAGGACCAGGAAACATAGAGCGCAGGCGTCGAGAAACTGATTAATCAAACTAAACATGTAAAATGTAATTACAAACATTGTGTCCAAAGATCTTGTTTGTCGACGTATGAGCTCTATGTTTCCTGTTCAATAATCAATGCAAAATTTACCAACTATCATTGACACGGCCGACACTCGGCTAACCGAGAGATTGGTCGGTTAATCTATATTGAGTATCCGGCTATATCGGCGGTTGGTCTGTTAATCGGGTTGGCTAAAGTCTGTTAATCAGGTGTTATCGAGAAAATCATTGAAAACTCAGCATGTTTCATTGTATAGCCTTTTAAATATATGTTTATCATTAAAAATATGTATGTCTAACAAAACTATTCAATGTACTGAATCCAGTGGTGTAATTATTATTTTTCTAGCTTCTATGTACGATCTATAAAATGAAAAGGCAAGTTACTCATCAATAAATTTATACACATTTTACACACACAAAATGTACACAAAATGACACTTGTGTTGAATTTACTTGCATGCAATATTTTGAACATCGAAAAAAGACAGGCATTATGTGTGTTAACCAAATTGATATCATTGTGTGAAAAATCTACACGAAAATCCGTATTTTGGTGACATAAATCAATCTTTTTTTTAAACCTGGTCTGTTAATGGGTTGGATGTATAAAACCCGGTCTGTTAAGTGGTCTGTTAAGAGTTATGAATGACAATAAAAGTATAATTTTATTACTATATAGTGTGTTAATTTGGTAGGCTCAAGACGAGCGGCTAAAATATACGGAAACAACACTTGAGCAATGGAACATAAAATATATACGGAAACAAAACATGAGCAATGGAATATAAAATATACGGAAACAAAACACATGAACAATTAACAATTCAATAGGCAATGGATATTGAAAATTGATAAAAGTGGTTTCAAAAAGTGTTAAATTAGAGTAAAATTAATTTTATCCGAGAATGGTCGCATATATTCTGTGAATTATGTTTTATTGTCATGAATGACACCAATTTGTCATCTACATTGGTGACCAGTACATAAATCAGAGATTAACGTCGTAATGTAACTAAACATCAGTAAGTAAAATATATTGGGATGCCTAAATATAAAGAATAGAGAAAGAATAATGAGCAAGATAAATAAAATGTATAGAAAAGTAACATAACAATTTAAAGAATACAGAAATAATCAACACCCCAATCCGGACCCTCATGGTATACACGAGAATCTGGATGGAGATACAGAATATAAATAAAAGATAAGGACAGTAGAGAGTGATGCATTGCTAAAAAAGAGAGAAAAAAAACAATAATTGTTTAAGAATAAAGACATGAAACCACCCTGGGTGTTGAAACAGTAACGGATTGCGATGTACTCATATTGGTAACAAATGCTTGAAGTTTACATGTGGACAACTGCAGTTCTCCACTGCAAATATGTAGATAAGGAACTAAACGGAATAACATGAATTTAAACTTAATACAACCAAATGTAGCTGCATTCGCTCCTTTCCATTAACTTCTTTAGAATGATTTATAAACAACAGATGATTAAGTAATAGAAGAAAAGAACCAATTGGATGATGCTGACGAATTTGAGTTAAACGTCCAGTGACAAATATCATGTACATATGAGAACGACAACACGTTATATGTACCCTGTGTTGTATTAGAAAGACACGTTCAGTCGGATTTGAGAACATGCTACTTTTTGCAGACACAAAAATTAAGGCTGATTGAAATCGTTAATAATAAATTCATGCATATTCCAGCGGCCAACCCAGATCACGCTATATTGAAGTGACACACTCTTCAATAAAATGCAAAGAAAGTCAAAACAAAAATGCGTTTACTGGAAGGATAGTGCTGCACCGTGTTATCATTTTTTTTACTCAAGAATCTCTCATTCTTAACTTTTTCAATGGGAAAATATAAAGGTAGCAAAACTATTTTCGTGGCTAAATAACTCTTAACTGACACAATTTCAATTGTCCAACCCATTAACAGACTTAATAACCCATAATTTTCACTAAAACGTGGTATTACTCACGTTATATTACAACTATGAATTATTTACTAATGTCAATTTATATGAAAGAACCAAAGTAGTATTTTGTGTCTTTTAAATGATATCTAAAATTGTTTGTTTCGCCTTTTATTAAAAAAATTGCTATGCGTGTAGTCATAAATACTACATATTTGCGCGACGCCTTTTACTTTTACTGAAAACTGCGTAGACTATGAAATGTTTTTAAAGGTGGAAAATGTTCTATGATAGATATCATTTTGTCAGACACTTTTCTTTTTTTGATTTGATTCTTATAATATGACAAAAATCTGTATATTTGATAGAGTTTAACATTAAATTGTGCGTTTTACTCTTAGCAGACGTATAGCCAACCCGATTAACAGACCAATCTCCCATATAGCCGCATACTCAATATAGATTAACCGACCAATCTCTCGGTTAGCCGAGTGTCGGCCGTGATTGATAGTTCGTCGAAATTAAAAATAAGTACTGTTTATGACATCATCAGTAGAACGCAGGAAAGTAAATTTTCAACAAAAAGACTTAGTTCCTCTATTGTCAATGTATAAGCTGTGATTCCTTGTGATATTGGTCAATAAATCCTAATTTGAAATTTTAGGTCAACTGACAAGAGGGCCATTGAAGGGCCTTATCGAACCTACTCCTTTTTGCCCATATCCAAAATAGGATTACCTCAAATTTCCAATGATAGGCCAACTTTCCGCCTTTCATTCCGATTGTCCTAATCACCTATTGCATTGTCCTCAATAAACATGAAATAGTTGCCACTGGACATTTAACCGAGAACTGAAGACACATTATTATTATTATTAAAGAACATTTAATAAAAAAAAAACGTTTACATATACATATATAAACAATGTGATTGACAAACATTAAGTCATTTGTAAGCCTACTATGTTTTCTTAATCAATTTATAGACCTAGGCCTATGAGAGATAACTCCTGATCGATTTTTGTTGTTTAGCAAGTATTACAGTATAATTGTATTCATGTGGATATATGGCCTTTTTAAATCCAAACATCGTATATTCAATGAAAATTACGATTTTAAAGGTGTCCATCTTTTGCATAAATATGTTTGTAACGTAATTTATATGAGGATTTTAGTTTAATTTAAACTAAATATTATTTAATCGATTCCATTTCTTTATTTACAATACACAGTGTTTAAATAGAGAGAGGGCTGCATGTGACTGGATTGAATTAGTGTATCAGAATTTTTCATTTTCATTGCAGATGGAATAGCACATCCTAAATTTTACGGTGATGTTGTTTACCGATCCAGAAAACTAATAAAAATCCGGGTAAACTTATCAATGACTTTTAAAAAAATTTAAGAGTTACCAATTCAGCACTTTAATTATATTGTTTTTATTGGTATAAATATTGAGTATGCACTTGCTCGATACTACAATCTGTCGATATCTATCTTTTGGCCGTGCACAATGTCATGTTTGGATGTTGGATAAAATTATGTATTAATTGATATATAATTAATCTTAGATACACGATGTCTTTTATAAGTTGTTATTGTCTTTAAACTATCTGCCAGTAACTGTGAATGTACTCTTAGATATGTACTTTGTGTCTTTCGTTGTTAAGGATGTATAAATACCCTGCCACGTCCAGTCTGTGTTTTTTGTTAGATGTTTTTATGCTGTATATCGATCTAATAAGTTCAGCTATTTTCAACTTTTTTTATACATTGCTTTTTGTTGAACTGTTACAACACTGTCACAGGTTTACATCGTTCAAATTACAGTCCTGCAAATGCAATAATACTTACTTCACATTGTAAATTCAACTGACTTTCGTGAGATATTTATTTTGGATTTTAGGCAAATAGAAAAAGTCAAATACATGTAAATCTTAGCACATCCTCATTTTTACGGAAATATTGTTAACCGTGCCCGGAAATTTAGAAATGATCCATGTAAACTTGTCGCTCCATTAAATAAACTTATTCTAAAAGGTTACCTATTCAACATTGTAATAAGATCATTGAATATTGTTTTTATTGGTATATATGTTGATTTTGTTATCAGTAAATTAAAAGGTAACTAAATATTATATGTATGTTATATACATATACACATTCATGGATCTACAATCTGTCGGTACCTGTAACTTGGCATTGCACAAGGTCATGTTTTTTCTCTGACTGTTTATGACGTCTGTACACTAAATCCATTGGATGTTGGATGTGTACGGATTGATAGTTTAGTCTTAGATGCATGATTTTTTTATTAGTTGTTAGTGGCTTTGAACTAGCTGTCAGATAACTGCGAGTACTCTCAGATCTGTTCATTGTGTCTTTTTGTGTAGGAATGTATAAGTACCCGGCCACGTCCACTTGTATTTTTGTCCATCTGATAAGTTAAGCCTTTTTCAATGATTTTTATAGCTCGTTCTTATGTAGTACTGTTATACCACTGTCCCAGGTTAGGGGGAGAGTTGGGATCCCTCTAACATGTTTAACCCCGCCACATTGTTTATGTATGTGCCTGTCCCAAGTCAGGAGCCTGTAACTCAGTGGTTGTCGTTTGTTTATGTGTTTCATATTTGTTTTTCGTTCATTTTTTTTATATAAATAAGGCCCTTAGTTTTCTCGTTTGAATTGTTTTACATTGTCATATCGGGGCCTTTTATAGCTGACTATGCGGTATATGGGCTTTGCTCATTGTTGAAGGCCGTACGGTGACCTATAGTTGTTAAAATATGTGTCATTTTGGTCTCTTGTTGACAGTTGTCTCATTGGCAATCATATCACATCTTCTTTTATATTAGATCTGTCCTCATATAATAGCATAACGAAAACTAGGAAATTACACAATGCACAATCTGCTCGAATTCTCAGGAGGAAATGGTTTGATTCAAACTACTTGCTGCATGTACGGAATTTCACCAACAGTGGTCGCCATTTAGTTTTTATGTGTTAAGCTGTGTCAGCACATAATTCGGTGTAGGTTAAATAAAAACATACAGTGATATCTCCGATAAATCGTTTACTGAAGACACGATGATCTCGATTTGGTTAGGGGGTCCGTCATTTCTGTATTCTTCAATAATTATTGTTTAATCCATATTTCTCTATTCTATAGGGAAAACAGTACTATTACATTTTCCCAGCATTAGGTTGGCCTTTTGTGTACCCAAGACAGGTGAAGGAGTCAACTTAGGAGCGCTGTGATTGGATGTAAGGGTACAATATATTTTTTTATTTATCTATGATTAACTGCAGTGTTTATATTTACAATATAAATTTTAAAACCTATTGAAATATTTTCTAGAGAATTATTCGAAAAGGCTTTCAAAATTTTATAAATTTGCTGCAAAATGACGGTGGGCATGTATAACATAAACAAGCTCCGTTGGAAATTGGTCATGATACTATTTGGCTTCAATTTTTAAAATAGAGTAATAAAGTACTAACACCACACATAACTGTTTTATCCAGGTTTTTATTATAAAAAGTGGTAAAATTAGAAAAAGTTAGTATTGTCGCCTATGGCAGAATAAATAGTACCGTTTTCCCTTTACCCATAATTCTCTATTCTTTATTTTTAAGTCCATTTTTTCTATTCTTTCTATTTTTTGGTCATTATTCTCTATTCTGTAATTCCCATCCACCCCCTCATACACATCATTATTTTAGTTTAATAGCAGTTACAACATTTTGCTGGTATAACTAGAAGATTGTACATAATGAATATCGGTTTGTTTTTGTGAGAAGTAACAGAAATTTAAATAACACGATGTCTGTTCTTGTAACAATTTATTAACAAAAAAGATCGATTATTGTTTTTTGCACTTTGAAAAGAAATTATATTTTCTAACAAAAGGTGATCGATTCAACAAACTTTTAAACTTAACTGTAAAGAAAATCTATTGACAATCATACAATTACTTTACTCCTATCTTCTAAATTAAGTTTGCTTGTATTTCCTACTCTAGTGAATGTTCTATCAAAAATGGTTCTACAGTGTATAATATTCATCCTAGTGACTATAGTTAAAATGTCTGTTTCAGAAGACATCACAGACACTGTTGTTGTGAGATTATCTACAGACCCAGAGGGTTTTAACAGCTCACGACATCATTCTGGCTTAGTTATCAAAAAGAAGGTAAATAAATATCTTAATGTAGAATCAATCTCCTCGGTGGTCTTTTGGTATCGTGACTTCAGAGTAAGAAGTCGTTCATTCGAAACTACGACCGGTCAAACCAAATACCTCAACATTGGAAACTACGACCGGTCAAACCAAATACGTCAACATGGGAAACAACGACCGGTCAAACCAAATACGCCAACATTGGAAACAACGACCGGTCAAACCAAATACGTCAACATTGGAAACAACGACCGGTCAAACCAAATACGTCAACATTGGCATCTGTTGCTTCTCCGCTAGGAACGCAGGTTTGAGGAGTAAGAGCGATGACTGGTCGGCTAGAAGTCAGGATATTAGTAATGTGCTCTGATTACTAGTATTTTTACATTAGAAATATTACATTAGAAGTACGCGTAACAGGTCGTTCACGTACACTAGAGGTACGCGTAACAGGTCGTTCACGTACACTAGAGGTACGCGTAACAGATCGTTCACGTACACAAGAGGTAATCGTAACAGGTCGTTCACGAACACAAGAGATACGCGTAACAGGTTGTTCACGTACAATAGAGGCACGCGTATCAGGTCGTTTACGTTCACTAGAGGTACGCGTAACAGGTCGGTCACGTACACAAGAGGTACGCATATCAGGTCGTTCACGTATACAAGAGGAACGCACAACAGGTTGTTAACGTACACTAGAAGTATACGCGTAACAGGTCGTTCACGTACACTAGAGGTACGCGTAACAGGTCGTTCACGTACACTAGAGGTAATTGTAACAGGTCGTTCATGTACACAAGAGGTAATCGTAACAGGTCGTTCACGTACACTAGTAGTACGCGTAACAGGTCGTTCACGTACACTAGAGGTGCGCGTAACAGATCGTTCACGTACACTAGAGTAACGGGTAACAGGTCGTTCATGTACACTAGAGCTACAAGTAACACTTTGCTCACGTACAATAGAGTTACACGTAACACTCTGTTATCGTGCCCTAGAGTAACGCGTAACATGTCGTTTACAACCAAAGAGGCACACGTAACACTTTGTTCACATACCAAAAAGTTACACGTACCATAGAGGTACACGCAACAAGTCGATCAAATACCATAAATGCTACAAGTAACACATTGTTCACGCATCCTAGAGGTATGCGTTATAGGTTGTTCACGTACCCTAGAGGTACACGTAACTATTTGTTCACGAACCCTAGATGCACAATTAAGTTTCACTTTGTTCACGTACTCTAGAGTAACGCGTAACAGGTCGTACACGTACCCGTGAGGCACACGTAACAATTTGTTCACGTACCTTATAGTAACGCGCATGTAACAGGTCGTTCACGTACCATAGAGGCACACGTAACACTTTGTCCATGTACACTAGAGTTACATGTACCATATAAGTACGCGTAGTAGGTCGTTTACATACCCTAGCGCTACACGTAATACTCTGTTCATGCACGTACCCTAGAGTTACGCGTAGTAGGTCGTTCACATACCCTAGCGCTACACGATACACTCTGTTCATGCACGTACCCTAGAGTTACACGCAACAGGTCGTTCACATACCCTAGCGCTACACGTAACATTTTGTTCATGCACGTACCCTAGAGTTACACGTAACAGGTCGATTACGTACCCTAGCGCTACACGTAACACTTTGAACATGCACGTACTCTAGAGATATGCGTAACCGGTCGTACACGTACACTAAAGGCACACGTAACACTTTGTTCGCGTACCTTAGAGTAATGCGTATGTAACAGGTCGTTCACGTACCCTAGAGGCACACGTAACACTTTGTTCCTGCGCGTACCCTATAGATATACGTAACCGGTCGTACATATGTACACGTACGCTAGAGGCTCACGTAAACTTTGTCCACGTACACTAGAGTTACATGTACCATAGAAGTACGCGTAGCAGGTCGTTCACATACCCTAGCGCTACACGATACACTCTGTTCATGCACGTACGCTAGAGTTACACGTAACAGGTCGTTCACATACCCTAGCGCTACACGTAACACTTTGTTCATGCACGTACCCTAGAGAGATATACGTAACCGGTCGTTCACGTACACTAAAAGTACACGTAATTGTTTGTTCAAGTACCCTAGAGCTGCATAAAAACTGTACACGTAACTGTTAGTTCACGTATGCGGAATAACCTGTATACCATATACACAATGAACTCGTCTGCTGGATGCTGGAGAATACCAACCAAGCCTTTTTTATAAAGTTTTGAATAGAGGATAAGAGTTCATTTTTTTATAATGTAAAACGAAATTATAATGTTTGCGTTAGAAAAGTTTTGTATGCAGATCCCGTAAGTGACGAAAAGATAGCATTAGTCATTTCAAGGTTTATTCATAAAAATTATACTCTATTTCTATCTTATAATGTGACTATAATACAGTTTTGAACATTAGGCGGAATTTTATTGGATAGTTAAATAATTTGAACACATGTCCAAAATGGACAGCTGTTATCACTAAGGAATGAATTGAGCGTACACAATCCTGCTTTATCCCACCAATTATATACAAACATGTTCCAAGTCGGGTAATATACAAACCTGATCCAAGTCGGGTACTTGTTATTCGATAGTTGTCGTTGGTTGTGTGTCCTTCTTTTCTTGGTTTTAGCACAGAACATGCGGTTGATTTCGTTTGAATGTTTCAAATTTTGTTCATCATGTCTGGGTCTTAAATGCTGACTATACATTTTGACTGATTGTTGAAGTCTAGTGAGATAAATTACTAGCAGTTAAGATCCTTGTCATGTGGACTTTAAGAGGTACTTGTTCAAATCTGTGTCATTTGGACTCTTTTATAAAGTTGTATCATTAATAATAATACCACATCTCCTTATTTGACACTCACTTCCTGTGAAAACAAAACAAAATGTTCAATGCTTTTAAAGTTATTAAAGCTGGAATGGTAGTAACCTGTGAAATTATGTAACTCACATTTGTGAATCGAAATTGCTATTCTATTAACAGATTACTATCAGACGAACGCTTTAAAAGTGTCATTGCCTTCAATTTTGTGAATCAAAAGACTTCCACGACAAAGCATCTTCAAAGGTGTTGATTGAGTTATATTATGATGTCTTTTTGTGTGGTTTGGGTCTTTGTTTGCAGTCCATTTTCTAATTTAAAAACAAAAGTGAAAATTGGAATTTTGACTCTCTAATAGATAGATATAGGAAGATGTGGTATGAGTGTCAATGAGACAACTCTTCATCCAAGTAACAATCTATTAAAGTAACCCGTTATAGATCAAGGTATGGCCTTCCACTTGGAGCCTTGGCTCACACCGAACAGCAAGCTATAAAGGGCCCCACAAAGTTATTAGTGTAAAACCATTCATACAGGAAAATCAACGGTCTAATCTATTTCTATTTTCAAGTATGATTTGAACATAACTAGTGATTCTGGTCAAGATCCCATCGAGTGTTCTAAAATTTTGTGAGTTTGTAGTGTTGATGATTTTTGTACAGCTGCAACAAGATGTGAGTACATCATAAAACGTAAACAGTCCTGGGACTACATTCATAACATAAACAATCACAACTGAAACCGCCAAGAAAAATACGTTTCAGTTCAAAATATAAATACAAATTGTGTACAGTTTCAGATAAACCATAAGCAATACTATATTTTAACGATAAGAAAAAATAGAAATATGGAGACGCCATTGTTCCATTTAGAGTCATTACAAAGCTTAAAGAATGATAAAAATGTAAGTATTATTATAAATACCTGTATATACGTTTATGCAAATGATTAGTGATAGAGAAAGCTGAAGGTGTACATCTTTTTTATTGAAAAAAAAACAATATTACACAGTATCGGAAGGACTTAGTCGAAATTTAAGTACATGAAAAAAATATGTCCATTAACACGGCAAAAGTTCGACTATAGAAGATAACGCCTTATTTTGATATTGAATGTCTTGGTTTTTAAATTAATGAAGGTACTAAATATACACAGGATTCATTGGTGTGTACATCCAAACATATGTTTTACTTCAACTTCATACAAATAATTAAGTAAATGGACGATAAGATCAAGATGATCAAAGACATATTAAAAATCATACGTTTTATCATATATTATCATACAAACAGATTACTGTTACTTTAACAAACTATTGAATCCATACACCATGTACACCATATACACGAGGGCGGAGGAAGTTCACGCAGTGTTGAAATTTACCACAAGATGATGTTATTTTGTTCATCAGGCCAAAATACTACAAATTTCACAAAGAAATAGTATAATGATATAACTATCAAAAAAAATACAAAATAACTTCTTTTTTGGCACTTCATTTTATATAGGACGAAAAACATCAAGTATACATAGGGGCCAGCTGAAGGACGCCTCCGGGTGCGGGAATTTCTCGCTACATTGAAGACCTGTTGGTGACCCTCTGCTGTTGTTTTTTATTTGGTCGGGTTGTTGTCTCTTTGACACATTCCCCATTTCCATTCTCAATTTTATAATTGTGGTGTAACGTTAGTTTTGGTAAAATAGGCACTCATACTTTACACTTTTTTACATCAATTCTTTTGGCCGCCAAATCTGATCAAGAAAGTTTTTGTGTCTAGGATTTCAATATCCTCAGCAGCAGGTTTGTGCCACAGAATATTTTGGATTCTATGTTTATATAAATAAGATGTGGTATGATTGCCAATGAGACAACTCTCCACAAGAGACCAAAATGACACAGAAATTAACAACTATAGGTCACCGTACGGCTCCTGGCTTGGGGCAGGTACATACATACATAATGTAGCGGGGTTAAAGATGTTAGCGTGATCCCAGCCCTCCCCTAACCTGGGACAGTGGTATAACAGTACAACATAAGAACGAAGTATAAAATCTGTTGAAAAAGGCTTAATAGTCGTCTATCGCAAAATGCACAAAAACACCGTTTTTGACAAAATATAAAAAATGTAATGACTTTGAAGCCCACAATGAACTCGAATAAACAAACTTATTCAACCTTGATGAAATAGATCCATTTAAGAACCAAATAAAGGGCATTTTGATATTTTAAGATAAAGTTGAATTTCCTACCTGACGTGAAGTGCGTTTAACTTGATTCATCATGCGCAGACATACTGATGCCCTTCTTCAGCAAATATTTACTTCTGGTATGGAAAAAAATCAGGGGTGATCGTAAATCTTTACCCCATTCAAGACAGCTCACATGATTAGAATCTACGGTCTAAATTTGATAAATATAGAAAGCTAATTGAGGTAGCAGCGAGTTGTCGTGTCGTGAATAACTCGTTAAAAATGCCGTATGCATTTAACAGTTTTAATGAAGTCACCTCATTCAATTCGTCTTCATTGGCTACAGGTATGTATAGGAGTTTATTGTGACGTCCATTTTCAGTGAACTAGTACACGTTTTTGTTAAGTGGCCAGCTGAATCCCGCCTCCGGGTGCGGTATTTATGTCTGTGTTGAAGACCTATTAGTAGTCTTGGGATGTTTTCTGTTCTGTGGTCGGGTTGTTGTCTTTGACACATTCCCCGTTTCTATTCTCAATCGTTTCTCTGTAAATTCAAATGATGATGGTGGAAGTTTTTAATGGCTTTGACTGGCTGTACCCCTTGCATGGTCGGAAAATAAAGTGAAAGGGAGATCAGTAAGTAATTAAAATCGACAGACCATTGGAAGAAAGTAATATATATCGACTAATTAAGTTATTACTATTTTTTATCGCTTGGAAACATGTGTTATTACCCCACCGCTATATTCCGGGGCACAACCTCTTTACTTTTGTTATTATACTGATCTTCGGTATATTAGGTGCCGACTGGTATTCACGTATCTAATGAATTTTTATATCATATCAGATTATTTTTGTGGAACAACAAATCAGACGTGATAGAGTTAAAAGAAGTAATGACCCAGAGTGGAACAGTTCATGGCATTTAGTATGTAGAAATATATTTGACTGTATTTTTACATAATTATAATGAAAGTTATTGGTACGCGTTTCAAAGTCGTACGCACTGGTTTCAATTGCTTTCGCATCTGTCTTGGCAAGCCGTACACACCATGCATTCATATAATGAAAGTTATTCGTTCGCGTTTCAAAGTCATACGCACTGGTTTCAAATGCTTTCGCATTAGTCTTCAAGCAGTGCACTCCAGTTCACAAGTCGTGCGCGCATGATTAAATTTGAAATTCATACGGTCGATATTTGGAATATCATGTGCATCAGTTTTAACTTCGTGCGCTCGAGTTTTAAAAAATAGCATTATTTTATACATTATACAAAAGATATTTAGAGTTTCTAAGTGATGATATCTTAATACATATTTGATAATTGTTGTGTGGATCTCGAGTTGTGGATATCGTCTTTATTTTACATGTAAATACTATTTATAATGAAAGATTGTCTCGTTAAAAATAAATTTGTACAACTACATTTTCAAGAGAGAATATTTTGAATATAAACTGGAATTCCTCACATTTGTTGTATACGTTAAATAATTACAGATTCTTGTTACACATGTATGTAATGTGATTATCTAATTTTAAAGAATGACGAGATAGTGCCATCGATGAGGATATCTAGCGCCTGGTCAGCAGGATATAATGGAGACGGAGTGGTCATAGCAGTGGTAGACGACGGTGTGGAAACCACCCACCCAGATATTGATGATAATCTCGTAAATTTAAAATAATGTCATTATTGTTTTTGACCATGATTGAAAAAAAATATGTAAAGCACATATATTTCAGCCTTATTGAGTTATTGTACAGGTTCCATTTTAACCGACAAGGATCGGATTTATTACCGTGTACTATATTTCTAAATACGCTGCCGAAAGCGCTACAAAATATTTGTTCCTTGAATGCATACATCCAATTTGATCTGTAGACAAAATATAGATCAGCACATGCTGGCATTCAATGTCGTATTGGCACAAAAGTGGCACAAAAGCAAAGCCCAACGTTCAAGAAAAACTGTCTAATAAAAATCTCAAGGTAATATTGTGAATTCATTAATTTTCGTTGGATACCAATTTCCGTGGGTTTCGTAATTACTTGTCAACCACGAAATTCAATGTTCAACGAATGACAAACTTTTTATAGGCGTAAATGTAGTAATAATCGAAACCACGAAATTAGATTTCCACGAATATGCAAGTTTTCCTTAATCCACGAAAATTGGTACCCACGAAAATAAAAGAATCCACAAAATCATATCTTTTTCTGTTGGATTGAAGATTATTAACAAAACGGTTGGTTGCTGCTGACAGCACGCACAGTGAAATAATGTTAACGAGAAATAGAATAATGAATTCCAGAATGACTTTGGAATAAAATATTGTGAGTCTCGAAAGTCATAATTCTATTGAGAGAAAACAAAATCGGGTTACAAACTAAAACCAAGGGAAACACATCAACTAAAAGAGGACAACAACGAAAGAACAGAAACACTAAAGTGCAGCAAACAACAAACGACAATGCAAACTATTACAACTGTCATATTCCTGACTTGGTACAGGACATTTTAAAAACAAATGGTGGATATAACCTGGTTTTGTGGCTAGCCAAACCTCGCGCTTTCATGTCAATGTTAAATACAACATTAAAATGACATGTATATGAAAGGAATACAGAACAAATAAATTCAAGAACATGAGAAGACATACTCCATACGGTTAGAGCTATGTCATTTTGGTATCTGGTGGAGAGTTGCCTCATTTGAAATCATACCACATCTTTCTATTGTATTTAATAAATAAATACAAGGTTCATTTTTATATACTATTTCAATCCTGGTATCTATGATTAGTTTATTTTAAGGTAATGCCTATATCATAATAAATCATACAAGTGAGATATATATACATACATATCCAAAAGCAGTTAATGTGTCTATCGGCCGTCCTTATTAGGTAATGCGTAATCATTCTGTGTTTCTGCAGTCAATTTCTATAAAATTCAAAATAGATATAAATATATTAGATATACTATTTTCTTGAATGCAATAATGAATGTCCTATGTTTACATAGTACATATTTAATCACTATTGTGCGTGTTTCATAGGATACAGATAATGATTACGATTATTATGATGATGATGACGACCCAAGTCCTGCTAACAAATTTGACAGGTAAATAAATAAAACAAAAATAGTTGTCTCATCGGCAATCATACAACTTTTTATATTATATACATATTCCCTCTCGCTATACACCCAACGTACAACTATTTGTAATAACATGAGTAACACGACGGATGACACATGTGAAGCAGGATCTGATTAGCCTTTTGGAGCACCTCAGATCACTCTTAGTTTCTGGTGGGGTTCGTGTTGTTTAATCTTTAGTTTTCTATTGTGTCTATTATTTGGCTGTTTGTCCTTTCCTTTTTTTTTTTTTTTTTGCCATGACGTTGTCAGTTTATCTTCGATCTATAAATTTGAATGTCTCCCTGATATTGTTCGTCCCTCTTTTATATTACATATGTAGATATAAAAAGATGTTATATTAGTGCAAATGAGACAACTCTCGATCCAAGTCACAATTTGTGAAATTAAACCATTATAGGTCAAGGTAAGGCCGTCAACACGAAGCTTTGGTTCACACCGAAAAGCAAGCTATAATTGGCCCCAAAAATGATTAATGTAAAATCTTTCAAACAGGAAAGTCAACGGTCTAATCTGTATAAAAACGAGAAACGGGAAAACACGTATGAACCACTTCAACATACGACAACTACTGAACATCAGGTCCGAACTTATGGCAGGTGCAAGCAAATGTAGTGGGTTTAAATAGACACAAACCTTCAGCCAAACTGAAACAATATTTTAAATCCCAACATAGAAAGACACACTATAAAATATTTATTGAAATGGTGAAACTCCATCAAAAGACATATAAACAAAAACAAGTGAACATACACTGAACGAATAAATTTGATATATGACGCAATGTAAATACAAAATAAATAAAAACAAGAGGGGCAATTATTAAATAATGTCAGAAAAACAATCATTACCATGGACAAAATGCCGCAAAAAGAAAATAACATTATTATTTTTTATAGACAAAGCTTATATTATATGTTATATTTGAATTTGATATTTCAGTCATGGTACACAGATATCTGGGTTGCTTGCTGCAGAGAAGGGTAATGGTCAATGCTCTTTGGGCGTGGCTTATGGATCAACAATACTTGGTATGTTTTTTCCAGACAAACATCTACTCAATGGTCCATCCACAAATAATATGATTCAGATTCAATATTTTATTATAGTCTAACTACTTGCAATACATAAATATACAGTATATACAGAGTATACACAATATAAAACGGACAATATACAAATATAAAAAACAAGTACCATTATATTAAGAATTATGAGAGACTGTAAAAATAATTTCTATATAAAACTAGTTTAAATAAATACGATTATAATATTATCATGATTATAGAAAATAACGTTTTACAAAGTGTCAATGTCCGTTTCTGTGTGTGTTACATTGTAGTGTTGTGTCGTTGGGTCTCCTCTAACATTTAATGCGTTTCCCTCAGTTTTTGTTTGTTACCCCGATTTTGTTTTTTGTCCATGGATTTATGAGTTTGAACAGCGGTATACTACTGTTGCCTTTATTTATCAATAACAAGTATCATGTTTTTTTCCATAGAATTCTTAAAAAATTTTGGGTTTTCGTTATGTTATGAATATGTAAAATAATCATCAATCATATAAGTAAGATACTTGCAGTGAAATATTTTTGAATAGTTATTTTGACGATTTTCTCTTGATTTTTTTCACTTGTAAAGACGTTATGTGAAATTGATGACACCTACTAGAATAAGAATATTGAAATCTTTTAGTGAAAAAATACACATCGAAGATTGTTCAAATTTTCAAAAGATCCACCCATGAAACTAAACTGGTGTGTAGAATACCCCAAAACAATTTTGAGCAGCAATATTTTGTTGTATTATAGACATCATATTTTTCCTGAATACTAAATGGAAGGAATACTGGCATAATTGTAATGACACATGTACATTACAATCCTGGTACCTTTGATAATTATGTACATTGAAAGGGGTCGGAGGGGTCTTAATATCAAAATCTGAAATCCCAAGGTCCCGAATTAAAAATAAAATAATCCCGGCATCTCAAAATTCGAAAAAGGAAATCGCGGATCCCAAAAGGGTCTATCCCGAAATCCTGAGCTTAAAAACACCCGATTCCGACGTCCCGAAAAAGGTCTTGCCCCCCTTAATTAGCCCGAATGTTCAAAATTTTCGTTCATTTTCTTCTCTCTTGTAAAGGTGTACGTGTAATTGGAGGCCCCGGTGTAACTGATGTAGAGGAAGCTCAGAGTCTTAGACACTATGTACAGGGGGTAGACATATACAGTATGAGCTGGGGACCACCAGATGGATACGGGTTCTCTACGCTAGGAACATTGGCTACAGAGGCCATCAGAGAGGGTATCGCCACTGTAAGTTCATAATTAACCTTTTTATAGCGAATAATTCTTGTTTACCTTTAATTTACCTGCAGATTGCGTCTATGAATGTGAATAGAAATAAAAGGCATAGAAACGTTTATTACTAGTGGAAACATTACAAATTAACATTTCTAAGAGTAAACGTTATGAAGATTATAGGCAAGAACAGAAATAATTGGAAATCTTATATATTACACTTAAACAGAATATGAAATCTTCCATCAGCAACAAATTCAGGTAAGGGCAAAACGCATTTAAAACCACAATAAAGTTAAACAGTCACTTAAAAACGTCTTGCTGTTTGACAGGCACAAGAATATTAAAGTTAAAATTTTTGCGATTAGTATTTTCTCTTTTTTGTAGGGAAGAAAGGGTAAAGGTTCAATATATGTTTGGGCTGCAGGTAATGGATATTTAGACGATAACTGTAATGGTGACGGCTATGTCAATAGTATATACACAATAGGTATAACAGGGGCCCAGTCGGGGAAGAATGCATACTATTCAGAGGTATGTGCGGCAGCCTTGGCAGCAACGTATGGTGGCAGCAGTCAAGATAGATACTTAGTAAGTATATGCACAATAAGTATAACAGGGGCCCAGTCGGAAAAGAATGCATACTGTTCTGAGGTAAGTTTTGCAGCCTTGGCAGGAACGTATGGTTGCATCAGTCAGGCTAAATCTTGAGTATATATACAAAAGGTATAACTGGGGCCCAAATCGGGGAAGATTCCATACTATTCTGAGGTATTTTTTGCAGTCTTGGAAGCAACGTATGGTGGCAGCAGTCAAAATATATACTTAGTGAGTATATACACAACAGGTATAACAGGGGCTCAAATCGGTGAAGATTGCATACTATTCCGAGTTATGTTCTGCATCCTTGGCAGCAACATATGGTGGCAGCAGTCAATATAGATACTTATTGAATATATATACAAAAGGTATAACTGGGGCCCAAATCGGGGAAGATTCCATACTATTCCGAGTTATGTTCTGCATCCTTGGCAGCAACATATGGTGGCAGCAGTCAATATAGATACTTAGTGAGTATAATATATACACAATAGGTAAAAAAGGGGAGAAGAATGCATACTATTCTGAGGTATGTTTTGCAGCCTTGGCAGCAACATAAGGTGGCAGCAGTCAAGATAGATACTTATTGAATATATATACAAAAGGTATAACTGGGGCCCAAATCGGGGAAGATTCCATACTATTCCGAGTTATGTTCTGCATCCTTGGCAGCAACATATGGTGGCAGCAGTCAATATAGATACTTAGTAAGTATAATATATACACAATAGGTATAAGAGGGGAGAAGAATGCATACTATTCTGAGGTATGTTTTGCAGCCTTGGCAGAAACGTATGGTTGCAGCAGTCAAGATAGATACTTAGTGAGTATATATACAAAAGGTATAACTGGGGCCCCAAATCGGGGAAGATTCCATACTATTCTGAGGTATGTTTTGCAGTCTTGGCCACAACGTATGGTGGCAGCAGTCAAGATAGATACTTATTGAATATATAAACAATAGGTATAACAGGGGCGAAGAATGCATAATAAACCGAGTATGTTCTGCAGATAAAAATAAATTAAATTAATAATTTAATCATATGCATATGATACAACAGATATAATAAAATGTGGTATCAGTGCTAAGGAAACGACTCTACATCCCAGTCTCATTTTGTAAAAGTAAACCATTATAGATTAAAATACGGTCTTCAACACGGAGCCTTGACTCACGCTAAACAGCAAGCTATAAAGGACTCCCAAAATGACTAGCGTAACATTTCTATATATAAAAAAGAGAAACGAGAAACACTTATGCACCACATCAACAAACGACAATCAAGAACATCAGGTTCCTAACCTAGGACAGGTGCAAACAAATGCAGCGGGTTTAATCTTTTTAAAGGTACCAACCGTCAACTTTACCTTAAATAATAGTGTAACACATAGAAAGATCAACTATAAAATATCAATTGAAATAGACATATTAACACTAACAAGTGAACAATGCATGATCCCGGGATAATAATTCCCCAAGTACACTTGAGAAAAACTTGGAATGACAGACGAGTATTTTGAAAGTATTTACTCATAAAGGACATACAAGCTACATTTACGGTAAAATTTGTTAATTAAATCTAAGGGCATTTTAAACCTCAGTTTCAGAAAACCTACAGATTAATCAATTTCGAATAATATAAACATGGTAAACTACCTGATTAAATTTTCTTGACTTTACCTCCGCGAGACATTTCTCAACTTAAGACAATGACATGGATTATATACAAAATGTGCGTATTGTTATGCATTTACTTTTCTACATTGGCTAGAGGTATAGGGGGAGGGTTGAGATCTCATAAACATGTTTAACCCCGCCGCATTTTTGTGCCTGTCCCAAGTCAGGAGCCTCTGGCCTTTGTTAGTCTTGTATTTTTTTAATTTTAGTTTCTTGTGTACAATTCCGAAATTAGTATGGCGTTTATTATCACTGAACTAGTATATATTTGTTTAGGGGCCAGCTGAAGGACGCCTCCGGGTGCGGGAATGTCTCGCTACATTGAAGACCTGTTAGTGACCTTCTGCTGTTGTTTTTTCTATGGTCGGGTTGTTGTCTCTTTGACACATTCCCCATTTCCATTCTCAATTTTATTTATAAGCAGCCAAGATAAGCAGGTCTTAAAATGTATAAATTCGTTTAAATAATATCAAATTGTATTCGATAGTACACACATTTACATGGAATAATTGACAGAACGCATATTACACAAAAAAGCACATGCATATATAAATATATGCTATATAATATGTACGTATGCGTGTTGCGACTTTCCCATGTTTTACGACACAGCAGCAAATCTGAACAACATATGACTTGTTGATCAAGCTGATCATTGATATCAGTCATATGATTTGCTACTATCCGTGTTTCGTTTAAATAAGGCCCGGCAGTTGCGTTCGATTGATAACAGTTGGAATGACAAATCACACACGAATTTAAATAGCATTACAACAGACGATTCAAAATTGTTGTGTCAACTACGGCTAAGGCTATCTTTTCCTATGGGTAGAACAAACCTAGTGTTGTGAATAATGAAATACAGAAATAAAGCATTCCCTCCCCTCCTCAGTGTGTTACATTATTAAAATACTGTCTTAATGATTTAATGTAAAAAAGGCGTTTTAACGGATACTTTTCTTTGTTTTCAGATCCTAGTTCTTATAACGTTATTTTTTATTTCATAGACCACAACTTCAATAAATTCCTCTTGCACAAGTGATTATATAGAAGGGACTTCCTATTCCTGTCCCATTGCCGCAGGTATAATTTCTCTAGCTCTCCAGGCAAAGTAAGTTGATATGCCTCTTATGTTTATTTTGAGCTATACAATTATGAGGGCTTGGTTTGCACACTCGTCATTTAAAGTTGGATGAAATTTAAAAACTAAATGAAGTTAAGATTTGTTGATGATTTAACACTTGAAGAGACTCTAGGAATTATATTGGTTCAGCATTAATATTGTATGTTTTCCATTAATATGTATCTATCTTTCTGGTATTGATATGGTAGATATTTGATTAAAGGTAAAATCACAAAAATACTGAACTCCGCGGAAAATTCAAAACGGAAAGTGCCTAAGCAACTGGCAAAATCAAATGATAAAACACATTAAACGAATGAACCATAACTGTCATATTCTTGACTTGGTACAGATATTTTCAAATGTAGAAAATGATGGATTGAAACTGGTTTCATAGCGCTAAACCTCTCACTTGTATTACAGTCGCATCAAAATCCGTTATATTTACAACGATGTGTGAACAAAACAGACATAATAGGTAAAATAGTCACAAAATGGTTACAACAGTCATCACTGTGTTACAATCTCAAAACAGACAAACATTTACAAAAAAGCACAAACACATCTATCAAATTAAAAATCACATTCATTGCTTCGCGTGTTTGACGATTAATTTATCTTAAAATCATTTTTGTTTTCCTCTAAGTTCTGAATATAGTATTTGCAAATAGACAAACAAAAACGACAGTCAAACAAACACACCTTGTTTTAGCTCCCCTCGGGAAAAGTGGATCTTATTTGAACGTATGTCCTTTTGTGACTTTTGGCTCTTACCGATAGTATTTATTTAAACTCCTCTAGCTTTCAGATGTTTATGTTTCAGCATGTTAAATGAGGAATACACTGAAATGCGCACACATCGCAGCAAATTAATAATTGTTGTTTTCGTTTCAAAACTTTTATTTCTCATGGTCTATCATTAACATTATACCATTTCAATGAAAAGTCAGTGTATATTTGTTTTTACTTATTCCAGTACTAATCTAACATGGAGAGATGTACAATACATAATCGTCTTATCGTCTGACAGATATGACTTGAATGATACATATTCCTCGTGGCAAACAAATGGAGCTTATAAACAAGGTACAAGCTTACAATCTTAATAAGGATTACAGTGTTTTAAAATCCAAAGCAATGTAACAACTTGGGGTGAATCGGAGATACAATGTTACAGAATTAAAGCTCCTTAAACACATAGTTATGTATGGATGGTCACAAGACTATCCTTGGATAAGATGTCGAATGTTCAACAATACTAATGATAAATACGTTGTTGATCGATGTTTGACGTCCAAAGATATTTTTGGATCTACCTACCCTTCCAAAACACATGAGATCATACTTGGATCTGGACGGGGTTCGTTTGGTGGTCTTAAACTTTTTGTGTAGTAACCTGACGAATATATTTGGGCTTTTTTTATGATGTTTTTTTTTTTGTTGTTTGCAATTTCTGATCTTTGTGTCGCCTCTACGAGGTCAAAAGAAGCGTTACTAAGTCGTGCTGTTTCCAGAGGCGTCGTCAAAAATGTATAAGCGTTTGATAAGGTCAAAGTAGTATGACATATAGTATGCGGTTATATCATCCTATTTACATGAATATTATATGGACGTATTTTATGAAAGAGGCTTAAGTTATGGTCAATTGACTTTGAAACTTTTGAATAGTTTACATGTTAGAGTTTGTAAATAACTTTTTGTATGTATTACAGTTTGAACAAGAGACAAAATTTTAAAAACTTATACTCGTACGACAAATTAGATAATGTATACATACCACATCGTCTTATTTCTATATCAACCTTATAATTTTATAAAAAGAGAACATTTTTGAAAATTTGAATTGCATTATAGTTACACAAAGTCATAATTCTGTTATTTGAGGCCATATTATGTTGAGCTATGCTTTTAGCAAAATGGATATTTGATGATTCTTATTTTGTTAATAGTTAGTCAAGTCCTTGGATTTGGGCTAATGAATGCAGCTGATATGGTTTACTATGCACAGCACTGGACAAATGTCCCGGAACAGTTATACTGTGTCACAAACACACATTTTCCCAAGATGTAAGTAAAAAAATGATTTTTATTCACAATAGCAAGCAATTTATATATGCATGTGTGTGTGATGCATAAATGAGATTGCAAAGTTTTTATAGATATAATGCTGCCTTAAAATACAGTTTAGCTTTTTAAGTTTTATTTAGAGTCTACATGGTATACTTTAGCTATGATAAGGGCACGATATACGCTCTATTGAGCTTTTAAGCGACATACAAGTATTCATGGGCTGTTGAATCAGTAATGTTATGCGTTTTTAATATCTTTTGTGTGAATCAATTTAATATTGATATATATTTTTGATTTTTTTTTTGCATGGAAACAGGCAAATCAAATGTGTGTTGTATAATATGCGTTTACTTGTAATATATATATTGTTGTCAATTAAGTATTTTCTTAATAGGATGATGTTAGAAACCATTTTTTTGTGAATTATAAAATAGCCTATTGATAAAGTAATTCTATTTTATAGTATGACGACGGCAAATGAAACGTCAGTTGCTAAAACACTTATAAAATCCACAATGTGTTCATTGTCGTACATAGAACATGTGACAGCTACAGTCTCATTTTCATATGATCGATACCGAGGCTTGACTGAGATTTTCCTGGTGTCGCCCAGTGGTACTGAAAGTCATCTTTTAACTAATCGTGGGAAAGATGCTGTTAAGTACCAAGAAGCAGGAAATCTTACATGGACTTTTATGTCGGTGCATTATTGGGGAGAAAATCCTATTGGTAATTGGACATTGCAGGTCCGATCACATAAAGGATTTACAAGGGGTATAATAAATAATTTGACCTTTGAAAAGGCACATAAACAGTAACGACTATTAAATTGGCATTTGTATATTAAAATTTAATAAAGAATCGTTACTGTAAATTATTTAACGAAATGAAATACAGTGTTTGATGATATCTTATATTCAGACAACGACTGTAGTTTGAGGTTATGCATAAAAACATTGGAACCATTATAGCTTAAATCAATACCTGTTACCAATGCCGTTATAAATACCAATTCCAGAGGAAAAATTACGTTTAGAGACAATTGTTTTTTTTTTAAATTCAAGTACTTACAAAACAAAGCAAAGTAAGAAAATATCATGTTGAGTACAGGCAGACAACCCTGATCTTTTTTTTGTGATAATTTTCATATCATGCTTCTCGCTTGAGATGGAAAAATTATCGTTAGAAACTACGGAGGCCACGTGGAGCTGCTAACGAAATTGACATGAAATTGACAACGTCGTCATAGGTAAAAAAGCGATAAACAGATTATCATTGGTCATCTCAACTCGATTGCTTTTCTCACTTTCGCTGTGCCAGCTCAAGCGAGAAAATTAATCTCGTTGAGATGATCAACGATAATCTATAATTATCGGAGCTGAACTGAGATGTTCCGGTAGAGATGAACTTACAGGTGCTCCGGAAGGTAAACAGGTCATCCTACTTCTCAAGTGGCATCACTTATGTTACTCCTGGTATCTTGTTATAATTTACATTCAATGATGTCAAAACAAAGGAGTGACATTTCCACTATACTTTGAACATTTGTGCTCATGTATACTAAATATTTTTTGATTATGTAATAAAACATGTTCAGAACATTTAACGTTGAATAAAAAATATTGTAACTTTCCATTTAAGTTACATTGGACTCCTGGTTTCTTACATTATATGGAACTCGTACAAATCCTTTAGCACGTAGGTATATTAGAATTTATCATATCCTAATATATAATTTTTACAGTATGACATGTATGACAAACGCGTAAAAAGGGCGTGAATTCTATATTTGGTGCTTTAAATTAGTTGCATATGAAAAATGCAATGTATTAATCTATATATATTACGTTAGTTACAAAAATGTACTAACATTGTATTGGAAATGCTAAAAAGAGAAGCACGAGCATGAATTTAACTCTTGCCATTATAAAATACTGTGCAATTGTCTTGAACTTTGAAAGAATCTGATAGATATAGGAAGATGTGGTGTGAGTGCCAATGAGACAACTCTCCATCCAAATAACAATTTAAAAACAAGGTAAACCATTAAAGGTCAATGTACGGCCTTCAAAACGGAGCCTTGGCTCACACCAAACAACAAGCTATAAAGGGTCCCAAAATTACTAGTGTAAAACCATTCAAACGGGAAAACCAACGTTCTAATCTATATAGAAAAGTATTATCTGTACATCTTTTTTCACTGTTAGGTCTTAAGTTTACAAAAATACAACATTTTAAGTTTGGTATGAACTGGATATACATGATGAGAAAAGACTGTACCATGTTTATCGTTAAATTCATCTCATTATGATAGAACGCACCGAATGAATATCTGTTTCGATTGACTACACGTTCTACAGTTTTGTTTATGTAACTAAAATAACATAAATTACCTGCGCCCGAGTCTGTAAGTGTATGCGTCAGAATTGCTTTTCTTGATTTACCGTCCTTAGAAAGTCAAAACCGGATATTTGTAAGCCAAGATATTTACAAAATACATAAAATTGAGAACGGAAATGCTTGTGTCTATTTGATTTTGTTCCCCATTTTGTTTTTAAATATCATATGCATGATTTTAAAAGATCACTACCTGCTAAATATGAAACGTTAGAGGGTGGGTATACATGAACAAAGACAGCAACCCAAATAAAAAGAATCAAGATACATTAGTTCATTTGCAGTCATGTCTAACTCTGTTGGCGAAGTTTGATTATGTAGCTCGTAGTCAATTTAAAGTCAATTCCCCTGTAAATATTTATTAAAATTGAGGACTTTCAAACTATGATCAATTTGTACAACATTTCTTTAAACTGTGTATTTGTTGATAGAAGCCATAAAAGTTAGTTTACATGCAGTCAGCTCGTTATCAGGTGTAAAATACTGCAAACTGTAATTAGCTGGTAATTGATTGTGTTTATATGTAATGTTGCGTATGACTCGAAAGCTTATGACAGGCTTCAGGAAGCTTATGACAGGCTTCAGAAAGCTTATGATAGGCTTCAGAAAGCTTATGAGAGGCATACAAAAGCTAGATTTTAGTGAAAAAATACTAGTATTTTACATACGTCACATAATGTAGTGTGTCGTGTGTATGTTAATACATTGCATCACTAATGATAATGATAATATGATACCCAAGCTTGTTTCAGATTTTGATCAGTGTTCGAGTACACCTTGTGAAAACAACGGAAAGTGCATGTCAGTGTTTTACAGCTATAGTTGTAATTGCACTGCAGACTATACAGGTGCAAACTGTAAACATAAGAAAACTCAATCTGACTGCAATGGCGATTCAAATGTGACAGACTGTGAACAAGATGAACTAAAGTACAATAACGCTACTGATTATTATAACAGTACAGACTTTGAAGAGGGAATAAACACCAGAAATTGCACTAACAACTTTTCTAGCATCGTTTGTGATCCAGAAATAAATCAGAGTAACTACACTAACGATAATAACGGTACAACTCTAGATGGAGTGAATAAAACAAGCTCCAGTAACTACACTAACGATAATAACGGTACAACTCTAGATGGAGTGAATAAAACAAGCCCTACTAACTGTACCAACAACTCGACCGACACAAATCCAGAATGCACGCATAATAACTACAACGATATTCACAATATTACAGATTATAATCGAGCAGGATTCAACTCTAGTAATTGTACCGGAAGTTCTGACGATATAGACTGTTCTTCTCTACAAACAAACAACACTAGTAATTGTACTTCAATGTTAAACAAGACGGAATGTGATATAAAATTGGATAAAACCAACTGTTCACACAATCTTAGTCAGTTCGACTGTACAAACGATAGAAACAGTGAAGGTAAGTAACTGATTGATAACTACGTATAATGACATTGGAACTGGTGACCCTTTCGGATCAACCATTTTACCATCCGTTTTTGTTTTTGCTCAAATGTTTGATATTATTGTGTGTTTGTTAATTAATAGTTCGTCTTTTGCTCATGGTATTTTTCGTATTGTTTGTCCTATTGGTATCTTCTCTTTATTCCTTAACAATAATAAATGTATAGAGGAAGATCATAAAGTGGTAAAATTTTCAAAGAAAAGTGAGAAAAGCAAATGCGAAGAACATGAAAAATGCAAAAGTGAAATGACGGAAATTTATAGTTATTGATAGATTTAAGAAACTTACTCCCTCAGACCATATTGCCCATGAACATGTAATCTTGAATTTCATTGAAAGCTTAATAACCACAAAAAGAATACTATAATTGTCGGAAATATTTTGGTGACTATGTTGAACGCATCTATCCAATCGATCGAAATTGGGATAAAGGACACAACAGATATCGTTAAGTTTGGCTCATATATTGACTTACATCTACAAAATAACAATGAGGGTCAGTTGAAAACAAAAAAATTACGACATAATAGATGATTTCAGCTTTCCAATTGTGAACTTTTCACTTCTATGTAGCAACATTTCAGCAGCGCCTGCATATGGAGTATATATATGTCTCACAATTAATACGATATTCACAAGCTTGTATTTCCTATCATGATATCCTTGTGTTGTTTGTTTCTTGTTATATTTGAGTGTGAATTCACCTAATTATAAGACGTGTCACGGTAGTTTTCTTTCCCAAATTCATGTATTTAGTTTTTATGTTATATTTGTTATTCTCATCGGATTTTGTCTAATGCTTAGTTCGTTTCTGTGTGTGTTACATTTTAATGTTGAGTCGTTGTTCTCTTATATTTAATGCGTTTCCCTCAGTTTTAGTTCGTAACCCGGATTTGTTTTTTTCTTCTATCGATTTATGAGTTTTGAACAGCGGTATTCTACTGTTGCCTTTATTCTCCACACAAGGAAGCTATTAAACCAAGATTTCCAAATGATTAAGTTTAAATTACCCTTAATGCGGGGTTTACACATTGCCGAATATTGCTCCCGTTTGAGATCAGACAGATACGAAACGAAAAATGAAAAAGTCGGATTACTATCCTCAATTATCTGGAATGTCCTATCATTGTCTGAACGCAGTCGTTTAATTTCGTAACAGATTCCTACGGGTCGGGAAGGGTCCGAATAGTTCGGCAAAGCACCCCGACAGTTAGGTGCGTCCCGTAACATTCGGGAAAACTCAGCCGATTTAGTCTAGTCGGATTACAATCATGCCTATGTCGTGACAGATTCTGCTGTATCGGATCAAAATCCTAACAATGTTCTGTGTATTCTGCACGGTGTCCTGTGGAACGGGAATCATCTGGAGAAATTTTTCATTGCTGTTCTTTTGTCGATTGTGTCCACATTGCATCCAGATTTTGTGAGGATTGCGAACCGTTTTTGCCCGAAACCGTTCCGGAACTGTCCCGTTATTAATATGAAATTCGTCAATAATACCCACGTCAGAGTCCCGACAATTACAGAATACAATACGACTGAGACATGACAAAGCCGTTTGCAATGCGATAGAGCGGACCTTAATAGGATAACGTTCCGACAGTACCTGCTCATCCCGATTATGCCGACAGTTTTCGAACGGATAACTTCCGTAAGCGTCGGTTCAATGCCTGGTCACTGTCTTATCTCTGTCGGATTGTATTCGGTAGAATCGGGACGCAGTCGTAACATACTCGGTCGAATTTTACCTGGCGAAAGATACAAATTGGATTAGAAGCCGATTGAGAACGGGATTATCTGGATAAATTCGCTTGAAACGGTTGAACATCGACGCTTCCTGAACAATACCTGATTGTTGTCGTGATTAAATTATTTGTTTTACAAATTTTACAGGATCTTGATCAGACTTTTCACAAATTTTAATCGGGAATGGTCTTGTCAAGGACGGCAGTAAAAATCGTGAATGTGTGACCCCAGCTTAAGGAAATTGTCCGGACGTCATCACGAATAATATGACCTTTATAGAGTATCCGTTTCACAGATGATAGTGGATATTTTGAACTTCCTAATGTCATATTTACGATCTAGTCCAATTTTCACGAATGTGACCTACCGAATTAGACTTGTAACGGGGATTGTTCTAACATGAGCTACGGATTTGTCTGTTTGTCGTTTTCTTTTTAAGACATGGCATTGTCTGTTTATTTTCGATATATGAGTTTGAATGTCCCTCTGGTATCTTTTGCCCTTCTTTTTCACATACTTTTTGTTACGTAACACACCATGCTAGTCTTCACAGACTATCGAATTTCAGTAAGAGTTAACCATTTATCGACGTTTATGAATATATAGAGTAAAGTTAATTGAAATACGACTTATTATATCAAGCATTTGGTACTGGTACTTTAATATCTGATTTACCAAGTGCATTATTAATGAACTTAAGATCGATAAGTCGATGGCCCCTTCCACTCCAGCTTCTATAACCAATGCAAACTGACCGCCACGAAATAGTCAACCTTGCCGAATATGACCTTACACACCAACCAATCACTATTTAAACAGTCAAAACATTATCATCGTTAATTGTTATGGATTTAAGTAGGTTTTTTGTAGCGTTGTACTACTTTATTATTGTAATTTTCATTAACAAATACTGTTTAAACCAGAATAAACGTTAATGAGGAAGCAAACCAATGGGGAAAAGTATCAAAAACACATTTATACATCTTTTTATATCTAACAGTTTACAACAGTTTACAGGTGACGGGACAATACAGATGATACTAATTGTTTGTGTTTGCAAAATCACTGTTCTCTCAAAAAATAGAGACACAATAATAATAAACATAACTTATTTAGATTAAAGAATGCTCGCAGTTTCTACACACATGCGCAAGACATGGGACTTGCTGATATCTTACCACTGAATTAAGTTTAACCTTTTTTTTTCAGAGTCTAACAAAACCAATTACTCGTTGATGATTGTGATATTATTGGGTTCTATTGTCTCTATGAGTGTTATCATCACTTTATTGGTTGCAGCATTTTACAAACCAAATATGCCGTCATCTATCAACCTACCTACCGTGTCCAATAGATACAGAGTAGAGCCAACATAATGATAAATTGACAATTATATAACAGACTTGTTTATAACAACAGATACACAAACCAAGTCAAAACGAATAGATTACAGGAATAAAGAAGCAGGTTCTATCTCTTGAATGTTGTTGTTTAACTTTACAATGACAGTGAATTATTTCCACTCCAATATCCAGAAAATTATATATATATTTAAAATTACACAGATCATTTAATTTGACATTTAGATGAATTGATGTTGTTCTTTTCACTAACAACACAAACTATGTTGGGTTCCATTACCATACCCTCCAGAAATAAAAATCAAAGAAACGACAGACACGGTTTTCGTTGCCTTATTTGTTTTACTTCTTAGTCAAACTTGACATATACAAAAGTCAAACTTTACATATACAAAAGTCAAACTTTACATATACAAAAGTCAAACTTTACATATACAAATGGAAGAGGTCATCTCAGTACCAGAATCTATGATAAACGAGACGATTTTGGTTTTAAATGATAAATTCCCCCCACCTTAACTGCAAATTATACCAACTTCACTTGCATATTTGATATATGGTATATGTCTTCCAAAAGTGGAGTGACAGATCAAGAAAAAGGTGCTTATTTTACGACTTTAATGGACCGGCATACCTGAAGGCCAAAACCGATTATTTTGCAAAGCCAATACCTTAAGCAAACTTTTTTCCCCGGACGTAGACATTTCATGCGGTGCAGTTTTTTTATAAAAAGGAAAGAAAAAAGACATTTGGATTTTTTTCAAATTTCAAGATTGGAAAAATTTGATTTTTGTTACTTTTTTTTTGTCTTTTGACATATGATTTGCATTTTATACAGAGTTTAATTATTTATTCATAATGTAAAACTAGAAATCCTTATTTGTTTCTAAATTTTGTCTATTTTCACTAAGTTTAGTGAAAGCACACTCTGTATTATTTTAAAGAAGTGGTTACAACATTTCTAAATTTAAATTACATTGATAATTTTATGTTTTTCCGAATTAAATGTTTTAAACTTCCTATTGTAAAGTTTCGATGTTATTCCAAGTCAGTTCATCTTATATAATAACTTTAATGAGGATTTTTAACTTTGCATTATAGTTCAATGAATATGATATGGACCTCCTCGTTATTCTGACGCTCCTTGAAAGATTGTAGTAATGTTTCTAAACTTCCTTTCGACAAACTGCGAAAAGTCTTGGCAATACCAGAATGCATACGGTGGGTTCCTTTATTTTTGTTGGTACCAATTTTCGTGGATTTCGGAAACCTTGAATATTCGTGGATATTTGATTTCGTGGTTCTGCCAAAGTCTGGATACAACTTTATAGAATTTTTTTTTCGTTGAACATTTAAATTCGTGGTTCACCTGTACCCACGAAACCCAAGAATATCGGTTTCCAACGAATAATAATGAATCCACAGTACTTGCTTTAAACATTTAAACCTGTTTATCCCATTCCATATTACTTTGGCATTACAATTACACCATTGAGTTTGGCTCTTAAAATTTTATTGAAAATCCAAACTATCATTGGTTTTTATGCATCCTATTTTGAAGTACGTAGATATCGGACTAGTTTAGCAAATTTGGAAATAGACAGAATCCGAGACATGTCCTATGTACCTAATGGTATTGATGTATTTAGAAAAAGTGGTCGTATTATACAGGAGGGAGCAGAAAATATTGACTTAAATGCTGAGACAATCGATGCTAAAAATACGTTTCACTTCATGGCATGAGTTGAATTTCATTTCAGTATCAAAACAAATCATCAAACGCTCACATGAGTTCCATAAAGGTTAAACGGGGACTAGAAAGATCTTTGACGTTGAATGATTCGAAAACCAATCTTATGGCATGCTTACCTTTTGACAGCCAACATAACGGTATGAACCTCCTAGTTAATATTTATGGGAATAATGTGTCTTGTTTCATCAAAAACCGATATATATATATATATCTGTCCTGTCTTTGGTATTTCTGCGACTTCTTTCGAGACAAAACTTAGATTCGATTCAATTTTCTGCAGAAAGCAGTGAACAAATTGTTCTATTTTGGACCGGTTCTTACAAAAAAGCTAAATCTGAAAATTCGTCTGTAGCCTATGCTCCGGTTATAGATGTCAAGCCTCGACATGGCAATAGATTTTACAACTGTTTTATAAAACAATGTTTTAATATGTCAAAACGTGTTGGTCAACAATATGCTGTGCAAACATTTGACAATTGAATGATGTTGTCCAAATGTAAAATGGTCTATTCCAGACGGGTTTGAGGATGAACTTCGGTATATGAGGCTAAAACAAAAAATCGTTAATTAATATTAAACCAAATGTATGTCAAAGTCCATTTGCTGAATTACTCAAAAGCGCTGAAGGTATTGCACTTGTTTTTTTTTCTAATTTTAAAGAACATAGGTTGCCATTGTTTGGAGAATTCAGAATACAGTCTTGTAACCTATCACCAACCTTTGCATTTTGTGATATGTTTCTTCGTGCAGTTGAGAATTTGTTACAGAACATTAGGGCTGGGTAGTGGCTTTTACACTTGAAAATGGTAGCTGTAATGTTGTGATGCTTATTCATTACCAAGTGGACGAACTATGCTAGGTGGACTCCAGCCTACATATTGGATATGTTGAATCTGTCTGAAACGGTAAAATCTGTCTTTATGTCAGGTGAGTTTTCGATCAGCCATAAACATGGAGCCTTAAATAGTATTTGAAGTGATATAGCTACAGAGAAAACTAGTATCAAATATTCTAAAGGTTGTAGATGTATCATATAGGACTGACAAGGACAAAACCGCTGTACTTGGATCGATGCTTACAAGACACATCCAGATCGGGATTAGCCACAGATGCATCCATTGAACACGAAGAAAACAAGCCAAAGATAATGACACGAGACGAGAAGAATGTCTCTGATTTGATAGGGTATATGCATTCGAATATGACCGATCCATTTAACGTTGCTGATCATCCTTAACCATTGATAAATACTAATATTTCTACAGACATAAAGCCTCAATAAATGTTCATGATTCTCTTAAAATTTCTTGAACGTGGCAACTACGGGGCACCGAATGGGACTCTTGTGGTTTTGTACTCGAAATTCAATTTTATATGGACAAAAGTGAGTTTTGTTCACCAAAAATGAGCTCAGTTTAACAAAATTTGTAGCATACTATTTTAAAATTTTGTCATACAAAATTATCTTTCAGTGGAAAAAAGTTACTTTTGTCATGACAAAATTCATCTTTTGTAACACAGACTTAACTTTTGTTACCTAATTTGAAAATTGGGCGACAAAAGTCAATTTTTGCAAATTAGTTTAGCTTAGATTCTGTTAACTAATTTGATATTTTGTCACAAAATTCAATTTTGTGTTTATTTTTGTGTAGACAAAATTGAGTTTCGTTAAACAGAAGTGAAAATTTAACACAACAGTCAATGTTGTGCCACAAAAGTCAATTTTGTGTCACAACAGTCATTTTTGTGTCACAACAGTCATTTTTGTCACAAAGTCAATTTTGTGTCACAAAAATCAATTTTGTCTAGACAAAAAATAAACACAAAATTGAATTTTGTAATAACAAAATTCATTTTTGTCATAACAAAATTCATTTTTGTCATAACAAAATTCATTTTTGTCATAAGAAAATTCAGTTTTGTGTTTATTTTTGTGTTGACAAAATTGGCTTTTGTGACACACAATTGACTTTTGTAAATGACAAAATTGACTTTTGTGACACACAATTGAATTTTGTAAATGACAAAACTCATTTTTGTAGACAAAACTCATTTTTGTAGACAAAACTCTTTTTTTCATGACAAAATTCAATTTTGAGTTTATTTTTGTGTAGACAAAATTGAGTTTTGTTAAACAGAAGTGAAAATTTAACACAAAAGTAAATTTTTGTCACAAAAGTCAATTTTGTATGCAAATAAGTTTATATTTGCATACCTTTTTGACAAAATTGAATTTTGTATTGACAAAAATGAATTTTGTCTACAAAAATTAGTTTTGTCATCACAAAACAAGTCTGTATCACATAGTTTTGTAGGACAAAAATGATTTTGTTATGACAGAATTGAATTTTGTACAAAACCACAAGAGTCCCATTTGGCGCCGCGTAGCATGGTTAAATCTTTTGTGGAAGGCTGCTCTAATGAGTCTGAAATCCATGTCTTTTACAGTACTATGTCGAGGACTCCTCTCAATACTTTCGATGGTTCGACCAAGACCTCAAAACTCAAGTGTTACGGTACCTGTAAACCCAGTAAAAATAGTTCGTCGTACTTTAGTTCTGGCTAATTTTCGTGAGAATGAGACTTTAGTCAGGATATTTGCATATCCTATTGGTCCCATAGCTCTGTTCCATGATGATGGTACCATGTGGAAATGTTGTAAATGTGATATAATTCATATCAAATTTGCTCTTCTTTCAATCTTCCAAGTTATGATAATATTTATCAAAGGTATACAAGGCTTATAACTTGATACGCCAGACGCACGTTTCGTCTACATAAGACTCATCAGTGACGCTCAGATAAAAATGGCGCTAGTATAGATTTCCGTACAGGTGCATGTGTCATTAAATACAGTTTTACTTGCATGTTCATGTATCACATGTAAACGAAGAAATTAATGACAAACAATCATATCGATTTAAAGTGTAGGAAAGTTTTACAATTACAAAAATCAACAAAGTCAAAGTCTAATTGATATAAAATCTGGATCATGATTAAATACAGAACAATCATTATTCATTATTGATATATACTGTACAAGACACATAGGAAACGCATGTACATTTTCTCCTTATTTGACTTGCTAGATACATACTTATAGCCACTTATTACTGTCTATATAAGATAATTAGCATATAATGGTTAATTGATTAATTTATTAGTGGTTGCTTAACGTCCAGGGACAAATACTTCATTCATGTTCATGGCAAAAACAAACTGATTTGACATACAATAGGTATCTTTTTAATAGAGGCCGTCCGGGATAAAGGTCGGGAACTTTTTTAATGGCACTAGAAAAGGGGATGTATTGGATAAGTCTTAGAACAGAATTTGTTTACTTGTACATCCCGTACATCCACCAAGGGTTTAGCTGTCGGTCTGAAGAAGACCAAAGTGACCGATCAGTATGGTGTAAAAAAAGTGTGTATGTCTGATAAGGATTGTGTTTTCTTCAAAACTAATCTGGTTGTTCCAAATAAAATATATTCTATGGAAAAAGAAACCAAGATATTTTCAAAAAGCGGATTTCTAAAATTATGTAGAGCGGATATTCTAAGAAAAAAATGATTCTAATCTTCAAATGGACATCCACATCCATTATTCGCTTCATTTACTAAGTTAATTCTGTTTAAATCAGCTTTTAACGGACACATCTGTGTCGTAATTCTGTATGCCATATATTTATATCCTATATCAAATAAGGTAATATACAGGTACCGCAAGTGAAATGTCATGCTGGATTGTATTTTTGAAATTTGGAGACGATTGAATGGATCCAATTACTAACGGCAAAAAAATACATGCAGTTGCACGAATTGAGGTAGGGAAGGTTTCTAGTAGTATATATATAACCGGGAGTTTTCCGTGTTATAGTTATTCAAAGACGGAATACCAATACTTTAAACTTTATTAGCAAGGTCCGGACAGTACCAGACCTAAGACCTAAACTGACTACAAAATAACAATAATAATTAGACACAAAGAAATGTAAAAGGTTTGATAAAAGGATTAATAAATTGTCACTATAGCACTTAAAATATATTGTCTGAACTTGATTTATATCTAAGTCCTAATTGTCCAAATCTTCCTGGTTATATTCGCCACTACTCCACCTAAACTCGGTCTCCGAGTTGGCCGAATGAATTTTGTTATCGTCGTGGGTATCCTCCTCCACGCCGATGATGTTGCTGCGAATTGCCACGCGAGCAAATTGCGAGGGTCGAACGCACACCTCGGTTTGAATGTTTTATATCTAGATGTTGAATCTTGTGTCTACTGTTTACGTTCTCTTCCCTCAGTCTCTGAATTTCGCCTTCCATATCATTTAAGATTCGATTGTAGTGCATGTCAGTATTTTTAAACTCCATTGTTAAGCGTTGTCTGGCGTTCGTTAAATTTAGGTTTTCCTCTTTCAGTTGAACTATTACTCTTTCCAAATGTTCAGTTCTACTGGTATGTTCGGCTAACTCGTGTTCGATCTTTTGAATTATCCGGCCATGTTCTAAACGTTCCAAATTTACTTTGTCCAAATTGTTCCTTAATATCACATTATCTTTCACTACGGTATCCAATTTTGAATTTCCACACTTGAGTATACTGATTTCTTTGGTGAAGTTTCGGTTAGACTCTTTCAACTTGTTTAGGTGTTGTTTCACGGATTCGTCCTGTACGGAGCACGTAAATGAAGAGATTTCCTTGTCCTCAAGTCCTTGAAACGGAAATTGAGACATTTGTTTCTTCTCAATAAACGTTCTCATTCGATCGCTGTCTCTTTGGATTTTGGATTTCGACTTTTTCTTCGGTTTTCGGATTTCACATGACTTAACGTGAAAATTGCACATACGGGCAAAATGTCCATGATGTATGCACTTGTAACAATAAGCGTTAACTGCATAACACCGATGGTAGGTGAAAACATTCAATGTCTTACCGCAATATTTGCACAGAAAGTCCAAAAAGGTATCGGCTTTTCTCATCGGAAACGGATGTCCATTTCTGCAAGGCTGGAAATTCCAGGATCCTTCCATATTGTTGCTTCTGAAGTTATTTATTTGCTAGTTTGGGGGAACTAGCTCGGATCGTGCCGCGGGTACCTCAACCAATATATAACCGGGAGTTTTCCGTGTTATAGTTATTCAAAGACGGAATACCAATACTTTAAACTTTATTAGCAAGGTCCGGACAGTACCAGACCTAAGACCTCAACTGACTACAAAATAACAATAATAATTAGACACAAAGAAATGTAAAAGGTTTGATAAAAGGATTAATAAATTGTCACTATAGCACTTAAAATATATTGTCTGAACTTGATTTATATCTAAGTCCTAATTGTCCAAATCTTCCTGGTTACATATATGTAGGACTCTAAATTGCGATGGGGACGCTAAAGTGCGATGGTCTTCGCTAAAGTGCGATGCCTACACACGCTAAAGTGTGATGGTCCGCGAAAGTATAGACGTAATAAACGTACTATGAATTATGAGGCGAACAGTCGTTTATACAAACAAAGAAATGAACATGCCGAAAGATAAATGTAGAATGTTTGATTAACAACTGTAAACCAAATGGTAAAGACTTACTTTATTTAAACCTAATCGTGCTTTGTTGGCTGAGGCAAATGCGTTTTTCTTTTCTTTATCTTGTTTCTATTAGAAGCTAACGGATACATTGACATAACTGTTTATGTTGCAGTTTACTTTGTGGTCCCCGTTAACATATTGTCGATTTTAAAAGTCGGTAAATAAAGGTCCATGTTTTTATGCGTATAATATAAATTGTCCGCTAAAACATTAGTTTGTACATTGTAGTGAACCTGTATTTGTAAAACATTAGTTTGTACATTGTAGTGAGCCCGTATTTGTAAAACATTAGTTTGTACATTGTAGTGAACCTGTATTTGTACTTGCTGCAAAAAAGGAGAAAGGTCGGAGAACATTGCATTTTTTTCTCATTTAAATTAAGAACTAAACCAATAAAAGTTACACAATGAACGAATTTTGTAATTGTAATTTACAATGACGGCTGTAATGCGGGGTTCACACATTGCCGATTATTGCTCCCGTTTGAGATCAGACAGCGATACGACACGAAAAGTGAAAAATTCGGATTAGTATCCTCAATTATCTGGAATGTCCTATAATAATTATTGTCTAAACGCAGTCGTTTAAGTTCGTAACAGATTCCTACTGGTCGGGAAGGGTCCGAATAGTTCGGCAAAGCACCCGACAGTTAGGTGCGTCCCGTAACATTCGGGGAAACTCAGCCGATTTTGTCTAGTCGGAGTACAATCGTGCCTATGTCGTGACAGATTCTGCTGTATCGGATCGAATTCCTAACAATGTTCTGTGTATTCGGGACGGTGTCCTGTGGAACGGGAATGATCTGGAGAAATTTTTCATTGCTGTTTTTCTGCCGATTGAGTTCAGATTGCATCCAGATCTTGTCGATTGCGAACCGTTTTTGCCGAAACCGTTCCGAAACAGTCCCGTTATTAATTCTAAATTCGTCAATGATACCAACGTCAGAGTCCCGACAATTACAGAATACAATACGACTGAGACCAGACAAAGCCGTAAATGCAATGCGATAGAGCGGACCGTGATAGGATTACGTTCCGACAGTACCTGATCATCCCGAGTATGCCGACAGTTTTTGAACGGATAACTTCCGTCGGCGTCGGTTCATTGTCTTGTCAGTATCTGATCTCTGTCGGATTACATTCGGTAGAATCGGGACGCAGTCGTGACAGACTCGGTCGAATTTTACCTGGCGAAAGATACAAATCGGATTAGAAGCGGATTTAGAACGGGATTATCGGGATGAATTCGCTTGGAAACGGTTGAATATCGACGCTTCCTGGACAATATCTGATTGTTGTCGTGATTAATTTATTTTTTTTACATATTTTAATTTAAAGTTGAATTTCCATCCACGATTCATAGGATCTTGATCAGACTTTAAATACATTTTAATCGGGAATGGTCCTGTCAAGGAAGGCAGTAAAAATCGTGAATGTGTGACCCCAGCTTTAAGGAAGATGTTGACATTAGTGATATATATATACTGTGTGAACGGCAAGTTACGCCAATTATCCAAATACTTATTTGATACGCCCGAATTTAAATAAAAAATCATATACAGGATATATAGATTTTTGTCACACATAAATTACCATTTTAGCAATTATCACGTGGTCTTACTTTTAAATTAAGAAACAATCACTTTAGCCTACCGGTAATTGTAAAGCCTATCACACATGCTTTTAAACCTTAGGTAGCACTCCACAGTTAGGTGTTTAGTTTCGCATTTTGACCCCTGTGGATTTTTCAAATATGAGAGCTAGTGTGCAATAAAATTCATTTTTGGATAGCTGAGTATTAAAATAGCCTTTGTATTGGGTTTATATGAACATCAAGATTATGTAATGTATGTAATATATGCTGTTTTCTGTATGACAGTCCGTATTTGCATGTCCCTACCATACATTGGTCCGGCAATTATTGTGATGTTTTTTTACTACCAAAACTACTACAACAGGTATCCCGTAGACCGCCCAAGGGATCCTGTAGAACGCCCTTTAGTATATACATGATTAACAAACAATAGGGGATCCTATAGAACGTCTTATAGTATATATATTATGTTGAGAAAACAGGGGATCCTGTAGACCGCCCTTGGGATCCTGTAGAACGCCTTTTAGTATGTAAATGAAAAACAAACAACAGGAGATACTTTAGAACGTCTTATAGTAGATATATATTTTTAAACAAACGGGGATCCTGTAGACCGCCCAGTGGATCCTGTAGAACGCCCTATAGTATAAATTTAAAAAACAATCAACAGGGCATCCTGTAGACCGCCCAGGGGATCCAGTATAACACCCTTTAGTATATAATAAACAAACAATATAGGGGATCCTATAGACCGTTCTATAGTAGAAATATAAGGTTCAGACAACAGGGGATCATGTAGACCGCCCAGAAGATCCTGTAGAACGCCCTTATAGAACATGTAGCTTCATTATAAACAATTAACAGGGGAAACGAAGACCAGCACCCCACCCCACCACCACTACCACACCCCCTCACACCCCGTAAAGGAAATGTCTCGTGTCTAAGAACGTGTAAGCTACATGTTTTTTTCAATTTGCCTACATCAAAGTACTCCATTTAGCAGATAATAAAAATATTATTAACTCCATAGTATATTCAAAGCCATGGGATCACGTGCATGGGACATTTGCAAGTCTTTACAACATATAATTAAGACACCACTACTGTGTGTCATATATATGTGAAATATCATATATATCTTAAAAAGGAATATGTATTTGCTTAATGAGGGCACAATGATATATGCTACTGTAATGCGAAACATTTTCCTATTTAAGACACCATTTCACGTTGAACGTGAAATAATTTCTGTCATGAACGTTGCACAAAAAATAAAGACTTTAAGGTGAACCTTTTGTGACTGAGTCACTGTCCTCTTGTATATATGAACTCTCTGTTTTACTTAATATTCCCTATTTAGTGTGTACAGTACACATTTATGATATAAATGATTTACAGCTTTTAAAAAAGTATATAAAGATATTCTGAACTTTTAAAATGCAAATAAAGGAACAAGATCATTGGCCTTGCCGCCTTATCATTTCACGGAAACAAAATTAAATCAATTTGTAGAGAGCCGTGGTGTTTTGGTTAGTGCATCGGACTACTAACACTTAAGGTTCCTGGTTCGATTCCCGTTTGGGATGAAATTTTTCAGGAACTCAATTTTCGGCTCTCCCTCGACACCATTTGCGAGTATGGTCTTGAGGAAACGATGATAGTCCGTCGGAAGGGGACGATAAATGGCTGACCCGTATTAAGAGAGAGCCATATCTCTTGCACGTTAAAGACACACATGTAGATTTCGAAAAAGAGTAGGCTTATGCCGCTACAAGACAGAACTCGCACCCGCAAAGTGGAAAGGGATTAATATAAGTTGCAAAACTTGTTTCCCAATCCACTATAAATAAATATGTTTAAACATAAATCAATTTCGTTCCTGACCATGTTGACGATCCCTGTCTGGTGTTTGATTTTTTTTTGAAAAATACTGAGCACGCAAAATAGGCATTTGAATCACGAAGCACGTATAAAAATTACATAAGCAGAACAAGTTGAACACCTAGCTGTTTTGCACGACTGAACGTGTAATAAAAAAGTAAAAACACGTTGAACGTGAAATAAAAAAACGCGATCACGTTCCACGAAAATAACCCTTTACCACTCTCCATGAAAGTTAAGATTTTGCATCGTTTATTTAAAGATAGTTTTACATGTTAAGAAAATTCTATTTTTAGCATTAGTATTTACCGAATCGTTTAAAAATAGCCTATAAATAGAATATGCATAATTCATGAATCGTGACGTAGGGCGGTCTACGGGATCCCTTCTTCCGCTTTTTACAACTTTTTATCGCACGAACTTTGTGATTGGATTTTACGAAAAAATGAGGCGAAAGACACCCATTTTTTATTTGATCATTTGGAAGATTTATGAAAACAGTTTCTAAAAAGGTATCACTCAAAGGCATTGAAATTCTAGTTTGATCCAAATTATGGGGGGATATGTGACATGTCCACCCCCCTTTTTGCAATATTTTATGGTAAAAAAATGCAGAATGTTGCCATGGATACACATAATAGGAATTATTTTTCACTGTTTTAACTTTTGAAAAGCAAATCTATGGAATATACTGAACACATACATATGCACATATACAACACAAACAGTTAGGTTAATGTATTAGAAATCCAGGAATAGGAGATGATAAAACATTTTGTGGCTCATTTTTAATTTTATTTTCTAACTGTGGAGTGCTACCTTAGCATACAAGCTTATGCAAAAGAGACTGTTTATTGAAATCCGTGTTCTTTAACGTTTTAATTAAGCCATTTAATATTACCCCTCTACATGGTCCATCGCACTTTAGCGTGATATTCCATCGTACTTTAGCAAACAAACAACCATCGCACTTTAGCGTGATACACCATCGTACTTTAGCGTGATACACCATCGTACTTTAGCGTAGACCATCGCACTTTAGCGTAGACCATCGCACTTTAGCGTGACAATCGCACTTACCAGTCCTACATGTGTATGTATATACCGTGACATGAAAACATATGTGCTATCTAGTATTATAGACATGTACACATGAAAACAATTGTCCTATCTAGTATTAAAAGAAGGGGGGCAAGGGGTTTAACTGTTATGCTGTTATGGGGCAATTTTATTCTTTGTTATCTGTTATTTTGAAAATATATTTGCTGTTGGCTGTTATTGTCTTATTCTTTCTTAGCTGTTATTGGGCTTTTAATTTTTTTGTTATCTGTTATTGTGATAATGTATTTGCTGTTAACTGTTATTGAAAATTGGAATGTTAGCATTTTTTTTTGACAGTCAATATTCGGTATAAATTGAAGATCATTGGCCATTGGGGTCTACCGCTACTGATATGTTTGTCCCGTATTCAGAGAAGGATTCAATTAACATATACCCATCACAGAAGTGTGGTCCAGCTAGGACAATTCAAGTATATCTTATGATTTATAATCCTTTGTAATAAATTCCATTTTTTTTATGAATGTGTATTTAGAATTATCTTAAATTTTTGTATGAGAATAATGTTCCTTGTTTTCCGTACGAACATATTAAATTAAAACAATTCTTAATATGACAAAAAGGAAAACATATGGCCAGGAATATCTGACAAGGATCTCAATTAAGGACTAGGTCCTAACAACCGCTTAACCTTTTATATAATATGGTACATAGACTCAGCTCTGTAATTCTTTTCAAAGCAGAACCAAATGCATTGTACAATGAAAGTTCCAACCATGAACTTGGGTCCGAAGCTGCACATAACTCATTACAAACAAAGATTTATTTCGTTTCAAGCCATTGTTTCTCTACTAAACTATGTATTCTACTTACTATTACACTTGGTACAATCAAAAACCTCAGCTGATAAAAAAATGTTCAAATAAGGCCTTTAGTGGAATAAATTGCTTTTAGAGTGTCAAAAAGTACTTGATAAATTGCATGCTTATAATTGGTGCTTTTGATTTTTCTACCCTATATACCACTTTGCCTCATAGTTTTATTAAGAAAAAATCACACACCTCATTAAATGGTCATTTAGAACTTTTAGGTCACTTTTTGATTAGCAACAAATGGAGCTTCAGTCAATATATAAACAATACACCAACGTTTCATGAGAACTGCTGAACATTTTTGTGTTAATGTCTGAAAACTGGAAAATCACCCCTTTTTAATTAATAAAACCCGTTCACTCGGAAACATAAAATCTAAAATTTATAAAAATTGAAAGTTACTTCATGTTAATAGATATAAACAATTCACCAAAATTCCTTGCTTTGTGAAAGCATTTTTGAGATATCATCAGAAAATTGAAAAAAAACACCAATTTTATTGAATAAAAACCCATTACCCAGAAACTTAAAATCTAAAATTTATATAAAAAAAAAAAAAAAAGGGAGCTCACGTCAATAGATATAAACAATTTCCCAAAGTTTAATGCAAATGGTTAAAGAGTTTTGGAGTTAATGTCCGACATGTTGACAACAGACGGACAACAGTATACCATAATACGTTCCGTAAACGAGCGTATAAAAATATTATAATATATTGAGTAGTAATTTAAACACATTCTAGATACATAAATTAATACTAAAAACATAGTCATAAAAAATGGAATGCATTACAAAGGATTATATCCGTAATAAGAAATACTGATTTGTCAAAGACCGATTAATTTTAATATTTCATTTACTGTTATCTGTTTTTGTCCACTCTAATTCCTTGTTATCTGTTATGAGCCAAATCAATTTGCTGTTTTGCTGTTATTGGGACCCCCCTTGCCCCCCTCTTAAAACTTGTGTCGCAAGCTCAATAAAAATAAACGAATTGAATATATCTAAAAATGAAAAGTTTGATAAAATGAAACTGTAGATACTAGCTAGTAATTCCTTTAACATCCAGCGGAAATTATTGTCGGAGTAATAAACTTATAATGTATACACGAACAAGTGGAAAGTAAACACTACATGATAGATAGGTAAAGTTTAATGATAATTTAATAAATACTGACCTGTTACAATAATAAACATGTTTCAGCACATTTTAAAATCATCAACTATTTCCTTCCATTTTAACAATGACAAACTCAGGAGAACCCCTATTGTCAGTTCATCAGTTCATTAAACAGCTAAAAGATGATGGAAACGGAAACCTTAAACGCTATCGCCATTTTCAGGAAATTTCTAGAAGCGAATTGACTGCCCACATTGCAGGTATTCCTATTCCAAGTAGCGAATCGCCGATTCAGAAATTTATTCATGGAGATATATTTGAATACGCAGTACAACAGGCTGCTGGACATACGTCACAGAAGGATGACCCTTGGAAAAAGTTCAAAGAGTTATACCCAAATATCAAACCGAAAGAGAAGAAACAATACAACCTCTTTATGGAAAAAGCTGGAGACGCTGCATGGGAAATTCTTAACACTAATGTAAAAAAGTTATACGGCCGGAAAAGTAAAACCACAACTTACTCATTCGGACATCATATTAAAAACTACGACATTTTCCCGTTCTTAACAAAGAAGTTAGAAGCTGATGTATTTGTAACATCATCGCCGAGTGTGGTCTGTGATATCAAATACTCAACAATGAAAAAAGAGAAATACGAAGAGGATTATTTAGTACATGCTGTAATACAAGTTCTCATCTACTCCCTCGCTCTTGATTTGGATCCATTAACATTACAGCTGATGGTTCTCGTTTTCTATAGCAAAACGGCAGAGGCAGTGTTATATAAATCAGATATTCATAAACAGGAACATTTAGTAAATGATATTTTAAAGAAGCTCACAAGAAACAAAGCTACGAGGAATCAAACGCAGCCTCGTAAGACGGGTCCCAAAAAAGAGACGACAGCTCCCGATGAAGTCAAAACTGTTTACAAAAAGACGACAGCTCCCGACGAGGTCAAAACTGTTTACAAAAAGACGACATATCCCGACGAAGTCAAAACTGTTTACAGGAAGATAACAACAAAACGTGTGAAGATCTACACTGACGACAATGAAAATGGCGAGGAGTTTACAGATGACGACGAAATTATCGATGAGTTAACGTCTGTCCATGTTGGGTATGTTTATATTATATGTCGTTGATACATATGAAGATATGTTTTAGTGTATACTGGAACCAATGGTGAAGCACCAATATAACAGTGCAAGTATGTGCTCACAAATAAGATAAAATATTCTTTTTTCTGGTAAGATTTTTTCTATAATCGTTCAGCGTCTGCGGGCAGCAGCACACAATCTCCTTTTTACAATGTATTTCTTATTTATTATAAGGGAAAGGCAGTAGCTATTTTGCCGGCTGCAGCAAAAAAACTCTTATAGGCTATTTTATTCTTTACTATAATAAAGTCTCTTAAAAAACATTTTGTACAAAGCATGAGTATTAAAATCGTTATTTTTGGTTTAATAAGAAGTATGTTTAAAAAAAAAAGATACCCATTAAGCAATGTGTACAAAACCTTATAAACAATCGACATAATAACTAAAACTTATACTTATTATAAATACATGTACACAGGCAAATTTCACTCACATCAATAGCACGTGAATTTCTCCTCAAACGAGCTTATACGTGAAACTCACGTAAAATCGGTTTTTGTGAGTTTCACGTAAATCTCGTGTGAAACTCATGCGAATTTCACATGCAAACCACGTAAATGTTTTTCATTTGAAATTCACATGAATTTTTGAAATAGAGTAATTCAAATAACATCTAAATTTCCAAATTTAATTAATATCATGAAAAATATCAAATTCTTTTTTTGTAAATTTCACGTGGAATTCATATGAAAAATTTCACATCAGATTCATGTGAATTTTAATTCACATGATAGTCACACGAAAATGTGTACGCGAGTTTCATGTATAAGCTTGTTTGAGGTGAATCTCGCGTGAAATTTTTCATGTGAATTTCATGTGAGATTCATGTGAAATTCAGGTGAGCCAATTTTGTCTGTGTATATCTTATTAGTTTTGAAATAAAAAGTAACGTTCAACATTTAGCTGCCACTGCAGACATGAACTGCACATAACACTGGTTTCTTTTACGTCGGTATCACATTTGCCAAAATTGCAGATATAAACATTATTTAAGAATTGAATGCTTCTTTTTGTAACTTTATAGGGTTGTAAAAGCGTTGACCTTGCGCACATATTTAGTATGAAGCGCTTCAATACTTATAATTACATTTTTTAGCTAGTATCATGAAAACACGATTTTTATCAAGTTTTCATTTAATTTACCTGTGCACTTTATTGTGGGACCTCGTGTCATCATGAATGATAAATGTTATTGTCTAGTACAATTGTTTCAGGAATAGCACGTGATGTGCATTTAGCCAATCAGAATAACGTATTATAATGAAACATACATCTAATGTAATTATATTCAAATATTGTAAAATAAATGTAGTCTAAAGATTTCCATGCATCGTCTATACAATTGTTCGTTATTAATCTTGAGACTTTTAAATTACACTTGATTATGTGCTCTGGTTAACCGTTTTCATGAATGTTATAATTGACTCATGTTTCCACAGTTGTACATATAGTTGTTTAACGTGCCACAAAACCTGTAGAAGCTGCAGCAATTAAGTTTGTTTAATAACAAGTTGTAGTCTTCCATTTCTAGTCAATGTTCCACAGCAATTAACATACGTACATGTTATTAAATGATTACTGCAGTTCACCGAAAGAGAATAAACCAGAGCCCGATGACAAAAGGTGTACCAAAAGGTTACTGACACGTGTCACAAGTTTATTTTTATAAAAGTCGATAAACCGAAGGGTTTGTAAATATATACAAATCTCGATAGATGTAAAATATGTTTTTTTTTTTATTTCTGTAAGTATATATATGCAATAACTTGTTCCACAAATTTCAGCGTGTCAGATCTTTTTACACAATTGTTCAGTTGTATTAATTTGCATATATTTTTTTATCAATACCATTTTTTTTTACAGATTTCAGAATGTGAAGATATTAATAGTTCCAGTGTTTGTAGCCATCATTGCTGTTCTAATAGTTATTATCATAACAAAATCAATAGATTGAGGAACCGACCAAATTAATTAGATTGTATCTGAGCATATATTACATCGATAAATTTCTGGAAATGTTCATGGATAGTATGTAAAGTCTAAGAATGTTATGATCAATGCACTATATTTTGTGTATCAAAAAAGGTAGTGATCAGCCTTGGAAGATTTAGATATCAAGTCAGTACTATAAGGTTTTGATTGCATAGCATGCAATCTTTAACTAAAAATCAAATGGTAGCTCCCTTAGCTAAACAGATTTTTTTTGTTTTATGGTCATATGGTTCGTGTAACCTGTAATAGATATATTAAAAATATGTATAGGTATATTTCATTTCATTATGTGACTGTGATATCAAACCATTGTGTAATAAAAGTGAGAATGGATATGGTGAATGTGTCTAAGAGACACCAAGCCGACCATATAACAGACAACAGCAGAAGGTTACCAATAGGTCTTTTATGCAGCGAGAAACTCTCACAACAAGAGGCGTCCTTCAGCTGGCCCCTAAACAAATATTTTTTGTTAATGTGAATTTCATGTTGACCAAGATTTTTAATACTGAAAATAACTGGACACCATATACAACTTGAACTGAAAGTCAGGAATGCCAAGAATAACTGTTACTTTACTCACAGAATATTGAAAAATATTTGAAGTGAAAAAGGAATTAACAAAAAGAATAACCCCAAGGTAAAAAGAAAAAGGTAAATTTCACAAAAACTGACAAAAGAGATTAATGAAATTGAGAAAGGAAATGGGGAATGTGTCAAAACGACAACAACCCGACCACAGAGCAGACAACAGCAGCCAAAGGCCACCAATGGGTCTTCAATGTAGCGAGAAACTCCCGCACCTGGAGAAGTCCTTCAGCTGGCCCCTTAATAAAATGTATACTAGTACAGTGATAATGGACGTCATACTAGTATACATTTTATTAAGGGGCCAGCTGAACTCCGAATTATACACAAGAAACTAAAATTAACAAGAATGTGTCCCCAGTACACGGATGCCCCACTCGCACTATCATTTTCTATGTTCAGTGGACCGTGAAATTGGGGGTCAAAACTCTAATTTGGCATTAAAATTAGAAAGATCATATCATAAGGAACATGTATACTAAGTTTCAGGTTGATTGGACTTCAACTTCATCAAAAACTACCTTGACCAAAAACTTTAACCTGAAGCGGGACAGACGAACGAACGAACAGACGGACGGACGCACAGACCAGAAAACATAATGTTTCTCGTTTTTTTATATTGATTAGACTGTTGGTTTTCCCGTTTGAAAGGTTTTACACTAGTAATTTTGGGGCCCTTTATGGCTTGTTGTTCGGTGTGAGCCAAGGCTCCGTGTTGAAGGCCGTACATTGACCTATAATGGTTTACTTTTTTAAATTGTTATTTGGATGGAGAGTTGTCTCATTGGCACTCACACCACATCTTCCTATATCTATTATGAGATCTCAACCCTCCCTCTAAACCTCTAGCCAATATAGAAAACTAAACGCATAACAATACTCACATTAAAATTCAGTTCAAGAGAAGTCTGAGTCTGATGTCAGAAGATGTAACAAAAGAAAATAAATAAAATGACAATAACACATAAAAAACAACAGACTACTAGCAGTTAACTGACATGCCAGCTCCAGACCTCAATTAAACTGATTGAAAGATTATGTCTTCATCATATGAATATCAGGCACAATCCCTCCCGTTAGGGGTTTAGTATCATACTATCATAAAATATATGAGAAGAACATAACCTGTTTTTTTGTTTGCCAACAACTGTCTTTTTTTAAATAAATGTGTTTTAGTTCCGATGCAAAGACCCTATAAGTTAATCAATATTAAAGCCAAAATATGCAATCTTTAATGACCTGACAACAGTATCATAACTATATCCCTTCTTAAAAGCTTTTGAGGTGAATACTGACATTTTTGCCCTTTGTAAAGAATATTACCATAAAAGATTGGATGTGAAATACCTGAACGTATAAGATGTCTGCATGTCGAGTTATATTTACGAATTATTTCCTTATACCGATGATAAAATTTAGTAAATGTTTTGACTAGTTTGTGAAATCGAAAACCCTGGTGTAATACAATGTAATTTTTCAGTAATACATAAATTTCTCTAGCTAAAATCTAATACGCTGTTACATACACAAGCGAATGGTACACGTTGAGATATATAAACACCATAAGATGGTGACAAGGGAACGTCACCATCTAAAAATGGATAATTAACAATAGGAAATGAAAAATCGTCTCTTATATCATAAATTTTTGTATTAAGCTTCCCGTTAATGATATAGATATCAAGATCGAGGAAAGGGCAGTGGTCATTGTTAGTATTAGCTTTAATTAAAGTAAGTTCAAAAGGATAAATTTCTTTAGTATACATACTGAAGTCGTCATTATTGAGAGCCAATATATCATCTAAATATCTAAAAGTATTGTTAAATTTTTGTATCAAATGTTGTTTGGATGGGTCTTTGCTAATTTTAGTCATAATTTGTAACTCACAACAATACAAAAAAAAAAAAAAACCAGGTCCACAATAAGTGATGCACAGTTAGTCCCCATTGGAATTCCAATAACTTGACGATATACAGAATCTCCAAAGTGAACAAAAATGTTATCAAGTAAAAATTCAAGCGCATATATAGTAACAAAGCATGTCCAATTGACAAAGTTCTTTTGTTTAATGCTCCTAAAAAATGACATTAAAGAGTTTGAACATATGTACTGGCAGTCTGACATTTCAAATAACCTTACTAAGCCACACAACTAGGAAAAGACTATTTTCAACTTATTTTTTAACTTGGTAATCTTGGTAGTCTTTTTTTTATGAAAATATCTGTTGTACACTAACCTTAACTTTCTACTTGTATGACAGAGCTGTGTTAAAATCAAGTTTAACAGTGAGCTTAACTTTCCACTTGTATGACAGAGGTGTGTTAAACCTCGTAAAAGAGTGAAGTTAACTTTCCTGTTGTATGACAGAGGTGTGTTAAACCTAGATGAACAGTGAGCTTAACTTTCCACTTGTATGACAGGTGTGTGTTTAACCTAGTTTAAGAGTGAGCTTAATTTTCTACCAGTGGCGGATCCAGGGGGGGGGGGGTTCCGGGGGTGCGCACCCCCCCTTTATTTTTGCCGATCAATGCATTTGTATCGGGACATATGTTTTGCACCCCCCCCCCCTTTGCCCTGGGTGCCCTGGGTTAGCACCCCCCCTTTCGAAAATTCCTGCATCCGCCCCTGTTCTACTTGTATGACATAGGTGTGTTAAACCTAGTTTAAGAGTGAGCTTAATTTTCCACTTGTATGACAGAGGTGTGTTAAACCTCGTTTAAGAGTGAGCTTAACATTCCTCTTGTATGACAGAGGTGTGTTAACCCTAGATGAACAGTGAGCTGAACTTTCCACTTGTATGACAGGTGTGTGATTAACCTAGTTTAAGAGTGAGCTTAATTTTCCACTTGTATGACATAGGTGTGTTAAACCTAGTTTAAGAGTGAGCTTAATTTTCCACTTGTATGACAGAGGTGTGTTAAACCTCGTTTAAGAGTGAGCTTAACTTTCCTCTTGTATGACAGAGGTGTGTTAAACCTAGATGAACAGTGAGCTCAACTTTCGACTTGTATGACAGGTGTGTGTTTAACCTAGTTTAAGAGTGAGTTTAATTTTCCACTTGTATGACATAGGTGTGTTAAACCTAGTTTAAGAGTGAGCTTAATTTTCCACTTGTATGACAGAGCTGTGTTAAAATCAAGTTTAACAGTGAGCTTAACTTTCCACTTGTATGACAGAGGTGTGTTAAACCTTGTTTAAGAGTGAGCTTAACTTTCCTGTTGTATGACAGAGGTGTGTTAAACCTAGATGAACAGTGAGCTTAACTTTCCACTTGTATGACAGGTGTGTGTTTAACCTAGTTTAAGAGCGAGCTTAATTTTCCACTTGTATGACATAGGTGTATTTAACCTAGTTTAAGAGAGCTTAACTTTCCACTTGTATGACAGAGGTGTGATAAACCTTGTTTAAGAGTGAGCTTAACTTTCCTGTTGTATGACAGAGGTGTGTTAAACCTAGTTTAAGAGTGAGCTTAACTTTCATTTTGTATGACAGAGGTGTGTTAAACCTAGTTTAAGAGTGAGCTTAACTTTCTACCTGTATGACTGTGGTATGGTAAACCTCGTTTTCCACTGATATTAACCTAACCCTTTGCTGATATAGTATTATAGAAATGGAAGACTACTATTATAGAAGAGATCTGTTTATAAGAGTCTTATGAATAGTGTTTTAATATTACATGCTTTTATAAATATGTTTATACATTTTACATAATCATGATAATTGTATCAATACAATCACAACATTGAATAATAAAAATCTAATATAAAATCAGAAAAATAATTATTACTAACATTTACATTGACTAATGAACCATGAAAAGGGTTAATGTCAGACAACACTGTCAGACAGACATGCTCATCCAACAATCATGTTGTACACCAAATTACGTTGACCTATTGCTTATAATATCAGATAACAGACATAACCATGAAAATTTAACTTTGACTAAAACTAAGGTCAAGTTCAGATGAAATCTGCCCACTGACATGACTGACAGACATGTAAACATTACAATAATTCAATTCACCAAAAATAATGGCCTTATTACTTATCATGCTTATAGTACCTGAGAAATAAATATAGAACATAAACAGGTAAAAAACCTAACATTGTCCAACATGCACCATGAAAATGGTAAAGAACAACCAGCCAGAGAGACAAGTACATCTTACAATCATTTCTTAAATGAGTAAAGAACAACCAGCCAGACAGACAAGTACATCTTACAAGCCAGACAGACAAGTACATCTTACAAGCCAGACAGACAAGTATATCTAACAAGCCAGACAGACAAGTACATCTTACAAGCCAGACAGACAAGTACATCTTACAATCATTTCTTCAATGGGTAAAGAACAACCAGCCAGACAGACAAGTACATCTTACAATCATTTCTTAAACCAGATACAGCTGATCTCCTACTAATAGTATCTAAGAAATAGACCAAAGCACAATAAATTAACTTTGACCAATGAACCATGAAAATGAGGTCAAGGTCAGATGAAACCCACCATTTGGACATGTACATCTTACAATCGATCCACATGCCAAATATAGTTGACCTGTTGTTTATAATAGTATATGAGATACAGACTTCACCACCTAAACAAACTTTAACCTTGATCGCTGATCTGTGAAATGAGGTTAACCAATAAAAAAAATCTGTGCCATGAGAGCATGATACGCCAAATGCATTTTCAAAAAATACAGCTCCAAAACTTCTAAATGTCATATCAATGTATCAGAAGTTTATAAACAAGAGTGCACACGCTGAAATGTCTCGCCTTCTTTACTAATCATTGATATTATGTATTATGTTGATAGCCCTAAGTATAAAGCTTTATTACAACTGTCTCATAAACTCAACATTAACCAAGATAACTAAACAAAGACCAATGAAACATGAAAATGAGGTCAAGGTCAGATGAACCATGCCAGGCAGACATGTACAGATAACAATGCTTCTATACAATATATATAGTTGACCTATTACTTATAGTTTAAGAAAAATACCAAAACACAAAAAATTAACACTGTGCAATGAACCGTGAAAATGAGGTCATGGTCAAAAGAAACCTGCGCTACTGACATAAAGATCATAAAATATTTCCATACACCAAATATAGTTGACCTATGGCATATAGTATTAGATAAATAGACCAAAACTCAAAAACTTAACTTTGACCACTGAACCATGAAAATGAGGTCAAGGTCACATGACATCTGCCCGCTAGACATGTACCCCTTACAATCATTCCATACAACAAATATAGTAGACCTATTGCGATGAAAAAAACAGACCAAAACACAAAAATTTAACTATAACCACTGAACCATGAAAATGAGGTCAAGGTCACATGACATCTGCCCGCTAGACATGTACACCTTACAATCATTCCATACAACAAATACAGTAGACCTATTGCATATAGTATGAAAAAAACAGACCAAAACACAAAAATTTAACTATAACCACTGAACCATGAAAATGAGGTCAAGGTCAGATGACACCTGCCAGTTGGACATGTACACCTTACAGTCCTTCCATACACCGAATATACAAGCCCTATTGCTTATAGTATCTGAGATACGGACTTGACCACCAAAACTTAACCTTGTTCACTGATCCATGAAATGAGGTTGAGGTCAAGTGAAAACTGTCTGACAGACATGAGGACCTTGCAAGGTACGCACATATCAAATATAGTTATCCTATTACTTATAATAAGAGAGAATTCAACATTACAAAAAATCTGAACTTTTTTTTTAAGTGGTCACTGAACCATGAAAATGAGGTCAAGGACATTGGACATGTGACTGACAGAAAACTTCGTAACATGAGGCATCTATATACAAAGTATGAAGCATCCAGGTCTTCCACCTTCTAAAATATAAAGCTTTTAAGAAGTTAGCTAACACCGCCGCCACCGCCGCCGCCACCGCCGCCGGTTCACTATCCCTATGTCGAGCTTTCTGCAACAAAAGTTGCAGGCTCGACAAAAACCAAAGGGAGGTTATTTCATAGATATATTCCAGTAACCACTGCAAAGATTCATGAAAACTGCTCAGAGAACTTTTGAGTTATTGTCTGAAAACTGGAAAATCCCCCTTTTTTATGAATAAAACCCCCTAACTCAGATATAGCTCCCATTGAGATTGTATTAACAATTCACCAAAATTTCATGAAAACTGCTTTGAATTATTGTCCAAAACTAGAAAATCCCCTTTTTAGATGAAATAAAACCATATAACTATATAAGAAGTACAAGTTGGTAGACATGTAGACATACATTCATTAATAGTGTAGAACAAAAAAGCTGTTTTGGTAAATACTGTTATTTAAATGCAAGAACTCTCAAAAAACAAAACACTAAAAACAACATTAAAACTAGCAAAACAAAAACAATGAACTCCCTGATATACTGTTAATTCACAAATTATTGAATGCATTTATTATAAAAATTAATGCGACATGTAATTTTGAAAAATTGACAAAATAAAAAAAAAAAAGATTTTCCAAGAGTTTAATTATTATAAATTTTCTGAAAAATCTGGTATCATATATCAGAAAATGAGTTCTTAGTATTGCAAATACCACACACTCACATAACTCCCATTATAAAAAACATTGCAATTTTTTAGAATTTTCAGTACTTTTATGGAAATAAAATCCTTACATCTCATATGCTTGACATACTGTACGGTGGTGGTAGCCTATACTGAGGGGGGTCTGAATGTTCAGGAGGGATATAAGATGGGGGACTCACTACACTTCTCCCACTAGATGATAAAAGTCCAGTGTCAAAGTTGTCAATAATGATTGGAATCTGTGGTCGGAGAGATGTTTCTTCTTCGTTGTATTCATTCTGAAATATGACAGGTTGTCGATCTGTAAGATAAACAGGTTTCTCAGAGTGCATTACATACTTGTTACGTTTGGTACATTTTCTAACTAGCATTATAATAATGATCACTAATATTACAATTGTTAAAACTGCAACAGGGATCAAAATATAGAACAAATACATTTCATCATTGTAGGATTCAGTGTTTGAATTTGTTGATGTCCACAACAGGTCTGTCATATTACAGACATCTTTGAAATCAACAAATACTCCAGTGACATTGAAAAACGGTGAAAAATAACAACTGAATTCATCCAAGATTGTACCATTTACATCTGCCATTTTGTAGTAAGTGTCTAAAATTTGACTTCTTTCACAGAAATCAGTGGATAAGGATTTGTCTATCCAAGATATAATACGAAGTTCTGGATCCACATTTGAGACATAGATCTGAGTGGAATCTGTGAACTCTAACCATTGACTAAGTCCAGTAATAAATTTGTAAACATCAAAACTAGAAGGACTATCATCATGATCATCTCCAAAATAAATAGTAAATTCATGGCTGTAGGTTTGGGAATTTTCCTTCACTTCTAACCTAATGGAATCAACAACACTTTGTTGACATGTATCCATGGCAACGAGACTGACAACATACACATTATCATTGTTTAAGGGAATTCCATAAAGGAACAATCCTGTTTTATCCAGTTTTAACCAAAAATTATCTTCCAAATCAAAGTTGAATAATGCCTTCAAAGTAATCTGTAGGTGTCTGGCATTTCCATCCTCTTTGTCAACAAAGGTCAGAGGGTTAAGGTCAAGCTTGAAAACATCACCAACTGTAGTCTGAATGTGGTTTACTGGATTGAAAACTTCTGGAGGACTGTCACATGAATCTGAAAAATAGTAACATGTTTGTCAAGTGTATGAAAAGATCTTTATACATTTGGTATGGTATCATATAGTAACTTGTTTGTCAAGTGTATGAAAAGATCGTTATACATTTGGTATGGTATCATAGCTTTCATCAGTAGAAACTGAGTGATGGAAAAAGGCTGTATATAATCATGTTCCTAGACCATCCAAATTCTACATATAATTTGTCTGTAAGAAACCCCCATTTTAAGTATATGTATATCATATTATGTAAAATAATATTACATGTATTATGTTCAGAAAGTAAAAGACAAGTTAGATCTAGGTGCTGTTAATTATGTGTATTGGCATATACTATATTTTTATGCCAAAAACAAAGGTTAGTCTTTAGGCAGTGGATAATTTTCATTTCCCTGGAAGTCATGGAAGTAGGAAGATATAAACATTTGATTACCTCTAGAACTAAGAGTTTCCAGATGTTAAGCAATAGACTATGATTCATACCAGTTAAGGAAACAAGTATACTAAAAGAATGGCACAATTAGTCTCCATTATCATGATAAGAATACCATTTGTGGCTGATTTGAATATAACTTTTTTGTTTGATGAATTAAATGTTTTACTAATTAATATAAGCACTTGTTGCTTGTTTCTGAATCCTATTTGTGTATGTGTTTATAATTATACTTGAATCATTCATAATAAAAGTATTGTTTACAACAAATGCTATACTGTATGAACACATACCTACATACCAGTAGTGACTGCACTGCATTCTCATTCTGTAACACTCGGCATGCTTCTATATCTATCAATATTCTATTTATCATGCTTCATTCAAAATACAACAAGAAATTTCTGAAAAAAGAATCATGCCCTTTAAATCTCTATCATGTCTATGTTAATGTACATATATTAAGCACAACACATAAACAAGCAAGAATGGAAACAGGTTGACGTAACACCAATTCATTTAACATCTGTCTTCTCTGTTATCATATATATGTCATATATAGATATAGTCAGGTATGAATGCCAATGAGACAAATATCCATCCAAGTCACAATTTTATAAAGGTAAAGCATTATAGGTCAAAGTATGGCCTTCAACAAGGAGCCTTGTATGTATGACATTTATGTTTAATTAACATGTAGAATTGAATTGAAAATTAAAATAAACTGTTGTTACATAGATGTCTCACGCTTTATAATTCTGATAGTATAAGCTAACAAATGTTGAAATAAAAATCTCAATATTCAAACAAACTTATCCTTGTAAACCTTAAGAAAGTTTAAAAGTTGAAGAACTGTGATCAAGAGGTGGGGCCATATAATTCCCAGGAAATTCAGACTTGCAACTGTGTACCATATCACATGTATCATTAGCTTAACATAAGTATTTTACCTTGAACTGATATACCCAATAACTTTTACATGTAAACTATGCATAACATTCAAAGTAATAAGACCATGGCTGAGGCAAAATAATCTCCATGGAAATGAAATGTGCTAATGCTAATAATCTGGATAGAAAATATAGTTGATCTATATGATCTACAACTAAATGGTTCCCCTTAAACTGACCTAATCATAAAGTAAACCATTGGTACTAAGCATACTAAGCAAAGGTTTCAAAGTCAATAGACCATGACTGTGAAGACCAAATAAAATAATACCTATGGAAATGAGATGTGCCAACTGTATTTAAGTGCATACCATATATAATTGATCTACCAATAATCATTACGGTTCCCCTGAGATCTTTTTTACAAGCAGTCAATGAACCATGAAAATGAGGAAAAGGACAATGGACATATGTAAGACCTAAAGCATCCAGGTCTTCTCCCTTTTGAAATATAAACCTTATAAACAAAAAGTTAACATCATTGCCACAACCCCTAACAGTGAGACAAAGATCATGCATAGATGAGTTAAATATATAGTCTATTACATGCATTCATTCAATCATTTTATTTTACATTCTTATTTCAAAAAACTCCTTTCATCATGTTCATATGACTTTAACAAAAATAAAAAACCCAAACATTGTACATTTTCCATGTATACCCTGAAAAGGCCTGTATAGTCTGCCATTTTATTCTAAAAAAATTGAACATGCCAGACAGGGGTGCCGACTATAGATTACAATAAGCAAAAACTTGAGAAAAAAACGATTTTCCAGGTGGTTTATATACGTTCCATAATGTTTGTTATTGATATTGTGGTCACTGCATTACTTAAAACAAACAGGAATCCACCATACATTTTGGGGAACTATATCACCAAGGACTGATTTACATAAAAAGAAGCTTGATCACTAAGGCCTGACATACACATGATACATGAAGGGATGATTTATCACCCAGGACTGACATGCATGTAGAGAAGCTTTATCACCCAGGACTGACATATATGTAGGGAAGCTTTATCACCCAGGACTGACATACATGTAGGGAAGCTTTATCACATAGGACTGACATACATGTAGAGAACCTTAATCACCCAGTACTGACATATGTAGGGAAGCTGTATCACCCAGGACTGACATAAATGTAGGGAAGCTTAATCATAGAGGATTGACATTCATGTAGGGAAGCTTAATCACCCAGGACTGACATATATGCAGGGAAGCTTTATCACCCAGGACTGACATACATGTAGGGAAGTTTAATCACAGAGGACTGACATACATGTAGGGATGCTTTATCACCCAGGACTGACTTACATGTAGGGATGCTTTATCACAGAGGACTGACATACATGTAGGGATTCTTTATCACAGAGGACTGACATACATGTAGGGAAGCTTTATCACAGAGGAGTGACATACATGTAGGGAAACTTCATCACCCAGGACTGACATACATGTAGGGAAGTTTAATCACAGAGGAGTGACATACATGTAGGGAAGCTTTATCATAGAGGACTGACATACATGTAGGTAAGTTTAATCACAGAGGACTGACATATTTGTAGGGAAGCTTTGTTACCAATGATGACTGACATACATGTAAGGAAGCTTTATCACAGAGGACTGACATACATGTAGGGAAGCTTTATCACCCAGGACTGACATACATGTAGGGAAACTTTATCACAGAGGACTGACATACATGTAGGAAAGCTTTATCACCCAGGACTGACATACATGTAGGGAAGCTTTATCATAGAGGACTGACATACATGTAGGGAAGTTTAATCACAGAGGACTGACATATGTAGGGAAGCTTTGTCACCAATGATGACTGACATACATGTAAGGAAGCTTTATCACAGAGGACTGACATACATGTAGGGAAGCTTTATCACCCAGGACTGACATACATGTAGGGAAGCTTTATCACAGAGGACTGACATACATGTAGGGATGCTTTATCACAGAGGACTGACATACATGTAGGGAAGCTTGGTCACAGAGGACTGACATACATGTAGGGATGCTTTATCATAGAGGACTGACATACATATAGGAAAGCTTTATCATCCAGGACTGACATACATGTAGGAAAGCTTTATCACAGAGGACTGACATACATGTAGGGATGCTTTATCACCCAGGACTGACATACATGTAGGGAAGCTTTATCACCCAGGACTGACATACATGTAGGAAAGCTTCATCACAGAGGACTGACATACATGTAAGGAAGTTTATCACCCAGGACTGACATACATGTAAGGAAGCTTTATCACCAAGGACTGACATACATGTAGGGAAGCTTTATCACAGAGGACTGACATACATGTAGGGAAGCTTTATCACCCAGGACTGACATACATGCAGGGAAGCTTTATCACAGAGGACTACATACATGTAGGGAAGCTTTATCACCCAGGACTGACATACATGTAGGGAAGCTTTATCATAGAGGACTGACATACATGTAGGGAAGTTTTATCACCCAGGACTGACATCAATGTAGGGATGCTTTATCACAGAGGACTGACATACATGTAGGGAAGTTTTATCACCCAGGACTGACATACATGTAGGGAAGCTTTATCACAGAGGACTGACATACATGTAGGGAAGCTTTATAACCCAGGACTGACATACATACAGGGAAGCTTTATCACATAGGACTGACATACATGTAGGGAAGTTTTATCACCCAGGACTGAAATACATGAAGAAAGCTTTATCACAGATGACTGACATACATGTAACATATCTATATATACCTGCTGTGGAAATCTGTTGAGGAAATTCTATAACAAATGTTACTGCCACTCTCCAGGGAACAGTTGATGTACAATGTTTAGATCTAACTGTGATAAATATACTAGAGCTGCCTACATCCTCCTTTTGAGGAGCACCAACAATCAGCTGATCTGTGCTTTTATATTCCAACCAGTCTGTACCATTCCTATCCTGTAATTATAAACAAATATAACATCAATATTTACAAACTATCATGACTATAAATACATGATATAGAAACAAGAAGATGTGATATGTGTGTCAATGAGACAACTCTCCATCCATGTCACAATTTGCAAAACTAGACCATTATAGGTCAAAGATAAACCTTCAACACAGAGCATTGGCTGAACAGCAAGCGTGAGTAAAGATCACAAACAAGAAGCTCATAAAATACTTTAATATGTCATCAATGATTATTTTTTCTTTTCAATATATACATTTGTATTACCATGATTAATGAGTGGCTTAAAAATGCCATTTAAATGATCTTTGTTCATGTTCTTTGTCTTATTTTCTTTAAAACACAATTTTTTAAAAATAAAACGTCATTTTACTCCTTCATTTTTCATATTTCATGTATGTTCCATTGTACTCATACATTTGTCATACGTCATGTATGTTCCATTCTACTCCTACATTTGTCATATGTCATGTAAGTTCCATTTTATATTTCATGTATGTTCCATTTTACTCCTACATTTGTCATATTTCATGTATGTTCCATTTTACTCCTACATTTGTCATATGTCATGTATGTTCCATTTTATTCCTACATTTGTCATATGACACATATGTTCCATTTTACTCCTACATTTGTCATATGTCATGTATGTTCCATTTTATTCCTACATTTGTCATATGTCATGTATGTTCCATTTAACTCCTACATTTGTCATATGTCATGTATGTTCCATTTTATATTTCATGTATGTTCCATTTAACTCCTACATTTGTCTTATGTCATGTATGTTCCATTTTACTCCTACATTTGTCATATTTCATGTATGTTCCATTTAACTCCTACATTTGTCATATGTCATGTATGTTCTATTTTACTCCTACATTTGTCATATGTCATGTATGTTCCATTTTACTCCTACATTTGTCATATGTCATGTATGTTCCATTTAACTCCTACATTTGTCATATGTCATGTATGTTCCATTTTATATTTCATGTATGTTCCATTTAACTCCTACATTTGTCTTATGTCATGTATGTTCCATTTTACTCCTACATTTGTCATATTTCATGTATGTTCCATTTAACTCCTACATTTGTCATATGTCATGTATGTTCTATTTTACTCCTACATTTGTCATATGTCATGTATGTTCCATTTTACTCCTACATTTGTCATATTTCATGTATGTTCCATTTTACTCCTACATTTGTCATGTAACGTATGTTCCATTTTACTCCTTTATTTGTCATGTCACGTATGTTCCTTTTTACTCCTACGTTTATCATGTCATGTATGTTCCATTTTTTTCTACATTTGTCATATGTCATGTATGTTCCATTTTACTCCTACATTTGTCATATGTCATATATGTTCCATTTTCTCCTACATTTGTCATGAAAAATTATGTCATGTATGTTTTATTTTGTATTTCATGTATGTTCCATTTTACTCCTTCATTTGTCATATGTCACGTATGTTCCATTTTACTCCTATATTTGTCATATGTCATGTATGTTCCATTTTACTCCTACATTTGTCATATGTCATGTATGTTCCATTTTTTTCCTACATTTGTCATATGTCATGTATGTTCCATTTTACTCCTACATTTGTCATAAAAAATTATGTCATGTATGTTCTATTTTATATTTCATGTATGTTCCATTTTACTCCTTCATTTGTCATATGTCACGTATGTTCCATTTTACTCCTACATTTGTCATATGTCATGTATGTTCCATTTTATTCCTACATTTGTCATATGTCATGTATGTTCCATTTTATATTTCATGTATGTTCCATTTTACTCCTACATTTGTCATATGTCATGTATGTTCCATTTAACTCCTACATTTGTCATATGTCATGTATGTTCCATTTTATATTTCATGTATGTTCCATTTAACTCCTACATTTGTCTTATGTCATGTATGTTCCATTTTACTCCTACATTTGTCATATTTCATGTATGTTCCATTTAACTCCTACATTTGTCATATGTCATGTATGTTCTATTTTACTCCTACATTTGTCATATGTCATGTATGTTCCATTTTATTCCTACATTTGTCTTATGTCATGTATGTTCCATTTTACTCCTACATTTGTCATATTTCATGTATGTTCCATTTAACTCCTACATTTGTCATGTCACGTATGTTCCATTTTACTCCTTTATTTGTCATGTCACGTATGTTCCTTTTTACTCCTACATTTATCATGTCATGTATGTTCCATTTTTTTCTACATTTGTCATATGTCATGTATGTTCCATTTTACTCCTACATTTGTCATATGTCATATATGTTCCATTTTCTCCTACATTTTTCATAAAAAATTATGTCATGTATGTTCTATTTTGTATTTCATGTATGTTCCATTTTACTCCTTCATTTGTCATATGTCACATATGTTCCATTTTACTCCTATATTTGTCATATGTCATGTATGTTCCATTTTACTCCTACATTTGTCATATGTCATGTATGTTCCATTTTTTTCCTACATTTGTCATATGTCATGTATGTTCCATTTTACTCCTACATTTGTCATAAAAAATTATGTCATGTATGTTCTATTTTATATTTCATGTATGTTCCATTTTACTCCTTCATTTGTCATATGTCACGTATGTTCCATTTTACTCCTACATTTGTCATATGTCATGTATGTTCCATTTTATTCCTACATTTGTCATATGTCATGTATGTTCCATTTTACTCCTACATTTGTCATATGTCATGTATGTTCCATTTTATATTTCATGTATGTTCCATTTTACTCCTACATTTTTCATATGCCATGTATGTTCCATGTTAACCATAGTGGCTATGTTTCTTGACATACATGGAAATTAAATACACAAAATTTAATTTATACTACATACATGTACTCTGAAAGTCATTTTGCCCAAGTTTGGCTGAAATTGATTCAGTAATTGTTTCAAAGGATACCATTTTTTTGTAAAGTAAGCACACTAGAAATGCACTAGATGAACAAGTTGTCTTTAGATATGTTAGAGGACAATAACTCCTTTAATAAAGGGTCAATTGACAAATTATTTGTCATGTTAGTAGATCATTTTTTCTGTTTACAGTTTATCTTTAAATAAAGGCAACAGTAGTATACTGCTGTTCAAAACTCATAAATCCATGGACAAAAAACAAAATCGGGGTAACAAACTAAAACCGAGGGAAACGCATTAAATATAAGAGGAGAACAACGACACAACACTAAAATGTAACACACACAGAAACGGACCAAGCATCAGACAAAATCCCACGAGAATAACAAATATAACATCAAAACCAAATACATGAATTTGGGATAGACAAGTACCGTGACACGTCTTATCGCAATGTGAAATTACACTCAAAAATAAGAGAAAACAAACGACGCAATGTTAAAATGTAACACACACAGAAACGAACAATAATATAACAATGGCCATATTCCTGACTTGGTACAGGACATTTTTAAAGGAAAAAATGGTGGGTGGAACCTGGTTTTGTGGCATGCCAAACCTCACACTTTAATGGCAATGTTAAATATAACATTGAAATGACAACATAATATTACAGGACTGCAATACAAATAAATAGGAGAACGTATTAGACAAAGAAACACATGATTAATGAATAACAAAAAGCATCAGGTTTAAATTCAATACGTCAAAAACGTGCCTCGTCCACACAAGACTCACCAGTGACGCCCAGATATAAAAGATCGAAAGCGAAAAAATACAAAGTTGTACAGCACTGAAGATCAAAAGTTGAAAAAGGCTGTGTCAAATACGGCAATGTTTTTATGCTTGGGATAAGATCATCCTTATTATTTAGAACAATTAATGCTATTGCAAACAGCAAATTTTATCAAATGAATATAACAGATATATACATAATGAAACTGAAGTATTAACTCATTACAGAAAACAAACACGAATACATAATGCAAAGACCAACACAGAATAGACACACCCGACTCAGTCCAGGCCTCAACACAGTAAATTGTGAAAATGGCGTCACAAACGATGGTGAAAAGGCATTAAAAATTAAGTCACATTTGAATTTATGAAATTTCTGAAACAGCAGAAGAATGACGTCACATATGAAAAACTATATCTCAAAAGTAAGATAGAATTAGGATTGATTAAAGATTATAATAGAACTAAATACTGATATTGCATTTAAACACAATGCATATTGGAATACTTATCAATAGCAATTAACTATAATATATATATGTCCAGTTTGTTATGAATCCAACTTCAAACAAAAATTATCGTACAGATTACGTTGACCAAAATTAAATCTAATAAATGACGGCGGTGATTAATTTTTCTTTCCATAACACATAAATATAATAGAAAAAACGTCAACACATTTGACAAAATCCGATGAGAATTACAAATATAACATTAAACATTCAAACTAAATACATGAATTTGGGATAGACAAGTACCGTAACACGTCTTATAGTAATGCGAATTCACACTCAGCAAAACAGTCATAATCGGGAATAAGTCACGTTTGGTAATTAAAAGATTAGACAACATAATGACAAACCACAATCTACCATGTGGTTAAAATGTCCTTAGCTAGTTTGGTTAAAGACACATCGTATGGATCCACCAATTCGTGATGGTGTCCATAAAATTTACGGAGTGTCAATTTTAATCTGTCCTCCTCATAACTTTGTTGGAGTAGTTTCTGCGTAAGGAGCACACTCCTGTATATGAAGTCCGTATAGTGTGAACAAGCACGTGAATAATGTATCAATTGTGATATGTAAACACCGTACGAAGGGGCAGATGGTATGTTACTGCTGAGAAGTCTTTATATAAATCTAAAATACTAAATGTATATTCAAAATATTAATAACCAACAAATGCAAAATTTCCTTACAATTACCAATTTAGTTGCAGCAACCCAACAAAGGGTTGTTAGATTCATCTGAAAAGATCAGGGTTAATAGAATTTGACTTCATGAGCATTTTACCCCATGTCAGATTTGCTCTAGCATGTCTAAGTGTTCATTTTATTATGAGTACTAAATATTTTCTCTTTTCCTTGGACAGTCTCTATTTATACATAGCATGCATAGTTTAACTTACTATATTAACAGTGTAAACATCTGACTTCAATTTTACTATCTGGCAAACCAGTGGTTCTCCTGCTGTCCAATATATTACTGTTCTTTCATCAAGTCCTATCAAACAATCAAATTTCTTGTTTTCTGAGCATCTTACTCCTACCATTAGACACACCACAATCATTGTCATTCCAGCTAACTCTGAAGACATTGCACCTGAAAACAAAAGAAATATATTTAACACATGTAACAATTAAGATGATAAAAATGGGGATATAATTTAATGCAAATGCCACAAGTCTGAAGAGTGGTTAATTAGAAGGCTTTTTTTATGGTCTAACATGTCTAAGGGATTTTTTAGACACTCATTCATATTTTCTTTAGAAGACAAAGCATTGTCTTTCAATGTTGTCATTATTTGATTTAGATGCATGACCTTTTTATAAATATGCATGGGTCTTGAATTCGAAGTTAACCAATTTTGATAACTTATCGACTTGTAGGAGTCGATATTTGCAACTTTTTGATTCTGGTCAATTATTTCTTGCTTAACAATATTTGACTTATTTAAGTCGTATTTTGTCTTGCATTAAAGGGAGACAAATCCTAAAACTTACAAATTTAGACCTCTATGAGTCAAAAGCAGATTCAGACTTATTTATGTCTGAGCTCTGACTGTTGGATGGAGAGTTGTCTCATTGGCAATCTGTAAAAAGTAAACTGTAACAGAGTGTTAATTACCCCGACCATACGCGTACGGTCGGACCATGTGCTTATGGTCGAACCATATGAGTATACATGTATACCCATATAGTTGTGACCATACATGTATGGTCCAAATACTCATATGGTCTGGAACAGTTATAAACATTGTGTTAGAATTTTATTGATTTTATTTGATTTAGATGCATGACCTTTTTATAAATATGCATGGGTCTTGAAGTTAACCAATTTTGATAACTTATCGACTTGTAGGAGTTGATATTTGCAACTTTTTGATTCTGGTCAATTATTTCTTACTTAACAATATTTGACTTATTAAAGTCGTATTTTGTCTTGCATTAAAGGGAGACAAATCCTAAAGCTTACAAATTTAGACCTCTGAGTCAAAAGCAGATTCAGACTTATTTATGTCTGAGCTCTGACTGTTGGATGGAGAGTTGTCTCATTGGCACTCTGTAAAAAGTAAACTGTAACAGAGTGTTAATTACCCCGACCATACGCATACGGTCGGACCATGCACGTATTTTCATTGTATTTAATTACATGATTTATGAACAACTTCACGACAGAGAGCACACATGTATGCATTTATACATGTTTAGACCTTTTCTTACCATTTCTTACATTTCGTACAGAACATGCAGAACAATCTCTTCTTTTCGAATCACTAACTTTTACAAATGTTGGTTGTTTGTTACACCATCATGACCATGCATATGATAGAATTGACTCTAATCTGTCCTGGACAGGCCATATTAATTACTTATGTTCATCAATTTCATCTAGAATTTTTTTACTCTCTAAAATCAAGAAATTTCTAAATATTGATCTAAGAAAATTATTTTATAATGGTTATTATCTCCCACTGATAGATTATTGTTGTATTATTTGGAGTGGTTGTGCTAAAAATGAGCTAGTCAGAATAATAAAATTGCAGAAAAGGGCTGCAAGACTTATTTTAGATGCTGATCCACTTTCATCATCAGCTCCACTGTTTAAACAGCTTGGGTGGATGACAGTAGAGAACAGAATATCACAAATCAGTTTTGATGTATAAAATAGGGTGCATTAGTGTTCTAGTTGTCCTCCATACTATATTTTATCTTTGCACCGGAAAGAGGTTAATAAACAAAACAATGGCGAATGGTGATCGCCGATTTTCAATCATTTATTGAACTGAATAAACTAAACAATTGGGTAACATATTATGCATCATTGTAAAGCTAAATATCTGAATTTTATTTATTTGAATCATATTTGTTCCGTCTAGCTCGACCGCCAGTTGGATAGGAAGAATAACATTATGACCACCGGAAAGGGGTTAAACCAGTATAATTTGTAAATAATGCGATATTTTCAAAATCAACAAAAAGGCTGATATAAGCATGATAAGAGCCCTATGATTAGGAGATATGATTATATTATTGAATAGTAACCGGCGATCCCTTGTGTTTTGTGCATGTGTATGTTGATGTTCTAGAGACATCATTTACCTCTCATATTACTCGTCCCTATTTGTCTTACTGATATAGGATTCCAGATCTTCTACAGGTTACTGTGTCGTGATAAATATAACCACAAGAAAACAAAGAAATATTCTGAAACCAGGTCATATGAAATTAAAGTTTAAATCAATCTCGGACTAGATCCGGAAAAGAAATATAGTTTATATTTCAAGTGTGGACACATATCAGTGTGGATAGTATAAATAGATGTTTGACAACACTTAACCAAAGACATATGGCACTGGTTCTCCGTTAAAGCGCCCAACGTCAGAGTAAAAAATGATAAAATATAAATTTCATCAAAACTTGTTTATAAAGAACATGGAACATCCTCATAGTGTATTCTACCCACCCTTTAAATTTCAGCATGTAATATTTTACCGTTAATTTGTAATGATCGAGACAGTGACGAAAGAAATTTAAAAAAAAAGATATATTTAACGTCATTTTATTTGCTTTGACGTCGTGATTTTCAATACCAAAATGCTTAACACTTTTTTTTTTATTATTTCACGTAAACTTTTATTTCTTGTTTCTCGTTTTTCCTTGTAGTTTAAATTAAGCATAATATTCAGTCATGTCTGCATTATTATGTAAGTCTGTTTTATCTCTTCAACACAAATTAAGGTGATAAATCTGCCTTTATGCTTTTTCCGTGTGAACTAGTATGCTAAACAATCCAGTCAGGATGTCAGACCTGTACAAAGCAGGATCAATATTGATATCGTATTAACATGCTTTCAACCCGAATATGTATGTAATTCGCCAATGAATCCTCCTCCTTTTGATCATAATCGTATTTATCAATCTGTGTTACCATGACTTATCACTGATGTGGTCATACTTATACTGTAAACAAATATATAACTTTTAAACTGTTTCAATTTCAAAATGCACAAGAATGGCGTATAACGCTTGAATCCCTTGCTTTGGTCTAGTACTGTTTTGAAAATTTCTTTCGAAGCCGAAACTCAACTCTTGTATCTTTGATGCGTTCAATGTGTCGGAAATTTGAAATAAAATAAGGAGAGAGACGAGAAGTGTCTATTAGTTTTTTGTGCAGACCAATGGGAGTATGTCCTCAGAATTGAACACTCTAATATAACAATAAGAAGATATGGTATGATTGCAAATGAGACAACTCCAGTATACATTTAACAAATCAAGATAGTCGGTATTATAGACTTAATTCGTTGCATAGTGTGTTAGTGACCTAATACGATATATACAGGGTCAGTAAATTCCATATGAGGTTTTATTTTGGCTCAAACTCCATTATGGAATTTACTGACCCCGTATATATCGTATTACATGTAGGTCACTAACACACTATGTAACTGACAATATCTGACCAAAGTTTAAACGAATCACTTATTTGATTATGTTTACAGTTTTTATAATACTGCAATTTACAAATATAGAATATAAGATTTATTGATATAGGTTGTCTGAACGCACAGTGGCAAATATTTCATGTAGATTTATGCCAGGGAGAAGAACATTAAAAAAATTACTAAGATCTTGCATAAGTTGTCGGTGATAAATAATTGAAAAGGTTCAATATAAATATACAAAAAAACAACGATGAGAGAGACACGACAAAAAATAATCCAGCAAAATATGAAATATAAAATCATTTTCATGGATTATTTTTTCATCCTCTTTGTTGGTTTGCTGTAGTTTATTAATCTCACTGACTTTAGTATTAAGACAACCATAAACGACCAAATGAACAGCTTTTTCTAGTAGATCCTCTTATGCTAGTAGAATTATGCATCCTATTCCGCTTGAATATCAGATAGTTATTTGAAATAATTCAAGATATATGAGATGGTTTACAAATAAAAAAAATAAAGACAACATCCCCTCCCCCACCCCCACCACTTAAAAAAAGAATAAAGAAAAAAGGCAATCAAGTTAAGAATAGAAAATAACATTATTTGGTTGAAAGGTAAAAAAAAAAGAAAATTGAAAAAAGGTAAAATAAAAAATAAAAGGGATAAATGATTTGAAGAATAATGAAACTTTGCGTCTTCTGCATATTAAATTCATTATTGACAATATTCCAGTAGATCATTCCGGATGAAACGTTTAACTTTCAAATTGGTAGTAAACGCAACTGTTCAAATGAAATTACGATGCATATTTCATACATTCATAAGCGTCGGTGTTTTTTGCTAAACTTCCGATCTTGCATTGCAGGAAAATTTAACCTTTCATCCTCCTCCTGCATTGTGTCAACAATTATTTTTATAGTTTTACACACTTTGAAAAAATAGTTTGTGACAGATGTCAGACCACGATAAGCATAAGCAACAAAAAGATCTGCAATAGATGGTGAAAAAAAGATATAAATTTCATGCGTCCGAAGCGTTTTTTTTTTAATTTATCTTCATCATTTACGTCCAGCGACGAGTATTTGAAATATAAGGATGTCAAAGAAATGAATGAGTTGATGAGTTATATTACGAAAAGGACTGTGACAAAAATAGTCAAATCAGTCGATTGTAACATTGATTGATTGAGGTGAAACCTTAGGTATCTTTATAATTCTAAAACATATTAATGGACAATTGATTGGAATTGTAAGGATTTGCAAAATCAAAACAGTCATAATTCTTGCGTCCTCAGTTTCATACTGATGCTTGAGGACGGTTGACATTGTCTTCGATTTTTTGGGGGTATAATATTTTTTTTAGTACCAAAAAATCTTAGATACATTTTAATATTCTCCCGAAACAATTGATTGATAAGCACTGTTTCTTTCTATATTGTGTTGGACAGATAAGTAGTCAAGGATAAAATCTATTTTTGATGATCAAATTTTTATTCTCTCCGATTTCAGATACCTTTCATGTCGGTTAACTACCGGTACTGTCTCTGAACGTTCAGCTCCACATTACTAGTACCTCAGATCACAAGGAAAATATGATCAAATATATCTCTTGTCATCTTTACTTTTGTATATTATCTAAGCTTTCCAAACTTATTTTGAAAAAAATGAAATACTTGGTGTTTTTTTCCCTCCAAGTTTGATTTTAATTCTAATTGATACATGGTATCATTTAAGCAGTACAGCGACAGAATAAAAAGGGGGTTACATGGAGTAGTGTCGTCATACGTGTGTTATTGATACAGGCAAGACAATATATCTTGTCAAAATCTTATCGTACTATACAGAAGTTTTCAAATGCAGGAACTGAACATAAGAACTTTACAGAAAAGTTCATATATTTCTCACTGACTAGAGCGAAAAATGGCTAAAGAATTACAGAGTTCAGAAATGTAGATTCCCTCACCTAAAACAGACCGTAATATATATATACAGTGTATCATTGTAACGGGTAGTTTTGTTTAATCTATTTTACTATGTCTATTTTCGAAAAGAATGTTGTATGAAAGAAAGTACACTACAGCTCAGGTGGATTTTGCTTTGTCCACCCGTTCACAGTGGGAATGGGCGCCGGGTGGTCAAACTTTCTAGCTTGCCCCCTCTGCCCACCCATAGGAGTGGGCATGCAATTTCTTTTGTTTAATCAAAAGACTGGCAAGTACAGTCAATTGAAAAAAGCAGATAATATGAAAAAGAAGATGTGGTATTATTGCCAATGAGACAACTAACCAAAATGACACAGACATTAACAACTATAGGTCACCGTACGGCCTTCAACAATAAGCACAGCTATAAAAGGCCCTGATGAAATATTTGTAATCACTATTTTTACAAAAATGAGATTATAGCTAGGGTAGGCTGCCCACGGTGGGCCGGTGGAAAAGGCAAAATCCGACCGGGCTGTGGCGTAATTAAAAGCTTCCCTCCTTGTTCAATACGAAAACAATCATAAGGAAGAGCAATTTGTATGGCTACTTGCAGTTGCATAATTGTTAAATCTTGTTGAATTCGATATCAAATTTATATTATACATAGAAGTTTCATATCTTGAATATTGATAACGGGTTTACATTATTTACTTGCTATACAAACGTCCGTTTTTTTCTTCTGCTTCTAGATTTAAGAAATAAGCAACTCTGTTACACTCAAACAATTGATTATTAGAATTGGTACATGGTGTCTTCGTATGTCTTCTGATAACAATATATTATTGATATTTAAGTGATATATCCACCATCCGTTATAAATATCTAATATGTTTATTTGGCATGCCATACTCGATAGAAAGTGCGGACGTGATAGAAAGCACCCTTTACCAAAACGTCAACGGAGATTACATTCCACGGAGGTTACATTTCGACGATTTCGTCATTTATGAACCATAATATGAGTATCTGAAGATAAAAGTTGTTCTAAAAATAAATGTTGACACCGTTATCGATCTGTTGGATGTAGAGTTTATTTACAAAATTGGTGTTTGTTAAGATTTGACCATTCCACGGAGATTACATGCTTAACAAATCTCTGCAGTTTTCAACTTTGTTTAGTTTTTCAGACTGATGTAATTTGAAATAAATGACCATTGTTATAAATAAAACTATTTATGGTAACCTTATGATCAAATTTTACTTATATCACACTCTGTGTTGTACTAAATATTTTGTCCTGCTTGGTCTTTTATCCATCTACGGAAATTTCAGGTTTACGAAGAAAACATTATGGACGGCCGGTACGATCACTATCGTTGTGAAAACCATACTAAACTTTATATAAATCAAAAATATAGATAACAAAAAAATCTAAAAATTCTCAGATATAAGTATTTAACAAGCTACGGGTATATTACTCGAAGTCGTTAGGTTTGCTTTCTAACGGTGGGACAAAATAACGTCATAAAATGGGCGCTTTAACGAAGAACCAGTGATATGTGTATATATGTCTCTGACTTAACTAGCAGTGTCATTTATTCCAGGGACGGATTTAGGCGGGTGGCGTGGCGGGCGTGCGCCCCCTAAAAGTTGCAAAGCATGGGTTGTCTTCAGCTTGTTTGAGTATCAGAAGAGACCATTCCTTCTTCACATTCAAAGTATATAAAACAGACAGTTTAACGAGGGACTTTCTATACTAAGTAACTTAGTAACATAATCAACGTGATTACTTATCAACTGACCTACGATTTATTTAAGTTCTACAAATATTATCTACTTCAAAGGAAGGTGTCAAACGCAGAGCTGCGTTTGATAAAAAATAAAATAAGTTTTTAGCAGTTAATGGGAAAATTCGTGATTTTTTACTTATGGTTTAAATATGTTCATTATGACATAATATATATATTCACAAAGTTTTATCGCTATATGTGTAGTAATAAAGGAGAAATTCAATAATTAATGGAAAAATATTAACAACTTCCTGTAGGTCGTGACGTTTTCTCCTTGTTTTTGCATGCCGGGAAATAAAATACAATCATTAAAAGTCTTGGTTTTTAATCATTCATGAGATAATTTTTTTATGTTAAACGTATATATTCGAATAAATTTTTTAGACAACACAAAAGTTATAAATTCATTTTTAATTAATGCATTTTGGACTGATAAGGTGAACAAATTAAAGTACACAAATCTGTAAAGACAATATGTTGGTGTACTCTTATTGACCTTTTTCTGTCTCTGCTATGACTAGGTTTATACGATGTGTGTATTCACGGTTCTGTGGCAATACTCGTAGATGGCTTGTTGAAAGGTAAATTGTTTTTGCACTTCGGTATTTAACCACGCCTCTAGGGCACACCTTGCCAGGTGTGACTGTCTATTCGGATCAGTGGATTATTAAACAAGGGAGCATTTAATACACACATTTAAAATACATATTCAAGTTGGTGACAAATGAAAATAGATCGCCGTGGAATTATTTAATTATATTTGGTGTTATTATTAATTTGATTTCAAATAAATTAATTTACTAAGAAATAAACAATTTTCGGTTAAAGACGGGAAACTTAATTCATGTGTTAGAATGAAATGATATACACCTCTTGTCCTTGATTTATGTCACCATAAAAAAGGGGAACTTAGAAATTAGAAATATCTTTACCAAAGCATTTTGATTGTCTTTATTAGGCAAAAAAAAAATGTACGAGAACACTTACATTTAGACTTTTGAAACCCATGTATTAATTAATATCTGAAACTATCTGAAGATAACTCTACCGAAGCGGAATATAATATGTACGAATAAAAAAAAACTTTTGTTTTTAAATCTTTGCACATTTATGATTAATTATTGTTATTTATTGTTCATTTAATTACTTAATTAGTACCTAAAATATGTCTACCGCTTGGCATCAAATCTCGGTGTGGTAGGAAACGATTATTACATATAGATTATATTATTTGGATGAGGATTTGAGCTAGCCTATAAAAACACATTAATTAGTTAACATACATTCGAGACCAAAGGATATTTACTTTGATAATTCAATTAACTTTTACTCATATATTTTTCTCTTATGATTTGTGCGAGCTTGTTTCTATAGGACAGTGTATATATGGTCCAAAAATTAATCATAAAATCATAAATAAAAATGTCTTGTTCGGAGAATGATAGTCCTAACAGTAGTTCCAGTCCGCCAAGAGAGGCAGATTTTGACGAGTATGGTCAATTTGGGTACGCACTAGAGCCAGAGTATACCGAAGAAGAGCTCCATGAAATGGAAGCTGCAGAAAGTTCCCGAAATCAAGATATCCTTAGCAACCCTCGCCAGTTTAACACAGATTGGTGTTCGTGAACTAAATGCATAGTAATGCCGTTATTGACGGAATGTCTTTGTTGCCACGAATTTTCTCTCTTTGATGGTAATATTGAATTGGGTGAATGCATTAGTGATAATATCGATTTTAGAACAGTTTGTCTGAACCCGATTATTCTTGAAATCAGCTATATTCAATTCAAAATATTTTATTGTTTAAGTATCAAATGTACATTTAAACAAAGGGATTGGACAAAAGGCAGCTATATAAGTTTTTTGGGGTACAAGCGCCATAAAGGGAAAGCTCCAGACGTACTAACTGACAGCCAAAGCCGACTAATGGCTTATCGTCAGTTTGTTTGTTGGGTCAGAAAAGGGCAACCACTTGGCAAGAGAAACAGAGTGACTATTCCAGCTTGTATTGATAACATTATTAGGGAAGCATTTCCGTCACAAGATGGTGTTTATGAAAGCTTCAAAGAATGGAAAAGTGACACGTCAGACTCGGAATAGTTGTAAAATAGACATATGCTAGATTTGAGGCTCAAAATATTCTTTTGTATATGTATAGATAAAATATATATGCCTGCTTTAAATCTTTCATGTTCACATTTAGTTGAATTATACAATATACTTTTACTATTGTTCACTGTTGAAGGCCATATCGTGACTTATATAGCTGCTTAAGTCCACTTCATTTGGGTACGTGTCTCCCAAGAAAACAAACCACAACTTCTTATATAATCAAATGACTTAGTTTTTGCGAAAGTTTGGAATGCAAAAGTACAAAGTTATAAATGGGTGTCTTGCAATATCGAACTGGTAATCTATTTGTCAGTTCTCTTTTATCTTTTGACGAAATCAAACCATCATGGTATATTCTGCTTTTGTATAGACCGAAGTGTACTAAATGATATTCATATTATACATGTTAAATGAATGAACAAATATTAAACCTAACTTTTTATTGTTTTCCGCCCATGTCTGCTCATCGCCAGAAATAAAGTTTCTCGCACAAAAAAAACGGTAATAATTCCAGAGTCAAAATTTAAAGAACTTATTTTCCATGTTTTCTGGTATTGTACGAAAGAGAATTGACCTAACAAAATAGTTGTTATCTTAGGCTATAAGTAACACATGTAGAGCAGTGGGTCGTTGTTGGACATATAAATCTAGAAAGTGTATCATCTGTTAAATTTGCAGGTCACTGAAAGGGGAAGTCCCATACGGAAGTAGGTGTTGGGGATGACTTTTTTTATATCCAGTCACACATATTACATGCGTATTCTTGAACGTTTGATACATCATTTACTCTCAAATTGCAAAAACGAAAACTTCCACTTGTATTTATAGTATTTGTATCCATCTGATGAGTTAAGCCTTTTTCAAATGATTTGTATAGTTCGTGCATATGTTCACGTTACTGTGACACCACTGTCCAAGGTTATGGGAGGGTTGGGATCCCACTAACATGTTTAACACGCAACATTATCTATGTATATATATGTGCCTGTTCCAAGTCAGTGGTCTGTAATTCAGTGGTTGTCGTTTGTTAATGTGTTACCTATTTGTTTTTCGTTCATTTTTTCGTTTGAATTGTTTTACATTGTCAATTAGCTGACTTTGCGGTAGGGTATGGCAAGCCGTTCTCGTCAAAACTATGTTTAAACCCTTTTTTTCGAAAAAAATACACACTGAGAATTAAAAACCTAAAATAACACACTGGGAAATCGAAATTACACACTGAGATTTAAAAAAAATAAAAAACACACACTGAGAATTCAAAATTACACACTGAGATTTTAAAAAGACACACTGAGATGAAATAAATTGAAAAACACACACTGAGAATTGTTAATTACACACTGAGATTTCAAAAATACGCACTGAGATTAATATGCAAATTACTAATGAATATTCATGAGATGAATAATTCAACAGATTTATATCTTGATCTCAAGAACTCTTGTCATTATAATGAAATGCGATTCCTTCAACCAACATTCGTAATAAATTTCAAAACCTAACATCGCTCATATTCATAAGTTTGTTGCCTATAATTCAGATCATAACTACCAGTAATTAAACATGTGTCCCTTTTCAAAGTCTTCCAACAGTTTCCCTGATTTCGCTAGTTAATCTTTTATATTTTTGTTACGTTTATATGCTATAATAGACACTTGAGTAAAAATTTCACTGCATTCTTTTGCAGATTGTTCCAATGTTTTCTTATAATTTTAATAAAGTTTTTCACCATTTGGTTATATTTTGTAATAAGAGTTAGTGGGTATTTTTCTTGTTCTTGTATTTCTAAAGTTTTTTTTATTAATAATTTGGAACCAAATCGAAGGACTAACGAGTTTTGTCCCCTTGTTGTTTTAAGCTTTTAATAGATTCAGATTAAGTATGCTAATTAGATATGTGCGCATAAAAAGTGCGCACAAATCTCAGTGTGTAATTTTAAATTCTCAGTGTGTAATTTTAAATTCTCAGTGTGTAATTTCAAATTCTCAGTGTGTGTTTTCAGTTTATTTATTCTCAGTGTGTCTTAGTGAAATCTGAGTGTGTAATTTTCAATTCTCAGTGTGTAATTTTCAATTCTCAGTGTGCGTTTTTCATTTTTGTAATCTCAGTGCGTCTTTATGAAATTTCAGTGTGTAATTTTTAATTCTCAGTTTGTAATTTTCAATTCTCAGTGTGTAATTCTCAAATCTCAGTGTGCGTTTTAAAGTTTTTAAATCTCAGTGTGCTTTGTTGTAATTCTCAGTGTGTAAATTTTTCAAAAAATGGTTTAAACATAGTTTTGACGAGAACGGCTTGCCATAGTAGGGGCTTTGCTTGTAATGAATGATCGTACGGTGCAATCATATAATTTAGTCCATCCAAAGCGATCTTTATTTAACTATTTAGGAATTATTGTTCTCATCAAAATATTTTAAATCTCACAACGCATGAATACTTCAGTTATTTGAAAAAAAAGATATTTGAAAAAATTGACAGGAAATTTAAGGATCTTCTTGGAATGGAATCGAAAAATTGATATTCTTTTCAAGTGTGAAAAACGTCAACCAAATTTATTCATAATCGGGAACGTCCTTATTAAAATAGTCTTCATCTCACAACGTATAATACTTTAGCTATTTGACCAACGATGTTAAAAAAAAACAAAAGGCAACGAATTTAATGTCATCTTTCCCTATTTTTGAATGTAATGATAAATCTGTTCAACTGGCAAGAATACCCCTAAAGCGGAAAAGCAGTTTATTCTTTAAACTGCTGTCATTGAATATCAAGAAAGAAAATAAATCCCGACATGAATTGATTTGAAACTTTAATACTCAATTGTTTTCCTAGAAAATATTCACATCCCTTGGAGATTATTAGTGTACGTCCAGTTGCATGTATATTACATTAATGTCGGAATTGTGATGATGACGAATTTCTTCCTTTATTCGAGAACAATTTAATTGATATATAAATCTGTGATTTTACTATGTTCATAACTTCGATGAACCAAAGCAAGTTACATATCGACCTATATTTAAATCAAATTGGTTCTCTTCTTCGTCTTCTTCTTTTGGTTTACAATAGTCTATCGAATTCGTTAATTACATACTGTTGGCATACGTGGACTAGTCTGTTTACAAAGCTTTTGCCCCAATTTGCACAAAATGTATGTTTCTATCTTATGTTCAATGTATACAATCTGTCCTTTACTATTGACAACGAGTATATATTACATTTTCCCAAATTAACCCTTGGAAAAAATATGTAAATAGATTTTTATTTCTTCAAATCTTTTTTTTTTTTGTGGTATAATAATTATTTATATTTTTATAAATAATATTCTTTACACCAGAAATGTTATTTATAAACAAGCGTATTCATTAGTTAAGTAATGACTAGTATATTATATCACTTTCGGACACGCAAGATAGAGATGTATATTATACACCTGATTGTTCAAAATGGAAAGTTATAAGTTATCGGCCGTGTACACTGATCAATACCTACAGAAGTGAAACGATGCATGAACTTGCAAGCCCGACAGGAAATCGCTTGAATACCTGGACGTGTCACCTCACACCCCTCACAATACCTTTGGGAGTAATACCTTTAGCCATGCTGGTGATCAGATGAGGGAAGATCCGAATTTATTTGAATAAAGTTTATTACTTTAAAGAATTATGAACGAATTAGATTTTCGAAAACAATTTTCACGGAACACTTATTTCAGTTTTGAACTTTGACTTACTTTTTAACTAATTCCAATATTAACAGTTTAAAATAACAGACTATGGTTATTTAAAAAAAATAAGAACATTCTCCGTATCAAGTTAGTTAGTCAGATAAAACAACCGTACAACTGACAAGATATCGATACGCAATTACGACTACATCGGTTACTGTAGTTTTGGTCCTTTGTGGTTTATAGACATATCGTGATTTTTTATTGTAGAAGATGACAAAATGGCGGAACGCAAAGAATTGATACTCAAAATTTAAAATCGATGGTGATCTCTTATCTAGCGGAATAAAACTTTAATATATATATATTTGAGAATTTTTATACAGAATGGACATAATATCAATTTTTGATTTTTTTGCGAAGTTTCCCTTTAAAGTATTTGCCGTTTTTATAATCAATTTCTTTGATATTCGAAGTGCCGAATTATGTACCGTATGTACCCGTATTACATGCATGGCCGGGACCCCCACAAAATAAACTTCGTAAATGCATCTCATTCCGAGGCTGATTTTCAAGTGGTTTGTGGCGAACACAGTATATATAAAGTCTGGCACGACCTCCGAAAAACAAAAAAGTAAAAACAGATATTAAGAAAGGACAATTGAAAATCACGGCGACAAGTAGAAATTTTCGTTTGCAAAATCTAATACTAGTATCTAGTATTGGTCATGTGAGCTGATGTGATCTGTCTTGTCTCACTTTGCTTCCGTCGGTCCGCCGTCTATCTGTCAACTCTTCACATTTCCATCGTCTTTACCAAATTTGTCAAGGGTGGTGTTATGGAGTGTTAAGGTAATTCTTAAGAGAACCGGTTCATTTCACATAATTGAAACCATGTACAAATGGGTAAGACACATTGACGATCTACAAACAAGGGCTTCTTATTTTTGTGATGTTTCTGTTTTTCTGTTTATCACACTACCAGCACCAATGTCTTTCAAGGATTGGTTGACTGGATATTTAGGGAGCTACCATTTGATTTTTTCTGGGGGGGGGGGGGGGGGCTAGGATGAAAAATTTTGTCCTGCATTTTTTTTTTAGTTGTAATCTCTGTCCTGCCTTTTTATTTTTCACTCTATTCGGTCCTGCCTTTTTTTTTTTTTTAGTTTATCCTGACTTTTTTTACCTAAATTGTCATCCTGACTTTTTTTTTTTTTGCAAGTGTCTCATCCTGCCTTTTTTTTTTACTCAAAATTCCTGTCCTGCCTATTTTTTTCAAATTTCATCCTAGCCCCCCCCCTCCCCCCCCACCCCCCCCCCATAAAAATCAAATGGTAGCTCCCTTATTACCTGATATTAATTTACAGATTATTTTACAACAAGTGCTGGTGTCTTGATTGTAGATTGGTTTGCATAGGAACACAGAATAAAAATAAAATGTTCGCATGATCATCAGTTTCAAATCTGTCTTTTGGGCTGCAGCTTAAAAACTATGACTGCTTCGTGTAAATAATGTGTACGTTCCTGTAATCAAATTTTGTGAATTTAAAACTTTCTATTCGGGAATTTTCTTTCAACATTTGGAATAACTTCTTTTTGAATACATTAACATTTCAAGTTATTAACAATGATCATGTAAGCTAACTGAGTGGGCTCCAACGTTGCAGAGATTTACGTTAAGATTGCATGACTTTGTATTACTTGATGATCCCGAAAAATGTTCCACAATTTTTATTTTGCATGGCAGGAAACGCGCAAAATAAGATGAGGATCACATTTTCAGGTGCATTTCTGCATGATGTGATTGTAATATGCGACATGGCATCCAAGAACCTGCAAGTATGTTATATTCAAAATTGAGAATGGAAATGGGGAATGTGCCAAAGAGACAACAACCCGATCATAGAAAAAAAAAACAACAACAGGTGCCACTAAACTCTGCTTTTAATCTAATCTTTATAATGATACTGGTTGGGTATCTCTGAGTGAAAGAAGATCCAGACATAAAGTTATCAAATTATACGAAATGTTTCACGATCAAGCTCCTAATTATCTTTGGAGTCTCGTACATCATCAACTTTATCAAGTCTATAACTATAGGTTGCACTTTGTAAATACAGCTGTTTCTCAAAACACGCCTCTTTTGGGGAGGTCTTGAATATTCATAGAAAATTAATTTTGTTTACATACTGGTTCCCAGTTATGCTCTGTGTTCCATCTCACAGAGACATAACTTGGGAATGTTACCAGGAAATAAACCTGTGCATATTGTTTACATTAAAATCTGTGGGAACCTTTTATTCGAGGTAGGGGTAGTTAAGAAAATTAGAGTAATTTTAAACTCTGAGAAGTTCAGGGCATATAAACGTTGAAAATATGCCGTACAGCCCTATATTTTGACCTTTGAAAAAAAATGTGGTGCATATGAACTTTCAATTCTAGGATAAGATTTTTTTCAAAACTTCATAGTAAAAGTGGTACAGTTTTAGCCGTAAAAGGAGCACCTATGGGAAATTTCATTGTCAATATTTACAGAAATGCAACCTATAATACTAGAAGGTCATTTAGTGTTCAATATGAACTGCATGTAGAACTACCTTTTATCAAAATTCCTTTTTAACATCTTTTATTCGTGAATGGAACAGCCTTCCACAAGATGTTAAATGTAATCCATCAAAATTTACACTTAAAAGTTATATAAATCGAGGACTAAGAAAGTCGTTACATATTATAATACTGGTTGTAGAAAAGGCCAAATACTTCACGCCAGACTCCGGTTGAACTGTAGTGGCTTAAATGAACACCTTTACCAGAAAAATATTGTTCTCTCCAGCCTCTGTATATGTCGGCAAGTTGAGAGCAGCAAACACTATCTGCTAGAATGTAATAATTATAGAGTCATCAGGCCGCAAACCATTTGTACACTACCAAGATATAATATACAAACATTATCAGGTAGTGAACTCATCAGTGATGAGGAAAACGAAAATACTTTTAAAGTTGTACAAAGATTTATTTTAGAAACAGGGAGATCTGGTCATAACAACTATTTTTATGTCGATTTCGATTTACATGTTGAAACTTTAATTTAATGTAACCTTATTTTCGAAACATATATCAGACTCGGACTTCTCTTGAACTGAATTTTAATGTGCGTATTGTTTTTCTTTTACTTTTCTACATTGGCTAGAGGTATAGGGGGAGGGTTGAGATCTCATAAACATGTTTAACCCCGCCGCAATTTTGCGCCTGTCCCAAGTCAGGAGCCTCTGGCCTTTGTTAGTCTTGTATGATTTTAAATTTTAGTTTCTTGTGTATAATTCGGAGTTTAGTATGACGTCCATTATCACTGTACTATTATGCATATTTTAGGGGCCAGCTGAAGGACACCTACGGGTGCGGGAATTCTCGCTACATTGAAGACCCATTGGTTGCCTTCGGCTGTTGTTTGCTCTATGGTCGGGTGGTTGTCGCTTTGACATATTCACCATTTCCTTTCTCAATTTTATATTTCTCAGCTACATGTGAGACCATAATTATATAAAAAAAAAAATGATTTGATCACATTTTCGATCAAACTGACTTCTGAGTAAAAAAAAGAATGTAAAACTTTTTCAGGATCTTCCCAGTGTCATTTGTAAAATATTTTGTTCAAATTTGTGAAGTGTTTCTATCAAGCTATATATATGTTTTGAAGTAACAACAGCATACGTAGTGATATGGCAGATACAAATACATGCAGATGATCTCCTGCAAACTGATAAAAAAATCTTTTAGATATGAACAGGACTGACGGTCAAAAGGATTTAAAAATGACACTTACTAACATTACTAGTATATATGTGTGAGTCAATGATCATATGATCATATACATTCAGTCTTCTTAAGCAAGCAACACAGATGTTTAAAAAAGTGTTTTAAAACCACCTTGCATCATACTGCTGGTAGCAAAAGTAGCGTTGTTTTGGTAAATTTGTGCTTGTTATGCCCTATTTATGGGCATTATGTTTTCTGGTCTGTGAATCTGTTCGTCCGTTCGTCCGTCCGTTGGAGACGTCTTTAAAGTACCTTGCATTGAGCATTTATGTTGGACATGTATATACATATAGATCAACGTGGCATATATTTAAATGAATACCGCCTATGATCCAGGTGGGGGTCCAGGGGTTGGAACCCCCCTTTTTTTGGCCGATCAATGCATTTGAATGGGGACATATAGCTGGAAGCCCCCCCTCTTTATCCTTAGTTGGGAACCCTTCCTTTTTAAAATTGCTGGATCCGCCCCTGGAATATGAAAGGAATATGACAAAGAAAATCGAAGGAGAACTTCTTTCATTACTGAGAAATATTAATATACATGTATATGTACATATCCATGTACATGTAATTTTTAAGATGGTGTTTTAAGGTGTAACATGACCAAGATTTAATGGCATTAGACCATGACAACCATGACTGATGAGGTTGATCAACTAATCCACTTGAATAAGATATTGTAATTCAGACAACACACCAACTACTGTTGACTTACCATTACTAGTGTCCCTCAAAGTGAACTAATCAGATTCAGCATATAAATAAATCAATGATTTTTGGTGTCAGACCTACGGAAGCCAGTTAGTGTCAGGGTGAAGTTTTATTTTTAAGACGTTTTAACGACTTAGCTAAGTTGTTAAAACGAATTAGCATATTTATCTCGTTATAACAACATTTTATAAGGAATACAAATTATGCATCCAAATGTGATCCCATTTTCCAGAAACAGACGGGTCCAGAATCCCTCAATACCAGACATTGCATTGTCCCCAAACGAATTGTGTTAAAATTTCATATGAATTGTTAAAATTTAATCAAGTTAGACCACGAAAACCATTATTTCTACGGCCGACATTGCCATTACAATATAGGACACGGTCGTATAAAAATCATTCCAGTACATCCTTGCGGATTATCTACAATCGATTACGTCAATTTAACTGGAAAAGTTGGTCTCTCAAGTCTAAAGAAGCATTTAAAAAAGAAAAAGGCAAAATTATATATATATATATTTTAATAATCCCTCAATCAACTGAGGTTTCTTGCTGTAAACTCAAGAAATTTGCATAAAATATCTCAATTCAGGATAAAATAAATAAGAGAACCTTTCTCCTAAAGTATGTAAAATGAAATAATAAACTTACATGGATATAAAAATCCATTTATCAAATACATAAGAGAACATTTCCCTGAAAATGTATGAATAAAATAATATAAAAATCATGGTATAGTACAAAATTATTAGACTGAAGTAAACACACAACTTCACAAAAATAATAAACTCCTTCGCTTAGCGCAGCTGGATACACCCGCAGAGGTCCAACCCTGAACAGTTGTGGCAAAAATGGACACAATATTTAAGCTTGATATTGGTCTGAATTTGGATTGTAATTAGGTTCTGAATAAATGAAGTCAAAGAATTGGAAATTGGTTATATGAATTGAATTTATATTCAATTAAAGATTTCTTGCTATTGCACAATACACTGTGCTGTTGCGCAATACTTAGTAAATCTGTTGTCAGACTATAAACAAATAAAGTTCAATTTTTTTTTTGTCATATTAGAAATTTATGAAAATAAAGAGGGAGCTTGCATCAATAGATATAAACAATTCACCAAAGTTTCATGAGAATTGCTGACAGCATCTCTGAGTAATTGTCCGAAAACTGGAAAATCACCCCTTTTTAATGAATAAAACCCCAAAACTCAGAAAAGTAAAATCTAAAATTTATAAAAAACGAAAGGAAGCTCACGGTAATAGATATAAACAATTCAACAAAGTTTTATGCAAATTGGTAAAAGCATTTTTGATTTAATGTCCTATACATGTTGACGACGGACCGACAGACGGATAGTCGGATGGACTGACACACGACCGGACAGACAACAGTATACCATCATGAATACGTCCCGTAAACAGGCGTATAAAAAGGAGACAGTAAACTTATTGCCATGCTCTCCTGTCTCTTCAGATATATCAAAACAGTATTTTCAGAACAGGTAGTTGTTCTAATACTAATTATGAAACTAAAGTCATATTAACTTAAGGGCAAAAGAATTTCCTAATATGCACAAAAAATAAGAAATCATTCACTCATAATTACACTAAACAGAAATTGTGATATTGTTAAAATTATGACAACAATGGAAATGCAGAAATGACTGTGGTTAAAAAATAAACATTAGCATAGTCAAATGTTGTTGTGATGCATATATTGCAATACACCATCATGAATGGTCAACAAGGACTTCAGTGCACCTAAAATGGCACTTTACAGAGTTAAATAACAATGCATGATGTTCTGCACACATCTGATGCTAAATAATTGATGCCAACTGGCTTGAAACTTGGAAAAGGGTAATTGTTCTCATCTCTAAACTATTAATAATCTGTTTATTATTGTGCAAAGGGATTAAATTCGGTTTATTATTAATGCCTGCTGGAAGAAAACCAAAAAAAAACAAAAAAATTAATCTTAAAATTTATAGTGGATATCAATGTGGACATGGATAGTATGCTTTAAATTCATTACATCCAATTCAAGTTCTTAGCATAAATGAATCTAACAGGTGTCTTTATTTCAAACAAAAAATGGATTGGTAATCTTTAAAAACCTACTGGTTAGCTTCATTAAAAAAAAAAATTCCGACTAACAAATCCAAATGTTAATTTCTTATAACATTATCAAAAATTAACAAATTACAATTTGTATTCAACAACTCTTTTACATAAAGAATTATTATCAAGTATGAGATAATTGTGAACAGTTTTTCAGTAACAAACAGTGTACATTTTAAGTTGCCAGTACACCTGCCTTAACCTCATTTAAAGTGGCTGTATATCAATATCTGTTGTACCTGGTAAAGACTCGTGTTGTTTTAGAAAAATAATCTGCAGACCTTGTTAAACTTATTTCTGCATATGTTGCAGATGGAGCCCCTTTCTTCTAATTCTGCTGCACATATGTAACACAGAATGTGGCCGCATTCCAGAAAACAATCAAAGTAGCGGTCGGAACAGATCAAACACTGGGGTACAGATTGCAATCTCACAGTCTGAAGAAAAAAAAAACAAGTTATGATTTAAAAACTAGAAATATTAATTTTAAAGTTTAAAATGCCATAGTATAAATATACAGCCTTCTCGGCTAATGATGAAATGGAACGTTAAGTCCCTTTATGATTACATTAAGGTTGAGATTTATTGTATTTGTTGTATCCCCACTTAATTTCATTATCAGCGGACTAAACTGTAAAAACAATAATACCATTGATTCTGAATATTTAAGGTTTTTGTGAACATATCTTAGAATTTTGAGGAAAGACAAGATTCATAGAACATTTTACAAATTTCAAGCCAAATACATGTACCTAACTAAATTTTACATTTTTATACACAAAAAAAGTCACTTAATTAATATATTTCTTCCATCCGAAATATACTTTTTTTAAATGATGTATTATATTTATGGTATTCAATTATTTCAATTGTCCCAAGGGAGTGGCTTTTAAAAGAAGCTAGACCAATCGATGTCTGGACTTGCACCACACTGCAGCTGTGATTTATAGTTGCTGAGGAAAGTGCATCAAAATAAGGGTTATAGACAGATTTACAGAACTACAGAACATAATTTTTTTTTATAATAATTTCCTGATAATATGCACATTCAACAAACATATGGTGTTCTTGCTACATATCAAGTTTTATAAATTCTGTTTGTTAGATTTAGAGGAGTTGCAATGATAAGCTGATACATGATGATTTTCAGTAAATATCTAAGTTCGAAGGGGCATAACTCCTATAAAAGAATTTGAGAATCAAAATTTTTTGATAATAGAAGATAGATATTGTCTTGCTGATTCTTTTTAAAATTTACACTTTTAATCTAGCTCCTATAGCTTTTGAGATAATTGCCAAAAAATTAAAATATCTCTTAAATTGAACATTTCAGGAGCCATATTATTAAACTCCAAAATGGGTGAGAAGATTTTTTCTAAATTTTCAGGGTAGATAGATATTGTTCTGCTGTGCATCTTTTATTTGAAAGAATTTCTCTAACCATGCTAACTGCTATAGTTTTTCAAATATATTAGCCAAATTTGCAGCTTTAGCCCTATGTTCTATTTATAGCAACAGCAGCCATGTTTGTCAATTGGCAGGCATATCTGATATAATTTAGAAACTAAACACCCTAAGGATGATTGTGGTCAATTTAGTTCCAAATGGACAAGAGGTATCAAAGTCGTTGATCTTTGAAAAAGTTTAAGGATGACGACAGACGCAAAGTGATGGCAAAAGCCGGCCAGGCGAGCTGAAAAATAAGGGCCAATACCACAATAAAACCAAAATTATCTGTCAGTCCTATAGAAATTCATTAACAACTTACAACTGGTGAAATCAGAGAACTTCTACCAGCTGAACTATCATGACTGTTCTGTCTCTCATACACTACAGTGGAATCCAGGTCAGTGTTGTCCTCTGGAACTTGATTATCCTCTGTCTGGTTATTTCGATGGCAGCTGTATGCCACCATACCTACTGGATACAAGAATTTAAGGGTTCCAAAATTCACACTTTTTCGTGGTACGTAGAATTTTAATTATTCATCCATTTTCGATGGATTTTTTTAACCTATCTTGTCTCGATCCACCCCGTTGCATGTCGACTTGTCAAGAAAAAAAAGCTGACTTGTTGTGATAATTAATACGACAACTCAACAAGACAAGGGCAGTAACGGGCATTCATCTCGACCTCAAGTTGCCGATATATCTTTTGTCGACTTGTCGCGATAAGTATGTCGACCTGTTGTGTTTACTATCTAGACCAGTCGATTTAATGCTTCCATAATGTCGACTTGTTGAGATAATAAAGTCGAGATATCTAGAAAAGATGTCGACTTATCGTGATAATATATCAATTTGCCGAAATAATTAGCTGGGCAACTGGTCATTTCGATGGCAGCTGTTTGCCACCATAAAAGTGTGAATTTTGAACCCCTTGACCCCTTTTATCCCGTAGGAGCTAGCACAAATCTGATTGAAAAATACAGGCAGGAACTTTTGTTTCGCCTTCGACTTCTATCGCTTCTGCGAGACTATTGATAGTGATCCGAGGGCGGCAGCGTTAGCTCTTAACTTAAAAGCTGTATATTTCAGAAAGTAGAATACCTGGATGCTTCATATATAGATGCCTTATGTTACGAACTTTCCGTCTGTCATATGCCCATTGTCCTTCACCTCATGGTTCAGTGATTACTTGAAAAAGTTCTTTTTTGCAATGTTAGTTTCGCACTTATTATAAGCAATAGGATAACCGTGTTTGGTTTGTGTGTACCTTGCAAGGTCATCATGTCTGTCAGACAGTTTTCACTTGACCTCGACATGATTTCAGAGATCAGTGAACAAGGTTAGGTCCATACCTCAGAAACTAGAAGCAATAGGTCTTCCATGTTCGGTGTATGGAATGATTAAGGTGAATATATCCAAGTGGCAGTTGTCATCTGACCTTGACCTCATTTTCATGGTTAATTGGTCAAAGATAAATTTTTGTGTTTTGCTCTTTTCTCAATTACTATAGGATCCAGTCAATTATATTTGGTGTATGTGATGTTTCTAAGGTTTTACATGCCTGTCTGGTAATAATCATCTGACCTTGACCTCATTTTCATGGTTCATTGGTCAAAGCTATTTTTGTGTTTTGGTTATTTTCTCAAGTACTATATACATCCAGTCAATCATATTTGGTATAAATAATGTTTGTAAGATGTACCTGTCTGTCTGGCAATAATCATCTGACCTTGACCTCATTTACATGGTTCATTGGTCAAAGTTATTTTTTGTGTGTTGGTCATTTCTCAGATACTATAAGCTTCTGATGTGTGTAAGGTGTACATGTCTGTCCCGTGATCAACATCTGACTTTGACCTCATTTTCATGGTTCATTGGTCAAAGATAAATTTTGCAGATGTGTTTTTTTTCCAGATATTATAGGGATAGAACTATATTTGGTGTAGGGAACAAGTGTAAGGTGATGTGAATGTCTGTTTAGCAGGTGTCAGTTAACCTTGACCTAATTTTCAAGGTCATTTTTTATGAGGTTAATGTTGTAGATAATAGGTTAACTAGATTTGTTGTATGGAATGGTTGTATGACCTACAGGGATTATCTCACCTTGATCTCATGTACATTTGTATGATGGCATACAGCTGCCATCGAATTGACCAGTTGCCCAGATAATTATTGATATATTATTACGATAAGTCGACATGTTATATCGATATGTCGACTTAATTATCTCATCAAGTCGACATAATGGAGGCACTAAATCGACTTGTTTAGATAGTTAAAACAACATGTCGACATACTTATCACGACAAGTCGACTAAAGCTATCTCAGTAACTCGTCCACGTCGAGATGAATGCCCATAATTAACTGCCCTTGTCTTGTTGAGTTGTCGTATTAATTATCACAACAAGTCAGCTTTATTTTCTTGACAAGTCGACATGCAACGGGGTCAATCGAGACGATATTGGTATAAATAGACATTCGTTCGGAACTCTGCAGTAACGCTTTTACGCTACGGCCTTGTACTGAAGTTGACATGGCAAAAATCTTTCCCGCGTTTACAGTCAAGTTCCGAAAGAATTAATAGAGTTCCGAAAGAATTCTATTTTCAAACTATCTCAGTATCTGTCTCGATCAGACCCCGTTGCATGTCGACTTGTAAAGAAAAAAAAGCTGACTTGTTAATTCGACAACTCAAAAAGATAAGGGCAGTTACTGACATTCATCTCGACCTCAAGACGAGTTGCAGAGATAGCTTTTGTCGACTCTTCTCGATAAGTATGTCGACATGTTATGTTAACTAACTAGACAGGTCGATTTAATGTTTCCATTATGTAGACTTGTTGAGATAATTAAGTCGACATGTCGAGATGATATATCGACTTATCGTGATAATATATCAATTTGCCGTTATAATTATCTGGGCAACTGGTCAATTCGATGGCAGCTGTATGCCACCATACATTTGTCATTTAAATGTTATATTTTTTATTTAAATGTAATGCTTGTGGTATATAACCTAGTTTTGTATTCTTCAATATAAATTATATTATGAACACTAGTACAGGCGAGACTTCAATGTGTCCACTCTTGGTGAAAATTGGACTTAAAATTAAAAAAAAGTTATTTTTGGGGGGTTTGATCCCAAATGGGCCCCTTTATCTTGAAAAACAATCGAGCTTTGTGAAATCCGTTGAATACAATGTACCACTGAAAAATCCTGTCAAGAGGTACTCAATGATAAAAATTCCATCGAAATTGGAAGCAAAATAGGAATTCTACATTTTAACCTATCTTGTTTCTACCGACCCCGTTGCATGTAGACTTGTCAAGAAAATAAAGCTGACTTGTTGTGATAATTAATACGACAACTCAACAAGACAAGGGCAGTTACGGGTGCCGAGATATCTTTTGTCGACTTGTCGCAGTTAGTATGTCGACATGTTGTGTTAACTATCTAGACAAGTCGATTTAATGCTTCCATAATGTCGACTTGTTGAGATAATAAAGTCGACATATCATAGTTAAAACGAGAAAACCAACGTTACGGCATAATCTATATCCTTCTTTAATAGTGCATAGTGAAGTTTCCAAACTTTGTCAAGAAACGGGACGATTTCCGTAAAAAAATATACCAGTAAATATAAGTAAATTATTATTCAGTTTTGACTAAATTGAAGAATTACTACGATATAAAGTCGAGATGTTTAATTTTTCAAAACATACTAAACAAACTAATGTCATTATATTTACATGTATAAATATGACATTAAATGACGTCACAATGGCGTTCTTGTCACGTCATTAGGAAGTTTCGCGCTTTTCAATTATCTAACGCCAAGCACTTTGCAGTGATAGTAAGAAAAGTCAAGCATTTTGCAGTGGTAAGGAGAAAACGTGAGTTTTTGCAAAACAGCACTATATTTAACAAATTTCAAGTCAAGCATTATTACATATTTTGGTTGGTTATTTAAATCAAAACAAACATTTTATTGGTTAAAGAACATGTAAAAGATATAACATCGATCTTTTTGGAAAAAAGTCTGTTTCCAGTTTTTGGAGCAAAACAATAATTTGTTTTTGATTCTGAGAAAAAAAAAAATTGTTTGTTTCCCCCTCAGCTGCCAACCAGACTCAAGCTGACAGCCACTTTTATCGGCCAATCAAGATAGCAGCCACTTTTTTCCAGCAGCCAATTTTGACGATATGTCTAAAAACCAAAAAACTGCGTGAGGCTCAAACGTTCCAAAAATCGCTAAATCTTAGTTAAATGCAATCTAACAGCGGAAATCGACAATTTCACGGTTTCTGCTAATTTCTAAAGCATTTCATTCCGTTTTAAATATGTATGTAAGCGGTCTGTCCTTTATTTGACATTCGATAATTGATATTCAATATTCAACCGACTGCTAGCCGTCGGTTCAATATTTAAATTTAGTTGAAAATCACTATAAAGCCTGAGGGAAAAGATACCATTTTATGACCCCTTCAAGCTGTCATAAATTTTTATTGTCCTCGAATATAAACCCTGATACAAGTTGTATATTTGTCTTTATGTTATATAGATTTTTATCAATAAAACATTACAGAGGATTCACCAAAGATGTAATTTAATATATAAAATATGAAACAAAATCCAATTACTCCAGAAACATATAGAAATATACATAGAAATACTTATGGAAAGCCAAAAAAGAAAAGAAATTAATAGTGAACACCTACCAGAGACTGCTTAAATGACGGTGACCACCCTAAGACGACTTTGGACCTCTGTGGTGGCCAGACGGTCCCGGATCCCAGAAAAATATTTAAGTGGCAAACAGCTTGAATCAATACCTTTAAAATGAGCTAGATCCGGTTCGGAACTTTGCCGTTGGTATATGCCGAAAAGTACCGAATGTATGCATATGGTTAATACGGAAAATTACGTTAAGGGGCACCAACTGTCATTTTGGTGTGGTTGGCCTTATGAAATTAACATTGAGCATATAGGTAAGGGTTTGGTAGTACAAACAACTACAGCGTAAAAAAAATGTGCCACTTCACATGTTTTACTTCTTTACGTTCGTTAAATCAGAAGATAAAAACAGAGAACATCGAATATCGATTAACTGCGTCTCTTATACGCTTTCTTTTTATCTTATTCACAGTTACTTTCAAACGCAAAGACGACAAACATTAAGTTTTGTACGATGACGGAGCGGACCCAAAATAAATCCGAAAAAAAAAATTCTTCCAAAAAACGTCAAAAAACATTAACAGCCATACAGTGTGAGAAGAAAACAGAAGACAACGTAATGGCAAAATATTAAATATACTTATAAAAGGCCTACTTGTAAATACATTTTCAAGATATTTTATTTTATTTTAAGTATTGAGTCTTATGTAGACGAAACGCGCGTCTGGCGTATAAAATTATAATCCTGGTACTTTTGATAACTATTTACACCACTGGGTCGATGCCACTGCTGGTGGACGTTTCGTCCCGAGGGTATCACCAGCCCAGTAGTCAGCACTTTGGTGTTGACATGAATATCAATTATATGGTCATTTTTATAAATTTGCTGTTTACAAAACTTTGAATTTTCGAAAAACTAAGGATTTTCTTACCCCAGGAGTAGATTACCTTAGCCGTATTTGGCACAACTTTTAGGAATTTTGGGTCCTCAATGCTCTTCAACTTTGTATTTGTTTGGCTTTTTAACTGTTTTGATCTGAGCGTCACTTATGAGTCATATGTAGACGAAACGCGCGTCTGGCGTATAAAATTATAATTCTGATACTTTTGATAACTATTTTTTAAACTTTTTGTGTGGGTTTTTATGACATGTAAACTATAAAAAGCAGAGTTTTTTTCATGGTGGTGCTTGAAACCTGACAAAGACTTAACCGTTGATTAAATATAGAAATTTGATTTGTCTAATAAAACACATATATACAACTACCTGCTATATTTATTAAGTTTGCGATGACACGTTTCTTGAAACTTTATACGATGTATTTTTTATGCAATCCTTTCCCCTGTTTTTCTTTCTAAAGATATGCGAGGACATGTAAAAAACATCAACTTAAAAAAAAACACATTGAAATAATGCATGCATGTTTTGGATTTGAAAATATTCGAATGTCCTATGAAAACCATAAATGTCGACGTTGCAGGCACTGCGCATCAAGAGTCCTACAATACTTTTAGGAATTTTGGGTCCTCAATGCTCTTCAACTTTGTATTTGTTTGGCTTTTTAACTGTTTTGATCTGAGCGTCACTTATGAGTCTTATGTAGACGAAACGCGCGTCTGGCGTATAAAATTATAATTCTGATACTTTTGATAACTATTTTTTAAACTTTTTGTGTGGGTTTTTATGACATGTAAACTATAAAAAGCAGAGTTTTTTTCATGGTGGTGCTTGAAACCTGACAAAGACTTAACCGTTGATTAAATATAGAAATTTGATTTGTCTAATAAAACACATATATACAACTACCTGCTATATTTATTAAGTTTGCGATGACACGTTTCTTGAAACTTTATACGATGTATTTTTTATGCAATCCTTTCCCCTGTTTTTCTTTCTAAAGATATGCGAGGACATGTAAAAAACATCAACTTAAAAAAAACACATTGAAATAATGCATGCATGTTTTGGATTTGAAAATATTCGAATGTCCTATGAAAACCATAAATGTCGACGTTGCAGGCACTGCGCATCAAGAGTCCTACAATACTGTTACGTAAAACAATGGTTGTTACGTACGACGTCACTATACCACTCTGATAAACAAATCTTCTGAATATCATCTAGCACTCACCAGATAAAAAGCTTGGCACTCAAAGAGTTAAAAAACGAGCCATTTTTCAAAAAATATGGACGTCTAACCTTTTGTGTGACCGTCTTCGTTGAAATTTCAAAGCATAATGAATAATGTATGGTGTGCTATCCCTTACGTCAACCGATTAACTTTGGAAAGATTGGTCTAATTTGATGGGTCCCCAGCCACTCTCTCTAGTAAATGTTACAAATTCATAACTTGCCTTTGGGGATTTATAGTGCAAAAATGCATAACATTATACATGCATATTAGATACATTTATACATAAGTTAATTGTTAAGGTTAAATTTAAGTTTACAAGTATGTATTTATGGATGTGCTAATAACTTTCATTTCATATTTAGTGAATCATCAGAATGTGAATCATCTGGAGATGAGTTCATTCAACCAAGAAATAGGAATATTAAACGACTAAAATTGGACAAGCCAAAAAAATTGTCAAATCAATGCCATGTTTGTGGAAAAGACTACCAAAATTTGAACCGTCATTTATTTCACAAACATGGCATAAGCAAAACTATAATAGACATGGTGCGGGATTCACATGGGTATATAATGAAGATCTGCCCAAAGTGTGGGGAAGAGAAAACGCATCTAAGGGACCATCTTAAAAGAAAGCACAAACTTCTGGATACTGGCGTGCTAGACAGTCAAGTGAACTTAGCAGAGCCAGTCTCCGGGGAATATAAGGTAAGAAATCAATAGAATATGAAGGATAAGCACTTGGCTCGGCTATTTTTAGCAAAATGAAATACATCAGATTAATGCCACAAATATCCGAATTCGTTGAACAAGGGAGGAAATGGTGATTATTGGGTAAAACAGAAGAAAATTGATTAATGTCTCAGTTAAACTTAAAATCGTGAGATTTGCTAATTTTATGAAAAAGCAATTTGTTTACATTGTTACTTAGGGACAAATATTGTGTATGAACTAAACGTTTTCTTTGTTTTAGAAACAAATCCAAAAGAAGAGGAAAATAATTCAGGTATGGTATAACTTTTAAAATATAATGCTTAAATAAAAAAAAATGGATTTTTATAACTACAGATAATATTATTTAAAACAAATGTGTAAATTAAGTGATAATTATATTCCAACAGCAGCTTGCATTATATGATGGATTCAGTGTAAAACAGTTGTCTTGACATTGTTAATTAGTTCACATTTCAAGTTTGAAGATTTGATCTTGTGGTCGCATATTTACAGAAACTTCAATTCAAACCTTTTGCTGCCGGAGGGACACATATGTCCAGATTTTGATTTATGCAAGATTTTCATCATTGAAAATAAAAGATTTGAAATGAGGGCATGACGTCATATATTGAATGAAGTCATTGTAGGGCATGTCGCGTCACAAACGTGGAGCGGTCGTATTTTCTTGCTCATGAAATGCAACCTTGAAAAACAACTGGCAGCAAGAGGTTTAAGTATTGATAGTGCATAAACTTTGTATTCAATTGAAGGTAAAACGAGACCAGGCAAATCTGTAAGCGTTGTATGATAATTGAAGATGTGTAAAAGATCCTCATTTTTACGGAAATGTTGTTTACCGTGCCCGGAAATTTAAAAATGATCCATGTAAACTTGTCGCTCCTTTAAATAAACTTATTCTAAAAGGTTACCTATTCAACACTGTAGTAAGATCATTGAATATTGTTTTTATTGGTATAAATATTGATTTTGTTATCAGTAAATTAAAAGCTAACTAAATATTACTAGTATGTTATATACATATATATATATATATATATTCATGGATCTACAATCTGTCGAAACCTGTAACTTGGCATTGCACAATGTCATGTTTTTCTCTGGCTGTTTATGACGTCTTTACATTAAATCCATTGGATGTTGGATGTGTACGGATTGATTGTTTAGTCTTAGATGAATGATTTTTTATTAGTTGTTAGTGGCTTTGAACTAGCTGTCAGATAACTGCGAGTACTCTCAGATCTGTTCATTGCGTCTTTTTGTGTCGGGATGTATAAGTACCCGGCCACGTCTACTTGTATTTTTGTCCATCTGATGAGTTAAGCCTTTTTCAACTGATTTTTATAGTTCGTTCTTATGTTGTACTGTTATACCACTGTCCTAGGTTAGGGGAGGGTTGGGATCCCGCTAACATGTTTAACCCCGCCACATTATTTATGTATGTGCCTGTCCCAAGTCAGGAGCCTGTAATTCAGTGGTTGTCGTTTGTTTATGTGTGACATATTTGTTTTTCGTTCATTCTATCATATGAATAAGACCGTTAGTTTTCTCGTTTGAATTGTTTTACATTGTCATATCGGGGCCTTTTATAGCTGACTATGCGGTATGGGCTTTGATCATTGTTGAAGGTCGTGCGGTGACCTATAGTTTATAATGTCTGTGTCATTTTGGTCTGTTGTGGACAGTTGTCTCATTGGCAATCATACCACATCTTCTTTTTTATACATTAAAAATAATTTCTCTTGCGGAAAAATATGATGAAAACACATATGTTTTTGGTGCCTTTATATTCATATAACTAGGGTTAGGGTTAGGGTAAGGGTTAGGGTTAAATTTGTTATTAATAGGAATCAACATTGAAATGAAAATATTTCTTTAAATGGGTCATTTTCAAAAAATGTCGAATTTTGAAATTGAAAAAAATATTAAAAGTTACTTATTCAAACAACCCTCTACATAAGAAAATCAAAACAAACAGTACTTTAAGAACAACATATTTAAAGATGCAATCTTAACGGTGTCATACAAGAATATCTTGAAACATTTTTTGATGGGTGGTACAATCTTTTGTCTATCCTGTTACCATTTTCAAAAGAAATTTTGGGTTATTAAGAAAAGGTTTAGATAAAATGTTAAGCTTGTTTTATGTAGCAAATTAGAAGGTTTTTAAGAGAACAAACTTCTATATACATTCATTCTGTAAAATAATAGATTATTTGCCAATTTCCCAGGTTGTACTGAAAAATGCCTCTAAAAGTTGGTTTTCAAAGGTTGTAAAAATTACCTCCAGTAATGCAAGTCAAAGATAGCAATTTATATATCATCAAGTAAATCACTCATAATTTAGTTTATTTTTCGCTTTATTTCATTGGTAACAGGAACGTACGCTTCTGATATATCACTATATAAAAGTCTATACTGTTACCTTTTGTTTATCCTCAGTGTTACCGATATCAGTATTGCACCTGTGAATGCTTAATTGGGAAGATTAAGACGTTATAACCTTAAGATGAGTTCAAACAACGAAATATTTCATTCGTTTTGCACCTTTATGTTAAGATAAAAAAATTAACGCAGTTTTTGTCTACAATTGTCTATCCTGTTACTGTAACCATAGCAACCATAGTAACAGGATAGACATAACAAGATAGACAAATTTCTTCGTTTTTGATTGCTATTGTGAAATAACAACTCCCTTTGGTGAAGTGATTATGGTTTTCTATTGTGAATTTGGTTTCCAACACGTTATAGCACTTTTTACAAGCATACTGTTGGTGTAATTAATCAAAATTGCTGATAACAGCATAGACATGAAAAAAAGTACACTCTATTTGTTTTCACTAAATGTCTTACAATTTCGTTCTCTACACTGCTGTTCAAAAAACGAGACGTTTTAAATGTATAGATTACTTTGAAATTTGAAATCAACGCTGACAGATTCAATATTCATAGGGAGAATAATTTAAAGGCTGATTTAAGTAGTGGTAACAGGATGGACATGAAACTCCCGTACGCTGATTGAACTTAGTTTGTAGATATGTTACATACAATGATAAAGAAGTTACGATTTTTCGTTTAGAGTAATACTGAACGTTCTTAAAAAGATATCAAGGCGATCAGAAAATCATAAAAAAATCATTTGAAATGTGTTTTTTCTGACACTGTACGCACACAAATACCCCCAAAATCGGACTTACATGAAGTTTAATCTTATGAAAATAGATATAAGGTGTGTTTATTATTAATGTTCTGAATCACAAATCCGACAAGCTTTCATTTAAACCATTACACCTGAAATTTCCATTAGAAATAAAAAATGTAGCATGGGTGTACTGACAAACTATTTACTTTGTTGTTTGTTCACATTATATAAGTTTGAAGATGTTGAACATTATTTTTGGGTGTCCATATATCCAGAAAAAAGGAATCAAGTGTACAACAATTGATTAGTTCACATTATATAAGTTTAAAGATTTGATCTTGCGATCATATATTTACCGAAACATTACCTTAAACATTGATAGTTTGTGAACTATATATTCAATTAATGGTAAAACGATACCAGGCAAATCATGTGAGCGTTGTATTATGACTATATAAGTGTGAATTATTTTTCTTGCGGAAGAATAATTGAATATAATACTGGTAGGTGTTTATATAACCATAAAAAAAGAATCGTCGCTTTCTATTTTGTCTCCCTATGAAGGACTGACATGTACTTACATCGGTAAAAATAATCGATATTCTATACCGTGAATCAATTATCTTAGATTATCGTCTATCAACGGTACATCCTGACAAGAATTGGAGAAGATTGATGTGGAAGCATAATACTTTAGCATATACCAGAAACAAAATACCGTAGATTAATGTCTAACTGCGGTAATATTTTACCTGAAGCGGTATTTTGAAAAACATTTGGGTTATATATACATATATATATTTGCTACTTTGTTTTCATATTTCCAAATGTTTGTCTTTTGTTTAAACAGTTATTAACCCAAAGTACTGATGATTATATATGACGTAATTGCTGTATCATATTGCAATAGTATGAAGAAAAAAAAAATTCATTTATTTACACAGCCAAAATCCAGCACAGTTTTCATAAACTTTATTTATCTTTTTTTTTCCCTTTTCCATGCTGTATGTTTATTGATTGTCTCTTCGTACATACATTTGCAACTGTTGATATTGTATTGTCTTGGACCATTTTCATAACTCATAGAAAATTTGTTTCAGGTTTTGGTGTAATGAAAATAAATCTCGTGTCTTTGTTCAATATGAACGATCATTATTTTTCTGATTTTCATAACAATCCATTCTTTATTAATTTGACAGGAATCATCTGTGAAGGAAAGAAAAAAACACACAGAGAAGGTTGGTGTTGGCTTATATAGGAGATTTATCTTTTTTTTACGGACAAACTAATTCAACTTCATATACTCGTTATACACATATATATTCAATTTAGACTTGCCGGGATTCGAACTCATGCTACTGAGATATCGTGATACCAAATCGCCTGCACTGTATCTGACGCGCTAGACCATTCGACCACCTTGGTTTCACAATAATAAAGCTTTCGGTGGCCGGGTGTTACCTTTCCTCGTCAGTTTAAATCTAGCGTCGTAATACAGTACATGATAAATAAGGCATGAAGATGATATATTTACAGATCAGCTGAATTATCCATAGTAAAGGATCTTACAAATTTATATAAGATACAGTCAGATAAATAATTATATATATATATTGAAATTTTAATTTGCAGGTATAAAATCATCAGACGAGGCAACGGTTGAACCTCTTGTTAAGGATAAAGATACAGGGGTGTGTATGAATTAATAATTATAATTATATGAGAAAGAAAAACATTTGGGTTATATATACATATATATATTTGCTACTTTGTTTTCATATTTCCAAATGTTTGTCTTTTGTTTAAACAGTTATTAACCCAAAGTACTGATGATTACATATGACGTAATTGCTGTATCATATTGCAATAGTATGAAAAAAAAAATTTCATTTATTTACACAGCCAAAATCCAGCACAGTTTTCATAAACTTTATTTATCTTTTTTTTTCCCTTTTCCATGCTGTGTGTTTATTGATTGTCTCTTCGTACATACATTTGCAACTGTTGATATTGTATTGTCTTGGACCATTTTCATAACTCATAGAAAATTTGTTTCAGGTTTTGGTGTAATGAAAATAAATCTCGTGTCTTTGTTCAATATGAACGATCATTATTTTTCTGATTTTCATAACAATCCATTCTTTATTAATTTGACAGGAATCATCTGTGAAGGAAAGAAAAAAACACACAGAGAAGGTTGGTGTTGGCTTATATAGGAGATTTATCTTTTTTTTACGGACAAACTAATTCAACTTCATATACTCGTTATACACATATATATTCAATTTAGACTTGCCGGGATTCGAACTCATGCTACTGAGATATCGTGATACCAAATCGCCTGCACTGTATCTGACGCGCTAGACCATTCGACCACCTTGGTTTCACAATAATAAAGCTTTCGGTGGCCGGGTGTTACCTTTCCTCGTCAGTTTAAATCTAGCGTCGTAATACAGTACATGATAAATAAGGCATGAAGATGATATATTTACAGATCAGCTGAATTATCCATAGTAAAGGATCTTACAAATTTATATAAGATACAGTCAGATAAATAATTATATATATATATTGAAATTTTAATTTGCAGGTATAAAATCATCAGACGAGGCAACGGTTGAACCTCTTGTTAAGGATAAAGATACAGGGGTGTGTATGAATTAATAATTATAATTATATGAGAAAGAAAAACATTTGGGTTATATATACATATATATATTTGCTACTTTGTTTTCATATTTCCAAATGTTTGTCTTTTGTTTAAACAGTTATTAACCCAAAGTACTGATGATTATATATGACGTAATTGCTGTATCATATTGCAATAGTATGAAGAAAAAAAAATTTCATTTATTTACACAGCCAAAATCCAGCACAGTTTTCATAAACTTTATTTATCTTTTTTTTTCCCTTTTCCATGCTGTATGTTTTTTGATTGTCTCTTCGTACATACATTTGCAACTGTTGATATTGTATTGTCTTGGACCATTTTCATAACTCATAGAAAATTTGTTTCAGGTTTTGGTGTAATGAAAATAAATCTCGTGTCTTTGTTCAATATGAACGATCATTATTTTTCTGATTTTCATAACAATCCATTCTTTATTAATTTGACAGGAATCATCTGTGAAGGAAAGAAAAAAACACACAGAGAAGGTTGGTGTTGGCTTATATAGGAGATTTATCTTTTTTTTACGGACAAACTAATTCAACTTCATATACTCGTTATACACATATATATTCAATTTAGACTTGCCGGGATTCGAACTCATGCTACTGAGATATCGTGATACCAAATCGCCTGCACTGTATCTGACGCGCTAGACCATTCGACCACCTTGGTTTCACAATAATAAAGCTTTCGGTGGCCGGGTGTTACCTTTCCTCGTCAGTTTAAATCTAGCGTCGTAATACAGTACATGATAAATAAGGCATGAAGATGATATATTTACAGATCAGCTGAATTATCCATAGTAAAGGATCTTACAAATTTATATAAGATACAGTCAGATAAATAATTATATATATATATTGAAATTTTAATTTGCAGGTATAAAATCATCAGACGAGGCAACGGTTGAACCTCTTGTTAAGGATAAAGATACAGGGGTGTGTATGAATTAATAATTATAATTATATGAGAAAGAAAAACATTTGGGTTATATATACATATATATATTTGCTACTTTGTTTTCATATTTCCAAATGTTTGTCTTTTGTTTAAACAGTTATTAACCCAAAGTACTGATGATTATATATGACGTAATTGCTGTATCATATTGCAATAGTATGAAGAAAAAAAAGTTAATTCATTTATTTACACAGCCAAAATCCAGCACAGTTTTCATAAACTTTATTTATCTTTTTTTTCCCCTTTTCCATGCTGTATGTTTTTTGATTGTCTCTTCGTACATACATTTGCAACTGTTGATATTGTATTGTCTTGGACCATTTTCATAACTCATAGAAAATTTGTTTCAGGTTTTGGTGTAATGAAAATAAATCTCGTGTCTTTGTTCAATATGAACGATCATTTATTTTTCTGATTTTCATAACAATCCATTCTTTATTAATTTGACAGGAATCATCTGTGAAGGAAAGAAAAAAACACACAGAGAAGGTTGGTGTTGGCTTATATAGGAGATTTATCTTTTTTTTACGGACAAACTAATTCAACTTCATATACTCGTTATACACATATATATTCAATTTAGACTTGCCGGGATTCGAACTCATGCTACTGAGATATCGTGATACCAAATCGCCTGCACTGTATCTGACGCGCTAGACCATTCGACCACCTTGGTTTCACAATAATAAAGCTTTCGGTGGCCGGGTGTTACCTTTCCTCGTCAGTTTAAATCTAGCGTCGTAATACAGTACATGATAAATAAGGCATGAAGATGATATATTTACAGATCAGCTGAATTATCCATAGTAAAGGATCTTACAAATTTATATAAGATACAGTCAGATAAATAATTATATATATATATTGAAATTTTAATTTGCAGGTATAAAATCATCAGACGAGGCAACGGTTGAACCTCTTGTTAAGGATAAAGATACAGGGGTGTGTATGAATTAATAATTATAATTATATGAGAAAGAAAAACATTTGGGTTATATATACATATATATATTTGCTACTTTGTTTTCATATTTCCAAATGTTTGTCTTTTGTTTAAACAGTTATTAACCCAAAGTACTGATGATTATATATGACGTAATTGCTGTATCATATTGCAATAGTATGAAGAAAAAAAAATTTCATTTATTTACACAGCCAAAATCCAGCACAGTTTTCATAAACTTTATTTATCTTTTTTTTTCCCTTTTCCATGCTGTATGTTTTTTGATTGTCTCTTCGTACATACATTTGCAACTGTTGATATTGTATTGTCTTGGACCATTTTCATAACTCATAGAAAATTTGTTTCAGGTTTTGGTGTAATGAAAATAAATCTCGTGTCTTTGTTCAATATGAACGATCATTATTTTTCTGATTTTCATAACAATCCATTCTTTATTAATTTGACAGGAATCATCTGTGAAGGAAAGAAAAAAACACACAGAGAAGGTTGGTGTTGGCTTATATAGGAGATTTATCTTTTTTTTACGGACAAACTAATTCAACTTCATATACTCGTTATACACATATATATTCAATTTAGACTTGCCGGGATTCGAACTCATGCTACTGAGATATCGTGATACCAAATCGCCTGCACTGTATCTGACGCGCTAGACCATTCGACCACCTTGGTTTCACAATAATAAAGCTTTCGGTGGCCGGGTGTTACCTTTCCTCGTCAGTTTAAATCTAGCGTCGTAATACAGTACATGATAAATAAGGCATGAAGATGATATATTTACAGATCAGCTGAATTATCCATAGTAAAGGATCTTACAAATTTATATAAGATACAGTCAGATAAATAATTATATATATATATTGAAATTTTAATTTGCAGGTATAAAATCATCAGACGAGGCAACGGTTGAACCTCTTGTTAAGGATAAAGATACAGGGGTGTGTATGAATTAATAATTATAATTATATGAGAAAGAAAAACATTTGGGTTATATATACATATATATATTTGCTACTTTGTTTTCATATTTCCAAATGTTTGTCTTTTGTTTAAACAGTTATTAACCCAAAGTACTGATGATTATATATGACGTAATTGCTGTATCATATTGCAATAGTATGAAGAAAAAAAAGTTAATTCATTTATTTACACAGCCAAAATCCAGCACAGTTTTCATAAACTTTATTTATCTTTTTTTTCCCCTTTTCCATGCTGTATGTTTTTTGATTGTCTCTTCGTACATACATTTGCAACTGTTGATATTGTATTGTCTTGGACCATTTTCATAACTCATAGAAAATTTGTTTCAGGTTTTGGTGTAATGAAAATAAATCTCGTGTCTTTGTTCAATAAACTTTATTTATCTTTTTTTTCCCTTTTCCATGCTATTCACAGTCAGAGTCAGAGTTACGACTAAGAAAACTTACAGATGAGGAGGTATGTATATTTTTGGCGTCAAATTTTGCAAATCGTCAGATATAAATGCCTTAATATAAAAATTTTCACTAATCTCTTTTTTCATTTTCACGAACTTTTTCTTGGAGCTCTGTATATGGAAAAGTATATCAGTTGGCTTTAGCAATTCTTGAAACACTGGCAACAAGAATTTGATTCGATCTCGTAAATCGTTTTCCATGTTGTGGTGGAATGTTAGTGTTTTCCAGAAATCCCCATTAACTTTCACTTTAGTTCTTCTTCTTGCTGTATTCACTTCTTCCAATAAGGAGCACCAATTTCAACTTGATATTTTATATTTATAATCAGTTTACTCAATCCCAAGTGGCAGGTGTGTTCGGTTTCTATCTGAGTTGACCAGGATTGTGAGTTTTTCTGTCGAAGTTATGTACTGTCCGCGCAGTCCGGCTTCCTTTAATAGTTATAAATAGCAAATAGCGCTGAACGTGGTATTGAACATCAACAAATCTATGAATTCATGTTTTACCCAAAACAAAGTTTACTTATTGCTGATATTCAGGGTCAAATGAACCCTGCCAGATGGATAGTCTTAAAGTGTAATTCGGTTGATAGTTATCATGTGTTGTTGATAATTGAGGTTTACATTTTAATTTTCAATATCCTTTCATCCGTTCGTGTGTCGGATTTTGAAAATCTTATTTAAAGAAACTAGAACACACCCGTGATATCACGGGTCCGTGACTGAATTAAAGTATATAACTATGCGCAAGCCTTATTTTAGTATTAGTATTGTCATCTGATAAAGTCATGCCGATTATAAGATACACAGTTTTTCTCTGCTTTCAAGCCTTTCTGTTTGAACCCGTCGAACTGAAACAATAATATTAATTATTTGGAAAACAAAAGGTCCTGGAATGGAGAATTTTTATCAACAGCATTGTCGTATATAAGTTATAAATAAAGTTGAATTCTTTGCTTCGCTGTTTTACGTCATGCCCACTAACAAATTGAAAACTGTACTAGTACCTATACGCCTTATTTTTAGTCCAGATTTTTAGTATTCGTATTGTTATCTTAGAAAGTGTTACTGATTAAAATACTACCATTATAGGTAACAATTTGACAATTTAGTAGTGTCAACCCTGTGGTTATGACCCGTGTTTATAGCATATTAATCCTGGATACAACGTTTGGTGGTGCGCCTGTCAGATGCGGAACGTACAGATAAGGTAATAGGTAACAGGTAACTATACTATTGGTATCGGTAGCGGACTCGACCCGGAACTTCTTAATTATTGGCAATATTAATTACGTGGAAAACAAAAGGGCCTGGAGTGGTGTAATTTTTAATCTACACCTTTGTACTATAGTAGTTATATATAAAGTTGAATTCTGTGATTCGTCGTTTTTACGTGATGACGGCTGACAAATTGGACCTCGTAATTTTAGTATTATAGATGATATGTTGACATATGGGTATATTTTCGTGTTCCAAGTACTTATATTACGATTTCGTGCTCTCTTCACGCCAAGTTTTGTTTTACATCTTTTCATATCTGTTTTTTCTATAAAATAATACCCACGTACTTTAAAATGGGGAGGGGTATAATAAATTTTTAATTCCTTTTTAGGAAGTTTTTCAACTAGATAACATGCAACAAGAGGCAGTCGGCAAAGAAATAGTGAGTAAAACCTTTTTTGATTAATTTCTTCATTTTATACTCAAATGGTAAAATGGAGAATGGAAATTGGGAATGTATCAAAGAGACAACAACCCGACATAAGAGCAGACAACAGCCGAAGTCCAACGAATGGTCTCCAATACAACGAGAAACTCCCGCACCCGGAGACGTTCTTTAGCTGGCCAGGATAAGGGTTAGGGTTAGGCCTAAACAAACATATATGCTGATTCAGTAATTATGGACGCCATACTAAACCCCGAAGTATACACAAGTATCTAAAATAAAAAATCCTACAAGACTAACAAAGGCCAGATGCATTTGACTTGGGACAGGTGCGAAAATGCGGCGGGGTTAAACATGTTTTTTGAGATGGTGTATACAAATACATGTGCATTGACTGAGACTACTAACTGCATGCCCGCACCTTTTGAATTGATTCAGTGAGGCTTTAAAGAAAATCATTACATCTTTCAAAAGATATTGCATAAACCATTTGGATGCATTTTATTATTAACACCAAGTTCAACTGTATAAACTACATATTTGACAATTATTTTTTTTTCAATTTTCAGACAAAGTCTTCAAAACTATTAACAACTAAGAAGCAATTGATACAGGATTTGAAGGAAATGAATTACCAAGCTGAGAGTAAAGTAAGTATATCAAGTGTAGAACAAAACTCTGCTCATCACATGATACATGTAATTTGCTTGACCAGAAATTTAGTATTTTTAGACTACCATAATTTTTCGAACCTTAAGTGTTAGAAATTGGATAATTCACTTATTTCTGGGACATCTGCAGGGTATTTTTTAGAAGATTTTATAAATTTTATATTTATAGAGGCGAAATTATGGAAATATAACTGAATTAATTATTTTACTCAGTGGATGAAAGGTTGTTTATAGTTATCAATAAATTTCATAGAAACAGCTTTTAACCTTATTCCTATGAACTGAGTTTTGTTTGTTCATTAAAAATTTATATTAGTACAATGATTATCCTTTTGTATATCAGACCCATGTTTCATCTACAAAAAAACTCATCATTGTCAATCAATTAAAAAAAGTCAAAAATGCCAAATAAAGCACGAAGTTAATGACCCAATTCGTACTTGTAATGTCACAAAATTGAATGTATGGTTGTGTCGCCCTTACATTTTATCATTATGTCTATAACTTGTATTTTCACTGGAATTTCATTTTATAGCTTAACTATATCGATTTTACTATTTGTGAGTCAGTTTGCGTTACATTCTACAATTGCTTTTCCACCGAAAAAGGCACTGATTATAGGAAAGATATAATCTCTCTAGGGACACCAACCTAGTACCCCCAGTTACGATCCTGGCAGCCTCTGTTTGCACTTTTTCAATCTTATCAATCAAAAGATGTGTGTTGTTGTCCCAGATGACATCAGTATATTCTAATAATGGTCTTATATATGTTAGGTATATTGTCTCGAGTGTCCGTCTGTCAAGGATAAATTTAAATTTTCGTAGAACATTCAGTCGTTTGTATGCCTTTCCGGTTATTACATCAATATGTTTATGCCAAGTGCCATCGTTTGAAATATGTAATCCAAGGTGTTTATGGGTTGATACCTCAGTTACAGTTACGTTGTCCATGTTAAGTTTTGGATGATCAGGTTTGTGAAGTTTCCGTGAAATTGTCATGGTCTCGGTTTTCTGAGGGTTAAAGGTCACTAGCCAATCTGAAGATCATCTATGGATTTTTGCGAGATCACTATTCAAGTTGTTTGCTGATTCTCGGGGGTCATCTACTATCAAATATAAACTTGTATCATCAGCAAACAACTTAATAGTAGACTGTATATCAGATATGATATCGTTGATAAATATCAAAAATAAAAGAGGACCCAGGATCGACCCCTGGGGTACCCCAGCCATTATATTGCCCCACTCGGATGATACACTATTAATTACAACCCTTTGCTTTCTATCAGATAGATAATTTTTTACCCATGCCAAAACAGAACCTTTAATGCCAATAGCTTCTAATTTCCGTAACAACCCCTTATGCCAAACTCTGTCGAATGTCTTACTTATATCACAAAAAATTACTCTAATTTCTTTCCCGTCATCTAATGCCTTCCCAAACTCATTTGTAATATTCAGCAATTGATTAATGGCTGAGTCCCCTTGGGTGAATCCTGATTGGTTGGGTGTGATTATCTGGTTAGCTATTAGATAATTATGAATATGCTTAAAAACACATCTTTCCATGACTTTTCCGATAACGCTTATCAATGATATCGGTCTATAGTTTCTATAGTCACTTGGAGAGTCCTTCTTAAATACAGGGGTAACATTAGCACATTTCCAGTCGGAAGGAAATTTGCCAACTGATAAAGATAGGTTAAATAACTTGCACAAAGGGTATTTCATAATTCCATATGCTTCTTGTAGAAGTCGTGGGCTTATACGATCTGGTCCCGATGCTTTCGATACATCCAAAATCTTCAAAATGTCTACTACCTCGTTCTCAAATATTATTATATCACCGAGTCCGGCTGTTCGTGTGTCAGGTATGTCTGGAAGGTGTGTATTAGAGTCATCAAGATTTGATTGATTACAAAAATAATCATTAAATATTTTTGCCTTTTTTGTATCTTCACAGATCAGATCATCGTCTATCTGTAAAGGGGGAATGTTGCGACTGTCGCTGGAGTCACACATTTCATCAAAGATTTAATAAGACTCCAATATTGTTTGCCACCATGAGTTTCAGATATAATTTTGGTTGACAATTTTGAAAAATAATCAGTTTTAGAGTTTAAAACTAGTTTATTACACTTATTCCTAACTAATCGAAATTTTGTCCAGTCCTGAGCAGAATTTGTTTTTTTGGCTCTTTTATGGATACGATTTTTTTTACGAATCATCCTTTTGATATCAACGGTAAGCCATGGTGGTTTATCTTTTCTGACTGTAATAATTCGGTTAGGAATGTATTTATCTGCCTTGTCAATAAGTTCGTCCGTTATAGCACGTGCTATGACATCAACGTCAATGGAAATAAATAAAGCATCCCAATCAACAAGTGATAGCTGGTGTCTATATGAGTCATAATCACCTCTATCATACATGTATACTTTACGCTTAAAAACTTGATGTAACTTGCATGGCTGCGTAAGGATACCTATTACAGGTAAATGATATCGTATTTGATCCAGTAACGGGGCCCCGACATCAGAAAATAGGAGGTTAACAGGGTCATTTACTAAAATAAGGTCAAGAAGTGATGAACTGTGTTCTGTAATATAAGTTGGATCAGAAATAACTTGATGTAGACTGAATTGTGCTTTAATCATGCTAATTCTATCATTAGTGGTGTTCCTTAACTGGTTGGTGTTAAAATCGCCTGTAACTATGATATCTAAATTGCATGATAAGGCAAGGTCGATAGACTCTTCTATGTTGTCCCATACCTGTGGGCTACTGTTAGGTGGGACGTAAAAGGTCCCATAAAGATATTTTTTGGTCTTGAATCTAACTTCGAGCCATATACACTCAATACCACAGACCACTAAGTCTCGCCTTTCAGAGCAATTCAAATTATCTTTAACATATACTATAACACCTCCCCCTGCCTTCCCCACCCGATCTCTTCGGAATGGTGTTTTATAACCCGGTAATAAAATGGCTTCATTACTAACTTGCGGTGAAAACCAACTTTCGGTAAACGAGAGTAATTCATGGCAAGAATATTCAGCGGCAATCAACTCAAGCTTCGGAACAATACTCTGAATATTAAGATGCATAAATAAAACAGCATTTTTAAAAACATCATCTTGGCTACTATTACTACTAAAGCTTGACTCTGTAGTCAACGGACCTGGATTTGGCTCAATGCCGGATATCAATAACAAGATACAAACTATACTGAACGAGCAAGCTATGATAAGATCACAATGATCATGTAAACGGTCGTGTGAACACTTTGAAATCCTAGTGTCACATTTATCAACTTGCTGTGAAATAATGCTACGTGTATCGACTTGGTGAAATATAAAATGTAACAGTATAGTAACTGGTAACATACGGATACCGTACTTTGCGAAAAGTGAAATGCAGATTATATCAAGAAACAATAATCTTTTTCCCTTCTTGACAGTATGCGCAGCACATAGAAACCGGCCAATACTCTCTCGGTAGCATGATACGTCAACCCCCATTAGGTGACTCCCGAGGTATGCACAGAATTGGCGCGAGAGAGCATGACCTGTACATATGAGCGGATCATCCTGTTCGTCAGGCGAAATTCTTCAGTAGCGCGTTGGTCCGATTCGAAGTGTGTCACAAAATTTAAAAAAGAATGTAAAAAAAATGAGAAAAATCAAGAAACAAAAAATATATGTGAACATAACAAGAACAATATATTTTTGAAAAATTGTTCGGGGGTTCTGAATACAAAATAATGTAATTAGCATAATCTTGCATGAAAACAAATAATATAATACGTGGATACGTACTAAAATTTTAATGCTTGTGTGCATAGGTATAATAATTTTGACTGTTTTTCAACAATATCGAGAAACGAGATACGCGTTTACCACAACTTTTACTTAAAACAAGGTGGAATGCTGTAATTAAATTTTCAATTATGATACATGGAGATGTAAAATGTTTTTCAGAAAAAAAAGACAAAATAATGAAAATGAAACTATCCACGTATATGCCATACGAAGAAACAAAATACAACCCTCTTAACACCTCAATTTTAAATGTCTGCATGTACACAGGTAATGTTGAACCGAAAAATCGATACAGTACATACACAATTGACATCAACAATTGCCGTGTGAATTCATTTACTCATTGGCCAATGAAAAAAGAGTATATGACATGGTCAACTTGATTGGTTTAAATATAATAACCTTCACCGCATAGGAATTTACTATGGATATCACTAGTAACCCGAATTTAACTTGATCGGACAAAAACGCATTAACGCTGTTTAAATGAGATTAATCGTCATTTGATAAAGATTGACAAAAATTAAAAATCATTTTTAATTTATTTCAATGCATATCAAATCATTTTAATGCCAGTCAAATAGATTCGCTTGCAGTCGTTCAATTTAATTCAAGTTGGCGGTAAGTTACGTCAAACAAATAGGCCACGCCCCCGTTAAACTATTTCAAACTGGTATTAATTCGTTTTAAACCGTGTTGAGACCCGAGCTTTTAACAGGTAAATCACTCAAGCAAAACAACATCGATGTATATTTCGTTTATTTGTTTCAAACTTTATCGACTTATATATATAAATGCGTGTATTCTTATGAAAGTCATATACTTATCACAATTTAAACAAATGAATGATCAATACACGTAACATATAAGGAATTTAAATAAAAACAATAAAATATTGATGCACGGTTTAAAAAATTCAAAACTTGTGAATCTGTTAAAAATAAAATAGTTAGATGTTTAACAAATTTTTAATTTGCCCAAATGCAGTAGATCTTTATCTTACATATTCGTTTCAAAACTTGCTGAGTGCTATGAAAACTTGTGACATGTCAGTAATGTATGGTCCATTGCAATGACTTACGAAACTTTAGGTATTCCTGTATATTTCCGTTTCTCTTTTTCTGTCTTACTATAGTGTAAAATCGCAGATGAAACAATCCCAAAAACTAGTGGAACTATACATACAAGAAAAAAACTCCCTGGTGGAACGATGATTGTACAAATGCCAAAAAAAATAAGCGTCATAAACATAGAGTATATGATAAATCAAAATCAGAAGAAAATCATGAATTATATAAAACTGCAGTCAAGGAGTTTAAACGTGTCACAGATAAGGCAAAAACTGACTACTGGCAAAATTTCTGCGACAAACTAAACTATAAAACTAACGTAAAAACAGTTTGGAACACAGTTAAAGGTCTTAAAGGGGCAAAATCATCCACCCTTCCCACACTTATTAATGACACCAAACAAGCGGTATCTAATGTAGATAAAGCAAACATGCTCGCCGGAACTTTTGCAGAAGCATCCAGTGACAATAACTTAGACCCCAAATTCAGAACTCATAAATTAAAAACCGAAATAGAAAATCCAATTAATAGGGATGATGATGAGCAACATAATAGGTCAAAATTTAATATACCATTCAACAAAAACGAACTTTATAAGGTGCTTAAAACCAAAAAGACAACTGCGCCCGGTGATGACCGTATAACATATGAAATGTTCAAGCATATGCCTGAAAGTATGATCGATATTATGTTACAATTAATAAATAAAGTGTGGGTAACTGGTCAACTTCCCCACAGCTGGAAACATGCAAATGTAATCCCTATACTAAAACCTAATAAAAATAAATCTGACCCTAAATCCTACAGACCGATATCTCTTACATCAAATTTTTGTAAACTAATGGAAAGCATGGTTAATGTTAGACTTAAACATCTTCTAACGGAGAAAAATATAATAAATGAAACACAAAGTGGGTTCCGTGAAGGTCTCTCCACATTAGACCACTTACTGCGACTTGAGACAGACATTAAAAAAGCTAAAGTTCGTAAACAATTTCTACTAGCCATATTTCTCGATATTGAAAAGGCATTTGACTTAGTATGGCGTTTTGGTCTATTAAAAAAGTGCAAAGATTACGGTATAAATGGGAGATTATTTAACTTCATAAAAGACTTTCTGCAAGATAGAAAAATTCAAGTTAAAGTAAATCAAGAATCCTCAGACGAATATGATCTTAACAATGGTATCCCGCAAGGTAGTGTCATCAGTCCCACATTATTTAACATCATGATTAATGATCTAGTAGGTCTGGCAAAAAAACCCGCAGTAATGTCACAATTTGCTGACGACAGTGCTATGTGGTACCGAGGTGGAAATATTAAACATTTAACAAAAAAAATGCAAGAAACCCTTAATAACATAAGTGCATGGTCTAAAAAATGGGGTTTTAAAATATCTAAAACCAAAACGATAGGAGTAATATTTGGAGATCGTCATGTTTATTCAGTTAACCTAATGCTAGATAACGAACCAATCAAATTCCAGAATCATGTTAAATTTCTTGGTCTCATATTTGATAGAAAGCTAACATGGAATAAACACGTAAACTATTTACAAGAAAGATCTAAAGCAATATTAAACGTTCTTAGGTATGTTCAAGCAAACAATTATGGCATGGGTACTGATTCTCTTCTCATGCTATATAAATCTCTTCTTAGATCGGTACTTGACTATGGATGTCACGCGTTTAATTCAGCATCTATAACGGTAAAATCTAAATTAGATATAATACAAGCTAAAGGTCTTCGCATAGTGCTAGGGGCCCATAAATCGACCCCGTTAGAAACAATACTAGCCGAATCTGGCGAAATGCCATTACAATTAAGAAGGGACCACCTTTCTCTTAAATATTATGCTCGTACTAAACAAAATCCATCAAATCCAGCCAATCAATTAGTAGATGACTGTATTGAATATCAAATTTATTATCATAAATGGAATGACCATAACATACCTTACGGATTCAGAGTCCAAAATCTACTTAAAGATAACGAACTAGACAAAATAAAGTTGGTTACTAAAAATATTCAAGATCCACCTCCATGGATAATAGGTCAAGCAAAAACATCCAGTAACATAAAAAACAGCCTCAGTAAAAAAGAAAATCCGCATATCATTAAGACTAAAGCGTTAGAGTACATCGACAATGCATGTAAAAATCATTTAAAAATTTACACCGATGGCTCAAAAGACCCAGCTTCGGGTAAAACTGGATATGCTTTTCTAATCCCATCAAAGTTGATTGCAAGCTATAAACGAACGTCAGAAAATCTTTCCGTTTACACCACAGAAATGACGGCCATATATCAATCATTAAAGTGGGTATTCTCCAATCAACAGCCAGGGCAAAAAGTTGTTATTCTAACTGATTCATATAGTGCAATCCAATCTATAAATAATAATGCATCAAGTAGACCCGATATCCTAGAACCAATTCAAATACTGGCTTGTCGTCTAAAACAAAACAAAATAGAAGTAATCATAGAATGAATACCAGCGCATGTTGGTATGCTAGGTAATGAACAGGTTGACAAACTAGCAAAATTAGCACTAAGTAATGATAAGATTGACCTTAACTTGAGTCTTAGTGCAAATGAAATCATTGCAACAACAACAGCATTATATAAGAAAAAGTGGCAAGCTAGATGGGATAACACATGCTCCCTATGGAGTCGTTCTATAAATACTGCAGTAAATAAAAAACCCAACTTTTATCAAGGTAATCGATTTCATGCAAAAACAATAACTAGACTTAGGTTGGGCACTACTCTATTACCTGGGCAACTAGGCCAGTACATACGCAATGTCTCTCCAATATGCAATACATGCGGCATTAAAGAGGATATAGAACACGTATTAGTAAACTGTATTAATCATTCACAAGCGAGACAAAATTTGCAATCAAACTTGGACAAGGTTCAAATACAAAATATCAATACCAAAATATTACTAGATCCTCCTAAAGACAAACAACAATATGTCTGGTCGTGCTTGGTACAATATTTAACAGAAATTGATTATCATAAATTTATATAAGTATATATATATAAAAAAAACAGGCATAGAAATAAAATAATTAAAATACACTGCAAGAGTTATCCGGGTCAGTGACTCAGAAATGGAGTCAGGCCGTAACCGGCAGTCAAAAACTAAATCTTCACTTCAAATACAGTACGTACTAAAGAAAAGATCGTTAAGAAGACCAGCTACACTGCAAGAGTTATCCGGGGTCAGTGACTCAGAAATGGAGTCAGACCATAACCGGCAGTACAGAAGGCTCTTCAAGACGACTTACCACAACATCATTAAATAGGCAAAACACACTGCAAGAGTTATCCAGGTCAGTGACTCAGAAATGGAGTCAGGCCGTAACCGGCAGTAAAAATCAAATCTTCAATACAAATACAGTACGTACTTACTAGAAAAGATCGTTAAGAAGACCAACTACTCTGCAAGAGTTATCCGGGGTCAGTGACTCAGAAATGGAGTCAGGCCATAACCGGCAGTACAGATGGATCTTCAAGACGACTTACCACAGCATCATTAAAGGGGCAAAACATACTGCAAGAGTTATCCGGGTCAGTGACTCAGAAATGGAGTCAGGCCATAACCGGCAGTAAAAATTAAATCTTTAAGACAAATAAAATCCAAATTAAATATGATTTAAAAAAAAACAAAAATAATAATAATAAAAATTAATCCTTTGAAATAATTTAACATATCTAAAATTAGATAAAATGAATGTAGGGATAAGTTAATTAAACTATTGAAATTATGCTAACTAAACAAGAACGCACGATAACCTTTGGCTTTTTTTTTTTCCAAATTCGCGGCACCCCAAATTATTTTTGTTTCTACTTTTGGTCATTATATAAATTTTTCATGTCATTAAGCCGCAAGTCAAATCTAAGACTTAAAAAATGGTACTTCGCAAGATCTGGTTTGCGCTAATCCAGTTTTAATTAGCGTGGGGCACTGTCTTCCTGCGGATAAGTGTTCCAGTGTACTAGCACTCTAAAGTCCTGCAACTACGGTAGGCTAGCACAAAGCAGTCAAAATTTACATACACCCTTTGGTTTTTTATTTATTTTATTTTATTTTATTTCACTTTTCTTTTTTTCTAGTACATACAAAACATCCCACTAATTATTTTTGCAAAACTCACATACACAAATTTAGGCTTATTGTGGTTTATACATGATATTTGGCATATAAATTCACATACACAATTTGGCATATCAAAATTATCCGCTCTTTACTTGGCTGCTGGTGTACCAGGACAACGTTGCTGCCGTTCACTGCTGTTTGCTTGGCCAAGCTTTCCTCCTGTTCCTACTTCCGGTGGCTCCATGTTTAATAATTATTTATTTATTTTGTTTTATTTTATTTTTATTTTTATACAAAATTATTTCTATATTATTTTATTATATTTATTTTTATATTCTTTTATTATTTTTTATTATTTTATTATCTACTTAATCTTAAAATGTTTACTTTTTTTATTTCATTTATTTATCCAAATTTTTGCTTTTTAAATTTGCGGTAATGTCTTAATAAAAACTGATTGTCGTATACATAAAATAGTTCATCTAGATGCTTTCGTTGAAGTTCGCGTTACATATCAAAATGAATTTCATTGGTTGGAACGTTTGCAAACTTTCAATCTAGGTGTTCTCATCGAGGTCCGCGTTCATGTTTCAATTCAATACACAATATTTCAT